>OX422213.1:76213087-77506837 GCA_949130495.1 Sambucus nigra
AGTATGGGTAGATCGGCTATGACATCTATCTTAGCTCTATCAACTTCAATCCCTTTGGATGAAACTATGTGGCTAAGAACTATTCCCTCAGTGACCATAAAATGGCATTTCTCCCAATTTAACACTAAGTTCTTCTCCACACACCGGGTAAGTACTTTTTCTAGATTTGCCACACAAAGATCGAAAGAGGTGCCAAAAATGCTAAAGTAGTCAATGAACACTTCAAGTCCTCTCTCAATCATGTCGCTAAATAGACTCAACATGCACCTTTGAAAGGTCGTGGGTGCATTACACAAGCCGAATGGCATACGTTTGTAGGCAAACGTACCAAAGGGGCAAGTGAAGGTCATTTTTTCCTGGTCAAGTATATCTACCTCAATTTGGTTATATCCGGAGTAACCATCAAGGAAGAAGTAGTAAGGGTGGACCACTACTCTATCAAGCATCTAATCGATAAATGTCAAGGGGAAGTGGTCTTTCTTAGTTGTTGCATTGAGTTTCCGATAATCAATGCAAATGCGCCACCCGGTGGTGGTATGTTAGGGAACTAGCTCTCCCTTAGCATTTTCAATAACTGTCATGCCCGACTTCTTCGAGACAACTTGAATAGGTGTCACCCACTTGCTATCCGAGATTAGGTAGATAATCCTGACATCTAATAACTTAATGATTTTGGTCCTCACCACTTCTTTCATATTGGGGTTTAAGCTTCTTTGCATTTCTCTCGAGGGCTTTACATCCTCCTCGAGGTGGATCTTGTGGATGCAAATCAAAGGACTTATACCCTTTAAATTAGTAATACACCAACCAAAAGCACTTTGGTACTTCCTTATAATCTTTAATAGCTTACCCTCCTGCTCTTCGTCTAGGCTAGAGGAGACAATAACAGGAAATGTCTCGTCCTTTCCTAGATATGCATATTTAACATAGGAGGGTACTTTCTTAAATTAGAGGGTTGGAAATTTATCACTAGAGGGAACCATGCGTGCCTCTCTTGGCAATAACTCCTCGAATCGAGAAACCCAACTTACATCTCTCGCGTCCTCGTCCGACGCTCTCTCATCAAGTAATTCTCTCAACTCCTCAACTTCCTTCTAACATTCACTATATGCCCCCTCACTCTCGTGGCTCGACAGTAAGCAGGTCCCTAGGGCATCTCCATAATAGTTTTCCTCAAAGTACTCCTCTACTATCTCGTCGATTAAGCTCACCGCGTGAAGATCATCTTCTTCCCCTGTATGTTGGGCTGTATGGAAGATGTTAGTCTCTAAGGTCATATTCCAAAAGGTGAGTTGCATCTGCTCATTTTGAGTATTGATTATTGCATTAGCCGTAGCTAAGAATGGGCACCCAAGAATGGTGGGAACATGATTTTTCAAGGCGAAGGAGGTCTCCGTGTCCCAAATGACAAAGTCTATTGGAAAGTAGAAAGTATCAACTTGGACGATCACGTCCTCAACTATTCCTCTTGGGATGTTCACGGTTCTATCCGCCAATTGGAGAGTGATCTTTGTGGGCTTGAGGTCTCCCAGATCAAGTTGCCTATATATGGCGTAAGGGAGGATATTAACACTTTCTCCCAAGTCAAGTAAGGCTTTTCTAATTTTATTTTCTCCAATAATGCAGGAAATGGTGGGTGCACCGGGATCTTTGAATTTTGGATGGAGATCATTAAGTAGAATGGAGCTCATGTTCTGTGCTAGAAATATGTTTTTCTTTACCTTCACCCTCCTCTTCACTGTTAACAACTCCTTGATGACTTTTGCACTAGCAAGGATCTACTTAATGGAATCGAGGAAAGGTAAATTTAACTTTACTTGCTTTAGCACGTCTAATACTTTATCACGGGGGTTTTCTTTATGGGAAGTAACTAGCCTTTGAGGAAATTATGCTGCGGAGGGTGGTGTCACTGCTACCTCGGGCTCACAAGTGTCTTCCTTATCACTCTCTTTAAAGGGGACATCTTCGGCCTCTTTCATGCCAGGTGAAATCTCCTTGTCTTTGGTTGCGTCATGTGGAATAGGTGATAAATCAAAGACTCTCCCACTGCAAAGAGTGGTCACAACTTGACATTTCTCCTGATGTTCTGTAGAGGTGGAGCTAACACTAGTTTGACCTTGGGGAGGTCTTTGGCCCTGTGCAGGAAACTTGCCATTCTCTTGGATACTCAATGATGATTGCATCTTTGAAATAGTAACATTTATGTCGTTGATCATGAGCTCATGTCTAGTAGTGGTTTCATTATGGGCAGTGATGAATTGGTTTATCGTATCCTCGGGATTTCTCCGCGGTGGAGTGATATATGGCCCAGGAGGTGGTGGTGCTTGCACATGTACTTGCATGTGTGGT
Organism: Sambucus nigra; assembly: GCA_949130495.1. Classification (NCBI taxonomy): domain Eukaryota; kingdom Viridiplantae; phylum Streptophyta; class Magnoliopsida; order Dipsacales; family Adoxaceae; genus Sambucus; species Sambucus nigra. The sequence goes on from OX422213.1 coordinate 76,215,437, forward strand.
TCTTGTTGAAAGTGCGATGGTGGGGGAGGGGCAACATGTGAATTAGGATTCATCGCAGCATTTTGTTGTCCGTAGCTCAAACCAAGATGGTTTTTCCATAAAGGGTTATAAGAATTCCTGTGCAGTGCACCGAAATTACCCTTAAATCCTCCTACACCACTCACTTGCTCTTAAAGCATAACTTTATAGGAAGGTATCATCGGGCATTCCTCTGTTGAATGTCCCTCCTCACAAATAGCACACACCTTCTCAATGGGGTTCGGGATGGAGCCACTTGGTCCTCCTGCACATATCTCAAGTACTTCTCGCATTCTTTTCTCAAGTAGATCGAGTCGACTGTCCGTCATAGTATCCTTTTCTACGTAAAATAGGTCTAGAGCCGATGGAGTGGTGGTCATTTGCCGAGTTCGATTATGAGCACTAGGGTCAGATGTATCCCATGCTTGGGTAGTCTCGAAGACAAACCTTAGGTGAAGCTCAACATCGTTGGTGTCTAGGTCGACAAAGGGACCATCACACATGGTTTCAACGAGTTGTTTGGAATTTATATTCATCCCATTATCGAAGAAGGAAATGATTTTCAATTTATTAAGTTCATGATGAGGGCACGAAGTGATTAACTCGTTAAAACGCTCGTAACATCGATCAAATGACTCATTTTCTAATTATCGAAATGTTTTAATTTGAGCCTTGATGGAGTTTGTTCGATGTGGGGGAAAGAATTTATTGAGGAATTTAGATTGTAACTCGTTCCATGATGCAATCGAGTTTGGAGGTAAAGACCATAGCCAGGTCTTAGCCTTGTCCTTTAGCGAGAATGGGAAGAGTTTGAGGCGGATCACAACTTTTGTGCAAGTTTGATCGCTGAGGGTCTCACACGCTTCCTCAAATTTCCGAATGTGGAGATATGGCTTTTATGACTCCATTCCATGGTAGTTGGGAAGTATCTGGATCATCCCATTCCTAAAATTTCCCTGCATTATACGGGAATAAATGCATCCCGGAGTGACAGTTCGCTCGGAATATAAGATTTCTCTCAAAGGGCGGTACGGAGCCTCTTCCTCACCTGCGGCTACACTATATTGTTGTGACATGTCTCTCTCACTTGATGACTCTGCATCCTCACTTGGTATGCTCAGAGTGTGCTCTAAAGAGTGTCCTAAGAGGGATGTCAGAGTGTTACTTGCAATTGAGTGTGGAGGCGTGGGAGGTGGAACCCAGAATTGTGGAGCGTTTGGAGTGTGAGGGATATCGGGTTCGTACTCAACTATCGAGTTTTCGTGCATATTGGTTGGAGTATTTTGGGGATTTAGAGTGAGTTCATGATTTTGCATTAACAGGCTTTTGAGAGATGAAGTATATTTTTTTGTGCTTTTTTTTTGTCAAAGTTTTAGATTAACGGAATCTAACCTACGTCTACCTAAATCCCCGACAACGGTGCCAAAAACATGACGTGACTAAGAATGTGTCTCGAAAGTGCGTACTCTCTAGGATCAAGTGCAAGCCGGTCACGTTAGTAATAAACTCGGTAAGTCGGGATCATCTCCACAGGGAAATAGGACGAGAAAATCGTGACAACGGAAGGACAAAAGGTTAACCTAAATTCAATTCTAAAAAAATGAAAAGATGATTGATTTGTGAATAATCCTACTAAGTAAAAGGAAACTATATTAAAACTATGGAACTAACGAATTAAGCAAGGATTAATAACTAAGAGTGAAGCAATAAATATGAAGAGAAAAACAGGTCGGGAATACAATCCCTCAACCCCTAGAGTGTTGTTAGTATAAAATTAATCATAAATTTAAGTGATTAATAAGACCGAGACTTTTGTACTCTCAAGCATTACATATATGAGGTTCAAGCCCGCACCATACGTAATCAGAGGATGAGTAAAGTGGTATCGTGATAGCTACACTCGCATTGCATTCTGAAGCATCCCGGTTACCCCAAAGTAAACAAGATCCAAAGATCTATAATGGTTGTGCTCGCTACGCAACATGGTTTAATAAACCTTAAGTTTAGAGGATTAATTTTATACACTTGCAACTCTCATATCGGGTTGAGTTCATGCATCCCAACCCTAAAAAATCTAGCGGGACATATTGAACCTAACTATGCATAAATTAACTACGTTGCATATGAAAGAAATCATGATGAAAGTATACTGAAACATGCAAGGAAATATTATAAACCTAGAAACCGTATGAATTATGCAAGAAAAATAAATATGCAAGAATAATAATAGAGAGAATGAAAATTGAATTAAAGCTTGCAATCCAACCCGAAAATAATTGATCTTGAAGCACCAAATCAAAGCTATGTTCCTAGGGTATTCTCCTCCTTTTATCTCTATAAAAAACTATTCAGAATTCTCTTTTCTAAGTCAATACAAAGATATAAATACGTTTTAGAAGAGTTTGTAACCTATTAAAACTCTTTGGACCAATCAGCATTTAAGAAGAAATTCACGTCCCAGGCACCTCGAACCTGTTCTCCATTTACCCAGAACCGATTCGCCCTATGGTTCGAGGAAATGCGCTGGTTTGGGCCTTCCTTCCTTTATTTCCAACACTTGGAATATTTTCATGTTTTCTTCCTTTCTTCTGTGGATTTTTCTTCAACCTCAAGGGGTCATAACTCTTTCACCGTAGCTCAAATTTGGGTATCGTTTTTTCCAGTATTCTCATTGTTCCATGATCTTCAACTTTCCAGTTGGATCCTCCTTCGGGATCAGGCTGCAGAATTACCAAATTGCCTTTGAACTTGCCTTCCTTGCCTTTCTTTCATTATTCCGATTTCTCTTTCGCACCGCTTGCATAATTTACCTGTAAAACACATAAGAGAAACAAAAAGCATGAACTACTTACTAACGAAGGTTAGTAGCATAATTAGGAGTTAAATCCATATCAATTGCATCACTCGGTTTCACAAAGGTACCAAAATTAAGGGGATAAGTATACAATATTTATGCCCGATCAAATCCCCCTGACTTAGAACTTTGCACGTCTTGAGCAATGTAAAAGAAAAGGAGTAACATCACAAATCTTCTAAACACTTTATTGGGATATAATACCTTTTTCACGGGCAAGCGATTGCATTTAGCGTATGCAACAAGCCGTTAAACCCCTAGGTTACCCTAGTAGGATGAGTGTTGTCTCATGAGGGTTTGCAGTGAATATACCCACAAAATTCGACTTAGACTCAATGAAAAATCAAAAAACTTTAAAATTGTGCAATTTAAACTTTCCAAAAAATAATCACCATAAATTCATATTCAAAAGAGTCTCAATTTGTCATGTGTGTGTGCGAAGCCGAAAATTAACCACAAATTTCCACCTATTGATCATTACGTTGCTTTCCAAAAATTCGTTTTGATTTCAAAATCTCACAGGAAGCACTCACAAATGAATCACTCAGAAATATGACTTATTCTCTCGGTATGCGTGATAAAAAGAGTAAATATAATGGACACAAGTTCACGCACACAATTGGAAAGACGGACTATTTGAGGTGAAAAGATCTCATCATCGGAGTACGGTTATAAGGAAACAGAAATATCTCCTCTAGTTCACACCATTTAATCTCTCATATTATCTTTTGATATTTTATCTCTCCACGTGGTAATTGATTTCATAATTCGGACTTGGTTAGGACCTTTTTTTTTGGGTTATATGGTGTATTGGGTAAAATTGGAAACGACTAAGAATTTCGGAATTGGAAAATTTTGCTTATGATGTTTGTTAGTGCTTTTTCTGGCTCTTGCTCAGTTTTCTCTCCTTTTTCTATATACATTTTTTTTCTTATTTTTATTTTTTTTGCTATTTTTGTAGAGCATTCTTCTATTTTTTTTTTCTTGCCCCTTCTTATGCACTTTTTGGACTTTATTTGATGAATATTCAATTTTCACAATTCCGCACTAATCGAGTTTTTTCGGGTTATCAAACGAAAAGGAAAAAAATTATTAGACTCAAATTGGGTTGCAAAAGGATGAAGTTTTCATGAATTTTTATGGCTAATCTTTTTGGGTAACAAACGATGGCCTACTTCATTATCCGAATTACTTATTACTTTACCATATGCGTCTCGAGATTAATTTAGGTTAGAGATATTTTAGTGCGCGTTATTCAAGATAATATCTCACACATTTCCTGTAAACGATCAAAACAATAAAATAGAGATCATCAACGACTTTTTAAAACGCTGAAATGAACTTTGAGTTAATCATTAACTCGAATTGATTTAAAATACTCTCAAAAAAATATAGGCTTGAAATCTCACTGGGTTAATAAACTCCACACTTATTCGTTAAGTCATCAATTTTCGCTCAATTTCCATCTTTGGCCAATTTCGGCTTAGTGCAATTGAGATTTAACAATTTGAGACTTCAAATAGAATAAAGGTGATATTTTTGAAAATTTTAATTTCCAATTTTTATTTATTTTGAAGAAAAATATTTTTTTCTTTTTACTTTTTTAAAAAAAAATCAATTTTTTTCTTCCAATTTTTCAATTTTTAGAGTAAATATTTTTGGGCATTTTGAAAAATTTGCGAAGTTTTAGAAAAATGCACTTATCACCCCCCTTAACTTAGACTTTTGCATTGTCCTCAATCAAAAGGACTAAAATCTAAAGAAGACGAATTAATGAGTGCAAGAAATAAAACAAGCAAATAAAGAAAAATGCAGATTTTTCATTATATAGGCACTGATTACAATGAGGAAACAAAGAAATAGATACACACATCATAATCATGCGAAAAACAAGAGCTTTACAACACGGGTTTAGGGTGATGGAGGTGGGTACGAGCTACCGGACGCATTAGGATCATAGGGGTCATAGAAGTATGTAGGGAGAGGAGCGCTCGGACCCACTTGAAGGCAGTAGAGGTCGGCTTGTAGACGCGCCATCAAGCTAGTGTTGTGCCGATACTCATTCATGAACCCATTAAAACTGGACTCCAGGGAGGTGATACTATTTGCAAGGTCATCATTTTCTGGCGTGTAGTCGAAATCCTCATCTTCATTATACTCTTCTTCGTCCCCCACATCCATCATTGGGGCGTCATTTCCCTCCTGCCCCACACCCTCATCGGACCACCATCGAGAATAGGACGGTCGGGGTGGGCCACCCTCATTTGGCGTTCACTACGGGTGGTGGAAGTACCTCCAATTGGGCGAGGGAGTTTGACCTGCTTCTCCGGATCTTCCACCCCAGCATCAATCATAATTTTAGTCATAAGGAGGGCGTAGGGGAGCGCTTCTTTTCCCCACTCGTCATAGGCTGCATGGAGGATGCCCGCGTAGAAAAGGTGGGCCAGATTAATAGTGCTCTCGGGGTCGAGGAAATGATACAAAATGTTGGCATGACGCAGCTTGACCACAGAATCATTGGTGGTTTGGTGGATTTCTCCACATGCAATGAGGTGCGTGAATTGCACCATGTCCGAAAGACTTCCTACTGGAAATAAATCACGCAGACATTCCTCCTCGGGTGCCATTCGGGCGACACATTCAGCTTTTGTGCGGGGGGCACCATTGGTGGGATACATGAAAGGCACGAGGAGGACAATTACTTTTTCCCGTATTTTTTGCGCAATTATGGCGACGGAGAAAGGAATCTGAATGCCATCAACATATGCCTCATGGAGAGTGGAGGATTTGCGCACGAGCGTCGCATAGAAATGGCGAATTTCGGATTCAAAGACTTTGTTGCTTGTAGGGGAGAGAAATGAACACCACCCCCGGTGGTGGAAAATGGCGGTGACTTAACCGGGCAGATGCTCCCAATTAACAAATCTCTCAATATGAATGGTGTGAGTGGACGAGAAATAGCGTTCAACCCAATGACATTGTTGGATGGATCAAAATTCTCTCGCACCCTCGTCATCGAGTATGGTTGTGTCTTCGTATTTTTGAGGATGAGGGTTTGCTTGGCGGGGGCGCGACATGGTGAGAGATATATAGATAGATATAGAGGTGATATGGTGTTGAAGAGAGAGAGTGAAATGGAGTGGTGAAAGCGTGAGAGATGGAGGGGGGTTGAGGGTGAATTTATAGGTGTGTGGGGATGACTTTTGGTGGGAAATGGGAATAGGTATGGAGGGAGATGAAGGTGGGAATGAATTTGGAGTTGAAAGTGGTAGGGGGAAGTATTTAGAGGGTGAAAAATCGTGGGAAAAATGAATGGAGGGAAAGAGGAGAAGATAATGGATTTGGAAAAGAGGGGGTAAGAACCTGACAGGCACCTCGAACCGGTTCGCCATGTACCCAGAACCGGTTCGCCCCCGAACCGGTTCACTCTGCGGTTCGGGGGATCTTGCAGTCTTGGAAACCTTATTTCTCTCATCTCTCAAAATCCAAGTGCTCACCCGTGCCTCAACACTTGTGTATGGTCCCTTAAGATATCTTAGACCCCTGGGTTCCCAGAAAATCCTCTACCATGGCCTCGAAATGCGTACAAGCTCTTTAAAAAGTGTACTACCTCGATCCCTATCATAAACGGTGGCCCCGAACTCATAAATATCCTAACTCATACACTACTACTGTACACAAGAATTCACTCCATATGCGTCGGGGGTGCGACGACCTCTCATTTTCAGCTCAATTTACCCCGTAAACGGCGTCCGATAACTAAATGGTGTCGACTTCTTGCACACACCCCTCTAAATATGGCTTTAGGCGTTGTCCATTCACCTTGAACGTATTCCCCCTTTTAAATCTTCTAATTCAATAGCTCCGTGAGGGAATATATTCTTCACAACGAACGGGCCAGTCCATCGAGACCACAATTTTCCCAGAAATAGATGAAGCCGTGAGCTATAGAGAAGCACTTTTTGCCCGGGAAGAAACTCTTTGCGTTGAATAATCTTATTGTGGCCGGGTTTCATCTTTTCCTTAGAAATTTTGCGTTCTCATGCGCGTCATTACGTATCTCTTCTAACTCATTTAATTAAAGCTTGCGAGCTTCACCGACTTTATCCATGTCATAATTCACCTTCTTAATAGCCCAATACACCTTGTGCTCTAATTCAACGGGAAGATGGCAAGGTTTTCCATACACAAAGCGGAATGGGGACATGCCGAGTGGATTTTTATATGCAGTACGATAGGCCCATAGTGAATCATTCAATCTAACTGACCAATCTTTTCGATTGGTATTGACGGTCTTCTCGAGGACGTGTTTGATTTTTTGATTCGCTAATTCGGCCTGACCATTCGTCTGTGGGTGATAGGTCGTTCTAACCTTGTAAACGATGCCATACTTTCTCATGAGCTTCTCGAATGGCTTGTTGCAAAAGTGTGTGCCATTATCACTAATTATCGCTTTCGGAGCACCGAAGCGGGAAAGTATGTGTTCCTATAGGAATCTAATCACCATTTTGTTGTCATTTATCTTGGTAGCTATGGCTTCCACCCATTTAGAAACGTAATCTATCACGAAAAGGATATATAGGAAACCAAAATATGGGGGAAAAGGGCCCATGAAGTCAATACCCCAGCAGTCAAAGATCTCAATAATAAGTATCGGTGTTAATGGCATTATGTCTCGTCGGGTAATCGCTCCCATCCTTTGACACCTATTGCAAGATTTGCAAGAATTTCTCGCATCCCGAAATATTATGGGCCAATAGAGGCCGCTTTGAAGAATCTTAGCGGCCGTCTTTTTCATCGAAAACGTGACCTCCACAAGCTTTCGAATGAAAGAATTGGATGACTATCGGTATCTCGTCATTCGGTACGCACCGTCGGATGATTTGGTCAGAGCAATATTTAAACAGGAAGGGATCGTCGTAGAAAAACATGCGCGACTTGGTAATGAACCTCTTCTTATCTTGCGGTGTCCACTCGGGAGGGACTACTCCTGTGACAAGATAATTCACTATATCCACAAACCAGGGAAAAGAAGAGGTAGCAAAGAGTTGCTCATCCAAAAAATATTCGTCTATGGGTATCGGATCGCTAGGTACGTCGGACGAAAGTCGAGATAGATGATCGGAGACGACGTTTTCTACTCCTTTTTTTATCTCTAATGGAGATATTAAATTATTGTAGCAGTAGGATCCACCTAATGAGGCGCGACTTTACGTCTTTCTTTGCAAGGAGGTATTTTAAAGTCGCATGTTCGGCGAAACAAGTGATGGGTGAACCAATGAGATAGGAACGAAATTTGTCTAGAGCAAATACTAAGGCTAGCAATTCCTTCTACGAAGTGGAGTAATTGAGTTGTGGTCCGATAAGAGTCCGACTAGCGCAGTAGATGACATGAGCCTTTTTATCCTTCCGTTGGCCAAAAATATCCCCTATTGTAAAATCACTTGCATCACACATGAGCTCGAATGGTAAAGACCAATCAGATACTTGCATAATGGGAGCGGAAACAAGCATGATTTTTAACTTTTCAAAGGCACTTTGTCATGCTTCATTCTAGTCGAATGGGGTATACTTCATAAGGAGGTTACTTAAGGACCTATCGATGGCGCTAAAGTCCTTAATGAATCTTCGATAAAACCTCGTGTGGCCCAAAAAGGAGCGCACATCTTTGAGCGATTTTGGTGTGGGTAGATCGGATATGACATCTATCTTAGCTCTATCAACTTAAATCCCTTTGGATGAAACTATGTGTCCAAGAAATATTCCCTCAGTGACCATAAAATGGCATTTCTCCTAATTTAGCACTAAGTTCTTCTCCACACATTGGTAAGTACTTTTTCCAGATTTTCTAGATAAAGATCGAAAGAGGTGCCAAAAATGCTAAAGTCGTCCATGAACACTTTAAGTCCTCTCTCAATCATGTCGCTAAATAGACTCAACATGCACCTTTGAAAGGTCACGGGTGCATTACACAAGCCGAATGACATACGTTTGTAGGCAAACGTACCAAAGGGGCAAGTGAAGGTCGTTTTTTCCTGGTCAAGTATATCTACCTCAATTTGGTTATATCCGGAGTAACCATCAAGGAAGCAGTAGTAAGGGCTGCTCGCTACTCTTTCAAGCATCTGATCATTAAATGGTAAGGGAAAGCGGTCTTTCCTAGTTCCTGCATTTAGTTTTCGATAATTAATGCAAACGAGCCACCCGATGGTGGTACGTTGGGCAACTAGCTCTCCCTTAGCATTTTCTATAAGTGTCATGACCGACTTCTTTGGGACAAATTAAATAGGGCTCACCCACTTGCTATTCGAGATTGGTTTGATAATCCCGACATCCAATAACTTAATGATTTCGGTCCTCACCACTTCTTTCATATTGGGGTTTGGTCTTCTTTGCATTTCTCTTGAGGGCTTTACATCCTCCTCGAGTTGGATCTTGTGGGTGCAAATCAAAGGACGTATCCCCTTCAAATCAGTAATACACCAACCAAAAGCACTTTGGTGCTTCCTCAGAATCTTTAATATCTTACCCTCCCGCTCTTCGTCTAGGCTAGAGGAGACAACAACAGGAAATGTCTCGTCCTTTCCTAGATATGCATATTTAACTTGGGAGGGTAGTTTCTTTAATTCAAAGGTTGGAAATTTATCGTTGGAGGGAACCATGCATGCCTCCCTTGGCGGTAACTCCTCGAATCGAGAAACCTAACTTACGTCTTTCGAGTCCTCGTCCGATGATCTCTCATCAAGTAATTCTCTCAACTCCTCAACTTCCTTCTAAAATTCAGTATACGCCCCCTCTCTTTCGTGGCTAGACACTAAGCAGGTCCCTAGGGCGTATCCATAATATTTTTCCTCAAAGTACTCCTCTACGAACTCGTCGATTAATCTCACCGCGTAAAGATCATCTTCTTCTCCTGTATGTCGGGCTATATGGAAGATGTTAGTTTCTAAGGTCATATTCCCAAAGGTGAGTTGCATCTGCCCATTTCCAGTATTGATTATTGCGTTAGCTGCAGGTAAGAATGGGTGCCCGAGAATGATAGGAACAAGATTGTTCGAGGTGAAGGAGGGCTCCGTGTCCTAAATGACAAAGTCTACTGGAATATAGAAAGTGTGAACTTGGACGATCACGTCCTCAACTATACCTCTTGGTATCTTCACGGTTTGATCCTGCAACTGGAGAGTGATCTTTGTGGGCTTGAGGTCGCCCAGATCAAGTTGCCTATAGATGGAGTAAGGGAGGATATTGACACTTGCTCCCTAATAAAGTAAGGCTTTTTTAATTTTATTTTCTCCAATGATGCAGGAAATGGTGGGTACACCGGGATCTTTGAATTTTAGCAGGAGATCATTAAGTAGAATGGAGCTCACATTCTGTGCTAGAAATACATTTTTCTTTACCTCCATCCTCCCCGTTCGACGAGTTTGATTATGAGCACTAGGGTCAGATGTATCGCATAGTCTTGGTGATATACCTCAGGTGAAGCACAACATCGTTGGCATCTAGGTCGACAAAGCGACCATCACACATGGTTTCAACGAGTTGTTTGGAATTTATATTCAGACCATTATGGAAGAAAGAAATGATTTGCAATTTATTAAGTTCATGATGAGGGCACGAAGTGATTAACTCGTTAAAACGCTCGTAACATCGATCAAATGACTCATTTTCTAATTATCGGAATGTTTTAATTTGAGCCTTGATGGAGTTCGTTCGATGTGGGGGAAAGAATTTATTGAGGAATTTAGATTGTAACTCGTTCCATGATGCAACCAAGTTTGGAGGTAAAGACCATAGCTAGGTCTTAGCCTTGTCCTTTAGCGAGAATGGGAAGAGTTTGAGGCGGATCACAACTTTTGTGCAAGTTCGATCGCTGAGGGTCTCACACGCTTCCTCAAATTCCCGAATGTGGAGATATGGCTTTTCTGACTCCATTCCATGGCAGTTGGTAAGTATCTGTATCATCCCATTCCTAAAGCAAAATTGCCCTGCATTATGCGGGAGTAAAATGCATCCCGGAGTGACAGTTCGCTCGGAATATAAGATTTCTCTCAAAGGGCCGTACGGGGCCTCTTCCTCACCTGCAGCTACACTACCGTGTTGTGACATGTCTCTCTCACTTGATGACTCTGTATCCTCACTTGGTATAATCAGAGAGTGCTCTAAAGAGTGTCCTAAGAGGGATGTTAGAGTGTTACTTGCAATTGAGTGTGGAGGCGTGGGAGGTAGAACCAGAATTGTGGAGCGTTTGGAGTGTGAGGGCTATGGGGGTCGTACTCAACTATCAGGTTTTCGTGAATGTTGGTTGAAGTATTTTGGGGAGTCAGAGTAAGTTCATGATTTTGCATTAACAGGCTTTAGAGAGATGAAGTATCATTTTTTGTGCTTTTTGATTTTTTTTTGGTCGAAGTTTTAGATTAACAAAATCTAACCTACGTCTACCTAAATCCCCGGCAACGGTGCCAAAAACTTGACGTGACTAAGAATGTGTCTCTAAAGTGCTACTCTCTAGGTTTAAGTGCAAGCCTGTCGTGTTAGTAATAAACCCGGTAAGTCGGGATCATCTCCACAGGGAAATAGGAAGAGAAAATCGTGACGACGGAAGGACAGACGATTAACTTAAATTTAACTCTAAAAAAACAAAAAAGATGATTGATTTGCGAATAATCCTACTAAATAAAAGGAAACTAGATTAAAAATATGGAACTAACGAATTAATCAAGGATTAATAACTAAGAATGAAGTAATAAATATGAAGAGAAAAATAGGCCGGGAATACAATCCCTCAACCCCCAGTGTGTTTCTAGTATAAAATTAATCGTAAATTTAAGTGATTAATCAGACCCAGATTTTAGTACTCCCAAGCATTACATATATGAGGTTCAAGCCCGCACCATACGTAATCAGAGGACGACTAAAGCGGTATCACGATAGCTACACTCGCATTGCATTCTTAAGCATCCAGTTGCCTCGAAGCAAACGAGATCCAAAGATCTACAATGGTTGTGCTCGCTACGCAACATGGTCTAATAAACCCTTAAGTTTAGAAGAGTAATTTTATACACATGCAACTCTCACATCGGGTTGAGTTCATGCATCCCAACCCTAAAAAATCTAGCTGGACATATTGAACCTAACTATGCATAAATTAACTACGTTGCATGAGAAAGAAATCATGATGAAAGTATACTGAAACATGCAAGGAAATATTATAAACCTAGAAACCGTTTGAATTATGCAAGAAAAATAAACATGCAAGAATAATAATAGAGAGAATGAAAATTGAATTAAAGCTTGCAATCCAACCCGAAAATAATTGATCTTGAAGCACCAAATCAAAGATATGTTCCTAGGGTATTCTCCTCCTTTTCTCTCTATCAAAAACTATTCAGAACTCTATTTTCTAAGTCAATACAAAGATGCAAATACATTTTAGAAGAGTTTGTAACCTATTAGAACTCTTTGGACCAATCCGCATTTAAGAAGAAATTTGCATCGCAGGCACCTCGAACCGGTTCACCCCATAATCGGTTCGCCCTGTGGTTCCGGGAAACGCGCTGGTTTGGGCCTTACTTCCTTCATTTCTAACACTTGGAATATTTTCATGTTTTCTTCCTTTCTTGTGTGGATTTTTCTTCAACTTCAAGGGGTCATAACTCTTTCACCGTAGCTCGAATTTGGGTGCCGTTTTTTTTCCAATATTCTCACTATTCCATGATCTTACACTTTCCAGTTGTCTCCTCCTCCGGGATTAGGCTTAAAAATGGCCAAATTTCCCTTGAACTTGCAATCCTAGCCTTTCTTTCATTGTGTCGATTTCCCTTTCTCACCGCTTGCATAATTTACCTGTAAAACACATAAGAGAAACACAAAACACGAACTACTTGCTAACGAAGGTTAGTAGCATAATTAGGAGTTAAATCCATATCAAATGCACCACTCGGGTTCATAAAGGTACCGAAATTAAGGGGATAAGTATAGAATATTTATGCCCGATCATGTAAAAAGGTCTAGAAATATTTTTCTTTCCATTTTATTTATTTATTTTGAATTAATTATGAATTTTCTACTAAAGGGTGCTCAAGACTGAAATTTTGAGTTTGTGGTTTTGGGATGGACTTTATTGTCAGAAAGATTATGTTTAGAATGATTATAACCTGTGTAGATGTATTCCCTTAGTTGTTATGAATTCATAGTTGATAAAATTGATCTCTAAAATTTTTTGAAATCGTTAATGGAGATTAGAGAAAATGACTCATTTTAATGAAAGGAAAATCCGGGCTTACTGTCCGGCCCAAATCGATTCGGCTCCAATAGCGAATCGATTTGGCTTCATGAGGGGAATCGATTCGAACCAAGGAGTTGGGTCGAGTCAGACCAGGGAAAATGGTCATGGGATTTTTATGAGTTTATCCGAGTATGTGGGAGGTCATTCAAATAAATGATGGTTGGCAGAAATTAGAAGTTCAATTTATTAGTGTGTAAACAACAAGGTAAATCGTGTAATTTTAATTATGGTACAAGAATGGTTTGGACCTCAATTAATTGTACCATCCGGTATTATAGATTATATTAGATTAAGTGGAAGCACGAGGTAATGATGTCCTCTAGTTGTATGTACACATTGGTCTTATAGAGTAGCAAGTTGAAATGTTTACGAGATTAGTTCAAGTCTTGAGAGATTTTAGGCCATGAAATTATTTTTGTAATTAAATGAGGATGCAGTTATATACATTACGAGAGAGTTTGTATATATAGAAATATATGTACTCATAGTTCAGAGATGTAATAAACTAGGAGTTGAATTTAACAAGATTAAGAATTGATAAACCTAAGAACATAAAGAATAATCTGATGTTTAGGAATTTAATTGATTTGGGGTACGCTTGAGTTTATGCAATATCTTACCTGTTTATATATGTTTAACTTAGTTTGGAGATATTGTAAATCTAATTTAGATAAGGATCTAAAGATGTGGGCATCTAGATGTTTAGGTACGCTTGATAGTGTGCGTTATATATATTGTCTGTGTGTGTATATATATTGTGTGATTATGTGAACATACCTTAACATTTGGTAGGATCTATCGATTTGGAGTTCACGTTCGACATCAGATCGTGTACCATACACTGGCTGAGATGTGCTGCCGTAGTGGAGGTCATTATTTTAGATCATGCATTTAGGGATGTCCCCTTCGTGATGAGAGAAGATTTTTTGACGGGTGCCATTAATCGGGTCTAGTATGGGCCCGTTAGTGGTGCTACTACTTATGATCACCCCTATCATTTTGTATATTTTGCTTAAGCTTGTTAGGTGTTGGTTTCCTACAGACTTCCCGATAAAGGCACGCGATGGACACGAGGGTAGATGCCCACATGTTCTATAATTAATATATATATATATATATATATATAGTCTAATGGATTAGAAAAATATTAATGGACCCAATGCTACAAAAATATACATTATGTACTTTAATTGTATCCCGTGCACTACACCAAAATGGCCAAATTGTCACCTTTCAGCAGGTCACCCTTGTCAAGATCATTGACCGTGACAAAAAACACGCGTTTTATGTCACGGTCATTGACCTTGACACGACCGTGACAAAGAATTGTCACGATCATTGACCGTGACAAGTAAATTTGTCACGGTCTTGTCACGGTTAATGACCGTGATAATTCTTTAAATAATTGTCACGGTAAATGACCTTGACACGACCGTGACAATGTTTGCAGCAAAAATCCTTTCCCCCTTCTTTTTTCCCTTACCGCCGTTCCCTCCTCTCTCTCTCTCTCTCTCTCTCTCTCTCTCTCTCTCTCTCTCTCTCTCTCTCTTCCATTTATATATATGTTTGTGTGTATATATATGTGTGTATGTGTGTATATATGTGCGTGTGTGTGTCCGTGTGGGGGGGTGGGTGGGGCAGGGTGGGGGTAGGGTGGGGGCAGGGTGGGGGGTAGGGGGTGGGGCAGGGTGGGGGTAGGGGTTTAAAAATGTAAGTAAATAAGTAATTTTCTATAAATTTCCAAAAATAATATCCAAAAATGTAAATGTAAATAATATCCAAAAATAATATCCAAAAATGTGGTGGGGGGAGGAGGTGGGGATGGGGGTGGAATTTTCTAACTAAAAATATGATAATATTTTGTTATAATTTGTTAAAACTATGTAAACCTTAGTATGAATGCAAGGTTAGTGATAGTTAGAATTGTGTAAATGTTAGAAAAGTTCTAGAATTCATATGTTAAATTTAATTATATAAATATTTAAATTGATAATAATTTTATTCATGAAATTAATTCAATTAGGTAAAACCCTAGATAATTTTTTAACAGAATTTGATAATATTATATAAAGTTTAGTAAATTCACAAAATGTTGCCAA
This sequence comes from Sambucus nigra, assembly GCA_949130495.1. NCBI lineage: Eukaryota > Viridiplantae > Streptophyta > Magnoliopsida > Dipsacales > Adoxaceae > Sambucus > Sambucus nigra. Next base: position 76,230,696 of record OX422213.1, read on the forward strand.
TTGTATGTTTTTAGGAATATCATTAGTTACTTTCGTGGCCAACTATGTAGAATCCATACACATGCATGTTGTTAGAAAGTCTTAAATTTAATTCTCACTTTAATTTGTAGAATCTCTGTACTTGGTTGGATTTATCCCTTTATGATAATGAAATTTATGCTCCAATTATAATTATCTCATGTCATAATTTTATTGATAAACAATAAATGTAGTTGTCACGGTCGTGGTGGGGGGAGGGGGTGGGGGTGGGGTGGTGGGGGTGGAGTGTGTGTGTGTGTGCGTAGGTGTGTGCGTGTGTGCGTGGCGGGGGGAGGGGGCAAGGGGTGTGGTGGGGTATGGGGGGTGTGGAGGGGCAATTTTAACAATTGTATATCTTTAATTAAGAAATTGTATAGCTTTAATTGTAATTTTAATTGTATAGTTTTAGATGAAAGTAAATTAATAATTAGTGCCCATTTCATATGAAAGTAGGACTGTCCCTCATTGTAAAGTAGTAAATTAATAATTGTATACTTTAATTGTTAGTTTAATTGATGAAATGTTGGGTTGGTTAGTTTTAAAAGTGGCATGACGTGTGCGTGTGAGTGGTGGGGGTAAGTAGGGGTGTGTGTATGTGTACTATTAACATTTTTTTACAGCAAAAATGTCTCCTTCAGATATTAAGGCGAAGATGATGATGCTGTTTATGATGATGTCGTCTGGGCTCGGTGGTAGCGGATGCAGGTAAGATTTAATTTTTCTATAACTACAAAAATATATTATTCTTCATTATTTTACTTTGCGGGGCCGATAATAATTTTACTTTACTTTATTTTATTTCAGGGGGTAGGGAGTGGGCCAGGGGGTAAGCCACATAGGCTCGATACTTATGTGGCTCTTCGGACGAAGAAGGGGAAGGACAAAGAGGTGTCCCCGAGCGTCGCGGCCACGATTGTAAGTAATCCGACAGTTTAATTTTTGTTAATTACGTTATAATTTTTTAGTTTACTTATTTTACTAATCATGTGCTTTTTGTCGTTTCAGGAAAAGCTTAAGGAAGTGCATGAGTCGCAGTCTGATGCCGACAAGGCATCTTTGTCCACAGATGCACTCAGCCAAGTGCTTGGCTCTGATCGCAAGGGGAGGACAAGGGGGTGAGATCGCGGGTGGCCAAATCTAGGATCATCGGATTGGATACGAGCGACACCGATTTGGCTCGAACGGTGGATTCACACGATGCGAAGCTGTCCCGTTTGGAGGCGACAGTCCTAGATATGTACGCATTCATGAAGCGTACGTTGGGCGGAGACCGTAAAGGGAAAGGGAAAGGGAAGGAGAAGGTGGTGGAAGAGGAGGTGCGGGAGGACGTGGCGCAGGATGACGAGGATGTGGACCTCACTGCTTCATCACCGACACGTTCGTACTTCGATGATCCACTTCCCTATTTTGCGCCCTTCAACAAACCAATGTCGACACTTGGTTGGCCGAGCGTGTTCATATTGGACGTATTTGATGGCCAGCGGGTAGGGCGGGGGTTGAGGGACACGAATATCGTCGAGGGTGGAATAGTTCATGGACGTGCGCTTCAAGAGATGGAGTCCAGGGTGCTCGTCACGCATGTCATACCCGGGAAGGAGAACTCCCTATTGTGGTTGCACGAACAATGAGGCACGACGTATATTAGTGGGTGCATCAATTCGTATGTCGTGTGGCCTACTCACCTCCTCAGTTTTACCCAAGACATGTAGTAACATTATTTTTATGTTCGTCCATTTTAATTATATTTGGATTATATCGTCATGTATATTATTTCTATTTTGAATATTTGGATTATATCGTCATGAATATATATTTGCATTATCTTTAGTTTGTTTGGATATATGATGTTTGGAACAGGTACAACGTTGCTATAACAGGTACAAATATACTGCTGGGCAGTGGCAGTGGCCATACTGCCCAGCAGATTTTTTTTAAATTTTTCCCAGAATTGTCACAGTCATTGACCGTGACAATTTTTTTTAAAAAAGGGTCACGGCTTTGTCACGGTTATAAACCGTGACAAACGTGTCACGGTCATTGACCGCGACACGACCGTGACACAAAACGCGAGTTTTGTGTCAAGGTCAATGACCGTGACACGACCGTGACAAAAAAAGTTGTCTCGCCTCGAAATGTCACTGTCATTGACCTTGACAATTCGGCAGATTTGGTGTAGTGGTGGAGGTAGTATTGTGGGGATAGTTTTGTGATTGTGATCGTATATGTATAGGTAGTTAGATACTTGTTACACGATAGCTAGTTGTGCTTGATTATTTATGGCAATTTGGAAAATAATTCTATTAATTAAAAGATATTAAAACAAATAGAGCATTACTTTATTTAGACTAAGAATATGTTAATGAAAATATATGTGTAGGCCTTGGGGTGAAATCCTATAAAGGTTATTGGTAGCGTTATATGGTAGTTGTTCGTCACGTGATCGTGCTTAACCATCTAGAGATAGATATTTTTAGCATAGTTATTCCTTGGGTTGGGATATGGACTTAGTTTTTCACTTAGGTGAGAGACGATAAACTTACTGCATGTGAAATCCGATGGGTGGCATGTATAATGAATTAATTGCATAGTTATTTATTAGTATTGAAAGTTAATTCTTTCAAGTTTAGGGAGCTGTCATAAATTCTAAAATATTTCCCCCCCAAGTATTATTATTATTATTATTATTATTATTATTATTATTATTATTATTATTATTATTATTATATAAACAAGTTAACAAGATTGAGCAGTCAGACTTGCGATTGTGGCGATCTAGCTTGGTATTCGCAGAGTTAGAGTCACTAGTTCATTATAGTTGTCAGCATATTCGGAGTTACGTGGAAGAGTTACCTACGTACTCTATTTGTGTTTTAGTTAGGATTTTGTAGTTAGAGGAAGTTTGAGTTGTACTCTTTTATTCAGTTAAATAATTGTTATTAGAGGATTTTATATAGTGGCTTCAGTTTTCACAGTTTAGTATTTATGTTCAACATCTCTTATTGAATCCTTTATTGTGCTGGTTTTAATTTACCATGTTTTTTTTAGTTTACATTGATGCTGAGAATGATATAAATTGTTTAGACACCCGGGTACTTCATTTACGGATTGATCAGTCGGGTGTGGAAAATCGTGAGGTGTTACACTTCCCTAGTGAAAGAGTATTGGATTTACTTATTGATAAGTGAACACGATGGTCTAAACTGTTTAGTTTTTGGTGTATACCTAGACAGTAGAATTCACATAATAATTCTTTGAAAAAAGTTGGTTCTTTCGATTATGTTCATTTTGGCCATGAATAATCCCTATTTTTATGAGTGCTTTAAAGAATTTCAGCCTTCGAAGTTCTCATTAAAGCATCCCCTTCATACTCACATAAGTGACTTACCATTTAGAGTATTCTACAATACCCTACTTGAATTTCCATGATATATGAGTCATTATAAGCTAAGCTTATCCTTATTTACTTTATAGGTGACACTATTTTATCATAGGAATTGTTATGAGTTTAAAAACTTATCAGTGCTCACTTTGAAAAGTCAGTCAAAATTCGGTTGTCCCTTTGAACCTATATCTAGGGATCTCTAGTAAGATAGTTAGGTTTTCTTTCAAGATAACTCTTTATTTTATAGGCTTTAATCCTATTCTACTTGATAAATGACATGCTTTCTCTCCATTCAAACCTTTGGTTAGCGGATTCATTATTTTGTCCATAAATTTAATGAAATTAATGGGAATAATTCCATTTAGAAATCAGTTACTTAATGATAATGTGTCTCCGATGTATATGTTGAGACTTATCATTGTATGTATTTCTCTTTTCTCTAATAATTACAGTTTGAATATCATAATGTATGCAAATTACAAGCATAAGTTTTGTCCACATAGGAATATGCTCTAAGAAGTTTTGAAACCGCTCTGCTTCTTCTCCGGCTTTATCCAAAACTATAGATTCAAATTCCATAGTGGATCTAGCTATACAAGTCTGTTTTGAGTATTTTCAAGACATTGTAGCACTACTAATTATAAATACATAGCCACTTATGGATTTATAATCCTTCGAATCAAATATCCAATTAGCATCACCGTATCCTTAAAGTAAAATTGGATATCTTGTGTAATGCAATCCATGGTTAAGGGTTTATCTTTAATACCTAAGAACCCTTACAATAGCCTTCCAATGATCTTCCCCTAGATTACTTGTATACCTATTCAACTTGCTAATTGAGTAAGCAATATCTGGATGTGTGCAGTTCATCAATGATACGAGAATACTCCAATTGAAATATACCATTCCCAGTATTTTTATATAAAGGAAGATTTGGGTCAATAGGTGTTTTTACAAAGCTATCACTACCTTGATCAAACTTATGAAGTATTTTCTTAATACAATGCTATTGAGACAAGACGAGTCCATTCAATGTTTTAGAAATTTTAAATCCTAATATAACATCTGCAATACCCATATCTTTCGGATAAAATTTACTGGACAAGATTATCTTAGTAGATTTAATAATATCTTTATTATTTCCAATAATAAGCATATCATTTACATAAAGACAAACAATGACATAACCGCTTTGAGTGTTTTAATGTAAACACATTTATCACACTCATTTATTTTAAATCCATTTGACATCATTAGAAGCCATTCTTTAAGTGCTTGTTTTAATCCATAAAGGTATATAACAAGTTTACACACTTTTCTTTCTTATCCTGTAACTTTAAACCCTTATGGTTATTCCATATATATCTACTCATTTAACTCGCCTTTTAAAAAGACAATTTTCACATCCATTTGATGTATCTCCAAACTATGCAAGGTTGTAATAGTTATTAACATTCGAATGGATGTTGTTCTCGTAAGTCGGGAGTAAGTATCAAAATAATCCAGTCCTTCCTTTTTATAACTTTTAGCCACACGTCTTGGTTTGTATTTTTCAATTGATCCATCGAATTTCAATTTTCTCTTGAATATCCACTTGCATCCAAGAGATTTATTAACTGATGGGAGGTCCTCCAATTTCCATACATTCAATTTCACTATAAATAACCTTTTTTCAAAAAGGAGCTTATGGAGTTGACATCGCTTCTTCAAAGTTACTAGGCTCACTTTTTTCCATATAAGTTAGGAAATCTGGACCAAATGGCTTTGAAGTCTTTATCATTTTATTACATCTAGGTTTGAGTTCATCATCTTTATCAATAGCTTCATTATATACATTTTCTTAATGACTACTTGATATATTATCATAAGTTCTCTTAAAAGAATTTGAATTAATCATTTTATTATTAAAAAATATATCTTCAAAAAAATATGCATTTCTGGATTCAATAATAGGGTTTACGTGTATATCAGGATTCTCAAATTTGTGTACAAGAAATATATATGCCCTACAATTAATTGCATAACCAATAAAGGTGAAATCAATAGTTTTTTGTTATATTTTAATCATTTTAGGGTTAGGAACCACCATATTGGCAAGACACCCTTACATTTTGAGGTATTTGGAAGATGGTCTTCGACTTTTCCATAATTCGTATGGTGTCTTATATGTTTTCTTATGAGGCATTTTATTCCAAAGATAATTTGCATACAACAAAGTTTCTCCCCAGAAGTTTTGAGGTAAACTCGAACTTATCAACATAGCATTCATTATATCTTTTTGAGTTTGACATTTGCGTTCAATAATACCATTAGATTGATGTAAGTAAGGAGAGGTAGTTTGATGAATAATTCCATGCTTCGAATAAAATTATTTAAACGGGGAATCATATTCACCACCTCTATCGCTTCGAACCACTTTAATCTTTTCGCTAAGTTGATTCTCAACTTTAGTTTTGTAATGTTCGAATATATTCACAACCTCATCCTTTCTTTAAAGCAAGTAAACATAACAATATCTTGTGCAATCATCAATATAAGTAATATAATACTTTTTTTCCCACCTTTTGTTTGAAAAAAAATTCAAGTAATATATATCACTATGAATTAACTAAAGAGTGTTTGAACTTCTTTCAATGGATTGGAAAGGAGTTCTAGTTATCTTCAATTCCACACATGTTTCACACTTATAATTTGAGTAAATTATTAAATTTAAGTATTAAGTCTAAGTTAATTAATATTCAAATAATATCATAACTAACATGACCTAATCTACTATGCCACACATTAGAAGACTCAAGTAAATAAGCAGAAGATACATTCTTTTTATTATTAATAGGCATCACAATATTTACATTGAGTTTAAAGAGCCCATCGCTCAAATATCCTTTTTCCACATATATACCACTTTTAATGAGTACAAATTTGTCAGATCAAAAACTAGTTTAAATTCCTTTTTGCTAAGCAAGGATCCATAAATCAAGTTCTTTCATATTTCTGGGGCACAAAGCACGTCATTGAGAGTGAGTTAATTTTTCAAAGTCAACCTTTTCTTTTCATTCTACCTTCGAAGTAAAAGGCTTTCCTATGAAAAGTTTCTCATTGTGATCAGAGTTTTAGTAGGAAGCTGCGAGCGTAAGTAATCATAATTAATGGTTCTAAGCAACACATAAATAATTAATGAGTAAAGAAATCTCACGACATAAAGGATTTACGTGGTTCGACAACTGCTTACATCCATGGGGTGTTTTTCAGTGTATAGTAATTCTTTAAAAGTTCCAAAATAAAGAATTAAATTCCCCTTTGCTCCGTAGTAAAGGCTTTATTTATAATGATAAGAGTGGTTGAGCCGTGTTTAAAATCTTCCAGCTACTGATTGGCTCGTTTGTTGATCCACATTGATCTCCTCCGAGATTATAGATAACAAGAATGAATCTCCCGTGTTTATCCTAAATGACAATAATTTTGACTTGAGCAACACATTTCATTTTTCCAAGTTGGGCCTGGCTGGGTTATCGAATATTTGGGTTGTGATGGTTTTCACCCCATAATTTCCCCTAAACTTCTTTGTTAACAATGGGCTGAAGGATTTTCTATGACCTGTTGGCCTAAATGATCGGTCTAATGCTTGAGTCTGCGCGAGGGCATGCCTTTTAATTACCAAGTTACGGAGAGGGGTACGTTGGTATTTGGTTTGAAAATGAACCTCCAGTTGCATTACAAACATCAAACTTTGTTCCTTATGATTAAATTTTTGGGATTTTATTTTTGTTTACTCACAGAGATTCTGCATCATCATTTCTATTCCCCCCTTCCTTCAAAAAGATCATTCAAAGTATTCGTCCTTACAATCCTATAAGTTCTCCTTTCCCTTGCTTACGTTTCTTATGACTGTTTGAGTTTTTTCATTTCCTCTTTTCCGTTCTTATTGAGTAATCATTTCTTCCATTAAATATAGTGTTTACTATTAATATGAGAATAGTGGGTGAGTTTAGGAAAATATATTCGATCCCCTCCTAGGTGACAATTGAGTGTGTACCTGTTCTTGAAGATTGTGATGATATTGAGGGAGGTCATTAGATTCATAGCCTCTCAGTAGTTGAGGAGAGGGGGGTACATTTCCCCCTAACCAATTATTTTTTAGAATTTCGTGAGATTTTTCAGGTGGATTCTACCTACTGTACCCCAAATACATGGCATATTATCAATGGGGTTTATCGGATTATTTACCTGTATGGAACCAATATTGGGATTCCAGAGATCAGATATTACTATTCATGGTACCACACCACAAATGGTGTTTTATACCTGAAGGCCAGGAAGGCTTATAGGGCTTTGGTCATCAACGCCTTGATTCCAATAAGGTATATTGGGATCAAGGTCTGGTTGTCCAAAATTGTCAACACTTACCTCTTTTGGAGGGTGAACAATATATAGTGTTTCAATGCCTGGAGAGGGGATGTGATATAGGTTAACATTTATTTCTCTTTCATTGAGCTTCATTTAATTAAACTGCTACAATTGATTTTTCTTTTCTTTTGTCCAGTTCGATCAAAGAAGAAAGAGCCCACTCCTTCTCATTTCAACAGAGAAGAGTTTATCAATGTTTGGAATTTGAGAAGGTCGTTAGTCGCTGGTGGGAATCTCCCAGGTCTGCATCTTTTCTGTTGGAGTACAAGAATTCCACCAACAGTTTCACAGCTCACCCAGTGGAAACGATACCCGAGGTTCCCCTCCCTTTTGCAAGTGAGGAGGCTTCCACTTCTTCTTACTTAGAGTCTTTGAACGTTGAGTATATTCCTATTTCCAATAAAGAGATAATTGCATCTACGAAGAGGATTTTATTGGCTGAGGATGATTACATGGCTCCTATCTCTCGCAAGGGCAAGGACTTCAAGAGGGTTGAGCATGAGGGACGTTCTGCACCTATATTTGTGCCAAATTCATCAATCCAAGAGAAGATAAAGTAGGAGAAGGCCCATTCCTCAACATCTCTAATGCTTTCCAAGAAGGGCGATGCTCATAATTATGGGAGGACCCAACAAGTGATGTCAGTGGCCAAGAATCCCTCTTTGACCTTTAACCTCTTAAAGGGGGGAGTGATTGCTTTTGATCACGATCAAGTTAATCAGTTGACACATGATCAAATTTCTATTCACGATACTTAGGCATTGTCTATAGTAAAGTAAAATTTTATCCCATTTTTCTTGGTTTGTTGAAACTTTTGGAATCCTGATATAATCTTTTGTTACCTTTTTTGTAGTTTGTGGTCGATTTTTTCACCATTTTGGAAAATCATGCTGAGCAACTCAAGTTACACCTCAATGTCGCCTTAAAGAATTGTGATTTTTCCCTGGCCACTGCGTAACAGGCTTATAAGGCTAAAAGGTCATTTACCACTTGGCGATGGCTACCCTAAAGGATAAGCTTGCTATGCTCCAGGGTAATTTCACCAAGTTGAAAACTGATTGCAACTAGGTGATGGTCGAACGTGATCAGTAGAAGAAGGATCAAACTGAAGCTCTAGCTTTTGCCAAGGATGCAGGCTATGAGTACGAATTTAACGAGGCCTATTCCAATGCCAAAATCTATTTGGGATTTATTTGAAAGTCCAACTTCAAAAAAGGTTGGGATGCTGCTCTGAGAAGGGCTAATGTCCCAACTGATTCGGAATTATTCGGTAAGTACTATCTGAGTTCTCACCGTGGGCAGATGAGTATATTAGAGCCGACCAGGAATCTTCTGAAGCTTCTCGAGGAAAAGGGTTCAGAAACTGAAGAGCAGGTGAAGGAAAAAGATTCCTAAAGGTAGTTAAAATAGTTAACTTGTGATTCTTTGTTTCTCTTTGTTCTCTGTTTGTAAGGGCCTCGCCCATTTTAGTTATTAACTAAAAATTCCATTAATTTTCAATCTTGTCTTATATTATTACTGAATTCCCCCTTTTACTCTTATTTTTTGTATCATAATATTGTTGCTGGAAAAATTCCTTCATTTGATGGTAACTTTGATGTTATTTTTAGTCAATATGCCAGTGTCCAAGATCTCCGTGCCTTTTCTTCTACTCAAAAGGATCTTTGGAGGGTAACAAAGGTCTATAAGGACCAATCTTCCTCAGTGGATGAATTAAAAGATGATGTGAAAGACTTGGTCAACGTGGGTTAAGATGAAATTCCTGAAAAAGCTGCTCGCTGAGGTCAAGGACATTGGTGATGTAGGGGCTATTCTATAAGCTGAGAATGATTCCCTTAAAAAATATCTTGATAAGGAAGAGCAAGAACAAAAAAAGGATGACATTGTAAAAATGGGACTTAGTCGTGACACACTCAAACTTCTCTTCCTCTTTAGGAAGGGTCATCAAACAACGTAGTCTGATGGTTATGATGAGGGGTAAATGAACGCCCCCATTAAGTTAGATGAGGCAAAGAAGCTGGCCTATAAGCATAGGTGGTTGAATTCCTGGGGTTTTTTGAAAGTTTCCAAGGACTCTGAGCTTTGGTACTAGTACCAAGTTGACTATCTAGCATATCGACATCCCCCTTTTGGGAGGGAAGAGAGTTGAGTTCCTCTGGATGTCGTTCCTCTTTAACAAGCCAAGGATTCTTTATCCTCACATGAGAGTGACGATGATTTCCAAACAAATCCAGATGACGGTAGAAGAGAAGGTATTGTTGAGGTTCTTACTTTCCAGATATAATAACTGTATTTGCTATGTTCTTCTATTGTTTTAAATGATTTTTTTGTGAATCATAACTTTATGTAACAACAAGTTGGTTTGAACTCTTTATATATCATAACTTTATGTAACAACGAGTTGGTTGTATAACATTTTGTTTTGCACTTTTCCATTCCATTATGCCGAGCATGCATTTTATTATCTTGTCATACCTTTTAGGTTTTGTCATCACACTTTGTTAGGCTTAAAACAGACTCTAGAAAAAAAATACCTAGTCTTAGGGCCATCCACCCATTTAGGATTTTTATCCGACCAAAGTTGAGTTCACTTATTGCCTAGGGATACCCCATAGGTCTTTTATGTTCCTGGGCAATTCACGAGGTTTTCTTGCTTTTTATGACGAAGATCGTAAGACCTTGAGATTAATTGTGATAAAATAACTTTAAATTATAATTAAACTAGGGTGAGGTTGATTAATGTTTTGACCATTAATTAAAGTGTAGTCTTCCACTCTAGAACAATGTCAAATAACTAACTAAACTTGGGCTAGTACTTCATTAGAAAATCTAGAACAAATTGCGAGCATCATAAGTTCTGGAATAAAGTTGTAATAAAAGTTTTCAAAAATTATCTAAGTTAGAAATGACTTTAAATAACATAAGCAAGAATAAAAAAAAACCTTCTTGAGGTTGGCTGCATTCTATGCCCTTGTATCTCCGACCCTCCATTGTTTCCAATTGACAAGCTCCTTGCAAATCTTCTCTGATGACTTTTAATGCCCCCCCCCCCCCCCCCAATTATGCCCTAACTAGCCATCTGGAGGTTTTTTGGTGCTTCCTAGTACTATTATAAGGATGTAATAGTCTCCTGATTTTTTTGGGAGCGAAGTCCATATTATATATTCTTAACTACCTGTTGTTAGTAAGAAGCCAACTTTATCATGGACTGCTCCCTTTGTCTTATTGCTAGGTAAAGTTCAGTCCTCATGGCTTCGTCGTTCAAATATTGCTCGACAATGGTGGTCCTCACAGTTGGAAGACCAACTTCCAAAGGAATGCAACCTCCATCCCTTATGTTAAAGCAAAAGGCATTTCCCCATTAGGTCTTTTAGACATAGTACGATATGGCCATACGATGTGGGGAGGCTCGTCCACTCAAGCTCCTTTTGCTTTCTCTAATATCTTCTTCATGGTGTCGATCATTGTTTTATTGGAAGATTCTACTTTCCCGTTGCTTTGGGGGTAGACCACAGAGCTAAAGTGGTGCTTAATGCCATGGTTTTCGCAGAAACTTTGGAAGGGTACACTTTTAAACTATGTGTCATAATCTGTAATGATTGTCCTGGGTAAACCAAAATGCATTAAGATATTTCTGCAAATGAATTTGATCATATCAGTTGTGACACCCCGCTTATTCTAATCCTGGGTGATCAGTCCATTATTAAATTAAACAAGAATCATTAATGTCTTCATTCATAGCATGACCATCAAAAAACTTTTTTTTAATTACTAATCACCTATGTCAACTTAAGATGGTGTCAAATTTTTATCTTTTATTATGAACGCATGTGAAAATAAATCAAATGAATTAAACCATTCACACATAAATATAGTTAGAACAATTACATGACATATATGTAAATAAATGAGAATGAATAAACCATCAGTGCTCTAAGTACATAATCCAACAATAATAAGTAAAACTAAATCGAAATACAGTTTGATGCATAACTGAATAAAAGAAATAGTCTGAAGGCAACATGCCCAATTGAACTGCTAAGGAACCACCTATCTAGAATGAAAGATCTGAAGCGTCTAAAGAAATCTCCTGAAAACCTCCACACCGCTGCAGCTATGCGTCTCTAGATAGGATGTCTAAACTTGGTGTTCCTGTGGCTAGACACCTAAAAGGTTTTAAAAATATTTTTGACACGGGTCAGAGCCCAAGTAAAACATTTTGAAAATATTTATCAAGTATTTAAATCACAATTTAAATCAATTATTTATTACACATGTAATATCCACGTACACTTACTTGAGATCCTCGCCTCTCAACTAGTGCGCACGCCTAACGTATTCTACCTAACTAGTATTCCCTTCCCAACTAGATAAGGTATCTAAATACTCATGATAAGTCTAGTTCTCTTATATATCCCCATCGAATACGTTACTATGATCTCAATAATAAAATATTTATTCCCATTTTATTATTGAGTCAATTATCTAAGTTTCACTACTTAATGTATTTTAGATATACATCATCTATTAATTCTAATGTCTCACATAAGCAGATATATCATAACGGTATATATTCATCACACATATAATATATACACAACTATAGCATCCCCGAAATGGCCCCTCGTGATGCTGGCATAATCTGTTATCAAGTCCATGTACCTCTCGTACTCAATCAAGGACTATTGGTTCGATATGTCTCCTCGAACCCAAAATAAATCAACACAACAATGGAGGCGAACATGGTTCTAAGCCTTTGGGATACCCACATAACTAACGTACCCAAACGACACACCGTCCCCACTAATACACGTCACATAGTAAGCCACCTTAAGTTCCATACTCTGGGGCACAAATCCAGACCTCACTGGAATCGTCAAGGTGGGATCGTCCTTTGCGCGAAAACCTCCGGATAGCTGGCAATGTAGGTATATTCATACACATAATTAAATCATATTTATAAGTATTCACACAACCTATATACATATATTATTCAGTAGGTATGCACACAACCCAATTATATCCACTCGTATATAGTATATATCACTCACATATTCAATGTACCGTTAATTTCAATTACCAATTCAACTCTTATAATTTCGAGTATCGCTCACTATTCTAAGGGTCCTATTTATCCCTTATGTAATACGTAGTTATTCTCATCGTGTACTAGTGGTCATAAACATAGGTTCACTCCTCACTCCGTGACTCGTCTCGAATTTCATTCATTTATCAATTTGGATATTTTCTACATTATCCCAATACTTAACTCGTCTCAATATATGTAAACCTAATCTCCACTTTAGGCCTATTATCATTTTTATATTTCCCTCTATAGTTTAAAATTATCCCAAAAGTCCCCTCATAAATTATCCATAATTTTCGGGGTTTAAAAAGGTAAATTTTTAATTCTGGCCAAAATCGAATCGATTCACCCAATTGCAGAATCGATTTGCCTTACTGAATTGATTCTCCCTTAGGCCGAATCGATTCGAAATTTATCAAGTCTCTTCTTCTTCAATTTGTTGTTACGAATTTTTACACCATTTTAATCCTCAAACTTTGATACAACAATCTGAAACTCCCAATTAACATAACTAAACATCAAATACACATGTATGGATAATTTCTAACATAAATCATGTATAAAATCCATAAAATTTCATCAAATATCTGATTAAAACTCCAATAATCATTAAACCCTCTATTTTTGTTTTTTTTCCTCATAATTTCATCAAAACCAAGATTTATCCCATGATCTAAATCCCATAATTTCTGATTTCATTTTATTTATACAATTGTATTCATTTTACATGCAATCACAATCTAAAATTTAAGTTCTATACATCAGATCATAAGAATATCATCAATTATTTTTAATTTAAAGGCCCTACTCTACACGGGTATTATAACTCATAAAAATTTGCAAGACAAATACTTGCCTTGTATGGGAGTGATCTGATTTCGTGTTCTTGATGATAGTTCTCTTCTAATCCACCCTCCAAAGATGATTTTGATGGAAGAACAAGGTGAAAGGCTTCAAGAATCCTCTTCTAAGCTCCAAGCATACTTTTCCTCTTCTCTTTAATGGCCTCCAAGTGTTTTCTATTCTATTTACCCTAGCCTCTCACAACTACAAGTTTATATAACCTTTGGAAATTCATAGATCCCTTAACCCTAGGCTACTAAATGACCAAAATGCCCTCTCGGGGTGTCGGTTTGGTCTAAAACTGTCTCGAAACCCAAACTATACACCCTAGTATACTATTTTGACTATTTCAACCCTTTCAGACTCAACCGTAGCCTAAAAATCATCATCCGAGTTACTCATAAATAATTTCCTATCTCGACCTCACTTAGTCCATACACGACGCCCGATTGAGATATGATACTGTCACGTCACTATCATTCGTTATGACGTCAAATACGTAGTTACTATTCATTTAGTAATTTTATTCGATAAACATTAATAATTTCTCTTTGATTAATAATTTAATCAACCCATAATATTTAATTTTCATTAAATTATGTCCACGTGTAATTTAAATTTAAACCAATTAATTAAATTTTAATTTCTAAAAAATACAGGTTGTTACATCAGTGTCCCTGACGCTAGTGGATCTGCTTCAATCCACTTCTTAAAGTAATTTTTGCTGACCAATAGAATATTTGCAATTCCCTGATGTTGTTAGGAGTGGACCTACAATATTCGATCCCCACTGGGCGAATGACCATGGGCTAGTTAGTGACTTCAATTCACTGGCCGACTGATAGATTATGGGGGAGAACTTTTGGCACTTTTCTCGCTTCTCGACATAAGAGACTGCATCTTTCTACATATATGGCCATTAACACACTTATTTAATTACTCGGAATGTATGAGACCTTCCTCTTAGGTAGCTTCTACATATCTCATCATATAGTTCGTACATAACTTGATCGACATCTCTTGGATGCACGCATTGGAGATAGGGACCTATGAAGGATATTTTGTAAAACTTTCCTTTAGGCGCCGAATAAAATCATGAAAATTTAACCTTGACTTGGTGGGATTTCTTTTTATCGTATGGCAGGATGTCATTTTGCAGATAAATAATTATTGGGTCTATTCAGTTGGGATTTTTTGCACAATGAGAACATGCTAGGCGATCACGTACTTTGTGATGTTGGTCTTGGTGAGTAATTTCACTTCAATTGTTCTTCTCAGATCATAGTTCACTGTTGAACTTAAGTTACTAAAGCATCATCATGGCTAATATTCCCCTGGGGTAACTATTGAATGTGTATACTTCTTTAAATTTTAACATCAATTCTTAAGCCACCTGCAGGTCCGCCATACGTTCATTTTTGGCATTGAAATATACCATTACTTAGTTGGATACCATCTTTGAATTGCAATACACGTCAAGGTGGATTTCCCCTAATGAGTGAGCTTTATGTAGTCCGACTATGAGGGTTTTGTATTTATCTTCATTGTTGGATGCCTCAAAGCTAAGCCTAATTCCCTGCTCGATCATGGAATTCTCTGGTGCGACGAGCAAAATTCCTACACCTTCCCCTTTGGAATTGGAGGCACCGTCCATTTTTTAGATTGGTTAACCTCGTGGCTCCCCAATTGATTGGCAATCTGTTGGTCACTAGGGACATTTTATCGAGTAAATTCTGTAAAAAGATTAGCTAACACTTGTTCCTTAATCGCCATTATTAGTCGATAGTGTATATCAAATCTTCCAAGTTTGATTGACCATTTGGACATCCGTCCAGATAGGTCGGCCTTTCAAAGAATAACTTTGAGGAAAAAATGTGATGATTATGATTGAGTGAGCTTCAAAGTAGTGTTTTAACTTACGCGATCCAACGACCACATAATAAGACATTTTTTCCCGTGGGAGGTAGCACTACTTGGCATCCAAGAGTGTCTTGCTGACATAGTAAACGAGGGATTAACATCCTTCTTTCTTGAAACTTCTAGGTAGAGATAAAAAGGGTCTCCTAGATCTGGGACGGTCCGTATATGAGGTTTGCTCAGATAACATTTGATTTCCTCAAGGGACTTTGAGCATTCTTCATTCCAGGTGAGGCTTTTTCCTTTTTTAATAGCTGAAAAATGGTCGGCATCATTTGGACGATTTTGAGATGAAATGGTTTAGGGATGCTAACATCCCTATTAACTTTTGAATCTCGTGTAGAGTCTTTGGAGGCTGAACATATTGATTGCAACTATTTGGTCAGGATTTACCTCAATACTCCTTTTGCTGACCAAGTATTATAGGAACTTTTCAGATTGAACCCCAAAGGATCATTTGGTTGCTTTGAGCTTTATTTGGTAATGCCTAAGGATTTCAAAGGTCTCCTCTAAGTCATTCATGTGATTAATTTTGAGATTTCTCTTGATGATTATATCATTAATTTACACCTCCATTGTCTTTCCATACTGTTTCTTAAGCATCTTTGTCACCAATATTTAGTACGTGGTTCCTGTATTTTTAAGGCCAAAAGACATGACCCTATAACAATACATGCCCAGAGTGGTTATGAATGAAGTCTTATATTGATCAGAGCCGAACAAAGGGATATTATGGTATCTCTAATATGCATCCAGAAAACTCATCCATTTGTGTCTGGCAGTGGCATCGACCAACTGATCTATTTTGGGCAAAGAAAAATTATCCTTAAGACAAGCCTTGCTGAGATAGGTGAAGTCCACACACACTCTTCAGCTACCATTACTCTTTTGAACCACCACTGGGTTTGAGAGATATTTTGGTAATTGAACTTTTGTGATGGACCTTGCCTCTAGAAGTTTCCCCTCTTTTTCTCTACTACCTTTTCTTTTTCTAGGGTAGTGCGGTGATCCTTTTGTATGATCGACAAAAATGTGGGGTCAATGTGAAGTTTGTGGCGCACGACTTTGGGATCAATCCCAGGTACATCATACGATTGGCATACAAATACATATCAATTCCGCTTTAGCAGGGATATTGGTTCCTCCCTTTCCTGCTCGGATAATGAAGTGCTGATAAAAACTTTCTTTTTTGGATGGGTCTCATAAAAAGCTATCTCCTTCAATTTCTCCATGACCCTATCTGTGAGGTCAACTCTCATTTCTTCCACCCAATCTTCTATACTTTAGTTGCTATTTTGATGGTGTAGTTTCGCCTTGAAATTCTTCAAGGATGACTTCCTTTTCGTGCTTCTTTTCTTATTTAGGACTGATGGCAGCGATAAAACACTTTTGAGAAATAGTTTAATTGCCTATGATATCTATTATTACTCTTTTTATAATGCGCTTGAGTTTTTTATGATAAGTGAAGGGAAAAACCTGCATGGCATGCAACCACCCTCTTCTAAGAATGGCATCATAGGAAAAGTCAATGTCTACCACTAATAACTCAATCAGTTTTGAGATATTAATCGGATCTAACTAGTAGGACCACCTTCCCCAATAACATATTCATTTTTCCAGCCAAGCCAACCAAAGGGATAATTGCTTCCTTCAAGTCTTCCATCTTTAGTTTGAGCTTGTGAAAAATCTCCAAGTACATGACTTCGAAGGAACTCCTTTGATCGACTATCAACTTATCCACATCTCAATTTGTAATCCCGAGGGTGATTAATAGTGCATTATGGTGTGGGGTCCTCACTCTGATTAGATTATATTATGTAAAGACTATTTGCTTGTTGTAGTCCACGTCTTCTAGTCGCCTGCGTTTAAAAACCTGACTCTTGGATAACACAATTTGGAAGACCTCGATAACTGCAGTGACCTTCTTGAGTTCCATTTGAACTGCATTGCCCTGGATTTTCTTAAGGTCTAAAGCACCATGGATAACGAAAAATTTGTGCCCCATCTCGTCATCCAAAACATTGTCTGGTTTTAGGTTAGTAACGGAGATGACTGATTTGCTATGTCCTTAATGTATTCATTCAAATGCCCTGCCTAGGCCAACTCTTCTAGATAGGATTTGAGGGCCTTGTAATTATCTATCTTGTGTCCATTTTCCTTATGGTAGGCGCACCTGAGAGCATTATTTTTCTTGCTCGGATCACCACCCATTTTCTTTGGCCACTTGAGTAATTTTTGGACCTTAATCTTGCCTAAGATCTTGCAGATTGGTTCTTTAAAAACTGTGTTAATCGCTTAAAAATACTTTGATGGGTCTACCTTACCCCCATTCTTGGATCATCCATTATGCTTTTTACCCCCTTTCTAGGGGGTGCTCTCTTTATCATTTTCCTTGGTCGCCTTTGCGCAACCATTCTCGCCTTGGCCGAGGGAGACTACATCTTCCACTTTGGCATACTTCTCAATACGGGACGTAAGATCATCGATGGCGTCTTCTTCCTTCTTGGTGAGGGATTAGTGAAACATGGAGTTGTGGGGCAAGCCTATTTTGAACGATGCTATAGAAACCTGCTCCAAGCAATCTTTGACCTCATTAATGGTTTTCAAATAGCGTCTGGCAGTCTCCTGGGATTTCTTCCTCATAGTGAGGAGAGAATGCATCCTCTTTGGGTGTGAATTGCGTGTTATGTGAAAGCCTCCGCAAGTGACTTAAAATTTTTGACTGACCCGTGAGACAACCTTTTGAACCATTTTTAGGCGACCTCTATTAGTTTGGATAGGAATATACGACACGTGATGGGGTCATTATGGTTCCACAGGGTCATTATTGGGTATATTGGCGCACGTGATCTATGGGATCGGTCTTTTCGTCATATATTTTGAACCTTAGAGTTGTGAATTTCTTTAGGGGATCTTCCTCAATTGTTTTTTAAAAGGGGGGCTACATTTGAGTGATGAGTGTTCTCCTTGCCAGCTTCTTAGTTGATATATCCTTGCTATAAGTTGGGTGTTGGTACATTTCTCTTCGAACCAGACTTCGTTATCGTGCTTATGGCATCTTTCATCTTGGTTTCGCCTTATCAGACGACTTTCATGCTCGGAATGATCTTATTCGTGGCACAGACTCCTTCCTCGGCTGCGAGTCCGAACACAATGCTTGCAGTCATCTCTACGGAGCTCTCGCTCTATGTTTTTCCAGACGTCACTGGTGACATGCATTTTTCTCCACCTGGAGGCATGTTACATCCTCTTATTGATGGAGTTATTCCTTATAGGCATAGACCAACTGTGAGATGCCCTGCTTAAAAGGCTGCTCTTATGGGAAAAATTATGGATAGTTGACGGCTTGATTTTCGTCTTGGTGGATATCAAATCTAACTCTGTGTAATGAGCGCCCAACTTGCAGATCGCCTTTAACAAGTGCATTATTAGGGTGAGGCATTGTTTAACTCGTTGGTTTCAATTCTCTTAAAGAAAAGAATCATTTTTCACAGACGACGCCAATTGTGAGTGCAAGTAATAATAATTAATGGTTCTAAGCAGCACAAAAACAATTAATGAGTAAGTAATATCATGACACAAAAAATTTACGTGGTTCGAAAATTGCTTACGTCCACATGATATTTTTCAGTGTATAATAATTCTTTAAGACTTTCAGAATAAAGAATTATATGCCTATTTTCCTCGGGGTAAGGGTTTTATTTATAATAAGAAGAGTGGTTGAGCCGTGGTCAAACTCTTCAATTTTCTGATTGTCTCATTTGTTGATCCATGTTGATATCCTCCGAGATTATAGATAACAAGAATGAGCCTCCCATGTTTATCCCACGTGACATTAATTCTGACTTGAGCTATATATTTCATTTTTCCAAGTTGGGCCTATCTAGGCTGCCGAATACTTGGGCCGGTATGGTTTATGCCCTATAGAACTAAACATGTTATTTTGAAGACATATGTGGCGAGTAGCTCCAGTGTCCACCCATCAATTTTAAGTGTTTTCTACCATATTGACTTCAGACACCACAACTGAAAGGATCAAATCAGTAATATCATCTAAAAGGTTATGAACTTTAGTGATATTTTCTTGTGCGGGATTTTATTTATTGTTCCCTTCAGTTTTGCGCTTATAACAATCTAACATGATGTCCCGGCTTGTCACACAAAAAGTATTTGCCTTCATACTTCTAAAATTTCCCACCTTTTGATCCTTTGAAAGGACCACCTTGGTTCACACGCTTTTTCTTCTTATTCTTGCTACTTTTTTATTCTTCCACAATATGTGTTTTGAATTCCATAGGATTTTTAGTTGTCTTCTCGGATGCACGATTATCCTCTTTTATCCCCAATCTCACAATCAAGTCCTCAAGCCCCATTTATTTATTATGTGTTTCAAATGAGTTTTAAAATCTTTCCAAGTTGGTGACAATTTTTCAATCATTGCAACCACTTGGGATGATTCACTCAATTTTATTTTTTCAGAAAAGATTTCATGATAAATCAATTAAAGCTATTGCACTTGATTCATGATAATCTATGAATCAATCATTTTAAAATCAAAGAATCCACCGATAATGAATTTCTCTATTCCGATATATTTCGTTTTGTATTTTATATCCAAAGACTCTTATACCTCTTTAGCCATTTGAGAAGGACTATACACATTGATACGCATTATATAATGTGCTTTCCAAATTGTTGAGGATATAATTCTTGCATAGAAAATCTGAATGTTTCCATGCATTGACTGCAAAAATGACTTGTTGGTCAGTCTAAACTTCTTTTGAAGTTGGTCCATCTTCATTAAAGAATTTAGCCAAATTCAAAGTTGTCAAATAAAATAATATTTGATGTTACCAATCCTTGAAATCAGTCCCTTTGAACTTTTTGGACTTTTCACCATGTCCAATATTTGTTGGTATAACCGCAATGGGCAAAAGAGAAGTAGAAGCCATTTCCGTTTTAAATAGAAATTATAGTAAATATATATTTATATTTATTACAGAATATGATTGGGCAGATTATATAAATATAATCACACAATTTTTAATGATTATAGATATCAATAAACTTATTCACAAAACATTAAGTTTTAATGTTAATACTATACATCCAATACGATCAAAACGTTTTTCTAAATAAATAGTTTTGATAAGCATTGTTTTTATTCAATATAATTTGTAAACAACACGGAGTTTATGTATAAAATTCACATACGGTAATACTAAATTGTTTTTTTGAAGGAACATAAAATATATTATATCACACAATTAATAAGCGTTGTAAATAAATAAATATTTATAAACAGTCAACAAACAAAATTATGTTTTCTGATATACATAAAATATTTTTGCAACACAGATTATTATAACACAAAACCTGCAATTAATTACTACGATTTTTTTGATATATATATATATATATATATATATATATATATATAACACAAAACCTGCAATTAATTACAACGATTTTTTTTTGGGTATATATATACATAGGGAGAGGAACACAAGTGTACCTAAAAAGCGGGCTTTTTAATGAACCTTAATAAAAAATACCCAACAACTTATTAATTTTAATTCATATGTTGTAATTGGTCTCCCACAGCGGCAACGGCAATGAACACGCGTGTTTTTTTAATACACACACCTCCCCCCCCCCCCCCCCCAACCCCCACTAAAATCAAATCGGGTTTGGATTTTTGGGTTAAGTTGTTCGAAGGTGTCTGGAGTTTAACTTTTTGAGCAAGAGCTCATCGGCTTGGGAGAAGGCAGAGGTGGCCGATTTTTCCAGCTCTAGAATATGGGTAAAGGTTGATGGCTTGTTCGGGTCACCGAGTTATGGGGGTAAAAGAGGGGCTACCAAGGGTCGGTGGTTAGATAGGAGGTGGATCTGATTGGTCGAAATGGGTTTGGTCGGCGGGTTTCGCTTGGTGGTGTTCACGTGGTGGGATAGTTGACTTGAGTTGGAATCTTGGGTCGAAATTGGTAGATTGGGGTCAGGTGGTCGATTTTCAGTAAGTGGGTATGGGGTTTGGGCATCTGTATGGATGTCTTAACGAGGGTCGGGGGTAGGGATGGGTAATGTGTGTGTATTAAAGCACACGCGTGTCCGTTGCCTCTGGGGCGGACCAATTACAACATAGTAATTAAAATTAATGGGTTGTTAGGTATTTTTTGTTAAGGTCCATTGAAAAGTCCGTTTTTAGGTCCACTTGTGATCCTCTCCCTATATACACACACACACACACACACACACACACACGTATATATTAGTTAATAATAATCTGAAATAAACATGTAAAATTATAGTGACAATAATGGAGATTTAATGATTGAGGCAAGTGTTCAATACCTTGTCCTTAACACAAAATTTGTCTCGCAATGATGCGCCACGGACTATATGACAATCATCTCCTAGGATACAATAATCAACACTTGTAATTGTAGCACTCCAAATCGAAAGTAATAGCGAATGAATAATGGAAGACCTCTCGTTATTATGAACATGAAAATGGACTCACAAATACGAAAAATGGGACTGGAAAAATCCAACTTTTAGAAAACGAAATGCATAGCACCAATTTATACTAAAATAAACGACGGTTCAAAAAGTTAAAACTGTTCCTAACTGTCACAACAGTTGGAATAAAGTTAACTGTTAAAAACGGAATAAACATTGGGCCAGAAATAAATAAAAGACACACCAAAATAATAAAAGGCCCAAAAGCCCACGACCCATGCCTGTGCTGCGTCGGACGGGGCGGCGCATGCATGTAGACTTGAAAGTAAATCTAAGCCTATATAGGTTCTCCTTTCTTCAAAAAGTTGGGATACCCCAAGGGTATCAAGTCCAAAAGCCACAATGAATTATAATATGCTACACTCATTTCTCATATTTTATTTATGTGTGACTTTCCTTTTAACAGTACACGTTAACCAAATTCCATGTGCTAAGTAATTACTTTGAACAACAATTTCTGATTCAATGATTTATAGTTTTATACATACGAGTATAACACGATATACTCTTCATGTAAGAGAACGCGTTACTATTTTCTCAAAAGACGTATGAATTCCATAACAATTAACCTTAAAATTGACTAAATTAATATTTTGTAACACATAAAACTCATAAATTCTAACAAAAGGTAGGGTCAATGGTTCGTAATGTATACCCTTGACAAAGAGTAATAATTTTTTCTTAGAATCAGTTGTGGTTTCAAAGCGGTGTGATCACAATTGGAAGGACCGCAACGATTTGTTTTGCACTTTCTTACACATTCTCTCCATGCCCGTCTTTTATATTTGTTCATATAGTTGTTAATGTATATCGATGTGTAACAGAAGAATACCAAAATAAAACTCACACTCAATCAATGAGTAAAGTTATAAATATTAGTCAATAACTTTCCCTTAAATGAGAGATTGCAATCATATTATAGGCTCAAGAAACCTGAAGCTCAATATTACACTAATATGAGAAAATTCTTAAGTATATTCCACAAACATTAAGATAATATAAACACACAATTCATTATTGAATCCTATACAAAGGACCCATGTAGTTGTGGTTTCAGCTGGCTTAGGATATTGAATCTTATACAATTCCCTATAGTGTTGATCTGGCTTAGGTTTCTTTGGTTTCAGCTGGCTGCAGTTAGGGCGATAATTCATTATTGTTGTTTCTTTCCAGTTGGTCCAGCAATTTTAATTGATTCATGCGGAAAACTTTAATTCTTTACAGCTTGCATTGCTTGAGCTGTTGCAGTTCTCCCACTTCCTTGTTTAATTTGTATTTGCACCCTAATTTATTATACGGGTAATGCTACGAGTCTCAAAAATTCACAAATCCACCAAATGACATGCCAGAGCAATAAAATATTGTACTATGATATTATTATAATACAACATATATTGCAATATCATGCCATTTGAAGAAAATATATGGTTAATTTTTTTAGATTATGTATTTTTAGGATTTAAAATAATATTGATTATGGATATAGGATAACAAACATTTCGTTTTCATTTTTAGTCCCTATTTTCATATTAAAGGGACACATGACATGCTGTGATTGGTTGACGTTTTATGAATATGGGTCCGTGCCAACGGCTTTACTCAAAAATAGGGACTAATACTATAAATAAAATGTTTGTTGTCCTATTTCCAAAATACATATTACAATATATCCTAAATTTACAAAGCGCCAAATTTTTTATACTCATATCTTTGTCCTTCTTATGTGTTTGCCCTTTCCATGTGATACTCTACTAATTGTTTGACTGGAAAAACATTCAAAACTAGTACAAGAACAAGATCCTCATGACTTTGTACTTATAATCACGTGGAATGCTAAGCATGAACGTGACACACATGATAGCTGTTGTTCTCAACCTGCTAAGATGTTTGATGCTCTCTTATTTGTTAGTTGCTCTTTTAATCAATGTTTATATAATTACTTCTTAATACGTCAAATTTAAAGCAATGCACATGATTATACTAACCCGCCTAACTTTTTCTTCATGCATGATTTTATAATTGTATTCGTCTCCATCATTAGATCCTTGTTTAGGATAACGTTAAAGTTAACTATGGCTTTTGTCAAATATTAAGAGAGAGAACAGATTTATGTTTTAGAGCCAATCTGGTCACTGCTTGTTCGTAGAGTTATATGGGATTCAGCTTGGTTGATTAGAAATGTAAAATCTGCTCCAGCAGTTGTATATTCGATTCGGTGTAACTGTCCAATATTATCTGTTTTCATTTTTTTCTTTATTTTCAATTTCTTTTTGAAAGTTCTCTCTGCACATAATGTAGTATCTTTTGATAATTTTCCACTGCTTCCATTTTGCCTTCAATTATTTGACGATATAAAAGCATATAATTATTGAATAGAGACATGTACATTAGTTCTTTGTCGCTAATTGCTCAATTGATGCATGGTCTATAGGGGTTATGCATAATTCAATTCGTGTCATGTTAAATTCCTACCACATGGATAAACTCCCTTGTTTTGGTTGTAAATCCTCCTCCTCGTAGAAACACATAGTGCTAAATGTATTTCTTGTGTGCTTTCATTTTTCCTGTAATATCGATGAAAGTTATTGATTCTTGATCAAAAAAATAAAATTATACATAATGGGTATTTCATGTATCGTCACTTTGTGTTAGTGTGTGTTGGAGATTTTTAAAATAAGTGAGTAAAAGTTGGTGTGTGAAAGCTTGTGACCGTCGGTATATAATAGTCATACTTGTTGATGTTTAATAGTCATACCTGTTGGTATTTAACAATTACACCATTTCGAAATAGATTGAGACCGTTAAATTCAACAGTCATGACTCTTGAGACACAACCTTTCATTTCCTATAAATAAAGACTACCAATTTTGAAATTGGAAATAATTTATATTAACCCAGTTTCAAATTTTCCAACCTTGCAATTACTCACTTACAATTTTCAGGAGATACAAAAACTATCTTATTCTGTTTTGTGCACATAAACAGAATAAGGACTTGATTGTTTTTTCTTCGCTGCTACATCCAAGGGCTGTCTTCAAACATACAATTTGCAGACAGTGCAATTACTTCATTGTATCTTGAGTACGGATTTGCTAATTTCCGTTTGTATACCGAATTATCTTGGTGGGGCAAATACTGTATTTAGGAAAGTGACATCACGCCTTGAAGTTTTCATATTTAATTTGAAGTTCAACAGAGTTATATTCAGAAGTTTATATTGTTTTATTGAAGTTAACATTATTGTTATAAATAGAAGAGTTTCATTTCTGCCATTGCATACATATTTTCCAACAATCTAAATACAGTATTTAGAAATGGCAGACTAGGAAACGCATAAAATGGGAGACCGATGATTACCTCTGTCGTGGTCACATTCTCAATGCACTTGCAGATAATTTGTTCGACTTGTACTAAAATGTTAGGACTGCAAAAGACTTATGGGACAGATTGAAGACCAAATATCTTACGGAAGACGCTACAAGTAAGAAGTTCCTTATCGGTCAGTTTTTAAGTTCTAAAATGCATGATAATAGGCCTGTGCTAGGAAAATTTCATGACATCAAATGCATCTTAAATCATTGCAAACTTAAAAATTTAAACATTAATGATAGTGTAATTGTTTCTGCCATAATTGAAAAACTTCCTCCTTTATGGAAAGATTATGAGAAAGAACTCAAGCACAAAAAGGAAGATCTTTCACTTGAAGAATTAGAGATTCATTTAAGAATTGAATAAGAGTCACAAATTTTAGATGGTAAAGAGGAACAGGAAAATTCTATCTCTAAGGTCCATATAGTGGAGGAAGGAAAGGAGCAAAAATTTGACAATCATGGAAAGAATAACAAGAGAAAGAATTTTTCAAACAATTTTAAGGCAACCAAAAAGAAGAAAGGAAATTGTTTTCATTGCAATGAACTAGGTCACTTCAAAAAGGATTGCCATGAGTTCAAGAAACTAAAGAAAAAAGGAAGGTCATCAGACACAAAGAAAAAATTTGCTGCTATGATATCCGAGGCTAATATGCCTGGAGAAGAATACTCTTGGTGGATTGATTCTGGTGCCACAAGGCATGTATGTAAGGACAACAGTTTGTTCTCTGCCTATGAAACTGTGGAAGGAGATGTTCTCTATATGAAAAATTCTTCAACTGCAGCGGTTAAAGGCAAAGGGACAGTAGAACAAGAAGAGATTATAAAAAGTAAAATACCTAGAAAAGAAAAGAACTTTAGTCCTAACTTTGTAGTCTATCTTGTTGAAGGAATTAGAGACACACCTTGTAATCAATTTGCTTTGACTGTTAGTGTTGAAACAGACCCACAAATTTATAGTGAGGTAATTAAGTCAATGGATTCAACATTTTGGAAAGAAGCCATAAATAATAAAGTGGATTCAATTATGGGAAGTAAATCTTGGAAGTTAGTAGACTTACCTCCAGGATCTAAACCCATCAAGTGTAGATGGATTTTTAAAAACAAAATAAAAATAGATGGAACAATTGATAAATTCAAGGCTAGATTGGTTGCTAAAGGTTTTCCCCAAAAAGAGGGAATTGATTATTTTAATACATATGCACAAGTTGCTAGAATGTCTACTATTAGAGTTTTGATTGCATTAGCATATATATATAATTTTGAAATTCATCAAATGGATGTAAAAATTGCCTTTTTAAATAGTGACTTGGAAGAAAACATTTACATGAAACAATCTAAAGGGTTTGTTATGTCTGGACAAGAACATAAAGTATGTAAACTTATTAAGTCCTTATATGGCCTAAAACAAGCACCTAAATATTGGCATGAAAAATTTGAGAAAGTCGTCATTTCTTATGGTTTTAAAATTCATGAGTCATTTGTTTATATGTAGATGACATATTAATTCTTGGTATTGATTTAGAAAGCATTAATAATACAAGTAGTTTTTTGTCTTCTAAATTTGACATGAAAGATGTGTGTGTGACTGATGTCATATTAGGAATGAGAATAATAAGAAAAGATAAAAATATAGTTCTCACTCAATCTCATTATGTTGAGAAAATTTTAAAGAAATTTAATTAGCTTGATTGCACACCTGTTAGTACACATTTTGAACCAATGTTAAAGATGATCCCTAATACTGGTAGAACTATTTCACAATTGGAATATGCACGAGTAAATGATAGTTTAATGTATGCCATGACATGTACTCGACCTGATATTGCATATGTTGTTGGTAAATTAAGCAGATATACTAGTAATACAACTTTATTGGATTGGCATGATGTTAATAGAATATTAAAATATTTAAAAGGAACTATGGACTATGGTATATACTATAGTGGATATCCTTCAGTATTATAAGGGTTTTATGATGCCAATTGGAAACTGAGCGGGAGGATCATTCCTCAATAAGTGGATGGAATTTCACTCTTGGTGGAGGAGTTGTTTCTTGGGGATCAAAGAAATAGACTTGTATAGCTGATTCTACAATGGCAGTTGAGTTTGTAGCATTAGCTACAACTAGTAAAGAGGCAGAATGGTTAAGGAATTTGTTAATTGAAATTCTAGTTTGGCCAAAACCAATGCCTCCAATATCCATACATTGTGATAGTTAGTTTACATTTTCCAGAGCTTATAGTAAAGTATACAATGGAAAATCTAGACATATTGGCCTGGGGCATAGTTATGTGGTGTCTAAGACATCATTGGGTATGGGACTAAAGCCCATTAAAATTAATCACTCTTGATGGAAACTCAACTTGATACTTGACATATTCAAGTCTCAAGTTCAATGATTAAAGTACATCATATGACGTGATTGTAAGCACTACAAAATCAAACATCCCAAAGATATGTGCTTAGTACATATAATGAATAATGAATGAGGATACGTTTGATCTAAATACACTTATGGTGTTTTAGTTACGTGGACACCTATGATATTCTACCTTTGTGTGTGTGGAAGTGGTGCCGCTTCCTATAAGAATTGGGCTTGACTCTAAAGCATGCATGAAATCAAGGTACATACACAAGGCCTAATACATGTGATGGCTTACATGGATAATCAGTGACTAAAAGGTTTGCGTGTGTAGACAAGTCCAACTTATCAATATAGATTGATATTTCAAAGACAAGTCTACTATAGTTTGATTGTTAGCCTTGACGAATCTTCAGAGGGTATTGGTTCAAGTTGCGAGACACTAATACTTATACACAGTCTTACAGACAATCAAAGATTTACAAAACTTATTTTGAAAATAGTGGAGGAATGTTGGAGATTTTTAAAATAAGTGAGTAAAAGTTGGTGTGTGAAAGTTTATGACTGTTGGTATATAATAATCATACCTGTTGGTATTTAATAGTCATACATGTTGGTATTTAATATTCATACTTGGTGGTATTAAATAGTCGTACCTGTTGGTATTTAACAGTCATACCATTTAGGAATAGATTAAGACTATTAAATTCAACAGTCATGACTCTTGAGACACAAACTTTTATTTCCTATAAATAAAGGCTACCAATTTTGAAATTTGAAATAATTCATATTAACCCAGTTTCAGATTTTCCAACCCCTACAAATACTCACTTACAATTTTCAGGAGATACAAAAATTATCTTATTTCAGTTTGTGCATATAAATAGAGTAAGAACTTGATTGTCTATTCTTCGCTGCTACATCCAAGGGTTGTCTTCAAACATATAATTTCCAGATAGTGCAATTGCTTCATTGTATTTTGAGTACAGATTTGCGGATTCCCGTTTGTATATCGAATTATCTTGGTGGGGAAATACTGTATTTAGGAAAGTGACATCACGCCTTGAAGTTTTCATATTTAATTTGAAGTTTAACAGAGTTGTATTCAGAAGTTTATATTGTTGTATTGAAGTTAACATTATTGTTATAAATAAAAGAGTTTCATTTCTGCTTTTGCATACATATTTTCCAACAGTGTGGTCGACCCTTCCACTATAAATAACACATTAATCGATCGACAATTCTGAGTGCCATCCACTAAAGATAAAAAAACAAATTATTTAGTTTTTAATTCCGAGTCAACTGAGTTATATAATTCTCCGTGTTTCATTCTGAGTTAGGTCCACTCATATTATCCACCCTTTAAAAGTATATAAACTTTTCTTTCCATGGATCTGATCAATAGATGACATTGGCTATAAAATTTTCTTGGATTCTATACACACGACAAGAAATTGAGAAAAATACTCAAGAACTAGGTTTGTCCATGGGTTATATTAAACTAAGCTCAATTTGTGCTAAAAAATATGTAGGAACATCTTAAGACTTTGTTCAATCTCGACTTCAAGTAGGGCTCCCATTGATTAACCTAGTTCCAACCCTATGGGGGGAGCTTTCGTGTTGTTTTGTCATTTATTTTGTTGGGGATTAATTACACTTACCCTCTCTGAACTTTACCCTTATTTTCACTTCACCACCTGAACTTTTATTTATTAGATTTACTCATGAACTTTCAAAACGACTTCAAGTATACCAAAACTGTTACTTTTTCAATAGAAAATTAGACGTGACTTTTTGGCGTCACCTTTTCAAATAATTTAGTAAATATGAAGAGATTCACAAGCTCTGTGGCCAAACATGAGTGACAGTGACCATCAAACATTGTAATTTCCAGGTAACAGTTCAACGCTTATTCTTCTTTGTCCGAGACTCAATTTTCTGGTTTATTGAACCATAAAGAATGTTTGACATTTATTTGGTTCAATAAGAGTTGGTTGTCTTGATTCACGGAGAGAGCTAATTGTATTTTTGAGTTGTCCTTTTATTTTCTTTGTTCCTAGTTGTTTCTTTTCCCGTATTTTAGGCTGGTTGCTAAGCTGGATGAATATTATTTTTCTTCACTTGTTTGCCTACCTATTTGAATACCAAAACTCGATAGTTAGATTGATTTCTAGACACTTAATGATAGAGATTCTAGCTTTGAAAGTGGAAACAAACTTCATAACATTTATGGAACCTCTAGGGAATGCAAAAACTGGTATAAGCGAGTTAAATAAAAATATGAGGTTTTGACACTTTGTTCGAGTTACAAGGGGTCGTATGAAAGGAATATGGATTGTCAACACAAAACATGGGGTTTTAACAAGATGTGACATTAAAGTACCACTTTTAGAGGGAGTGAAAACCGGTTCGACCACCAAAAAAGGGAAGAGAACTTTGTTGCATGATCGAGATCGCTTGAACTGGAAAAATATCGGAAGACCTTCTCTTTCTATTTCATTACAAACAAAACGAAGGTCCTACTTAGCCAGAGAATAATGGCTTGTACGACACATGACATTAACACTCCCACGCAAGGAATGCTAACAACGATTTCATTTACACTTTTCTTTCTAGCTGAAACTTGGAATTGAATACTCTAAGGCGTCAACAAGAGTGAAAGTCATTGCTTGTTTCTTTTGATCCCAAGCCTACGTTTTCTTTTTGTCAACCATGGGAAGCTATTTCTCAATGATTTGGAGCCAGGGTGAGCATACTCTACTTAGCAAATTTTTTGAATGCTCGGACCGTCATAGTCTTTATCTTCATATCCCCATGCCCCATCCCTAAGGCCTTTACACTGCTAAGCGTGTAAACATTCAATCCACTCCCATTATCAAACATCACTTGATATATAAGTTTTAAAATTGGATTTCTTTCAGCTTTTTTAAGACGTGGAAAACTTTTCATCTTGATTTAGGGGAATAGGTGTATATATTAGGTAACATGCTTCGAGTAATTTGTAGGAAGTTTCTTTTTTCTTGGAAGTAAATAGAAGGATAAATTATGTTTTTTTTAGAGGAAACCCCTTATTTTATTGATAGACATGAAAAATAAAACTTTACAAGAGAGACTGATGACTTTATAAACTAGCCATCTTTACAAAAAGAAATGAAAAACACTAAGAATATCTGAAATTGGGAGAACCCAAAGCATCCATAGAGAGGAGACCTTTCAATCCTTTTGGGATTGAAAATATTATAGGTTTGTTCTCTATCTTCGAGTATTGGTTCAATTCATTCCCCGGACACTTTTTTGGTGTCTGTAGGTGAAATGTTGAGTTCATTTGTTAAACCAGTATCTGTTGGGGATAGATATACACGGAATACAGCCCATGAATCTTTGATTGATCATTCTATGGAAAGAGCAAAACGAAAAACTTTGTTTAAAAGATTAAAACTAGGGTTACGAATACAATACCGTTGCGGATTGCAATTCCTAAATAGAGAAATGATATTTGTTGAAGATGGAGGGACGCCTTCTTTTGGTCCTCCAAAACCTTTATGGTGTCCATCAAAATATTTGGATTTTTTAGTACATGATCCTTTCAAAGTAAGGTAGGTGTGTGGGTACCTTTTGAGATGAAAATCTTTGGTTTTGAGTGAGATATGGATCTCTCTCTACCTAAGCCTCTTCAGAAAAATGTGAATAGTATTTTCTTTCCCACTCTCTAACCCTTAATAATGATTATGTAGCTTAAAACCCTAGCTTACACTAACATATATTAGTATAAATTGTGGGCTTGGACTAAACTGGGCATCTTAAGAGTTTAGGCCTAACTACTTGGGCATATGGACTGTGCTAGGGATCCAAGAGAAATAATTAAATTGAATTCCAAATAAATACTCAAAAATCCAAAATTACAACCCTGTAATTTATTTTGGTTATTTATTTAATTATAATTAATTCCACTAAATAATTATAATTCCACTCTAACTTAATAATCTCAAAAATCACTTGGATATAATGAGGTCTTATTTGTAAAGTTAATTATGGTATATAATATGATTCCACACGTTAAGCTTTTGATACCCGCTTTGTTAAATCAATTTGTGGTTAATTGATTTTAACTAATATTTAATCAATTCCATGATTATCATACTTAACTTACTCTACTCCATCAAATTATAAAATGATCTATTGATCAGTTTTACTGGTAGAAATAAATCTTATAAAATTATTGAGTCAGTGGGTGCGGAACCTAAAATACTTAATTAATTTCAAAATCTAAATAAATACCAAGCCCTAAATTACAATACCCATAAATAATGCAATTTGTTTTAATCCCTAAGTAATCACACTCAGTTAATACTAATAATACTCAATTAATTTCAAAATTTAAATAAATTTCAAGTCCTAAATGACAATACGCTTAAATAATGCAATTTATTTTATTCCCTAAGTAACCACATTCAGTCAATACTAATAATGGAAATACCCTTAAATAATGCAATTGATTTCAAACTCTAAATAACAATTCCCAATCAATGTTAACAATTCCCAATCAATGTTAATCCCTAAATATAATATACCGAATCAAAATATGAAATTATAAAACATCCCATTTTCTTAAAAAAAAAGTATACACATATGCACCATATACTCACACATACACACATATATACACATGTACACACACATACACACACATATACACATGTACATAGAAATACACACACATTCACACACATATACACACAAATATACACACATACACAAACATATATAGAAACACACACACATTCACACACATATACATACATATACATTAGGGTTTAACATAGAATTACAAAAAATAGGGTTTACCTTTGAGAGAGAGATTTGGGCCAAAATTAGGGTTTGAGATTGAGAGAAAGAAAATAGCCAAAATTGCACAAAGAAAGAGAGAGAGAAAGAGATATTGATTCGAGAAGAAATGAAAGGGAGGAATATTATTTTTAGTATAAGGACCTTGGTCATGGTCTAGAGTCGTGACCCATTACCATGACCCTCAATTTTTTTCCACATTAGCGTATAGGCAACCATTGGCATGCGTGAAGAAATTGAGATGGTCGCCCAAAGTCATGACCAAATGGGAGTGCATTGTGGCCTTGGTCATGGATCGTGTCCGTGACCTCACCATGACTAAACTTGGAGGGAACTTTGGAGCTAATTTGGTACCATGATGGTCACGACCTAAGTTCGTGACCCATACTGGTCCAGGATTTGGTCCATGACCATTTCTAAGAGCATCCATGGTCACACTGGGTCATGGATATGGTCACGCCAAAATTTATGTGGTCACAACAACTGGTCAGGGCTTTGGGCCCTGACCCTCTGGGGGTAACCATTCGCTGGATTTGGTGTAGTGAATACAAGTTGGGTCTGAGACTTTACACTTTTCTTCTTATTACCTTGCGAGATAGAAGAAGATGGGCATTTCTTAGCAACCTGAACTACAACCTTTTGCTTGATGATATTCTTCACATCTTGGATTTCTTTTATAAGTTGCACCAGTGAGTAATCAAACTTGTTCATAGAATATTTACGTGAAATTATTTACAGGACTCCAATAAGGATTGGAGCGCCAAATAAACTTAGGTTTGCCCAACGATTTCAGATCCAAGCACCTCTAGTTACTAAATGAGAAGGTGTTAGGAACCCATCCCGAACTTTCGATCTCTCATAGGCTTATGTTTTTATTTTTCTCAATTTCTCTGTGAAGTGTATGTGCATGTATATATAAATAGAGATTGTAATCGCTCGACTCGTATCACGGAAAAGATAGAGTGAGGTCATTCAAAGAAATGTTTCTAAAATATTAATTAAAAAAATATTATGTGCGCGCTTATCGAGATATTGATCGTTATAATAGAACGAAAATATTTGTTAGATAAAATGCAAATATGAGTCACAAGTATGATATATACAAATGATATGTGGATAAAAGATGAAAATGTAAAAATAGGAAAATTAAAAATTGGAAAAGTTGGACTCGAGTCTTAGGTTTTAGCCTGAAACGCCTACGTAGCCTATAAAGGCATCAAAGTCCACGTAGTTCGCATGCGGCATAAGGATGGTATTTATCCCATAGATTCGAATGGGAGTTTATTATATTTGTGTGGGTGTAGAAAAGGTGTTTTTAGTTTTGAGAAATTATGGTGAATAAACCCGTTAGAATTTATAGATGTAACCCTCTTTTTCCTTTGTTTTGGATTTGTTTATAAAAAATAAAGTATGTACAATATAACTAATAAAGGATGAGATGTTAATGTATATGAACTAAAGTAAAAACTAGATTAAGAATTTATATAACTAATGCAAAAATAAAGAAGTTAAAGAGAGAGAGAGAATGATATTTGGACCTTCTTTGGAGAATTGAGTTTTGATCTTGATCCATAATGAGCTCGCTTGAATGTTGGAATGAAGGTCGGATGAGACAAAAGAAGATTTTGCTAAATTGGGTATGAAAATGATGGGAATGAAATATAGAAAGGAATTTCGCACCAGGAAACTTTGCTGATTGCACGAGAATGTTGTTGAGGTCACAGATATTGATGGATCTGAGGTGTTCCTAGAAGTGAGCTCATGCCCTATTTTATAGGGTAGGGGGACTTCCAATCGACATACCCCCAACCTTGCCAATTAGAAGGTGACCCTAGACACACTGTCGATAGGCAGGGAAATGGACCTACCAATCGGTAGTCTTGTGCAGATTTTTTCAAAAAACGATCGTAAAACGCAATCTCTAGATCCAAATTACGCAGGGGCATATAGTTAGAAAGGTAATTAAAAGAAATTCAATGGATCATTGGTCCGTTCTCAGGTCCAGGAGTTGATTTTGGGTTAAACAGGGCTCGAAAGCGCCCATTAGTCATTTGGACGGGAGATCATCGAACAGTAATTGATCGTTCTTCCAAACCATAACTCAGAATCGCCCATGGGGGTGGACCTTTTTAAAGGTTATGTGAGGAACTTCAATGTTCCGAAGACCTTCGCTCGATTCAAAGAGTTAACTTCAACGAAGGCTCGAAAGTGCCCGATGACCTTTCGGGGTAAAATGGGTCGTTCATCGCTATCGTAAGGTTGATTCATGTATGGGGCAGATTGTTGGAAAAGGTATTCAGTGCCCTTAGAAGATTCATTCATACTCATTTAATATGAAGAGTTGACCTTGTTCAAATAGAGCCCGAGAGCGCCCAATGGCCCCCATATTAGTTTTTAAGGGAAAACGAATCGTTTGTCTGAACGGTTATGCCATTTTACGCACGAGGTGAACCATTTGAAAGGGGATTTAGATCCCTTCGAAGATCCATTAAGCTTTCACTTTGAAGATGAAGTTTATTGGGGGGAAATTAGGCCCAGGAGCAACCAATTCTGCCGGCCAACCGAGGTCTATTTTAAGGACCTTAAGTAAGGAATGACCAATTCTGAGGGTCAAGGTCAATTATGAGCATCTAAAGTGAGAGCAACCAATTTTGAGGGTCGGGGTCATACTTGAGGGCCTTAAGTGGGAGAGACCAATTCTAAGGATCGAGGTTAATTATGAGGACCTTAAGTATGGAGCGACGAATTCTGAGGAGGGTTGAGGACAATTCTGAGGACCTTAAGTTGAAAGTGTCCAATTCTAAGGGTTGAGGTAAATTATGAGGACCTTAAGTGGGAAGCAACCAATTCTAAGGCTCGAGGTCAATTCTGAGGACCTTAAGTGGGAGCGACCAATTCTGAGGGTTGAGGTCAATTTTGAAAACCTTAAGTTGGGAGTGACCAATTCTTAGGGTCGAGGTCAATTCTGAGGACCTTAAGTGGGAGTGACCAATTCTGAGGACCTTAAGTTGGGAGTGACCAATTCTAACTATTGAGGTCAATTACGAGGACCTTAAGTGAGGAGCGACTAATTATGAGGGTCGAGGTCAATTCTGAAGACCTTTAGTGGGAGAGACCAATTCTGAGGGTCTAGGTTAATTCTGAGGACCTTAAGTGGGAGTGACCAATTTTGAGGGTCAAGGTCAATTCTGAGCACCTTAAGTTGGGAATGATCAATTCTAAGGGTCGAGGTCAATTTTGAGGACCTTAAGTGGGAGGAGCCAATTCTGAGGGTCGAGATCGATTTTGAGGACCTTGAGTGGGAGCGACCAATTCTGAGGGTCGAGGTCAATTCTGAGGACCTTAAGTGGGAGTGACTAATTATGAGGATAGAGGTCGATTTTGAGGACCTTCAGTGGGGAGCGACAAATTCTGAGGGTCGAGGTCAATTCTGAGGACTTTAAGTGGAGGCGATCAATTATGAGGGCCGAGGTTAATTTTGAGGACCTTAAGTTGTGGCGACCAATTCTGGGGGTCAAGGTCTATTTTGAGGACCTTAAGTTGGAAGCAATCAATTCTGAGGGTCGAGGTCAATTCTGAGGACCATAAGTGGAAGCGACTAATTTTGGGGATCGAGGTCAATTATGTGGACCTAAAATTGGGAGCGACCAATTCTGAGGGTCCAGGTCAATCATGAGGACATTAAGTGGGAGCTCTCCTGGGGATTTTTTTTGGTTGGAGACTCCACTAGGGAAGAGATATTTGCTTGGGGTTTTAAGAGATAGCTTTGCTAGGGAGGCTGAAATTCTTAGTCTCGAAATTCCAGTTGGGGAAACAATTTATGACTTGAGGTTTTGGGATTCCATTGAGGACTAGGTTTGTTGGGGGGAAATTGGAATCTTTTGGGGGAAAATTTCGATAATTCCGGGTAGCTCTGTTGAGGAAGCATTTGACTTTTGCTGAAGAATTTTTGGGATTTTGTTGGGGAGTGGTAATGAGTTTTTAGGACGCGGGTGCGCTAATTTTTAGGGTTTTGAGCTGGGGATAAAAAATGTGGTATTCATCCGACTAGAGATTTGGGGTTTTGAAAAAGGATTTTCTTAGTGAAAAAGTGTTCTAATATTTATTTGATAATTTTAGGAATTTTTCGAGGAATTTTTGGGATTTTTATGGGATTTTTTTGTATGAAAACTTCAGGGGGTTGCCAACCGGCAGGTTGTAGGGGTTGCTAAAGGGCAGTGGCACTATCTTTTGGACTGCCTTGGGAAGCGAAAAGGACAGTGCCGATTAGTTTGGGGTTCAGCGCTACTGGGGATTGATTGTGAGGGTACACAGATAGAGGTGGACTGATTTCTTATGGTGACACCTGAGGTGAGGTAGGCGGCGTTGGGTAGGATTGTTGAATCTCTATTGGGGGGTGTAGGTGACCTTTTACCCTTCAGGTATGGCTCCTTGAGATTTTCTTGCTGATTCATCATTGACTGTGGGAGCTTGGCGTTGACTATATTACATGCTTGAGCTAGCGGCATTGCACCTGAAAAGAGACTGAAAAGGCGAAAAGATATGCATATTTTGTTTGATTATCTTGATTTAGGGGCTCACTCTATATGCACTTTAATTTGATGCTGAGTTTTTATTTTGAGATAGAGTAGGAAAAGTTCCTTTTTTTAATTTTTTTAATATGTTTGAGTAAAAGGTGGCCTTGCAGGCTTGGTTGAAAAAGATCTTCCCATTTGAAGGGATTTATTTTGAGTAGGAAAAAAAGTTTTTTGGAATTTTTGAATAGAGGAAGGCCTTGGAGGCATGATTGGTATATGGATAAGGGGATAGAAAGCTTGGTTGTAAAGTGGGGCTTATCGCTTTCATTAGATTATGCTGAATTTGGTGTGTTGGAGAGGTTGTAATGATATTGGTTTTGTTGGAGCTACTGCTTTAGGTCTAACTTTAAGTCTCTTACTGGTGATCGGGGACCTTATGGTGGACCCTCAAATTACTACTATTAGTGAGTGGATGTCATGTCGTCGCAATCTCGTGGTGGTGATGCTGGCGAAGACCTTGAATGGCCTAAATGCTTGGCAGGAAGTCCATTATGATTTCCTAAGAGGAAACCTCGTTATGCTGTTCTTGTGGCTGTCTGCGAGATTCCATTTGGCGATCCCCCTAAATATCCTTTAGTAGCTGTGCCGAATTTCCTCACTCGTTATTTCATTAGTTTTGGCCTGAATATTGTGAACTGGG
Source organism: Sambucus nigra (assembly GCA_949130495.1). Taxonomy (NCBI): domain Eukaryota; kingdom Viridiplantae; phylum Streptophyta; class Magnoliopsida; order Dipsacales; family Adoxaceae; genus Sambucus; species Sambucus nigra. Next base: position 76,268,666 of record OX422213.1, read on the forward strand.
TAAACTGGTTAGTAGAGCACGGAGCTTGATGTCTACGCTCGTCAGTACCCTAGCGGGGGGAATTGCAGCCCATTCTGGAACTGAGGGAATACTAATATGTTCAGTTAGTTGGCCTCCATCAGACTTCTTTTTACTTTCCTTGGCGGCTCCTGCGTCAAGTTGGTTAGGAGCAGATCGTGCATTTCCCTATTCTAGGCTTCTTTCTTGTGGAGGATTTGACGGAAGGCATGCGCATGCGACTGGGCTCTTTGTGGGAGAATAGTTTGGCATGTTTTGGAGGATTATATGAAGTGGTTATGGAGGAGGGTAGTGGCTAATATGTTCACAGAAGAGACTAGTCAGAGTTGGTTTTCCATATTTGATACCAAGGAGAAAGGTGTAGTGGTTTTCTCTAAGCTGGTCCGAGCTTACCATTCCATGGAGTGCCTTCGGTATACTATCCAGATAGGAGAAGTTTGGGAACCTCAAGATGTAGGTGATGATGGGGATGGATCTTCTGGAAGTTGCGGGTAGGGTCTTTTGTGAAGTTGATGATACTGGTGATTATGTTATGAAGATGGTTATGTATGGAGATTTTGTGCGTTTGGTTATGTATTTGGGTGTGGGAATAAATTGGGAATGTTTAGTTAGTTTGTTTAGGATTAGCTTGGTTTGCTTTTTTTAGGACAATTAAGGTGTGCGGGGGTAGTTGTTTGACTCACTACGCTGATATTTCCTATAATCATACCGAATTTTCCCATAATGGAATAAAAAAGGATTTTTATTATATTGTTGTGCCTCTTAATGAGTTTTGCATTTGAATTATCTCTACTAATCGCTAAGGTATACATAATCCTTTTGTTCATGTAATTAATGAAACGAACTGCCATTCTTGGAGATAAGAAAAGTATAACATTTTGTAAAATAAAAAGGGGACCATGCTCATGTCAAGCATATGAGCTACCTACGTACCTCTGGGGGTTTGAAAAAAAATTTAGTTTCATTTTTGAAAGATTTTTAAATGATCAGGCCCCACGTAGTTCTGAGTAGAGGAAAATAAATAGTTTTTTTTAGAATAGAAGGGGGATGAGAAGAGTCGTATCGCGTCGAGATTACCGACCAAGGGTAGAATTTCTTGAGACGATCTAGGTTGACTTGATGCACCATCTCTTCCCCATCGAGGTTGATAAGGATAGCAATGCCACTAAATAGGATCTTATTCACGATGTAGGGAATTTCCCTCTGGGGTCCCAGACGGGTTCTATGACTTCCTTAAGGGCTAAATTCCCTTCTCGGACACCATGGTCCTTGACTCTCTTATTGAATTAATGATCACGCTATCCAACGATGGTACCCTTGTATATGATATAGATCTTTTAGTCTAATTTTATTTAAGACTGACAACTCGTCAATACGGTTCTGATGCCAGCCTTCTTCGTTGACCTTGCTCTAAAGCATGACGTGTAATGAAGGTATTGTTAATTTAATGGTAGGACTACTTCCATGCCGTATACCAGAGAGTAAGGGGTTTCCCCAAAGGGCATAAGGGATCCGATCGGCCCAATCTTGACAACTTTTGATCATGTTGCTGATGATTGATTTGAGGTTCTTATTAGTGGCTTTAATTGCACCGTTGGTTTAAGGTCGACAACTAGAAGATTTATGCCTTTGGATCCCATACTCGTCGACCAATTCCGTGACTTCATCCTCAAAATGTAAGCTGTTAACTAACACTAGCTCGTATAGGACCTTATATCGACAGATGATGTTTTTTCGAATGAACTTGGCCACCTTTCTAACATTCAGCACTGCGTATGACTTGGCTTCGACCCATTTGGTGAAGTAATCAATGGTAACTAAGATGAACTTGTGCTCATTTGAATTTTTAGGTGTGACTTTCCCTATGATATCGATGCCCATGCGGAGAATGACCATGGAGAGGTCACGTTATATAATTACCATAGAGGAAAGTGCTGGAGATTGGAAAACTGTTGGCATTTAATACATCTCCGAACATAAGCAATGCAATTCTGAACCATAGTATTCTAATAGTAACCCTGGTGGATAATCTTCTTGGCGACATATGGCCATTTACGTGGGGTCCTCACTCCCAACTGTGGATTTTTTGTATCATCTCTTCAATGTTAGTCCTTGCGATGCAGTGTAAATGGGTTCCATAAAAGTTTATCTTAAACAGTTCTTTATCACAGACGATATACTGGGCAACCAGTTTACATAGTGTTACTCGGTCTTTCTTGTTTTAACCCTGGGGGTACCTACCATTCTTGAGGAGGCACCAAATGTCGTAATACTAGCAGTCGCTCATATTAGGATCCTCTTTTATGATAAGTTCGATGTGGTAGAAGTTGGTTAGTTTATCTCATTTTTGGACTTGGGAAGGGTCCATCATTATTCCTTCAAGCATGTCGACCAATAAGGTCAAGTTAGCAAGGGCATCATCTAAGCTTTTTCTGGTTCGAGGCAGGTAGTGGAAGGTGATATCTTGAAATTAGGAGGCCAGTTTTTCTAGGTGGGCATGGAAGGGTAGGAGTTTTTCGTCCTTGACTTTCCAACTTCTAAGGACCTGGGAGATGATGAGGGTAGAGTCCCCGTAGACATCTAGATATTGGATTCCTTTCTTGAGAGCAACTTTGAGGCCTACTGTGCATACCTCGTATTCTCTCATGTTATTGGTGCAAGGAAAATCTAGCTTGATGGAAATGGGAGTATGAGAATCATCAGTGGCAATCAGGAGTATTCCAACGCCATATTATTTCTTGTTGGCAGAACAATCAAAGCACATTTTCCACCAGAGGTCTTCTTGGGAGGTACAAAGGATATCTTCATCCAAGATTTCAGAGATCCAAACATCGGCTTCTTCCATAGGGTAGTCAGAAAGGTAGTCATAGATGGCTCTTCCTTTTATAACTTTTTACGTGACATACACAATATCGAACTTGACTACCAGCATTAACCATCGGGCCATTTGACTAGACAAGGTAGGTTTCTCAAGCAGTTATTTGATAGGATCCATTCGGGATACATGCCTGATAGGAAAAGCGAGCATGTAGTGCCATAATTTTTGGGTGACCCAGACAAGGGAGACACATGCTTTCTCCAAGGAAGCGTAGTTAATTTCTTACCCGAACAATTTATGACTGGTGTAGTAGATGGCCCTCTCTTTTCGGGACTCTTCAATGTATTAGTCTAACAAATCCCCAGTTGCGGTGTCTGTCACGGTCAAGTATAAGATTAAGGGGAGGCCAGGTTGCAGTGGCATAAGTACTAGATGTCAGATTATGTACTGCTTGATTATCTCAAAGGCTTCCTGACAAGCTTCATTACACACTTTGTTAGAATCTTTTCCGAGGAGTTTGAACATGGGTTCATAAATAGAAGTCAATTAGATAATTAACCGGCTGATATACTATAATTTTCCCAAGAATCCCCGGACTTCTTTCTCCATTTAAGGTGGTGGCATCTCTAGTATGGCTTTCAGTTTGGCAAGATCTTCCTCGGTCCCCTTTTTGCTAACCATGAATCCCAAAAGTTTTCCTCTCGTAATGCCAAAGACACATTTTTATGGGATAAGCCGCATTTGGTATCTCCATAGTCATTCGAAGAACTTTAGAAGGGTGGGAACATAACCTTCCCGAATCTTAGACTTGATAACCATATCGTCTACGTATACCTCGACTTTTTTATGTATTAGATCATGCAAGATGGTTGTGGCAATCCTTTGGTAGGTAGCCCCTACATTTTTTAGATTGAATGGTATAATGGTGTAACAGAAAGTTCCCTAAGGATTGATGAATGAATTTTTTTCTTGATAATCAGGGTGATTCTTAATCTTATTGTATTCGATAAACCCATCAATGAATGACTCAAGAGTGTGATTGGCCGTATTGTCAATAATCATGTCTATATTAGGTATTGGGTAATCCTCCTTCGGAGAGGCCTTGTTCAAATCTCGGTAGTCAACGCACATGCTAACCTTTCCCCCTGATTTTGTCATGAATTCGACGTTGGTTAACCATGTGGGATATTTGATCATCCGAATGAATCCTACGTTTAACTGTTTTACCACTTCTTCCTTAACCTTAAGTGACCATTCGGTGCGAAGCTTTCGCAGCTTCTGTTTGACCAGTTTGCATTCTGGGAGCGTTGGAATCTCATGCTGGGCTATTTCAAGATCAATGTCGGGCATGTCTTTGTAGAACCATGCGAAGACATACACAAATTCCTTCAATAGTTCTTCAAGTTGCGCCCGCTTATGATTGTCAAGGGTGGACCCTATCCTAATCTCGCACAGCTACTAAAACCAAGATTGATAACAACAATTTTATATTCATTAATTTGAACATGGTTATGTTGTTCGTTATTAACCTTATTAAGATCAATTAAGAAATATGAATTTACAAAAATCATCATCATCATGAGAGTAATTAGAATCAAGACCATTAATGTAAGGCACAACAAGATACTTAAAATCTTCGTTTATTTCATTCTCGGGAGAAACAACTTTGGGAACCTCATCAAAGGAGTTCTCGATTACATTGTGATCAGAATAAAGAGGAACAATAAAAGAAGAGGAAATGGGATAAACATCTGAGCAAATTACATTTCGACAGGATAGGAGGTGCATCAATAGTCTTGATTATGATGGATGGTTCTGATGAGCTAGCACTTGAGTGGATCATGCAGAGTGTCAGCCCCAGTGTCTACAGATCACATGAGTCCTCAGAGTCACTTTCCTTAGGAACCTCGATAACAACTGTAGTCTTTTCAACGAGCGATTTCACATGATTGTAACAACCTGGATTTTTAAATGGGTATTTTTAAATAAAAGTGGACGTTTTATTGGGGTTAAAAATAATTTGACCATATTTTCTTTTAGTGGCAGGTTAGCGTGGATCTAAACGCTATGGACCTATTGGGATGATTTTAGCGAAGATTATTTTTGGGACGAATAGTATTTGGAAGATTTGTATTTATTTTGATGTATAGAGCATTGGTGGTCTATTTTTATTTCGATATAGTTAGTTGGATTATTTCGAGAGACTTTGTTGTATTTAATTTGAAGAATTGAGATTTGTGAATTTTTATTTTTATATTGTGGGTTTTATTTAGATGCTTAATACCTTGTTACTTGTGGATTTGGTTAGTTTTATCGACAGTGGCGCTCCCCTACTCTCTCCCTGGGCGGACGAGGTGTTACAAATGGTATGAGATCTTAGCTATACGACCACCCTCAAGTCTTTGGTTTTGGGTCTCTTACGTTTTCGTAGCACATATTTGGAGATAGAAATTTTAGATGACCGCATTGGTGTTAAGTTGCGAGATTAGATGTGAGGAATTTATTTTTGGTGACGAGATTATTTTTGGAGATTGTTGGCCTGATTTGTTTTGAGAGTTAGGCTTTCAGCGAATTTCGAGGACGAAATTTCTTGTTAGTGGGGAAGTATGTAACAACTTGGATTTTTAAATGGGTATTTTTAAATAAAAGTGGACGTTTTATTGGGGTTAAAAATAATTTGACCATATTTTCTTTTAGTGGAAGGTTAGCATGGATCTGAGCACTATGGACCTATTGGGATGATTTTAGCGAAGATTATTTTTGGGAAGAATATTATTTGGAAGATTTATATTTATTTTGATGTATAGAGCATTGTTGATCTATTTTTATTTCGAGATAGTTAGTTGAATTATTTCGAGAGACTTTGTTGTATTTAATTTGAAGAATTGAGATTTTTGGATTTTTGTTTTTATATTGTGGGTTTTATTTAGATGCTCTATACCTTTTTACTTGTGGATTTGGTTAGTTTTATCGACAGTGGCGCTCCGCTCCGCTCTCCCCGGTTGGGCGGGGTGTTACAATGATGCTGAGAACTTTCGATCCATGAGTTATTGTCTCGAAAGAAAAGATCTCCATTCCTGGCTTCATCTTCTTTTCCACATGATCATACCACGGTTCGAGAAAGCTATAAAAGGTAAAATCTTCACCTTCCTTGACAAATCTTCTGTTCAAAGAATCCTTTAAGATAGTCTTGGTACTCTTTAGCCTTCTCTTCAATCGAGGTTGGTGGACCATTTTAAGTTCCTCTGATGACAGTTGATAACCCAAGACACATGGTGGAAATGGCTTCTTTAACACTATGGTTTTTAATATTCCCTATTGTCATCATCCTAACCCCAGTTTGGGCATGAAGTGAATATTCTTGATCATCTGTATCACATTGACATTTCCCTGAGGGCTATGCTCTGGACAGACTCTATATCTAAAATCATCCCCTACTAGGAGCGAAAGTGGTTCGACTCGGAAGCATATTATTTTCCCTATGTTATATTTCTAGTACTGGGTTACTGGTGCTTGTATTCTCAGTGTTATCATCGTCGCCCAAGATGGCGAGGACATGCCCATTGGCGAAGAACATCATTTTTTGATGGAGAGAGAAGACACCACCTTGATACTGTGGAGCCTTGGTCGTGCAAGCAACTATTTGAAATAAGCTAATATGTTGATCACTTGGAATTCAATTCCGGGATTTATAGATCCAACCCCTATTATAAGCTTTATGGATCCCATCAGTTCCTGACGAGTATTGTCATAAGCACGCATTGCAACGAAAGTCAGAGCAAGGTCGCTTACTTTTAATCCCAAGAAGATGAGGGTTCTAAACGGACAAACATCAAATGCTGACCCATTATCGACAAGTGAAGGAGATATGATTTTTACCATGACTTTGACAAAGATATTGAAAGCATAGTTGTGATCTGGACCAAACTTAGGGATTTATTCTTTGGGGAAGGCTAGAATTTTAGTAGAGGTTAGAGATCCGACCAGATTCACTGCTTCTTCTGGAGTGGTGGAATGAGGGACTGTGGGCCCGATAAACAGTTTAATCAACGCATTTTGGTGCGGTTGGGAAGACATAAAGAGTCCCCACAGAGTGATGTTACCTTGAGTTTTCTTTAACTGATCGAGGATCTTGCCCTCCTCAAGGGTTATTTTCGGCATAGGGAGTTTTTCAACACATTTTTACTTATCTGTTGTTGCTAATTGAGGGTTTGGAACCTGATAATACCTCCCAGATCTAGTCATATGGTCCACAGAAGAGGGGGAAAATGGAAACCCTATTTATTTGTCTATCTCGGGTTATTCAACCACTCTGTCAATTTTGCCTAGCAGATGCTCAAACGATATCACTCCACATATACTGACTACTAGGCTGGTATTTTTTAGGCTTTGATCCTTATTTGAACTATCAAATTCACCCCCCATCGAGTTTCAATGATGTTATCCTTCCATGAGAAGTCAATGCATTCTACAACCTCAACGGCCTCTTTGTATAGCTCATCCCACTCAACAGGGAGATCTCAAAGCTAAAGGACCAAGCGTCCTTGCAGTTTTAAAGCATCAATTAGCTCAGACACACTGCAAACTTCATCGGTCGGTCAATATAAGTCTGCCATGATTCTGATGGCATCATCTAAGCTGACTTTATCGATGCGTACCACCTAACTATCTGACTCTCGAGCCCACTTTCGAGCTTCCAAAATAGTGTGCTGAATTTTTAGCAGTTAATGGTCATATCTGAGGGCAGTTTCAGCCCGAACTCTAGGAGATGGTTCAATACCGCTGGAAATTCCATATCTTTTCCTCTGAAACGAGTATGAACGACAATACATGCTCTTATAAGGAGTGACAAGGCCAGATCGGTAAAAGAGTTAGGGTGTAGGAGAAAATATGGGCAAGTTTTGAGGGGGTTAGGTGAATATACGGCTGTAGTGGGTGATTTACTAGGTATAATCTGGGTAGATGGGTCGAATTTCAGGCCTTTTTCTAGGAATATAGAATTTGCATGATTCGGGAGTGGATTGTGGGTAGTGTTTGATTTAGGATTGATTGGTGGGGCGATGATACCCTGATCAATCAGACCTTGGATTATATTTCAGAGATGAAAAAATTGGTCAGTGATATGGTTGGCAGTTTGGTGAAAATCACAATGGGCATTGGGTTTGAAATTTTTGGGAGTGGGTTTGGTAATGGACAAGGGTCCAAAGGCTTGATCAGATTTCGTCTTAAAAGGGCTTGGTTGACTTTGCAGAGGGGAGGATGAAGATCGGTGTATTCTTTTCAGATTAGGTTAGGGTGGCTTTCTGGTGACCATGAAGTGGCAGGCTAAGAGATGCTATTGGTGGTTGAAATTGTGGTATTGGCAGGCTTCTCATATTTTCTGGAGTTAACGGTCCAAATATTTTCTTTGGCTCAACCGCTGTCTTGGCAAGATATTCTTAGATCTCCACTTCTGCTTCTCAGAGGGCTCGAAAATGAGGGTAGTACTGTCCTCCCATCGTCGCTCGGACATGGGGTAAGAAGTTTTTCTTCGCAATACTGACTTGTTCCTCTTTGGAAGGCCGATTGGTCATGGTGTCCTCTTTCTCTCACCACCTTGCTATGAAAGTACTAACAATTTCCCCGAAATTCTGTTTGAAAAGTTCTAAATCACGACGGGTGATTAGGCATAAATATTTCATATTTATCCCCGTGATTTAGGTCTTTTTATGATCCCGTGAAGTGCAATTAACTCGTAATTGTCTCACATTTACGCTACGAACCCTTTTCGCAAAGTATTTTGTGTTTCTCTTATGTGTTTCCCAGGTATTTCATGCAAGTTAGTGCGAAAGAGAACTCGAAAAATGAAAGAAACCAAGAAAAAGGGAGTTCCAAGGCTTTTTTGTAATTCTGCAGCCACTTATCTGTAATTCTGCAGCCGGTTCGGTGTGGGGCCAACTGAAAAGTCGAAGACGGCGTAGTTACAAGAATACTGGAAAAAAAATGGCACCTAAATCTGAGCTACGGTAAAAGAGTTATTCACATTTGAATATTGAGAAGAAAATAAGAGAAAAATTCTAAGTGTAAAAGAAGAAAAGAAGAACCAAACTAGAGAGATTACATGAACCCCACACCGAACCGGTTTGGGGGCGAACCGATTCCTTGTACCCCTGAACCAGTTCTGATGCGCGAAAATTTATTTTCTTTTTGATTGGTCCAAAGAGTTGGAGGTGAATTGGACTCTCACAAATACATAATTGTAATGTTATAGTTTGGTATTAGGCTAGTTTTAATCAGTTTTTTCTAGAGAACAATAGAGGAGAAGACTCAAGAACCCTAGTTTCATTTATGCATAGAATATTTACACTTTAAAAGGTTAAATTCAAGGTTTTCATCATTCAAGTTCGTCTCCTTCTTTGTTCTTCAAGTTTATTTTAATTGAATGTTCCTTTATTTTCCTGGGATTCTAAGGCTCCCATGCATGTTTAACACACGTGTAATTATGATTTTCAACGCATGCAACGTTAATATTTGTGTTAGTTTTCACAGAATCATATCCGGCTAGATTCCTAAGGGGATTCGAATGCATGAACCCAAATCTATGTGGTTTTCATGGATATAAAAGTAATTACCTAAATTAAATAAATTATTGAATCGTATTGATTAGTTGTCACAACCGTCGTAGGACTTTTAACCTCATTTGTCCTTGGTAACCGGGGTGTTTAAGAGTGCGATGCGCGGGTCAGCTATTTCGATACCGCTTTATTTATATTCTTGATTATGTATGATGCGGGCTTGTACCCTCATATATGTAATGCTTGAAATTAATAAAGTTATTGGTTTAATTAATTATCTAATTCACAACTAATTTTATATCTGGTAAATGTACTAGGGTTCAGGGGATTGTAGTCCAACCAAATTTTTTCATTCATATTCATTAATTCATAGTTAGTTGACTTGCGCATACGTAGTTTAATTACTAGTTTAATTAATTTGCATCTAGTTCGTAGATAAACTTAAGATCAATTGTCTTCTCTTTCTTCTTCTAGAGTCAACCTTAGGATTCATCATCTTACCTATCGTCGTTACGTTCTACGTCATATGCCCTGAGGATTCGATCCCATCTTACCGGGTTTATTACTTATGCAACTGATTTGCACTTGAACCATAATTAGCATGCACTAGAGACATTTTAAGTCACGTCAATGGGTAACCTCTAACTCCTCATTGTATTTGTACAGTTCCATGAATTTAAGGGCAACATCCTACCAACTGTGAATTCTGGATTCGTCGGGAGATAGAAACCAGCGAAGAGTGATGTCCTTCAAAGTCTGTTGGAACATCTGGGATATTATTTCTTCGAAGGCACCTAGGAGAGTCATGGCTCGGTGGTAACTTCGAAGATAAACGATTTGGGGTCCGCGACCCCCAAACATCTCAATGTTGATTATCTTGAACTTTTTTGGCAGCCTTGCTTTAGGGTAGGGAGACATATGAGTGTAATCTATGTAGTTCCCAGAGATTCGGGCTTGGTCAACAGTTTAAGGTCCTTTTTTACCTTGTTTAACTCTTCTTCCTTCGGATCGATGGGTACAGGTAGGTTAGCCCCTGGCTGGGCAAGATTCGACAATGGGAGCTGAGCTGGTGGTGGCCCATTAGCAGGAGGGGCATGTGGAGCATGCTGGTATTCTTTTGGTACCCAAATAGGTGCAAGTGCAGGTGGATCCAAATGGGCTAGGACCGTCATCAAATCAGGATACACATTCGGTACTTGGTTTATATTCTCCATGGAAAGTGGGTGAAGGTGGAGTCCAGACTCGAAGGAAGTAGCGGGAGAATTGACGTGGCTTCAGGGCGGTTCGACGAAAGATCGAAGCCAATAGGAAGTCAGACCAAGGGTCGAGTATGCGATCGACCGGAGAATAAAAATGATTAAATTTTATTTTTGAAAGAGAGAAGGAAAAACTTTTATTTTTTAAAAAGGAGGAAAATGTTTTTGATATATTTTTTTGGGAAAGGGAAGGACAAAATATTTTTAGTATTTTTTTTATAAAAGGAGGGAAAAATGTTTTTCACTTTTATGATAAAAGGAAGGAAAGTTCTTCTGGTATTTTGGTAAAAGAGGGGGAAATGTATTTGACACTTCTGTACGGAAAGAGGAAAGAGAAAATGAGAAAAGGGTCTCAGCATTATTATTATTATTATTATTATTATTATTATTATTATTATTATTATTATGTTTTCACTAGTATTAGGTTTACCCAAATGCAAGAAATACCGGACAATTCCCTAGCCGGGGAAAATTTGGGTTGGAAAAATATGTAAGACATGGTTTGAATTGTTTCCAGACTCATGAACAGGGTCCCATTTTGGAAAAAGATGAACTCGCGCGAAAATTTTGGCAGCATGCTGACCCAGCATTTGGACAGAGTTTTGGGCAGTAACCGACAGACTAAACATGAGTGCCCTAAGTTTGACGCCTACATGAGGGTATGCATTTGTTGGGTTAGTGGAAAGGTTCCCCCATTTGGCATGACTTCCACGATATACGTCTTGATTTTGAGTGCAATCGGTACGTGTGGACAAGCCATTTGATATACCTGAGTGTATGTGAAGTGCCTCAATATGTACCTCGTGGGGACAATATGTTTGAGGGCAAATTTTATATACTCGATGTACGTGAATGAGTTCCCTACTATATACCTCCCGTCATGACTTCGGTCAAGCGGTATGATGTGAGGGGAACCGTTCGATATACATTGAAGGTACTTAGCCAATGGAAGGTGAGAGTCATATTTCTTAGGCTAACTACGACCTGCCGGACCAGCTCCCATCACAAAGTGAACCCCCAGTTATGGGACAAAATTTAGTCAATAGCCATGCTATTTGGTGATGTGGTGTGCAAAGTGCATGATTCTTGATTAGTACATTATGAATAGAGTATTTTATTTTTCATGATGAGAACTATACTAATAAGGAAGAATGTACAAGTATCATGAAAAATATAATCTAGCATGGGGAATAAAGATTACACTAAACATAGATATGTGAGAGTGAATGATGTGTGAATAACTATGAGTGAGTGTGTGGTAGTGCACCTAAGCATGGATTAACTACAAGTGGTGTGTGATAAGTGTGAGTGAAAATGAATATATATACAAGCGTTATAAGTTGAGGTGTCTGCTAGTGAAACCTAAGCATGGATTTTCTAATTGGTGTGTGAAGCATGTGGATATAAGTGATCCCACGTGTAAGTAGTGTGAAGTGTACATGGAGAGTATCTAGAAGTGTGTGAGTGAGGAGTGATATAAGCATGAGGTAGATATATACAAGAAATAATAAAGGAGAAAAGGGAACATACATGTAGGTGTGTACGCACACAAGTAAAAAATTATAACACCCATGCAAACAAAGTCTAACCGTCTTAAGTCAGTCCCCAGCAGAATCATCACTATGGTCATTCCTTCCTTTTTTGGGCTTCCCGACGCTCGTGCACGCGCACTCTGGGAGGGAGAAAAAGTCTCGTGCCCTTTCTCTAGGAAAACTTCGGTCGTCGTGTATATGGGGTGATGTAAAGATATGGAGTCTCCAGCCTATTTTGCACAAAACAGGAAAAATAACATGTCGTCGCCTCGAGAGAGAAGCATCAAAGACAAACTGATGCTTACGAAACCAATAGTTCAGAGCTTCGGGGGATAAGTTACGAAATGGGAAGGTGTTCGGCACCCATCCCACCCTTTCAGTCTCTCGTGAGCTTATGTTATTATTTTCTCAATTTCTCAGTGAAGTGTGTGTGTGCGTGTATATATAAATGGAGATTGGTATCGCTTGACTCGTATCATATAAAAGATAGAGTGAGGTCATTTAAAGGAATATTCCCAAAACAATAATTAGGAAATATGATATACGCACTTATTGAGATATTGATTATTATAATGGAACGACAATATTTGATTTATAAAACAAAAATATGAATCACAAGTATTATATATACGAATAATATATGGATAAAAGATGAAAATGTAAAAATAGAAAAATTCAAAAATTGAAATAGTTGGACTCGAGTCTCGAGTTTTATCCTGAAATTCCTTCGTAATCTTTAAAGGCATCAAAGTCCACATAGTTCGCATGTGGCATAAGGGTGGGGTTTATCCCATAGATTCGAATGGGAGTTTATTATATGTATTTGTGTAGAAAAGGTGTTTTTAGTTTTGAGAAATTATGGTGAATAATCCCGTTGGAATTTATAGGGTAACCCTCTCTTTCCTTTGTTTTTTTTTATAGAAAATAAAGTACGTGCAATATAACTAATAAAGTATGAGATGTTAATGAATATGAACTAAAGTAAAAACTAGATTAAGAATTTATACAACTAATGCAAAAATAAAGAATTTAAAGAGAGAGAGAAGGATATTTAGACCTTCTTTGGAGAATTGAGGCTTGATCTTGGTCCCTAATGAGCTCCCTTGAATATTGGGATGAATGTTGGATGAGAGAGAAGGATATTTTCAAAATTGGGTATGAAACTGATGGGAATGAAAGATAGAAAGGAATTTCACACAAGGAAACTTCGCTTATTACAAGAGAATGTTGCTGAGATCACTAATATTGATGGATCTGAGGTGTTCCTAGAAGTGAGCCCATGCCATCCTTTTATAAGGTAGTGGTACTGCCAATCGGCATACCCCCAGCCCTTCTAATCGGCAGGTGTCCCTTTGAAGTGGTACTACCAAGGCGTACCGTTGGAAAGGGGGTTCCGAGCCCTTTGAAGATTCATTGAGATTTTATTCTGACGATAGAGTTGACCAGAGTTAAACGGGGCTCGGGAGCGCCCGATGGCCTCTAGATCGGTACTCGGAGTATAACCTAGGGTTCTTAGTGAAATGGGGAGGTGCTAAGGACCTAAGGAGAGACTTAGGGTTTACTAAATTGTGGTGTCCACAGTAATAGCCTCAAACTGTGTGGTGAGGTTTTGAAACTTTGATGCTTTCATAGCATTGGTACCCTTGTGAGTGAGCTGAAGGGTATCCCGTGCTTCCTTTAACATAGTGCACGTCATGATACGACAAAACTCGTCAGGCGTTACATCTCCAGAAATGGAACGTAAACTGCATGAATGAAACTGACTCCATTTTAGTTCATCCTCTGTTCAACAGGTGATATTTTTAGAACATATGACATCTCTATTGGTCATAGTGGGTGGCATCCACCTCTGTCACACACAAGCTAGACACGCTTGTCAATCACTTTTAAAGCTGACCTCATTTGAGCTTTTCAATAAGCATAATTAGACCTGTCGAAAACAGGTAGCCTATTTTATAAATTATCCATAAAACTCAAATTATAAATGATCACACAAAAACTTAGTGTAACTAACTCTGATACCAATTTGAGAATGCGGGGTTCGTATGGATAGTGCATATATTAGGTTATGCACACACAAATTTAAAATTTACCCAAATTTTATATTAATTACCAATTAGGTGTTCATGCAATATAATGTCCAAATTAATTATGCTAAACCACACAAATAATCAAACCAAACATGCAAAGAAGATATGAAAAAAATTCTTTCGGGTAAAACCTAGTATTTAGCACTGTAAAGAGTTTGACAAACACAATTGAATTATTTACTACTTAGATCCACTAAGTATAACATGTAGAGTCTTCAAATATTTTACATAATATAGCACAATCCAACACCGTCCACGAGAAGCTGTTTTCCCTCGGTATCCACCGAGCAGCCTCAGGATGCACGATCTTATCTTCTTCAGCCGTAGAGCCTTGGCTCCACGAATCAACTGTAAAATAAAACTCTAAAAGGGTTTGATGTAACGCGTATGGAAACTTGGGTTTGACCCAACTCAAAAAATCATATATGGGATTAATGATTTGGAAAAGAAAAAGTATTTTTGTAAAACACAAAGATGAGAACTTTTGGCTTAAGTACAAAAAAATATTTTCACCCAAAGTTCTGAGTAAAATGGGTCAAAAGAATATTTTTATAAGAATATACGATTTTTGAGGCGAGAATATCATTTGAACGAAAATGGCATCTCGTTCGAATGAATACAGTACTTTCATTCTAACGAGTTCAGGTCTCGTTCGAACGATAATCCATTCTCGTTTTAATATGCTTCAAATGACCTTCTAATGACACTAGGTCTAAAAAACTGAAGATTATCATTTGATGGCGTTCAAAGATCATTCTAATAAAATGGAGATTTTATTCTAACAATATCAATTCTCATTCGAACGATAACATATTCTCGTTCGATCAACCTTTTAACGACCTTCCAACTTCTTTGCGTCTATTAAATAGAGGAATCTCGTTTGATGGTCGTTCAAACTCGTTCCAACAAAAAGAGACTTTTGTTCTAAGGAGATCAATTTATTGTTCGAACTTGATTAAAAAAATTATTTTCAAAATACATTTTAACAAAATGACTCAATTTAAAAAGAAAACACCACAAAATATAAGTAGTATGAGAAATTAAAAAAAACACAAGTTGTATTCCTCCACTAAAGTGTCGGTGACAAATCCAACGCCTTGAAATCCAAAAACTATGCTCGGTTACTAACATATCTTTGAATACTAAATGAAATGCGGATTTATTATTCGGTTTGCAACTCCAGTTTTTAACGAAATACACCAAAAATAACCAAAAGCCTAAGCTATGAGCAATTATAAAATCTTACTCTTATATTTTCAAAATGTTGAACTTTATACAACTAGTAAAAAAAATATCTAAGGTGACCTTTCAAATGTCAATAAGAACAAACAAAGTCCTTCTTATATCTCATATGATTAAGCATATGATTTTTATTAGCATAAATAGGAGGAACAAAATTCTTCCCCTTCAAATGAGTGACAATATGTTTCGCTTTCTTTTGAAATTTTTTTGGAGAACTTTCAATGGGTGTTATCTCATTTGATGACTAAGCCTTGAAAAAAATAATCTCTCCTCTACGAATATCTAGTTTGATAAAATCCAAGTCTTATTGAAAGTATTCAAAATGTTTTAAAAGATTGACATTAGATTCTTCATATCCCTTTTCAAGTTGTCCAATGGGATGGACAAATTATCTCTTTATTTTAACAATATGGACACAGATTCATCCTCTTATATAGGTGAATCATTTTGGTACTTTATCTCATAAAGGAAATCTAAGAGGTCACTAAATTCAACATTAAGGGTTTTGATTATAGAAAAGAGGGAATGACCAAGAGCTTCCAAAACTTGAAAAAAATCTTCTTTTAGAAAAAGAAGATTATTGGAAATTTTCGTTTCATCATTTTCAAGGATTTTGATCTTTTTATAATAAAACATCCCTTTTAATGGACAACCGGGAAGAGGAATAATCTTCACTCTTCTTAACAACCTTTTATTCTTTGAGTCTGTTTAACTTAGGAGATAAAATAAAATTAGTTTTTAATAATCTTTTGGATTCTATGTAAACCTTGTCATAAGAAGTTTTGGCATCATCTTCTTCACTATCACTATCACTACTACTAACATAAGGCTTTTTAATGTTAGAAATAGAGAGATTAAAAAAACTAAACGAGTTCACAAGTTTGATAAAAACATGGAAATTAGGTGCACCACTTAAATCACAAATACTATCGCACATGCTAAACTCAATTTTCACACACATGTGATATACCTCGAGGTGAATAAACCTACAAAAGTGAGGTCCATCTCTGATATAAAGTGAGAGTGTGTGTAGGCTAATCGGAGTTACAACGAAACTACCCAAATTAAAAATTATTACCAAGTTGGGGTAATGTTTTTCTTTAATTCAAATTTAAGCAAACACTAATCCTAATGATTAAGTGAAAGAAACTTGATTTATAAATTGATTCAAATTATCAACATATAACGACATCAAAATGTAAAAAAGTGGATCGTGCACTTGAAATGATGATTTATACGAGGAAAAAACCCACAACGAGAAAAATCTCGGGCCATTAGAATGAAAAATGAATTATGGTAGGACTTACAGAGGGAGACTACATCTTACAACACTTCATGCATAATTTCCACCTAATGCACTTTCACACCATATCTTCCACCACAGGAAGGCATCAACAACTGAAGAAAGTTTCAAACCACCATAGATTTTGGTCGCAACCAATGTCTTCTTTAATGCCAAGAACAACATTCCTCATTTTGAAGTGGAAAATAAACTTTGTGTTCTAATAGAACAGGTGAGAAGCCACGAATGAAATTTCTAAATTCCTAAGATGTGATATTCCTAAAGGATGATGGAAGTTTTAAAAGTGTTTGGCTAATAAAAATAAACTCGCAATGTATTTTTAAGATATAAAGATATCTAAAATTAGGCGAGTATGAATTAAAAGGGATTTTTTCAAGGTTTAATGGTGAAGTAATGAAACCTCGAAAAGATTTTAGATTAAAATTTAAAGACTTTAATATCTGAAAATACAAAGAATATTTTTCTCTATAGAAAATATTAGGAGAAAAGCTTGAGTCAAAAATATTTCAAAAACCTTAACTTGTTTGTAGGAAAAAGAAGAAGAGAAATAAATGGTCATTTCAATATTGTGGCCACAAGCTCTCAAAGTTCTAAGATATTCTTATCCACGCAAATAAGTTATTTCCCAACACACTAAAAGATATGGTGCAAAAGTGAATCTACACATTTTTA
This sequence comes from Sambucus nigra, assembly GCA_949130495.1. Classification (NCBI taxonomy): domain Eukaryota; kingdom Viridiplantae; phylum Streptophyta; class Magnoliopsida; order Dipsacales; family Adoxaceae; genus Sambucus; species Sambucus nigra. Next base: position 76,286,151 of record OX422213.1, read on the forward strand.
AAAGTATGTTGTTTATAAATATATTTTCTTTAGGGCAGATCTGGTGCTTTCATTACAGATAAAATGATCCTTATTGCAATGAACACGCAGCGAAGCCAAGTCGTGGTAAGTACTAGGGAATTTCCGACAAAGGACTAGAACGAACGAAAATATGTTCATTGCAGCGAGGAAATCATTCGCTGCGGTGATGCAGGGTGCGCTAATGCTTAGGGAATTTTGTCCGGATTTTTCCTTCAAAGTTTGAAAATATTTTGGAAAAAACTATAAATACATTTATTCAAATCCCAGAACATGCATACTTAAAATACACATAAAAATATACAATTTCTAAGAAAATAGTTTTTCTACATGAAGGGTATATTTGCATAGTGTATTTGACAAGTTATCCAAAAATTCAAAAAGACGCGCGCGCGCGCACAGGCACGCGCGCACACACACACACACTTAATTTTAACACATTTACTAATTTTATTTATGTTAAACCATGGGGTGAATCAAAGTTTATAAGTCCTTTACCTTTATCCCAAAGTGAAATTCTCATTGGTCATGGCATGAGCTAGATCATGGATGAAGATGAAGAAGTCTAGTATTGAAATCTTGAACATGAATCTTTTTGGAAAAACTTAGACTACGACTCCAAGTGTTCTGTATAATGAAATAAGATAATCCAAAATCTGAGGGTACTTGAGTATACTTGTGCTCTTATAATACCAAATGTTTAACATCTCAAATCACAAATGACATACCAATTTAATATGAAATAAAAACTAATAAATAGTTAATAATAAATTTAATAAATAAATACATGCCATAAAATACGAAGTATTACATTCCTCCGCCATTAAACAAGGGAATTTGTCCTCGAAATTCAATTCTTATATATACCTAACTCGAAGGTCAAGGAATGTCTCACCCGCATAGCGTCCTCCTACTAATGAGTAATATCTACTCTCTCTTTGACCTATTAAGCGATGTGGTCTCTCTTTGTACCTCGTATCCAGTTATAACTCAACTTATCCCTCAGGAATTTCCTTAGTATGGACACGTGGAAGATGTTGTGCGCACACTAAAGATGATCGGTTAAGGCCAAATGATATGTGATTGGCCCTATCTAGGGATGTTCACGGTCAGGTCAGGTTCGGTTTTGAGGATTTTTTTGGACCGGACCGACTTGGTCGATCCTCTAAAAAAATGGACCGAGACCGAACAGATAATGTCGGTTAACCGACCCTAGTCGGTTCGATTTTTATAGGGTCGGTCCGGTATAACCAGTCGGTTCTCACATTAATGAATTACATTATTTATAATAATAAAAATATACTCGAGTCTATTTTTTCCAAACATTAAAAACTAAAAAATATTAAAATTTGCAATTAAAACAAACCTACTATTGGATTAAACTATAATTTAAACTGGTTAAATATTAAAATATATACTTTTACTATTTATTTATGTTATATATATACATGTATATGTAAAAATATATTATTTTATATAGAGTCGGTCCAGGTAGGTCTTAACAGGATTTTTGAAACTGTAAACCGTGGATCGGACCGATTAGGTCGGTCAACCAAAAAAATAAACCGAGACCAAATTGATTAAGAAAAAAGACCGAAAAAAAGGATCGGTTCGGTTCGGTCCGTCGGTCCAGTCGATTTTTTGAACAACCCTAGACCTACCCTATCCAAGATGTTGAAATAACTTGTGTATCGGGGAGTTAAATTCCCATTGGACCCAATTTTCACAAGTCCCTTCATCAGGGACACCTTCGGAAGCACCTGGTTCCCCACCTAAAACTCCAATCTATGCTTCCTCTTGTCTGTTTGGTTCTTCTGCCCACTGTGGCAGTCTACATACGCTCTCTGCTGAGCACCACCTTCTTTGCGGTCTCTTAAACAAAGCCTAGCCCAAATAACTTGCTATCCCCCGTTTGAAACCAAATCTATTCAATCCGTCAATGATGATCCAAATGGTAACATATCCCCTTTGGGAACTCGGTTACCCCACTATGAAATCCATCGATGTACTCACTTACTAGGATGTCTAACAAAAATTTCTCTACATATGTATCGGGCTCTCTACCTTCACTAATTAGAAGGTGGCACGCTAAGACACAAGCTCCGTTATTACTCACTTTATATCTGATCACCAGTACTTACTTCTCAATTCATGATAAATCTTGTCACCCTTATGATGAACAGTGAACACTGAACCATGTACCTTTCCTTCCATATATCGAGACCATCCGACACAACCAATCTCCCTTAAAAACACAAACCTCCATCTGAATCAATAGAAGTAAAAAGTAATTCCCCCCAAATATAGATCTCGTACCTTGTCCTAACAAAAGAGTTTAACGCTTGGGCCTGAATCATCCAAAAATATTATTTGGCATAATAACCACCACTAACATAAACATCTCGCTGCATCCACTGAACGCAAAATGTCCAACTACACTAAACATATAATCGTTAAATTATTCCCCTACTCTGACCCTAAAGTCGATATGCTAAATGTCGATCGACGACTCCAGATGTCTACTACCAGACTCATTTTCCATGATGATATTAAATAAAGGATTGATATTCCTTCACAAACTTTGACAACCTCCTTTGACACATCTCGACTCCCACTAAGTGAATAAATATTGAAGTCTCTTTCGATTCAAGAATAACGTTAATCTCTCATCGAATAAATAATGCCTCTACATACAAATATTAAAATATGTGGGATATAGATAAGTGTAGCCTCATCTTGGATGAGATTTTTCCCGACTTCACAACTCCTGCCTAGTGTCAATCAGACTCATCAATATATAAGCCCACATCACAGATCCCCATGTCAACTAGTCTCGACCTTCGAAAACTCATCATTAGAATAGTTTCAATGAGACATGAAGGTTTACTCTACGATTATAGCTGACCCCATGTCTCATCTTTGCCATGTGTCGACCTCATACAACACTGACAGGCCGAGAACTCTCTGCAGTTCCTAGATGAATTCCACAGTCTCGGAGTTGTTCACCTGGAGGACCAGTTCCATAGCTTCGGCCTGGACGAGACTAAAATAAAAGACTTCGGTATTTCATACGAAACATATGATTGTCACCAAGCCAAATGAACCAAACTGTTATAAAATATTGACGACCCACATGAGGGAATATTTCATCATCATGTTGTAAATGTGCACAAGACAATTATCTCTCTCCTATTACATCTACCTCATTCATGCTATGTCCATGCTTCGGTATTGAAGTGTGCACACCATATACTATAAGAGCCAACTTCATCTTTATTGCAAGGGATGGAAAAAAATGGAAACCATGCTGAAACTTAGGTACTTTTTTGTACTTAGAGAAAGAAAGCTTGAATGTGTACTTTCATACTTTCATGTCCAGTTGAGCCTTATTATAGTTAAAACACCCTATACTTTACACAGTGGAGTAGGCCAAGGAAGAACCACTTACATCGTTGTGTCCTATATCCCTCTCTCACCTCCTTCTTTACATATTTGCTACTGTGATTTCCCCCATTGTTCATATATCTAGACCTAGAGTTGTGCCCATCATTGATGTGGTGATTCCTCGCATCATCATTTTGGCGTCATCTGTGGAAAAAGGTTTTTTCTTCCTTTTCATTTTCTTAGCTTGGACCCTATCCTTTTTCCCTCTAGTGGTGATCGAGATCCACTATTATTGGACCCGAATCACCACTGAAAGAGATTGGGTGAGTGTTCATCAATATTCTTCTTGCTCAAAGATCATTTCTATCCTTTGTTACTTCTTTTCTCTACTTGGAGTATATCTCATCAAAAATGTCATCTGATTTGACTCATAACACTGGCCCAAGATCCAACCAACCACCACCTTAATTAGAAATGGTTGATGTGGAGACGGCACTGTGATCCTTGGTGGTCAGCCAACTGAAGATGTAAGAGAAATTTAAGGAGTTTAGCTAAAGTGTTTTGGGGAGTTCTCTAGGAGACCCAACGGCGGAGATGATTACTCCGTCCACCAGAGAAGTGATAAATCTGACCACATGGGGACCAACCCTGAACCCACTCAAAGAGGTGAAACATCATCATAGGAAGAGAGACATAGCTGACCCTAGGCGTATCCACCTTAGAAATAAGATTCAAGGCTACACGGATGACCAAGACTGCAACTATATGAAATTTCTGGTGATACCTTCGACCCCAAAGGGACACCGGCCCCAACTTACAAAGGAAGAAGCATTATCACACTCGAAACTAATTAAGAGCTTCAACTTTTGACATATTAAGCAGGGTGTCGGCGTTTAATCATCTCATTCCTAGAGGAAAAGGTGGATGAGATAGGCACTCTCAATATCGCATAGTCGATGGATCTAAAGGAAACAGAAGACATTATGATGAATGACAAAGGTAGGGCTGAGATGATCAAGGGGAGGTCAATAGCTGACAGAGGACTTCTGACCTATATACATCAGCAGTTGTAGTACCTATAGAAGATAGAGGCGACAACGCAGTGGTAGAAGATAAGCCATGGAATAGTTCCATACAAAGGTTGGAAAATAAAATCGAAAACTTGATTAAGATCTGAGACCTAACTTGGCAAGGTTATATGGAAGGGTCTCCGTTTGTGCCGAGGATTGTAAGTTATTTTACTCCTACAAAATTCAATCCCCCAACTGTGATGCCCAGTTATGATGGTAGTATAAATCTGATCCACTATATAGAGATGTATCAGTCAATCACCGAGATATATTTAACGCCCGATAAGATGAGATGCCGAGCTTCCTCTAGCACTCTCACAGGTGCAGCTCACATGTGGTACACTGCCCTGTTGAGAGGTTCCATAGACAATTTTAAATAACTAGTCGAGAACTTAATTAATAACTTATGCTTCGTCATGAATCCAGTAAAGAATGTAACTTATCTCCTCAATGTCAATCAAGAAAAGTAAGAAACTCTGAGGGACAACACCTCTCGTTTTAACAAGGAAACGTTGGAGGTCGAAGATTATGACAAAAGTATGTGATGACAACGCTCATTAGTGGTCTATAATGGGGAAAATCCTTTGGAAACTCTTAGAAGATCCTCCTAAAACCAATAAAGAACTCCTGGCCATGGCCGGGAGAATAATGAACACATAAGAGGCCATGGAGGCGAAGGAGGGAGACACAAATGAGGCCAGTGACAGTAAATCTAGATAGACCCAAAACAAAAAGGGAAAGAAGAGATTCAATAGGATAAATTTGCCAAGTACATTCCGCTGATAGTAAGCCTAAATTTAATTATTAATGAGATCAAGGATGACAGAGCACTTAGATGGCCAGAGAAAATCAAATCTCCTCCGCATAAGAGGGGCAAGAGTAAGTGGTGTAACTTTCACCAAGATCATGGGTACATGATGAATAAGTTCTTTTTCCTAAAAGACGTGATGGAGAAGTTGCTGGAATAAGATAAATTATGAAAGTATATAGACAGGAGTGATGATAAGGATGAGTCTAGAAAGAATCATAATAGGAGAAAAAGGATAAGTTGAGATAAGAGGTTCCGACTAATGAGAATGACGATGAGGATAATAATAGTGGGGGAGATGACCCCGACCTCCCAGCAAAGATCCCTGATGTAAAGGGGCACATGATCTCATTTGATGTGAAGATGATATGTAGCGGCCTAGTATGTGGCTGTACATATCCGATCAACAGAAAAGTGCATGGGGTAGAAGCAAAAACAACCCAAAGAGGTTAAAGGTAAATTTAATCGAGACCAATGCAAAATCGAGGAAATTAAAGAAGGTCTCTATAGATACTTTAGCAGTCAAATTTTTGAGAATGGACTTTAAAGAAATTGAGGCTCCACATGTTAACCCATTAGTCATCAGTATGAGAGTTCACAGGTAAAATGTTTTTAGTATCCTCATTGATGGACGAAGATCAGCAGACACGATGTTCTGGGAATATTTCAAAGGGTTAGAATTGAGCAAACAAAGACTGGTACTTTATCATCAACCGCTGATCGGATTAAGTGGGAATAAAGTCCACACATTGGGAGTATTTGAGATGGACCTGTGCATGGGGACCTGGGCGAGGTGTCTCACCAAGAAGATTAGATTCTTTATTATGGATAAGCACATGTTCTTAGCCTTTAATGTAATTTTAGAAATGGTAACCCTCAAGTATTTTGAGGTCGTAACTTCCACTGTTCACCAGATGATGAAATTTCCAACTCACTATGGAGTAGGGGAAGTATAGGGTGACCGAGTGGAGGGTCATGAATGCTACTTTTCCTCGGCCAAGGAAAGGGAGGCCCATAAGAGAGCGACCACTTCATACAACATTATCTCTCGACTCGAGAGACAAGAAAAAAGATTAAAAAAAAAGGGTGAACCAGCTGAGGAGGTAGAATCCATCATCATTATTGAGGACGAGTAAAACAAATTTCCAAATTAGTTCATCCCTAAAGGAGGAATTAGTGAAGAAACTAAGAAGAAAGCATAGTATTTTTTCTTGGGGCCATGGATATATATTGGGGATAGACCCTAATATTATCTGTCATCAACTGAATATTAATGAAAAGGTTAAAACCATCATACAAAGACACAAAACTTTTACGAGAGATATATACAAGGTTATTCAAGATGAGGTGAAAAGATTTAGATGGCCGAGTTCATCCGAGAGGTCCAATATTTGGATTGGCTCTCCAACGTTGTCATGGTGCCCAAGTAAAATGGGAAATGAAGGATATGCGTAGACTTCATCGACCTGAAAAGAGTTTGCCTGAAAGATAGATTCCCATAAACTCGTATTGATCAGATGATTGATGTTACAATCGGGTACGAACTGATGAGTTTTATGGATGCATATTCGGGTTATAATCGAACCTTTATGCAAGAGGTCGACTCTAAGAAGATTTCCATTATCACGGATATATGAACCTATATAAGGTATTGACATTTGACTTAAAGAATGTGGGGTTAACTAATCAGAGGTTGGTTAATAAGATATTTAAAGAACGAATCGGGAAGACAACAAAAATGTATATAGACAACATGCTAGCCAAAAATCTTAGGGTCAAACATCATATAGTCGATTTTGAGCGCACTTTTGACTCAGTGGACAAATACAAGATGAAATTAAAGCCAGATAAATGTGTGTTCGGAGTCGGTGCTGAATAGTTTCTCGACTTCATTATAAATTAGAGGGGGATAAAAGCTAACCCACCCAAAATCAAAGCACCGATTGACATGCAAACACCAAAAAACATCAAAGATGTTCAAAGGAACTCAACCATTTTGTCTCTCGAGCAACAAATAAGTGTCTACCATTCTTCAAAATACTAAGAAAAACCTTCGTCTAGGACGAAGAGTGTGAGAGATCCCTCAAAGAATTGAAAACCTATATGGGTTCTCCTATGTTGTTGCCTCGGCCAGCTCAGGCAGAGAAATTATTTTTATATCTAGTAGTCTCAAAATCAATAATAAACGAAGCCATTGTCCGAGATGAAAATGGATTTCAAAACTAGTATACTTTAACAGCAAAGCCTTGTAGGGGAGAGCTCAAGTATTCAAAGCTAGCCTACACACTGGTTCCTTCCTCAAGGAAAATAAAGTCGCATTTTTAAGCACACGAGATGGTGGTGTTCACTAACACTCCTCTGAGGTTGGTCATTCATAAACTCGAGAAATCGAGTAGGTTAATGGCCTGGTCAGTTGAGCGAGGTGAGTTTGACATCCTCAATCAACCCAGGAATGCAATTATCGGCAAAGACTTAGCATACTTCGTAGAGGAATTCATGTGGATCAAAACTGATACTGATAATGATAATGTTATAGAAGTAGACACTCCGATAGCCGTGCCAAGAGAGGCTGGTAGAATCATCCCGGACCGACACTGGGAAGACCGACACTAATAAAAAAGATTTTTTTTAAATGGAGCTTTATCTGAAGGACCTTTCTAAAAAAATAGTCCAGAGTTTGTTTATAAATGGATCGTCTTATGAGAATGGAATCGGTGCGGGGTTGATATTGTCATTCCCAAACGGAAATGATATTGAGTATGCTTCGAGATTCAACTTCAAGGCATCGAACAATGAGTCTGAATATGAGACCTTATTGGATGGTATCTCTCTCGCCAAAGCATTTAACATCGTTCAAACTACCACCCATAGTGATTCACAATTGGTAGTTAATCAGATATTGGGAATCTATGACGCTAGAGATGAGAAAATGGCCAAATATTTGGCCAGAGTAAAAAAGATAATGGTAAACTTCATAGAAGTTAAGGTCAAGAGGATTCTCATACTTTAAAACAACCAATTTGATGCTCTATCCAGATTAGCATCGGCTACCAGGACAGAGATCAGACAGTTAGTCCCTGTAAAATCCTATATAAGTCGAGCACTGAAAGAGAAGAAGAAGAAGAAGAAGATAATAACTCCATATTCTGTCTGAACCAAAACCTGAGAGAGTCCTATATGGATCCGCTGATTAAGTACATCCGAGATAGTTAGTTGCCAAAATCTAAAGTCGAGAGGAAAAATCTTTTATACTAGGCAACGAAGTTCTCCACCATTAGCGATGTGCTATACAAGATAGGATTTTTACTCCTGTTGCTTAGATATGTTCACCCCACTGGGACAAAATATGTCCTTCGAGATGTCCATAAAGGTTATTGCGTAAGTCATATAGGAGACCGATCTCTGGTTAAGAGGATCATTACCCAGGGGTATTTTTGGCTGACACTTGCCAATGAGGCAGCTGAGTATGTGAAAAATGTGATAAGTGTCAGAGGTTCGCAAGCATCCATCAACAACTTCATCAACCTCTTTCGTCCATCACAGTGCCTTGGCCATTCACAGTTTGGGGAATCAATTTAGTTAGTCATCTCCCAAAGGCATCATGTAATTACCAGTATTTGATTGTAGCGATTGATTATTTCTCAAAACGGGTGGAAGTCGAGGCTATGGTATCGATTATGGAGTTCAAAACATTCAAGTTTATTTGGAGGAACATCATATGTCGATATGTCTTACCCCATAAATTGATATCAGATAACGGTAAACAGTTTAAGAACCAATTGCTGGAAGCCTACTGCAAGAGGGTCCACATAAAATAGTTTTTCTCTGCTTTGGGTTGACCCCAAGATAATAGACAGACGGAGGTCACCAATAAGATGATACTTGATTGAATTAAGAAGAAATTGGAAGATACAAATGGCATGTGGATTGAAGAGTTACATAGGGTCCTATGGGCTTATAGGACGATCGAGAGGACGTCGATAGGCGAGACACCATTTATATTGGCAAATGGATATGAGTTCATTATCCCTGTCGAGATTGGACTTCCCAGCTACAAAGTCCAGACCTATGACCCAGAGACTAATGTGAAAGAGAGAAGATTGGACTTGGATTTGATTGAAGAAAGAAAAGAGGATGCAAAGGTCAGACAGTCAGCTTATCAGCTGAGAACTACATGGTTTTACTATAAGAGAGTGAAGGCTAGGCTGATAGCCATGGGTAATTTGGTCTTGAAGAAGGTCTGTCAAAAGTTTAACAAACTTCATCCCAAGTATTATGGATCATACAGAGTGACTGAAGAGGTCGTGTCGAGAACTTTTAGGCTAGAAAAATTAAAGGGCGAGCCCTTCTCTAACCCCTAGAATTGCGACCACTTGAAGAGATACTATTAGTAGTTATTTTTGTACAAAGTGTAGCTTATTAAATCAGTGTATTTCAATTCCAGTTTCATCTATATGACAATATGATCAATGAAAAAATCCAAGCGTTAACTCATATTTACTCTACTTATTGTCATCAAATGCAGCATGGTTTGAATTATATTATACTAAGGAACATAATTTTATGGTGAATTAATTTATTGCTCACTCTCGGCGATATGAGAGTGTATGGGAAGTCTCGTCTCGTCCATTCCCTCCCAATAATGTCGAAAGGGGGATCAATGTTATAACATCACTCATATGGTGAAAGAAAAAAATAAAAATCATTTTATATGGTTCCTTGACCTTGAACTTATGGTGAATTAAAGATCATAATAACTATCTCGGCGATACGAGAGTGTATGGGGAGTCTCGTCTCCTTCATATCCTCCCAATAACTCCGAGAGGGGGGGTCAATGCGGTAACATAACTTAGGCGATGAACACAAAAATTAAAAATCATTTTATATAGTTTCTTGAACACCGGCCTATGGTGAATCACAATCAATGTAGTAAAAAACATTATATTCAGAACATCATTCAATGGTAATAAGATAACAAGAAGGAGAAACTGCACATGTGAAAATTAACACAAGACTATTTATATCATCAAAAGATAAAAAATGTCAAGTGTTACAGCACTTCCAAAAATAAGAGAGGTATAAAATAATATTGTTCAACATATGGGTACATCAAAAGGATATAAGGCCACAAACGACCACCCTATAAATATAAGTACATGATTATTCCTTCTTGGACTCAAAGAGGATGTTAGTAGTGGCAGGATTAGCAGGAAATTTGGTTTGAACCTCCTCTTTTGTGTTATTTCTATTAGCTGCCATAGTGTTTTCTTAGTCAACAATTGCGGTCACGACCACAGATGCTTGGGCAGTGGCCTCAGTCTTAACCTCGCCAAGAGCAATAGTAGCTTTCGGGTTAGAGAGATCGAAGGTCTTCAAGTCATCGCTAGTTGAGGCTCGACCTTGATGAGGTTAGGATATTTGTTCATGGCCCATCGACAAGACTTTTTCGCCCCTCTCTAAATACTATAGGCTATAGCTAGTAAATTCCTCTAATACTTTGAAGACCACAATAGAATTATTGATGGCTTCTTCAATCTTGGCCTTATGCTTTATCTGGAGATCAGCAATCTCGATTAAATGGATAGTATTTTAGATATCCAAGTCTAACATTTGCTTCTTCTTTAGCTCATCTAGGGCCATCTTATGATTCATCTCGGCGTCCTTCAACTATTCCTTCAATGACTTGTTAGACTTAATGACTGCATTCATCCGTTGAACTACAAAAATATTCATCTGAACCCATTGGTTCAGTTGGTGAAAGGCTAACAAAGACTGCAAAGTAAAGAAATCATGGTTAGAAAAAGACGAGATAAATATGTGGGAATAATTTGAAAATGGTACCTGGGTGGCTTCGTGATAGTGAATTCACCAAGCCGAGACAGGTTCATAGCGTTAAATTTTTTTTATCGAACTTGGACATAATGAATCCAATGATGTCCTTGGCCCTATTCTTACAACTGAGTAGAAAATCAGATAAGGTCGTCAGATGGCCCGGGTAAGAAGTAAGTGCGGCGTCACTGAAGATAGGGATAGCCAGGTCAATGGCGATTTTAGATTGGACGTCCTTCTTCATCTTCTTAGTTATTAAAATAAGGACATTATCAACCAAGTTCTTTTATTTTTTAAGAACCCTAGTCCTGACCTGGCCCCCAAGTTAACGTCTTTTTCACCAGGGACAAATGAGCAGTCTTTTTTATCGTCATCTTTGAGGGTATATTGGCTAGATTTGGGGCTTCCATCCTCCAAATTTATTTAGAAGCATTAAATGGATGACCTATAAGCAAGATGATGATCAATATTGACACTTAAATGAAAGACGATAATATAGTTGTAAAAAATTCTAACTTACACATCTTGGTGAGGGGGTCAACCCCCGACCAGTATCAGCCCAAAGTTTAAGGGCCATCAATTGCTCACTCTCAACTTGGGCTCCATTCTTGCTACATGACCTTAAGTGGTTAATCTTTTCTCGGATATCTTTGCGTAAGTCAGTATCAAGTCTTGCTGACATCGACACCTTGCCCCATTTTTGGGGTACCCTTTATTTATTTGCACTGCAGGGATCATCGGTGTCAAACTCAAAGGCCCCTAACACAAAGAAGTATTGGGGCATCCAGTCATGATTTAAGGCTTGATTTACGATCAAAACTGTTTCATCAGATTTTCTGGCTATGAGATGGAAAGTATCAGGGCTGAAACTTCATCGTTGACACGGTATAACAAGCTCTAGAAATGCTAATTGGAAGGTCGATTTCAAAGGAAAGTCTCCACATCTGAATAAGCTGAGAATATGTCTCCAAGCATAAAGAGAAATCTGATCTGAGTAAAGTTCCATGCTAAGACGGATGGATATTATATTGGGATGAATTAGCAATCTAAAATCGATCATAAATAATTGTTCATAGATAGATACTTCGCCCTCTCTGTTATTGAAGGTTCTCCTATCTTCATATGAGACTCTCATATTAATGGAAGACTTTATTCTATGGAGATGCCTCCACATAATCAAATCTGTTTCTCGGACAGTGCTGGGAAAGGTCACATCATACGAAGTGTAAAGAGGTTATTCCTCATCATCGGTCTCGTCCTCAACATCGACTACAGTTACACCACTAAGGAACCTTGTGGTGAACTCGACATCAATCATGGCCGATAAGGGAACAGCCATGGCAAGTTATTTAAAAGCCACCTCTGTTCTCGATTGGTCGTTATCTAAGTTCTCCTGAGCCTGGGATGTTTTGGGGGGGTTTCCCCGAGTGTTGGACTCGGCAGCATTATGGTCATCAAGACGAGACCTTGGGACTTACATATCCTCTTAGAACGAGTCGGCTGTACCAACCCAGATTTTTAAATGGGTATTTTTGAAAAATTCGAGAAAAATAAATTTTTGGATTTAATTATTTTTGATAATTAAATATATTGAGTTTTATTTTTGAAAAGTGGAATTTTAATCGGTTTTGAATTTGGATTTAAAATGAAGTTTTTAAAGAGGTTTTAATGATAGCCTTTTCATTTTAACATGCTGGCAGAATCATTTTTCCTGAAGGGTCGATAGATCGACCCAGGGAGTCGATCGATCGACTATGCCCAGATTTGAGTCGGTAGATTTGTTTTAAAGAGTTTGAGGCTTTGCAAATTTCTTTTCTCTAATATAAATAGAGGTCGTGAGTAACCATTTGTGAACTAACTTTTATCATCTCAATTATGCAGTAACCCTTTATATTTTCCTCTCCCTCTTTATACAAACCCTTGCCTCTGTTTTATTCAATATTCAACCATAGATTTGGAGGCCTATTTGGGCATATCTTGTGTTGGGGCTAGAACGTGATTTGATTATTTTTGCGAGAGGAATGTGATGATGCGATCATATTTTGAGGCTGAAATTTATGTAACGATTCATGTGATGATTTTGAGGTACGGGACTTATACAATATACTCCTAAATTCTCTCGAGATTATTGTAATACCCCGTATTTTTGGCGATATTTATTTTTGGGATTAATTAATTAAATGAGAATTAATTGGGAATTAATCCGGATAAAATACTAGCGAGATGTGAGTTGGTATTTGACTATATTGAGTATATATGATGATATATGAATATTGAATTATGAAATTTGTCGTGAGATTGATATACGGCAATTTGGACATTTTATTGGGACGCGTGAGACAGTCGCGTCAGGATATAATTATTTTAATTATAAAAGTGAAATTAAATTCTATTAACCGTATGGTCATTTTGAGTGCGCCAACGCATCCGGAAGGGTCAAGATAGTCAGAAAACACTAGCCGGGGGTTTAGTTTGGGTCCCGGGGTATTTTTAGGCCATACCGGCAACATATAGGGGTAGTTTTGTAATTTTGCATTTTTGAGAATTAAAAGTCAAGAAAATTAGTAAATTATATCTAATGTGGATTTGACCCACTAAACCACTAACCAACTCATTTTTTTAACCTAATAGGCTACGTAGGTTATTAGAATTAGGTTTCTAATTTTTCCCAAAACAAACCCTAGCCACCATAGCCATTGGAGAAGAAAGCTTAGAGAGGGAGAGAAAGAGGAGAGTTTTGCAGAGAGAGAGAGAGAGAACCTCATCAAATCTTCATCAAAATCAGAGATTAAATCAAGGCAAGTGATTTAATTTCGTTTAATTCAGAGAATGTTTCTTCCATGTTAGATAATTCTAAGATTTACATTTGTTCTTGAAAGTTAATGAAAAACCCATGAGTTTGGAATTAGATTACTATATTTTGAGGAAAGGATTGCATGTAGAATCGTATTTAGAGGACTAATCTGATGTTGATATATCTTGCAAGAAACAAAAACGGATTTAATTGGATAAATTAAAGACTTAAAATTTTAGGGTTTATGTTCTTGAAAAAAAAATTGGGGAAAAGTGTAGAGACTTGTGATTTAATGATGATCGGGACGAATTAATCCTTTAAAACACATTAGTATGTGATTATAATATGTTTAGGATTGATTAGAGACCTTAAAACATTGTTGGGACGAATTTTAGAGGAGAATTGAGGAGTAGAAATTGGTGAAAAACGAAAGTAGAAATTCTGGGCACGAAACTGGTCGTTCGTTAGAAGGCCTTCCCAGGTCGTTCGAACGAACTTCTAACGAGTTGAGCAGTTGCTTATAACGAGGGGAAATTTCGTTCGATACCTTCGTTCGAACGGGATGTTGTTAGAAGGTACAGTTCGTTCGAACGAACTGAATGTCGTTCGAACAGCCTCGTTCGAACGAGACTTCTAACGAGCTGGAAGTTTAGGCCTTTTTGGCCTGTTTTGATTTTGGGAGTCCCGTAAACTTGTTCGAGGATAGATATAACATTCCTTTGATGATGTACTGGTATACTTGGGACATTTGGGATATAATAAGGAGTAAATTATATAATTGTGGAACGAATCAAATAGACACTTTGAGTCGAGACGTGAGTGCCTACTACGACGTGAGAATAAATTATGGCGTGTATAATTATGAACCGGGAGTATATAAATTGTATAAATTATAAGATGGTACGAGAATGCGATAAGTACTACAATTAAACTATGGTGATTACTAGGATGCGTGTTTACTTAGTATTGATATATGATTTGTGTGTATGACATACCTACCATACTTGCTATCACGGGAGGTTTGCGTTCGCTTAGGACCCTCTAATCCTTGTGTGCTTACGGGGGGGATTTAGACTGGTACCTCGAGAACATAGGCCAGAGAAGGACTTATTGGGATGTTAATAAGTCTGCTGATCGTGGGAGCGTAGGTATGTACGTGACCCATGTGATGTGACTGTGTTCGTCTCCACTGTTTGTGATTTGTGTTATCTGAACTATTCCTGAGAGATTCGGAATACGTGATTCCTTATGTACATGATGTACCGGGATGGATAGCAAAGTATGTGTACACCGCATCTTAGTCTCGGGGTGCTTATATTGTATATTTATGTTGTGGAAAATATACACTTAATAAAATGGGAACTTTCATATGGTATCGTGTGTACAACTATGGAATAACATAAAATGGATAATCTATAATGAGTTGTTTTACTTTTATATGAGAACCTGAATTTACGTTAAGCCCCCTATTTAATTACGATCGTTATAAAGTTAATGGGAACCGAGTAATAAGGGTAGAACCTATGACAGTCTAGCCAGATACGATGTCACTTAGCTAGGGGTTTGTATCATTTTAGATGGGTACTTACGTTAGGAGTGCACAGTTAGACGAGAGGTGAGAATTTCATGTGAGTGCACGTCCTAACATGTACTCTGCATTTAATGTTTTAAATGTTTTTAAAGCACTTGCAGGTTTTTAAAATATCTCCACATTCGGGCTCTGACCCGTTTTTTTTCAAATCTATTTTCTTGTAAAACCATTTTTAGGTGCCCAGCCACAAGGACACCACGCATAGGATTCTCATTCCGATGACGAGCTGTAGCTGTTTGTGAAAGTTACAGGGATTTGCTTTTAGACGCTTCTATCATTTGGATTCCATGTTCAGTATTCCTCAGTTGTAGGGCATGTTGCCCAAATTCTATTAGAGACATTTCCATTTTAGTTTTTCAGACTTTGGCATGTATTAATTCAGTATTCAGTATTTCGTTACTTATTTCAGTTGTGGGATTTGTTGTGAGGAGTTTTTCCTCCGGATTTATTTATATCATGTGATGGTTATTCTATTATTTCGTTATGGTGAATGGTGATATTATTCTTACTTTAAATCTTTTACTGCATGTTAATCAGACTTTAATTAAAATTTGACAACTTACTTTTTAAATACTAGGTGGGTAGTAATAATTAAATGCTTTCGACAGTGATGCTATTAACTGAGCCAACTTGGCATTTTGATTTAATTTAATAAAGGAGTAGCTACCCGGTATTTAATTAGTCGGGGTGTCACAGGTGGTATCAGAGCATCAGGTTCTAGTGTCCTTTAGGATCTGTACGGCTATTATATTTACGCTAAGTTTTCTTTGATATAGAGCCCTATATTTTAGGACTGTTGTACTCTTTTTGTGTATGATTCGTTCTTCAGCTATTTTAAGTTTATAAACTGTGAACTTATAAACTTTATTCTTATTTCAGATGCCTCCATGACGTGCACGACGAGTTCCCAGGGATGCAACGCCAGAACCCCAGCCCGCTCCAGTTCAGGGCATGATGAACGTCGCTGAGGTTGCAACCATTGTAGCCCAAGCGGTAAATGCCGCAATTGCCGTAGTTCAGCAGGCACCACCTCAGGCGCCGGTTGCCGCGCCAGTACAGGCAAATGCATTCCCGTCTTCTTGGGAACGTGTATGTGACGCTTTCCAGAAAGCGCATCCGCCAGAGTTTGCAGGTAGCTCAGATGTGGTAGTCTCGAGCCAGTGGAGGAAGGATATGCAGAGGCACTTGAGGATGTATGAGTGCACGGATGTTCAGAAGCAGGTTCTAGCTACTTTCAAGCTAGTTGGATCTGCACTGCAGTGGTGGGAGTCTATTACCACCGTGGAGGAGAGGGATACTCTCACTATTCAGGACTTTTGGGTGCGGTTCGACCGCAAGTACTTTCCGTCAGCTGTTCACACGGAAATGAGGAGGAAACTGATGAATCTGAAGCAAGAGGGTAAGATCGTGGCCGAGTATGAGGCCGAGTTCACGAATCTGTTGAACATCGTTCCAGATGAGATACCGACAGAAAAGAAGAAGATTGAGAAATTCATCGACGAGTTGACATGGAGGATCCGTCAGCATCTGTTAGGGAACCTTTCGTTGGCCACTTATTCTGATGTGGTTAACGCTGCTTTGTTACACTGCCAGGATCACCGCTTTCATATGGCTAAGGGCAAGAGATCGGGAGAGTCTAGCCATCAGGGCAGGACTGGAGGACATGGTGCCGCTGGGGCACAATCTGTTCAGGGGCAGAGACAGGGTGAGCAGGGTTCCCAGAAGGGGGATCAGAAGAGGTTCAGATCAGGGAATTACAGGCATGGACAGGGAGGTTTCCGTCAGGGCCATCAGGGTCCAAACAGCCATCAGGGCCAACAGGGCCAGAATGGGCAGCAGTTTCGGCAGGGCCGGCAGGGCCAAGGGAGGAACGGTAACGGCCACCAGGGCCGGGGACAGCAGGGGAAGAGAAGAGGGAACTTCCCAGGGAAGTGTTATGTTTGTGGTAAGACTGGCCATAAACGACAGGATTGTCCTGATAGGGGCAGGGCCCCACAGCAGCAGCAGCAGGGTGCTCGCCAGGAGCCGCAGAGGCCTATGCTTCCCGTCGCTCTCCCCGCACCGCCACAGATGGCAGCATTGCCACCCATTCCATTAGTCCCAGCTCAGCAGGGGCAGCTACAGTATGGACGTGTCTATAACGTCCACCAGGCAGCAGTTCCACAGGCACCGCCCGCGATTGAGGGTACGTTTCCTATCCATGGCACTATGGGTCGGGTATTGTTTGATACGGGGGCTACACATTGTTTTATGTCTACACATTTCGTGAAGGCTTTAGGGTTGTTAGCCACAGCGGAGAGCACAGTGACGTGTGTCGACTCACCATTGGGGAATGGGTCACTTATATTCTTTATATGCCGGGGAGTGGGGGTAGAGATTGGTGGTTTGGTATTACCTGTAGACATGTTGGTATTAGATATGCATGTGCACGATGTGATTATCGGTATGGATTGGCTCGTAACTTATAGGGCCATGATTGATTGCTTCAGCGGGAGCATTATTTTTGCCATTCTGGGGCAAGAGATGTTTGTAGTGGCGATGCCTCGCCCAGAGGGAGGTTCGACCGCTCATCTGTATTACATAGAGGAGGATACCTCTAAGGAGGTTGTGATTCCTTTAGATTCGATCCCAGTTGTCAGGGAGTATTCGGATGTGTTTCAGGAGATACCAGGCCTACCCCCCAGTCGAGAGATAGACTTTGTTATAGACCTATTGCCAGATACGAGACCTATAGCACGCGCACCGTACCGTATGGCTCCGGCAGAGATGCGAGAGCTACGAGATCAGATAGAGCAGCTGTTAGGTCAGGGCTTTATTCGCAGGAGTACCTCACCTTGGGGCGCTCCAGTTTTGTTTGTGAAGAAGAGGGACGGTTCACTAAGATTGTGTGTGGACTACCGGGAGTTGAACAAGGTCACGATACGAAATAAGTATCCGTTGCCTCGAATCGATGACCTATTTGACCAGTTGTGAGGAGCTTCTTTCTTCTCAAAGATTTATTTGAGATCGGGATACCATCAGTTGCGTATCAGGGAGGAGGATGTCTCGAAGACTGCGTTCTTAACGAGATATGGTTCTTACGAGTTTTGGGTTATGCCTTTTGGTTTGACCAACGCTCCAGCAGTGTTTATGGACTTGATGAATAGGGTGTTCAGAGAGTTCCTTGATCAGTTTGTCATTGTCTTCATTGATGATATTCTGGTTTACTCCCAGACAGAGGAGGAGCACGCCGAACATTTGAGGCAGGTTTTGCAGACGCTGCGTCAGAACGAACTGTATGCAAAGTTTGAGAAGTGCGGGTTTTGGTTAAAGGAGGTCCAGTTTTTGGGACACATTATTTCCGACCGGGGGATATCTGTTGATCCGGGGAAGGTATCCGCGGTGAGGGAGTGGGGACATCCCACGACACCGACTGATATTCGTAGTTTCTTGGGCCTAGATACTACAGGAGATTCATTTGGGGATTTTCGAAGATAGCGGGTCCTTTGACACATCTGACTCGTAAAGGTGTGCCGTTCATTTGGAGTGATGCATGTCAGTTGGCATTTGATGAGTTAAAGGACAAATTGACCTCAGCACCTGTGTTAGCATTGCCGAGACCGGGAGTTGAGTATTTGGTTTACACCGATGCGTCTTTGCAAGGAATTGGAGGTGTATTGCAGCAGGAGAGACAGGCCATAGCTTATGCTTCCCGTAAGCTTAAGCCTCATGAGAAGAATTACCCCACGCATGATTTGGAGTTGGCGGCAGTGGTATTTGCCCTACGGATTTGGAGGCACTATCTTTTGGGGGAGAAGTTCCAATTGTTCACGGACCACAAGTCCCTACAGTACCTGTTCACGCAGAAGGAGTTGAACATGCGGCAAAGGAGGTGGCTTGAGTTTGTGAAGGACTACCAGTTTGATATCCAGTATCACCCGGGTAAGGCTAACGTGGTAGCAGACGCATTGAGCCGTAGGCCAGCAAATGAGGTGGCATGGGTGTGGAAGGCAAAGTGGAAGGAGTTGGGACACCAGGATGCAGTGGCCCGATCTTTCATGTCTGTGATGACAGTTACACCGTAGATTGTCACGAAGGTAGTACGGGCACAGGCTAATGACTCGTTCTGTCAGGAGCAGATAGTTCGATTACTAGCAGAGGGAGACGAGTCCTATACCGTTAGCTCAGATGGGGGATTACGCTTCAATGGGAGATTGGTGGTTCTAGAAGGGGAGGAATTGCGACATGAGGTGATGGCAGAGTCGCACGGCTCACGGTACATCCCGGAGGGGATAAAATGTACCAAGACATGAGACCCCAGTATTGGTGGAGTGGTATGAAGAGAGATATCACCTTGTTTGTTTCGAAATGCGCCACTTGTCAGCTAGTAAAAGTGGATCATCAGAGGCCGACTGGACTTGTACAGCCGTTGGAGGTTCCGAGGTGGATGTGGGAGAGCATATCCATGGACTTTATCACGGGGTTGCCTACGTCGTAGAGGGGTCACGACTCCGTTTGGGTAATTGTGGACAGGTTGTCCAAAGTCGCTCACTTTTTACCCGTAAGGACTGACTACACTACGGGACAGTATGCCCAGCTCTTTATTTCAGAGATTGTGAGACTTCACGGTGTGCCCCTAAATATCGTGTCTGACAGAGACAAGATATTCGTTTTGCGGTTTTGGGAGAGTTTCCAGGAGGCCATGGGCACGGAATTGCGGTTGAGTACGGCTTATCATCCGCAGACCGAGCGCACAAATCAGATGTTGGAGGATATGCTACGCATGTGCATTATTGACTTTGGAGGTGGATGGGAGCAATACCTTCCACTGGTAGAGTTTGCTTATAATAACTCCTACCAGTTCACTATTGGCATGGCTCCGTTTGAGGCGTTGTACGGTAGGCCTTGTCGTTCCCCAGCATGTTGGTTGGAGGTTGGGGACAACAAACTACTTGGGCCGGAAGTGATTCAGGATACTTCGGCAAGGATTGAGTTGATTCGGAGTCGCATTCGGGTAGCTCAAGACCGGCACAAGAGTTATGCTGATGCGAAGAGATCTTTCAGGGAGTTCCAAGTGGGGGACCAGGTTTTGCTCAGAGTATCTCCTATGAGGGGGATTATGCATTTTGGGAAGAAGGGGAAGTTGGCACCGAGGTATGTGGGGCCGTTTCCTATTATTGAGCGGATTGGACCAGTTGCGTATAGACTCGGGTTACCGGAGCATTTACACCGGATTCACGATGTGTTTCATATTTCCTCGCTAAGGAAATATCTCAGAGACGATTTGGCTCATTCTCACATCGCTTTGGAGGAGATTGATCTACAGCCTGATAGCTACGACGAGGAGGGGCCGATTGCTATTTTGGACCGAAGTGAGAGGAAGCTGCGGTCAAAGATAGTTCCGTTAGTGCGTGTTCAGTGGCGACATCACAATGTTGAGGAGTCCACATGGGAACGCGAGGATGAGATGCGCGAACGTTATCCAGAGTTGTTTTTATCAGGTACTTTCTAGTTCCGAATTTCGGGACGAAATTCTGTTATTAGGGGGGAAGTATGTAATACCCCGTATTTTTGGCGATATTTATTTTTGGGATTAATTAATTAAATGAGAATTAATTGGGAATTAATCCGGATAAAATACTAGCGAGATGTGAGTTGGTATTTGACTATATTGAGTATATATGATGATATATGAATATTGAATTATGAAATTTGTCGTGAGATTGATATACGGCAATTTGGACATTTTATTGGGACGCGTGAGACAGTCGCGTCAGGATATAATTATTTTAATTATAAAAGTGAAATTAAATTCTATTAACCGTATGGTCATTTTGAGTGCGCCAACGCATCCGGAAGGGTCAAGATAGTCAGAAAACACTAGCCGGGGGTTTAGTTTGGGTCCCGGGGTATTTTTAGGCCATACCGGCAACATATAGGGGTAGTTTTGTAATTTTGCATTTTTGAGAATTAAAAGTCAAGAAAATTAGTAAATTATATCTGATGTGGATTTGACCCACTAAACCACTAACCAACTCATTTTTTTAACCTAATAGGCTACGTAGGTTATTAGAATTAGGTTTCTAATTTTTCCCAAAACAAACCCTAGCCACCATAGCCATTGGAGAAGAAAGCTTAGAGAGGGAGAGAAAGAGGAGAGTTTTGCAGAGAGAGAGAGAGAGAACCTCATCAAATCTTCATCAAAATCAGAGATTAAATCAAGGCAAGTGATTTAATTTCGTTTAATTCAGAGAATGTTTCTTCCATGTTAGATAATTCTAAGATTTACATTTGTTCTTGAAAGTTAATGAAAAACCCATGAGTTTGGAATTAGAATACTATATTTTGAGGAAAGGATTGCATGTAGAATCGTATTTAGAGGACTAATCTGATGTTGATATATCTTGCAAGAAACAAAAACGGATTTAATTGGATAAATTAAAGACTTAAAATTTTAGGGTTTATGTTCTTGAAAAAAAAATTGGGGAAAAGTGTAGAGACTTGTGATTTAATGATGATCGGGACGAATTAATCCTTTAAAACACATTAGTATGTGATTATAATATGTTTAGGATTGATTAGAGACCTTAAAACATTGTTGGGACGAATTTTAGAGGAGAATTGAGGAGTAGAAATTGGTGAAAAACGAAAGTAGAAATTCTGGGCACGAAACTGGTCGTTCGTTAGAAGGCCTTCCCAGGTCGTTCGAACGAACTTCTAACGAGTTGAGTAGTTGCTTCTAACGAGGAGAAATTTCGTTCGATACCTTCGTTCAAACGAGATGTCGTTAGAAGGTACAGTTCGTTCGAACGAACTGAATCTCGTTCGAACAGCCTCGTTCGAACGAGACTTCTAACGAGCTGGCAGTTTAGGACTTTTTGGCCTGTTTTGATTTTGGGAGTCCCGTAAACTTGTTCGACGATAGAGATAACATTCCTTTGATGATGTACTGGTATACTTGGGACATTTGGGATATAATGAGGAGTAAATTATATAATTGTGGAACGAATCAAATAGACACTTTGAGTCGAGACGTGAGTGCCTACTACGACGTGAGAATAAATTATGGCGTGTATAATTATGAACCGGGAGTATATAAATTGTATAAATTATAAGATGGTACGAGAATGCGATAAGTACTACAATTAAACTACGGTGATTACTAAGATGCGTGTTTACTTAGTATTGATATATGATTTGTGTGTATGACATACCTACCATACTTGCTATCACGGGAGGTTTGCGTTCGCTTAGGACCCTCTAATCCTTGTGTGCTTACGGGGGGGATTTAGACTGGTACCTCGAGAACATAGGTCAGAGAAGGACTTATTGGGATGTTAATAAGTCTGCTGATCGTGGGAGCGTAGGTATGTGCGTGACCCATGTGATGTGACTGTGTTCGCCTCCACTGTTTGTGATTTGTGTTATCTGAACTATTCCTGAGAGATTCGGAATACGTGATTCCTTATGTACATGATGTACCGGGATGGATAGCAGAGTATGTGTACACCGCAGCTTAGTCTCGGGGTGCTTATATTGTATATTTATGTTGTGGAAAATATACACTTAATTAAATGGGAACTTTCATATGGTATCGTGTGTACAACTATGGAATAACATAAAAGGGATAATCTATAATGAGTTGTTTTACTTTTATATGAGAACCTGAATTTACGTTAAGCCCCCTATTTAATTGGGATCGTTATAAAGTTAATAGGAACCGAGTAATAAGGGTAGAACCTATGACAGTCTAGCTAGATACGATGTCACTTAGCTAGGGATTTGTGTCATTTTAGATGGGTACTTACGTTAGGAGTGCACAGTTAGACGAGAGGTGAGAATTTCATGTGAGTGTACGTCCTAACACGTACTCTGCATTTAATGTCTTAAATGTTTTTAAAGCACTTGCAGGTTTTTAAAATATCTCCACATTTGGGCTCTGCCTCGTTTGCTTTCAAATCTATTTTCTTGTAAAACCATTTTTAGGTGCCCAGCCACAAGGACACCACGCATAGGATTCTCATTCCGATGACGAGCTGTAGCTGTTTGTGGAAGTTACAGGGATTTGCTTTTAGACGCTTCTATCATTTGGATTCCATGTTCAGTATTCCTCAGTTGTAGGACATGTTGCCCAAATTCTATTAGAGACATTTCCATTTTAGTTTTTCAGACTTTGGCATGTATTAATTCAGTATTCAGTATTTCGTTACTTATTTCAGTTGTGGGATTTGTTGTGAGGAGTTTTTCCTCCGGATTTATTTATATCATGTGATGGTTATTCTATTATTTCGTTATGGTGAATGGTGATATTATTCTTGCTTTAAATCTTTTACTGCATGTTAATCAGACTTTAATTAAAATTTGACAACTTACTTTTTAAATATTAGGTGGGTAGTAATAATAAAATGCTTTCGACAGTGATGCTATTAACTGAGCCAACTTGGCATTTTGATTTAATTTAATAAAGGAGTAGCTACCCAGTATTTAATTAGTCGGGGTGTCACATTTATTTCGTTTATTTTCTGTGTCGATTGCACTCATATTGAATTGTGATATTCATTGGAATCCTAAAAAATTGTTGGAATCTATTATGTTGATTCATTAAGATATTTAATTGTGGATTTGGGCATCGTGTCATGAGATTTTAATATGGCACGGATAATGGGCACCCGCCAATAGTCCAAAATACGATATATGGCCTGAGACTGCCTAGAAGAGGTGAGGTAAGGCCTAGTTGCCCATTGATGTGTTGTAGAGAAATTAATATTGATATAATGCTTGAGTATTGCATTTGATTTGTATATTCAGATTCAGATTATTGCGATTTATTCATTATGCTAATTATTTTTGAGCATATATTCCTGTCATATTGTGTACTTCCCCGTATTTTCTTTTAGTTGGAAGGTTAGCATGGATTAGGACGCTAAGGATTATTGTGAGGATCTTAGAGCATGGATTGGAAGATTTATTTTTGATGTATAGATTGGTGAAGTAATGATAGTTGAAGAATTTTGTATTTTGGGAGAGACTTTATTGTAGTCATTATTGTGGAAGTGTAATAATTTATGGATTTGTTATTTAAATTGTGGAATTTATATGTTCTATACTTTCTTTGGATGGATTCAGTTTAGTTTAATCATAGTAGCATGCCGCGTGTCTCTTTTTGGGAGCACGGGGTATTACATCGGCCTTCTTATACTCCTTGGACAAGGAGGGGCCATAACCCTTTAACGAGGCTACAGATTGAAACCCCCTAGAGGTGTCTGACATGGTGTCACTATTGATATTAAGGACACTAGGCTCGGATGGGGATTGGTACGTAAGAAGTGGGAGAGGATGTACAATAGATAAAGGGTTGGTTGAAGTGGAAGTCCAGATTCGGCCTCGGCTCTACGTCTAGCCTCGACCACAACTTTGCGAATCACCCAAACTATCTTCTCCCTCAAAAGTAGGTACTTCTCACCTAACTCATAAAACCTTCTTTATATTCAAATAGGAACATGTTTGAACTAAGTTTACTAGAAGAACAAAGGGAAAGTTCAACAGTTTTCAAGGAAAGAGCCAGTCAAGAATAAATATAAATACCACCGGAGAAGAAAATCGAAGGACCACAAAAAATTAAACCAGTTGAAAAAAAAGCAACCTCTAACCTAAACTGACTTCTCTCAACCTTTTATAACCTAAAAACCACCACCAGATCATTGAGTAAACACTAAAACAACCACAAATGGTGGCCAAAAGGCACAAACTTCATCGAAAAAATGATCAAAGCAGAAAGGATACAAAATAAAACAGATCGAACGAAATAAAGTAGCGAAAAAGGTTATCTGGGCACTAGAGAAGATTGTGGGATAAAAAGGGAGCATAAATCTCGCTTGAAACAGAGTGGTTTGAAGAGAGAGAGAGAGAGAGAGAGAGAGAGAGAGAGAGAGAGAGATAGAGAGAGAGAATGGAGGTGTCATTCTTTTGCAGAATGTGGGAGAATGTGATTTTTTGGATAAGAGAGATAAAAGGGTTGAATATTTTATATTTAAAAATGGCAACGACTGCACGCGATTTTCAAGGCATGCATCATTAGGGCAGGAGCCCCCAAGCAGGCTTGCTTCTGACACCCCATGGCAAACATGCCAATTCACCCATTTATTGACAGGTGTCTGGTCAAGGACACTTGAATGTTATGTTTGCATATATGGGAAATGGATGTTATTGACATCTTCACGACCCATTCACGTCTCGAAAGCAGCCTCTAACACTGGGGGATCACATGATCACGGGGGTTGAATGACTATACCCCTTAGATTTCCATTCACATTGAAGACTAAGGTCTAGGGGTGATTAATATACAAAAGTTTGGCCTCTTATTGGACGAGATTCCACTCTAATTCATGACTCCTACCCAGTGTCAATCAGACTCATCAATATATAGGCCCACAACATAAAGGCCCATGTCAATCAGTCTTGGCCTCTGAAACCTCATCCTCAGAGCAATTACAATCACACATGAAGGCATACTCTACGATCACAACTAACTCCACGTCTCGTCTTTGCAATGTGTCAACCTCATACGACGCTAACAGGCTGAGACTTCTATGCAGTTCCTAGACGAATTCCACAGTCTCGGAGTTGTTCACCGAGAAGACTACTTCCACAACCTCGGCCTAGATGAGACCAACATATCCGACTTCAGTACTTCACATGTAACATGTGATTTGTGTGTCGCCAAGCGACGTGGACCAAAATTTTATAGAAGATTGACGACCCACGTAAGGGAGTATTTCATCATTATGATGTGTGTATAGGACAACTGTCTCTCTCTTATTGGTGCATCTACCTCATGCATGCTTGGGGGTGGCACTGCACACCCCCATACTATAAGAGGCAAATTCAACATCATTTATGTAATACCCCGTGATTTTAATGACTTTTAAAATGGGTTATATTTTAAATTAATGGATTAATTGGATTTTATTATAAATTAATTCATTTGGGTTTTGTCCGAAATGTGGATATTAAAATGAATGATTCTGAATATTACTTAAAGATATTTAGGTAATATATGAATGTGATGTTATTGATATTGCTGTGAGTTATTGATTCAGTAATTTGAATTTTTAGTCGGACGCGGTATGGGACGTGTCGGGACTAATTTGTTAAATTAAAAAGGAAACTTATTTTTACATCAACCTTATAGTTGTTTCGACTGCGTCGTTGCATCCGGAAGGTTTGAAATAATCAAAAAAGTCTATTTGGATGTTCATTTTGAGTCTCGGGTCATTTGGAAATGAAAAGACAACCCAAAAGGGTATTTTGGTTATTTTTACAAGGGGGATGAATAGTGATTTCAAGTTTTGTCTTATTATAAATATTTGGAGATTAGTGTACGTAGGTTCATTTCATCTCTTCTACGCAATATTGAGATGTCATCTTCTTGAGAGAGTGAAAGGTTGCTTTGAAGAAGAAAAGCTTGCTTGGAAAGGAGGAGGACCAAAGGTCACCACCACCAACAACCACCGAAAGTGGCCGGAGAAAGGGGAGAACCACCTGTGTTATTCAACCCCAAAGGATCAGATCTTCATTAGAGGCAAGTGTTTGATAATTGCAATCTAAGTTTGTATATTGTCCATGTTAGGATAGTTATAAAAAGATGAGATTTTTATATGTTTGGAAGATAATGAAGAGTTGTTAATGGATTTCTGAAAAATGGAAGTTAATTGGAATCAAACTCATGCTGTAGATAGATTGTAATCCACGAAATAATCACAAATCTGTTGAAGAGATGAAGAGAATCAATGGTGTGTTCTTAAAGATATTATGTACATAATTTTCTGGAAAAAGAGGATATAAACATGCTTTTAATTCAATCTCTTGATGATTCTAGGATGTTTAAAGCATTAGAAATCATTTATATATGTTGATATATCATGTAGTAAGGATTTTAAGTCATTTGGGTTGTTAATATGAAGGTTTGAATGATCAAAAGTGATGAAACCCTTAGTAGAAGAAATGCAGAAAAACTGGGTTGTTACCTGGGAGATCGATCGATCGACCTCCCCAGAATTTGTGAAGTTGTTTCTTTTAATGCTAGTTCTTATCCCAAACCTTTTCTAAATCTTTGGTGATTATTAATTGGATATAATGGGACTTAGTAAAGTTCAGTAAGCCCTAGATAAGAATCGAATGAATGTGATTGGGATTTAATTGATTAGAATTTTGATAATTTATTTGGGAGAAATTTATGCTGCTAGATTCATGTGTTGGATTCTAATTGGTATGCATGAGGATTAAGGATAGGTACAGTAGGGGAGATTTAATATAACACATGGGTAGCCTTAGGGTTACAATTTGAGCATCAAGGACTGAGTTTAAGCTCATTATTGATTGCGTAAGGACTGAATGTAGTACAAGCGCTTAGTGGTATGGCTCATGTATAGAGATGGGAGTTTAGACCACATTTGGTTGAAAGAGGGGATGAGGTTATTCCGGATGCGTATTTGAAGTTGACGAACCTCCGCGATCGACAAAGTTAAGTAGTAGTGTATTGGAGGGGTTCCTTGTTTGGATTTCGTTTTGCGAGACGCTCCGCGCATGAACCTTAACGACGTCGGGAGTGGAGAGATGTTATAAGATGCGAGGATGTTGGTTTTGTTGATAAGTCTTATAGTGTGAATGAAATACTATAGACTATGAGTCAGGTAATGATGGTATTCAATCCTAGTTGATAGAAGATGTGTTTATAAGAGATTAGAAATAATCGGTTATAACCCTAATCAAGGGAGAGTTTAATTTGTGGTAATTCGGGAGACATGATGCTATGGACCAGTAGGATTCTAGTGATTTCTTACTGAATTTATGTTGACGAAAAACCTATTTGAACCTTGGGAAATGAGTGAGACTCGGGGTTAATTAAATTAAAGATGAAAAGTCATATTATTTTATATGTAGGATTTAAAGAGATATAATGCTACGTATGGGAATTATATTAGGGTAATGTGAGTACCTTGTTGATATTATATTATAGGTATGATAATGCCTATTTGATTGATTGATGATTATGTGTATGACATACATAGCTTACTTGCTATCGACATGAGGTTTGCGCGTGAGGGCAGTCATATCCTGATGAATCCATGGGATCTTTGATTTGTCGCTCAAGAACATAGGTCTATGAAAGACTTATCGGGGAGTTGATAAGTCCGCTGACTGTTGGTACGTAGGTATGTGCGTGAGCCATGGATACGAGAACTATGTTTGCCTCTAATCTGTATGTTGTTGTTTATGGTTCGAGGAATCCTTACCGAATCTTTAGGCCCCTATTCAGCGACCAACGATATTGGGACATGATAGCAAAGTAATGCATTGCACTGCAGCTGTGACTCGGGGTGCCATATTATATATGTATATTTATATATATATATATATATATATATATATATATATATATATATATATATATATATATATATATATATATATAATGAATTATATGTATGCATATAGAGTGATTTGATTAATCTACTGTGTGATAATTGTAGATGACGGTGAATAAAGAAAAAGAATTGAATTAAGTTAATGAATAGTATTCTGATAGATTTGAAAATCTTAACTCATTTTAATGATAAACGAATATGAATGATTATACTATGTATGGTATGGGACATACGGGGTTATGATATGGGAATGGAATCATATTATGGAATTTAGTGAAGAGGAACCATTAACTAGGAGCTTAATAGGAAACGTTAAGTGTGCACCTTTGATGAGATGTGAGAATAGCAAGTGAGAGTTGGATACTAACATGTACATAATAAATGCTTTATTGCACTTGTTAAATACTTGCTATTTTCAAAATCATTTTCACAATCGGTCTCTGACCCGTTTCCTTGCATATTTTCTTCTCTATTGTATCTTCTATATCAGGTGTCCAGCAACAGGTACGCCAACCTTAGCGGATTATGATAGGCTATGGAGCTATGGAGTTTTTCTTAGACGCCTATCATCTTTTTTATTCACAGTATTCTTAGTTAGGGCATGTCTCCCAAAGGATTCAGTTATCTTTTTCTATCGGGGTCAAATACTCTTGTACTCGTGTTATTTTAATACATTCACTATTGTTGGTATTACTGTAATGGATTTATATTATTTGGGAATGTTTATTCCAATTGCATTTATATTCGTTTGTGTTATCTGTTCGGTTATCAGTGTGGTAGAATAAAATGTGTTGTGTTATTCTGAAACAAAAAAAATGGATTTTGTTAAATTAAAATTTGGAAAGTTTATAACACCAGCTTAATTGGGTATTGGGTGAGTTGTAAATGTTTTTCGATAGTGATGCTAAGAATGAGTCAACTGTATATTCTGTTTTAATTTGGTATAAGACTGGTCACCCGATATTTAATTAGGCGGGGTGTTACAATTTCAAGGGTTGGGAAAAAAATGAAAACCTTACTAAAACTCTACTATTTTTTTGTACTTAGAGAAAAAAAGCTTGAATGTGTACTTTCATGGCCATTTGAACCTTATTATAGTGAAAACACCCTATACTTTGCACTAGGGGTGGAAGCGGTACGGTTTGGTCGGTAACGATCCCTTACCAATACCAAAATCATAATTTGGATGGTGAAACCTTTTGTACCGAATTTATCGGTCGGTACACCAAAATAGAAACCAAAACCAAACAGGTCGGTATTTCAGTATTTTCAGTATTTTCATTTTTTCTGTTTCGTTAATTTTGGTTTCTTTTTTGTTTTATCCCGATAAATACCAAAATTACAAACTGGTTTTATGCATTCGGTAAATCTGATACAAGTTTTGATATTGTGATTTCGGTAAATTTGGTTTAAGTTTCAGTACAACATTTTAAACTCACTTAATCTGATTAAATTCATTCGTTAAAACTTGAATCGAACATAAATTGCACTATAAAATAACATGATTATGAAGCATGAAGTAAATGTCATTCTTAATTATGTCCACTCCAAATGCGTACACATAAAACTCCAAATTAAGATTTACAATCATCCGAAATAGTTTCTTGCAATGTTCAAATAAACCAAAAGTAACATGCAACTCTCAAATTGTTTCTATCAATTTTTTCTCTTCATTCTTATCATTTGCCTCCATTTTTTCCACCTAAAAATCAATACAAAAGAAAAATAATATTAAAGACTTGTAAAAATAGTCCAAAAAATTACATTAAAATAACCCTAAAAACGCACCAAAGCAGCCCTAAAACATCCTTTAAAACCTAAAAATAACATCAAAATTTTCCTAAAAAAATAGCCTTGTAATAGCCTTAAAAATAGCATTTAAAACCTAAAAAACAGTCTAAAACAACCTCAAAATTGTATTTATAGCCTAAAAATAGCCTTAAAAACAACCTCATAATGGCCTAAAGACAGTCTCAAAATGGAATAAAAAAATAGTCTACAAATGGCCTAAAAAACAACCTCAAAATGGCCTTAAAACAACAACAAATGGCCTAAAAACAACAACAAATGGCCTAAAAACAACCTCCTTAAATAGTTAATACAATATACCTCATATTTCAAAAGCTGAATGCCGCTCAAACCTAACCAATGTTCAATGCATTGAAATCATCCATTACACCTGCAAGTGTACAACAACAAAAAATAAACATCAAATGCATTTTAATATCAATAAATTTATATAAATAAGATAACAAAATAAGTACAATTAGAGATTATGAATGTAAATACATAGAAGTTTTAATACTCCCAAATGCCTTAAGTGAATCTTCAATTTCTATGGTTGGGGTGCTTCTAATCCAATCTTGGGCGCATACTAAACACTCCACCGATTTTGGAGTAGGCCAAGGACGAACCACTTACATCTCCGTGTCCTTTATCTCTCTCTCACCTCCTTCTTTGCATATTTGTTATTGTGATATCCCCCATGGTTGATACAGCTAGACCTAGAGTTGTGTACATCATTGATGTGGTGATTCCTAGGATTATCAATGTGGTTGTTAGACTTTCCTTTAACTTCTTAAAATTTTGCCAACTATGCTCATCCTAAACGAATGGTACCCCCTTCCGGGTGATGTGGGTTAGTGGTCCCATAATATTTGAGAATCAATTAATGAACCTCATGTAGTACCTTATTAAACCGAAGAAAATCCTGACTTCAGTAGGTTTCTTGCTAGGATCCATAAAAATCCCAAACTCTCATACTATATGCCCCCAAAATTGTACCACCCGCAAACAAAATCCACACTTGGATTACTTAATGGGCATCATGTTTTCCCCAAGTGTCTACAGATCTACCTTCGAACGTTGTGTATGTTCATCCTCCGATCTTGAGTAGACTAAGGTTTCGTCAATTAAAACTATGTTGAACTGGTATAAATAATGTCAAAGTACTCGATTTATCAAATCTATGAACAAGGTTGGATCATTGGTAAAATAAATGATATGACCTAAAACTCGTATGATTCATTTTGTATCAAAAAAATTATCTTTGGGATACTCTCCTCCTGAATCCTTAACTAGTGATAACCCGAGCCCAAGTCAATATACAAAAAGAAAGGCCCTCCCCTCAATTAATCAAACATGTCATTAATATACAAAAATGGATACTTGTTCTATATCATAACCTTGACCAGCTCTCAGTGGTCAACACATAAACGTAGTGAATTATCCACCTTTTAAGGGCAACGGAGTTTCCCCATAGTGACATACAACTCCGAACATACCCCTGGATTAAAAGTCATTGTAACTGCTCCCTCAACTCTCTCATCTCTAATGGATCCATCTAATAAGGTGTCATCACTATGTCCTCACGCTAGTACCAAATCTTTGACAAAATCAAATACCTCCTTCAATACATTTGGAAAATCATAAACTATCGGTATCATTTCTAAAGAAACCATAACCTCCTCTGATGTGCTCGCATCTATATAAAGGTGTGATCTAGATCCTCCCCAAGACTAGGCATAACTGTAGGAAATATTTTCTACCCGAAAATGGAAAACATAATAGACTGCTTGCAAAAGTCAATCTGTGCATGATAAGGTGCTAATAAATATTTGCCTAAAAATAAAATCATATGACCTCATGTCTAAAATCAATAATTGGCTGAAAATAAAGTCATCCAATCCCAACTGCTATGTCTTCACAAACATGACATTAAGTAGCACCCCTACCCACTAGGGTATCCACGTGTAAGGAAAACTTGATGATAAAAAATATATAAGTTCCAAAGTCATGGAGAAAGTACTACTAACAAACGAATGAGACACCATCGATGTCAGCCCTGTCGTCGTTGGTTATGGCCCGGTTGTCCCTGGTGTTCTTGTCCCTATCGACCATGGTATCCTTGGCACTGATGTTTCTAATAAACTTCTCCTTGTAACCTCTAAGGGGTTATTCCCCTTATGTTGGTCCCTCTATTGATGATGGACTCCCGAGCTTGGGATGACTCTCCACCGTCTCTAGTCTTTTGGCCCTTGTCCATTCCTAACCTTCTCTTTCTTGGAACTTTTCCTTTTGATAGTCATGATGATCCTGAAAGTGTAGGAGGGAATCTTCCACCACTTGAGTGCAACTAGTGAAGGATATGTTATCCAATAACACATGTTGAATCCTTTAGATAAAGTTTCTGATATCTTGACCCATCTTCTTCGCTTTTGTATCAATATCTTCTAGTGAAAAAAGATAAGGATAATTGAATTCCCCTTTATACATGGACACCATACAGTCAACCTGGTGATGTTTCTAAAACCTACTCCTCATGTTGTTAACGCTTCCCCTCAAATCATTCAGTAGGAAAGTACCGAGAGTCTCACACCCAATAGGTTAAAACTCCCAACCAAACTAAATTCCATGCATGGGACGTCTCATGAATGAAATCCAAATAAGGAACCTTACTGATAAACTTCGGTCTAGTCAGTTCATTCATTAGTATCAACATTGTAAGACTTCATAAATAGATTGATCAAATAACTTCATAAATAGTTAAAAGTACAAATCCTAAACATTATAGGTCTAAAGTAGTCAAATAAATAAATGGAGAAAAGCGATGGACACATTCAAGACCCTAGGACACTAAAACCTGAAATGATCTGATACCAACTGTGACACCCCGCAAAATCCATAATTAGATTGATCAGTTCTAATATAAAATTCACGAAAGTCAAATAATTAATAATATTCTAAGCATGAATGAGATAAATGAAATAAGATATAACTGAGGACAATGATAAATAATAAAGTGTTGAATAGTTGAAAAATCTTTGATATCATCTAAGCAACAATAGAGTATTATTCCTTCACTATAATATAATAATTATATATATTCCAAAATTCAACTATAAATAAATACTACCATATAAATAAATGCATCTCATATAAAACTTCGACTAGGGAAAACTGAATAATACTAAATACAACCGTCTGAATAACTGAGATATAAACTAGTATACGAATATAAATGAGTTATACGATTGACACCTACATCCTAAAAAATAATAAGTGGAGCTGATGCTATAGAACTCCTCTAACCAATAGCTCAAGTCCGCGGTGGAGACTACGGCCTAAGACCTGTAAAAATAGTTCTACAAAGATGATTAAACCTAATAAGTCTACAGTGCATACAAATATAACTACATTGAGGCCACAATAATAATAATACATCTTCCTCTAATGTTAAATTTATTTTAAGTTATCCCAACCCAAGCACGCTAAATAAGCATGTGATACTAATCCCAGTCCCAAAAAGTGTTCATATACTTTGAGTTCACCTTCAATTAAGTATTCTTACTTTAACATTATCAAACCCATATTTTAACTAAGTAATTCTTACTGAAACAGAATTCCCTTACTTTATCAGTATTCTTTTATTATATTAACAGTATCCCCAAGTCATATTTCCAAATAGACATCTCTAGTGCATCGAACTTGAATTATTCCCGAGTTATAGTTTCGTACAAGCGTATCTAGTATTTTATTTTAACATTCTCGAGTCATAATATTATGTGTATACATCTACATTATAATTATATCAAGGTACAAGTTATGGAAAATCACACAACTCAGTCGGTATTCTCAACTCACATCAAATCATATAACGCGACACACTGCTCGAAATGCAAAGTGCAAAGGCCTACGCCTATGCCTTCAGGGATCACTCGTGCAACTACTAATTAGAACTATAGGATGTCCAGTACCGAAGCCTTAAAGACTTAAAAAAGGGAAATAATTACGCCATCACACCAAATGCAAAACCCTATATGCAAGGCTATACGAAAGGATCCAACACCATTGTCCACACTCGGGAAAGGGGTACCTCAGCACATAAGATTGGGGTAGTTTATCCACGAGTACACACACCCCCAATGTATGATTCAAAAAATTCAAATAAATCAACTTAAACCCTACTCAATAGGTCAAAAAGTCAATCTAATGTATTTCATGTTATAACACACATTTAATATTAACTATTACGTAAACTTTAGCACAAATCCCCAAGGTTCCTACATCTAGGTATCATCCCTAACCTATCATTTACTAACTAATTTTAAATTAACAACTAACCAACTTAATGGGTTACATATATGTTCTCGTTTATAATATGATCTAGGCCATTGTTAATAATTTACCTGAAACAAATGGTCCCTAAACTAGATATTATTCCTCAAACCTACTACCTTTATAACGATATTTAATTATGATAAGGTCCCCAACCTAAGTAAAATTATAAACCTCCCCTAATCAGCCCCTAACTAACCCTCATTGGGAAAGGTCACAGGGACAGATTGATCCGACGGCCCAGTGTGGTTTTCCTCCTCCTTATTTCTCCCATGGAGGACATAACTAAAAAGCTTCAAACCCTATCACCTCTAATCATCAATACTAGCCCATCCCGTTCATATATTATCAACATAAAGTGGTAGAGACATAATTATAAAACCTTTAGATGATTTAAAATACAATTAAGAGTCCCATTACATAAACTATAAAAGTGACCCTAACTTCATATTCTACACAAGAATGATTCAACTAACCAAAAATTATAATTAATTAGAATAATAATCTTAGGGCTTTTACTGATTACAACTTATATGATTAAAATCTAATAATATTGAAGTAAGATTACAAGGATTAATGGTTTAATTTGTTTATTCGTTAACAAAGATTCACGAGTTCATCAATACTTAAACTATGGTTCTTATTATAATTAATCTTAAAGATAAGAAAGAGTAAGGTCAAGAGGATTTTGAAAGAGATAAGTTTTTATACTAAAGATTCTAAAGAAATGTTTTTTTCTTATTTATTTATCTCTTTGCATTTTGGAGATGTTTGTTTTGAAACTTTGATGAAAATTCTTATTGAAGCTTAAAATACTTCTACCTTTAATTATGAATAAATATATCTATATCTTTTTTCTTGAGAGACTTTTTATGATATCTCTTAAATAAGTTGCAAGGTTTGATCAAGACATAATAGTTTCATAACTTTCAAAACCTTTAGAAAAAATCACACCCTTACCAAAACTAATCGTTATTGGTGGCTTCTCAACAAGTTTGTCTTTATATTCAAAAATGAGATTTTTTTTTTATTTTATAGTGATAATGTAAGACATTAGTTCCTGACCAAAATTGGTCGTTATTATGACCTGCTCTCTAGCTTTTAGTGCGTTCCCATACAGAATATATGGTGTGAAAGAGGGTTAATGAAAGTTTCCTATCGTGTCATTATAATCCATATATTTCTTTATAATTCTCCATCCTAATTCATTTATCATTTCATTCATTCCGAAGTTTTTTTCCATTGTGGGGGTTTCCTTATATGACATGGTGTTGTGTGATTAGTTTACCTTTTCGTGTTTAGATTCCTAACCTAACATTGAGGATAAAATTTGGTGTAATAAAAATTGGTAAACATTGTGTAACGTATACCTAGATTTTCATATTTTTACCTATGGAATTAAAATAAAAAGACTTCCTCTATTTTGGTAATGTTTTATAATTTTGTACCCTCGTTCCATCTTTGTTATGAATACACAAACTCTCAATAGGTATCAGAGATAGACCACACTCTTATAGGTTTAATCACCTTGAGGTATAGTGTGTGTAAAATGGAGATAATCATCTGTGGTCATCTTAGTAATTTTAATTAGATCACGTGGCAATCATTCCTTTATCAAACTCCTCGTCTGATTTTGTGAATCACTCTATTTATATCATTGTAATGGTTTATGCTAGTAGTAGTGATAGGATAGTAAAGAAGACGATTTGCGCACTTGAATTATGAGTTCAATACATCCTGTTTAGCACAAAGACGGATATTCCTTGCTCATGTCAAACAATCACTTATTCGCAAACCTCATGTGGGGCTAATCGTTTTCATTTCCCATTTCATGGAAAACCCTTTTCGCACTGCTTAGCCTTATGATTATCTTATTTTAGAATAAATGAATATTTTAAAAAAATAATGTGATACTTTCTATGAAAGTAAAAGGGATGTTTTACTTGAAAAAAGTACACTTTCTATGTTCACAGTTTTCTATTAAAAGCGATGTTTTACTTGTAAAATTGAAATTTTTATTGAGATCAAATATTTAAGGAAGAAAATAATTTATTTCAAGTTATGCAAACTCATGGATGTTCTCTCTATGCTACACTTCAAGTGCTTGATTTTCATGGTAATTACTTCTTAAATTTTCTTGATGACGTTTTAAAGGATAAGAACTTGCCCATGGCTGAATACGAATATATGTCAAACTCAAGAAAGGAAAACGGTGATTTGAACATTTGTGTAAACAATTAAAAAAACAAAATAAAATTGCGAAGAATCCAATTTCAAACTTTTATAAAAAAAAAAATAGACATGCTTATTGAGGACTTTAATTCTCAAAAATCAGAAATTTCAAGAGGAAAAATTTTACATGTTAAAACTTCATCATCAAATAGATAACCATTTTGTAACCTATTTCTAAAAGTGTTCAATACCAAAAGAGATATGGTGTTGGGAAATTTAAAGGAGAAGAACATTGTTCCTCTGAAGTTTGTGAATGATAACAAACCTTTGACAATAAGGAAATCTAAAAGTTATAATATTCATTTTTATTATGATAAATAGGGACACCTTAAAGACTCTTGTTTTAAGTTTAAGAAGATTAAACAATTTAAAAAGATTGTTCTTTCCAAACATGTATGTCTCTAAGCTTAGACCATTTAAATGCAATCATTATCACGGGTTAGGACATTTACAAGAGTTTTGTTATTGACTCAATCCGACCTTGAGCATTCCTAGTGTTACAAAGTATATGAGTTTGTTTGTAATACTAAAAAATAAAGGCAAGGTTAACACGTTAACCGTGTTCACAATAATAAGGCAAAATATATTCAAAACCTGCCCAATGTTCGACGTAAACCTAAGACACCTCATGTGAGCTACGTGTGAAATAGGAAGGGGAGGATATATGTAGAGACCAAAAGGGATCCTATCCTAGTTTCCTCAACCTCTACTATATAAAGTGGGTTCTCTATGCACATAGGACTTTAAGAACGTTCATCTCGATCTTCTACTCATTCTATTTACTTTTTTACTTTGTTATCATCTTTTCTTTTTGATTGTTTGATATAATTGTTGATTATGTTATTGTAGGTTCGTTAACTCAAGTTGGTAAAATAATGTATGAACTCTTGCATATTATATTTTATCCTGGTTACGTTTATGTATTACCCCACTCTACTACCATAGATATTGTCCCCAATTTAACCACCACTCATAGCGGTATAGGATTTTATTATCTCTAAATCTACAAACTGGTGTCAATTTGATCTTAAATTATTATTAAAATGGGAGGAAGAGTATATTTGATCTTGAAATATACTCTTTGTAGACTTGTTGGGTTGTTGTTCAACCATTTTCCACATGTCTTAGGTCATTGTTGTTACCGTAAACTTTCATTGGAGGACTATCTCTAGCTATATTCTATCCATAATTCCTAGGGTGTAGGCATCATGCAGTGTTACTCTTTTACACCTTTGTATTTATTTATATTTTAGTTTAGGCAGTTGTATGTATTTTAGATTTTTCCCGATGGATTCTGATATGGATATTACAATATTGAGATATGTATTCCAGAGTTGGATTTGATTCTTATGGAAGTGATGGGTATCAAATACGTTTTATTTTATTCAACAACTTATATTCTTGTATTACATTTACTTACTTTATTTTATTTATTTTGTTATGCTGATAATGTTACCAAATATTATTTATTCCTATGATTTTTGTATTAGATCTGATCAATCTATTTATGGATTTTATGGGGTGTTACACAAACACATTAAACCCTTTTCAATTTCATTTTTTATTTAGATTCTCTCTCTCTCTCTCTCTCTCTCTCTCTCTCTCTCTCTCTCTCTCTCTCTTCTTGTGATTCTTATAATCGACATTAGAGATTTAGGGAAGCTTTTTTCAAGATCCTTTTCAACAAATCCATAAATCATTTTTTATCTAAATCGTTTGGTAAGTTTAAATTTACTTAGTCTCATTTTATTTGATTAGGTTTTGGTAAATTTCATAAGATTGGATTTTCTATTTGATTTTGTTCAGGAAGCTTGATCTATTAAGGAGTTTTTTACATTTATTGAGACTAAATTGAAAGTTTAGAGTTATTTTTGTGTTTATTGGTAAAATTACTTCGATATCCATTTGCATGTTAAATAATCTAGTTTAAAAGGGTGTTCTTAAGTCAATGATAACAATAGTGTGCGACACCTTGGTTTGAGACTCTATCCCTCTTTTTAGGATAATATTATTATCTTTTAGGTTTAGGTTTTCTTTAAATCTGATTAGGATTCTTATTATGTCTTTATGCGACTTTTTTCAGTTATAATGTCTCAGCATTCCAATTAAACACATTCCGACATATAACCACACGATCCATCTACCCTAAGATACTACACATTATGTAAAATATTTCAAAGAACTATTTATATTTTTTAAAGTACAATTAATTGGGATTATCTCCAGTCTCATTAATTACATGTGTTTGTTTAGTTCCCTCGTTGTGATTGGAAAAAAAATTACATGCACATAATTGATGAAGATATATTTTATCTCGAGATCGCGTGGAAATTTTATTTCAATAAAGAATTAACTCTAGGTGAACATTTGGGATCTTTCATTACCATTATTTGAGGTGCGAAAATTTATATGTCTCTGAAGATTATCAAAGGGCATTTTATGTTGGAACTTATAGAAGACCACGGGTATCTTGTTGATGGAAGAGATAAACCAATGATGGATGTTGTGTGGGATTATCTTACCAATGAATTATGGATTATACATACAAGTAGGCCACTAAAAAGGAATAATTTTACGAAACACTTTTATCTTCGTCACATGATTGTGATTGAGAACATTTATCATAATTCTTATCATAAAACTTTTAT
Organism: Sambucus nigra; assembly: GCA_949130495.1. NCBI lineage: Eukaryota > Viridiplantae > Streptophyta > Magnoliopsida > Dipsacales > Adoxaceae > Sambucus > Sambucus nigra. The sequence continues at coordinate 76,326,048 of OX422213.1, forward strand.
CGCTCCCAATCCTCAACACTTTCATTCAACTTCATTGTTACTCATACAAATGTTTTTAGCGAGATGTACATTGGTATGCGAGAGAGGTTGTTATGAGTAAGGGCAGGAAGAGGCCAGTATTACTTTATGGGAGATAAATGCGTCAGTTATTGTTAAATCGAGCTTTTTAGTAGATTTTGACAAAGCTTAATTATCATATCTTTGAGTATGGGAAGGAAAAAAAATTAGGCATGTATCTCGGGATGAAAAGGAAAGCGCAGAAAAATAAGAGGGTGGAGAAGATGACTGCGAAGGATATTCCACCACCTACTAATAACCTTTACGAGACCTATACCATAACCCCTAATATGTTTGGGAAGTCTCATGGATTTAGTTCAACACAAGATCTACCTCTCAAGCACACTCTGATAAATTCAAAGGTCTATTATATGACAAATTTTATTACCTATTTAATCGCATTGCTGATTTTTTAAAGTTTGATTTGATTGTGTCGACCCATCCACTCAACTAGTGGCTTGACACAACCATTGCCAATAAGCGGCCTTATGCTGATTATGATCATCAATTTTATGGTTTGAGGATGATATTGATTTATCTTAGTGGTATTAAGCGTGAAAAGTAGCGTCGCGTCAAAACGCTAATCGTTAAATTCGTTTCATAGCGTTAATACAAAAACCTAAATTACGACTGCACTTGCGATACAAGTATAGCGGTAAGTCTGGTATCAAATCCACAGGTAGTGTTCGACAGATCGTAACGGATTTATTACCTCAGGAATAAAATTGTAAAAAGTGATGGGTGGTTGTAAATAAAAGGAAAAAAATAAGAAGTTAACTCTAAACAAGAATTAAGAAAACAAGAGTTGGAATCACGTCCGCGCCGTGGGCTAAACATGCGGAAATAGAATTTCGATTCGAAAATATTTAACCGAGCTTTTTTTAGTTAAACATAAACATCGCACATAAAGTAATTTAAGCCAACGATGCGAGATTAAATATTTAATAAAAAATGGTCACACGCAGCTTAAAATCGGATTATTGATTTAAACACTAACGTTGCGTGACTAAGAAAATTAAACGCATAATACTTCCATTTTAATTCGCGAGGTTTCAATTAAATACAATTTTACACGAAACCTAATTTTCGGAGCTCGACGTCCATTAATGGAGGATACGCAATCCCAACCCGATAAACTACTCACTACACATGAATAAATAAATATAACAACTAATTAATAATTAAAATAATAAATAAACAACTACAATTAATTTATCTAGGCAGTCAATTAAATAAAAAGCAGGGAATAAGAGGGAAGAAGAAGAAAATAGTCCACTTACATTAATGGGTGTCAAACCTCAACACAAATGGAGGATAGGGGAGGTCTCCACAAAACAATACCCAAAATCGGCAAACCCTAGCTCCTAAAATAAGAAGAAAAAAAAACTAAAAACTAATCTCCCTACAAATAACACAAGTCTTGCTATTTCTAGTAAGTTACATTAATAGAATAAAAGAAAAAGGAAAAGAAATGAAAATAAGGGATAAGTCTCTTTTAACAACCAAAAAGAAACATGAAAAAAGGGAAAGCAGCAAAAATATCTATAAAAAAAACGCAGGATCGGTCGACCGCGGTTGTGTCCGGTCGATCGTGACAAAGGGGAGGACGCCACTATCTCGGCTCAAGGCATAAAATCCAAACACCAGTCGACCGCGAGTTGGCCGTCGGTCGACCGGGACAAGCAGCAAAAGCCCACTCAAAATCCTCAAATATTAAGCTTGCGACCTGCCATGGCACCCCAAGACCCAGCTCGTGTGCGTGTCCAACTGCTACACCAAGATACCACCAAATCGCAACTATTAAGCTGAGAACTCCACGCTGCCATCATCCATTTGCATTATTGGACCTGCCACCACTGGTGAAACCCGAGACCACCATTAATGACCAAAAATGGTGAAAAAACAAAGAATCCAAATCTCCATTAATGGCCAATCCAAGACCCATTTCGAGCTCATGGGTGCTTTGCGGAATCCAAAGCTCCATAATCGCGTGTTCAATTTGGCCAAAAGCATCCCAATATAGGACGACCCCAAAACCCGAGCAAAACTCGAACCAAGGGCCAAATCGCCATTTTCGAAATGGGTTTACTGCAAAAAAATGAGTTAGGGACACAAGGAATATTATATGAATTGTTAATGAAGGAGAAAAGGGACATGGTGGGTATTAATGAAATTGTTAATTTTTTTATAATTCTTTTTCGATTAAAGGTTCGTGTTTTCTTCGTTCGGACTCCGATTTGCGCACTGTTCATGGCCAGATGAAGCTTGGCCCGAGTGCTACAACTTTCGTGAATTCTTCAGGCAAAAATCCTGAAGTGTGAAATTACAAAAATTTCCCTGAACGTGCGAATCGCAATGAAACTTTATCAGAACGCACCCAAACTTCATATGAAGCATTTTAACACCTATAAAAGCTCAATTATACCTCAAATAACATTTTAGTATATAAAACGGAGGTTGTCTAATTAACGAGCATAATTATAGACATTTTAAGTACCCGAGAGGGTTAAAATGCATAAGTTCGAGGGTAATTAAATGCAATATTTGATATGAATAAGTGAGGTGTCCCTAGTCCATTATATCTATGAAGGTAAATTTGATAATGATGATGACGATGAGTGATGTGGTGGTTTATTAATATGGAGGTTAGTTGGCTTGTTTGATTGGTTAGTTTGTTTTGGTGGTGGTTTATGTTTTATGACTCTTTATTTATACCTCTTTTGTGTTTATGGTTTCTAGTAGTTATATTTTGGATGAGTTATGATTTATTAGTTTTAATCTATTTCTTGTAATCCTAAAATCTCATTTGGTACTTCCAGTGGATATTTAATGTAACTTGTGATAGGTACATATTTTTTTCTTATATGATATATTTTTGGTTACGCATATTATTTGTGTTATCAAACATGTTTTTGTTTACCAGAGATCAGATTGTTGATTTTAGCTTATGTTGCTACTCTACTTCTGTATTCTACTTTTGAATAATTTTATTGGCATAATTCCAGAGTCTATTTTATTTCAGTTGGTTTGAGATAGTTTTATTTATGTTGGGATCTTATTTATCTTATGTGGATCATGGACTTATTATTTTCCTTCGTTATTAATTTAATTCAGTTTTTAATTCGAATGTGGTTTGAAAACAAATGTCTTATTATGAGTTAATGCTGAGAGTGATATAAATTAATAAACAAGCCCCACCTTCGGCATATTGTGTCTCGCCAAGCTTTATGTGGAAAATGGGGGTTGTTATAATTGGTATCAGAGCATCCAAATTCTAGTGTCCTTAGGATCTGTGATGCATTCATTACGTTCTGAGTTGTGTTGTTTAACATCAAGAGCCTATAACTAGGAATCATTGTATTCTTGCGGTATGTACCAATACGAACCTTGTTTGATTTTAGATGGCAAACGATAAGAGAGGAAGGTGATTAGTCACGAATATTGCATAAGCACGCCCATTATGTTTACGCATTCTAGCATTTTTTATTTTCCTTATGCCTATATTTATGCTCGTTAACCAGACAACCTCGGTTTTGGATATATATATATATGCTTTGTGGGGCTTAATTGAGTTTTTGTCGATATTGAAACGATTAAAGTGAGGATCGGTTGCATTTCGGAGAAGTTCCATCATTGGACACTACTTCAAGGGAATTTTAGACATTTCAAACTTCATCTTTGGCTCAGTGGGATTCCATGTAAGCATAGTTCATTGAGTTAGCTTCGTGTGGCCATGAACGTCACATCATTTGGAGTCCGTATTATCAAGATATGGCCATTTACGTATCCATCCTTTTCACCCTCATGTTGGACCAAAGAAGCCATAGAAACAGGGGAATGGTCGACCGGACCCTAGCCACCAGTCAATCGGTGATTGTGTTTTTTCTATCGAATTAAAGTAGTACGATTTTTCCTGAGGACCCGGTCGACTGGCCATGACCCCGCGGTCGACCGGTTGAAGCAGTTTTTGTGCGCGTGTTTCCTTTCTTAATTTCTTTTTCCTTTTTTATTTATTCTCTTTTGCAACTTAATACAAATATCCCCTTTGTTTATTTTATAGATATACTTCATTTTAGGATAGTTTTAGGTTATGAGAGGGGATTTTGAGTCGGAGCTTCTCTCTCCTAGGTTTGTGTCATTTGGGTATTGTAAGCTATTATTCACTTTCTTCTCCATTAATATAGTTTCCATTGTTGTATTTTCTTGCTTTAAGCTTTGTTATTTCCTTTTCTTTCTTTGATTAATTTAGGTTTAGTTGATTTCTTTATTTCTTTCATTTATTTTTTGCAATTAATACATACTCTTTAATATGCTTTCTAGTTAAGTTAAATTAGGTTGTGATTAATGAAACTCACCTTGGTTTCAATGGGTTGCTTTGCTTTGGTGATGAAGTTTATGTATTTAATTTGATTTGGATTGTTCTTGTTATTACGCCTAGGATATTTAACGGGATATATCCTGTATGCTCCGTATTAACGACCTTACGTGTGTAATTTTTGGGGTACTTATTGACGCCAAAATCATAGTAGGCCTTTATGCGAATTTACGGGGTGACAACTCTATATTTAATTACTTGTCGAAATGAGATTCAATCTTAGTAAATTCATAGTCCCGTGTAACCATTTATACGTATTAAGCCGAGATGAGGGATGTTAGTCGCAACCTATAGTTTTTATTCATTTTATTAATCTTAGTTTAAATACACATGCCTAGTTATCTTTTCTTTTTGTTAGAAATTATCTTTTACACTTTTATTCTAGAAGTATTAAACCAATATAATTTTAGCAACTAGTCATTGTGGATTTTCGATACCCGGACTGACTACTTTACTCCCTTAAAAGAGTGTAGCCAATAATCTAGGTTTTTTCATAGCGGTGGGAGCCGAGCATAACGACCGACGTATATTTTTATACACTTACGCCACAATTTCCGTCCTATATCAAAATGACGTTGTTGTCGGGAACTTGTTTGTTTTAGAATTTAATTGATTTAGTATTTCGTAGTACTTTCTTTTTATTTTCTTTCTTTGTTAACTATATTTGTAGGACTTCTACATTTGAGTGCCAAAAAACTCTTGAATTTGCCGGACGCACATTACTTTGTGGAATTTTCCATCTTGAACCTTCTTTGGGGTAAGTCTGTCTTATTTCAATTCTTTCGGTAATCGTAATGATAATTCTCAAAATCCCCCTACACCTATGACTTTTGCTCAATACTTACAAGCCCAAAAAATTTATACATATAAAATGTCTTTGGGTGAGTATTACCAAAGTCATGTTATGGATTACAGGAATTTTGGGAATGATTATTTCGAGTTTGGGCCTCAAGATCCTTATGATAAGAATGTTGAAAGGATTTGCAATATTTTTCAAAATTCTTATAAAAATGATTTTGAGTGTAGTTGTGAGGATAGTTTTCAAAGTTCTCATTTGCAAGAATCCTCCCCTCGACCTATGATTTTCGATGAGGGCTTGCGCCTTCTTGAAAATGAAAATTTTGAAAACCGTTATCGGGAATAAAATCATTGTTGGGAGCATGAGTTGGATTTATTATTTGAATCCGACGATGATTTTTCGTTCGAAACTTTCAAAATCGAGGAATGTTTTGAACCAAATGAGGATTTTGTGCCTACTTTGGAATGAACCATTCTTGACTTGGCCCATGGTATAATAGATAATGAAATTAAAGAAGAAATGGACGTAGTATCCATTTGCAATGAAAGAATTTCTTCTTTGGCTACCAAAGAAGAATATTTCATTTAAAATGATCTTATTTCCTTTTAAACTCAATCTTCAAGCGATGATGAGTCATCTCTCGAGTTTGAATTTCTTTCGTTCCCATCTTTATTCTATATTATCGAACCGATACAAGGACCCGATGAATTGGTTTCGAACTTTGAAACATTTAACCCTTTCATCGATGAGGATTACTTGCTCGAGTTGCTTTCCATGAAGGCATGTTTGCCTTCATGTGTGCCACCTCCCATTCCAATTGCAAAATATTTGGGAGAAAATTCTTTTTTTTTTCTCCCCATGTGTACTTGTCACCAGTTTTATCCAAATCCCCCTTCATCCCTCCAAAATTTTTAATTAGTGATGGTTCATTTCTTTCACCTTACATATACCTTCTGTTGTTTGAACGGAATTCCTATTTTTCAGAAGGTATGAATGAAAGGGAGGTCCCCTGTTCATCCTCTAAAGTGAAATCGTATTTTGGGTGGACCCACTAAAATTTCAATTTCTAGTGTATAGTTAGTTAGAAATTAAAATTGTAGGTTATAAATAGTTCATTTTGTTTTATTTTTCTATTTTATTTTTAATTCTTACTTATTGTCTAGTGTAATTAGTTAAGTTTTTATTATTTATTTTTGCCATGCGTGGTACTAACAGTTTTGTAGAATCATTGGACTTGTACTTTCACGAGATCGCTCCATTTTAGGTAATATCGATATTTTCCTCTCTTTAACTTGGTTCTTAATTCACATTGAGGACAATGTCAGGATTTATGTTATGGGTTATAGGATATTCTATCCATTCATTGTTCGTTTCTTTGATTTGATTATATCTTCTTTCCAGTCACGCTTTTCTTGTACGAAATTAAAATTTTCAAAAAGATTTTCTTTATTTTTTCTCCTTTGTTGCGCATTTTGCCTTTGTTTCTGATGATAAATTTTAATAATTGCCCGATCCAATAGACAACTCAACTATGCATGTTCTCTATTATAAAAGTTATTAGACTTTAGTCCTCAATTATTGATATTATGAATAACTTTATGAATTAAACTTTAATCCCATAAGCACATGCACTTTTCTTGCTTTATTGATTTGGTTTAAGATTTTTATAACTCGATAATCTTTTACTGCATTGTATATACTTACACCTAGTGAGCTTTGTGCTAATCTTAATTTGTGAGTATTATACACTTATCTTTCCTCCTTGAAAACGTTACAGCCGTTGGTAATCTCACTATTCTTTCAATGATCGTTCATTAATTGAGTTTATATCTTAAAATGTCTTACTTGAGCATGATTTTCAAAGTTGTTTTGACTCAAGAATTTCATAAACTTTAGGAAATGATCATAGGTCCTCTTTGTTATATCACCCATATTGGCCTTGACCTCACCTTAAATGTTCTCCCTTGTCAACGCCTTTGAGCCTTAATACAGCCTTTCATTTAACAACCCAAAATCCCATAACCAACTCCACATTGGAGTTATAAACCATATATATCACCTTCCATACCTTTGTTTGGAATGATACTTAGGATAGAATGATGTTCCCATTATATGGTTGCAATTAAGCATGTGAGAGTGAGAAAAGTAAAGCGAAGAAAGAAGTGAAAAAGAGAAGAAAAAGAGAAGAAAGATAACAAAAGAAAAAATGAGAAAAAGAAGAAAAGAAAAAGAAAGAGAAATTTGTATATGTTGTGTATAGTGTTCAATAAGCTTTTTTTACTCTCTCCATTTTTATATTTAATGCTTGTTCTGGAATCATATTCTAATTTTAAAATTTCCCGCAATTTTACATTATCTCGAGTTTTCATCTTTGGACACTTTGAATCTGTGCATAGTTCTTTCATTTCATAACCTTAACCCCAAACCTACATTACAACTAGCACTGGCAAAATTATGGGTTGGGCCTAATTTGGGCGGGTCAAAAATGGGTTGGACTAAATGTGGGTTGGGCCAAATATGGGTTGGGTTAAATGTGGGCCGGGCCAAATATGGACGGACCAAATATGGGTTGGGCCAATCCATTATTTTTTTACTAAAGTAAGTATTACAATTCGAGGTATATGTAAAAAACTCATATTTTACTCACAACTTTTAAAAATGAGTATTATACTTGATTTGTATCTTTTAAAATTGGGCTCTATATTTGATTCCTAGCTTTCAAATATGGGCCCATATTTAACTCATAGATTTGAAATATGGAGCCCATATTTAACTCATAGCTTTTAAATATGGGCCCCATATTTAGATGAGTGGGATAATATGGGTTGTTTTATTATTTGGGCCACATTTTGCCACTACTAATTACAACTTATACAAGTCCTATGTGGTCCTAGGGTGATTCAATTCAAAAGTTAAAATAGTTTTGATAATATGTGAAAATACATTTCACCTCCTTTAATGACGGTTTCTTTCATTGAGATTACATGTATTCCCTTTTTTATATAGCGTTGTTCATTAGTGATTTGTGCGCAACCTTATTTCTATTTACATTTACTCTTTATGCCTGCATGTCCCGTGTATTACCTCTTTTTCATAGTGATTTAATTTGTTGAGCGTAATGCCCGGTGAGGATTGACTTATATGCACACTTTAATGTTTAATATCCGATTTATATAAGTTTTTGTAAAATCATACTTTTCATGTGCTCGCTCCCCTCCCACATTTTAAGGTTTCAATTCTACGAAGTTCATTCTATATTATTAATAATACAGAATTTTGTGTGAATTCATTCACTTTGCTAATAACGTAGTTAAAATATTTTTCGTATTGTTGGGCTTGAGCATGTGATTGGGCATACATTTTGAGGAAACCATATGAAGTTTGTGGGTTTCATCCCTGAAAACCCTCACGAGACGACACTCGTCCACTAGGGTAACCTAGGAATTTAACGGCTTATTGCATATGCTAAATGCAATCGCGTTACCTATGAAGTGGCATTTATATTTTCTATGCTTATATACTTTTTGTACAGCCTTCTGTGGACTGGTTTTGTTTGGTTCATCACTAGGGACTAGCAATGTCTAAGTTAGGAGGTGCGATAAGTCACGAATATTGCATATGCTCTCCTGTTATCTTTACGCATTCTAGCACTTTTTGTGTTCCTTATGCCTATATTTATGCTCTTTAACCAGACAACTTTGATTTTGGATATATATATATATATATGCTTTGCAGGGATTAATTGAGTTTTTGTAGGTATTGGAACGCTTAAAGTGATGATCGATTGCATTTCGAAGAAGTCCGTCATCGGACACTACTTCAAGGGCATTTTATACATTTCACACCTCATCTCCAGCTCAGTAGGATTCCCAGAATGTAGTTCGTCAAGTTAGCTTCGCGTGGCCATGAACAGCACGTCATTTGGAGTCCGGATGATCACGATATGGCCATTTTCGTATGCACCCTTTTCACCCTCATGTTGGACCAAAGGAGCCACGCAAACAGGGGACCGATCAATCGGTGATTGTATTTTTTCCTTCGAAGTAAAGCATTAGGCTTTTGCCTGAGGACCCGATCTACAGAACCTAACCCCTCAGTCGACTAGTTGAAGTAGTTTTTGTGCCCATTTTTCCTTTCTTAATTTATTTTTCCTTTTTTCTTTACTCTCTTTTGCAACTTAATATAAATAGACCCTTTGTTTATTTAAGAGATATACTTCATTTTAGGATAGTTTTAGGTTATAAAAGGGGATTTTGAGATGGAGCTTCTCTCTTCTAGGGTTTGTACCATTTGGGTATTGTAAGCTACTATTCACTTTCTTCTCCATTAATATAATTTCCATTGTTGTTTCTTGCTTTAAGCTTTATTATTTTCTTTTCTTGCTTTGATTAATTTAGGTTTACTTGATTTCTTTATTTCTTCAATTTATTTCTTGAAATCAACACATGCTCTTAATCAAAGGGTTGCTTTGCTTTAATGATGGAGTTTATGTATTTAATTCGATTGGGTTGTTCTTATTATTACGCCTAGGAGATTTAACGGGGTATATCATGTATGCTCTGTCTTTACAACCTTGTGTGTGTACTTTTCGGGGTATTTGTTGACGTAAAAATCATAGTAGGCCTTTATGAGAATTTAGGGGGTGACAACTCTAGATTTAATTACTTGTTGAAATGATATTTAATCTTATTAAATTCGTAGTCGCATGTAACCATTTGTACATATTAAACAGAGCTGAGGGATATTAATTGCAACCTATAGTTTTCATTCAATTTATTAATCTTAGTTTAAATACACATGCTTAGTTATCTTTTCTTTTTGTTAACAATTATCGTTTACACTTTTATTCTATAAGTATTAAACCAATATAATTCTAGCAACTAGTCTCTGTGGATTTTCGATACCCGGACTGGTCGTTGTACTCCCTTAAAAGAGTGTAGTCAATAGTCTAGGTTTTTACATAGTGGTGGGAGCCGAGCATAACGATCGGCATATATCTTTATGTTCTTAGGCTATGGTTTCCACCCTGTATCAGCAGGCCTCGGCCTATCGCTGCACTAGCAGCAGATAAGGAGGCTCGGCAGGAGCCATAACTACCACCAGCCCCACCATTGGTTGTCCAAACAGAGATTTCCACTATCGTGACTTAGGCACTCTCCATAGCAATGGCCACGATGCTTCAGTATTTTCAACCAGTGCAATCACAGCAGCCTCCACTACAACCCCCATAACAAGTGATTCTACCAGTGCAGACACCCGGGATAGTATGGGACAAATTTAGGGAGGCCTTCACTAAGGTCCACCCACTGGAGTTTGAGGCAGTTCCGATATTCTGGTGGCTATCGAGTGGAAGAAGAATATTCATCATCACTTGTGGATAGTTGAGTGTAAGTCGATTTAGATTTAAATGTTAGCCTCATTTAGGTTAGTTAGGGTCGATTTACAGTGGTGGGAGTCTGTCACAACCTTATAAGAAAGAGATAGTCTGATGATTGATGAGTTCCAGGGAAGATTTGAGGGAAATACTTTCCACCAGCAATGAAATATGGGACGAACAAAAATTTATGGACCTTAAATAGGAAGGTGACACCATTGCAGAGTACGAGGAAGAGTTTACCATAATGTCCAATTTTACTGGGGATGAGGTAAACGCAGAGGAGAAGAAGATGGAGAAATTCATTTTGGGGATAACCTTGCACATTCGAAAATCATTACTAGGAAATTTAGCTTTCACTACTTATAATTAGATGGAGAATGCCGCTCTGCTACATTACCAGGGTCATAGGGCATTCCAGAATACTAAGGGGAAAAGTGACAGGGCTCAGAAATGTCAAACCAGTAGGGTAAGACAAATAGGAGCAGGAGTCAGGGGGGCTAACAGTCAAGGGATCCACAGTCAACTAATCAGCATAACATATTCTAAGGTTACAATGACCAAAATAGATAGGGCAAGTCGGCCAGGGACAGGGCCAACAGTAGAGGGGCCAGAAGGGCCAAGGATAGTAGGGTAGGGTCTAGCAAGGTCGATAGCCAGAGAGACGCCTATTTTATGGGAATTATTACACTTTTTATGAGAGGGGTCATACGTCGAGGCAGTGTCCTCAGAGTAATCAAGGACCGCGAGAGTAGGGTGGACAACGGGGGTATTCGGCACTACAGGGGTAGCATCAGCAGTTTCTAGCCCTAATGGTTACAGTGCCAGCCTTACCAACTCCAGTCGCCCCACCTTAGGGGCAATAACCATTACTATAGTAAAAATGAGTTTATCACATTGCACTGGCTAATGGACCGATGCTGATTCAGGCAGTTGAGGGTATGTTCCCTATCTTTAGGCATATGGGTCGTATTTTATTTTATACTGGTGCATATCATTAATTCATTAGCACTAGTTTTGCACGAGAGTTGGGGATGATAGATTTTGATTCTGATATTGTACTTCATATTGATTCACTCATGGGTTGGACACCCATACGGTCAGTATGTCGGGGTATGGGGGTCAATATTTGGTGACTCATGTTTAGTGCAGACTTATTTATATTAGATATATCCGAGTAAGATGTCATATTAGGAATGGATTGACTAGATATGTATAGAGCCTTTGTTGATTGTTACAGTAGGTCTATCATCTTTGCCATTTTAGGATAAGAGATGTACCCGGTTGCGATGCTACACCTTGGGGGTGGGTCGAGCACCCACTTATAATATATTGAGGAGGAGACTTTTTTTAAGATCATAATATCACTAGATTCCAACCCGATAATTAGTGAGTTTATTAATGTATTTGGGGAGATACTAGGGTCGTCGCCTAGTCGAGAGATAGACTTTGCAATTGATTTGATTCTGGGCACGATACCTATTGCCCATACACCGTATCAGATGGATCCTCTAGAGATGAGGGAGCTTCGAGATATATTGAACAGTTATTGGTATGGGGGTTTATTCAGAGGAGTACTTCACCATGGGGTGCTCCAGTTTTGTTCGTTAAGAAGAAGGGTGGATCCTTATGGCATTGTATCGACTACGAGGAGTTGAACAAAATCACCATATGGAATAAATATATGTTGCCTCATATAGATGACTTGTTTGACTAACTTAGGGGATCTGCATACTTCTCTAAGGTTGATTTAAGATCGGGTGATCATCAACTGAGATTTCGAGAGTAGAATATCTCGAATATGGCATTTTTTATGAGATACGGGTCATATGAGTTTTTTGTTATGCCTTTTGGCTAATCAACGCACCGACGGTATTTATAGACTTGATGAATCATGTATTTATGGATTTTCTGTATCAGTTTATCATGATGTTAATTGATGATATACTGACTTATTCTCAGAGTGCGGAGGAGCATGCACAACATTTGTGGGTAGTCCTATAGACGTTCTGAAACCATCGGCTCTATGCTAAGTTCGAGAAATGTAGTTTTTAGTTGTGAGAGGTGTAATTATTGGGCCACATCGTATCTGAGATGAGGATTTTAGTGTACCAATGAATGGTTTCTATAGTGATGGAGTGGGGACAACCCATTACACCCACAAAGGTGGGTAGTTTTCTGAGATTGGTCAGGTATTACCATTGGTTCATTCAGGGGTTCTCGAAGATAGTCGGTACCCTCACAAACTTGACGAGGAAGGATATGTCATTTATATGGGATAATTCATGTCAGTAGTAATTTAACTAGCTAAAGGCTCGAATGACTACATCACCAGTACTTGCATTGCCTCGGTCAGGGATAGACTATAAGGTCTTCACAAATGCATCCTTGCAGGGACATGGAAGGGTGTCAATGCAGGGAGAGAGGTCGATATCTTATGCTTAACTAAAGATAAACCCTCATGAGGGACATTAACCCACTCACAACTTGGATTTAGCATCTGTGGTATTTACTTTATGTATATAGAAGCATTATTTCCTGGGGGAGAAATTTCAGCTAATCACAGACCATAAGAGCCTATAGTACTTGCTCACACAACGAGAGTTGGACATGAGGCAAAGAATATGGCTATATTTCATGAAATATTATCCATTCGACATTCAGTACACCCTGGTAAAACAAATGTAGTGGCAGAAGCTTCGAGCTGCAGGCCGATTTTGGAGCTAGTAGCAGTATGGAAGGTGAAATGGAAATGTCTTCGTGGTGATGACGAGTTGACCCGTGCTTTTATGGATAAAAGTGCACTACGATTCAATGGTCAAACATATTTAATTAAAGGTCAACATTTTACCAGATTTAAACCCTAGTTCCTGCAACTAAGTGATTAAAAGTGGTAAATTAATATAGCATGCAACTAAACATTCAAGAAGGACAAATTTTGGAAAAATTCCCATATGGAAAGACCAATTCTTATTTCACTATATATATATATATATATATATATATATATATATAAATCGCCACTTACAAAAATAGAGAAATACAGACAATGACAGACGAATATACTGCAGGATTCAATTCGTCTTTTGTAAGATGTGAGTCCAAATTTGGGGAAGCATCGCATTTACCATGTTTTGAACTTGAGAAACGTTGTTGCGCCTACGTATCCATCTCTTCGTGGAATCAAATTTTGCATAGTTTGAGGTTCGTATGATACATCGAAAAACTCAGTTCTTGGGAGGTTTTGGTGTTTTTGGTGCGCGGGGGGTCACCTCCAAACGCCCATATACCGTGTAAAAATACGTAAAACTCATAATGAAACGATGAAAATCCTCTCATCACTATCAAACCCGGGATGGAGCTCAAGAGTTTTGTGGGAGGGGAAGAGTTATATTTTTTCTCCTTACCCCCTATGACCATCATCTTACTAAATGAGGGGAAAGCCTCGTTTTATAGCCAAAAGTGCCCAAGTGGGCTTAACACATATCATGTTTTCTGTGGACCCAAGTGTCCAATATTTATGGTGCCACTTGTCACAATATATGTGGTGGTATCTCAAATAATTAATTTAAATCACTACTAGAGTATTGTCTAGTTTAATCCGTCAGACCCGCGGTATACGCGATATACTAAATTGCGCGTAATAATATCTTAGTCAGTGTAGTGCCTGGATATCATTAGGGATTTTATAAATCACTTAGCCTCATTTTATCGATTGTGCGGGGTTAATTTCTTTAACCCCACTCTACATTTTCCCCCATGTACACATAGTTGGTGTGGTGATGCTTTGGCTAAGACATATCAACTATGTGTATGAAATATCTTTTACTATGTTTTAACTTTGTTTAATTCATCATATGATTATGTTCGCTTTATACCCTGCGTATATGTGCATATTATTTTGAGGGCTATCATTGTCGCCTTTATTTTTCGTTTTGGAGGAGATTTTGGGGGTTGCCCCCATTTCTTTAGTCGGTTTTCATATGTTTGATTAACCTGTGGATCGTGAGTAAAAGTCTCATATCTTATTTCAGTTTGATGATATACTTCTATCTCATGTCTCACATTTTAGGCTTTGATCTCATGTGTTATTTTCGAAGAACCTCATGATCATTCTTTTCATACGAATGAAACACTGTGAGTTGAAATGAAGAATAAGAAGGAAAATATAACTCCTTAATAATGAAAACCACTTGTTAAGGATTTTTCGCAAATTCATCCAAATATGTGACTTAACAATGAAAACCACTTGTTAAGATTTTTTCACAAACTTCACCAAAATAGGTGACTTAACAATAAAAATCACTTGTTAAGATTTTTTCGCAAACTCCACTCAAATATGTGACTTAACAATGAAAACCACTTTGTTGAGATTTTTCGCAAACTTCACCAAAATATGTTAAGATTTTTTCGCAAACTCCACCAAAATAGGTGACTTAACAATGAAAAACACTTGTTAAGACTTTTATCAACCTCCACCAAAATAGATGACTTAACAATGAAAACTACTTGTTAAGATTTTTTAAGCCACCACAGTGTACCTAGTTGAGGTTCCATTTAGGTCCTTTAGGCACACTAGGACTTGAGGAATGCTTAATTTACTTAGTCGAGATTCCATATAGGTCCTTTAAGTAAATTGGGACTTTTAAGTGACAACAATTTACCTAGTAGAGCGACCATAAAGGTGCTTTAGTCAAACTGGGACTTCAAGAATGCCCAATTTACTTAGTCGAGGTTCCATATAGGCCCTTTAAGTAAAATGGGTGACAACAGTTTACCTAGTCGAGCGATCGTAAAGGTGCTTTAGGCAAATTGAGGCTTCGATAATGCCCAATTTACTCAGTTGAGGTTCCATATAGTCCCTTTAAGTAAACTGGGACTTTTAAGCGACAATAATTTACCTAGTAAAGGTTCTTTAGGCAAACTGGGGCTTGGTGAATGCCCAATTTACTTAGTTGAGGTTCCATATAGGCCCTTTAAGTAAATTGGGACTTTTAAGCGACAACAATTTACCTAGTCGAGCGACCATAAAGGTGCCTTAGGCAAATTGGGGCTGGGTGAATGCCCAATCTTACTTAGTCGAGCAACCATAAAGGTGATTTAAGCAGAATTAGGACTGTAATATAGGTCAAGGTTTCTCATAAATAATCTATAATGCACCACTTTGGGCGATTTACCCCAATATCGATAAGGTTTCTCGAAGCTATAATGCATCGCTTTGGGCGACTTACCACAGTATCGGTAAGGTTTTTTTAATCTATAATGCATCTCTTTAGGCGACTTACCACAGTATCGGTAAGGTTTCTTGAAGCTATAATGCACCACTTTGGACGACTTACCCCAATATCAGTAATGTTTCTCAAAGCTATAATGCACCACTTTGGGAGACTTATCACGATATCGATAAGGTTTCTCAAAGCTATAATGCACCGCTTTGGGCAACTTACCACAATATTGGTAAGGTTTCTCGAAGCTATAATGCACCGCTTTGGGTGACTTACCACAATATCAGTAAGGTTTCTCGAAGCTATAATGCATCGCTTTGGGCGACTTGCCACAATATCGATAAGGTTTCTCGAAGCTATAATGCACAACTTTGGGCGACTTACCCCAATATCGGTAAGGTTTGTGAGAACTGTAATGCACCTTTGTGGGCGACTTACCATAATACAGGTAAAGTTTGTATGCAAACTCTGTATTCACGCTCCAGGTTTTACTGACAGTTCACTTTACCCCTGTCACTTCACTGGAAATAATGTCATGCAGTCAGTGTTATATCTGAGCCAACCGATGGTTATACTGAACAAGTCTGGAGTCTGTTTTGGTGATGCCTCGACAATAATGGCCATTCCGCAACCAGATATGAGCACGCTTATCATTCGAGCTCCTATGTAACTGAATATTACATTATACAATACTTTTCCCCCTCTTTACTTTGTTTTGTCTTTTATCTCAATGCAAAGAAAAGTAAAAGAAAAAACTCATACATCGGTTATAACAGCATATGAATATAATTAAATACATTTTACTAGGCGATATCCCAAATTAAAAATAATCTCTTGAGCATTTGAGTTTGACGTCTGTAAGGCCTATCATAATTGCTTGAGCTTGATTTGATTATGTGTGTTCAATATCTGCAAGGATAAAAAATCATCGCTCATTCTGGCACAAAAATCACTATTAACTTGTGAGGCATATTATATTGCAATATTTAATCATGTGGTGGTATATCTTGCCCCCTTTATTTTATTTTATGTCAATAGAATAAAATACACTCAGAATTTTGCCTCGAGGAATCGTAAAGCATATTGTTTTGTGCAATTTCATGATGCCAATTTGATATGATACAATATGCAGTTCATACTTTTTCAATCTCATTTTTATAGCATAAAATAATATAGTGAGAATATATCATGTGGTGAGCTATTGATCTCATACCCCCATTATTTTATCAATGCTGAGAAAACTTCAGAAGCGGTCTATTCAATCATGTATAGGATAATGTAGTCAATAAGCATGCTGAGTCACTTTGAGGTGAATAATAAATACCAATTTTGAATTTCCATGTAATTAATATCACAATGTGAATAAATCATACCTCAATATAAATTGCTCTAGGTACCATGGATGAGGCTGCGTGGAAGGCTGCTCGAGCGACCTTGACTAAGGTTTCTAGAGCGACTATGATTGGGCATCTTGCTAAGACTTGAGGATAAAATATTATCTTAACATGGTTGTTCCAAATATGTCAATTTTGACAAGGTTTCCCCAAAAATATTTTTAACGAGGTCACTTGAAGGATGTCATTTTTGGCAAGGTCTTTGAATAAAAATATCATTTTTAATAAAGTTTTCTCGAGCACGTGTACGCATTAAATCTTTAAATGGTCTTTGTCGAGACAATATTAAATAACTTATGGAACTTCAAGGCATATGTGGTTTCACAGTGGCAAAATTTAAGCAACGTGGTGCCTCGGGCGAAATAAGATGCCTCGGGAAAAATTTTAAGCAACATGGTGCCTCGAGCAAAAATTTAAGCAATAAGGTGCCTCGAGAAAAATTTAGGCAGTAAGGTGCCTCGGGCAAAATTTAAACAATAATATGACTCAAAATAGAAGTTGTTCAAATCCAAACTTTTATTTGAGCTTAAACCTTTAAGGAGATTTTCCCGTGCCAACAAAGAAATGTTTGTGTGAGCCTAGGTAACAACCTCTGATGTACACAATAAGCAAATGCCAAAGATTTATGCTCGAATTGTATCAACTTTATAAGTGTGGCATTTATTTTATGCTGACATATTTAAAATTTATATCATTTCAAAACTTTAAATGCGAATAATCACAAGATTGCTTGAGTACATGCTCGTATTGGATTTTGAATTCAATCTTTAAATGTTTTCATTAGATCGAGCATAAAATATTTGTGTAATTACAAGGAATATATGGTTTTTCAGAATGATATATACGACTCTCCAATAAATGTGAGAATGACATTCGTTTTGGTTGTGAAGCATATATACATTAATTGATTATGATTCTAGCTGTTATCTTATTCAAATCTTATCAACAACAATACGCATAATTATTAATAGATAATACCTTCATAATGGATGATTTGAGGCTTTTCAAAAAATTCGGTCCAATAATAACAATTCCTTGTAATTTAAGAACCAATACTCTGATATAATATTACGGTATTAAAATTATAGATAGGGGAAAATAATATTTTGGTTATGTAGAGGTGCGTATTCTGAACCAACACTCGAGCTATTCAGTGGTATTTACTTAAAGTAGCACATACATCCAACACTCAATATAATATTGTGGTTTCTTATAATTGATGCGAGTGTATGTAACTATACAAGTGGGTACGGGAAAACTTTCTTTTATGTAACGAAGCACATACCCAAATGCAAAGGATATGCGCTCATAACTCTAAAACCAAGTCTTCTTTTTCTTTTTTAAATAGCACAAAACCCCAATATTTAACACATTTCATGGGTTGAATCGAGCTTTGTTGGATTTGATTCTTGATATGGTCTGTTGATTTTCAAGGTCTCTCAAAGCAGACCACATCGATTTGAAGGTCCTATTCTACGCACAGGTGCGTTATTTTTTTATTCTCACAATCAAGTATCACTACACCAAAACAAGCTTTTAGTAACAGACTATTTTTTTATTACTAACAGTAATTTACCATTACTATTTCTCACAGTAAATTAGTGTTAGTAATATAATATAAGTGTTACTAATATTGATTTAATATTTTAAGAGGTATTTTTCACCTAACGAAATAAATGACTCCAACTAAAATTTACCCCTAAAACTAAAAACAATCCCGCTCACTCACACGAAACTCTCAAAACCCCAAAATTTCTTTCCCCCTCTCTCTCAGATCTGACCGCTCCATCATAGGGTTCCTGCTATGGAGTGCACGAACAACACACGAATCATTCGACAAAACTGACTTCGATTCCCTCCAACCCAGATCTCCAAAGGTCCATTTCATTTCATTTCCCTTCTATTTCAATAACCACACGGATCATTTGTTTTGGTAAATTTTTGTTTTAAGAGGTCTCCGTTGAACTTAGTTATGTATTGTTGAATTTATTGATTCCCTTTTCCCATTTTTGTGACTTTCTTTCTTTTCTTGCATTAATCTTGTTAGTGAGTGTCTTGGTCCAAGATAAAAATTAAATTTGATTAATATTTGTTTATTGGTCAACATATGGGGTTGTATTTTGTAGTATGTTGTTGCAGTGTGTGTGCATTGGAAATTTAGTTAGTGTAAGGAATGGTGTGTGTGCTTGAAGGAGAGAGGAGAATGTAGGGTGCAAGTGAACTGAGTGAACCGAGTAAGGAATGGTTTTACTTTTTCTTACTAACGAAATGTCAACTAATCTGAAAACATGGTTTTCATTAACTCAGTAATTTTCCTCAACAACACATCACAAGGATCATTAACTGAGTGTCTTTAGGTAAATTTCATTTTTTATTTTCATTTTTATTGTTAGGCTTCATTTTTATGATAATAATGGACATTCACACAACAAAATACCCATTCGTTCTGTTCGTCTAGGGTTTCATTAAGAATTTAGGGGTTCAAGTAGTTTTATGGATTTTTAATTCATCTTTAATGCCTTTTTTTGCAGGTATTGATGTTTATTTTTTTTGTAGGCAGTTCTTAAGATTTAGTTTAGTTAATGGAATGTAATGCTCTCAACTAGAGGTTTGTGTCTTTGTGTTTTATTTTAATTAAAATGTGTGAGCCTTAGCCATCTAAGTTTATGTGTAATAAGAATCCTTAACGATTGGATCTAATACTCTACTTTTTAGTTTGTCATTTCAATAAATTGAGTTTCTTTTAATTTTTTTAAATTTTTTTTATTTTTTTTAAGAGGCTAGATTTTAATTCCTTCCTCTCAGATCATCCCTAAAGGGCTGTTGTTTGTAACGTCAAACACCATGTCGATGATCATGGTGTCTTGGCCAGAGCTTCTGGTGACTACGTTATTGTTATTAGTCACAACCCAGACAATGGAATCTCTAGGTATTACAACTAAACCAACTTCTTTTCTTTACTACACTTTATATGCTTTTTATTTCCACATGCTTTTAAATATAAGGTTCTAATATGGCTTAGGTTTAATCAATTTCGATAATTTAACACAAAGATTGTGATAATGAACATTCGTGGATCCCTAAATGAGTAGTTTTCTATAATATATGTTTGCTACTATTGGATTAATGGATGATTGTATAATTTCATTGAAATTAGAATATTGAACTATGAATGATAGATGTTTTCAATTATATTGGTGGTGGTACTTTCTGTTCACTTATCTGGTGAGAAGTATGTTTTGATTATGTTGTTGGTTTATGTCTATTTTAAGCAGCGTAGTAATGTTCTGATGCATACTTACAATTAGATGTGTTTTCTTACAAGGTATTTTAAACATAAACTTGAAAACATCTAACTTCCTTAAGTTAGATGTATTTTAAACACAGTTAGATGTATACCTTAAAATCTGCAAGTTGGATCCAAGAGTGGGTTATAATTTTTTTTTCATGGTAAGTATATGCTATTACAGAACCTAAAGGAGCTTATAACTTTATTGAATATCAAAAGTCCAAGAAGGTGCTTATAAAACAAAGTCCAAGAAGGTGCTTATAACTTTATTGAATATCAAAAATAAAATATCAAAATAATTTGGTTTGGGATTGTTGCATCTAGGGTGCCAAAGAAGGTGCCACAGTTTGCTAGGATAGATGATGTCTTTACGTCATCTCGTGGATCCACTAAAACTCTTGGAAATTTCGTCAAGGTTTGATTTCATTTTTTAGTGTTATATGCACTTGATTTTGTGATTTGACTCTATTACTAATTTTCTCTGAATTGAAACATTCTGAATGTGTGCTTTACTCATTTATTTGGACAGTATTGACTGAGTTGCATAGAATAAGGTAGAATATAATTGGTGTTGTTGTTGAGATTCCAATTCTTCGTCTTAGGAGAACAACTTCCCACTGGATTCCTTTTATAAGTTCAACTATTACCAATACTATTTTATTCTTATATCTGAAACCTTGACTCTACCATGTCTTAGTACAAAAGCATGTACACCTCAGTTTATTACAAACATCATCATCTGACTTTGCCTGGGAAAAGGGGTAGATTTAGAATACACACATACTTTCAGACGAGTCTCAAATATTTTCTTGACAGTTGTGTACTTTACCAAAAGACCACTATTAAGTTGAAAGCCAACTCTTATACTCTGGTCAAACAAAGCAGCCTACAAATTAAACACTACGACTTGTTGCTTTAAAAAAAAAAAAAAAAGGAACACGACTTGTAGAAAATCTTTCTTATTTTTTTATGATTAACAGGATTACTTCATTAGAAAGTCCTGCGAAAAAATGTAAGAGAAATTGAACTTACAAAACACTCCAAAATTAAAATACATGTTTGAAAGTAAGAGATGTCCAGAGTGCCTCCCATTCTGTTCATACTAGTCCAATAGATCACTAGCATAAACTTCGAAAGGTATTTTCAGTATTTATTTAGCTTAAAGGATTTGGTATTCATTATTTTACCATAATTGATTAATATGACTCAAATGAGAGTTGTAGTTAGTTATATTCTATTGTCATGAACTTTAAATTCATATTTCTTTGATCTAAAGTGATGGTTGAGCATGATAAATGATATGGGGGGGAAAAGGGGGAATTATGAGGACACACAGAGATGCACAGAGTAATGCTAAACAAGCAATTTTTATTAGATCATTATAGTTTTACAACAAGTAAACATATTTGTTGCCAATTAAATCAAGATGTTTGTTTTCGTTGAGTTATTATTATAAGTGTATCGAATCTTCCATTGTTGAAAATTTTGAATAGCATCCTATGCACAAATAAATATGGCATGTCGTACCAGAGCTATATAAGTTCATACTAGGAAAGATTAAAATCCATTCTTTAATATGTTTTAGTAAAAAAGAGTTTCCCTTTATAAATAGTGCACATGGAATTGTGACTATAATTTATAAAGCCCATAGTATTGAATTTGCACAAATATATATAGAATAGATAATTTTGTATTTTTATTTTTTCAAATTTTGGTACGCATAATCATCATTGGAAAGACTATATATATGGTTGATCCATTCAGCCCAAGTTTTTCTAATAAGCAGTAAAATTTAATAAGAGTGCTTGCTTGAAATTCTATCAAACTCTTCATATAACCCATATATGTAGCCATATATGGTAATTGTTGTTATAATGATCAGAAGTCTAATTTTTCCATAAAATAGTACATACCAAAAATCAGTGTATATATTTAGGTACGAGAATATAGAAATAGAGAAATATTCAGACTTTTAAGTATCACAAAATCTCATATTTCTTAATATACTTTTATATGCACTCATAAATTCTCAGTGAAATGAATATTAGGTTGTAAGTATCCTCGAACCAAACTTTTTCGTAATTGCAAATTCACTGTAATGTGCTGAATATTCTATGTTTGTTCAGTTAAAAAAGGACTCATCTATATATTTCAATGGTGTTGTTGGGATATACCACACAATTTGAACTTATAATAAAGTTCAATGTTAAAAAAGACAAAGAGTTTAATGAAATTATTTGTTGAACTTGATGATGCTCAGATAAATCCTTAAGAAGTTGCACAGTCAGCGCAAATCAAACAAGTGATTTTCCTATGATCTTCTAGACCAAATTTATAATAATTCAGTCCTTTCGTGACTCAACTCTGAATTTTTCTGTTAAGAGGAACGTAATCAGTTATTTTGAAATAGATTTTCCATTTTATCCGCAATACCCACTAGTTAACCCAAACAACAAACAAATGGAAGGCCTGGAAGGGTGAGAAGAGTGAAAAAAGAGAAATAACCAAAATATTGGGCAACTGAATCTTTTTTTTTTTTGCTTCTTAAACGCCTCTAAGTTTGATCTTAATATTAAACTAACACTAGATTTTGTTCGGAATGTTAATTGATTCTCAGTTTAGGTTCTTCACTTTGGGAAAGAGGTCCAGTATGCAAGTGCTAATATAGCATCACTGAGAAATGCTTTCATGCAAGAAGTTTTAGTTTGAAACAAGCTTGATCATCCTAATGTTGCAAAGGTAATTAACTCCCATTCCTTAAGCAAACATCCAGTTGTCTTGCTTTTCAGTCTGCTTGCAAAATATAATTTAACTTATATCCCCTCACCAATTTGTTATCTTCTCAGGAAGGAGATTAGTTTTCGCGGCAACCAAGCAGATCAAGCTGAGATGCAGAAGTTGCGGCAACAGAGAATCAAGCATTGATCCAAGTACATGCCGCAGCCTGTGAGTGTCACTCAGACATTTTTCCACCTCATTATTATTATTATTATTATTATTATTATTATTATTATTATTATTATTATTATTATTATTATTATTATTATTATTATTATTATTATTATTATTATTATTATTATTATTATTATTATTATTATTATAGAGCTGTTGCACTTTCAGCATGTTGTAAGTATAATTTTGGGACATGAGATGTTCAGCACTCTCTTATTTCTAATTTGTAATATGTTGGTTTGAGCAAATTATAAAAGTTAATTGGGTATATGATAGTGGACTGAGGGAGGACACGTCATGTTTATCCTAGTTGTTCATAAGTCTATTTCCCAAAGCTAGAGCTGATGCTTCTCCTTAAGTAAAATAATGAATGATTCTTTATGCTAAGTATATGTATTGTAGTTTACGAATTAAGATGATCCTTTTGGGAGTATTAAGGGAGTGAAAAAAATAGATATGATCCACCAGTGCTGGTATAAATGCAGAACTGAAAAGGGATGTTGAAGAACAGTATGCCAAGGGGAAGAAGGTTGATCTACTTACAGAGGAAGAAACATAAGCTAATGAACATACTGCTGAGATTGCTCATGAAGCTCTCAAGAGGCATAAATCTTTTGCTGGAAGTCATTAATTTCTTATGGACCAATGATTTGATGATTTTAATTCATCTTTGGTATTCTATTTTTTTATGGAACTATATAGATTTAAGGCAGAAACTAGGAGTTATTTGAATAAAGCTTTAGTGGACCTATTCGAAAATGCCTAGCCCAAGCATTTCTGCATATTTTTATAGAATATGTCCACACTTTGCAATTGATTTCTACATGATGAATAATAATATTAGTTCTAGTAAAGTAGAGTACCTTTTCATTACGCACGCGAACACGTTCCAAGCATTCTATTCCATATACGTGATATTGGGAGTTTAGTTATTGAAAACTTATTGTAAGAGGATAAAGTTTATCGAAGTTGGTTGTAGTTTTGTATAAATGTTTAAACATTTATGAAAAATTTTGAGCATGTGGTTGTAGTTTTATAGGAAATTTTAAACTTTGGACAAGAAACCATAATATTGTTATGTACTACTTAAAATTTGGACATGGGTGCATGATCAATGTGACATTAATTCCTTTTGACTCATTATAGTTTCTCAACTTGGCCACCATCTTTCATACTCTATGCAATTTCTTATCTGAAAGCAAGCATTAGTCAAATGAGTTTGAGCCTCTTGTCATTACTCATTTCAAAGAGAGAATCTCTTGGGCATTTCTCTCTTATTTTATCTCATGTCTGGGTTACAAAGGCATAATATTATCTTATCTCGTGAGCTTTTATAAATCATGGGTTTCTTACGCACATATTTGATTTAGTTTCTGATTCCTTTCTCAAGAGGCATTTGAAAGAAGAAGAGCTCTCTCGAGGCATTTGATTTAATCTCCATTACTGCAGCAGTATGTACTGACACTTTTTCTCAACAGTCACAGTTGACCCATGCCATTGATAGAGAGGATTATGAAGATGCTACTAGGCTTAAAGTAGCAATTACAGTTGCATCTACCAATGCCATTATTGGCGACGTTATGAAGATGCGGGTTATTGGTGAAATAGAATCCCGTTTTATATAGTCGCTTGTGGCTCCGGGATAAACGATTGGGTGTGTTGTTGCTCAGTCCATCGGTGAGCCTGCCACTCACATGACTCTTTAACACCTTCTATTATGCGTAACCTGAAGATCATAGTGCACAGTGTGTACTTTCCTTTCTCGCACCTTCAGCATGTTGCTGCTGCAGCGTCGTATGATGATATAATCAGTGGAGATGGATCGTCGTTGTTTGATCAAGCGTCTGGGAATAATACGACCGTGATCGTCGTTGTTTGCACTATTCTATAATGATTAACCCTCAGGTCAGTTAGTAGTTTGTGTATTCCTATAGTTCTACTAAGAAATTTGTTCATATACTGTACTTGAGAGAGAAGAGTTGGTGCAGTGTGTAGCATATACTGTACTTAAACTGATTTGCAAAGATTTTTATTTAGAACTTGACTCAAATTAGTATCATACTTGTAGACAAATTTGGTTAACTACAAAAAATGAATTCTAATTGAAAGGGGGATCACAGTTTTAGTGGGGCAATTGGTAATAATTTATGGGAATTTGCATTTAATTATAGTTTGGCGGGGAAAAAAATAAAATAAAAATGAGTAATAAAACTTGAACTTTGATCTTAATTGTAACTTGTTATTTTTTTTTGTTTTAGGAGTTTTTCATTAGACACAGAGATGGAACCCCAATTAGTTCAGAACTCGAAAAGCATCGTGTGATTCTCTGTCTACAATCCGCAATTGAAAGAAGAGCATCTGAGGTATTGCTCTTTTTCACACTTGCTCTTTTGCTGTGTATGATGAATAAAGTTAGATGATATTCATTTGAAAAAAGTTCAAAAAATCTCTTTAATTATTCCATTTCAAGAAATATCCCAACTACCTTTGATGCAAAAATCTTTATCAAGTCCATTTTGAATAATTTGAACACAACTTCTTTTAATGTAAAAACATGGTAACAAAATTAAAATTTGATACTAATAATTTAGTGGTGTGATGGCAGGGAGTAAGGTTAGAGCTATGTGCAACTGAGAAGCTGGGTCTATTATAAGAAGTGACAAGACCCTTTCGCAAAAGGTTATATATGGTTCTGCAAAATCAATCTTGTGTCTAGTCGAAAGCTTCTTGACAAACTTGGTCTAGTATAATTGCGTATTTTTTTTTCTTTAGATCAGAAATTAAAGTGGGTCAGGTCATTCCCATTTATAGTGTCGTCCTATTATTTTTTTGGTGTATTTAGTTTATTCAAGAAAACCCTTTTTGTGTTGGTTGAAAATATTTAGTGAAGTCTTTTGGATCTTTGATATTGATTGAAGTTTATGATCCGTTTTATTGCTATATTTTTTTTCACTCTAAAATTGCTTTGATTTCTTATCTGGTGCGATTGATCTCTATTTGTTTTCGAATTTGTCTAAAGTGGTTTGAAATCACTGAGTTTGCCATTAATCTGGTGTAATTGATAAGGAATTGGCCAAAGGTTCTGGATTTGGGGATGGCTGTTGGATTATGGGAGGGCCCTTGAAAAATATATTTTTTAAATATGCACTAAGATTAGTAACACAATTTTACCGTTACTAATTATGAATTTTACTGTTACTAATATTAACATAATTTTACCGTTACTAATTTTGATCTTTCTGTTACTCATTAGTAACAGAACTTTACCGTTACTAATTTTTAATTTTCGTTTCTATTAGTAACATAACTATAGCATTATTAATTCTGAATTTTACCGTTACTATTAGTAACATAATTTAACTGTTACTAATTTTGAATATTATCGTTACTATTAGTAACAGAATTTTACTGTTACTAATTCTGATTTTTTCCGTTATTATTAGTAACTGAAATTTCCATTACTAATTTTAATTTTTTTCATTACTAATAGTAACAAAATTTTACCGTTACTAGCTTCGTGCCCCACGCCTTTTTTCTAACAGAAAAAATGTGTTACTAATATATTTGGTAATGGTAAAATTGTGTTACTAATGGCGTGTTTTGGTGTAGTGTATCGTTTTATTGTTTGGTTTCTACAACCATAAAGGTCGGATTCCAAGTTGATCAAAGAGTTTCAAGGTTGCTCAGAGATCGCAAGGTCTATCGAATTATGTCTGTTCGAATAAGATATTTTGTTCCCACTGACAAATAACTCAGATGTCAAGGCTCCTCAGAGATCAAGGTCCTCAGAAGTCAAGATTGTTCGTGTATAGTTGCACGGGTTTCATGGTTGTTCGGAGATCAAGAGGTATTTTGGAGGAACGAGATTTCAAGGCTTCTCCTAGTTCAAGGTGGTTCAGAGATCAAGACTCCTCGGATGTCAAGGTTCCTCAGATGTTAAGGCCAAGGTTCCTCGGATATCAAGGTTCCTCGGATATAGTTTGTTCGGAGATAGTTATTCGAATTTTAGTTTGTAGGTCTGATTTCTATAAACAGTCATGGAGACCCATTTCAAATATGATATTTTGGTTATCCGTGGATGATTAGTTCTATGAACAAGTGATTTCATGGATATTGGTGAATCGCGTTCTTTGGGGTTTCATTTTTTTTACCGGATTAAAACGCCGATGTGTATGCTGGAGGACCCTCGGGAGTCACAATATATATATACTTCTATTTGTACAACTAATAACATGCGGACACATGAGGAGACCTATGAGTTTTGTCCTCGTAATGCATAAAAGATTTCTTTATGCCTGTAAATTCATGGATACAACTTTATATGCCTAACTACACACAGTCTCCAAACTTTTGTCTTTTCATTACTCTAATACAGTAGTCTGAGTAATATTAAATCGGAAGTGACATGTTAGGTATACTTTTGTGCCAGACTATTCTTTTAAGAGTCCATTAGTATAGTCTAACTATAGTCTATGACATGTTAGGTGTACTTTATTTACCTATAGCTTGCCTAACAGTCATCTATGAAATGCCCTCATAAATGCCAATGTATGCAAAAGTCATAAAATAAAATAAAAAATTAGAAAAAATCAAATCTTTATATTATTGTCTTCTCTCATTTTTATTAAACATTTCAGTGCAATCAATTTGTGTTTGATAGAGGGAGTAAGTTATATGTTTTCATACTAACAAAAATAACTTTCAACTCAAGATATCAAACCCCTCCTCTGTTTCTAAAATAATAATAGTCGATTAAATAAGCACAATCATATATATATATAT
Source organism: Sambucus nigra (assembly GCA_949130495.1). Lineage (NCBI taxonomy): Eukaryota > Viridiplantae > Streptophyta > Magnoliopsida > Dipsacales > Adoxaceae > Sambucus > Sambucus nigra. Next base: position 76,354,295 of record OX422213.1, read on the forward strand.
ATATATATATATATATAACAGTTGGTGTAATCAAAGTAATCAATGCTCATATTGTGCATATGAATATAAGTATACAACACACGATTTTTCTTTGTAAAGCATATAAGATCGTAAGGTACACGGATGGGATTTCATATGTACATCTCAATAAATATGATTTATAATACTCATAAAGAGATATATGGAGTAATTAACAACACAGATGAAAGAATATAAGTAATAATGCTTATCTTTGTTAGAGAAAATGCTCCACCGCCATCGAGTCCTCCGTATTCGTATGAGGCGTTACACAATCGGAATCGTGAATACCTCCCCAGCAGAGTCGTCAAATGTAAGATGTGAGTCCAGATTTGGGGAAGCATCGTTGTTGATGTAAAAAACTAGACTTGGTCTAATTAGCTAATCACAGATAAATATGAATAAATAAATAAATAAGACAAATGATTTTTAAAGTGGTTCAGCCTTAATGAAAATGGCCTACATTAACTGTCTTGTATTGTTGGGTGTTTTGCCTTGATTTCAATTATGATTGCCAAAATCGGTCCCCCTTGCTGGAGGGTGTTACAATGTATTTGTAGCCCTTGGGCTGTTAGTATGAATACACAATATGTCGTTATTTAATAGACATATACATATGTACATAATAAGAATGTTCATTGAATATGTTCTTGTCCTTGATCTTCTTGACTAGTTTCTTTGTATGTTGAGTAGCTTGGTACGCTGAGTAGCTCGGTGAATATATATTTTTGCTACGTAAGATGACACGTGTCTTCATATAATTGGTCCACATCAACTGACTAATTTTTGTATCAACAGAAGCCCCCAATGTTTCACAGTTGAGGTTGAATATGAGAGTGTGGAACATTATGCCCAGAATTTGCTCGGGCACGTTTACCCAGTCTTGTTAGATTACAGATTTCCAACACTTGTGACATTTAATGACTTTGAGCGCGAAATGGCAAACTCGTAAATATTTTGAATCTTTGACAGACGCTTGGGTATTTGCGTCTTCTTCATCATTTAGTCGCCGAAAACGCAATCATCCTTTCTAGTAATCATTACTTTTCTTGCTTCCTGACACATGGCATTTAAAAGTGATAAGATCAAATCATCTTCTACTTTTCAATTTTAGACTTCTAAACTCTTTGTCTTCTTATTCTATCCTTGTACTATTTTTCTTTCTGTCATCCGCTTTAGCAGTTTTCTCTGTTTTCTGTAAGAACTTATTCCTTCTTCTTTCTTTGCTTTAGCCACGATGGTTTATCTTGTCGAATCATTAGAGAAGTTCCGGGCTGATTTTGTAATTCCCTCTTGGATTACTCTAGAGGAACCTCCTTGCCCTTCTGATTTATTTTCTTTAGCTGAGGGACATTGGTTTCCCTCTATTTTTGTCGCAGAATGTGGTTTTTCTTTCCCGCCTAATCCCCTGTGTTTGGAGTTTTGTCGATATTTCGATATTGTTCCTGCAAGAGTAGCTCCAAATACATGGAGGGTAGTTAATCGCGTACATAAGTTGAACCAAATAGATGGAACTCGCTTAGGAATTCCCGAAATTATGTATTGTTATAAATGGGTTACCAGTGACACTACTTTTTATTTAAAAACTAGGTTTTCAAATAGACCTTTAGTGGCCAATCTTCCCGATGCAAATAGGGACTATTTTGATCATGGGGTTGTGATGAAAAATTGGCAACACCCCCCGTTAAAAGGGAAAAATGTGTACCAAGGTCCTAGATGTCCACTTTATGGCAATGGGATAGGTTGTTTTTAGTTTTTCAAGTTAACTCTATTTTTGTTTGATGAAATGCGTCACTGACATGTATTTTTTGTTTATTGCAGTTGGCAGTAAAAGGAAACCTCCAAAAGAGAGTGACATAAATATAAAAAATTTGACACTTATCTGGGGTTTGCATCAGTCCATTAATGGGGAGCACGTGAGGTCTGCTTCTTATTTACAGAGATACAAGAACACCACTTCATCTTTTATTGCTCGTCCTTTTGCCCCTCCTGTGGTAATTGATCTTGATTAAGTACCAGCATCTCGAGCCAGCGTAGAAGGATCTTCTTTTGATTTGGGTACCTCTATTGCTGATCTTATGAAGAAGAGGAAGTTTATTAATTTCTTTGCCAAGTTTGCTCTTGATACTGAAGGGGCGAAGAAGAGCAAAGACGATGCTTCGATTAAAAAAAAGATATTATTTGTCCTGCCAAAGATATCAGCAAGAAGCCCCTTGTTGCCCCTAAAGAGGCAGCACCTTTGATTGAAGTTGTTGTCCCAAAAGAGGCAGCACCTTTGATTGAAGAAGAGGCAGCACCTGTGATTGAAGGTGTTCCTTTGAGGAGGTTGAGGAGGGGTCTTGCTGAGAGGCCTGTGGATACTGTTTCCCAAGCTACTGGAGTTCAGATTTCTTCCCTGAGGGCTAGTTCTCCAGTTGTCCTTACCCCTGGCTTGGCCAAGAAATTGATGAAGTCAGGGACTCTTCCTGACTATCGAGCTGCTGAAACTTCAACTCCTCGGGATAAGGTGGTCGATGTGGCTACCCAACACCTTGCCTCATTAAGTGATCATTATCCTTATCTTCCTAATTCTTCATTGCCATGTTCATACTGTGATTCATGCCTTTCTTATTCTTATAGTTTTTGGTGTACTTCGATAATATCGTAGAGAAGGATGAAGCCATCAAAGCTCAAACTCCATCTAGTGGAGTAGGGGAAGCCCTTGCTGGGTGGTCAAAGTTTTTGGGGGAGTCCCAACAGAAGTACGAAGAGGACAAAGCTGCTTGGGAGAATAAATTCCAATATGCTGATACAGCTCGAGATCAGGCTATAAATGCCTCCAAAGAGTTGGAGGAAAAATTGAAGGTTTGTCTTTCCAGCAAGGTGGGGGTTGATGGCAAGCATGAAGAGGATAAACGGCGTAAGAAATATCTTGAGGAGAAAATGAAGTTTGTTGAAGAGATTCTTAGGGAAAAAAACTTCCTCGGAGAGAGTGAAAAGGAAAGCTGTTGTGAAGAAGTCCTTTAGCTCTGGCTCAGACAAAGGATGGAACAGAGCTTTAGCTACTGTCTCTTCCCAGATGGACTATGCAAGTTTGAAGTACTTCAAAGATGGATGGGTAGCAACTCTGAAGGAGTTGAATGTTGCTGATGATTCTGAACTATTTTAGAAACACACCCATGGCCTTTCACCTACTATTGATGAAGAAAAAGAAGATGAAGCAGCATATGATAAATCTTATATGATTATAGTATAATAAACACCTCTTGTTACCCTTCCTCAGTCCTCCGAGAAAGTTCAGTGAGCAACAACTTCTACTAAGCAGCGCCAACTGCCCTCCGAGCAACCAACTCCTTTATCCAAATAGGTTGAAGATGTTGTAGGAAATAAGGAGAAGGTGTAGAGTTGTTCGGCTCTTTAATTATGTTGTTTTCTATTTTTCCCTTTCATTGTAACTTTGGTTGTACTTTTTCCTCCCGTGATCAATAAAGTGGACTTTGTCATGGATTCTGAGTTTTTCGCTTTTATTTGCCCAATTTGTATCATTGTTGATCCATTTTTACTTGTCCTTGCTAGTTTGTTGCCAGGATGGAACTCTTGTTAGCCCATAATACAGAGTTGATGAAGAAATGTACTGATTATTTCAAGGCTGGTCATACTGATTTCACTGAAGCTGAAATAGTTAATATCCTTGGACCTTCTAAGCGAGAAATTAAGGCTTACCAATATTTAAAATGTCTCCTTGATCGGGCGGTGGCCAATAATGCCGTTTATTATGAAATGATCGAAGACCTTCAAAGAGTGCTCGGGGAACTTCAACTTCAACACAAGGAAACCACTTCACTTATACATGAAGGTTATGAGAAAAAGTACCAACTGTTGAGTGTTGATTGGGGTTATGGCAAATTTATTTCAGCTCATAAGAAAAGAGAGAGTGTGCTTAAACTTGAAGTTGAGGAGAACAAAAACATTGCCAAACTGTTGGAGGAGGAAAATATTGCCTTGCGAGAAGAACTGAGACAACTAAAGTCTACCTCTTCTTCTGGAGCTCTGGTCCCGGTTAGTGATGAGGGTTTTTCATTTTTGGAAATTGAAAACGCTGCGTTGAGAGAAGAACTGGAGGCTCTAAAATAAGTCAGACCTACACCTTCCTCGCAGGGTAGAGCAAGAGATGATTAAAGAGACTAGGACTCAATAAGCCTTAGCAAATCAGGCAGTTCAGCTGAAAACAAAAAAATCAAGCTCTCGTTGAGATGTCCCAAAAACTTCAAAGTCTTACCGAGCAACTTTCGAATCAGAGTTCGGCGTTGGAGAGTAAAGAGAACTTAGTGAAAAAACTTCATCAAAATGTGAAGATATTGACGTATCAATTCCACAAACATCCCAAAGAGTTTTAGATGGGGGATATAATGAAGCTTTATGCCATCTTGATGCTCGGTTCAACTAATCAAATAATGAAGGATACAAACAGGGATGGCTGAATGCCTTGACTGTGATGAAGCTTGAGGAAGGAAATTCCTTATGGGATTGGTATGATCCTGGAGTACTTGATCTTCCTAATCCTCCCTTTAAACTAGATGTCAGCTGGATTCAAGCCCGTGCCATTCCTCAGTATTTGATCTCCAGGTATCTTGGTGATTACCATCTTCATGAAGACTTTGATATCTCTCGACCTCAACATCTGCTAGATCAACCGAGTGCAAGCAATGTCATAATGTTATGAGATTTGTATTTTATCAACTCTCCTTATGATCTGGATAATCCTCCAGCTGGAATGGAGCCTGTTCCTAAATCAGAAGGAAAAAAGGCAATAGAATAGGAAATTTGTAGTTGTTAGTAATTATTAAATGACACATCATCTTTTGTACGTTTCCTTTCCTTAGAAATGAATTCATTGTATAATATCTTTCTTATTCATTGTATGATTTCCATTTTTTTTAAAGGGACAATTTTTGCTGTGTTGTTATGATTGTCTAGACAATGGAACTTTGCCCCATTTGATGCCTAGTTGTAGTGACTTATCACCCATAAGTGCCTAAGCAATGGAATTATTTTCATCCCATGGTCCTGCTTAGTTGTAGCAATCTTATATAGATTACCTTGGTGCCTAGGCAGTGGATGCCTCGTGAGGTCACCCATAATCAAACAGGCCATGCCTTGTAGGATTGTTATACCGATATTGTTGGTTAAGTTTATTGATGCCGACCAACCTTAATTGGTGGTTGCTGATATTCAACCAACCGTAGTAGGTGGTTGTTGATGTCCTTCCAATCGTAGTTGATGGTTATTGATGCCTTCTTGCACATTTCAAGTGTAGTGTGTAGCACGAGTACTCCGAAAAAAATTGAACTAAAAAGAACATGGGGAAAATATTGTTTTTATTCATATCGAAAGAACGAAATACATGTGACTCTACATTATTGATAATATTGGCGCAGATGCTCTGCATTCCACGCATTTTTTAATTCCTCTCCCTCTAAGGATTCTATTCTGTAGGTTCCAAGTCGAACCACCGTTGTAACACGATAAGGTCCATGTCAGTTGGCCTCCAGCTTATTATGCTTCTGAATCACTTTCTTGAGCACATAGTCTCCCTCCTTAAGATCACATTTCTTGACTCTTTTGTTGTAAAATATGGCAGTTCTTTGCTGGTAGGCTACATTCCTAATTGTTGCGTCTTCTCTAACTTCCTCGAGCATATCTAGGTCTAAGCGTCTCATCAAATTACTTATCGGAGAGTTAAAATTAAGCACCCTGTGAGTGGGCAGGCCCAGTTCAGCTGGTATGACTGCTTCACTTCCAAAGGCTAGAATGTAAGGTGATTCCCCAGTTACTTTTTAGGGAGTTGTGCGATAAGCCCATAACACATAATGCATCTCGTTAATTTAATTTCATTTTGCATCATCCAACCGTTTCTTTAACCCATTCAACAAAATTCTGTTGGTTACCTCCATTTGCCCGTTACTTTGGGGATGGCCTGGTGCAGAATGAATCTTCTGAACATTGGACTGTTGAGAGTATACGACGAACTCCTCATTATCAAATTGGGTACCATGATCAGTGATGAAAGCATGTGGCAGACCATAACTGCAAATAATATTCTTCCAGATGAACTGATAGACCCTTTCATATGCCATGTCAATGAGAGGTTCAGCTTCCACCCATTTGGTGAAATAATCTATAGCGATCCCCAAATATTTGAATTGTCCTCTTGTAGTTGGCAGAGGCCCGACTAAGTTTATTCCCCACGTGGAAAATGGCCAAGGTGAGGTAATGGGAGTTAATAATTCCTGGGGAGATCTTTGTATGGTGGAGAACCGTTGAGACTTATCGTATTTCTTGGCATAAGCTGTGCAGTCAGCTCGCATCATTGGACAATAGTATCCCTGCATCATTATCCTTTGCAACAGAGTTCGACCTGCTACATGAGCTCCACAAGAGCCTTCGTGAATTTCTTTTATCATATTTTTAACTTCTGACGGATGAACGCATCTCTGTAGACCCTCTATCATACCTCTTGTGTATAGAACTCCATGGTTTAAGACATACCTAGCAGCTTTAAACTTGAGCCTCTTGGCCGCGAGTTGGTTGATCGATAAAATGCCTTCTTCAACATACGCTCTGATGGGATCCATCTAGGAAGGTCCCATATCTAATGTGATAAACTTCACCATCAAGTCGTCATCAATGCTTCGGTCTGCTAATATCTCAATAGGAATTGTTCTTCGTAGATCGGTACAGGTGGCTTAGGCTAACCGAGCTAGTACATCAGCCCTCGCATTCTCCAGTCTTGGTATTTTGATCACTTGGACCGCTGCAAAATTAGATACAATCTCTATAGCTTTGTTGTGATACCTAGACATGAATTCTCCCTTTGTCGCATACAACCCAAAAATCTGATTTACGACTAGCTATGAATCACTAAACACTGTAACTTACTCTCCATTCAGTGTATTGGCTAAACTGAGGCCCATAATAGCTTCATATTCTTATTCACTGTTAAAAGCTTTGAATTGGAAATGCATAGCATATTCTATATCCAATCCATCCGAACTATTAAGAATTATTCCGGCTCCGCTGCCTGTGACACACGAAGAACCATCAACATATAAATTCCATACAGGGATACAGTTATCAAACCATTGGTCTGATAAAGTCTCGTGATGGAATATTTGGTGCTTCCTTTGATCATCCCTTGACTCTAGGCTATCATTAGAGGATTCTTGTTACTCGGTGACTATCCCTTTTGGCACGTATGCTGATGTACATTGATCGGGGACATTCTTTGATGATCCTCTAACATCTACAGGTTGTTCTGCACTAGACATCCATTGGTCGGAGGTGTCTCGATAGGTGAATTTAACAATGAAATCTGCCACTGCCTGCCTTTTGAGAGAAGACCTTGTTTTATAAACAATATCATATTCACCTAGTTCCACTTCCCAATACATCAATCTTCCGGATTTTTTTGATTTGTGCAAAGCTTGTCTGAGTGGCATATCAGTGTATACCACTATGGTATGGGCTTGAAAGTATGGTTTTATCCTTCTGCTTGCCTCGATCAAAGCTAATGCCAGCTTCTCCAATCGTTGATATCTGATCTCTGTTCCTCGGAATGCTTTGCTCGTATAATACAACGGTTTTTTCACTCCGTCATTTAATCTTATTAACGCTAAACTGACTGCACTCTCTGAGATAGCCAGGTACAAGTATAATCTTTCTCCCATCACCGGCCTTGACAGTAATGGAGGTGTCCCCAAATATCTCTTCAACTCTTGAAATGCCTTCTCGCATTCATCATTCCACTCGAAAGTTTTTTTGAGTGTCTTAAAGAATGGAAGACATCTGTCTGTTGCTCGTGAGATAAACCTGTTGAGAGCTGCAACATGCCCCATGAGGCTTTCCACTTCCTTATTCGTAGTTGGAGATTGTAGTTCCAGCAGAGCTTTAATTTTCTCAGTATTTGCCTCAATGCCTCGTTAATTAACAATATACCCAAGCAACATGCCTTCTTGTGCGCTAAATACGCACTTAGTCGGGTTTAAATTCATCTGATATTTCTTTAGATGGTCAAAAGTTTGGCGAAGGTCGATTATATGGTCAGCAACTTTCTTGCTCTTAGTCAGCATGTCGTCGACGTAAACCTATATATTTTTGCCAATTTTCTCTGCGAACACCTTATTCATCAGTCATTAGTACGTTGCACCTGTATTTTTAAGACCAAACGGCATAATATTGTAGCAGTAAGTTCCCCTTGGGGTAATAAGAGGTACTCTCCCTGTCTTCTGGTTTCATCTTAATCTGGTTGTAGTCGGAGTAAGCGTCCATGAAACTCAATAATTCGTGCCCCAAGGTAGAATCTACCAGCTGGTCTATTCGGGGCAGAGGGAAGTGATCTTTTGGGCAAGCTTTGTTGAGATCTGTGAAATCTACACACATCCTCCGTTTATTATTCTTCCTTTTTACCATGACTACGTTCGCTAACCAGTCAGGATACTTAACATCTTCAATAAAAAAAGGCCTTTTTTAATTTCTCGACTTCTTCATGAATAGCTTAGTTCTTCTCTGGGATGAAGACCCTTCTTCATTATTTCATCGGCTTAACCTCCTTATTAACGTTGAGTTCGTGGCACAGGAAAGTTGGGTCTATCCCCGGCATATCTTCAAGACTCCACGCAAAAGATTACTTTCTGTGACTAAAAAATGCCACCAACTCTTGCTTTATTGTTGAATCAAGTAAAGAGACAATTTGGGTTGTTCTTTTTGGTCATTCATCGTTCGGATAATGCTCTATATCGCTTCTATGACTTGACCCTTCATGAGCTTTTATTCATGTCTGGGGTCCAGTATCTCAATCTCTGAATCTCCAGACCCATCTATGTGGTAAGTGGTGGTCTTCTTCCTGGTCTCCTCCAGCTCTTCTTATTCAGCACATGAATAGTAGCATTCCAGAGATACTTTCTGATCGCCTTTCACAAGTCCCACACCAAATTTAGTCGGGAACTTCAGGCATTGATGTACCGTAGATGGCACTGCTTTAAACTTTTTTAGACCGACTCTTCCCATGATTATATTATAAGCTGATTGAACATTTCTATTCATTACGAAAAAATGCACTTTTTCTGTTCTGCAGGCAGGCCAGGTACCAATAAGCATGTCCAACTTGATCATCCTAAGTGGAAAGACTTTTTCGCCAGAGAAACCGATAAGGGGCCTGTGGTATGGCTCCAACTAGGTGAGTTTCAAGTTTAAAATGTCGAAGTAGGGGTAGAATATGATGTCTGCCGAACTACCATTATCCACCAATACTCTTGAGATGACTACATCCTTCATCCTAATCATGATCACCAAAGGATCGTCATGATGATACAAAACACCTTCCAAATCACTTCTGGAAAAACCGATGACTAGTTTATCCTTATTGACCTTCCTTGGACGATCCTTCTCTACCAGATTTATCCATTGTATATAGGAACAAGCTTAGGCCTCATTGAGGTAAGCTTTTCTTTCGGCGGTATGATCACCACCTCCTGCATCTCCGCATGTTATCATATTACAATCAAATGAATCAAAGCGAATTGAAAATACCTTGAGTTCTGGTTGTCTAAGCTTTTTAGGGAGATCGCAGTTATCTTTCGGGTCATCTTTATGGTCCCTTTTCTTATCATCTCTTGGTCAGCGAGGAGATTTGGACCTTTGTCGTGCTCTGTCGTTGGTCTTTTCACCGTTCTGGGGATCAATAAATTTGTTTAATTTCCCTCGTCTAATGAGTGCCTCAATCTCATTCTGGAGAGCTATGCACCGCTTGGTCGTGTGACCATGGTCTTTGTGGAACTCATAATATTTGGACTCATCTATCTTTTCAGGGGTTGTCCTTAATTTATCCGGCTAGTTTAGCTCTTCGCTATTTTTGATATCCTACAAAATATAGTTTATTCCTACCTTTAAGGGGATATGATTAACATACTTCCTCAAATGCTCTATAATTTCCTTGCCTTTCGATGGCTTGCTGCCCCCATTATGCTTTTGATCTTTCCTCTCCGACCTGCCCTCAGTTTTAGCCTCTATTTTGGTCTCATCATTCTTCTTTGCATCCATAGCTTCTTCGGCGTTCATAATTTTGGCAGCCTTAGCCATTAATTCCGCCATGGATTGGGGGGATCTTTGGCCAAAGTATAATACAACTTGTTTGGTAAAAGATCACTCATCAGAGCCATAATGGCTGTCTTTTCTTCGTAATCGATTACCTCTAGTTTCTCGTTGTTAAAACGAGTGATGTAATCCCTGGTGCTTTCTCCTGCTTTCTGCCTTACACTCAATATATGTGCTACCCTCTTGTCTGGATTTGCACCAAAATAGAAATTTCCTATAAAGAGCTCTGCCAGTTGATGGAAAGTAGCAATCTACCCCCCAAGGAAGGTTATTGTACCTTATTTGAGCTGACCCAGTGATAGTTCCTAAGAATGCCCTGCACCTCATCTCATCGGGAACTGCATATATATCGACAATAGCTTGGTACTGCTCTATGTGGAGGACATGATCAGTTTTTCCATCGTACTTCAGTGTAACTACGGGAGCTTTAAACTTCTATGGTGTGGGAAAATCCACAATTACTTGTACGAAGGGTGATCCTTTGACAAAGGTTCTTTGGAGAGGGTTTCTGGCCTTAGCCATTTCCCCTAACCTATCTTCCAACCTCTGAATGGATCCCTTCCAGGCGTCATATCCAACCTCTAATCTAATTGCTCGAGCAATAAATCCCGCCGAATTCTCCTCTTGGCATCATTTTGTATGGGCTGCAGGGCGTGATTGGGCAGAACCTTCCCTTAGATCATTTGGTCTTTGATAATTTCTCGATGCAATCTGAGGAGGAATTTTGTTCGTTCTGGGGCCCAAACGATCAAAGGGGGAGACTCTACTCAACCTTTCCAGGGCGCTTGTTCGTTCTGGTATTAAAGCAACATTTTCTTGAGAGTTCATGACTCATATGGGAGATGTTCAACCAGGTTGATAGGAAGGGTCGCTGGACCTCTCAGAATGATACGATTCAGTATGCTTGGACGAGGAAGCATGAGGGAACAAAGTACGTCTGGATCTCGAAGACGGCATGTGAGTGGTTTTATGAACGCTTTGCTGGCCTGACTGGGCAGGCGTTGCATTTTGAATAGTTTGAATGAGTTTTCGCATGGTATCCTGTATAGCTGTTTGTCCCCTGGCTAAGTTGGCTATTATTTCAATGAGTTCATTGACAGTTGGAGGAACGGACGGGTTAAGAGGAGCCCCGTCATTGTTCCTATTGCTATATTCTGGGAGCTCAGCCATGTATAATGAATTTATTAGTGAAAAATGCTACATATAGTCTTTTTCCACAGACGACGCCAATCTGTTGATGTAAAAAACTAGACTTGATCTAATTAGTTAATCACAGATAAATATAAATAATGAAATAAGACAAAGGATTTTTAAAATGGTTCAGCCTTAATGAAAATGACCTACGTCCACTGTCTTATATTACTGGGTGTTTTGCCTTGATATCAGTTATGATCGCCAAAATCGGTCCCCACTTGGTGGAGGGTGTTACAATGTATTTATAGCCCTTGGTCTGTTAGTATGAATAGACAATATGTCGTTATTTAATAGACATATACATCTGTACATAATAAGAATGTTCATTGAATCTGTTCTTGTCGCTTGATCTTCTTGACTAGATGCTCTGTATATTGAGTAGCTCGGTATGCTGAGCAGCTCGATGAATATATATTTTTGCTACGTAAGATGACATGTGTCTTCATATAATTGGTCCACGTCAACTGACTAAGTTTTGTATCAATAATCGCATTTAGCGTGTTTTAGACTTGAGTAACGTTATTACGCCTACGTATCTGTCTCTTCGCGGAATCAAAGCTTGTATAGTTCGAGGTCCGTACGATACACCTAAAAACTCGATTCTTGGGTGGTTTTGGTGTTTTTGGTGCGCGGGGGCTACCAAATTTGGCTAGCCACCTCCAAATGCCCATATACCGTGTAAAAATACGTAAAACTTATAATGAAACCATGAAAATTTGCTTGTCACTATCACACCCGTGACGGAGCTCAAGGGGTTTGTGGGGGGATAAGAGTTATATTTTCTCTCCTTACCTTGGCCCCAAGACCATCATCCTAAAAGTAGAGTGGGGTTAAAGAAATCAACTCCACACAATCGATAAAATGAGGTTAAGTGATTTATAAAAGCTCTACTGATATCCGGGCACTACACTGACTAAGATATTATTACGCGTAATTTAATATATCATGTATAGTGCGGGTTTGATGGATTAAACTAGACAAGACTCTAGTAGTTATTTAAATTAATTATTTGAGATACCACCACATATATTGTGACAAGTGGAACCATACACATTGGACACTTGGTTCCACAGAAAACATGAAATGTGTCAAGCCCACTTGGGAATTTTTGGCTATAAAATGAGGGTTTCCCCTCATTTAGTAGGATGATGGTCTTGGGTCAAGGTAAGGAGAGAAAATATAACACTTCTCCCCCTACGAACCTCTTGATCTCTGTAACGGGTTTGATAGCGACAAGCAGATTTTCATGGTTTCATTATGAGTTTTATGTATTTTTACATGGTATATGGGAATTTATAGGTGGATAGCCAGATTTGGCACCCTCCGCGCACCAAAACCACCCAAGGACCGAGTTTTTGGCATATCATACGAACCTCTAACTATGCAGACTTTGATTCCGTGAAGAGACGAATACGTAGGCACAATAACGCTGCTCAAGTCTAAAATAAACTAAATATAATGTTTCCCCACATCTGGACTCACATCTTACATCTTCTTTAGTAAGAGATCCTGTAAGAACTCCAAGAACAACAATAGAGACAACTTCTCCATAAGTACCACTCCAAGATTGGTATATGTGTCTATGAGGGTTTCTCAATGATTCACATGTATATTATGGGAGGTCTGAGTGAATCAAAATGGTTTTTGGCCTTTGAAAAGGATGACTTAAAGTGCAACAGGTCTGCAAGACGTGGAGTTAAAAAATCTTACGAAAAACCTATAGGAAACTGATTTAAATAGGAAAACATGAAAATCGAGGCGGCATTATGTCGTTTAGATGAGACAGGGATCTCGTTAGAAGACCCTTCGAACGACGTAGAAAATGACCTAATGAAAACCAAAATATTAAGGGTTTGTTTGATCCATATTAGATCAGGGGCATCAAAATACCACATCAAATGACATGGCTATGTCGTTTGAATAACCTAGCAAGTCATTTGAACGTCTGTAAAAAACTTTTATTTGTAAAAATCCAACCTCATTTTTTATAAAATAAAATCAAGTTTAAATCGAATAAAAAGCTCCCTGATACAAATATGAACATTAAGAACTCCAAATATAGTTATAACTTAAATAATTGGAGTTGTGGAGAACGGTTGATAATGCAACGTGAAGATGATGGGAGCATGGTGATGAGCACGTTGCCAATGATTCGAATAGTGGACGTCGTGGATGATCGTGTAGACTTGCCAATGTAATTGGATACGCCATATCTTATGTGATCTAGGACAAAATAGACGATACCTAGATTCTAGCGGGCAATGATATAAATATTGGTTATAACGGTACATACACAAATATATTCTAATTATACAACCCAAAAAAAATCCCTAAGACATACAATCTAATATCCCCCCAAACCCTCAAATGGAAATATCAAAGTCCATGTCTTGAAATCTTCAAAATCCTCAAAAATTTCAAATCTCCAAAATTTCTTATGTCTTCATCAAGTGTGCCATGAATATGATCTTCAAATGTACCTACACACATGAGGCAAGAAATAAATACCCATGATGTGCAAAAGTTTGAAATAAAATGATAAGCATAAACGATAAAATACTTAAGCACAAGAAAATCATTAAATAATTAAACTTTCCCACTCCCCCATAATTTTTTCTCCCCCTTTTTATGATGTCCCAAATAGACAAAAGAAAACATACGCAATAAATAAGAAGTGTGTCACAAAAATAATAAACTTCTCTTTTTGAATTTTTCAAAATTTTTCTCGTAAAAATATACAACAATAAATCACACCATGAATTTATACTAAGATAACCAAGTCGATGAAAGCATAAGTGAAGGGGTGTGAACAAATTTGATAGAAAAATCAACTCAAACATTCATAACATATATGCACGATGAATTTTTGATACTCCTATCGAATGAACTCAACATCGTCCTTAGGTGTAAAAGGTGAAATTATATGAAAATAACTAAATCTAATCAACACATCAAAGTCCAAAATTATTTTCACACCAATATCATCTAAAACTATGTAATACTTTTTCTAGACTTTGTCAGGACGTGCAAACTTGTTAATTTCTAACCAAACCACCTCATAAATAATATTTTTTTTATTTTTCTATAAAGGTGTTAATATCTCTTGAAGAGATTTCCTATTGGCCCCATTTTAGAATATTTTATTTTTATTGCCTTCATTTTTTCTTCGGCTCTTTTCAAACGGGGGCTTTCACGACAACTTCACTTGCCTCTCGTAGCCATTTCTCGTGTACACTCATAATTTTTTCAATATTAAACAAACTCTCATTGGTAATGGTTCTTTCATGCACCACTTTCATTAACTCGTTTTATCGCATTTGGTTCATTTTAAGACAGGATTGAGATGAAAACATTTTAACCAACATGTGATAGACAATTACAAAAATCAAAAAAATCTGTGGATGTGTGCATTAAAGTAGACGATGAGTCAAACAAGTAGAAAGTAATCACTAATTACATCTGAATGAATTCAAATATTACAAAACACATGGATGAAATGAAGTTGTGTCTCAAAACACTACCAAATGGGCAGATGGATAATGGAATGATGTGGTGAATTGACTATCCTAAATGTCCATCCATAAAAGGTGTAAACAAACTACAAAAATCTTTTTGTGTTTTTCAAAAATTTTATAAATAGAAAATATTTTTGTCTTTTTCATTTTTCTTAAAAATCGAAAATATTTTTTGTATTTTTCTCTTTTCTTTAAACCAAAAATCTTTTTGAATTTTCCCATTTTTTTCTAAAAAAAATGAAAATATTTTTGGATTTTTCTAAAATATGAGTAAGAAAAAAATATAATACAAATGATACAGTCTAGCAATAGGAATCAAGAATATACACGTGAAAAATTATCTTATACTAGACAAAGTAATCAACCCTCAGTCAACTGTGCAGATACCTGAAGACTTCTTAAGACTCTCGAATCTAGGGGAATCCAAAGGTTTCATGAAGATGTCGGCTAACTGGCGGCGGTGGCCACAAAGCTCAAGGATACGACCTTCCCCTCTACTAGGTCTCAGATAAAATGCTCGTGTATCTTAATGTGTTTTGTGCACAAATGATGAACTGGATTGCGAGATATGTGTATCGCGCTCATGTTAACACAGAAAATAGTCATGATGTTTTGTGACATCCCATAGTCCTCCAGCATTTGCTTCATCCACAAGAGTTGCATGCAATAACTCTCGGTGACAATATACTCAGGCTTCGCAGTGGACAAAGAGATGGAGTTCTACTTCTTTCACAACCAACAGACAAGAGTAGTACCAAAATAGAAACACCCACTTGAAGTCATCCTACATCCATCTGCATCCCCAGCCCAATCGGCATCCTAATAGGCAGATAAACGGTTGTCGATATCAAAGGAATACCAAATGCCACATGACATAGTCCCACTCACGTATATGATAGTATGTTAAGAGCATGTAAGTTTGACTCTTTCAAGGATGCCTGATATCGTGCATAGACTCCAACACTAAGGGCTATGTCGGGACAAGTGGTAGTCAAGTAAAGAAGACTACCTATCATACTCCGATACAAGGCTTGCTTTATGTCCTTGCCTAAAGTATCCTAGCCAAACTTTGTCGAGGTACTCATGGGGGTGAGTGAATGCTTAACCCAGACTTTGCATACTTGGATCGGGAGATGAACATCCCATCCTCTAACTGATGAACTTGGAGACCAAGGAAGAATGTAAGCTCACTAACCATGCTCATATCAAACTCACTCTTCATCTCCCCCTCAAAGTCATGAGCATGGCGAGAGAACGTGGATCCAAAGAATATGTTGTCCACATAGACCTGGGCAACCAAAATAGCACATTTTCCTCTCCTAACAAACCACGTCTTATCTACTTCCCCTTTCTTAAAGCCATGGGCTAAAAGATAGAAAGTAAGCCTCTCGTACCAAACACAAGGTTCTTGCTTCAAACCATATAGGGCTTTTCTCAGATAATAGACATGTCCACGGTGCTTAGAAATTCAAACCCTTTCGGTTGTTCCACATAAACCTCCTCCTATATAATGCCATTCATAAAAGAACTCTTGACATCCATCTGATATAACTTGAAGCACAGATGGCATGCAATGGCGAGTAGTAAACGGACATACTTGAGCCTCTTAATAGGAGCAAATGTCTCCTCAAAGCCTACACTCTCAATCTGTTTGTAGCCTTGTGATAAGCACCCAAAACTGTACATTTTATACCCCGAATAAATGTATTTTAGTTGTTAATTCTCGACAATTTGGGTCTTATGCGCTTTATTGTTTATTTTGTAGGTCGAATTCACATTGCAGTGTTCAAACGCTTAAATCAAGGCAATTGTGCAAAAATGGTGCTAAATACCTTGTCCTATAACCCGAGCCTAAATCAGTCCCTAAACCTACCTAAACCCTGTCCCGAGCCGTGTGTGTTTGATTTGTTCCCTTTTGTATTTTATTTTATACTTTTATTTTTTTAATTTGAGTCATTTTTATTTTTAGGATTTATTTTAGATTTATTTAGAATTTTTTAGGTTTCATTTTTTATTTTTCTATTTTATTTTTATTTTTATTTTTATTAGTTTTTATTTTATTAGGATTAGTTTTTTTTAGTTTTATTAGATTATTTTTCTTAGGACTTTAGTTTTCATTTAGATTTTAAGTTTTTATTTCTTTTGTTCTATTTTAGTTTTTTTATATAGCTTAGGATTTTATTTTTTAAGTTTTAATATTTTTATTTTTATTGTTTTAAGTTTGTTTTATTTTTAGTTAGATTTTATTTTTTTTAGTTTATTAATTTTATATTTTTAGTTTTACTAATTTAGGGTCACAACTTAAACACACACACCCTAAAACCAACACGCACACAACTCCTCACACCCTAGAACATACACTTATCCTACACCTAACATACACACAATCCAAATCCCTCATCCCCACCATTTTTCCAAACACTACACTCTCCCTCACTCTAACCTACCTACACCCTCATCATACCTAATCAACCTACCCTTATCTTCTTCCCCATCTTCTTCTCTCTCTCTCCAAACTCCATAGTCACACCACCATTAAACTCATCTCTCTATCCTCTCCTCTCTCTCAGATTCGCGACCTCCAGTCCAGTGCTGCATCGCCTTATCGCCCCCTCACCGGAAATCATGCCGATGACACCCCTGCACCAACCGGACCCGCCATCTCCTGGACCCACGAACCCCCCCTCCAACACCTGAACCAACCCGAAATCGCACCTTTGCCCATCACCGAACCTGACTACAACCCCATAACTGCCGCCACCAGCTCCCTTTCCCGCTGCCTGACCCAAGCCGGGCGACCCCCTTACCCGATCGCCTAAACCCGCGATCTCAAACCCCGTGACCGCCGGCGGCCAGCCACCTTCAGCACCCCCAGCAGTCGCGGACCCCCTCTGCTCCACCCAGGCGCCGACGACCTACCCGGACTCCGATCCCAAGCGTCGTCCACCTGCTCGCGACCCTTCCAACCCACCCATTTCCCTCTTCATCAACCAAATCTGATTTTATCCTCACCACCACATTTCCAACATGACCTCACATCTTACCCATGCACATGTGTGCATAATTCCCTAGACACCCTCACCCAAATACCTTCCATATCCCATACACCCTTGTCTTCACATTTTTACCCCATGCTCCATACATACTATTTAAAGGATGGAAGACCCCATTTGAAAAAGACTTTTGATCGTATCAATTTTGTAGAGAGAACTCTAGAGAGAGATAGGTTAGATTAGAAAATAAATTAGGTAGAACATTTTGTAAATAGTTTTTGTTTTTATTTTTTTGAGATTTGGTGAGATTTAATTGTGAGTAATTAAATTGTATGGAAGAAGATAGACTTCAAATTGCCAATTTCAAGGAGACTTGTTGAAGATTTGTTCTCTTTCTCTACTCTTTTATTATATATGCCTTTGAATATTTGTTCATCATGTTAGGCTAAATCCCCTTTCAAGGGGTGGGGTTAACCCTTATTTGATGTTATTTTAATTTAATTAGTTTGATTACTTGAAAATTCCCTTTGAATATTAATTTTTATCCCTCACCCTTAAATTTACACCTCGAGAGAGGGTAAATGATTTTCGAGAGAAAATCGAAATTCTAAGTTATAATACCCATTTTAGATTCTAACTAGAGATAGGGTTTTTTTAAGTGTGGTATTATTCCTTGAATTTCAACTCTAAAATTCATTTTCTAGATTTACATAAATTTTAATCGATCGATCCTAGCGGGTGATTAATTAAAAGGAGTGTAGATCTATTTTGCAGAGTTGTGGGGGGTTAAAGTTAATTTTTTAAAAGATTACAATTAAAACTACACTTGTAACGAGAGTTGATTTTTAATCTTGGTATTAATTTGGGAGAATTCAAATAATTAAATTAATTAATTAGAATAGCTAAAATTTGTGGTGTAGCCCCACTCCTTGATTGCTCTCACAATTATTTACCTCACTTTATCTCTTATTTTAGTGTTAGACTTTATTTTTTTATTTTAGTCACTTTTTAGTTAGTTGTTATCATATCTCATTTAGTTTAGTTTAGTATTATTTTATATCCTCGCCCTTGAAAATTGTTTTAATATTTGAAAAGCTAAAAAAAATTAGAAAAAGTGAAAAAGCGCAAAAAGAAAATAAAAAGTGAATTACAATTGAGTTTGTCTCTACCTTACCCCCTTGATGTGGATTAATACCTCACTTACCATTATACTCTAGTTTTGTCTACTTTTATAGGTTTGTGAAGATTTTTTATTAGAGGAGCTTTTCAAGCAACGACGAAAAAATATACACTGAAAAGTCTACTCTATCACCCTGAGCGACCAACCTTACCTTATTACATATAATGGTACAATTCTCATCCATCTTATTCTTGAAGATACACTTAGTATCAATCATATTCTTCTCACTAGGTGGGGGGATAAGTTCCCAGACATCATTCTTTTTAAACTGAATCAACTCTTCCTACATAGTGGATATCCACTGTTCATCTTTGAGTGCTTCTTTGATATTCTTGGGCTCTACATTGGACATGTAGCACATAAAGCTAACAACGTTCTCTAGATGAGCACGAGTCTTGACACCTAAGGGGGGATCTCCAAAAATGGCGGAAGGGTCATGAATTTTGCGAACCCAAGTAGGTGTGTCCCACAAGCCAGGAGTAGGGGTTCACCCTAAGTGTGTGAGGAACAATGGGATCATAACTAGGAGGTGCATCATCCTCACACAAATGGTCAGGATCAATAAACGTCGATGACTCATCATTTTTAATAATGACATTTATTGATTCCATAACATTAGAGTTGTTCATGTTAAGAACCTGGTAAGCTCTACTTGACAATGAATATCCTAGTAGAATTCCCTCGTCGCTCTGGGAGTTGAACTTTCCTAATTGCTCTCTGTCCCTCAGGATGTAGCATTTACTCCCAAAGACATGGAAATACGAAAGGGTTGAATTATTCCCTGTCCATAATTCATATGGTGTCTGAAGTGTGTGTGGGCGAAGATATACCTTATTCATCGTATATCAGTTTTCACGTTTAAAAAATCCTGTTTAATTCCGAGTCAATCATAGTAATGATCCACCTTTACTTCTTTAAATTTTGTGTCGTTGTCATTACGCATTCTGTTGCTAGTGACACCATGTGGATTTTGCAGGAAATGGCACTTGGTCGTAAGAAACTTTATAACATTGGATTTCTCTCTCAGGAAACCAACTATCTAATAACGAGAGAAATCATCTACCATCATAAGGATATACCTTTTACCACCCAAAATCTCAGTGTGAGTAGGACCAGAAGATCTATGTGTATCAACTCAAGCACATGTGAAGTGGTAATGGTATTTAACTTTTGATGGGTACTACTGACTTATTTTCCCTGCTGACAAGGACCAAAAACCATGGAAGTTGGATTTCCAAGTGACGACAAGCCATGTACTAGGTCTTTTTTCGCTAAACGCTCAAAATCTCTAAAATTAACTTTGATGCCACAGATCCATAAAAGAGATCATGGCGTTATTGCACACAAATGAGGACTTAAGCACAATCCCATAACATTTGTCTTCTCTCCTCACCCCTCACAATAGAAGTTTATCGGCTTGATCATACACGTTACACTGTTCCGGTCAAACTTTATAGAAAAGTCTGTATCACATAACTAGCTAATGCTGATAAGGTTTCCTTTCAAACCTTTGACGTACAAAACATTATCTAGCTTAGAAAATTTGGGTATCTCTACTCTACCATGTCCTATAATGCTAATTTACTCCCATCTCCAAAGGTGAATTTACCATCTTTACGATCCTTAAGGATGGTAAAAAATGAGATGTCACCAGTCATATACCTGGAATAACCACTATCAAAATAGAACAGGGAGGTATTATGAGCCTTAAGAGCTACATGGACAATAAGGGCTTTCTTTTCACGCTTAGGCACCCAAGTAGTAGTGACCTTTTATTTACCCTTATCGTTGTAGGGTCTAGTGGGGATGTTGGAAGTATCCACTGACGGCAAAGAAATCTGTTGGAACACTTCCATCAAACTGTGAGAAATGGTGACTATACACTCAACCTGCTCTTTAAGGCTAGCAAAATCACTAAAGTGGTGTACGTCTAGTCTGACCAAAACTATAGAAAAACTTCCTAAGGTGGACTTTTCTCTTACAATAAGTGCATAAATAAATAGTCTTAGGCTGACCTCGGTTTACTTTTCTTGGCCAAACATATATTTGGGGTTTTGGTTGAGGGCCATAAGGATTCACAATGAATTCAGGAACCGGTTCTGGTGCGACATGTGACGTGGAAGCATCATCAAAACTTATTTATTGTCTCTCACCAAACCCTAAAGTGGGATCGAGTAACATCTTTTCCATCTTTCCCGAGATTTTTAAATATTTTTTCTGAGTTGGGCTACATGGGCTTCAAGTTTCTTCCAAGTCCCCACGTATGCAAGGAGCTCACTCGTAAGACTAGCCACTTGTTTAGTCAAGTCTCCTCTCTGTTTTTCCAAAACACTTTATCTCTCTCTCCAAAATATCTCTCCCTCTTTCTGTCAAAGATATGCTAATGGAGGACTCTCTCTCTCTCTCTCTCTCTCTCTCTCTCTCTCTATCTATCTATCTCTCTCTCTCTCATCTATCCTAAATCCTTCTCTAGCACAATGATCCAAGTTGCTAACCCTTTGTTTTGATTTTTTGTTTTAAAGGACTCAACATATAACTCGACATATGCGCGCTGTAGGCCACTCTCGCTCTCACTTACTGCATCATCACCCTTACTCACGTTATTTTCACTATCAAGGTGTCCTTGTTAAGTAGCTTCCTCGTCTCATAAGGTGCACTAAACGTACTCACATGAATAGCCATGAATGCGGCGAAGTTACATTCATGCGGTGATTCTTCTCCTAAGTCCACCGACTCGACCTCGCTCTCATCACTACGGGTGTAAATTAAGGAGGCTTTTGCCCTTGCCTTGATGCTTTAACCTAGTTGGGCACTCATATACTTGTTACCTCTCCCATCACACTCATAACACCTTTCTTCCTCTCTCTTTGGGGCGTCATTTTTATCCTTTTCAAATTTCTTCTCACTTTAATTTTTCTCAAAACTCTTTTTATCTGTAGATGTGCCATTATTTTTAAGTTTAAATGGATAAGTTATATAATAGAATGTCGACTTATCCATTTAAACTTAGCTTTTTCAAATAATTAATATCAAGAAATTTTTTACGAAACAATAATTACACGGTAAAGTTGTGTAATTGGCTTTAATATCAATTTGAGAGTGCGCTACGGTTGAGTGGTCAAATTTATTTATTTAAAGGTTAACTTTTTACCAGTTTTCAACCCTAGTTCACACAACTAAATGATTGAAAGAGGTAAATTAATATAACATGCAACTACACATTCAAGAAGGCCAAATTTAGGAAAAATCCCAGCAGGGCAAAACCAATTCTTAATTCACTATATGTGTAAATCGTAACTTACAGCAATAGAGAAATATAGACATAGACAAATGAATATCCTGCACGCTTCGATTTGTCTTCTTCAGCAAGATCTCCCGGAAGAACTTCAAGAACAACAATGGAGACAACTTCTCCATAAGTACCACTCCAAGATAGGAATATGTGTCTATGAGGGTTTCTCAATGATTCACAAATACATTATGGGAGGTTTGAGTGAATCAATATGGTTTTTTGCCTTTAAAAGGGAAGACTTAAAGTGCAGTAGGTCTGTAGCAGGTGAAGTTAAAAATTCTTACGAAAAAACTATAGGAAGGAAGTTTAAATGGGCAAACACAGAAATTGTGGCAGCGCTATGTTGTTTGAACGACATCTCAAGGTCGTTTGAACGAGACAGTGATCTTGTTAGAAGACCCTTTGAACAATGTAAAAGACGATCTAATGAAAACCAAAGCATTACGGGTTCATTTGATCCATATTAGATCAGGGGTATTAAAAGACCACATCAAATGACATGGCTATGTTGTTTGAATGACCTAGTAAGTCGTTTGAACGATTGTAAAAAAAAACTTTCATTTTAAAAAAAATCCAACCTCATTTCTTATAAACAAGTTCAAATCGGATAAAAATCTCCCAGATATAAATGCAAACATTAAGAACTCCAAATATAATTATACCATAAAGAAGTGGAGTTATGGATAAGGGTTAATGTTGATCGTGACGCACGTTGAAGTTAATGGGAGCATGATGATGGGCACGTTGCCAATGATTCGGATAGTGGACATCGTGGATGATCGTGTAGATGCGCTAATGTAACGAGGTAAGCCATACCTTACATGATCTAGGAAAAATAGATAATACCTAGATTCTAGCAAATAATAATATAAATATTATCCTTACAATGGAGGTTCTCACCATCAAACCCGAGATCATTATTCGGGTCGTGAGGGTACAGGAAGAAGACCAGCTTTGCTAGGAGAAAGTTAAGCAGTTATTAGCCGACGGGGTAAAGAACACTCAATTGGGTCAAATGGCGAATGAGATTTTAGGGAAGATTGCTTGTCCCAGATAACGAGTAGTTGAGGCGAGCCGTTATAATAGAGGCTCATAGTTCACGATTTAAAATACATCCCGGTGGGTAAAAGTTGTACTAAGATATGCGATGTCACTATTGGTGGGCCAGTATGAAGAAGGACATAATAGTCTTTGTATCTAAGTGTGCCACGTGCTAGTTAGTGAAGGGAGACCATCAGCGTCCCTCAGGTGTGCTAGAGCCTCTTAATATTCCGATGTGGAAGTTAGAGAGAAGTTCCATGGATTTCATCATGGGATTAACTACGTCACAACGGGGTACGTTTCTATTTGGGTGATCATGGGCCGATTGAAAAATGTGGCTCACTTTTTGCCAGTCTGGATAGATTACACATCAGAGAAGTATGCTAGACTTTTCTTCACAGAGATTTTAAAATTGCATATGGTACCGCTCAACATTGTGTCGGATAGGGATAAGAAATTTGTGTCCCACTTTTGGAAGAGCTTCCAGTAGGCCTTAGGGGTGGAGTTGAGGTTGAGTACCTCGTACCAACTGCAGATCGATCGACAGACGGAGAGGGTGAATTTGATGCTGGAAGATATGCTGCAAATGTGCATTTTAAACTTTAAGGGGAGTTGGGAGCAGTACTTGCCCTTTGTGGAGTTTGCGTATAATAATAGCTACCAGTTCACTATTAGGATGGCACCGTTTGAGGCATTATATGGAAAACCATTCCATTCACCCTCATATTGGTTAGAGGTAGGAGAGAATAAATTACTCGGTCTAGAATTCATCCAGGAAACCTCAGAGGGATAGGATTCGAACTACCCAGGATAGCCAAAAGAGATGTGTGGATGTAGGACGGAGGTACCTAGACTTTGATGTCGGGGACTGACTGTTGATTAAGGTGTCTCCCATGACGGGAGTGATTAGATTTGTGAGGAAAGGGAAGTTGTCTCCACGGTATGTGGGACCATTACCTATCATTGAGAGGATTGGGCCCGTAGCATATTGGCTGGGACTACCAGACCACTTGTAGTGAATGCACGATGCCCTTCATATTTCTGCATTGCAGAGGTTCCTTAAGGATCATATTTCTTACCAATATATTGATATTAATAAGATAGAGCTCCAGGCAGACGTTACCTACGAGGAGAGACCTTTAGCTATTCTGGACCATTGGGAGTGTCGGATGCGATCTAATATTGTTCCGTTGGTACACGTACAGATAGAATATCATAAGGAGGATGAGTCGACCTAGGAGAGGGAGGACGACATGCGAGAGAAATATTCGAAACTCTTCTAGGCAGGTGAGTTTTGAATTCCGAGGATGAAATTTCATTATTAGGGAGAAGAATGTAATACCCCGTATTTTTGGAATAAAATAAAATCAGTAGGAATTAAATTAAATCGGTTGAATTTAATTAATTAAGTTGTGAATACATTAATTAATTATTATTTCATATTATGTTAATTTAACTTTGCATGTTAAATAATTTCAGTAGAAAATAATTGCATGTTTATAGAATAGTTGATATCGGATGTGCAACACAATTGAAAAAAAATTATACGTTGAATAGAAATAATTTGAACGTATTGCGGGAGGTTTTGGGAACTCTTTTAGGTTTTTTTAGACCTCTAAAAATGGTTTCGAGGCATAGGTATATCATTTGGGAGGTTATCGGGCTATTTTGGTTATGGGCTCGAGCCCATTTGGAGGTCCAAAAATAGAGATTTAAGCCTAACTTGAGATTAAGGATTTTTATAAGTTAAGTAAGAGCTTGGAAAACACAATTCATACATTTAAAGAAACCCTATCAACCCCATTTAAAGAGAGGAGTTACCAGGATCAAGAGGAATGAGGTATTTAGGGATTAAAGAAGAGGAGCTTCGACCTTCATCATAAGGCAAAAATTTCTTGCTTAAATTATTGTCCAATGTATTTTCTTAATTCATCGTATTAATCCTTCATATAATTTCTAGGTTGCAATTTGATATTGGTGATAAAATAATAGGATTCAATCTCATGTGTGTATTATGAATTAATTTGAAACTGGTGTTTTAAACCCAGAAATTTAGTATTATTATAACCTTGAATTGGATTGTAGAATTCGTACTTTACATTCTCGAATTGATTGGTAACCTTGATTTATATATTAAACAATAAAACCCATATTATAGGATCAGAATGTTATGAGAATCACGATCCATGTGAAATGTCAAAATCTGATTAGAATGTAAATGGATTATAAGGTGAGGAGTCTGGTTTAAATAGATATTATAGTTGATGTAAATTCAGGGTTTTTGGGAAAGGATTGTATGTTAATTTGTGTTATTGACTAACCCAAACAATGTATTAAGTCAAGGGGAAACTAATTATATGGTGATCTATATGTATGAACCATTGGAATGGGGATTAGAGTTGAAATAAGAATTTGCGTATTAAGAAACCTTGGCAGATCGGGGCTTCTGCCTAAATTCGAATCGATTCGGCCTCCTTAAGGCGAATCAATTCGGCCAGGCGAATCGATTCGAACCTAAGAGGAAAATCGATTAGGTCCGTAAGGCAGGTTAGGCTGGGACCGGGGATGGACCTGGAGGTTTTTTAGGAACCAATACGAGTTGGTAGAACGATGTTTGGATGTTTCATTAAAAGTGCTTTTGTGGCACTAATATTAAATGGAGAACTTATAATTAACTGAGATGGCTACGTTCCATTATTAAAGGAATAAAATAAAAAATTAACGGATTGGTTAATTATTAACGTTGGATTATTTCTGGATGAATATATGGGACATCTTAGGTAATAATAGATTAATTACTTATACATATCGTGTGATAATAATAATATGTAGTTATTTATTTGTGTAAACATACCTATGTTTGTGGACGATCTTATCGATTGGGGTTACACACGTTTTGAGGATGTAACACACGTTAGCACATGTCGGCTAGGCGTTTTGTAGGTCATTATTTTAGGTACTACATAGCAGCACCAGTTACAAGAGGTAGGTGTAGATTCTGGGATCCATTATCAATGCTTTGGTATGGGCCATGCGATTGTGAACTGCGTAGGGACCGCCCCACTTGTGTGTATTTTGTGATATTCGATTTAAATAAAGGATTCCTTTAGAATTACCAATAGAGCACGAACGAGACACTACTGATAGATGCCTTTAAGTGTCGCATATATGTAAGGACATATTTATAACCATATAAATTAAATGAGATTAATTGATCAGTCTAATGATGTATACAATAATTGATAGATCCTATACTACGTAGTATGCATGATAAATGTTTATATTACTTTTGCGAGTAGTATGACTGGGGTATTTTGGGAAGTGGTGAGATGCGTGTATATACTTACATTTAAATACGTGAATTATGTTAGATGCATATTATATTCAATTGGCACAATTATCAGTTATTACCTTTAGGACTTGGGCGGTTATACATGTAGTATTGCATTTAGATGAGAGATGAGATACTTAACGTATGTGAGTTAAATAAATGTCTTATTATGAGTTAATGCTAAGAATGATATAAATTGTTAAACAAGCGCCATCTTCGATGTATTGTGTTTGACCAACCTTTACGTGGAAAATGGGAGTTGTTACAATTCTGTTAAAACACTATTGAGTAGTTATACCACCTCTTTGATGTGTCTATACATAAATGATGGAAATTAACTAGTAATAACATTTTACCCATGGCCAAAATTAATGAAGGTTTTTTGTTTTTCCTATTTGAAGGGTGTGAATCTTAAGAAATATATGTCATTTAACATTTAAACTCAAATATAAATGAATCATATGATAATTTAATATTTAACCCAATTTTCCCACACTTAAACACATAACATAAGATAAACAATAATATGAATTTTACAATCTACCAATATTGTAAACAGTGAAACAAATATTTTTAACAGTTAATAATCAAACGTAAGCATTGGAGTTTGTCTATATATTCTTGGTCTTTATAATGCAAAATCATACTTGGCATTTGTTTTTCTCTCTCTTGTACCCCTCTTCTCTCTAACATCAACTTTTCCCATATAGTTGTGGTGATGCATAATGCTTATTGTGAAAAGTTTACCAATTGTAGACAATCTACTCTCTAATACTGTAAAACATCCTATGACTCCCCTTTATGGATTGAGGCTTGGAGAACCATCATATTTTCATTGATTGCCTACATATAATGCACATGAACTAAATATTGAGCTTGCATTATTACCTTGTGGCACACATTGCCTATTTTATAGGTTATTCATATCTACTTTTCGTTTATATATACCACTTTAACCTTATTTTTCATTCGAAAGGTGGAATTTTGTAAGATTTGATTATAACATTGTTGGAACCAATCCATGTAATCTGGATTACTTTCCCTTGATTTTTGTTCAATTAGGGAGGATACCAAGACTTTTGAAAATAAATTAATCCTTACAATTCTCTTCATATCACTTCTCATTATTCTGGAGAGCATTGTAAAACACACTCGCCTCAGCGAAACAAACGCTTCCTTGCAGCGAATGAAACTAAAAAGTAAGATATTTTAGGAGATCTTTCATTATCCTCATATTCCTTTATTGGTTTTACAAACACCCCACTTCATACACGTCTCTCATTTTGTAAACATCAAATTTTCTTAATCTCTCCCACCACCTTATTTAGTTTTTTTTTATTATTTTATAAAGCCCATTAATGAGGCTCTTACCTCATTCAAACCTTTAACAATTCTTCCTTTTAAACAAAACCCTCTCAAAACTATTAATAACTCATTCAATTCCTCAAAGGTCAAAGTTAAGATTACTTATGGAAACGTTTTAATTTCTAAAACCTCACATATCCATATATTGATCAAAATAGGCAAACGAGAAACCAAATTACCCTCCATGATAACTACTAAAAAAATTTTGCCAAAACATTAGAGCAATTCATTATAATAGCAATTTAATGCATATGATATAATATGTAGTGAAAAACTTATTTGTTAAAATTTTACTAATCAACCAAATTTAAATTTAAATTTTATCAATATTAATATTAATGCAAGATATTAATCATATTAACCTAAGATAAAAAAAATTATAAATCAAATTTGGCCACTACCGCAATAAATTTTATTGAATGAAATTAAGAAAGCAAGTTTTTCACTACCTCGTAGACAACACAAAATTTTTAGATATTTTCTAGGAAACAATTATTAATTAGGGAAAACACACTTATACCTTACACGTGGTAAAATGAAAAGAAAGAAAGGCAAAATGTATTGATTCTTCGTTTGTAATCTTTTTTTTTTGTAAAGTTTCTATTTATTGATACGGGGAAATAAATGTATGGATTTACCTTTTATTTCAATTGACGTTAACTACTCGAATCTTTTACAAGCTAGCTATGTGATCCAAATATTTATAATTCCTTTATTTTTCTAATTCCCATGCACGTTATTGCTCCAATTAACTTCCACGCATGGCTTGAAGAGCCTTCCACCTCTATTCAATCATTTGAGATACTATCAGTACACCCATTGACGTTAACTATATTTTGTCATCAAACACTACTTCAAATTTCTCACAATTTCAAACTTTAATGAGGAACAACTTTTATCACAATGCATATAAGTGACAATAGAGCCATCTTTACCTTAAATCTATTACACCTTGCAAACTTTTCAAGTCTTGTTATCAGACTCATAGCCTCCTCAAGTATAAATGTTAATGAACAATGATGCATTGATCACCAAGGGAAGAAGCATGGATATACAACCTAGAGATTTATGATCCTCCTTGATGATAAGAAGATCACCCAAAGGATGTTTTGTGATGCGAAGATATATAAAATTTTGAGTTAATATAGGGATAATATGTTGTTATGTCTTGAAAGGGACACATAACGAGATAAATTAGCTAAGATTACTAATGTGAGAGGTAGTTGTTATGGGTTAATATGAATAGAATATGGAGTTATGCCTCGAAGGTGATGAATAACAATAGAGACAAGTTTAGAGAACTAATGTGAGAGGTAGTCATTATGGGTTGTGGAGAGGAGAAGGCAATGAGGCAACCCATTGTTATCTCACAATAAATTTTTTAGAGGAGTTGGTTACGTAGATGTTATTTTTCGAGGGGCCTGACACTATAACTATTTCTAGAAACATCGTAATGTAAGTGTGATGGTAGCCAATGGTCAATACTACAGTATTCACTAAAGATTTGTGAAGAAGAACAAACACTAATTATATTAACTAATGACAGTATTTAAAATAACCAAGATTACACTGATTGATAAATATATTAACATGAAATTTGTGAAGTTTCAAATTATTTTGAGAAAATCCATGATTACCCAAAATAAACTAACAAGATAAATTGCTATTAAAAATTGTTAGTTTTGTTAGAAAAATCTTTTGAAATTCTTAAATTGAAACTATTTTTTTCAGGTCAGAAATTTCAAATTTTGAAAACCTATTTCAATGCTGAATTTCCTGTGAATATAACTTCTCATTTAATAGGAAACATGATAGTGACTTCTCAGAATACCCTAGATTAGATCGACCACTTACTCAAGAGGAGGTTGACTAAGTTAGGAATTTTTCAACACACTTGGATAAGCACAAATCAAGCTCTCAAATAATGTAGTAATTTAGTCCAATTACATCAAATACTATTAACTTGGAAGCAGATTGACTATAGTCAAACTCAAACACTGTAATGCTATAATTAGATAGGACTCATTATTTGTATAAGAAAATATCTTCGGTTATCAAGAGAGCATAAGATTATGAACCACCGGTTTGCACATTGTTCCTTTGACCCGCGTCTTGGACTCTTAGCTATAAACCTTAACACTCCAAGTTGTTTCTCTATTAGTGAAACAACTCGCCTCTCTTCCACGTGGATATAGGTAAGGCGAACTTGCTGAACCACATAAATTATGAGTCACTTTACTATTTTGTAAAACATTATAGGTCTGTTTAGGTAATTAACATTATTATAGATTCGATTCGCCCACACTTCCGAGTACTCAAAACCCCACATATCCGCCTATTATTCAAAAGATAAGGATGAGAAATATAATTACTCATATGATAACTGCCAATAAATTTTTGCCAAAAATTCAAACGAAATCTTTTTAGTACCAATTTGGAAGTGCATGTTGTATAATAGGTAGTAAAAAACTTTCCTTTTAAATCTTTATTAATTAACTAAACTCGCGTTTTATTGTTAAAATTGAATTTTAATTTTATTAATATTAATTCAATATATAAATCGAATTAACATAAGATAAAAATATAAATTCAAATTTTACCACTAACCTAATCAATTTCATAGTTATAAGGTTCTCTTACTAACATGTTTACTTCCATTTTGGGTGATGTATTTGTGTTTAAAGCCCCGCACGCTCTTCGTCTGAAAGATCTACACATTCATGATGCTCCAATAAATTCAATAAAAATAACATTTCTTCTTTCCCGACTCTTTTTTTACGATAAGATAATGAAATCCGAATTCTCAGATTTTTTGAATAAAACATCAATATGCGTTGTGTTCGAGGTCGGATACCACCATTGATTATTTTATGGGAAAGTAAATGAATGACCTGTGGGTCTTCAACCTCCACGTGGCATTGCCCAGCCATGTAAGAAAACAATTTTTTCATGACCTTTTAGACAACACACATTTTTAGATATATTCTAGGAAGCAACTGTAAATTTGGTGAACCCACTTATACATTCAAGTTCTAAAAGTAAAAAGAATGTGAGGAAATATTTATTTATTCACTAGTTCGTAATCTCCATTTCATTCTTCTAAAGTTCCTATCTATAGATGCAGGGAATAAATGTCAAGAATTTCCTTTTATTTGAATTTGCCTTACCAACTCAGATCTTTTCTAAGTTAGTCATGTAACGCCCTAACCCAAATTTATGGGTTATCCGTAGTCAACCTTATCCGACCCGAGTGTTAGGTGTGAAGTGCAATGAAACAACCTATATAATGTTGCCAATCCAGTTTTATTTTTAATTAACATTTCACTTGTTCAACATGCGATTCTAGTTTCGAGTCATACTATTTGAGGGACCCGTGGGAGGCATCCTCGGAGTCTAAGCATACAGATCTACAAATCTTAAAATTAAATATAATACTTACGTGTATAACGCTCTCAAAATACAAACCCACACCCTACCTGCCGTAACAAAGACGGGGATGTGTGGCCATGTCCAATGGAAATATACAAATGTAATATAGAAATGAACGACAGAAAGGAGAATCTAACACATTATAGCAACGTGAAAATGTAACTTCTTTGTATCCATATATAAACATACATATACATATACTTAATGCACGAAACAATTTACTTTCCAAAATCCTATTTACCCATATTGATCCACCTTAATCTTGTAAAAGACTCCCTTTTCTCTTTTTGTGCATTTCTCACTCTGTTTAACACACACGGTTAAATACTTGAACAACTACACTTGGTTTGACCAAAAACCACTTCTTTATCAAAAATTACCTTTTTGTTTTAAACGGTCCACATTAGTATTTTCATTGAAAATCACCCTTTCAACACTCGCGAACACCGTGTTAGAAAATACTTATTTAGCCCTTGAAAATATTTAACAATGCACCCTTGTGCTAATTATGAGTTTAACCACTTAGGTTGCTTAACCACCCATTTATCCACTTACTATACCTTTCCTTTACCTTGTGGATATTAATCAATTTACACATTTTCTTGTCTACTTTATCATTTACGTGAACATTCATTAATTCATTTAAGTTAGGTTATCTTAATACACTTTACCACATAACCCGTTTCTCGACATGTTCCTTATCCCTTTATCTTATTCACAAAATCTTCTAATAAAATGAGTACTATAACGGGCTCCACACCTTTGGCAATGCCACCATATACTCTAGCCAGTGGTTTTGGATCTTTTACCCCAAAGCTCCGGGCCCTCCTTAGTCATTCCGGTGTAATCCGAGTTTCTTTTATGTGTTTTAATATTTTACAAATGTCCACATTATTCATTCTTTTCCTTTTTATCCAGCCGAACCCGGGGTTTTACCCCAACTCTTGTTATACTCTGAAAATTATCATTTCATGTCATTTACACTTTAACTTTGATTTTTATTCAAAAATCATATTCATTTAGGACCAATTTGTATAACACCCTTTCCAACATTTTTATTTCATAAAAATATTCCACTTTAAGTAAAACTACCACTTTATTCGTTTGTTTCCAAACTCACCTTTTACTCCATTTTACAAGTATAAAATTCCCAAAACACGATTTTCATAAAATCCCAATTTTCATTTCAAAAAACTTAGGAATATTTACTCATAATTTGTTTTTCAACAAAATAACCTTTTGCAACATGTTTATTTCATAGAAATATTTATTACTTACCATACATTATTTTCATCCTTTAATCAAATGCATCCTACTCGTTTAATCTAACAATAAGACTACAAATACACAAATTAGAGTCTTAATACTAAGAGTAATATTTTCCACCTCAAAGACTTCAAATGGTTGTAGTGAAGTTGGTGTAGGAGGAACAACCCCCACCTCCAAAGTGGCCTCAAGGGTTACCAAATGCATCCTCCGTGAATACTCCATATGTGTTCCATCAAAACCCACTTCAAGCTTCATAAATCATCCATTTTCATCTTCTCCCAAAACCCTCCAACAACACCTCTAAAATTCATAGCTCCACTTCAACAATGGTAAAAATTGGTGTATTGGATTTATTTGTGG
Organism: Sambucus nigra; assembly: GCA_949130495.1. Lineage (NCBI taxonomy): Eukaryota > Viridiplantae > Streptophyta > Magnoliopsida > Dipsacales > Adoxaceae > Sambucus > Sambucus nigra. The sequence continues at coordinate 76,387,413 of OX422213.1, forward strand.
AGGAATATATTTAGAATGTGGTGGTTTATGGTGGTAAAACGGTGGAGGAGTGGTGATTTGTAGTGGGGAGAGGTGGAAGAACACCAGAATGGTAGAAGACCACCTCTCTCTCTCTCTCTCGCTCGCTCTATTCTTGTATTTTTTCCCAACAAATGGCCTAAACAAGCCTTACAAAAACCCATTAAGGACCAAAAATCTCATTTTGCCCAATTTGGGCTCACCAGATATTAACAACTCAACTATCTAATGGCCAAAAATGTGACAACGCACGAGGGCAAATCAGATTAAACATTTTCGCGACACGTCGTTCGAATGACATGAGCCTCGTTCTAACAAAATCTCCATCTCGTTCGATAAGTGGCTTCACGTGACCTTCGCAGGACCGAGATTGTAAGGCAGTGGGACCTTGCATGAACCTTGTTTGATCCCGTGCTTCAAACGAGGTCCAATCCTTGTTCAAACGACATCAATATCGTTCAAACCCTTATTTCTTTTTATTTTTCTAAATTTCAATATTACCCACAATTTTCCTATAATTATCATCAATCCTCACTTCATTATAATTCATACAAATTCTAAATGAATTATTAGGGTAGGGCATTACCAACTTCCCTCCTAAGGGAATTTCGTCCCCGAAATTCTCGATCCGTCAATCCTTATGCTTATGGGGTTTACTAACTTCTATTCTAAGCCATAGAAATCCTCCAAGACAAACCATCCAAGTTCTCCATACTAATCTTACTCTACACTCTTCCACATGAACTTTGTCACCAAATAATTAACATACGACATGTTTTAACGCTCACCATCTCGCTAACCATGAACGTCGCATAGTCATCTCTGAGTCTCCACTCACTTTTGATGATCATGTTTAAATAATTTCTAGAACAACCTATACTAGTACCCAAGGCATGTTGTCACCTCCATGGGTTACTCTCTCTAGCGATCGACACCCACCGAAAATGAACCGTAATACAACCAATCATCGTCTTTATCATCAAAGAATCTTAGTACTGCACATCCTGTGTCCTATAAATCTTTAGTCTATCATGACTACATAACTCTTATGAGCTTGCCAATAATCATACTATGTTAATTTCTCACTCCAAGAAGTAATATCCTTACCAAGTCATCACCGTGCATTCTGCTTACACCTTTTATTGCTTCACTCTGATGACCCTACTACTACTCTAGGTGTCTCACCTTTGAGCATTCGCTAGAGTTTCCCTCTAATCCACTAATCGTGGCAAAGTAACACCGTATGCTAAGTTTTACTCAATTTTTAACACTATACCATATCCTCAAGTCATCATCCCACTCTCTGCAATCAAATCCACTAACTGCCATGTCGGCTAGTCAAACGTCAGCTAATCTTAAGAAAAGTCAATACTATGAGAAAACTTATGGACAAAAGTGCATCCACATGTACACAAAACTTTATGCAATATCAATAACACCTCAGATAGGGCGCACCTAGTTATCGAGTTGCATTGACCATACCCAGTCCACTGCGCTTTACAAGGCCCAACTGCATCGTACCATGATATGGCATCAGTTCGATTTATCACATATACGAGAATACTAATCCCCAATCACCGAAACCAAAAGGGACACACGAGAGTCTGAAGGGACAAGCAAATATCCCGATAAATTTCTCTCATAAGTGTCCAACTATGATTTGTGAAAATGAACTTGCGCCTTATGCTAGAAGTCGTGTCACTAATTCCCCACATTCTCATCAAGTAATAATCCTAATCACATACCCTGGCTCGGGTCACTAACCATGACGAATCAAATCACAACCATTCACTCTCGTAACAAAAAAGTAGTATACTAGCCTGTAATTCTTTAGGAAGTCAATGCCGGACTTCCCTCCTTGGGAGTAAGGCCATACCCCTCGCATCCTTAGCATTCATGAACTACTCCGACTAGAGAATTCCTACCTTGTTACATCTTGGTTTAAATCCCAAATTCCCATAGGCATTACTTAGCTCAAATGATTCATTCACCTTACCGTGTACCTTGACCATAAGAAATTACTAATAAGCTTACATCCAGGTTCTACCCACATAGAATTTATGTGGCGACCACACCGACCGCCGTTGGCATTCGAAGGGTAGTAAGTAACACATATGGCTACATATTCTAATCCGTACCATCTTGGAAGGATGTGCCAAAAACTAGTACTTACTTTCTAAGGCTACCCTAGCATATACCGTTGACACAAGCCAACATTCTTTCATGCTTCGATATTACCCCCACCTTGGTTGCCATTTCAAATCCCCACATGGTGTCATCAACCTAAGTCTTAAATACATTCCTATTACACCTAAAAACAGAGCATCGCAACACCAATATTAGTCATCTCATGACACCCGAGCATTATGCCCTATGAACGACACAAGCTTCTAATTTCTCCTTAGAGGATACACCACCCACCGGTGATGATTCGGAAAATCTCACCCGGCACGTAGACTATACGACTCTTCTAACCTTGACCAGCAATCTGAGATCATCACCCGACCCTCAACACAATCACTACTAAGACACTAACGCTTCTTTCTACAGGATATAAATGGTCTCCCAAGGACACCAAATACATTATATGTAAAAGTCTTAAAACCCATCAATATTTCATCACCTGTACCTTTACCATTGTAGGTGCGCTCTACAAACCTTTCAATACCCACATTACTATTACTCGGTGCTCACAAATACAATAGTCTACGAGCTTATTCCTATAGTGCACCTTAAAAATCAAACACCTCAAGGCGTCATAACATTCAATCTCTATCCCTAATGATGCCACACATCATTAGTCCTACGGGCACCCCAGCATACCCTTAAACCACACTCACACTAGAATTTCCTTGTGCTTAACCATTACTTTGACAGCTAAAATGATCCCTTACACTAAGATATTAATCTTATCTTTCTCGTAACGGTTGTGACCATATACCATGTACAAACCACGACTAACGCTACTAAGGATTATGGCAGGGTACATGGCGTCGCCTATAACCTATAAACGTCAAGGTTTGCCTTATCTAATCCTCGATGAATGTTCAATCATGACAACTAAATTGCCTCACTACGTAAACATCATACCGTGTGCTAGTTTACAAGTTAACACGATTATATAGATTTTGCTAGGATATGGGACATCGGGTATTGCCTATAAATACAAAGGCCTACACCATGGATGCCACGGGGGATCTTATTCCTTCATACCACATTGCAATCAATATACACTACACCCAAGTCCTTAACCAAGGGACCCAATATGTTCTCACCATAAAATCAATACTTATGAACGCCACCCAGTTATCTAACCCCCATATATGAAATATACATCCTTTACAGCTAGGTCGTAATGAACAGTATTCACGGTTGCCACTACCAAGGCTACTCTCATCATCAAAGTTACCACACAATATATCTCACACAAAGGATTGAGGTGTTGCCTCTAATGGCCTACACAACTTCATAAGTTCACCGGTCTACCATCAATCGTGATATCACCCCAAGGATCGAATTTGCTTATTTGCATTAACTACCCATAAGCACCGTACCTAAGGGCTATATAACTTTTAATCACCACTCATCAGTGCTTAATCACAACACCCTAACCATTAACCTCTATCGTTGACTATATGCAATTTGTATTGCTTGCCCAATGGGCATTATCTCACCCTATTAACATCTTAGAAGGCTCTGCGCCATAAAGGATTAGAAAATAAACACTTCACACTAACAACTATAGGGTCACCACTATTTTCGTTCATGGGCACACGTAAATTACTAATAAATCTAATCAAAAGCACGAAAGAGATTTAATAACTATCAGTTCGATCGTGTGCCACCTGACACAAACGTACTTGTCGTGCTAACCTCTTTGACTCTATCACCGAGGACATAAACTAAATCATCACCAAACTAGTGTGACCAACCCCAACCAACACCGACGTCGAAAGATCCAATACCGATCTCACCACGTCATTTTCGAAAGGAACCTTGAACATAGAGCTCTCATACCATTTGTAACTCCTCGACTCGAATTTATGGGTTATTCGTAGTCAACCTTGTTCGACCCGAGCATTAGGTATGAATTGCAATGAGACAACCTATATAATGTTGCTAATCCAGTTTTATTTTTAATTAATGTTTCACATGTTTAGCATGCGATTCCAATTTCGAGCCAAACTATGTAAGGGATTATGTGAAGTACCCCCGAAGTCCAAGTATGCGGAGATACTAATCGTAAAATTAAATATAATACTTACCTATATAACACTCTCAAAATACAAACCCGCACCCAACTTGCCGTAATAAAGACGAGGGTGTGAGCCAATGCCCGATGAGAATATACAAATGCAGTATAAAAATGAATGAAATAAAGGAGACTCTAACACGTTATACCTACGTGCACATGCAATTACCTTGTATACATATATAAACATACATATACATATACTTAATGCATGAAACAGTTTACTTTCGAAAACCTTATTTACCCAAATTAATTCACCTTAATCTTGTAAAAGACTCCCTTTTCTCATTTGTGCATTTCTCATTTTATTTAACACACATGGTTAAATACTTGAACAACTACACTGGTTTGATCGAAAACCATTTCTTTCTCGAAATTAACCTTTTTGTTTTAATTGATCCACATTAGTATTTTCATCGAAAATCACCCTTTCAACACCGCGAACACCGTGTTAGAAAATACTAATTTAGCCTTTGAAAACCTTTCAAAATGCACCCTTGTGCTGGGTTTAACCACTTCGGTTGCTTAACCGCACATTTACCCACTTACTTTACCTTTCCTTTACCTTATGGACATTTATCAATTTACACATTTACTTGTCCACTTTATCATTTACGGGAACATTCATTAATTCATTAAAGTTAGTTTGTCATAATACACTTTACCGCGCAAATCGTTTCTCGACATGTTCCTTATTCCTTTATCTTATTGTCGGAATTATTTAATAAACAATGTACTTTAATGGTCTCCACACTGGCGGCGACGCCATCATATACTCTAGCCAGTGATTTTGGGTCTTTCACCCCGGGCTTCGGGCCTTCCTTAATTATCCCAATGTCATTCGAGTTCCTTTTATATGTTTTAACATTTTATAAATGTCCACATTATTCCTTCTTTCCCTTTTTACCCGACTGAAGTTGAACCTGGGGTTTCACCCCAACTCGTGTTATACTTTGAAAATTATCATTTCATGTCCTTTACACTTTAACTTTGATTTTTATTCCAAAATCATATTTATTGAGGACCAATTTATATAACACCCTTTTTAACATTTTTATTTCATAAAAATGTTCCACTTTGAGTAAAATTATCATTTTACCCGTTTGTTTCCAAACTCACCTTTTACTCCATTTCACAAGTATTAATTTCTCAAAACACTCTTTTCATAAAATCCCAATCTCCATTTCATGAAACGTTGGAATATTTACTTATCATTTGTTTTTCAACAAAATAACCTTTTGCAACATTTTTATTTCATAAAAATGTTTATTACTTACCACATATTATTTTCATCTTTTAATCAAATGCATCTTGCTCATGTATTCTAACAACAAGACTACAAATACACAAATTAGAGTCTTCATACTAAGTGTAATATTTCCTACCTCAAATACTTCAAATGGTGGTAGAGAAGTTGATGCAGGAGGAGCAACCCTCACCTTTATAAGTGGGCCTCAAGGGGTTAACAAATGCATCGTCCATACATAGTCCATCAAAATCCACTTTAAGCTTTACCGATCATCCACCTTCATCGTCTCCAAAACCCTCCAATAACGCCTCAAAATTTTTTACCTCCACTTCAACAATGGTGAAAATAGGTGTATTAGATTTATTTGTGGAGGAATATATCTAGAATGTGGTGGTTTATGGTGGTAAAACGGTGGAGGAGTGGTGGTTTGTGGTGGGGAGAGGTGGAAGAACACGCCAAAATGGTGGAAGTCAACCCTTCTCCGTCTCTATCTCTTCTTGCATTTTCCCCAACAAATGACCCCAACAAGCCTTATAAAAACCCATTAGGCACCAAAAATCCCGTTTTGCCCAATCTGGGCTCACTAAAGCTTGACAGCTCTACAATCCAATGACCAGAATTATGACAGCACACAAGGGTAAGTCGGATTAAGCATTTTTTAGGCACGTCCTTCGAATGACACGAGCCTCATTCTAACGACATCTTCGTATCGTTCGACAAGTGGCTTCGCGTGACCTGGGACTGTAAGGTAGTGGGACCTCGCGCGAACCTCACTCGATCCCCTGCTTCAAACGATATCCAAACCTTGTTCGAACGACATTAGTCTCGTTCCATTCTTTCTTTTTCTTTCTCCAAATTTTGGTTTTTCCCATAATTTTCCTACAATTATCATCAAGCCTCACTTCATTACGATTTATACAAAATTTAAATGAATTATTAGGACAGGGTATTACAAGTCATGTTATCCACACATTTATATTTCCTTTGTTATCTAAATTCCCATGCATGTTCTTGCTCTAACTAACTTTCATTCATGGCTTGGAAAGCCTACCACCTTCCATCATGTCATTCGAGATACCATCAACTATCACCATTGTTGTTAACTGCCTTTTGTCATTAAACACTACACTAAATTCCTCAAAATTTAAACTTTAATGAGCACCGACTTCTATCACAACACTTATAAGTGACAACATGACCATCTTTACCCGGAATCCATTACATCTTATAAACTTCTCTAGTCTTGTTATTGACCTCATAGCCTCCATAAGTATATATGTTTATATTATCGCGAAGACAATAAAAATGACTACATAATCTAAAGACGCATGATCTTCTGGGATAACAAGAACATCAATTAGCGGTTTAATGATTAATGTGAAGGCTGTTTTGTGATGTATTGATATGTAGGCTTTTGGGTTGATATGGGTAGAAGACGAAGTTATGTCTCGAAGGCGACAAATAACGAGATAAATAAGTTTGGAGGGCTACTATGAGAGATGATCGTTATTGGTTGATACGAGTATAATACATAGTTATGTCTTGAATTTGGAGAGCTCATTAGAGGTAGTCAACATTGGTTGTGGAGAGGAAAAAGTGACAAGACAATCCATTCTTCTCTCACAACGAACTTGTTAGAGTTAGTTATAGCGATGGTATTTTTTGAGGGGTGCTAAACTGCATCATGAGGTAAGTGCGACAGTAGTCCAATGACCAATATTACAATATTCATTGAAAAACTGTGAAGAAGAATAAATACCAATTATTTTAATTAATGACAATCTTATAAATAACTAAGATTACATTATGATTGCAAAATTTTTAAACATTAAATTGGTATACTTTCAATATAATAGTGAGACAACAGTCAAATTTCCCAAAATAAACTAGCCAAAAATGCTATTAGAATTGATTTTTTTATCGAAAGTGTATTGACCGAAACAGTTGAAAGGTTTCTATAAGTTAATTTATGGGGTTCACGTCAGTGAAATCACAAAATTCACCAATACCATGCTGCCATATCATTTTTCAATCAAAATTTCGACCTGTATAAGGACTCTAAACTAGCAAGCCATATTGCTGTTAAAAAAATGGCTAGTTCCGTTCGAAAAAGCTCTCAACTATCTTTTGGAGGGGCAGTTATTTCAAAATTTGAAACCCTACATTGCTTGTAAAAATTGACTTCCCATTGAATGCATAAATTGACAAAATATACACTCCGATATGACAATTAGTTGTCGTTTTCACACCGAAATATACCCGTTCCACGTCTCTGTCTCACCTTCCCTTAAAAAGTGGAAAAAGTAGACGAAATAAACAAGTCCATCTTTCCTGTCAATCTATCGTATCCAAATACCTTTTATACACTTCACTTTGCACATTTAGTCCTCCTTTACCCTCTCCAACAAAATGTATACCCTCGAAAGATCTGTGTAGCAAAGTAGAAGATCTAAAATGGGTTGTTGTCTAGGCACCATTAAATCCCCAGAACCAAAGAAAGTACATTTCCCGGAACCTGAGTTGGATGATAGAGCTCCACCACTTGAAGAGGAAACGGTGAAAGAAGTTTTATCAGAAACACCCATCCCCAAACCACCTATACTCATCCAAACTAAACAGCCTCAACTTCAACCTTTTGAGGTTCAACCAATGGTTTCCACTTCCACTAAGCAAACACTAGAGGTGGAGAAAGAAGTTGTTTCTGAGGTGTCTCAAGTATCTGAGATGTATAGTTTGAGTGAGAGCTTTTCTACTAATACGGTCACAGACAAGAAAGATGATGATGGTGAAGTTACCCAGAGGATCCGGAGATCTCCGGTCAAAAAAGGGCCAAACTCCGGTGAAATCGCCGCCGGAAATGGGAATGGGAATGAAAGAATTAACAGATCTCCGGCGAGGGGAGGGGGGAGATCGAGATCGAATCCGGGTCGGGTAATGACCACCCCGAAACGGGTTATCGGGTCCCGGAAGGATAATGGCGAGGGGCCAGCAAGGAGGTCGAGGTCGCCGGTGACACGTGGCGAGTTAGGACCACGACGGGATATGAGGTACAAAAGTCCGGTGACAACAAAAGGGACGGTGACTGGTAGAACTGGTGGTCGGTCACCGGTGAGGACTGTAGAGTGTAGTGGTAGTTTGGAGAAGCCGGTGGCAGACGACGACGTTTCGGCGGAGGCTGGGGAGTCACTTGAGAACCCTCTTGTTTCTCTTGAGTGCTTTATTTTCCTATAATTTTGTGGGCTGCCTTGGTAGAATCGAATCATTTTGGAAAGGTTAGTGTTATTTTGGAGGAAAATTAATGACTTTTGTGAAGTTCTGTTGTTAAAACTTGCAACAAAGTTAAAGTATCTGCTGTTTTCTTAATTCTTCCACTTTATTTTCATTTTTGTCAATAAAGATGTATGTATATAACCCACAATTTCTAGATAAAGATTGATAATTTATATCAAGTTGACATATGTTCGTAAGTGCCATATTCACAAACGTGTTCTAATTCTTGTCGGTAGATTTGACGAGTTTCCCCGGTTTAACATGTCATAATGATCATTTGAATCAACAGTAAAAGGGTATCAACTTTAACTCAGTTTCTAATAATGTATTAGATATAGGTTAATGATAACTCCATATATACCTTTCTATCACCACACATTGCATAAAAAATGTTATCATTAACTAATCAAATTTGAACCTGATAGAAATTGGGTAATTAGATTAGGGATAATGATAGAGAACACACTTTGAATATATAGTTGAGGACACGAGACACGTGTTCTTCTATCATTTGTGAATACTTGAGCGGAGTGCGGAGTGTGTCCTATTTAAAGTGTTTACCAATGACACGGGTCATGTGCGTGCCTCTCTTGCACTACCCATAGATTAGTAAGCAGATCACTTGCACTTGATGCCTATGACCTAAGCATGTGTCAAAATGTGAAAATTTGAGTTTGTGATATCATGAAGTCTTAGAACCTTGCACATAAAGCCATTTTGGCAAAAACGACAAATATGTTGGTAGTTTGTTGAATCTTTGCAATTGCGGTTTGGGTATAACGGTCTCTCTAGCATCATTTCGTTCGTCACGACACGTGTTACCATGACATTCCATCTCGCGTGGTGGCAAAGGACATTCTACACAATTTACTATTTGATCTCCCTCCACTCATTAATATCCTCTCACGAATTTCATTATAGACAAAAAGTAATTTTGAATCTTATGTTGTTTTAAAGGGACATCTTTGTGGAATTTACGACATAACTCAGGGAAGCAATTTGACATATGTAAGTGTTTATCGGAGCACTCATAGTAAATTTGTCACGTTTGAGGAGGGGACCTTATTGTACTTGATGCTCACCAACAATGGAAGTGTGTCCTAACATTAAGTAGAACCTAAATGTTTATTACAATTTAGAGGAAGTTACCAACGAGAATAGACAAATTTGTCTGGAAATTGTTAAATGTAGTTACTAATGCAATCGAGGAAGCCTTCGAAATAGGATAAATATATGTTGTCTTAGTTATTAATTTTTTAAAGTTGTTTTGTTAAATGTAATTGCGATCAACCTAAATTATGCATTGCTCTGACAAAATTATGAATACAATAAAATCTTCGATTATCATTTAATCACTGGCGATGACAGTTAATGAAATGCATTATATTAAAAAAACTCTAATTTGATAATACAGTATTTGATTGTACACCAATTTTTACAAATAATTAAAATACTTAAGGGTTATATTGACAAAATTGGTATGTTCACGTGGACGGGAGTAGGGACGAAAGTAACATAATAGTAAGGGTAACATTGATATCATTGGGCTTCCTTTGTTAGATAATGTCCTTTTGATGAATGGATTAAATGCTAATTTGATTACATAAGCTAAATGCGTGATTATTGTCACAATATACTTTTTTTTTATTTTGAATGAATGTCAAGTTGATTTAGAGGTAAATGCATTTTGAATGGCACTATAACTACGGAGAATTGATATACAATCAATACCTCTCCCAAAGTTCTTTCTAATAGTGTGAAGAAAATGTTATGGATCTTTGGCACAAGCACAAGAAGTTACATTATGTGGACTTTAGAGATCTTTGAAAACTTTTAAGGAACGAGCTTGTTCGTGACTTGCCTCATTTTGAGTCGACTTCTTCTCGAATATGTGGTTCTTGTCAAATAGGCAAACAAATTCGAAATCCACATAAGAAGTTGAATGTGATATATACTTCTCGTGTTTTAGAGCTCTCACACATAGATGGGTTCAATTGCATAGAAATATTATAGATTGTAAACGATTTGTTCATGTGATCATATATGATTTTTCTTGGTTCATTTCTGTAGGATTTTTGTACAGTAGGTCCGATAACAAAGACCACTATATTCTCAAATGTAAACAACTCCAAAATGAGAAAGGTTACAATAGCGTTAGAGTTACCGAGTGGTGTAGTGATGATGAATTTTCTTCCACTAAAATAACTCAATAAAATTAGGTTGTTGAAAGAAATAACCAAATTATCCAAGAGATGGCTAGGTTAATGTTGATAGGCAAATATGTGTCTAAGAGGTTTTGCGTGGAGGCAATGAACAGGGCTTCTCAGATCGTGAATGGAGTCTATAGGAGGCATGGTAGAGATAAGACCCCTTATGAGATTTGGAAATGTAATAATCTCATACGCAATCAGTTTCGAGTGTTTGGGAGAAAGTGTTATATACTCGAGGACCGTTGGTATTTGACCAAGCAGTGGTTCTACCGCGTGTACAATTGTCTCTCTCAAAATATGATAGAGTCAATTAATGTCGTTATTTGATAATAACTCATTTGCATTTAATGAAGATGATTGTGAGAATATATCTTTCATATTTTTAATGTTGAAGAAGAAAGGGAAAGAAAAACGATGGAGTGTAAAGAGGTTCCCACACTACCCAAAGTGGTTGTAGAAGTGGGTGACACACCTTTTTGGGTTCAAAAAGGGCCATGATGTATCTAAAATCATGGGAATTCCTTGTGTTAGAGTGAAGATCCGATCTCAACTCCAAAAAGAAATTAACCATCTTTGTTATACTTTTACACTTGAATCCATGAATGTGAAAGAAGCCTTATTAGACAAATATTGGGTCAATGTTATGCAAGATAAATTAGGCAAATTTGCAAAATGAGATGTTTGGAATCTAGTTCATAGGCCTAAGGATGTTAACATCATTGATAAGAACACGTGCAATGAAGGTGGTGTTGTGTTGAGAAACATGGTTAGTCTAGTGGCTTCAAGATACACCCAAATTTAAGATAATGACTTTGACTAGTCTTTAACCCCGGTTTCTAGTTCTAGGCTATAGACTGTTTATTTATGCCTAGCTATAGAATGTGTTATGAACTTCTAGCTCCATAAAATGGATGTGAAGAGTGCATTCTTGAATGGTACTTTCTAATAGGAAGTCTACACATTAACCGCCTAAAAAAAGCTTTATATGACCTTCGTCAAGCTCCGAAAGCTTGGTACGAGACAACCACATCATACTTGGTGGAGGACGATTTTAATCGAGAGTGTGTGGGCATGACTTTATTCTTTCATTCTTGTGGGAAAACCATAGTGAGCCCAAGTCTATGTAGATGATATTGTTTTTGGCTCCACTAATGATGACTTTGCTCATAGTTTTGATTTTCTTATGCAAAAGAAGTTTGAAATGAGCACGGTGGGGGGAACTTAATTTCTTCCTTGGTCCCCAAATGTGTCAAATGGGTTGTGGAGTTTTTATTTCACGATCAAAATATGTTAAGAAACTTGTGAGAAGTTTGACCTTGAATCTTTTAAGCATAGTTGTACTCCCATGAGTTTGTCAGAAAAGCTTAAAAAAGATGTCAATAGGAAGGATATGGACGAGACTTTGTATCTTAGCATGATAGGTAGTTTGATAGACCTTACGGCTAGTAGTTTCGATATATCTTTTATTGTAGGATTTTGTTCTTGTATCCCATTTCAAAGTCGTCAAGCATTATTAAACATGTTGGAGGGACAAGGGGGTTTGGTATTTGTGTTATACCCCATCCCCATAATATAAAGATAACTAAATAATTAGTAAAACACATCCATTTTTTTAAAAACAAACTAATAGAAATTAAGATAATTTCAAGGTTTAAGTGCGAAATATTAAAAAATCAATCATTTTAAAGAGACGCCCATTAAACAAACTCCAAAACAATCTAAGTTAATTACAACTATTAAATTATTCAAAAATTGACAAAACCCTGCTACTACCCAACCTACAATCTAGACCTGGCAGTGGCACCTCCAAAACCTGTAACGTAAACATATAAAATCGTGAGTTTAAAAAGTCAATAATGTACACATCTCTATATAGTAAAAATACTGTTGATACCAAATTTAATCTGCTGACATGGACCATTCATGTGAAGACACGTAGCTGTCTACATGGCAACTACAAACACTTCCGAGGAACTCCCACGCTCCGAGGAACAAAACTGCTTACCCGAGGAACTCATAGTTCCCCGAGGAACACTGTTTACTCGAGGAACTCACAGGCTCCGAGGAACTCATACGCTCCGAGGAACTCTTGAATACCAAGAAGCTTAGGCGGTCCGAGCAACTCAGGCGGTCCGAGCTGCATCTCGAACAAAGCATTAATAGCTGGATAACCAACAATTCAACTGATTCATTAAATGCTTATCATTTGGACGCGCACGCAAAGAGGGCATTAAATGTATTGCCCTTTCATATGCATATCATTTAATGTATTACCCTTTCACATTACAGCCTCAAGGCTATAAATACTTTGTACAATCCTCATTGTAAAAAAAGACCCAGACCGGAATTTCTTGAGATAACACAAATCGAGAATTCCCAAACACTCAGCAATAAAACAACAGTGGACGTAGGCCATTCTTATAACGCTGAACCACTTTAAAATTCTTTGTCTAATTTATTTATCTGTGATTGAATTATTAGAGTGATCTAATTTTTTACATCAACAGATTGGCGCCGTCTGTGGGAAACGACTGGTAAAATCGTTTTCTCATAAAAAAACAATCAATTACCAATGACTGATATACCTGAATCCAGCAATCGAAACACTGGAACCCCTCCAAATCCATCTGCTCCACCAATTATTCCAGATCTGACTGGAATGATGGCGAATCTGGCTCAGGGCCAGACCGTCATGCAAGAAACGATGCGACAACTCATCCAAACCCTCCATGGCGGTGCGCCAGCCCATTCCGGATCACGAAGCATTCAAAGAAATATCCGTGCGCCTTCTGTGCGTACTAGGCGTACTAATTAATATCGCAATGAGGAATCTGAAGATTTTTCTTATCAACCTGGACGAACTTCGTCAGTGCGAGCCACAGATACTGAACAACATGTCACCCTCTCCCCAGAAAGGACCAGTGCATTGGAAAGATTAAGTAGGGCCTCTCCTATTGATCGATTAGGCCCTAGGAGGAACAAAAGTCCTCTTAATGCAGCGTCGATAAGCTTTCGACGACCATCAGATTTAAGGGAAGGATCTGCCCAGTCGCGACCAGCTACTCGTCAAGATGGATCCGATGACCGACCGGCTGCTCGTCGAGATAAATCCCAGGAAGCCACTTCAACGCGATCAGTTGCTCGAACCAATAGGCCCGAGGAAGGGAATGATGCATGGAAAGGATCTATTCAAAGGCTGGAGGATAGATTGGGGGAAATGGCTAAGGCTAAGAACCCTCTACAACAAACCTTTGTTTGGGGAACACCTTTTGTCCAGGACATTGTTGATTTTCCAACACCATCGAAGTTCAAAGCACCTGTTGTGACTCCCAAGTATGACGGGAAGACTGACCCTGTCCTTCATATAGAACAATATCAAGCTGCTGCCGACATCTATGCTGTCCCAGACGAGATGAGATGCAGGGCATTCTCGGGAACTCTTACCGAATCTGCTCAGATATGGTATAATAATCTTCCTCGGGTAAGATTTCAACTTTTCTTCAACTGGCCGAGTTATTCATTGGGAATTTCTGCTTCGGAGCAAAGCCATTTAAACGAGTAGCACATTTGTTAAGTGTTAGACAAAAAGCTGGTGAGAGTATTAGAGACTATATAACTCGTTTTAATAACGAGAAGCTCAAAGTCATTGATTATGAGGAGAAGACAGCTATTACTGCTTTGATGAGTGGACTGCTGCCAAACAAGTTGTATTACACTTTGGCCAAAGATCCACCTCGAACCATGTTGGACCTGATGGGAAAAGCGTCCAAGATTATGAATGCCGAGGAGGTTATGTCTGCAAAGAAGAATATGGACGCCAAAGAAACCAAGGTGGAAGGTGATAAAGCTAAGAAGAAAGAGCATAAAAACAATGGTGGTGACAAACATTCCAAAAGTAGGTCGTCATGGGAGGTCTTGAAGAAATTTGATAAATACACGCCTTTGAAGGCAAATATCAACCACGTCCTGGAAGAAATTAAGAACAGCGAGGAGTTAAACTGGCCAAAGAAAATGAAGTCAGACCCTGACACGAGGAATAGGGAGAAATATTGCGAGTTCCATAAGGATCATGGCCATATGACAAAAAATTGCATAGCTTTTCAGAACGAGATTGAAACACTCATCCGATGAGGAAAGCTAGCAAAGTATGTTGATCGGGGAGGCGAAAGAAGAAACAACGACCGAACTAGAGAGAGATCTAAATCTCCTCGTCGAGAAGAGGAGAAAAAGAAGAGAAACCATGAAGATGATCCAGATGATGACCCCGATCTTCCAAATAAACCAAGGCAGCCAGAACGAGAGGTATTTTCAATACGCTTTGGGTCATTTGATTATAATGGAGATGCAGGAGGAGATGCAGGAGGAGGAGACCTTACTGCAGAAAGAAAAGCTTACCTCGGAGAGGCTCAAGCTTGCTCGTACATTCAGCGAATAAATTTAGCTGAGGAAGATCGCCCGAGAAAGGTGAACAAAGAAAAATTGGTCATTGGGTTTTCAAAGAATGATCTTGCAGGAGTTCTGTATCCTCATGACGACCCACTAGTGATCAAAATGAGAATGAAGGAGGTAATGATTTCAAGAGTGCTGGTCGATAACGGTAGCTCGGCAGACATCATGTTCTACTCGTGTTTCGATAGTTTGAATCTAAAGCTATCTCAACTGGAGCCTTACCACAGACCCCTTATCGGTTTTGCTGGCGAGAAAGTATTTCCACTTGGGACGATCAAGTTGGATATATTCATTGGTACGTGACCTGCTTGTCGGACAGAAAGAATACGTTTCTTCGTGATGGATAAGAATGTCCAATCATCGTACAATATTATCATGGGAAGAGTAGGATTGAAGAAATTCGAGGCTGTGCCATCTATAGTGCATCAGTGCCTAAAATTTCCAACAAACTTTGGAGTAGGAGTTGTGAAAGGTGATCAGAAATTAGCTCGGGAATGCTATTATTCATCTGCCGAGCAAGAAGAACTGGAAGAATCAAAGAAAAAGACTACTACTTATCAAGTGGAGGAAGGTGCAGAAATTGAAACCTTGGATCCTCGGGATGAGTCGCAACTCGTGAAGGGTCAAGTGGTGGAGGCTACTGAAAATATTATTCTGGACGACGAACACCCTGAACGAACTACTCAAATAGGTTCATCATTGGAAACCTCACTAAAACAGGAATTGATAACTTTCCTTAGAAGCAGAAGACAAACTTTTGCGTGGAGTCATGAGGATATGCTTGGGATAGACCCAAACTTCTTATGTCACGAGCTCAATGTGAATAAGGAGATCAAGCCTGTGAAGCAGAGAAGAAGAGTATTCAGTCCCGAGAAGAATCAAGCTATACAGGAGGAAGTCGAGAAGCTCCAGAAAGCTTGTTTTATTGAAGATGTTAAATATCCAGATTGGTTAGCCAATGTAGTGATGGTAAAGAAGAAGAATAACAAGTGGAGGATGTGTGTAGACTTCACCGACCTCAACAAAGCATGCCCAAAGGATCACTTTCCATTGCCCCGAATTGATCAACTGGTGGATGCTACCTCGGGACACGAGTTGCTGAGCTTCATGGATGCTTATTTTGGTTACAATCAGATCAAAATGAAACCTGAAGATAGGGAGAGTACTTCTTTTATTAGCCCTAGGGGAACTTATTATTATAATGTTATGCCTTTTGGTTTGAAAAATGCAGGTGCGACATATCAAAGGCTGATGAACAAGGTCTTTGCTGAACAAATCAGTGACAATATGGAAGTCTATGTTGACGATATGCTGACAAAAAGCAAGAAAGCTGCCGATCATCTAGTTGACTTAAGTCAAACTTTTGATCAACTAGATAAATATCAAATGAAGCTGAACCCGACGAAGTGCATATTTGGAGTACGAGAAGGCATGTTCCTCGGGTACATTGTCAATCAACGAGGCATTGAAACAAATCCTGAAAAGATCAAAGCTCTATTAGGGCTGCGATCTCCAACAACGAAGAAGGAAGTACAGAGTCTCACTGGACGAGTAGCAGCACTCAATAGATTTGTGTCACGAGCAACTGATAGATGTCTCCCATTCTTCAAGACACTCAGAAAGACTTTTGAGTGGAATGATGAATGTGAGAAGGCTTTTTAAGACTTGAAGAAATACTTGGGAGCACCCCCACTGTTGTCCAGGCCGGTGATGGGAGAGAAATTGTATTTGTACCTTGCAGTATCCGAGAATGCAGTTAGCTCGGTGTTGATCAGAGTGGAGAATGGAGTACAAAAGCCAATTTACTACACAAGTAAGGATTTCCGAGGAGCAGAGATCAGATATCCAAGGCTGGAGAAATTGGCACTAGCGCTGATTGAGGCGAGTAGGAGAATGAGGCCATACTTCCAGGCTCATACTATAGTAGTATACACCGATGTGCCATTGAGACAAGCCCTTCAAAAGCCAGAGAAATCAGGGAGATTGATGTACTGGGCAATAGAGCTCGGAGAATATGATATAGTTTATGAACCCCGATCATCACTAAAAGGGCAGGCTATAGCATATTTCATAGGGGAGTTCACCTATCCTGAAACCCCCGACGAGCAAAAGTTGCTCGCTGATCAACCTGTGGATGTTACAGGATTAACAAACACAATCCCAGACCAATTTCGATTGGAAAAAGGGCGTGTGGATGTTACAGGATGTGATACAGAGATAGTTGGGAGGACTCCAGACGAGAAGCAGGAGTTGCACGCTAATCAACCTATGGATGTTACAGAATCAACAGACACAAGCTCAGACCAACTCCGGTTGGTAAAAGGGCGAGTGGATGTTACAGGATCATCAATTTCGAGCTTAGACCAACTCCGGTTGGTAAAAGGGCAAGAAAAGATGATCGACGAGGAGCAAGAAATATCAGGGGAGGATGAAAGGAAGCAGCAAATATTTCATCGAGGAACTCTGACTGATCAGAAATTTGAAGACGAGTTACCTATATGGAGGCTATATGTAGATGACTCATCTTGCAATACAGGATGTGGCGCGGGGATAGTTTTGAGCACTCCGGACGAGGTCGACATAGAATACGCCTTGCGTTTCCAATTCAAAGCTTCCAACAATGAGGCTGAATATGAGGCCATGATTGCAGGGCTAAATTTGGCAAAAGTTATGGAGGCGCAGCAAGTTATGATCTTCAGTGACTCTCAACTGATTGTAAACCAAATGATGGGAGTATATGCAGTTAGAGGAGAATTAATGATCAGATATCATGCAAAGGCAAATGAGCTGGTGTCAGAATTTGCCGCTATTCAGCTGGTCAGAATACCAAGAATGGAAAATGCGAGAGCAGACGCCCTAGCTCGGCTAGCATCAGCAACTCGCACCGAGCTACGACGAACAATCCCAATTGAAGTTTTAGCTGGTCGGAGTATAGATGAAGATCTGACGATGAACTTTATCACCCTTGATTTAGGTCCATCTTGGATGGATCCCATCAGGGCGTATATCGAGGAGGGAGAATTGCCAATTGACAAGATCGCAGCCAAGAAATTGAAGTTTAAAGCTGCTCGGTATGTATTAACTAATGGTGTTTTATATAGACGATGAATTATGGCAGGTTTACAGAGATGCGTACATCCCTCCGAGGTAAAAGAATTAATCGAAGAAATCCATGAAGGGTCTTGTGGAGCACATGTAGCAGGTCGGACGCTTTTGCAAACGATAATGACGCAGGGATACTACTGGCCGACGATGATGGCTGATTGTATTGCCTATGGCAAGAAGTATGACAAATGCCAGTGTTTTTCCTCCATCCGAAGAACTCCACAAGCATTGTTGACACCCATAACTTCCCCTTGGCCATTTGCCATGTGGGGAATTGATTTGGTTGGACCACTGCCAACGACCCGAGGAAGGTTCAAGTACCTCGTCGTCGCAGTGGATTATTTTACTAAGTGGGTAGAAGCTGAGCCACTCATTGATATGACGTACGAGAAGGTGTACCAATTTGTTTGGAAGAACATCATTTGCCGATATGGTCTCCCTCATGCCTTCATCATAGACCATGGGACACAATTTGATAACGAGGAGTTTGCCGCCTATTGTCATTAATCAAATATTTTGAAGGTCCACTCAGCACCAGGCCATCCTCAAAGCAATGGACAAACTGAAGTGACAAACAGAACGCTGCTGAACGGTTTGAAGAAAATATTGGATGATGCGAAAGCAAACTGGATCAACGAGTTACAATCAGTACTTTGGGCTTAACGAACTACTCCCCGAGTAGCAACTGGAGAATCACCATACATGCTGGCGTTTGGAAGTGAAGCAGTCATACCTGCCGAGTTGGGCCTCCCAACGCACAGGGTACTGAATTTCAATTCCCCTGTTAGCGACTTAATGAGAAGACTGGATTTAGACATGCTCGAGGAAGTCAGAGAAGAAGCAGCCATTAGAAATGCTGCTTACCAGCAGCGAACAACTTTGTTCTACAACAAGAGGGTGAAGAAGTGCGACCTGAAAGAAGGAGACTGTGCTGAAGAAAGTAATTCAAAAGCATAACAAACTGGAGACAAAATGGCATGGACCATACCGAGTTACAGAAGTTGTTCGACCAGGAACTTACCGAATAGCAACTCTAGAAGGCGAGGAGTTTAAGAATGCATGGAACGCAGAGCACCTGCGCAAGTATTATCAGTGATGTATATGTAACGCAGTTCCATCAGTATGAATAAAATAAAAATATTCTGCAAGTCTCTCTGTTTATTGAAAATTTTTCGGGGAATACTAGTGCTCGGCACAACTCGGCAGACTAATCAAGAAAATATTTCAAACTGTACCAAGTATGGTTGGTCGGGGATAAAAACCCACTAACTGTAGTTGGTCGACGAGAAGAAAATATTCCAAACTGTACCAACGTAGTTGGTCGACGAGGAGAAAATATTCCAAACTGTATCAACGTAGTTGGTCGACGAGGAGAAAATATTCCAAACTGTACCAACATTAGTTGGTCGACGAGGAGAAAATATTCCAAATTGTACCAAGTATGGTTGGTCGGGGATAAAAACCCACTAACTACAGTTGGTCGACGAGGAGAATTTATTGACCTTGGTTGGTCAGACACATTTTATGAAAAAGACAAAAATTTACCAAGTACGGTTAGTCGGGGATAAACTCTCACTAACTATAATTGGTCGACGAGCACAATTTAACAACCTTGGTTGGTTGGAAAAATTTTAAACATTTTTATACTCATTACTTTATTATTAAGTGATCGAGCAACATTTCTAATACTTGTAACTTTTTCGATGAACAACACTATAATTATCTTTTTAACAGATATGCATAAATGTAAAGTGCTGATATTTACAAGACAATAGCAATTAAGATTTGCAAACAGAAATGAAAGTTTTTCATTAAATTCGAAATAAATTACATTGATGATAAAATGAAAATTAAATTGATATGTATACTAACTGTTACATTAAAAATTCCTATTATATTGGTTTTTTCCCCTCAGCTTTCGATACAGGTTCCTCGCCAGCAGGCGGATCATTTAAAGACTGATGAGATTTGATGAAGTTCAAATCCTTCAGCATCCTGACGTTCATCACAGAAGGTCGATCTAGAATATGCTCGGGACGAGATACCTCAATTTGAGAATGTAAATTATAGTCACCGAGGTATTTTGAAATTAAGCTCCGAGGAATGGCACGAGCTGGGATCCATTCCATGTCCAAATTGTACGGTGGCATAGGCAAGTCGAGCAACCCGGGATCATGGTAGTCCCACATATAGTGTCCTTGTTCGAGCTTCAGCACACCTAAGGCATTCAGCCAGCCTTGTTTGTAGCCCTCATTGTTGGCATTCTGGATACGATCATCCAAATGGAATAGTGCTTCGTTGTATCCAGCCATCCAGAACTCCCTGGGCTGTTTGTGGAATTGATATGTTAGCTTCTCTAGCTGCTCGTGGAGACTCTTGATGAAAATCTCCTTATTCTCCAAGACGGACTTCTGCGCAGAGAGCTGTTTTTCCAAGTCCCTAATCTTCTTTGACATGTCAGACAAAGCTTGGTTCTTCGCCATTAGTTGGAAGGCCTGGTTCTCCAAGGCAGATGCTGTCCTCTGTTCCTCGACAAGAACCCGAGCTGCTCTTGCTTGTCCCCGAGGAGCTCTTCCTCGTCCCCGAGGAGACGTGGAAGGGCCCGACCTCCTCAAGGTATCCAATTCTTCCCTCAACTTGGCATTCTCCACTTCTAGGAATGAAAATCCCTCGTCAGTCACTGGGATTAGGGTTGTTGAAGAAGAGGCTGTAGACTTCAACTGTGATAGCTCTTTCTGCAAGTTGTTTTCCTTTTCCAGCAGCTCGGCAATCTATCTGCATTCCTCGACCTCGCCCCTCAGGGTTCTCTCCCTTACATCATAACCAGCAAAAAGCTTATCGTAACCCTTGTCAGCAACGATCATCTTATACTTCTTCTCATAACTCTCATGCAACAAGGCAGTTGATTCCTTGTATTGATTCTGAAGGTCTTCAAGGGTGCACTGGAGATCCTCGATCATTTCATAGTAAGCCACATTATTGGCTACCGCTCGATCAAGCAGACACTTCAGGTACTGATATGCTTCCACTGCCTGTTCTGAAGCATCCTGGCCAAGGATGTCGGCAACTTGTGCAGCACTCAAGTCTGTGTGACCAGCCTTAAAGTACTCATTGCACTGTTACAACAACTTTGTATCATGGGCAGATAGCAGATCCATCCTGGCCAGAAACTAGCAGAGAAAGAAAAGCAATCATCAATAAGAAGAATAAGCAGAGTATGAATAGAAGATGAACAAACAATATGCAAGAAAATTCAAGTTTTATTAGATCATGAAATTTAGAATTACAAGTGCTGGATTACATTTGACAAAAAAAAAATAATATAAAAGTAAGCCCGAACAACACCACCTTTTCCTTATCTCCCAAAACCTTCTCGGGAGGTTGGGAAGAGGAAGCAAGTTGCTCGGAGGGAACTGTGGGCTGTTCGGAGAGCACCAGCTGTTGCTCAGATGAAGAAACGACTTGCTCGACAGCAGACTGGATGGCTGGGGGGTGATCTCCCATCACCATTGAAGACTCCTCAGAGGTAGCTTCGTCCTCTTCTAATTCTTCTAGAGTAGGAGGAGGACCAGGGATATGCCTCTGGAAGAGCTCGGAGGACTCGTCGACCTTCATTTCCTGAAGGGCAGCGGCCCATCCGTCCCTAAAGTACTTTAGACTGCCATAGTCTACTTGAGATACCATGGCAGCACACCCCTTGTTCCACCCCTTGTCCCAGCCAGAGATGAAGGACTTTTTCACAGCAGCTTTCCTCTTCAGCTTCTCCGAGGAAAGCGTCTCGGACGGAAGGTTCTCAGCATTCTTCAGTTTGATCTCAACCTCCTCCTTCTGCCGACCTATTTCCTGGAGCTGGTCCAACCTCTCCTCGGCAACTTTGAGTTTATTTTCCAGCTCTCCAGCGGCTTTGAGCTTTTCCTCAAGCTCTTTATTTGCCTTCTCCAAGGCATTCTTTTTCTTCTCCAACTCCTTGGAGGCATCAGCAACTCGAGCTTTTTCTTGCTCAGAGGAGGAAATTTTTTTCTCCCAAATAGCCTTATCAGTGGCATACTTCTAGCGGGAGTCTTCCAAAGATTTGATAGCCTCTTCCATAGCTCCCTCCACACTGGATGAGGAGCATGAGGCTTTAATGACTTCATCCTTTTTCATGATTTTGTTAAAGCAGCTCGTCAACTGTAAACAGAAAAAGAAAGCAAGTTAGAAACAGAAATGACAAAGGAAAATATGAGAAGTTCAAAGTAAAGAAACTTACTGAAGCAAGATGACGTGCAGCCAAAGAAGTAACCATGTCCCGAGTAAGATTATCTTCATTACCCTGGACCTCGGGAATGGTCCGGGATTTCACCGAGCTCATGGCAGAGCTCGGAGGGACAAAAGTGGGAACTACAGTCCCAGCAGCTGGGGGCTGAGTAGTGGTGTCAGCCAAATTGACCGATAAGCTTTTCTTCAGCCTCCTCGGGGGAACAATTACAGATTCAACTAAGGATGAATCCTTGGTCGGTGATATCACAATCACCTTTCCAGGAGCAGCAGAGCTGCTCGGAGCCACTGCGGGCTTATCAGCAACCTTCTTGGAGACTTTAGCAGGAGCAGCTGGAGGAGCTGCATCAGTCTTCTTTGTCCCCTCCTTTGGGACATCAATCTTAATCCTTTTTACCTCCCCAGAACCGGAGGCGGTTTTCTCAAACAGAGCAGGAGTTCTTCTCTTCTTCATCCTTTTGCTAAAAGAAATATGAGATTCAGGCGAAGAACTTGCAGAGGCTGGTACTGGCTCTGCTTCACTGATCACTGGACGAGCAGTGAAGGAGGTTGTGTAGCTCTTGTACTGGAGCAGATACGAAGCCGACCTATAGTGCTCGTCGGCAACCCTTTGATGCAGACCCCAGATAAGTCCCAAATGCCTTATATTGACATCTGTTTCTTTTGGGCACTTTCTCTTGCTATCAACTGCAAATAAACAACCATTTTTATCAGTGACACATTTTATCAAACACAAAACAAACATGATTTCAAAATAAATAAAATAAAATAAAAATAACCTATCCCATTGCCATAAGGAGGGCATCTGGAACCTTAGTAAACCTCATCTTCGATTAATGGAGGATGTTGCCAATTTTTTACGACAACCCCGTGTTCAAAATAATCCCTATTGGCATCAGGGAGGTTGACTACTAAGGCTCTATTTATAAACCTAGTTTTTAAATAATAAATATTATCATTAACTGCCCATCTATATCAGTACATGATTTCTGGAATTCCTATACGAGTTCCATGCACTTGATTTAATTTATGCACCCCATTAACTATTCTCCATGTGTTGGGGGCTATTCGTGCAGGAACAACATCAAAGTACTAACAGAATTCCAGACACAGAGGATTTGGTGGAAAAGAAAATCCACACTCAGCAAAAAAAAGACTGGGGAACCAATGTCCCTCAGCCAAATTGAAATAATTAGAAGGCTCAGAAAGCTCTTCCAAGATGACCCAAGATGGAATGGAAAAATCAGAATGAAATTTCTCAAGAGACTCAACAGGATAAACCATGGTGAATAAAGAAATAAAGATGAAGGAAGAAGATCTTACAGGAAAAGAACGGATCTGCTGACTACGGGCGATGGAAGAGATGAATACACAAGAGAGTAGAAGACAATGAAAAACTCGAAGATGGAAATTTGAAAAGGTAGAAGACGATGGGAGTGTCTGTGAAGTTTAAATACCTTACCTTGGGAACTGGCGAAGTAATGATTAGAAACAGGATGATTACATTACCGGCGGCTAAAAGGGCATTAAATATAGGTGCGGGAATCAAAGCGGGCAACAACGGCTAAAAAGACGAAAAGTAACGCGGGAATCGAAGCACGCAGAAAAGTCCAAAAAAGCATGATTCTACGAATTTGGAAAGAGAAATAAATACAAGGGAAATGTTCCTGAAAATCAGGAAGACTATTTAAAGCTGCCATCTTCCGAGAAAGAATGTTCCATACTCCTCAAATTTCGAACTATGAAACATTGGGGGCTTCTGTTGATACCAAATTTAATCTGTTGACATGGACCACTCATGTGAAGACACGTAGCTGTCTACATGGCAACTACAAACACTTCCGAGGAACGCCCACGCTCCGAGGAACAAAACTGCTTACCCGAGGAACTCATAGTTCCCCGAGGAACTCACAGGCTCCGAGGAACTTATACGCTCCGAGGAACAAACCTCTCCGAGGAACTCTTGAATACCAAGAAGCTTAGGCGGTCCGAGCTGCATCTCGAACAAAGGATTAATATCTGGATAACCAACAATTCAACTGATTCATTAAATGCTTATCATTTGGACGCGCACGCAAAGAGGGCGTTAAATGTATTGCCCTTTCATATGCATATCATTTAATGTATTACCCTTTCACATTACAGCCTCAAGGCTATAAATACTTTGTACAATCCTCATTGTAAAAAAAGACCCAGATCGGAATTTCTTAAGATAACACAAATCGAGAATTCCCAAACACTCAGCAATAAAACACAGTGGACGTAGGCCATTCTTATAAGGCTGAACCACTTTAAAATTCCTTTTCTAATTTATTTATCTGTGATTGAATTATTAGAGTGATCTAATTTTTTACATCAACAAATACTATATTAACATCTCAGACATATAAATATTTTCATCTCTATGCCAAATTAGGCCATACACATATTTGGAGTTTACTAAACTCTATATCTCTAAGCCCGTAGGCAGTAAACATAAACTATGGGTTTCAATAACCTAACATCTCTTGAATTGCATAACAATCCAACATATCCCGACTTTTATAAACTCATAACAACCAAACATCTCTTGACTTTTATAAAGCCATAACATCTCCATAAAATACATACATATCATATCAATAATCAACTCTGTAATTATACTCACTTCAAATATATTTTTACTTATTCTTTTCCTTGTCAACCTGAGTCATAGTCACAAATGGCGTGTTAGAACCTAACAATCCACTACAATTAGTATCCTATCAAATATGATTAACTTTCATAAACTTAATGATTCAACTAAAATATAACGCCTATTCATATGTTTTCCCACATTTATAGTCAACTATAATGCTCACAGTCACTTCATTTAAGCATTATTAAATAATAACACTTTAAATGTTAAAATAATATTATTTCGTGCATACAAGAGGTTAATATATTACTAATTAATTTAAAACTTAAACTAATCATGCTTAATTAATAATTAAAAAAATTGATAAAGAAAATTATACCAATGTACTCTATAAATTGCGTACAATAACTTTAAGTTTGGCCAACATATCAAATCCTTGATAGATAACTCGTTAAAAATCAATATTTGGTTAACATGTCCTTAACGAGTGACATATCAAATAAATCCAAAAACTTTTAAATCACATAATCATGTTCCTCTTGTATAATAACATAACTTTTGTTTTAGGGTCACATTTAGTCTTACTTAGATAGTCCTATAAAGCATACCTAAGTTAATAGGGGCCCTAAAATATATTTATACAAAATATACCAAAAATAATAATCCAAACTGGTAAAAGTGATATACATAACTCAATAAACAATTTTACTCAAGAAAAAAAAAACCTTTTGAATTAATCTAGATTTTGTAGGATTTTTCTTATTTAGAAAATCTAAATTTATAACTTTCCTTTTAAACTTTCTCTAAGCCTCTCGTTGGTTTCCTTAACCATATTATCCATAAGCACACAAACATACATCATATAAATGAATCTACTTTAACTTATTTTCACTTTCTACCCCATTTTCTTCATTTATGCATAATTACACATCACCCTCACTCTTTATGTTATTTTTATTAACATATCAAAGTTATTTGTTTCAACTCACTTTTTAATATACCTCTCACATATTTATAATTAAGAAATTTAGAATTATATAATCAACTATAATAATAATAATAAAATATTAGACATGTAAAATATTCGAGTAACAAACTCCCTAATTATGCAATAATTCACCTAATTCAACCAATATGAATATTACATAATTTAAAAAGTACCATGTTAGTATTTGGGATGTCACAATTCCTCCCCCCCCCCCCCCCCCCCCCCCAAAAAAAAGAATATTTTGTCCGAAATTAATTATGCATGTTTATTTATTGAAAAGATGAGGACATTGCTTCTTCATATTCTCTTCTCCTTCCGAACTCACTTCCCCAATCGTGTGACTTCTCCATAACACTTTAACAAAAGGAATAACTTTATTTCTCCACACTTATTTCATGTAGTCTAAAATTTATACCGACTCTTCAACATATGATAAGTAATCATTCGATTCAATAGATTGTGCCATCAACGCATGAGACGAATCTGAAATGTATTTTGGGAGCATAGATATATAAAATACATCACGTAATCGAGATAATTCTAGAGGTAACACTAATCTGTAAGCTATTGCTCCCACTCTTTCTTTGATCTCATACGGTCCAATACATCTAGAACTTAATTTCCCTTTCTTTCTGAAGTTAATAATCCTTCTCCAAGGTGAAACATGTAAGAATACATAATCTCCAACCTGGAATTCCATGTTCTTCTTACCCTTATTAGCATAACTATTCTGCCTACTTTGGGTTGTTTTCACACGTTTCTAAATTACTTTCATATTTTCAACAGTCATCTCCACTAATATTGGACCCAATAACTTTCTTTCTCCAACCTCAGTCCAACACAACGGAGTTCTATACTTTCTACCATATAATGCTTCGTACGGAGTTATACCAATAGAAGACTAGAAATTGTTATTACAAGAAAATTTTATCAATGGCAAGTACACACACATGTAACTTATCTTCAACAATTTGGATAGTTCTCTCTGATTTTCTATCTGCTTGTGGATGAAATGCAGTGCTAAATTTCAAATTAGTTCCATGGCATACTACAAGCTAGTCCAAAATCTTGAAGTAAATGTAGTATCTTTATCAGATACAATAAATATCGGTGCTCCATGTAAGCATATAAACTCATCAACATATATATATGCATACCTACCAATCGTGTAACTAGTTTTGATCGAAAGAGAATGTGTTGTCTTTGTTAATCTGTTAACTATACCACCCAAATAGAATCATGCCCTTTCCAAGAGCGAGGAATTTTCTTCACAAAATCCATAGTAATGGAATTGGTAATGGATGTAACAACCCTGCTAGTTTCTAATGTTCTACCATAACCTGTTGGCATGTTAAATATTTGGTAAAAAATTGCAATTTCACGTTTCAAATTATTCCCCCAATAGAATTCCTTGAAATCCTTATTCATTTTAGTGCTCCCTAGGTGCATAACATAAACATAACTACGTGCCTCATCACGAATATCTCCTTTTAATGCTGAATCGTTAGGAACACAAATTATGTTCTTATCCCATCATTAAAAGCAATAAAAATCAGTTGGCTTATCTCCTTGGCCTTTCAGTCATTTCTTCTCTAAAAATGTATCTTGGTCTTGCAATTCTTGTATGCATTCTCTGCTAATAAAGGTCTCATTGTAATGTGTGCAAATAATGCCCCCTATTTTAGTTATGTTCAACTCTACTCCCACTAGTCTTAATTCCATAATATTGCCAACCCATCACATTAGATTAAAGATAATATCACCGATTATTTCTGACTTAGATCATCTGCAACAACATTAGTCTTCCGAGGATGATGGTGAATGGTACAATCATATTCTTTAATTAACTCCATCCAACATATTTGTCTTAAATTTAACTCTTTATATGTAAATAAATACTTCAAACTTTGATGGTCAGTAAAGATTTCACAAATCTCTCCATATAAATGATGTCTAGATAACTTCAAGGTAAAAATAATAGTTGCAAGTTCTAAATCGCAACTAGGATAATTACATTCATGCGTGTTAAGTGTCTAGATGCATATGAAATTACCTTTCTATATTTCATGAAAACACAACGCAATCGTTGATGTGAAGCGTCAATATAAATCACAAAATCTTCCCAATTGGATGGAATGATAAGAACTGGAGCTGAGACTGGCCTACCTTTCAACTCTTCAAAGTTGCGTTGGTATTCCTCACCCCACACAAATTTCAACTTCTTTCGGGTTAATTTAGTCAACGACAAAGCTATAGATGAAAACCATTTTATGAATCTTCTATAATATCCATCCAACCTTAAGAAACTCCTTACCTCTATCATCTTAATTAGTCGGTCCCATTGAACAATCCCCTCCAACTTTTTAGGATCCAAATAAATTCCATCTCCTGAAATAACATGCCCCCCCCAATACTACCCGATTTAACCAAAACTCACACCTGCTAAATTTAACGAATAAGTGCCTATCTTGCAAGACTTTCTTCTCATGTTCCTCTTCGCTATGTGAATATATCAAAACATTGTAAATAAAGATAATCACAAATGAATCTATGAAAGGATGAAAGACCCGATTCATCCAATCCATAAATACCATACGAGCACTTATTAACCCAAATGGCATCACTAAAAAATCACAACAACCATAGCGAGAACAAAAAGATGTATTAGAAATGTCGCAATCTCTCACTCTTAATTGTTGATAACCCGATCTTAAATCGATTTTGAAAAACACTGTGGCACCCTGTAATTTGTCGAACAAATCACCAATATGAGGTAAGGAATATTTATTTCTAATGGTTACTTTGTTCAATTGCTGATAATTAGTGCAAAGTCGAATGGTACCATCTTTCTTCTTCACAAATAATACCGGAGCACTCCACGGTGATATACCGGGTTGAATAAAACCTATATCTATCAAATCTTGCAGTTGAATCTTAACTCTTTTAGTTTTACATGTGCCATTTTATATGGAGCAATAAAGATTGAAGTTATACTAGACACTAAATTAACAGTAAACTTTACCTCTGTGTCAGGTGGTAACACTGGTAATTCATATAGGAACAAATTTGTAAAATAATTAACTATTGGAGTATCTTCTAATTTTTGCAATTCTCTTTTTGTTTCCACAATATATGCTGAAAATCCCTAACAACCCTTATTCAAAAATTTCTTAGCCTGAAGGGCAGAAATAAGGCAATTTAGAATCACTTTCCTCTCCTTCGAAAATCTAAATTTTGCCTCCCCTGGCATGTTAAATGTAAATTCCTTGCGAAAGCAATCAATCGATGCGTGGTAGGAAGATTATATCAAAATCTCAAATATCTGGTGGAAATAAATAAATAGTTAACTCTTTCTCCCCCAGATATAATACAAAATCTCTATACACAATCTCCACTAAATCATATCTCCCATAGGTATAGGAATATATAAACCACAATCTAAATAAGGATATGGTCTACCCAATTGCATGGAAAATGATAGTGCTACAAATGATTGAGTAGAACTGGGATTAATATACACATAAGCTTGAGCATCTTGTAGGGTCATAGAAAATACTCTTCCCAAAATTCTAGAACTACTAGCTTGTCCTTTACCTCCTCCTATGCCTATGCCTGCAAGTGATGACCCTCTACTAGCAGTTTTTGTTTGAGTCCCTCATATTCCCATATGACAATTCTTTTTTGTATGAACAATTTGATGACACAAGTAACAATCTATCCCCTTTAACTCGGTACAATCTAGACGGATGTGACCTTTACCTTTACAAAAATAACATATAATAGGTTTACACTTCCCACTCGCACTCTCCTCATATCTATTATGTTGGCACATAAATCATGCACCCTTAAACTGTTTGTTGTCCTTCCCTGAACATAATTCCCAGTGCCTCTACCTAGCTGAAATCTTGGACTCTCATGTTTTGAGTATTCTATATCCCTTTCCTTTCGCTGAGATTGGTCGAATTGACTATTTTTTCCCGTTAATTCCCTATTCTTAATTGTAGCATTGACATCTTCTTCAACCATTATAGTTTTGGTAACTAAAGAAGTATAATCTACCATTTTAAGTGTAGTAGGTATAGACTTGATAACTGTGAGTGCAAGAAATCACAACTAAATATTTCTAGAAAGCATGGGGATTGAAAGAATAAACAAATGATCGCAAACATAATATTTACGAGGTTCGACAACTGCCTACATCCACAGAGGGGTTCCTTAGCTTTTATCAATTTCTCAGAAGTTCAAAATTACATGCCCTCTTACACCGAGATGAGGGTTGAATTTATAGTAATAAAAAGTAGTTGAGATATACAAATAACTCTCCTAGCTCCTCATTGGCTCATTGGTGATTCTTGTTAATCTCCATCGAGAATGTAGGTAACCATACGGGTCTTCAATTATCCGCGTGATGCGTTCTTTTATTTATCCATGTGACATTAAATTTGACCGGGCTAGCGTGCCGGTCATATTTGCGCTGCCGAAAATTGCTCCCCTATGGTTTTGCCCCCACAATTGTCCCTAAAATTATTTGCCAAAGATGGGCTAAAGAGTTTTATATCCTTTGTGGGACCAAATTAGACTCAAAGCCTATATGCGTGATCGAACACATTCATGATTATTTGAAATTAGCAGGGGTATGCTGGTCCACGTAATAAATTGAACCGCCAAAATCAATCTTGAGCAATGTTTTATATGATTGAGATGTTGGAACTCGACCCTCACTTGTTTCAAACTCAGTAACGTCATTTTTCCTTCCACTCTTGTTAAAAAAGTCTCTCCGAAGCTTCTGTTCTCTTACTTGATTCTATTAGTTTTCTTCGTTTCCTCTTGCTTTTTCACCTTCATAGTTCCTTGATGCAGATACTCGTTGCATACTCTTCTTTTGTTTTTTCCTTCTATGAAAATGGTTTATACTATTCATGAAAAGAACTTGGAGCTTTTTAGAAAAACTTATTTAATCCCTTCTTGGGTCACAATCGAGTGTGCCCCCATGCCCCCAAACTGCATTGCGGTTGATGGTGGATTCACACTCTATCAGTGGCTCACGGGGGAATAACGTTTTTCCCATATCAACTTTTTCTAGAGTTTTATGAATTTTTTGATGTTGTTCCCGCACAGTGTGCTCCCAATACATGGAAGATTGTCAGTTGCATTCACAAGAATAACGAACTATATGGGACCAACCTAGGGATCCCAGAAATTAGGTATTGTTATTCCTAGTCCCATACGACAGAGGGTATTTTGCAACCGAAGGTGAGGAAGGCTGACATGATACTGGTAGTTAACCTTCCCGATTTCGGTAAGGGATAATGGGATCAGGATGTTATTGCTCACAATTGGCAACATCCTCCTCTCCCAGAGGACGAACAGTCACATGGGTTTCTGTGTCCAGAATGGGGGAGTGATATAGGTTCATACTTTACTTTTACGCCTTTCATGAATTTTCTTTTGATTGTGTGGTGACTGATTATGTTTCTTCTTTTCTTTGTCTGAGCAGTTTGATCGAAGAAGAAAGAGCCCTCTCTCACCTATATAAAAAAGGAAGAGCTGCTGAAGGTTTGGAGATTGAAGGAACCCTTAGCTCCAGGTAGTGATCATCCTTGCTCTGCCTCTTTCCTGCTTGAATATAAGAACTTTACTGACAGCTTCATAGCTCGTCTAGTATATAGGATTCTTAATCTTCGACTTACTTCAACAAGTAAGGAAGCTTCCATCTCCTCTCCCTTTGAATCGCTAGACATTGAGTCCACTCCTGTCGAGGAAGAGGACCCAATGGCTAGCAAGAGGAGAATTTTTTTGATTGATGATGAGGATGTTGGTGCCTCCTCCCTTAAGACCAAGTCCTTGAAGATGACTGAGCAAGAAGTCCCTTCGACCGTTGACTCAGACTTATCAGTTTGAAAGAACAATAAGGACAATCCCCCATGCCCTCACAACCTCAAAGAAAAGAGATTTCCCCTCAATTGTGAGGTCCTCACAGGTGATGTCAATGACTAAGAATCCCTCCTTGGCCTACAGTTTGTTGAAGGGAGTTGTGCTCGCCAGTGATCGCGAGCAACTTTCATCCCATGTCACTCAGGCATTATCTGTGGTAAGTCGAGAATTCTTTTTTTGTTCTGCTCTGAGTTGGTTGGATGCCACCTTTTTCGTTACTAACATATCCTTTGTTTGTTTGTTTATTTGCAGTTTGTGGCATAATTTTTTCCTCTTTTGGACGATTGACTAAGTGTGGCTTTGTAAAAGCGTCAAAAAGCCCTTACCTCTACCAAAAGGCTTATAAGGATGCAAAGAAGTCCACCAGTGATGCCATGAGTGCACTGAAGAAAGATCGTGATCAGCTGAAGCTCGCTGAGGACTAACTGAAGGCCTAACGTGATCATTTAATAAAAGAAGTTGATGACCTCTCTTCGGTTAAGGAGGCAAGTTATGAAAAAGTCTATACTGAGGCCTTTGAGAATGCCAAGCGCCAATTGGCCTACATCCGGAAGTCCAACTTTAAGAAAGGCTGCGATGCTACCTTAGTGGGGATGAACATCCCTGCTAATTCATAATTCTTTAGCGATCACAATCCTAGTTCTTTGCCAAAGGCTGAGGAGGAGGCCATCACAGATTCCCCGGCCGATCAGAGTGTTGATGCTGCTTCTAAAGGAAAGTCCCCAGAGAGCGAGGAGCAGGTGAAAAGCAAAGAAACGTAGTCTAGGGCTGATCAATCTCATATGCTCTTGTATCTTGTTTTTTATCGATATTTTTAAGGGCTTTGCCCACTTTTAGTGTTATTAATGAAAAACTTCTTTTTATGAATTGCAATATTATCTAGAATTTGGTTGAATTTTTCTTTATTTGCTCTTTACTTTTTGTAGTCTTCAAACGCTGTTGAGGACATTTTTTCTTTTGCTGGTAACCTAGATTTTCTTCTTGGTCGGGATGCAAGTGCCCAGGCTCATCGATCATTTGTCTCTGTTTGCGAGGCCCTTAAAATGATGACTGGTACCTACAAAGACCAGTCTGCCTTAGTGGCCAAGTTAAAAGGCGATGTGAAGGACTTGGAGAATTTAGATACCCTCATGGAGGAGGAGTTGAATTCCTTAAAGCCCAGCTGGTTAGGGCGAAGGACATTGGAGGTGTTGGGACACTTTTCCAAGCCGAAAATGATGATCTCAAAAAAGAAACTTTATGAAGAAGAGGACAGCAGTCGAAGAGCCCATGGTATGGTGATGGCTCTTAATTGTGACATTGTTAAGCTGCGTTATCTGTTCAAGATGGGTCCCCGAGCATCTTGATCGGCTACTTATAACGCAGGTTGGACGAAGGCCCTTGTTAGGCTTGAGGAGGCCAATAGAGTGGCTTATAAGCATGGATGGCTGAATGCCTTAGGTAGGGGTGTGAAAAAAAACCGACCAAACCGACAAAACCGAGCCGAACCGAAAATTTTCGGGCCGGGTTTTTTTTAGGGTCGGTTCGGTTCGGTTTAATCAGGTATAAAATCGACAGGGTCGGTTCGGTTTTCGGTTTTGGCATAAAAAAACCGATTTTGAACCGAATTAATTTTTATACTTTTTAATTTTATATTTTATATTATATTTATATTAGTGTTGGCATATTATATTATATTTTTTAATTTTATATTTATATTAGGTATTAAAAAAATATATTTTTTATTAAAATAAAGGGAAAAACCGAACCGGCCCTGTCAAAAACCGACGGGCAAATCGAACCGGCCCTGTCAAAAACCGACCCGATTCGGTTCGATTTTTCAGCATTTTCGGTTCGGTTCGGTTCTCCTCCTCCAAAAACCGACATGGTCGGTTTGGCCCAAAAAACCCGGTCAAAACCGAACCGACCGACCCGTGAACACCCCTAGCCTTAGGAGTTTTAAAATTTTCAAAGGACTGTCAACTTTGGTATATGTACCAAGTTGATTGTCCGGCTTATCATCATCCACCCTTTGTAAGTGAAGAGAGTTGGGTGCCTTTAGATGTTGTTTCTCTTTAGCTTGCCAGGAGCTACTTCTCATGTCACAAGAGTAATGATGAGTTCCGACCGGACCCTAACGATAGTCGACGAAAAGCTATTGCTTCTGTTCTCGCCAACCGATCCTAGCATGTTCATCTTTTTTGTACTTTTGCCTTTGTAAATGATATTTTTATAACCTATGACTTTTTTGTAACAAGTTATCTATTTAATATCAATCTTGCGCATTTTTCCATTTCATAATGTTGAGCATGGGTTTTATTTTCTTATCTTACCTTTTATGTTATATCGTCACACTACCTTAGGCTTAGAACAGGCTATGAAAAAAATGCACCTGGTTTAAAGGCCATCCATCTGTTCAGGATTTTTATCCGACCAAAGTCGGGTTCATTCAATGCTTAGGGATCCCCTGTAGGTCTTTTGTTTGCCTGAGCAATTCATGAGATCTTTGTGTTTTTTATGACTAAGACTTGGAGGCCTTAAGTTTAATTCTAATTAACAAATTCGTAACTATAATTAAGCTAAGGTAATACTGATCGACATGTTTATGTAAAATGTAATCCCGTCTTTTTAAGACTATGCTAAATAACTGACTGAACCACTTGAGCCTTTATTAAAGATGTTAAATCAAACTGTGAGCATCATAAGTTTAGATTTTTTTTTTTGCAAAAACAAACTATGCTAGAAATAAATTCAAAAGTAAGACTTCTTGAGATTAGATACATTCCACGCTCTAGGTACCTCTCTACCCTCCATTGTTTCCAAATGATTGTTTCCCCGCAGGTCGTCTCTGATCACTTTGAATAGTCACTCCCAGTTAGTTCCTACTTGCCGTCTGAGGATTTTTTGGTGTTGTCGAGAATTTTTCTGAGGACATAATCTCTGTCATGGAATTTTCTTGGATTGATTCTCTTGTTGTTGTTGCACTGCTTGGCTAACTACTATTGGTAGGAGGCCGGTTTTATCATGGCCTACTCCCTCCGTTCTTCAGCTCTCATAGCTTCATCATTCAAACCTTGCTCGACAATGTGAACCTCATGATTGCCATACTAACTTTAAGGAGAATTATATCTTCCATCCCATAAGTTAGAGCGAAGGGTGTTTTCCTAGTAGGTCTCCTCGATGTAGTGCGATATGCCAGAGAATGTAGGGAAGCTCATCTACCCAAGATCCTTTTGCTCTTTCCAAACTCTTTTTCAAGCTGTCAAACATCGTTTTGTTGGAAGCCTCTGCTTGACCATTACTTTGGGGGTAGGCCACATCACTGAAATTGTGTTTGATTCCATGATCGTGACAAAAACCTTAGAAAGGTCTACTTTCAAACTGCGTTCCATTATCCGTAATGATTGTCCTGGGTACCCCAAAACATTTTATGAAATTCCTCTAGATGAAGCCGATAATATCAGCGTGGCTGATGTTGGCCAGTGGCTCTGCTTCAATCCACTTTGTGAAATAATCAATGCCAACCATTAAGTACTTGCGATTTCTTGGTGCAGTTAGGAGTGGCCCTACAATGTCCAGTCCCCACTGTGCGAATGGCCATAGACTAGTTAATGACTTTAGGTCGCTGGTTAGTTGATGAAATATGATGAAAAAGTTTTGGCACTTTTCACACTTTTGGGAGTAAGTATTTGTGTCTTTTTATATGTATGGCAACTAGTAGCCTCTTTGATTGCTCGAAAAAAGAGGCCTTCCTCTGGCATGGATCCCACAAATCCCATCATATACTTTGTAGAAAACTTGGTTGACTTCTTTTAGATGTATGCATTAAAGGTAAGGGTTCTATACAGTTTTTCCCCAGGTCCGAGGTAGAACCGTGCAGCCTTTTCCCTAACTTGATGAGCTTATTTTTTATCGGTTGGTAAGGTATCACTCTGCAGATAGGCAATTATTAGATCCATCCAGCTGGGACCCTTTCTCAGAACGAGATTGTGCTCAAAGGCCATTGTCCTCATAATGTTAAGCTTATCGAGGAATTCCACTTCAATTGTTCTCCTTAGAGTTGAGTCTACTACTGATATTATGACACACCCCAACCCAGTTACTTATAATTAAGTTTAAAAGTCAAGGTGAGTCAAATCATAATTACCTTAACCAAACCATAAACACGAATATCCTTTTTTTCCAGTTATTAACAAGAATCAATAACACTAAAAGCCTTTCACAATTTTAAGGTAATTATGCTTCTTCAGACTTACTTAAAAGATAAGTAGGCTTAAATTATCCCAATTACGTTTGACCAAATCATGGGTTTATGCATCCCTTGCTAACCGCACTGACCTCCTAAATTTGGCAGTAATATCACAATACCTGAAAAACATAAACATAGGAACCATGAGCAAAATAGCTCAGCAAATGCATCACTACTACACTATTGCATAAAATTAAATGCAATAAATCATTTCCCCGTGATGATATATGCATACTTATCCGGCCCATTCATAAAGAATTACCAATTATATACTTATCCGGCTCATTCATAAAGAATGACCAATTATATACTTATCCGGCTCATTCATAAAGAATGTCCTACTTATCCGAATCATGATTCACATATCCTGTTTGCAATAGGCAATTCTCCCCCATTCCTGGTCGAGGAGTAACCCCTTGTTTTTAATAGACAAATCTCCCCCATTCCGGGTCGGGGAGTAACCTCCCATTTCGGTAAATCGAAATGAACAAATATATATTCAATATTATTCTGATCATATCCGTAACAATGTATAATACATCTTACCAATAAGTGATATTCAGATCATATCCATAACCATGTATAATACATATTACCAGTGAGTGATATTCCAGTGAGTGATATTCAGATCGTATCCATAACCATGTGTAATACATCTTATCCGTGAGTGATATTCAGATCGTATCCATAACCATGTGTAATACATCTTATCCATGAGTGATATTCCAATCATCTCCATAACCATGTATAATACATCTCTTTCCAGTGAGTACACTCACCTTGACCACTTCATGTATTTTTTCCTTGCCTTTGTCTGGCACTTGTTCAATCGGTTCTTCTTCCCTTTCACAGATAAATTCTTACAATATTAGTATCACCATAAGAATATCAACAATCTAAGGAATATCTCAATCATAACTCAATTCATAAGCATCATATGATTATATTCAAATCATATATCATAATGAAGTTCCATCCAAATTCATGTTAGGATATTTAACATATCCAATTCATAGTCGAAACATACTTTACTTACTTCTTGGTAATCCAATCCTTATCATATTAAGTTTCCAATACAAAAGACGACGCATCATTTCAAGTTTCCTTGGGCAAGATATGCCCATTTCTTTACTACATAGCAAATCTTCCCTATAGGCTCTTCTATCATTTAGTCAACTTTCAGGAATTTTCATAATTTTTATACCTCATAACTTTTTATGATATTTCACCCAATTTCAACAAACATATTGAATAATACAAAATTAAAGTTTCATAATTTTTAGAGTTCATTTTCTATGTCAAGCAAATCGTCAAATGCCTGGCATGCATACTTATACTTTCGGGGCAACTTCTATACTTGAACTTCGAACTCTCAGCCAAGATTCATTTCTTAGTATTATTATAAAATTTTTGGATATAACATGTATATACCTGTGTAGTTTTATATCCAACTGGAATCAATCGATTCCATTGTGTATTCACAAAGATACGCTAGTTTGAATGACATAATGATTTCACCCTTAGTTGTATGAATTCAACATGCTTCACACATAGATCCTACACATACCCATATACATACAACAAAACGTATTTCCTTGTCCCCAAATGTGATATTAATATCATATAAAACAACATATATCATGTAAATAATGAAATTTACAACTTAAATCTTAGCTAACATAAGCTTGTTTATCTCTCGACTATCTTCCTTAATCATGTACTAATCACCCTAACCTCTCTTTCTTTCATGAAACACCTCAACCCACTTCAAATTATGATGTATATGAAAAATAAGGGAGAATTTAAGGTCCTTAAGTCGACATATGGGCACCTACCAGTGGTCCAATCAAAATATAACATGTGGTGCCATATAAGACAAAATATCATTTAAAGTGAAATGACTACTTTATCCCATGTTCGTAATTTCAGCATAACTCCTTACTCAGACCTCTGCTTTATGCACTGTTTGTTGTGTTACAAACGTAACTAACATATCTACAACTATTTAGTTTTCACCTCAAGTCAATTATTATATTATAATGGCCAAACTAGTCTCCAATCTGAACATTCCTACCAAAAATAACAAAATTTTGTATTTATAACTAATTCGATATTTCAGGATTTATGAAAGTAAAATTAGACAAAACATAATCACTTAGGGCCTGTTTGGTTTGCAACTATAATTCTGTTTTCTGTGTTTAAATACGATTCTGATAAAAATATTCGTTTGGCAACCTGTTTTTAAACACAGAATTATAATATTCCTGTGTTATAATCAAGTTTTTCAGAAAACAGATTTTGGGTGTTTTATAACATTTGTTTTTTATTTTTCAACTCAGAATTATTCATTCTTAATATTTAAAGCAATTATACCTTAATATATAATATACATACATAATACATTAATGTGTGTAATTCTTATAAATAAAAAATATATATGTACATATACACAAAATTACGTATGGAATAATATAAAGTTAAATAATATTATAAATAGATACATGATACTTATATATAGTTTTATACATATATTATTAATGGATGGAATAATATAAAATATATATATAGTACATATGTATTAAAAAATATTATCAATTCATGTATGTATATAATTTTATAGTGAATTGTACATGCGACATCATTATATATATATATATATATATATATATATATATATATATATAGAGAGAGAGAGAGAGAGAGAGAGAGTTAAACTCCCCAGCATACCTCATTAAATATACCTAAAAATACATGTTATTAAATGTACATGTATATAATTTATGATGTATGCATGCATGTATGTATGTATGTATGTATGTATACATTCATATATAATGTATGTATGAAAGTTTTATGTATGTTTATATATACATACATATATATATCCACACACACACACATACATATGTATGATATAAATATACATATTTGTCAATTTTGTCAAATTTTCAAAAAACTGTATTTAAAAACAAGTTTACCAAACGCACACCAATAATTATAAACACAAAAAACTGAATTTTAAAACTGTATTTAAAAACAGTGTTTAAATCGAATTTTCTGAATAGAGAACCAAACAGGCCCTTAACATTTGTACACTAATACCACATTATCCATATCCCATAGGGTAAACATGATTTAAACATAATTTATCATAATTATATTCGGGTTGTTACATCTTAGGCATGCTAAGGCATCGACGTGGATCCTGTTATACCCCCAAGGGAACTGCTGGATGTGGACTTTCTCTAATTTTGATATCAGATCACGAACCATATATAGGTATCCTTCCATCCTCTGATCCTTAGCATTGAATTCTCCAGTGACTTAGTTGGACACCAGCATTGAATTGAAGTACATTTCAAGGTGGTTTGCGCCCAACAAGTGAGCCTTACGTAGCCTAGCTATGAGGGCTTCGTACTCGACTTTGTTGTAGGAGGCTTCAAAGCCCAGACTGTTTCCTTGCTCGATCATGGCATTCTCCGGTGTTATGAGTGCGGTCCCTACTCCACCCCCTTTAGATTTAGAGGCACCATCCACATATAATATCCATTTTCTGGATTGATATAACCCACGATTTTTCAACTGACTGGCAACTTATAGGTCTGTAAGGCTTCTTCTTTGGTAAATTCATCTATGAAATCAGCCAATGCCTTCCCCTTGATTGCGGTTCTTATCCCATAGTGTATAGCAAATATCCCAAGTCATTAAGATGGTCATCATTGCGCTTGCTTTTGATGAACATGTCGTCAATGTATAGATCCATCGTATCTCCCATCTGCTATTAGAACATCTTAGTAACGAATCTATGGTATGTGGTCCCAGTATTTTTGAGGCCAAAATGCATGTCCTTATGAAAATACAAGCCCAATGGGGTAATGAATGAGGTTTTGTCTTGCTCGGTACTGAAGGGTGGGATCTGGTGGTATCCCGAGTAAGCATCGTGGAAGCTTATTCGTTCGTGGGCTGCACTGGCATCGACCAATTAATCTATCTTTGACAGAGGGAAGTTATCTTTGCGGCAAGCTCTATTGAGGTCAGTGACGTTCACACAAACTCTCCAGCTTTTATTGCTCTTCCGGACCACTACCGGGTTCGAGAGCCATTTTCGGAATTGAACTTCTTTGATGGACCTTGCCTCTAAAAGTTTCTCAACCTCCTTTTCCATTGCCTTAGCCTTCTCTGGAGTAGTGCAACGCTATTTTTGTACGATCAGTAAAAAAGTTGGGCCCACGTGAAGTTGATGGCAAGTGACTCTGAGATCAATCTCTGGCATGTCATATGGTTCCCATGCAAAAACATCTAGGCTCTGTTTTAGAAAATCAATTAAATCATTTCTTGGTCGAATAATGTGGTGCCGATTAGAAACTTCTCATTAAACACTACTTCCTCCATTTTTTCCACAACTCTATCTGCCGGGTGGACTCTCGTCTCTTCTACCCCTGGTCTGCCATACTTTTAGTTGTTATTTAGAGGGATTGGCTACGTCCTGAGATATGTCATATGGTTCGCATGCAAAAACATTTAGGCTCTATTTTAGAAAATCAATTAAATCATTTATTGGTCGAATAATGTGGTACCAATTAGAAACTTCCTCTCTGGTCGACTCTCATTAAACACTACTTCCTCCAATTTTTCCATAACTCTGTCTGCGGGGTGGACTCTCGTCTCTTCTACCCCTGGTCTGCCATACTTTTAGTTATTAGTGCCATACTTTTAGTTGTTATTTAGAGGGATTGGCTACGTCCTGGGATGTTTCAGGGACGACTTCCTTTTCTTTCTTTTTTTCTTAAGTGGGCCTGATGGAAGCGATTTAACATCTTCGAGCAATAGCCCGATCACCCCTAATCTTTATTATTCCCTGATCTGTGATACACTTGAGTTTTTATTGGTAGGTTGAGGGAACTTCCCTCATGGCGTGCAACAACCCTCTCTCGAGGATGACGTGGTAGGATGAGTCGATACTACCACTAGAAACTCGATGAATTTAGAAATGTTTCCTGTCCTTACTAGCAGAATTACCTTTTCTAATGGCATGGTCATCTTTCCAACGAAGCTGACTAGTGGGATAGTCACTTCCTTTAAATTCGTCATCTTTAGTTTAAGCTTGTGTGACAGCTCCAGGTACATCACTTCCGGAAAACTTCCTGTAATATCTCGTACTTTTATGATTATTTAATTTTAGTGTGCATTTAATTATTAATTTAATTGGGAAGAGTAAATTGGGTTTCGATAAATATTAATTAGCGAGATAAAATATTAATATATTATTATTATTATTATTATTATTATTATTATTATTATTATTATTATTATTATTATTTACTTGGGTGTGATAAGTAAATAGATTTGTGATTTACTATATGTCGTGTATGAGTGAAAATCGATGGTTTATTTTATTATGTCGATAGAAAATTACATCGACAATTTTGTATATTTTATGGGCGACGTGTAAGGTACGTACATGTTGTGTCCAGTTAATGAGATATGTGTGTACTTGCAGTTGGGTGACTCAGATGACTTTTTCGAGTACACTGGTGATTGATAATGGGTCAAAATAGTTCAGAATCGGTATCCGAGTGTTATGATGGGTTTCAAGAGCTTTTTAGATGTAATACGACTCGCATAGGGGTATAATGGTCTTGTTACACCTAGGCACTGTTCTAAAAAACTCACCTAGGCTTAAGACTTGGGAGAAACGCCATCCCTTAAGTTTTTTACGCCTTATTCTTGGTAAAACCCTTAAGGTGCACTTATTTTCTAAAAACAACAATGCTTTAGTGAAACGATATCGCCTTTTAAAGAATATTTTTACTAACCGGATTATTATCTCATCCAAATAATCAAATAGTATTTTAATTTGTATATATTCAAACATATTTTTATGATATGTACAATTTTAGTATTTTAATAGCGTTATGATTAAAAAATATTAAAATATATTAAGAAGGCCTAAACGCCTTTTCACGCTTAAGGCCCTCCTAGGTTTCTAAAGCTTAAGGCTTGGCCTCCATGCCTTAATCACGCCCTGCGTTTTTTAAAACCTTGCACCTAGGGTTTACTGGAAAAATGGGATTATGGTGTAACTAAGATGTATTTAAGGGTAGGGTAAGTGGATGGCAACCCACCTTTAACCTTCTGCACAATTGAGTTTGAGAGAGAGATTAAGAGAAGAGAAAGAGGAAGAAAAGGGAAGAGAAAGACTTGGAGAAGAGAAGAGAATAAAAGTAGCCATTTCCGGATTCAATCCATCCCAACAATCGAGACTTCGGATTCAGATCCTTAAAGGCAGGTGGTTACTTGCTTTTAATTGCGTAATGATGTAGTTAATTACCTTCATAGTTAATGGTATTAAATTTATGATTTAAAGGTTTAAAGGTTGAAACTTTAAGAAATAAAGCAAGAGATGCAGATCGTAATTAATACTTGATTGGACTTTATAATTAATTGATGATTATTCAACAGAAATTTCGAAAATAAATTTGGTTTACAAGGATGAGCATGTAGAACCATAGTAGGATGTTTGAAATAATGAAAATTTAAGTTGGGTAG
Source organism: Sambucus nigra (assembly GCA_949130495.1). Classification (NCBI taxonomy): domain Eukaryota; kingdom Viridiplantae; phylum Streptophyta; class Magnoliopsida; order Dipsacales; family Adoxaceae; genus Sambucus; species Sambucus nigra. The sequence continues at coordinate 76,430,539 of OX422213.1, forward strand.
ATTTTGGGTTTGATAGAATTGAGTTTTGATATGGAATCCAAGGGTTTCGGGATTACTTATGTGTTTTAAAACTTCCGAGATGTTACTATATTGATGTAAGATGTTAATTTCATGTTTGGAGAGGCTTGGGACCTCCATTGGAGGGTTTTGGTGAAGAAAACCTGAGGAAGAAAACGACTGGCAGCCCAACAAACCTAACTAGTTCACTTAAGGAGCGAATCGGTTTGGTTGATCGAACTGGTTCGGTCTGCCAGGCGAACCGATTCAGTTTGCTGGCTTACCCAGATTTTGTTTATATGTTGTTTTGACTTGTTAAAGCTTAGGGAATGATTGTATGGGCTTCCAGGGTAGAGTGAGACTAATGGGGATTTCTTTTCAAGGTTTGGTATGAGTGATAGGCCAACGAGTAGATGGGTTCAAAAGAGGAGAACCGGGTATTCAATTGAGCGAACACTTAGATGTATAATCGCGAAGTCGATTTGTACTTCGGGATTCGGGAGACAAATACGTATGGGATTGCGTACAAGAGAAGTATTATATATATATATATATATATATATATATATATATATATATATATATCTGTGTGTGTGTGTGTGTGTGTGTGTGATTTCTATGTGTTTATATTAAACATACCTACTCAGTAGTGTTATCGTTAGGAGGTTGCATGTGCAGTCCACCTTGGTATTGATCAACAGGTTTTGGATTGATCTATGTGTGAGAATAGGTGTTGGTTTGGAGACCGGTTGGGTGAGATAAGGTATGGTTGCGACCCCAGATGTATTTTTATGACCGCCTCCATTTTCTTGTGTTTACGTTTGAGTTAAGAGGTGAAATTCCTACCCGATGGCTCAGTATGATGCGTGATATGGCTGGGGGCTGATAGTACACGAGGGATGTATCCACGAGGTCCATGCTCTGGGGTGACGGTTATACATATATAGCGAGTGATATATATGTATGTTAATACAAGATAGTGTGTGCATCTATTAATATCACGATTCTAGCTACGATATTATATTATATGAACACTTATTTATAGCACGTGTATTGCTATGATATTATGCATGAACGTATACCTAGTGAAGTTAGTATATACTTAGCTAATTGTGACTATTAGAGGGATTGAGCTTGGATATTGGCTATTGTCTTAGTTAGACTAGGTAATACAATTAGGATAAAAAAATGAATGCGTTATGTGTGCACTGTAGATGAGAGGTGAGGTTTGATCTCATGTGAGTGCGGCTGGTTAAATAATTGTGAAAAATACACTGCGTGCTTTATTGATTTAAAGCATTTAATTTCTTGCAAAATATTTTCAAGATTTTCGGTCTTCAACCGACCGACAAGTTTGTTACCTTGTTTTCTTTTAAAACCCATGTGTGAAGTAGCAGCAAGGACAACGGGTATAAATGTTCCTTGCCGTTGTAGTAGCTATAAACGGTACATGATTGACTTAGCCGCCTCAACTCTTTCTATCTCAATAGGATACTTTTATTCCAGTATTTTTGTTTTGGGCGTGTTGCCCGTATTTGGATAGGATTTTACTTTATGTCAGTGTTATATCATTTTTCAGTTTTAATATTAGTTGGATGATTAGTGTTAGTGACCGCTTGTTTATTCGGTTCACCTTTATTTGTTTATGCATGTCGTTTGTTATGTGCATATAGTTGTATGGTTTTATTCGTTTATATTTATATTGTTTGTTGTGACAGTGATGCTGAGAATTAAACCATATTGGATTCCTTCTTTATTTTAGAAAAAGATTGGCCACCCGGTATTAGAATCGGTAGGTTGTCACAGTTGGTATCAAAGCATTATGTTCTAGTGTCATTAGGATCTGTACGAACGTGCTACGTTATCAGCGTTGTGTTTCTTTGATATAGAGCCCTATACTTAGGACTTTTGTTTCATATATCCATTTATGTTCTTGTACTTTTGTATATATTTGAAGTGAATCTTATTCAATTTTGATTTGGTTTCAGATGCCAAACACTGGGGGAGGTAAACCAGCACGTGCAACTAGGAGGGCTGTAGAGGAGGACGTTCAGCTGGAGTCAGAGGCCACTCAGGATATGTGACCGCAGTAAAGGTCGCAACTATAGTAGCATAGGAGGTTAATGCCACTATGATCACCTTGGCACAATTTTTTCCCCAGGAACAATCGCAGATGCTAGTGGCAACACCAATTCAGACTCACCCAATGTTGTCAATATGGGAATGAGTTAGGGAGGCCTATTAAAAGGGCCATTCATCGGTGTCACTGCTGGTGTTTTAGCAGCTAGTCAACAGAAAAAGGACATATAGAGGCATTTTTGTATGGTTGAGTGCAGTGACACTCAAAAGTAGGTACTAGATACGTTCAAGCTAGTCGGGGAAGCTCTTCAGTGGTGGGAGTCGGTTACCACATCGGATGAAAGATATGAAGTTCTTGGTGCGAATTTTCATCGGCAGTTCAGATAGAGATGAGGAGGAGATTTCTAGATCTCTTGTAGGAGTAATGGACTGTGCCCGAGTATCAGGAGGAGTTCACTCGCTTGGAAAGCTTTGTGCCAGATGAGGTGAACACTGAGGAGACAAAGGGTTCTCAAATTTACAAATGGTCTTACTCGGAGGATCCGCCATCATTTATTGGAGAACCCGACATCGAGGACTTACATTAAGCTCATTAATGCTGCATTGCTCCACTACTAGGACTATCGCTTCCATCTAAATGGAGCATAGAGGACAGTAGAGTTTAGCCAATAGGGCAAGACTGGGGTTAACGGTGCCGGCGGGGCGCCACCACAGCTGGGTAGGCATCAGGAGCGGGGTTCCCAACAGGGAACTCGACTAAGAGATACGGTCCGGGTAACAACAATTTTAAACAGGGCCATTAAGACCAGAAGCATGCTCCTCAGGGTCAAGGTAACCAGACTGGAGGACAACATGGTCGGGACCATCAGAGCCAGAGATAGGGGAAACCTCGTTAGGGAGAGCAGGGCCAGAGGTCAAAATATTTTACCGGGATGTGTTTCGTACATGGGGAGCATGGCCACTTGTGGTGTGCATGCTCGAATAGGGCTAGGGGTCAACAGTAGGAGGCCCAATCGGGGAAGTAGTTACAGTAGCTTCCAGCCCCACCAGTAGTTCCACTATTTCCGCCTCCTCAAGGGCAGTTGCAGTTTGGGCATGTGTATAACATCCGAGGGCCAGTTTCACCGCCAAAAGTTGAGGGTACCTCTCCTCTCCATGGGCACATGGTTCGAGTTTTGTTTGACATGAGTGCATCACATTCTTTTGTTAACACTAGATTTGTGCATGTGATAGGTTTAGTGGGTATAGCTATAGATATCATTATGACCATGGATTCACTGTTGGGTAGCGGGGCTCTCATTCGTTCCATGGAGGGGGTGTGGACATGGTGAGGTTATGCTTAGCGATGGATCTGCTCGTGTTAGAGATGGACGATGACGCGACCACAAATGTGTATCTAGTGTGCGTGCTATATAGGCTCAAGTGCAAGTATGTCACTCAAGTAATAACCCGATAAGTCGGGATCGTCTCCATAGGGAACTAGGACATAAGATCGTAACGACGTAGGAATATAAGACTAACCCTAAATTTGATTCTCGAAAAGAAATGAAGAAGATGATTAATTATGAATGGAATGACTACTAACTAAGAGTGAAGGAAATTTAAACTACTGACTAAAATAAGTGCACATAAATAAACTATTGCAGTGAAGTAAATATGAATAAGGGAAAGATAGGTTAGGATACAATCCCCTGAACCTAGTACATTTACCGGATAGAATATTAACTTTTGAATTAGAAAGTTGATTGAACCCAGTCTTTATTAATCCTAAGCATTATATATATGAGGGTACTAGCCTGCATCATACGTAATCAAAGGTAAGAATAAACCGGTATCGAATAGCTAACACGCGCATCGCATCCTTAAACACCCCGATTACCTAGGGCAAATGAGGTTAAAAGGTCTACGATAGTTATGTCTACTACACAACACGATCCAATAAATTTTCAATTCAACACCTATTTTCTATACATGTAAATTGCATTGTATTGGGTTCATGCATCCCAACCCTTGAAAACTTAGCTATACATGATTAAAGAATACTACCTCAGAATTTAATTTGCAAAAAATCATAGCTATGTGAATATTTGGGAAGAAATTTGGAATTCAGGATTGCAAACTAAAATTGAATAACTAATTAAACTAAACTATGAAAGCAATTAAAAGCATAAATTAATCAATACTTACAATAAAGGAGTCTGGAATTAAAGCTTAAATCTTGAATACTTGTAGAAAAAATTAAAACCCTATGGTTCTTGAATGCAAGAGCCCTTTAAAACTAATAATAATCGAACCTCCTAATGTCTGGTATTCAGTTAAATTAAATACCCTACGAAAATTATAAGAGTTTGAGCAAGATAAAACTCAAAATTTGGAAAAGAAAATTAAAAAAAACCTCATCTGAACCGGTTCGACGGGGGGACTTCGGTTCAGTCTAGTATCACCTGGATCGGTTCGTTTTAAATTTATAATGGATCTGTCTGGTCTCTAATTTTATCCAGCGATCCTCAAGGCATCAGATCGATTCATTTTCAACTATTTTCGAATCGATATGGTGATGGAATTTATTCAGAGTTTGTCTTACTCCCGGATCGGTTCGTTTATAAATAACCCCGGTCCATTCTGGGTCCTTGTACTTTCTTTTTTTCCTTTATCTTGATTTTCTCTCATCTTTGGAGCTTCGTAACTTCTGATACGGGACTCGGATTGGGACACCGTTTCTTCCTACGTGCTTGTAGACGCGAGATCTTCAAGTTTTAAGTCTGTCCCTCGTTTGAACTCTAGATGTAAAGTGAATATTTTTCCCTCTGACTTTCATTCCATTCTTGATTTCTCAGTCTTGAATTCTTCTTTTCTTCACTTGTTAGAATACCTGTAAAAAGCACAAAAAATACACAAAACTCGAGCCAGTGTGTAGAAATTATCAGTCGCACATATATGATTTAAATCAATACAATTTACATCACCCGAGGTGCTAAAAGTCTCTAAATTAAGGGGATACGTTCTGAAGATTTATGCGTAATCAAACGCCCCTAACTTAGATCTTTGCGCGTCCCGAGCAATGTAAAAGAACTCAACCAAGGCTCAACTCTAGAAAATCATTTTATTAAGATAGAATACCTCTTTCGCAGGCAAGTGATTGCATTTAGCGTATACAACAATCCTTTAAACACCTAGGTTACCCTAGTAGGACGAGTTGTATCTTGTGAGGGTTTGCAGTGAATATACCCACAAAATTCATTTTCGATTCAAACAAAATTCAAAATACCTAAAAGTTGTATAATTCAAACTTTTCTAAAAATAATCACCATATATTTATATGCTCAAGTCTCTATTTGTCGTGTGTGTATGTGTGCGAAGCCAAAAATTTAATCTCAAATTTCCACCGATTGATCATTACGTTACTTTTTTGAAAATTCATTTTGATTCAAATGCTCACGGAATACTCTCACAAACGAATCACTCGGAATGTGGCTATTCTCTCTCGGTGTGCATGATATAAAGGGTAAATGCATTGGAACACGAATTCACGGACATAAAAAATTAAAAGGAAATTTATGGGTGAAAAGATCTCTTTACCGGGTTACGGTCGTTGGGAAACGGGAACATTGCCTCTTATACACACTAGTTAATCTCTTTTATTATATTTTCGTGTATTAACTCTCCACGCGGTAATTAATTGTGACACCCCGACTAATTAAATAAGTTCACAGTTAATATCTCAAAATAACTGAAGAGCGTAAAATACACAAAAGAGTACAACAATCCTAAAATATAGGGCTCTATATCAAAGGACGCTACGCGAAAACATAATAAGCCGTACAGATCCTAACGACACTAGAACCTGATGCTCTGATACCACCTGTGACACCGACTAATTAAATATCGGGTAGCTATTCCGTTATTCAAATTAATACAAAATGCCGAGTTAGTTCAGTTCATAGCATCACTGTCGAAAATATTTTTAAACAATTACTAGCCACCTAATATTTAAAAAAAAGGAGTTGTCAAATTTTATTAAATTAAATTAACATGCAATCCATCGAATATTTATTAACTAATGATAAAACAATTACATCACAATCACAACAGAATATAAATGGAATAATAAATGAGTCTGGAGTAACACTCCTCAGAATAGTCCCAAATACTGAATAAAACCAAATACAATGTCTGAATAATAAATGAATTTAACTCCAAAACTGAAAGGAAACTGAGTATGATAAAACTGTCTCTAAAAGAAATGGGGCGACATGCCCTAACAACTGATCAAGTCTGAAGTGGAATCAATATAGAAAGTGGAGGCGTCTATCATCAAGATCCTGTAACTTCCATAGCAGTTACAGCACGTCGCTGAAATGGAAATCCTAAGCTTGACATCCTTGTGGCTGGGCACCTAAAAGGTTTTTCAAGAAAATAGATTTGAAAGCAAACGGGTCAGAGCCCGATGTGAAAACAGTTTAAAATATAGCAAGTGTTTAATTGCATTAAACAATTAATATTAAGTACATGTTAGTTCCGTGCTCTCACATGAGCTTCTCACCTCTCAACTAATGTGCATGCTTAACATATATCCATAACCCATCCTAGTTATGCCGCTAACTAACTAGTGTATGCTGCCACCCGTCCTCACATGATAATATAGGGGATTGTTCAAGACATTCCAATCTAACTTATGTGAATCTACCTTTTTATCTCTCAGATTAATTTAGATTAAATCATATAGGAAATTCTCAATTCTAATTTTACTCAAAGTGTCGCAAATATTCACACACATTAACAAGGAGTCTGTTATTATCACCAATATATAAATTCTAACATAATTATACAATTGGGGCACCCCTAGGCTAAGCTGTGGTGCACTCATACTCTGCTATGGAATCCTGGTACATCACGTTCATAAGGACTACGTATTCCGAATCTCTCAGGAAATCGTTTTTGATAAGCAAAATCACACATAGTGGAGGCGAACATAGTTCACATACCCATGGGTCATGCACATACCTACGCTCCCATAGTCAGCTGACTTATCAACTCACAAATAAGTCATTCATAGCCCTATGTCGTGAAGTTCCCAATCTAAATCCCCCCGTAGGCACACAAAGATTAGATAGCCCTGTTCCGAAAGCCGACCTCCCGTGATAGCAAGTATGGTAGGTATGTTATACACATAAAAATCCATATAGTAAGCATTCACATAACTTAGATAATTTATAATATTATTAAAGGTTTGTTCTCAATTCCTGTACCATTAATCCAATTAGTACATTTTTATACTTCCGGATAGTTATATAATATAGTCCACCAACACATCTCACATCGTAGTCTCAAGTACTTAAAACCTACTCATAAAGGTTACTAAGTCTCCTATTATTCCCACACTTTAATCCAATACTCTTAAGGTCCACATTTCTGCCACTAACCTTATATTATCAGCTATATAGATTTAACTCATTTAATCGCAGTCTTTAATAGTACCTCACTCGTCGAACCTTATTAGGTCAAACATAACTCCCAAATATAATTCTAATAATAATCCGGGTCTCATATACATGCCTACTAGTCTTCCTTAAATCTAAAAGTGTTCACAAGGTCCCCACCAATAATTCTCTAGGGTCGAAATTGCTAAAATTCAATAAGGGAAAAAATTTCACAATTTCTGGGAAGGTCGATCGATCGACCTATGAATGTCGATCGATCGATCGCACCAGATAAGGCTACGGATTGCTTCGTTTTTCAGTCTCAGATTTGTCCCGAAACTCCATTAAAAGGTATGAAAATCTCAACTAAGGATGTAGGATCATTATACTACCTAAATACAGTATTTTTAACGTTCCAAAACCATTACGTCATCAACAATTAACCTTACATGGATCAAATCTTCATAAAAACCCTAGTTTTCTATTTTCTTCAAGAATCATGACATTTCTCTTCTTAAATCCGTCCTTAATTCATCAAGGGTTATATTTTGGTTACTGAATTTCATCCAGAACTAATCTACATGCAATTTCTATCCAAGATTTATAGTTCTACCTCAAATTTCATGGTTTTTATCATCTTTCAAGACAAAAATCTATTTCTACACTAACATGGAAGATATATTCGCTGAAAACTTATGGAATTAAATCACTTGCCTTAAGTTTGATGTTCAGAATCGTTGATGGTATCCGAGGGTTGGTTCTTTCCTTCTTTCCGGTCACAATTCCGCCAAGATTTGGTGGTGGTTGGTGGTGGCTAGGGTTTGCAAACGTCCTGCAACTTCTCCTCTAACTCACATAGCCCACTCTTTATTTTTTGGCTGATAATGGCCCTAATGGCCTTCCCAAAATAATTAAATAGGCCCTAAAATTCGTGGGCCTTATTTCCTTAGATTTTAAAATGACCAAAATACCTTTCCGAGTTGTCGGTTTGGCCTAAAAATGCCCCGGGACCCAAACTAAACCCCCGGCTAGTGTTTTCCGACTGTCTCGACCCCTTCGGACACGTTGGCACACTCAAAATGACTATACAGATGATTAAATTATACTTTAATTTTTAATTTAATTAAATTGATTTCTGATGCGACTGACGCGCGCGTTCCAACTTAATTTCCCAAATTATCGTATTTATGACTCGCGACAATTTTAATATTATCAATAATCATATATTACCATATAAATTCATTAATACTCAATATTATCATCATAATCAAATACCAACTCACGTCTCGCTAGTATTTAAATCCAGACTAATTTTCAATTAATTCCCATTTAATTTAATTAATCCAATTAAATAAAATCAATAAAATTACAGGGTAGTACATACTTCCCCCCTAATAACAAAATTTCGTCCCGAAATTCAGAAAATAAAGTATACCTGGCAAGAATAACTCTGGATAACGCTCTCGCATCTCATCCTCGCGCTCCTAGGTGGACTCCTCGGCATTATGGTGCCGCCACTGAACACGTACTAACGGTACTATCTTCGACCTCAGTTTCCTCTCGCTATGGTCCAGAATAGCAATCGACCCCTACTCATAGGAACTATCAGGCTGTAGATCGATGTCCTCTAAAGAAATGTGGGTATGGGCAAAATCATCCCTATGATATCTCCTTAGCGAGGAAATATGAAACACGTAATGGATCCTATGCAGGTGTTCTGGTAACCCAAGTCTATAAGCAACTGGCCCAATTCTCTCGATGATAGGAAATGTCCCCACGTATCTAGGTGCCAATTTCCCCTTCTTCCTTAAATGCATAATCCCCTTCATCGGAGACACTCAGAGTAGCACCTGGTCCCCCACCTTGAGTTCTCTGAAGAATCTTTTGGCATCAGCATAAATCTTTTGTCGGTCCTGAGCTACCCGAATATGGCTCCGTATCATCTCTATCCTCACCGAAGTATCCTGAATCACCTCCGGCCCAAGGAGTTTGTTACCCCCACCTCTAGCCAACATGCTGGGGAACGACAAGGTCTACCGTATAACGCCTCGAATTAAGCCATGCCAATAGTGAACTGGTAGGAGTTATTATAGGCAAACTCCACCAGTGGAAGATACTGCTCCCAACCACCTCTAAAGTCTAGGATGCACATCCGTAACATGTCTTCCAACATCTGATTCGTCTTCTCGGTCTGCCCATCTGTCTGCGGGTGATATGTTGTACTCAGCTGCAACCACGTACCCATAGCCTCTTGAAAACTCTCCCAAAATCACGAAACAAATATCTTGTCTAGATCAGACACGATATTGAGAGGCACCCCTTGGAGTTTCACTATCTTCGCTATGAAAATCTGGGCATACTGTCCCGTAGTGTAGTCGGTCCGGGCTGTTAGAAAATGAGCAACTTTGGTTAACCTATCCAAGATTACCCATATAGAGTCGCGACCCCTCTGCGATGTAGGTAACCCCATGATGAGTCCATGGAAATATTTTCCCATTTCCACATGGGAACCTCTAATGGTTGTAGAAGTCCTGCCGGTCTCTGATGGTCCACCTTTACCAGCTGACAAGTGGCACATTTAGAAACGAACTCGACAATATCTCTCTTCATCTCGCTCCACCAGTACTGTCGCCTCATATCCTGGTACATCTTATCCCCACCAGGATGTACCGCGAATCGTGCGACTCTGTCATTACCTCGTATCGCAAGTCTTCCCCGTCAGGAACGACCAGTCTCCCATTGAAGCGTAAGCCCCCGTCTGAACTAACGGTATATGACTCGGCTCCCTCTACTAGGAATTGGACTCTCTGCTCTTGATAGAATGCGTCTTTTTCCTGGGTCTATATCACTCTCATAACGATTTGGGGCATAACGATCATCACAGACATGAATGATCGGGTCACTACGTCCTGGTGTCCCAACTCCTTCCACTTTGCTTTCCACACTTCGGCCACCTAGCCCACCGGCCTACGGCTCAACGCATCTGCTACCACGTTAGCCTTTTCTGGGTGGTATTGGATATCGAACTGATAATCCTTCACGAATTCAAGCCACCTACGCTGACGCATATTTAGCTCCTTCTGTGTGAAGAGGTACTGTAGGGACTTGTGGTTCGTGAATAAATGGAATTTCTCCCCCAGGAGATAGTGTCTCCAAATCCGAAGAGCAAATACGACTGCTGCTAACTCCAAGTCGTGGGTGGGGTAATTCTTCTCGTGAGGCTTAAGCTTACGGGAAGCATAAGCTATAGCCTAACTCTCCTGTTGCAGTACACCCCCAAGTCCTAGTAAGGACTCATCGGTGTAGACTAGATACTCAACTCCCGGTCTAGGTAAGGCTAACACTGGTGCTGAGGTCAACTTGTCTTTCAACTTGTAGAATGTCAACTGACAGGCATCGCTCCAGATAAATGGCACACCCTTCCGACTCAGATGTGTCAAAGGACCCGCTATCGTAGAGAACCCCCGAATAAACCTCTTGTAGTATCTTGCTAGGCCCAAGAAACTACGTATCTCAGTCGGTGTCGTGGGATGTCCCCACTCCCTCACCGCTGATAACTTCCCCGGATCAACAAATATCCCCCTGTCTGAAATGATATCCCCCAAAAACTGAACCTCCTTCAGCCAAAACCCACACTTCTCGTACTTGTCATATAACTCGTTCTGACGCAGCGTCTGCAAAACCTGCCTCAAGTGCTCTGTATGTTCCTCCTCTGTCTGGGAGTAAACCAGAATGTCATCAATGAAGACGATGACAAACTGGACTAGGAACTCTCTGAACACCCTATTCATCAAGTCCATAAACACGGCTGGGGCATTGGTTAGGCCAAAAGGCATAACCAGGAACTCGTAGAAATCATATCTCATCAAGAAGGCAATCTTTAAGACGTCATGTTCCCTGATACGCAACTGATGGTAACCCTATCTCAATTCAATCTTTGAGAAGAAGGCCGCTCCTCTCAACTGGTCGAATAAATCATTTATTCGGGGCAACAGATACTTGTTCCGTATTGTGAGTTTATTCAACTCCCGATAATCTAGACACAACCTCAAAGATCCATCCCTCTTCTTCACAAATAGCACAGGGGCACCCCACGACGAAGTACTCCTACGGATAAACCCCTGACCCAACAGCTGCTCTATCTGATCCCCTAGCTCTCTTATCTCCGCTGAAGCCAAACGGTAAGGTGCACGGGCAATTGGCCGAGTGCTCAGCGTCAAGTCGATAACAAAGTCTATCTCTCTACTAGGAGGTAATCCTGGAATACATCAGCGAACTCTCTAACAATTGGAATCGAATCGAGTGGTATTACCACTTATTTAGAGGTCTCCTCCTCCATATAGTACAAGTGAGTGGACGATCCTCCCTCAGGATGAGGCATCGCCACTAGGAACATCTCCTGCCCGGGTATGGCAAAAATAATACTCCTACTGAAACAATCAACCATGGCTCGATACGCAACTAGCCAATCCATACCGATAATCGCATCGTACGCAGTCATATCTAACACTAACATATCGACAGGTAAAGTAAACCTCCCGATCTCTACACCCACACCTCTATATATAAGTGAAATCACAGAACCCCCACTCAACGGTGAATCTACGCAAGTAACAGTGCTCTCCGCGGTATCTAACAACCCCATAGTGCGTGCAAATCTCATGGCAATAAAACAGTGTGCGGCTCCCGTGTCAACCAAAATACGCGCCATAGTCCCCTGAATAGAAAACATACCCTCAATAGCGGGTGGATCCTGTGGGCCTGCGGCCTGCTGGAGCTAATAAACTCGCCCGTATTGAAGTTGTCCCTGCTGGACTGGGACTGCTGGGATGGGTGGTAAAGATGGCATCTACGGTGGTGCTGGGAGGGCGGCGGGAAACATAGGTCTCTGGGGCTCGTGTCGAGCACCCTGTTGCTGCTGCTGTGGGGCCCTGCCCCTTTCAGGACACTCCTGGCGTTTGTGGCTAATCTTGCCACAAATAAAATATTTCCCCGTAAAGTTTCCCCCTTTTTGACCCTACTGCCCACGACCCTGGTGGCCGTTACCATTCCTACCCTGACCCTGCTGGCCTGCTGAAACTGCTGCTGTTGGTCGTGCTGGCCCTACTGGCCCTGATAGCCGTGCTGACCTTGCTGGCCATGCCGAAAACCTCCATGACCATTTCTGAAACCACCAGATCTAAATATGTTAGAATCCCCCTCCTGGGAACTCTGATCACCCTACCTGTGTTGACCCTGAGCTGAATGTGCCCCGCTGGCACCATTCCCCCTGTCCTGCCCTGATGGCTGGACTCTCCTGCTCGCTTACCCTCTGATAAGTGAAAGTGGTGGTCCTGGCAGTGAAGTAATGCTGCGTTAACCACATCAAAATAAGTGGCCAACGAGAGATTTCCTAGCAAGTGTTGACGAATCCTCCATGTTAACGCATCCATGAACTTCTGGATCTTCTTCTCTTTAGTCGGAATCTCATCGGGAACAATGTTCAAAATATTTGTGAACTCGGCCTCATACTCAGCCACTGTCTTCCCCTCTTGCTTGAGGTTCATCAACTTCCTCCTCATCTCGGTATGAACTGCTGAGGGAAAATACTTGCGGTCAAACCGCACCCAGAACTCCTGAATGGTAAGAACATCTCTCTCCTCCGCGGTGGTAATAGACTCCCACCACTGCAACGCTGCTCCTACCAACTTAAAAGTAGCCAGTATCTGCCTCTGTACATCCGTACACTCGTACATCCTCAAGTGTCTTTGGATGCCCTTCTTCCACTGACTGGACACAATGACGTCGGAGCTACCTGCAAACTCTGGAGGGTGTGCCTTCTGAAAGGCATCTCGAACCCGTTCCCAGGCAGACGGGAATGCATGAGCCTGGACTGGGACAACCACAGATGCCTGAGGTGGCTGCACAAATGCTAAAGCAGCATTTACCTCCAGGGCTATAATGGCAACAACTTCTGCAGCGTTCATAGAACCCTGAACTGGTGCAAGTTGTGGCTTGGGCTGGGCACCCCTGGGAACTTTTTGTGCACGTCGTGGAGGCATCTGAAATGAGAGAGAGGTCTTATAAGTTCACAGTTAATATCTCAAAATAGCTGAAGAGCGTAAAATACACAAAAGAGTATAACAATCCTAAAATATAGGGCTCTATATCAAAGGACGCTACGCGGAAACATAACAAGTCGTACAGATGCTAAGGACATTAGAACCTGATGCTCTGATACCACATGTGACACCCCGACTAATTAAATACCGGGTAGCTACTCCATTATTCAAATTAATACAAAATGTCAAGTTAGTTCAATTCATAGCATCACTGTCGAAAATATTTTTAAACAATTACTAGCCACCTAATATTTAAAAAAAGGAGGTGTCAAATTTTATTAAATTAAATTAACATCCAATCCATCAAATATTTATTAACTAATGATAACACAATTACATCACAGTCACAACAGAATATAAATAGAATAATAAATGAGTCTGGAGTAACACTCCTCAGAATAGTCCCAAATACTGAATAAAACCAAATACAACGTCTGAATAATAAATGAATTTAACTCCAAAACTGAAAGGAAATTGAGTATGATAAAACTGTCTCTAAAAGAAATGGGGCGACATGCCCTAACAACTGATTAAGTCTGAAGTGGAATCAATATAGAAAGTGGAGGCCTCTATCATCAAGATCCTCTAACTTCCACAGCAGCTACAACACGTCACAGAAATGGAACTCCTAAGCTTGGCATCCCTGTGGCCGGACAACTAAAAGGTTTTTCAAGAAAAATAGATTTGAAAGCAAATGGGTCCGAGCCCGATGTGAAAACAGTTTAAAATATAACAAGTGTTCAATTACATTAAACAATGAATATTAAGTACATGTTAGTTCCTTGCTCTCACATGAGTTCTCACATCTCAACTAATGTGCATGCCTAACGTATATCCATAACCCCTCCTAGTTATGTCGCTAACTAACTAGTCTATACCGCAGCCTGTCCTCATATGATAATATAGGGGTTTGTTCAGGACATTCCAATCTAACTTATGTGAATCTACCTTTTCATTTCTCAGATGAATTTATATTAAATCTTATATGAAATTCTCATTTCTAACTTTACTCAAAGTGTCGTAAATATTCACACACATTAACAAGGAGTCTGTTATCATCACCAATATATAAATTCCAACATAATTATACAATTGGGGCATCCCTAGGCTAAGTTGCGGTGCACACATACTCAGCTATCGAATCCTGGTAGATCACGTACATGAGGACTACATATTTCGAAATCTCCCAGGAATCATTTTAATAAGCAAAATCACACATATTGGAGGTGAACATAGTTCACATACCCATGGGTCATGCACATACCTACACTCCCATGGTCAGCTGACTTATCAACTCACAAATAAGTCATTCACAACCCTATGTTCTTAAGGTACCAATCTAAATCCCCCCGTAGGCACACAAAGATTAGATAGCCCTGTTCCGAAAGCCGACTTCCCATGATAGCAAGTATGGTAGGTATGTCATACACATATAAATCCATATATTAAGCATTCACATAACTTAGATAATTTATAATATTATTAAAGGTATGTTCTCAATCCCTATACCATTAATCCAATTAGTACATTTTTATACTTCCGGATAGTTATATAATATAGTCCACCGACACATCTCACGTCGTAGTTTCAAGTACTTAAAACCTACTCATAAAGGTTACTAAGTCTCCTATTATTCCCACACTTTAATCCAATACTCTTAAGGTCCATATATCTGCCACTAACCTTATATTATCAACTATATAAATTTAACTCATTTAATCGCAGTCTTTAATAGTACCTCACTCGGCGAACCTTATTACGTCTAACATAACTCCCAAATGTGATTCTAATAATAATCCGGCTCTCATATACATGCCTACTGGTCTTCCTTAAATCTAAAAGTGTTCACAAGGTCCCCACCAATAATTCTCTAGGGTCGAAATTGCTAAAATTCAATAAGGGGAAAAATATCACAATTTCTGGGAAGGTCGATCGATCGATGGTGGTCGATCGATCGATCGCACCAGATAAGGCTACGGACTGCTTCGTTTTTCAGTCCCAGATTTGTCCTAAAACCCATTACAAGGTATGAAATTCTCAACTAAGGATGTAGGATCATTATACTACCTAAATATAATATTTTTAACGTTCCAAAACCATTACATCATCAACAATTAACCTTACATGGATCAAATCTTCATAAAAACCCTAGTTTTCTATTTTCTTCAAGAATCATGACATTTATCTTCTTAAATCCGTCCTTAATTCATCAAGGGTTATATTTTGGTTACTGAATTTCGTCCAGAACTGATCTACATGCAATTCCTATCCAAGATTTATAGTTGTATCTCAAATTTCATGGGTTTTTATCATCTTTCAAGACAAAAATCAATTTCTACACTAACATGAAAGATATATTCGCTGAAAACTAATGGAATTAAATCACTTGCCTTAAGTTTGATGTTCAGAATCGTTGATGGTATTCGAGGGTTGGTTCTTTCCTTCTTTCCGGTCACAATTCCGTCAAGATTTGGTGGTGGTTGGTGGTGGCTAGGGTTTGCAAACGTCCTGCAACTTCTCCTCTAACTCACGTAGCCCACTCTTTATTTTTGGTTGATAATGGCCCTAATGGCCTTCCCAATAATAATTAAATAAACCCTAAAATTTGTGGGTCTTCCTTAAATTTTAAAATGACCAAAATGCACTCCCGGGTTGCCGGTTTGGCCTAAAAATGCTCCGGGACCCAAACTAAATCTCCGGCTAGTGTTTTCTGACTATCTCGACCCCTACGGACACTTTGGCGCACTCAAAATGACCATACAGATGATTAAATTATAATTTAATTTTTAATCTATTTAAATTGATTCCTGACGCGACTGACACGCGCGTCCTAACTTAATTTCTCAAATTGTCGTATTTATGACTCGCGACAATTTTAATATTATCAATAATCATATATTACCATAAAAATTTAGTAATACTCAATATTATCATCATAATCAAATACCAACTCACGTCTCGCTAGTATTTAAATCCGAATTAATTTCTAATTAATTCCCATTTAATTTAATTAATCCAATTAAATAAAATCAATAAAATTACGGGGTATTACATTAATTTTGCAATCTGGATTCGGTTAGGACTTTTCAGGTTTAAGGTGTATTGGGTACATTGGGATTAATCGTAATGTTCGGAATTGAAAAATGTCCTTATAATGTTCGTTAGTGCTTTTCGGGCTTTCGCTCGTTTTCATTTCTTTTTCTATTTTTCCATTTTTCTTGCCCCGTTTATTGCATTGTTTGGACTTGATTTCTGAGTTTTACATTTTTCTCAATTTCGGGCTATGTGGGTTTTTCGAGATATCGAACGAAAGGAAAAAAATTCTTCGGCTCAAAGTGGCTAGCAAAAGGGTAATTTTTCACAACTTTTTATGACTAATATTTTTGGGTAACAAACGATGGCCTGACTTCATTTATCCAAATTACTAATCATATTACCATATGCATCTCAAGATTAATTTCATTGAGAGATATTTTAGCGTGCTTTTCGATGTAACATCATACACCATTCTCTAATTGATCGAAATAAATTTTTTGAGATCACGACGACTTATTTCAATGCCGAATTGAACTTTCACTTAATCATTAACTCAGATTGATTTAATTGCTCAGAAAAATCGATTGGCTCAAAATCTCACTGGGTTGATTAATCTCCACACTTATTTGTTAAGTCGTCAATTTTCACTCAATTTCCATCTTTGGTCAATTTCGGTTTAGTGCATTTAAAGACAGAATGTATAAAAAGGAACAAAGGGCAAAATGCAAGAATAAATAAGCAGGTATAAGAACACAAGGATAGGTAAGCAAATTCTTCCATTATTATATTCAAAGTGCGGGAATATATAAATCGCAAAATGGAAGAAAATACATCAAACAACCACTCAAACATGCTACTGAGGGGTCGGGTGAGAAGAGCTGGGAGCAGTCGTGTAATGACCCCACTTTTATGTGCTCATATGTATATAGTTTGTTTTTACACTCATGTGTTAGTTACTATCTTATAAATGTTGTATTATTAGATATGTTGTGTTATTGGCCATCAATATAACAAACCCCATTTTTAAATATGAAGAATCAATCGTAAATAGGATCAAATCGAAGTCTTATGACATATCTTAAGGTATATAATAAGTTTTGGGGTAGAAAATATAATTTTATGAAACTTTAGGGACTAAAATAAAAATATAAAAAGGGCCATTTTGTAAATAAAATATTTTCAAGGACCTTTAAGAAATATTGAAAATATATAGTGTGAAATTACCAAAATACCATTCATGTGTGAAATGACCCTTATACCCTTATCACCTTTCCACCACGTGCTGGTCACCTCCACCTTACACATGTCGTCTTCAGAGAGAAAGCTAAAACACTTGTCATCATTTGGTGATGTTAAGACTGCAAGATCACCCCAGAATGCGACACCTAAACGATGACTTGCCACCGTAAATGCTTGATCACCTAGACACATGTCAACACCGTAATACTTTTGGAAACCTATAAATAGGGCCTTAGGGTTCATTTGAAACTCACATCAATTCCTTGAGAATTATAGTAAGAAAGAGTGATAGAAAACTTGAGAAATATCTTAAGAAGGAGTTCTATAATTTCGAAGAAATAATTCATTTCGTAGGTATGATTTTATTTAAATGTTATAGTGCATTTTTGTAGTTTTAATTTCGTATTTTATAGCTTTACTTAGCAGTTATTCTGGTAAAATACACTAAAGACTTTACTAATCAAAACTTAAAATTTGGAAACAATCTAAATTGATTTTATTTTCAAAATATGTCAACTTGTTTGAAAAATATATATATACGCTTTTTAAAATGATTTTTGTAAGCAATTGCTCGTTATTAAGGAATCTCATTTAAGTAATTCCAAAGTCAGTCCCGGTGAAATTCTGTCTAGTCGAGATGGTATTTAAGTGGTGCCCTTGTGACCCTCCATCTCTACTAGGAATAAATTCGAAAATGTTCTGTCTAGATGAGATGGTATTTAAGTGGTGACCCTGTGATCCTCTATCTCTACTGGGAACCGACTGATTAGTAAGAATTATGAATTGAATTCTTTAAATACGATGAATGAATATTAAAAATTGCGAAAATGGTTTTAGTAACCTTTTTCAGTAAGATATTTTAGGATTTAAAACACAATATTTATAATTCGGCTTTATTTAGAATACGTAATTAAACCTTTATTGTATTTATTATATTAACGTGTGATCCAAGACTCAATAGCTTTTTTTTCGAGCCTCTATTTTAGGTAAGTACTCTATGTCATTTCTTGCACATTTCAATTATATGATATTATGCAAACTATGTATTTTGTGAACTGCTTTTATTCTCAAAATGAATCTGATACCGATGATTGATTCATTGTGATATGTTTATATTTGTCCATATAGACCGATTAACATGAGTATTGAAAATGATATGGAATATTGGAAATAAGATTTGGCCTAAGGGACCTCTTTACTGACTAACCTTCCCAGCTGGGTTATCGCTGATGTGCGCTAAATAAGGCGTTGTGACGAACATGTTTGATTGACCCTCAACTGTCGGGGTATAATAAGGTAGAATAACACGATATTAGAGTGTACTTGGCCATTAAAATGATACAATTGAAAGAAAAAGATATCACATTTGATTTGTTGCATTCTTCTTATTCTGAGCTATCCAATTGTGATATATATACTATCATTTCAAAATATATATCTATTTACTGCAAGTTCATATCCATTTATGTATATGCCTTCTCTTTTGACTTGAATAGGTATCTATTTTCTGAAAATCTTGGAATGTCGGGAGATTAAATCTTATTCAGCTTTTAGCTGACGTTGTATAAATAATGATTTTTCAGGAAATAATTAGACTGGAGGATGGAGTGTAGAAGGACTATGTTGAAGATCTAGCTTAAGGAGCTCTTTTGTTATACTTTTAAATATAACGTTTGTTTTTAGGAGATAGAGCATGTTTGGCTCTTTAGTAATAAGTTTTTAATTTTGGCATAAGTTGTAATCCGTTCATACTTTAATATATACGAAGTTCCCTTTTAGAAAGCTCTGATGACGTAATTCCATTTTTTCAATAGTTTACGATTCATGACCATGTGAATGTATTTCCGTTGCATTTATTTTAAGAAATATTTTAAGTCCATAACATTGAATGCCTTGGTGGCATGTCAAGACACTCATTCCCTACTACTATTGGGTTGGGGTCGTGACAAGTCGGGTCATATGAGTCGCAGAAGTAGCTCGATGGTGGCGCACTCATGGTCATATGATATAGCCCTGCCTGAAGGCAACACATCATACTAGTGTCGTACTGGTAGGCCCGACGATCCACATCACGGTCAGTGTGGTATTCAATGATGAACCCGTTGAAGCGCGATTCGAGCATGGTGATGTGTCGCTCCAAATCTGCGCCCGAAAGCTTAAAATCAGAATCAACATACTCATCTTCTTCTACCTCGCCCATCTAAATATCAGCAACTCCAGCCTCCTCCTCCTCATCGGAATCACTCTCGTACTCATCTTTCGCCTCCATCTCGTCATCATTATCACCGTTGTCATCCTCATTCGCCATCCATGCTCAGATGATCTCCCATTGCCTCTCACTTTTGGTAAGGGTGCCCTGCCCAAAATTATTGGGAAGGCGAGAAAATTCGGTGGGAGGAGCAATGCCCGCGTTGGTTAGAATGGATGTGAGGAGCCGGGCATACGGGAGAGGGGCGGTCCCCTTTTTGTCCAAGGCCGTAAAAAATGTGTCTTTGTAGATGGTACGGGGTGGTGGGGTCAAAAATATGATACATGAAAGTTTCCTGACGGGGCCACATAGCAGTTGCATTTGAGGTTTAGAGGATATTTGCGCATATAATTTGGAATGTGATGCATGCCTTGTCGCTCATCCGGCCCACCAAAAATGTTTTGGCGCCCCAAAGCTCGTCGGGTGCTATGAGTGACATGAAACGACTTTGTCGAGAGGGGTGAGATTGTTTGGATAGGTGAATTGGGTTGGGCTCAGAACATCCTTTTCTGCTAGTTATCGAGTGAGAATTTCGAGGAAGAAAGGAATGTGTGTGCCCTCAACATCCACCTCGGAAACAAAGTCAGCGGTGCGGACAAGGGATCCATAGAAAGCTTGAACCTCGGCTCTCCACACCTCTCCGTGGGTCTCGTTAAGAAAACGACATCAACCCCGTGGAAGAAAGAGGTTAGTGACGAAATTTGGCAGCTCATTTCTGCGCACTTAGTGCTTCATATGCAGCTTTCGAGAGTGGCTAAAAAATTGTTCGAACCAGATTTGTTCTTGATTTGAGTGGCATGTGTCATTGTCGTGGTTGATGACCTCGACAGAGTTATACTTTTGAGGGAGGGCACGGTTGTCCATGTGGTACAGCAGTGGGTTGAAGGTAGAAATCTAAAAGAGAGAGAGTACGAGATTTGGGAGGAATGGTGGTGGAATGAGGGAGAAGAAGGGTATATTTATTAGGGGGTGATGGAAGGGTTGGTTTTTTAGGGAAGGGGGAGTTCATTTGGGAGGGAAAGGGTGGATAGGGAAGAGGTAAAATGGATTGGGAGGGAAGAATGGGAGTTGGAGAATTGGGGGGGGGGGGGGGGGGTGCATCTTGGGAAGGATTAAAATTACCCGGACGCCGAACCGATCCGGTCCCTTATTTTTTATTTTTTCTCAAAAATGAACCGATTCGAACCCCAATTGGCGGACCGGTCCGGATCCCTGAAATTAACAGCTTCACTTAATTGCAATATTCACTAATCTCTCTCAATTCTGGATGCTCACACTACTTTACCTACGCATGATTGACCTAAAATGTCATGATGCTTGCTTCGAAAACCTAGACCTGCTCTCGATGTGTTTTCTCCTGCACCTACCCTATGTGACCTATACCTACCGATTCTAACTAACCTAACCGACTCATATCTACGATACACAAGAATCACCCCATGTGAGGGAAAGGGTGGATAGGGAAGAGGTAAAATGGATTGGGAGGGAAGAATGGGAGTTGGAGAATTGGGGGGGTGCATCTTGGGAATGAACAAAATTACCCGGACGCCGAACCGATCTGGTCCTTATTTTTTATTTTTTCTCAAAAACGAACCGATTCGAACCCCAATTGGCGAATCGGTCCGGATCCCTGAAATTAACAGCTTCACTTAATTGCAATATCCACTAATCTCTCTCAATTCTGGATGCTCACACAACTTTATCTACGCATGATTGACCTAAAATGTCGCGATGCTTGCTTCGAAAACCTAGACCTGCTCTCGATGTGTTTTCTCCTGCACTTACCCTATGTGGCCTATACCTACCGACTCTAACTAACCTAATCGACTCATATCTACGATACATAAGAATCACCCCATGCGCGTCGAGGGTTTGGCGACCTCTCTCTCTTTCTCAAAACTCACTCGACCCCAAGAACGGGGATTGTCGCTCTCCTAGTTTCCCCCATTTTCCTGATGTAAGTAAATAATCGAAACAAGTTAGGCCCCATCCCATAGATAAGGGAGAGACCCTAGACCTCAGGCTGACTCACTAGAAGGGATCCTCGTGGACCCTAACTTGTTCTTTGCCCGTGTGCACCGATTTGGAAGGGGCATCTTGATTTCTTTTAATTTTAGGAGTGCATGGGTTGGGCTCTAATTCAGATGAGACTTGAGCCTTTTCCTCAATAGCATTAAAGGACTTAATCGGCATGGGTGTATGGTTATTAAACATGAATTCATCGATCATATCTTGCTATTCGCTCTCGTCTAAGTAGCTAAATGAGTCCAATAAAGATTGGACTTCGACATTAAGGTTCTCATCCACTGGCCCGAATTCTTTTTCAAAGTCCTCTAGACTCATATCTCCTAACTCTCTCTTATGACTAATGTTCACGTCCTGTCTCTTATTCTCCTCAAATATCTCTGCCCCACTATCGCTTACTTACTCACTCTCACTTCAATTGCGGTCACTAAGCACACCTCTCCTACTCCTTTCTTAACATCAGAATTTCCTCTCTCACTTTGCGCATCAAGACCTATAACAACTCTCGCTTCTGAGTCCTCTCATGCTCGTGTGCTTCCTTGATAAAATCCGTTTCTCGCGGTTCACTTTTGTCGCCCTCATTTTTAGTGTTATTAAAGATATTTGTTTTGAGGGTCATGTTCCAAAACATTAATTGCATTCACCAATTTCGAGTATTGATGAGCGAATTAGCTGTAGCTAAGAATGGGCGACCAATGATGATGGGAACATGATTGCTCGTGAGAATGGATTGCTCCTCATCCCAAATAATAAAATCCATCGGGAAGTAAAAAGTGTCAATTTGGACGATTATATCTTCAACAATTCATCGAGGCATCTTCACGGAGTGATCCGCGAGTTGGAGAGTCATGGTCGTGGGCTTAAGGGCCCCCAAATCTAATTGTTTATAGATGGAATAGGGAAGAATGTTAACACTCCCCCCTAAATTTATTAATGCTTGTTCGATTCGGTTCTTCCCCATGATGCACGAAATGGTGGGTGCACCCGGATCTTTATATTTTGGCGGAAGGTCACTTAATAGTATCGAACTGACGTTTTGTGCTAAGAACACATTTTTCTTTACCTTTAGCCTCCATTTCACCATGAGTAAGTCCTTAAGGAACTTAGTGTACATGGGAATTTTCCTTATGGTCTCGAGAAAAGGTAAATTGATATTTACTTGCTTAAGAACATCTAGGACATCGTCCTGAGAGGTCTCTTTGGAGTGAGGGACCAACTATTGAGGGTATTGGGCTGCACTAGGAGGTTTCACAATAACTTTCGGCCCACCTGTGTCATCATTACCACTCTTTTTCAGGGGACATCTTCGGCATCTTTCGTGCCTGGTGAAATCTCCTTTTCATTTTGCTCATCGCGTGGAGGAGGTGACAAGTCAACAACCCTTGCACTATGCAGAGTGCTAATTGCACTACATTTCTCTTGATTTGCATTGGATGTAGAGCTAACACTAGGTTTACCTTAAGGAGGTCGTTGTCCTTGGGCCGAAAACTTGCCCTTTTCTTAGATACTTAAGTCTGCTTGAAACCTAAACATACTTGTATTCATATCAGTGAACATGCACTCAAACTTAGCATTGGTTGCGTTTTGAGATTGGATGAATGGATTTAAACTATCCTTGAAAATTCTCTACGGTGGGGTGACATACGGTGTTGGAGGTGGTACTTGCATATGTGCTGGCATAAGTGGTGCTTGTTGAAATTGGGGAGGAGGTGAAGGTGGGGCAACGCGCGAGTAGGATTCAACGCAGCTTGTTGTTGTCCGTAGCTAAAACCAGGATGGTTTCTCCACGAAGGGTTGTAAGAGTTCCCATGCGGGGCATTAAAGTTACCCATAAAATCTCTTACCGCATTTACTTGCTCTTGAAGCATGACCTTGTAGGTGGGTATCATCGGGCAATCCTCTGTTGAATGTCTCACCTCACAAATAGCACATACCTTCTCTCCGGGGGTTTGGATTTAGTCGGTTGCTTCTCTTAGTTGTGCCTCGAGTATGTCTCTCACACTCTTCTTAAATTAGTTAAGTTGACGGTGAAACAAGGCGTCTTTGTCCAATTGGTACAGACCGGATACAGAAGGAGCGATGGACACTTATCGAGGTCAGTTTTGGGCATTAGGATCGGACGTGTCCCATGCTTGAGTAGTCTTGGCGACATACTTAAGATGATCCTTAGCATCACTCGCATCTAATTCCCAAAACGGTCTTTCACACGTTGTTTGAACAAGTTGTTTAGACGATATAGTAAGCTCGCGATGGAAGAAAGAGATCAGGTGATGTTTCTCAAATCCACGATGGGGGCAAGCATTAACAAGCTCTTGGAAGAGCTCCCAACACCGGTCAAACGACTCATTATCTCATTGTAGAAAGGCTTGGATTTGAGCCTTGACATAGTTGGTTTTATGTTGTGGAAAGAACTTTGAAAGAAACTTGGATTGCATATCCTTCCATGATATGATCGAGTTCGGTGGTAAAGACCAAATCCAGGTCTTAGCTTTATCAAGGAAAAAGGAAAAAGCTTTAATCGAATGACATCTTGCGTGTAAGCTTGATCACTAAAGGTTTCGCACGCCTTTTAGAACTCTCGGATATGAAGATATGGTTTCTGCGAATCCATGCTGTGAAATGTTGGAAGAATTTGTATCATCCCATTACGAAAGTGGAAACGTCCTGCATTGTACGGAAGTAGAATGCATCCAGGTGTGACAGTTCTCTCAGGAAATAAGAATTCCTTCATGGGACGATACGGTAGGTTTCCCTCACCCGTACCAAAACTAGCGATATTCAACATGGCTCTCTCTCCAATGGACTCAGAATCCTCACTTAGTGTTCTAATCGTGTGACTCACCGTGTGACTCGTGATGGAGTTTAGAGGGGTAAGAGGTGGAGACCAGAATTGTGGAACGCGAGACGTAAGGAGGCTATCGGAATTATACTCAACCATGGGATTTTCATGAATTCTCATTGGAGTATTTTGAGGAGTTTGTTCTTGATTTTACATGAAAGGGCTTTTGAGAGATGATTTCTTTTTGCCTTTTTATTTTTTGAATTTTTTTGGAATTTTTTGATTTAAAAAAAAAATTGGAATCAAATTTTGGGATTATATCTACTCACCCAACGTCTACCTAATTCCTCGGGAACGACGCCAAAACCTTAACGCGACCACAAATGTTTATCTAGTGTGCGTGCTATATAGGCTCAAGTGTAAGCATGTCTCTCAAGTAATAACCCAGTAAGTCGGGATCGTCTCCACGGGGAACTAGGACGTAAGATCGTAATGACGTAGGAATAAAAGACTAACCCTAAATTTGATTCTCGAAAAGAAATGAAGAAGATGATTGATTGTGAACTGAATGACTACTAACTAAGAGTGAAGGAAATTTAAACTACTGACTAAACTAAGTGCACAGAAATAAACTACTGTGGTGAAGTAAATATGAATAAGGGAAAGATAGGTTACCATACAATCCCTCGAACCTAGTACATTTACCGGATAGAATATTAGCTTTTGAATTAGAAAGTTGATTGAACCCAGTCTTTATTAATCTTAAGCATTACGTATATGAGGGTACTAGCCTGCATCATACGTAATCAAAGGTAAGAATAAAGCCGTGTCGAATAGCTAACACGCGCATCACATCCTTAAACACCCCGGTTACCTAGGGCAAAGGAGGTTAAAAGGTCTACGATAGTTGTGTGTACTACACAACACGATCCAATAAATTTTCTATTCAAAACCTATTTTCTATACATGTAAATTACATCGGATTGGGTTCATTCATCCTAACCCTTGAAAACTTAGCTGGACATGATTAAATTAAATACTACCTCAGAATTAAATTTGCAGAAATTCATAGCTATGTGAATATTTGGGAAGAAATTTAGAATTAAGGATTGTAAACTAAAATTGAATAACTAATTAAACTAAACTATGAAAGAAATTAAAAGCATAAATTAATTAATACTTGCAATAAAGGAATCGGGAATTAAAGCTTGAATCTTGAATACTTGTAGCAAAACTTAAAACCCTAGAGTTCTTGAATGCAAGATCCCTTTAAAACTAATAATAATCGAACCTCCTAATTTCTAGCATTCAGTTAAATTAAATACCCTACGAAAACTACAAGAGTTTGAGCAAGATAAAACTCTAAATTTGGAAAAGAAAATTAAAAAAAATCTCAACTGAACCGGTCCGGTGGGGGGTCTTCGGTCTCTCTGGTATCACCTGGATCAGTTCGTTTTCCATTTATAACGGATCGGCCCGGTCTCTAATTTTATACAGAAATCCTCAAGGCATCGAATCGGTTTGTTTTCAGCTCTTTTCGAATCGATCTGGTGATGGAATTTATTCAGAGTCTGGCTTCCTCCTAGATCGGTTCGTTTCTGAATAACCTCGGTCCGGTCCGGGTCCTTATACTTTCTTTTCTTCTTTTCTCTTGATTTTCTCTCATCTTTGGAGATTCATAACTTCTGATATGGGACTTAGATTGGGACGTCGTTTCTTCCTACGTGCTTGTAGATGCGAGGTCTTCAATTTTCATGTTGGTCCCTCGTTCGAACTCCAGATGTAAAGTGACCATTTTACCCTCTGACTTTCATTTTATTCCTGATTTCTCAGTCTTGAATTCTTCTTTTCTTCACTTGTATAGAATACCTGTAAAAAGCACAAAAAGTACACAAAACTCGAGGCACCATGTAGGAATTGTTAGTAACACATATATGAGATAAATCAACACAATTTACATCACCCGAGGTGCTAAAAGTCTCTAAATTAAGAGGATACATTTGGAAGAATTTATGCCTAATCAGGTGAGTATGATGTAATTTTGGGTATGGACTGGTTAGTGACGTACAAAGCGATAGTGGACTGTTATAGTGGGACAACCGTAGCTGCTATTCCAGGACAGAACGTGTTTTTTGTGGCAATGCCTTGTTCGGAAGGAGAGCCGGGCACGCATTTATATTATATTGAGGAGGAGTCTTCGGAGGGCGTAGTCTTCTCGCTAGATTCGATCCCTTTGGTTAGGGACTATGCTGATGTATTTTAGGAGATACCGACGTTACCGGCGAGTCGGGAGATTGAGTTTATTATCAACTTAGCACCGAAGAATAGGGAAATACCGCTAGTGCCATATTGTATGGCTCCTTTAGAGATATGGGAGTCGAGGGATCAGATTCAATAGTTATTGGGGTGGGATTTTATTTGCAGGAGTATATCACCTTGGGGTGCCCTAGTTTTATTCGTGAAGAATAAGGATGGGTTGGTACAGTTTTATGGATTATTGAGAGTTTAACAAGGTCACAATTCAGAACAAGTATCCATTGTCACGTATCGAAAACATGTTCAATAAGCTAAGAGGAGCAGCCTACTTCTCTAAGATTTATTTGAGATTGGGGTACCATCAATTACGTATCAGGGGGCAAAATGCATATATGACTGCATTTTTGGTGAGATACGGGTCTTATGAGTTCAGGGTTATGTCGTTTGGGTTAACCAATGTGCCAACAGTTTTCATAGATCTCACACTACACCAAAATGGGCAAATTGTCACCTTTCAGCCGGCCAGCCTTGTCAAGGTCATTGACCGTGACAAAAAAACACGCGTTTTATGTCACGGTCATTGACCTTGACACGACCGTGACAACGAATTGTCACGGTCAATGACCGTGACAAGCCTGTGACAATTCAATTTGTCACGGTCTTGTCACGGTCATTGACCGTGACAATTATTTAAATTCTTGTCACGGTCAAAGACCTTGACACGACCGTGATAATATTCGCAGCAAAAACCCTATCCCCCTTCTTTTTTCCCTCCCGCGCCGTTCCCTCCATTTCTCTCTCTCTCTCTCTCTCTCTCTACTTTCAGGTCCATTTTCTCTCTCTCTCTCTCTCTCTCTCTCTCTCTCTTTCATTTATATATATATTTGTGTGTATGTGTATATATATATGTGTGTATGTGTGTGCGTGGAGGGGGGCAGGGGGTGGGGGGTGGGGCGGGGTGGGGCAGGGTGGGGGAGGGGGTGGGGACGGTGGAGGGGGGCAGGGTGGGGGAGGGGGAGGGTGGGGTGGTGTGTGTGTGTGTGTGTGTGTGTGTGGTGGTGTGTGGTGGGGAGGGGGTGGGGTGGGGTGGTGTGTGTGTGTGTGTGTGTGGTGGGGGAGGGGGTGGTGGAGGGGTGGGGCAGGGGGTGGTTAGGGGTGGGGTGTGTGTGTGTGTGTGGTGGTGTGTGGTGGGGGAGGGGGTGGGGTGGGGTGGGGTGTGTGTGTGTGTGTGTGGTGGTGTGTGGTGGGGGAGGGGGTGGGGCAGGGGGTGGTTAGGGGTGGGGTGTGTGTGTGTGTGTGTGGTGGTGTGTGGTGGGGGAGGGGGTGGGGTGGGGTGGGGTGGGGTGTGTGTGTGTGTGTGTGGTGGTGTGTGGTGGTGGAGGGGGGCAGGGGTGGGGTGGGGTGACAATTTTTGACACGACACGATACCCGACACGAACTCGACACGAACTCGGATGATAAATTATTTATGTGTTGCAAGAATTTGAAATTAATTAAATTAAGTTATTGTAGGCGTATGAGTGCTATGATTGGTTAAGAGAGAAGAAAAAAAATATTTTATATTTTACTTAATGGGTTATGCGGGTCAACCCGAACACGACACGATAATAAATAGGTCGGGTTAGTGTTTGCTCATCTGACACGATTAGTTAAATGGGTCGGGTTAGGGTTGACTAATACTTAACACGAACCCGACATGACACGACCCGAACACGACACGACGCACACGAATTGCCACCCCTTGTGGGAATTGATATCCAAGACATGTATTTGAATTGATATCTATTTATTTGAATTGATAGAATTGTTTCTAGGATAATAATCCTACTATAAGATAATTGCTCAAAATAAATATTAAATAATAATTACTAAGATATCAATTCAAATAAAGTCTTAATAACCTAACCAAAAGAAATAAAATAAAATATCAAATAAATTATCATCCACCTCATATACATTCCCTACCAATCATTTTAAGATAATTTTATCCTTATAAAGATAATAGATTATGTAATTTTAGGACTTAAAATAATATTGATTATGGATATAGGACAACAAACATTTTGTTTCCATTTTTAGTCCCTATTTTCAAATTAAAGGGACACGTGGCATGTTATGATTGGTTAACGTTTTATGAATATGGGTCCGCGCCAGCGGTTTTATTAAAAAATAGGGACTAAAATCATAAATAAAATGTTTGTTGTCCTATTTTCAAAATACATATTACAATAAATCCTAAATTTACAAACCCCTAAAGATAAATACCTTTGATTGCAAAGCATGCACTTGTATTATTTCGACGTGTAATTTGGAAATGCTTGTTTTTCTTTCTAGAGACCCGTGTCGTGTAATTTGTTTTTATCACTAACAAATACTCCTTATATCCTAGATTAAGAGTCCATATTTAATTTTTGTACTTACTAATAATACACTTAATCAATGGCTAGGATTAACCCTTATTCACTATTATGAAATTTGGTTAATTGATTATTTAAAAAAAAAAGCAAAAGTAGACTAACATATATACACAACACTAAAAGTAGACATCAATTTTATAAATAATTGATATTTTCATTCAAAATATGTGTGTGTGTGTGTGTGTGTGTGTGTGTGTGTGTGTGTGTGTGTGTGTGTGTGTGTGCGTGTGTGTGTGTGCGTGTGGCGGGGGTGGGGTGGGGTGGGTAGGGGTGGTGTGTGTGTGTGTGTGTGTGTGTGTGTGTGCGTGTGGCGGGGGGGGGGTATTGACGGAACTTACACATACGTTATAATATAGACGAAACATTTTTTTATCTGTACTAATAACATTTTTTTTATCTGTACTAATAACATTTTTTTTACAGCAAAAATGTCTCCTTCAGATGTTAGGGCGAAGATGATGATGCTGTTTATGATGATGTCGTCGTCTGGGCTCGGTGGTAGCCGAGGCGACGAGGGCTCCTCCGCCCCTAGGCTCCCCAAATATGGAAAATTTGGGATTACCGTCGAAAACAAGTCGGAGCTTTTAGCGAGATCCCTCGAGCTGCTAAAGACGGTCATCGACCCGGGGTTTATGAGTTGGAAGGAGGTGCCGTATGAGCTCAAGTTAGCTGTTTGGGCGGCACTACAGGTAATATTTATATGAATATTTCAATTTCAATTTCAATTTCAATTTATATTTATATTTATATTTATATTTATATATATATTTATATTTATTCGCAACTAACATTGTATTTGTTGGACAGGAACAATTCAACTTGGATCCAAAGCTACGCGATTCCGTCTTCGAGCAGTTGAGGGAGCAACACAAGACGTGGAAAAAAAATATGCGGACACGGTACTTTGGAAAAACACGAGAGACCATTTTACAATGGCGCGGATCCGTCCCGCCCAAGGAGCCGATCTCATTGGCACAATGGCAAAAGTTCATTGACAATGAGATCGAGGATCGACAATTGGCATCTCGCCAATCGGGGAGGGAAAATCGGGCTAAAAAGACGGACGTGCACTACTCCGGCCGGACCTCTTACGCTGAGGTGGAGCATAGGATGAAGGTAATATTTAATTTATCTATAACTATAAAAATATATTATTGGATATTATTTTACTTTGCGGGGCCGATACTAATTTTACTTTACTTTATTTTATTTCAGGGGGTAGGGAGTGGGCCAGGGGGTAAGCCACATAGGCTCGATACTTATGTGGCTCTTCGGACGAAGAAGGGGAAGGACAAGGAGGTGTCCCCGAGCGTCGCGGCCACGATTGTAAGTAATCCGACAGTTTAATTATTGTTAATTACGTTATAATTTTTTAGTTTACTTATTTTACTAATCATGTGCTTTTTGTCGTTTCAGGCAAAGCTTAAGGAAGTGCATGAGTCGCAGTCTGATGCCGACAAGGCATCTTTGTCCACAGACGCACTCAGCCAAGTGCTTGGCTCTGATCGCAAGGGGAGGACAAGGAGAGTGAGCTCGCGGGTGGCCAAATCTAGGATCATCGGATTGGAGACGAGCGACACCGGGTTGGCTCGAACGGTGGATTCACACGACGCGAAGCTGTCCCGTTTGGAGGCGACGGTCCAAGATATGTACACATTCATGAAGCGTACGTTGGGTGGAGATCGTAAAGAGAAAGGGAAAGGGAAGGAGAAGGCGGTGGAGGAGGAGGTGCGGGAGGACGAGGCGGTGCGGGAGGACGAGGCGCAGGATGACGAGGATGTGGACCTCGCTGCTTCATCACCGACACGTTCGTACTTCGACGATCCACTTCCCTATTTGACGCCCTCCAACAGACCATTATCGACGATTGGTTGGCCGAGCGTGTTCATATTGGACATATTTGATGGCCAGCGGATAGGGCGGGGGTTGAGGGACCCGGATATCATCGAGGGTGGAATAGTCCATGGACGTGTGCTTCAAGGGATGGAGTCCAGGGTGCTCGTCACGCATGTCATACCCGGGAAGGAGAACTCCCTACTGTGGTTGCGTGAACAATGCGGCACAACATATATTAGTGGGTGCGTCAATTCGTATGTCGTGTGGCCTACTCACCTCCTCAGTTTTATACAAGACATGTAGTAACATTATTTTCAAGTTTGTCCATTTTAATTATATTTGGATTATATCGTCATGTATATTATTTTTACTTTGAAAATTTGGATTATACTGTCATGAATATATATTTGCATTATATTTAGTTTGTGTTGGATATATGATGTTTGGAACAGGTACAACGTTGTTATAACAGGTACAAATATACTGCTGGGCAGTGGCGGTGGCCATACTGCCCAGCAGATTTTTTTTAAATTCTGCCCAGAATTGTCACGGTCATTGACCGTGACAAGCCCGTGACAAGAATTGTCAAGGACTTGTCACGGTCAATGACCGTGATAATTTTTTTAAAAAGGGTCACGGCTTTGTCACGGTTATAAACCGTGACAAACGTGTCACGGTCATTGACCTTGACACGACCGTGACACGACCGTGACAAAAAAAGTTGTCTCGCCTCGAAATGTCACGGTCATTGACCTTGACAAGGTGAATTTGTCAAGGTCAATGACCTTGACAAATGGGCAGATTTGGTGTAGTGTCATGAATAGAGTGTTCAGGGATTTCTTGGATCAATTTATTATTAGATTCATAGATGACATCTTGATTTATTCTTGGACATAGGATGAGCACGCAGATCATTTGCGTATGGTTATTCAGACTTTGCAGGACCACCAGTTGTATGCCAAGGTCTTGAAATGTGGATTTTAGTTCCGGGAGGTGCAGTTATTGGCTCACATAGTCTTCGAGAGAGGGAATTCTGTGGATCCAAGTAAGGTGTCAGTAGTGAGGGAATGGGGCCCGCCCACGACATCGATGGACGTTAATAGTTTTCTGGGGTTAATAGGGTACTACCGCCGATTCATCAGAGGATTTTCGAAGATTACGGGACCCTTAAAGAACTTGAATCATAAGGAAGTGCCATTTGTTTGGGATGACCATTGTTAGTTAGATTTTGATGAGCTAAATGACAAGTTGACTTCGGCACCAGTGCTAGTATTTCCTAGGGGAGGCGTGGAGTACTTTGTTTTTACCTTTGCATCTTTATAGGGACTTAGGGGAGTTCAACAATAAGAGGAGAGGGATATAGCTTATGCATATCGCAAGCTTAAGCCCTATGAGAAGAACTATCCCACTCATGACTTGAAATTAGTGGCAGTTATTTGTGCCTTAAAGATTTGGAGGCACTATCTACTGGGAGAGGAGCTCTGATTGTTCATGGACCACAAGTCACTGTAATATCTTTTCACACATAAGGAGTTGAATATGAGGCAGCATAGGTGTCTTGAGTTCGTGAAGGATTATCACGTTAACATCTAGTATCATCCCAAGAAGGCTAACATAGTGGTAGATACGTTGAGCCGTATGTCGGCAGGACAGTTGGCAGTAGTGTGAAAGGCTAAGCAAGTCGAGCTTTATCAGGAGGATGAGGTAGTCCGAGCTTATAAAGCAGTGATGACCATCACACCCGAGATCATTTTGAGGGTTGTGAAGGCACAAGCAGGGGATCCTTCTTGTTAGGAGAGGATTCAACTGTTATTGGAGGGTGGTGCGGATTCTTACTCAGTCAGTTATGAGGTGGTTTACGATTCAATGGGAGGTTGATCGTCCCAGACGATAAGCACCTACGACCTCCGTTATGGAGGGGATATGGTGTACCAAGATATGAAGAGGCGGTATTAGTGGGACAGTATGAAGTGGGACATAACAAGGTTTGTTTCAAGGTGCACCACTTGTCAGATGGTGAAGCAAAAGTTTTACAATCGTTGGAGATTTTGATATGAAAATGAGAGAGTATTTCGATGAACTTCATCATAAGGTTACCGAGATCACAGAGGGGTCACGATTCCATCTGGTCATCGGATGCTCATAATTGACAAGACGACCATTCTCACCTTGGGTGTGAAGGTCTTTGATGGCTTTGGTGTTGTCAAGACTTAACCTAGGGTCAGCCTTAGCCGACAAAGAGGCTTTGTCCCATCTCAGAGGTGTCCTCATTTCAGAGGCTCCACATAACTGGTTTGGACCAAATTTTCAGGCACCCGACACAAAGAAGTATCGGGGTTTCCAGTTGTGGTTTGAAGTCTGAGTGACTAGGAGCATCTTCTTTTCAGATTTTCTGGGTACAAAATGGTAGTAGCCTGGATGGTTCTTAGTAGATGAAGGAGTATAAAACCTATGAAGACTCTAACTGGAAGGTCGGTATGATGAATATCCTTCCAAAGGACGATAGCTCCTATCATGACTCTCCACGCATTGGGAGATAGTTGGGAGGGGGGAAGATTTATGTATGAAAGGATGGCTCGGATGGTGGGATGAATGGGTAGGCGAAAACCCAACTTGAACATTTTCTAATAGACGCAGATCTCACCCTCTCGGTCATCAAAAGCCCTCTCATCTTTCAGAGGCTTCCTCAAGGAGATTGAAGAAGGAATGCCATACAAATGTCGAAAGACTAAAAGGTCGTACTCAGAAACAGAGCTTTCATGCTCGACAGTTATAGAGGTGTCGACTTCACTATCCTCACCATCGTCTTCTACAACAACCTCAGCCTGAGCATCAGTGGGTACACCACCAGGAAACCTCCCTGCGAACTTAGCCCTTGTGGAAGTTGATTAAGGGATGGCATCAATTGCGGAAGGAAAGGCGACGCTAGGCTCTAAAATTTCAACAAAGGCAAAACGTCGTGAGGGACCAGCGTCCTTAGAAGACGAGGCAAGGAAACAAACTTCCTCTTCCTCAAACCTTCCATTTCATTTGGGGGAATAGTCCATAGCCTCTTGAAAAGATTCAACACTCTCGGTCGACTCAGATGTAGACATGGGGTCTGCAACAGACGACTCTAACATAGGGTTACGGACCTTAGCAGGCTCAAGGTATAAGACATCCAAAGGAAGTGGAAAGATAGGTTGAAGATGGAAAGCCTAGGCTTAGGCTAACTCTACTTGTCGGATTTTTTCGAAACACTTCTCTTTTAGATTTGGAAACTCCTCTACAAGTTTATACAAAGGTCGTAGCATTCGAAATACGAGACCACACTTTGACGAGTTAAGCTAATAACAAATAATTGTTGACAGTTATATTAAAGATCAAACACTTGGAACTTGAAAGGGTTTTATGAAGAACACCAAGTACAACAGCGCCTTATACGCCACAACAAAATGGAACAGCGAAAAGGAAAAATAGGACTTTATTTGAAATGGTAAATTCAATGTTAATAAGTTCTGGTTTACCTTTGCCTATGTGGGGAGAAGCGATTTTATCTGCATGTCATATTTTAAATAGAGTTCTATTGAAAAACAAGGATATTGCACCATACGATTTATAGTTTAATCCTAAGACTAATCTTAGACATCTTAAAGTTTGGGATGTCTTGCTTATGTAAGAAAGTTCGAACCTAAAAGACCTAAACTAGGAAATAGGACTTGCAAATGTGTTTTTATTGGATACTCTAGTAATAGTACGACTTATAGATTTTTAAATCTTAAAACTCAAGAAATCATTGAGTCGGTAGATGTGAAATTCTTTGAACATCTAACAAAGTTTAGAACTTTGAATCAAAGTTTAGAAAATAATGATCCGACTGTTGACTCCTCACTTTCAGAAGAAATTTTACAACCAATATCTTTTTCAGAAACAACGGATGACGTTGAACCGCGAAGGAATAAAAGACAAAGAACTGAAAAAATATATGGGTCCGACTTTATTATTTATTTGGTCGAAGGGGGTTTAAATGAAACTAAGAATAAAATAAAATTTGTTCTTAATATAGAAGATGAACCGATAACATTTCATGAAGTGGTAACATCTAGGGATGATGTCTTTTGGAAAGAAGCAATCAATGACGAAATGAACTCAATTTTGTCAAATCAAACTTGGATTATTTTCGATCTTCCCCCCACGGAGCTAAACGTATTGGGTGAAAATGGATATTTAAAAGGACATTAAATCCGAACGGTTCTATAAATAAATTTAAGGCAAGATTGGTTGCTAAAGGATATATGAAAAAATATGGAATTGATTATTTTGATACATATGCTCCTGTTGCTCGAATCACTTTCATTAGGATATTAATATCTCTTACTTATATTCATAATTTAGTAATTCATCAAATGGATGTCAAAACTGCATTTCTAAATGGTGATTTAGAAGAAGAGATTTATATGGAACAACCCAAAGGGTTTGTTTTGCCCAGCCAAGAAAAGAAAGTGTGTAAACTGATTAAATCTCTTTATGGCCTTAAACAAGCTCCTATGCAATGGCATGAGAAGTTCGATAATATTGTGATATCCCATGGATATAAAGTTAATAATACCGACAAATGTATATATAGTAAATTTGAAAATGGTGTTGGTGTTATTATTTGCTTATATATGGATGACATGTTAATATTTGGGTCTAGCATAAAATATGTTGAAGAAACCAAAAGGTTTCTATCATCAAAATTTGATATGAAAGATCGTGGAGAAGCTGATGTGATTTTAGGAATCAAAATTGTGAGAAAGGACAATTCTTTAGCATAATCTAAATCTCATTATACAAAACAAGTTCATAAAAGATGTAATCATTTTAAACTTAAGCTAGTTGCTACACCAGTGGATCCTAGTATCAAATTAATGAAAAATATTGGGCGTGCTATGGACCAACTTAAATATGCTAGTATTATTAAAAGTCTAATGTATGCCATGCATTGCACTAGACTAGACGTTGCTTATGTAGTAGGTGTCTTGTGTAGATTAATAAGTAATCCTGGACAAGAGCATTGTAATGCAATTTTTAGGGTGCTTAGATACCTGAAGAGGACTTTGGATTATGACTTACATTATGTAGGATATCCATCTGTTTTAGAAGGGTATAGTGATTCAAGTTGGAACAATCTTGAATCAAAATTCGAGTCAACTACTGGTTGTATTTTTATGCTAGGAGGAGCAGTTAGTCTCTTGGGATCTAAGAAACAAACATGTGTGTCAAATTCAACAATGCAACTTGAATTTATAGCCCTAGCAGATGCACGAAAAATCGTGACACGTTAGTCTAAGGAATCAAATTATAAGACGATTACTCAAGGAATGAGTGATTACAGTCGACTATGTATAAACGAACAAGAATTTAACAGATCCTTTGACTAAAGGTCTTATTAGGAAAATGATATATATCACCTCAAAAGGAATGGGACTAAGGTCTATTAAATAACACAACTATATTTAATGGGAACCTAACTGATATCTTGAAAATATAGATAGAGTTCAATGTGGTACAAAAACGTTAAATTGTAGTTATGGATCACTAGGAATTTTTATGAAAAATTTCCATTCATATCCCTAGTGTTGATTTTCTGCATGTTAGAGGGTGAAAGTTATTTCGTAATAAATCGTATAAGTGTGACTCGCAGAATCACTAAAGTTGATTTACCTATATGAGTGTCGAAAGTGTGGTCGCGTTCTATGGAATTAAGACCGAATCAAAAGCACACGTGAAATCAGGATTAACACAGGGTCATAAATGTGCATGCTAAAAGAACACTTCTAAACTTAAAAATCGGATGTGTGATAGTTTTGGCTCGTCTCAAAGAGGCCTTGGTTCAAGATACGTTCACCATAGCACCTTGATGAAGCTTTGAATTGTTCACACTATGAAAATTCAAGTCCTGAAGACACTTCTCATTTATGTACTAGATTTCAGCGATAGTGTCAAAAGTTTTCTATTATTGTTTTTTGTAATCGATCTTTTGTATCATCTCTTGTGTATATTGAATTTTGTGGGGGAATGTTGGATAAATTTCAACATTTAATATAATATCATATTTAGTTGTTAATTTTATTATGTTAATTGGTGTCTTATTTTTAAACTTAGTTTGGGTTTTATTTTAGAAGGAAGAAACATAGACAAATGAGTGTGAAAGATATGGGAGTGCTCAACTCCCACATTGAAATATAATCACAAAAAGTAGTGGTATATTAATTAAAGGACAACTAAGATTCTTAGTATAATATTCAAATAAGAGGCTATGATTTCACGCATTACGATAGTACTTAAGCACCACCAATCGTAATAGGCACCTCATGAAAGGGCGATTAGACGACATAAGGCACGTTTCCAAAACGTGTCTTGCAGAAATTAATTAAATTTTTTATTCTTTCCATAGAAAAACTAACACGTCTAACTTTCGACTGTGTTGAGTCGGTTAACTCCAGATGCGTTGATTTATATATTAGTTGAAAACCACGATGTGTCGTTTTGATGAAGTCCCAGCTTATCTCTTTATTGGATTTCTCCCCGATTCTAATTTATTGGTTTTTGTTCTATGATTTTTATTAGGCCCAACTGAATGATTCATTGGCAAGAATCATTGGTTTGTTGGAGCGAGGTCACTCGATTTTCATACCTTAGATGTGTCGGTTCACCGGTTTTCATGGTGGTTCGATTTCTAGTGATTCAATGTACCTTATGGTGAATCGATTAAAGGTGTGTCAGTTTCAGTGTGTGTTTTTTCCGTAACCACGAGACACCCACGAAATCAGAATATAGAGCGAATCTCAAATTTTGACGTTTGATTTTGAAATAACAACATCCGACTTGGGTCGAGGAAAAAAATAACCACCGGAGCTTTTTCAAGGAGTTGGAACTAACATTCGTGAGTAAGGCCCAGTTTATAAGGTGACAACAAGCATTGTGTAGCCAGCTGGCCTTTGTTTCAAATATTTTTAGGGCAGATCCATTCTTGACACGCTCCTCTGCAGAAAATCACGGAACTAAGCTTATTTAATGCCCACCCAGCAATAATGACATATAGTACTTTGTATAAAAATAAGCAAAATGTATGGCTAATATGTCTCTCTATAGACCAATGCACTAGTCATCTTCAATGAAAGAGGCTAAAATGATATAAAACAAGACATTGGGGATGCATTTTTTTGGAGTGAACTGCAGTGGGATAGGCTAGTTTTTGGCTTGGACGGTCAAATGTTTAACGTCCAGCGGGCAGGGCCCACCTTGAACAGGTAAGAGTCATTCGTCCACCATAAAAAATATTTTTTTTTTAATTTTTTATTGCAATTAAATGGCTAAAAGTGTAGTGATAGCGATTTGGATGGACAAATGTTATCCGTCCAACTACAGGGTCCACCACTACACAATGTGTAGTGACAATATAAATTTACAACGTCTCTAGCCTTTTTCTCTCCAGATTGTGCATTGTTTCTTGCCCACTGTGGGAGGAAACAATGCAAATCTACACCATAAGCCTCTCCATTGGAGATGGCCTAACAAACATGTATTTAAAACTCTTTGGGTTAAATGGTTGCGCTAAATCCCCATGTTATTAGGTCGGTAACTTTCTTATAGTCTCAAAATTGTGATATATTAATTAGGGTCCTGAAAACATGTGTCCTAAGGGCACACATTAAGAACTCAAAAATAGTATGGACAGAGTTCCGACATACATTTAATACTCATGTAAAGCTTCAATATTTACTATTTAAAGACTTATAATATGTGCCCTAAGGGCACAAGTTATCATTTTCCTATTAATAAAGCTTTAAAGTTATAATATTTGAATTTTTTACAGTCTCAAAGTTGTGCTTTATTAGTAAATAGTTTGTGAGTTTGACAACCAATTTATTTGCGGATAGCGGATCTAAATTTTTTATGAGTGAAATGGAAAAAAAAAAGAACATAAAATCAATACTAAGTCTTCTAAAAACAACATCCACAATTTCCAATATGAGTTTTTATACAAAATTATATTGCATATGTATATGGCGAATCGGTAAACACACATAATCTTAACATGCTTTTTAAATTAAGAAGAGTCTCATTTTAGTTTGTCGATAAACTAAGGTTACCATGTTCTCTAAGTCAATTATTTTCATCTTATAATTGAGTTTCTCATTGATCATGGCATGATGAATCTTTGGATGAAGTCTGGTCTTGATATCTTGAAGATGAAGCTTTTCAGATCAACTAGGACGAAGAATCAATGTGTGTGTGTGCTAACATAACTAAGACAACTAAACAAATAAGTATACATATAGTCTTATAAGAACATCTTTGTCATGTGGCGTAGGAACATAGAGAAAATCAAGAGAATAACAATATTTAAACTAAAATAGTAAATAAAAAATGAAACATATTAATTAGGGTAAATTGCAAAATTAATCCTTAAGTTTGGAGTCATTTTCAATTTTAAACCAGATGTTTGAAAAGTTGCAATACTAACCCTGATGTTTCAAAATTCGTTCAATTTTATCCTTCAATCATATGTTTTTAAGAGACTTGGAGTGAATGATTGAGAATCATATTCCCTTGTGCCATTCATTATATTATGTATCCTAACAAAGATGTGGGGGAAGACTAATATTGCAAGATTTTTAAAACATGTGGATTAACATTGAAACTTTTGAAATATCAGGTTCAAAATTAAAAATGACCCCAAACTTCGGAGTTAATTTTTCATTTTACCTTATTAATTAATTAATTTATTTATTATACGACTTCTAATCCCTGAATCATTAACAAAATGAGTGTTGATTGTCATGAAACCTTTTGGGTTTGGTTGGAAGTCCAAATACTTTTGAAAGTGTCCACTCTTTGTGAAAACCTATTTTTCCATATTTAAGGTAACCAATCTTAAATATAAATAATACGTACGTCAAACAATTAAATAAAATTCTAAGCATGAAAACATGAATATCAAATGCATAATAATCCACATAAAATGATGAAATTGATAAACGTTATAAGAGCCAACAACTTTCAAGGAACTAGTGTAAAACCTCCACCAAAACTCTGAAATCTCTAAATCCGTTAGGATCCATAATTGAAAAACTTAATTCCATAGGTCTCATAAATAAAAGACCGAAATAAACTAGATGTAACATAACCTTATTGTAAGGACAAATTTTCAAACAGTGTCAATTTGTATGTATTGACATTATTCCGAACAAAAACCACTTTGAGTCATAGTATAGAATTTACTTGTCACGATTCCCATTAAGCCTATGACGTTGTGTTGAAGACGTGGCGGCTAAACTTCCAAGATAGATCATGTCGTAGTTTTGGTGCACGTTTCACGTCTTCACATTATTTTTTGAGATTCTCTTAAGTATGGATGTATATTATTTTTCGAGATTCTCTGAGGTCAGGCTTTAGAGATGACTGAAGCGGGAGTACGAGTTGTCAGATGCAAAAACAAAGTGGTAGTCTGAGTTGTCAAAGAGAACATGAAGTAATTCAGGTAATGGCAGTTGTTTACGCGCATGAGCGTTGGAAGAGTACGCATCGGTCAAACGCAGAGAGAGATAATGGATGCCTTTTGGGATGGAAGATGGGTTAGGTCGGGGTAGAGGTGGGGGGGATAAGGTTTGTGAGAGGTGTGTGTATATTAAAAAACACGTGTGTCCATTGCCGCTGACGCCGACCAATTACAACAAGGAATTAAGGATTATTTTTTAATGCCTTATCAATTTCATTAAAAAGTTCATTATTTTGGTTCACTTAAGGACCTCTCTATCTCTCTCTCTCAAACAGAGAGAGAGAGAGAGAGAGAGAGAGAGAGAGAGAGAGAGAGAGAGAGAGAGAGAGAGAGAGTCTTCCTTAAATAAGAGTTCTCGTACATACCTATTTTTTTGAAATTGTAAAAAAATTATATTTGAGTTGATTTTTCGGTAGGGTATTCAAACATTTTAGGGAAGCCTCACAAGAAAAAAAATCAACTCAAAATAAGTTGTTGTTTTTCCTATTTTAAGAAAATAGGTTAATTTTTAAGCTGCTTAAAAATTGACATATTTTGGTAGATTTTTGTAAAATATAAAAAATAAATTATTTTGACCTGATTGTTTTTGTGAGGCTTTCCTGAAATGCTTAAAGACCCCACAAAAAAATCAACATAAAAATAATTTTTTTTGCTATTTAAAAAAGTAGGTTCGTGTAACACCCCGCCCGCCCGGAGAGAGCGAACGGAGCGCTAATGCGATAAAATAAATCCAAATCCACAAATAACAAGGTATAGAGCATCTAAATAAACTCACAATAATATAAATCCACTAATCTCAATCTCTTCAATTACAACAAGTCTCTCGAATTACATATAAGAACTAACTCGAAAATAAAATACAAATCTCCAATGCTCTATACAATAAAATAATACAAATCTTTCCCAAACAATCCTCGCTAAAATCAATCTCCATAATGCCCCAAAATCCGCGCTAACCTGCCACTAAAAGAAAATATGGGGAAGTACACAATACGACAGGAAAGATGCTCAACAAATATGGATTAGCAATGAATAAAACGTAACAACACGAGTACGAATATTCAAATCAAAATGCAAATCTCAAAGCATTTATCAATATAACTTCTCAACAACACTTTAACCGGGTCACCAGGCCTCACCACATCCGTATATGCTTTATCAAGCCATAGCCCGGGAAACAGGAATTTTGGCGGGTGCCCAACATCCGTGCCATATTAAAATCTCATGACAACGTGATCAATAACAATATAATGATACCACATGAATCAAAATAATTTCAACAATTATTTTTTAGATTTCAATGAATTTATCAATTCAAATATGAGTTCAATTAACAAGAATTCAAAGAGAATAACACTCGCGAGATTTAAGGAACATATTGTGTAAAACCCCATACCTCAAACCATGATGAGAAACCAAAGATCACATCCTCAAGAGAAACTCAAAAGATCTACAAAATCTCCTCCAAGAACCTCCAACAAAATAGCCCCAAGAACACCTCTAATCTAAGGTTGGAACTCACAAATCTCAAGGGGCCAATGTGTATATAAAAAGAAGAAGAATATAAAATATATTTGCTGCCAAAATTTGTGCCAAAAGTATGTTAAAAGGCTTGCCCAAGACTCCCTTTTATAATGCAAAGAAATGAAAAGTTGGAATCCAAAAGACTCCTTTAAATAAGGCAAAGAAATGAAGAGTTGGAAGTTAAAACAACTCCAAGAGTTAAAAACATTTTAAAATCCGTTTTAACTCCGATTTCGAAACCGTTTGAAATTATCGTCTTTAAAAATAATAATCAACATATTTGAGCAATAAAAATAATTTTATCAAAAACTTTATTTTCCTCCATTTTTCAGAAATTAATTAAAATAGCCCAAAATTACGCGGGTTGTTACACTTCCCCACTAACAATGGAATTTCGCCCTCGAAATTCGCCGAATGTCTAACTCTCAAAATCAGGCCAACAATCTCCAAAAATAATTTCGTCTCCAAAAATAATTCCTCACATCTAATCTAGATGCCTATCACGAATATCAACTAAAATTTACTATATCCAAAAATTGCTAACCACGCAATGAACCGAAAACCCAAGCCCCGAGGGTTGCCGTATACCTAAGCTCTGATACCATTTGTAACACCCCGCCTAATTAAATAACGGGTGGCCAGTCCCATACCCAATTAAAACAGAATATACAGTTGGCTCATTCTTAGCATCACTGTCGAAAACATTTACAACTCACCCATTACTGAATTAAGCTGCTGTTAAAAACTTTCCAAATTTTAATTTAACAAAATCCATTTCCAGTTTAAGAATAAGACAACACATTTTATTCTACAACACTGATAACCAAGTAGATAACACAAAAGAATTTAAATGCAATTGGAATAAACATTCCCAAATAACATTAATCCATTACAGTAATCCCAACAATGTTAAATGTATTAAAATGACACGAATACCATAGTATTTGACCCCGATAGAAGATGATAACTGAATCCTTTGGGCAACATGCCCTACTAAGAGAATACTGTGAATCAAATGATGATAGGGGTCTAAGCAAAACTCCATAAATCCATAGCCTGTCATAATCCGCTAAGGTTGGCGTCCCTGTTGCTGGACACCTGATATAGAAGATACAATAGAAAAGAAAATATGCAAGGAAACGGGTCAGAGCTCGATTGTAAAAATGATTTTTAAA
Source organism: Sambucus nigra (assembly GCA_949130495.1). Taxonomy (NCBI): domain Eukaryota; kingdom Viridiplantae; phylum Streptophyta; class Magnoliopsida; order Dipsacales; family Adoxaceae; genus Sambucus; species Sambucus nigra. Next base: position 76,474,197 of record OX422213.1, read on the forward strand.
ACAGCAAGTATTTAACAAGTGCAATAAATCTTTTATTATGTACATGTTAGACCCAACTCTCACTTGCCATTCTCACCTCTCAACTAAAGTGCACACTTTGGGAAAAATAAATGATCCTCTCGTATTGAACAAATAAAGCCTGAAGTCTCAACTACTTACCTTTTTCACAATTATGAAAACTACTACAATCCAATCATCCAGGGGGCCCATACACCCTATCGTACCACTTTCATTATAATATTTGTCGCAAAGGTTACAAACTCATATACTAAGGACCTAACTTATTTCGATTCCCAACGGTTATTAGTTTCATGCGTGGGGTGTCTCGCAAGCGAAATTCAAACAAGGAACCCCCCCGATACACTACTACCTAAAGTAGTCAGTCATTGAAACTCCTCAGGTCTTTAGTCAATAGTTTACATACCATTATGTAATACCCCGTAATTTTAATGACTTTTAAAAATGGGTTATATTTTAAACTAATGGATTAATTGGATCTTATTATAAATTAATTCATTTGGGTTTTATCTGAATTGTGGATATTAAAATGGATGATTATGAATATTACTTAAAGATATTTAGGTAATATATGAATGTGATGTCATTGATATGACGGTATGATATAAATTCGGTAATTTGAATTTTTAGTCAGACGCGGTATGGGACGTGTCGGGACTAATTTATTAAATTAAAAAGAAAATTTATTTTCTATCGACCTTATAGTCATTTCGACTGCGTCGTCCGGAAGGTTCGAAATAGTCAGAAAAGTCTATTTGGATGTTAATTTTGAGTCTCGGGTCATTTGGAAATGAAAAGACAACCCAAAAGGGCATTTTGGTTATTTTTACAAGGGGGATGAATAGTGATTTCGGGTTTTGTCTTATTATAAGTATTTGGAGATTAGTGTATGTAGGTTCATTTCATCTCTTCTACACAAAATTGAAAAGTCATCTTCTTAGAGAGAGTGGAAGGTTGCTTGGAAAGAAAAAGAAGTTGGTTTGGGAAGGAGGAGAACCAAAGGTCACCACCACCATCACCACCTGTGTTATTCAACTCCAAAGGGTCAGATCTTCATTAGAGGTAAGTGTTTGATATTTGCAATTTAAGTTCGTATATTGTCCATGTTAGGATAGTTATAAAAAGAGATGATTTTCATGCTTGGAAGATGAAAGGATATAGTTGTTAATGGATTTTTGGAATCTAAAAATATATAGGAATTAAACTCATGTTGTAGGTAGTTAGTAATCCAATAAATATTCATCAATCCGTGGAAGAAATTCTGAAAATAATTTAGTGTTCTTGAAGATAATATGTTGATAATTTTCTGGAAAAAGAGGCAAAAACGAGTGGAATGAGAAGAGATAATTTAGAATGTTTAGATCTTCTTTTTGAGTGCATTTGTATGAGATTTAAGAAAAACTCAAAGCACATACCTGGCTCAATTTTTCGTGTAGAATCCAAATCTGAAGTTGGATTGATGATTTGAATAATTTTTGTATCTGATTTTTCTGAGTATTTAAAATATGAGAATTCATGATGTTGTTTCTTTTTAATGTTGGTTCTTATCCCAAAACTTTTGTAGATCTTCGGTGATTATTAATTGGATATTATGGGACTTAGAGAAGATCAGTAAGCCCTAGTTAAGATTTGAATTAATTTGATTGAGATTTAATTGATTAAAATTATGATAATTAAAGTTAAAGAGATTTCGGTTGCTAGATTCATGTGTTGGATTCTAATCTGTTTGTATGAGGATTAAGGATAGTTCAAGTAGGGGAGATTTAATTTAACACCTGGGTAGCCTTAGGGTTACAATTTAAACATCAAGGACTGAGTTTAAGTTGATTATTGATTTCGCAAGGGCTGAGTGTAGTACAAGAGCGTAGTGGTATGACTCCTGGATAGAGATGGGAGTTTAGAACACATTTGGTTGAAATAGGGTATGAGGTTATCCCAATCACGTATTTAAAGTTGACGAACCTCCTCGATCGACAAAGTTAAGTAGTAGTGTATTGGAGGGGTTCCTTGTTTGGATTTCGCTTTGCGAGACGCTCCGCGCATGAACCTTAACGACGTCGGGAGTGGAGAGATGTTATAGGATGCGAGGATAATTAAATTATGAAGTAAAGATATGACATTTTAATACGTGGGATTTAAAGAGATATAATGTTACGTAAGGGAATAATCTAAGGTTAATGTGGGTACCTTTTTGTTAGTATACTATAGGTATGATAATACCTATTAGATTGATTAATGATTATGTGTATGACATACCTAGCTTACTTGCTATCGGTGGGAGATTTGCGCATGAGGGCAATCATATCCTGATGAATCCATGGGATCTTTGATTTGTCGCTCGAGAACATAGGTCTATGAAAGACTTATCGGGGAGTTGATAAGTCCGTTGACTATGGGTACGTAGGTATGTGCGTGACCCATGGGTATGAGAACTATGTTCGCCTCAAATGATTGTGTTGCTGTTAATGGTTCGAGGTATCCTCACCGAACCTTTTGTCCCCTTTTCGGCGACCAGCGATATTGGAACATGATAGCAGAGTAATGCATTGCACCGCAGCTGTGACTCGGGGTGCCTATATATATATATATATATAATGGATTAAATGAATGAATGGATATTTATTATGGTTAAATTTATCTACGGTGATAATTGTAGACAACGGTGAATAGAGAAAGATAATTGAATTAAGTTAATGAATGTTTATTGAAAAACTTAATTCATATTAATGAGAAATGATTCATGTTAATGAGAAACGATGAGATATATAAATGAATAATAATGTGACGTATGGTATGGGACATACGGGGATTATGATATTGGGATGGAATTATAATATGGAGACTAGAAAAGAGGAACCATTAACTAGGAGGTTAATAGGAAACGTTAAGTGTGCACTCTAGTTGAGAGGTGAGAATGACAAGTGAGAGTTGGGTCTAACATGTACATAATAAAAGATTTATTGCACTTGTTAAATACTTGCTGTTTTAAAAATCATTTTTACAATCGGGCTCTGACCCGTTTCCTTGCATATTTTCTTTTCTATTGTATCTTCTATATCAGGTGTCCAGCAACAGGGACGCCAACCTTAGCGGATTATGACAGGCTATGGATTTATGGAGTTTTGCTTAAACGCCTATCATCATTTGATTCACAGTATTCTCTTAGTAGGGCATGTTGCCCAAAGGATTCAGTTATCTTCTTCTATCGGGGTCAAATACTATGGTATTCATGTCATTTTAATACATTTAACATTGTTGGGATTACTGTAATGGATTAATATTATTTGGGAATGTTTATTCCAATTCCATTTAAATTCTTTTGTGTTATCTACTTGGTTATCAGTGTTGTAGAATAAAATGTGTTGTGTTATTCTTAAACTGGAAATGGATTTTGTTAAATTAAAATTTGGAAAGTTTTTAACACCAGCTTAATTGAGTATTGGGTGAGTTGTAAATGTTTTCGACGGTGATTATAAGAATGAGCCAACTGTATATTCTGTTTTAATTGGGTATGGGACTGACCACCCGTTATTTAATTAGGCGGGGTGTTACAGTTCGCACGGGTGGTATGTGTAAGTGTTATGTATAGGAGGAGCTTGCCTCTCTCTCTCTCTCTCTCTCTCTCTCTCTCTCTCTATATATATATATATATATATATATATATATATATATATATATATATATATATAATACAATATTAATCTTGAAGTTTAAGGTCATTTTCAATTTTAGACCTGATATTTCAAAAGTTGCAATGTTAATCTTAAATTTATAAAATGGTTGTTGTAAGAGAGTAGTTTGACTGGGAAAATATTGAATTTTGGTAAGTTTTTTACTTGAGCAACTTCAATTGCCCCAACATATCTGTCATAGTCGAAATCAAAGTTGGCGTAGTTCGAGAGTTCGTACTATTCTTCGAAAACTCATTATGGTGGTTTTCGGAGAGGTGAGAGGTGATGGACTCGAGCAACCTCTTTGTTTTAATTCTAAATGCATGATTTCTAATGGTGGAGAGAGGGAGTTATCATGCGTCCTCTTCCCAAAACTCCTAAAAAACTCTTCTCTAAATCTCTTCTAAAACTCTTCTCCATAACTCCTCTCTATTAACTTTTTCTCTTCAAAAGTTGCCTATCAAATGTAAGGGAGTGAAGTTTACTTATAGAAAAAATTCACCCAAGTGGGTTGCCATAAAATCTATTATGAATAAATGTGTCCAAAAATTTGTTACATATGTCCTAATTTGGATAGCATGTGTCCCATAACGTATATTACACCCTCAATACTTGAATATTGTTTAGTTGATGCATATATAATATACAAATACACGCGATATGCTGGAGGCGCACAATAATATGTGAGTTGCATAAACACGTGTGGTATTATGGACTTTTAACAAGAATAATCACTTCTAATTTGATTTAAATATTTAAACGAGAGGTTTATCGCTAAGCCCCTCCTACATTCGGCCCTTCGTATACATAGTTGATGTGTTAATGCCCAACTGAAACATATCGATTGTGTGTACGAAAATCTTTTAGTCAGTTTTGGTAGTTCGATTAATTTGTGGAACGTGGGTATTGATCTCATATCTCATTTCAATTTGATCATATGCATCGATATTATATCTTATATTTCATAATTTGATCTCATGCGTTATTTCGACAGATCTCATGATCATTCTTTTTATGTGAATGATATATTTTGAGTTTGTTAGGTTGCTCCTTGTTTTAGTTTGGAGGAGTATTTGGAGGTTGCCCATGTTCCTCTCGAATGAACATGTATCCACGATTTTATTGTGATTATTTGTAACGCTATTTTTTTCGCAATAATTAACATGTGCTGGTATGATTGGATATTATAGTTGCCCTCTGTTTCGAAAATAATTTCATGCGTACGTACATACTGGTGACTTTAGGCAAGATTTTGTGTACACACATGCTAGTGACTCGTCTATATCACGAAAAGATTTTGAATAAGCACCTCATTGATTGGTTAATGAGAGAGAATGTTCCGGTGCTTGAAGATGTGGAAAGCCATTTTGGAATTCGGAACTATTACCATGGCAGATGGGTTGGGTCGAGGGGTGTGGTTTAAGGTTTGTGAGGTGTGTGTGTATATTAAAAAACATGAATATCACACACATGTCCGTTGCCTCTGGCGCGAACCAATTACAACAAGGAATTAAAGATTATTTTTTAATGTCTTATTAGGTTCATTAAAAAATTCATTATTTTGGTTCACTTAAAACCCTCTCTCTCTCTCTCTCTCTCTCTCTCTCTCTCTCTATATATATATATATATATATATATATATATATATATATATATATATATATATATATATACAGATAGGATCTCATGCATACCCAGTTTGCATACCCTCCGTGCAGACCATTTTTTTAAAATAGTAAAAAAAATAATTTCGGGCTGATTTTTTTTTATAGTTTCTAAACATTTCAATAGGACCATAAAAAAAATTCAGCTCAAAATGAATTTTTTTGCTATTTTAAAAAAATCGGTCAAACTTTGTCAGTTTTTAAGTTGTTAAAAACTGACAAAGTTTGACCGATTTTTTTAAAATAGCAAAAAAATTCATTTTGAGTTGAATTTTTTTTATGGTCCTATTGAAATGTTTAGAAACTATAAAAAAAAATTACATCAAAAATATTTTTTTTACTATTTTATCAAAATTGGTCCACGTCAGCGGTATGCAAACTGGGGTATGCATGAGAATCTCTCTCTCTCTCTCTCTCTGTATATATATATATATATATATATATATATATATATATATATAGCGGATGGAACCTTCGCCACACTCAAATTCCACATTCTAACTTGTAAATAAAAATTTGGCAAATCCAACGAGAAAGATGAGTCGATCAATTTCATCAACCAATTTCTCCAAATTGCGAAGCTTTTTCTCATAGCCACCTACGCCATCGATTGCCTTCTCTCAGCACCACAAGAAACAATCAAAATCTCCACTGGATGTTAACAAATAGGAGAAAATTCTCTAAGACCTTCTCAATCTTCTTGGGGAAATAATGGAGAGGAAGTGTGATTTAAACGACCCAAAGTTGATCACATTTGATGAAAAAAAATAAAAAATTTGATCACATCCTAAACACCAAAGTTTTTCTTTTTTCGTTTCCCTTTCCCCTCCTAAGGCTAGCTTGAACAAGTAATTCCTATCAAATACTACAATGGACTTCACTTTCCATTCACCAAGTACCTCATCCGATTACAATGCATCAATTTTTTTTTTTTTTTGGGGGGGGGGGGGGGGGGTGGGGGGGGGGGGGGTGAGGGGACCTTATACTCAACATTTCTACATGTTTCTCCAACTCTTTAAGTTTAATAAAAGCTAAGGCCTTGTTTGAGAGTTCTATTTCTGAGAGAAAAGAAAGAAAATGAAGGGAAAGTGTGTTTCCTTTCCTTTGTTTGGGAGTTTAAATAGGAAAGAAAGTTTCTTTCGTTTTGGGTAAGGGTGTTTGCGGTACGGTAAAAATCAGAACTGTACCATTTTGTACCGAAAATTAATAGTAATGGTTTATATATTTTACTTACCAAAACCGAAATAACCAATTTTTTTGTGGTTGATTTTGGTTTTAACATTTTAAAAATCGATTTACCAACTGTACCGAACCGAAATGAAATATCAAAATTAATATACCGAAAATACCAAAATAATATTATCGAACTTACAAAAAAATAAAAATGCCAAATTAAATCAAATATAAATACCCAAGGGCCAATATCAAACACAAACACATTTATTTTATAGTTTCTTTGTCTTTTTTGAGTGGTCAACCTTTTAATACCCCCTGGATCAATACAATATTTTCCAACCCTTAGATCATTCGCCACACCACTTATAACAATATTAGGGTTAGTGTTACGACTACTCATTTCACAAAAAAAAAAATCCTTCATCTCTCCACCCTCATAGGGTGTGTTAAGGGTTACGTTCTCTCAGCATGTTTACTGAGATAATCAAAGGTGATTCATCTATCTAATTTCTTTGATGTTAAAAAGATTGCTTCTCTTGAAATATTTTAACACATTTAAGTAGTTTTCTAAGATGGAATTTTTTACCTCTGTCATAGACTTCTACATTTGATGTGTTCTCATTTCCAAGATCGGAACCAGTATCCTCTTTTTTGTATGAATGGCTTACGATATTTGATATTAATTTTAGTTATACATATAAATAAGTGCAAAATAAAAAAATTTACCTTTAATATGACCTCCCTCCACATTAAAACTTGTTTTTCCAGTTCGCACAACTTCAATGATGAAATATAATCTTCCATGATTGGGATCGAACTTGGGTTAATTGTCGTTGGAAATTTTTTCTAGTCACTAAGACTACATGGTGGAAATAAAAAATTTTGTAATAAAAGTAGATTTTTGTTTGGGGAGTGTAAAGTTATTGTATGAATTATGTACTCACAATAAAGTGTTGTTACCTCACTAAAGTTAAATTAATATTTAATATCTAATGCAAGCACTCACAAATATATAGAATCATTTACACAAGTTAAAATTATGAAAGTTAAAATCGATAGTATAAAAAATGTGTAATATTAAAATACATCTTTTTACTTTGTAAGTTTGAGTTCTTTGACGAACAATGGTATTGGAAGGAAATATTTGTAAGCTCCTAGGCATCTCAAAGGTGAATGAGAAGAGAAACTGATTCAAAGAGTTTAATGGCGAGTATCACAAGTTTCTAGGCAACTCGAAGTTTGTATCCGACTGGTTTCAATTCCCCCATTGATGATGATTTCTCAAGGGTTAATTTGATAAATTGCTATATAGCTAATTGTGGGTGAAGAATAATATGTTGTCAAACTCTGGTAGTTTCACTCAATTCCCATTTGCATGTGAGGTTGTTGAACTCCTCTCTAGACAATATTTTGCAACTGACTTTTAAAAATATCATAATTTTAAATGGTAAAAAAATGAAACAAAACCAAAGAATGTGAAGCATTGATGTTGGGGTTGTGTTGCGGATTGTATTCGTCAAGGTTCTAAAAAATGCGGGGCGTGAAGACCAAGCCTTAAGACTTAGAAGCCTAGGCGGGCTTAGGCGTAAAAAGACGTGAAAAGGCGTTTAGGCCTTCTTAATATATTTTAATATTTTTTAACCATAACAAGGCTATTAAAATACAAAAATTGCACAGATCATAAAATATGTCTGAATATATGCAAATTAAAATACTATTTGATTATTTTTTATGAGATAATGGTCCGATTTGTAAACAAATTATTTAAAAGGCGACGTCGTTTCACTAAATCATTGTTGTTTTTAGAAAAAAGTGCGCCTTAAGGGTTTTACCAAGAATAAAGCGTTAAAAGCGTAAGGTGAGGCGTTTCTCCCAAGCCTTAAGCCTAGGCGTGCCTAGGCGGGTTTTTTAAAACAGTGGTATTCGTGGAACGTAAGGTATGCATATCCACAGATGAAAAGGTGGGGAGTGCAAGAAACAAAAAACGTGAAGTGTTTTGATTTTGGTTTGTTATTTTATATGACAACTCGGGATGATATTCATTCGAATTATTTGAACAATATTGTCACTTGAATTATAATTTTTGATATTTATTTTGAGTTAAATGTTTATATATAATTATGGAGACGACACAATTATGTAAGGTTATTTTCTATTTTTTTTTTAATATGCATATAAAAAGGTTTAAGTAAGTGATACAAAAAATTATCATTATGTATCGAGTAGTAACCAAATTTACCATAAAAGAAATTACCGAAATCTACCGTTACTTTCGAAGAATCGATTTTATCACAAAAAAATGATTTTACTGATGTACCAAAGTTTGATATTGATTTATGAGCTGGTGTGTACCTACCGATAATTTTGGCTTGATAATTTCAAAGTTGGTATGATACTAGTATACTCCATTTATCAACAAAAAACCAATCCTAATTTGAGGGTTTAAAAAGAGAGAAAAGAAAGAAAAAGATTTAAAAACTTTTCGTCCGTTCTCTAAAAAAAAACTTTCTTTCCAAATCGAAAAGAAATTGAGAAAAAGAAAAGTGTTTTAATGAATTATATCTTTTTTCCCTTAAAAAATTATTTTTCTTCCCCAAACTTTCAAACACAAGAAAGAAAATTATTTTCTTTTTTTTCCTAAACTCTTTTCCCTTCTCTTCCTTTCTTTTCTATCTTATTAACTTTCTTTTCTTTTCTTCTCTTTTAATGAAATTTTTCTTTCCCTTTTTTTCTCTCCAAAACTTTCAAACGAGCAAGGATTTCTAGTTGTAAATTATACATATCATTATAGTTGCAAATTATACATATCATTAAACTTAAGGGTGTAATTGATTACAAAATTGAAAACAATTCATTTAAATAAAAATTGAGAAACCTCGGTGAGGCATTTTTTAAGCTTTCCATATTTCTCATAGAATTTAATCGGTTGAGAGGTGAGTAAGAAATATTTTAACAAAAATAAAAAGAATATAGAGCATGTTTCACATTTAAAAGAAGAATAATGCTACTCTTACCGAAAAATTATACACAATTTATCGAAAATGTGCTTTAAGGGTTTGTGCTCTGGTGGGACCCTTAAAGCACATTTCAATAAATTGAGCATACATCTTTCGACAAGTCTATAATTTTTCTTAAAACAATTGTCCCCACGTAATGTACTTGTAATCGGGTACCACAAAAATATAAAATGAGTAAAAAAAGTACTTCCATAGAAAGAAAAAAAAATGGCAATTCAACACATCCCAAATTATTTTTCTTTGTTCAATAAAATAGCGAGAAGAAAACATGTGATATAAGACGTTAATACAATGCACTTGCCCAATGTTAGAAGGAAATACTCTCATTCAAACCTACTTTGGTAAAGCAAAGCCTCTTTAGCATAAACCATAATCAGCAGTTCCAATATTTACATAATTAAAATGAAATGCAGATATATAGAATAACATATCTTGCATAAACTCGCGTTGTTTTTCCGTGCTTTTTACTTTTCTTGCCCACTAAGGTGGACGAGAGTCCTTGTTTGGTTCAGGTGTCTTGCTTATAAAGTGAAATATTTTTGTATTTTCACAAGTTAATATATATTTCATTTTCACTCAAGAAAAAGAACATATTTCACTTCATACCAAACGGTTTCTAGGGTTTTAGCTAGGATTTAAGCTTGTGGATGGACCGAGAAATGTGTGTAGTTTATTGAGTGGCCGAGAGATGCCCTCAGGAGGACATGGGGCAGGATGTGCGATGAAGGTAGGAATTTCTTCTCCAGGCATCAATACCGACACCCCTCTTGAATAAATACTCATCTGCAAATATAATGAGTAAATTGTGACATACATAGATTGTTACGCAAAACATGGGCATAAATTCACAATATGCATAATAAATATGGGTCAAATTTCAAATAATCCTAGTAGGAAAATGATAATTTGTGCACTTATGGCACATGTTATAAGCTTCAAAATACTAAGTATTAGAGTTCCACAAGAGTATTTGTATCCTATTAAATGTATGTCGAAAGTATGTTCCTATTATTTTTGGGTTCTTAATATGTGCTCTTAGCGCATATATTATCAGGACCCTTTTTCCATCCTGATAGCATGTGCCCTAAGCGCACACATTAAGATCCCAAAAATAATAGGGACAGAGTTCCAACATATATTTAATAGGGAACAGATACTCATGTAGAGCTCTAATACTTACTATTTTGAAACTCAAAACATGTGCGAGCACAAGTTATCATTTTTTTTCTGATAAAAACCAATGTAAACCATGAGCATAACGTATAACAAGGTTACACGTTGACTAGCGAGAACTGCAATCTATAAACAAAAAAAAAGGTGTAAATTTTAATTAAGATGGTCAATACATTATATCAAATTTTTGTTCTTTTTTTAATGAAACCATTTATTCACTAATACCAACTTGTACATAGCGAAACATTTATACTGCTAAAAAAAATTTACTGCAGCAGCATCTACAACGCAAGGCAAATTACCATTTGCGGCCAATCTATCATCGTTATTTTCTGCTTGCTTCTTTTCTTTTAAGGAGAAAGGAAACATAACATTATCTCTTCATTTCTACGTTTTTCTATATCAAACTTTTACTCCTTTTCCTTTCTCTCCCAAACTCACAATCAAGGCGAAAAAGATGTGGCAAAAAAAGATGGTAGTTATCTCTTCTGTGTTGGCATCACACTACTCTATATGTGCCCATCATTAAATTAAATTTCGCTTATGTTTTTCACAAACCATCTCTACGATAGTCAGAACAAAAGGAAATCCTAATTCCTAGAAGAGACAAGTGGATCTCATATGTAGACTAAAATAAGTATAAAAGAATGTACGAATGTCTATATCTCTACAGATTCCACCACACGTGGATTTTATATGTTGAAAATCCTTTACTCTATCTTTGTACCACCTAATTAAAACAAAAAATCAGCATTGTTTAAGAATTTCTCATTAGATTCGAGGGCCAACTGTTCATATTTGGCTACTAGGTATTCATTTGTTGCTGATTCTGAATCTTTTACCTATAAGCCACATGGGGTCATGATAGTATTGAGATTGAGAGATTTATTCAGATTCCAAAGTTGTTAAAGTATTGAACAAATTATGCTGGTTTATTAGACAGGAACATATGCCATTTAAAAAGGGGGAACCATTAGCCCACACAAACTATGAAAAGCATAGACACCATTATACTAATGTCTCCCCTACTTGGGCTAGACACTAATACAATCATATAAAATGGTGTGGAAAAGTTCAACATCCAATTAAAATGATGTTAGCTGGATGTGCAATAATACCAGAGAATTTAAACACAATAAAACAGAAACATTCCAGAAAGATATGACTTGAGCATGATAGATATGCAAATGATTTAGCATGCTGCCACTAATGCCACTTGGATGATCTTATGAACTGACAAAAGTTTACTGTTGAGAAGCACAGTACTAAACTAAAAGAAAAAAAAAAGTTGTACCCAGGGCAGATGTTAATTGGCTGTACACCCCATATATGGAGAGGGTGCTCCCATATCTCGAATCCGAGTTCAACCGTAACTTGGACAAGGGCATTAAAATGCATTAGGATATTCTTTTAATAATTTAAGTGGGTTTTTTTCATGATCTTTGTGGTTATTTCTCTAAAATCTGAATCAAATAATATTAGGTGTTGTATTAATATTATAGTAGGGTGCTAATAAAGGCCCCCAAAAAATGTCTTTCTAGCACCACATAATGTATAAAAATACTGTACACTTGGTTTTAAAATCAGTACATTGGTGCTAGGACCATCTCCAATGAGTGAGTACAAGTCCAAGGTCAAAACTGAAACTGAGTGCAGTTGTTGGTATGTAAGATAACATTTATACCATTGTGGATAAATAGATTTTGAACTTCAGAAAAAAAGGGTGGAATATTACTGTTTCAGTTAATGGCTGTTTTAATTTGAATGTCAACGATAATATTTTGGCCATTGTAATACTCTCTTTAATGTGGGCACAATACGAAGCAGAAGACTTTGAATTTACTATCTTTGTTTCAACCCAATTTTTCATTTTCAAAGCAAGGTCGTTAATGCGATTGTTTTAAGGATATGACTTCAATTGAAGATGAGCTATTGCGTTTGCGTCTATCATATGTAAAATTTACATTGGACTCATTGAACAGCTAGGCATTTTGGGACAAAAGCAGCCAAAAGTTACGAGTCAACATAGGTTTTAGTCTCCAAAATGATCAAGTCACAGTCCGGCTATGGTGATGTTATACATGTATTATAATATCCATTTCGCAGATAAAACTTGTTATATGCATCAGAGATGCTGTTATAATGCAAACCTCTGTAAAAATTTGTTCTATGCATTGGATGTAGTCTTATAATGCAACCCTCTAAAGAAATTACAACGGACGCCCTAACTCATCCTTTTTGGAGAAGTTGAGATTGTTAAATTAGAGTTTTTTTTTTCCCTTCAATGTACTCCCTCCACTAATGACAAAATTGAGTATACTTTGTTTGAAAAAATCATTACAACACTTACCACAACCCCCCCCCAGGCTCAATTTTTCACACCGTCACCGTCACCCTCAATCACAAAATCATTCCCAAAACTGTGTTATAAGATCCACACGCACAAAAAAACACAAACAAAAAAATTGTTGAATCATATAATCAAGATACAGGGGACATTCCAACAAGGGGGGATAATCAAATGGATGGTCTGCATAAATAGAATACATGGGACCTTGATAGTGACCCTTTGTCTCGTGGATTATGCTAGTCTTCTCCTTTACACATGAACATAAAGATGAAAATGTTTCCAACTTACGTTTTGCATCCACAAAACGCCATAATTGCTCAAAAAGGCCCAAAGCACAACCTCAACTATTATCAGGCAGAAAACTGGAGCGGAAAAAAATTTCCAGATTTAAAAATTACAAAAATATTTACAACAGAAAATGAAGTAAATTTTCGAAACAACTTAATCATCACACTAACTAAGAACCTTATTTTTGTAAGACTTGGTTTTGAGGACCCGTCACTTATTAACATAATCACCAATCAAATTGCATAATTAGCTATAATGACATCAAGAAAGAGATGAGATAACTGCCACAATATACAAGAAAATGAATGGAGATAGACAACAAGAGCTAAAACATTGTTATTTTAGACATATTATATATGTTTAAGTGTGTGTGTGAGAGAGAGCATACTTTGGGAGATGGGCAATCGAGTTTCTCAATGGACATCATTTGTGCCTCAAGATCCCCACGGTTTTGGGCAGCGGCAGAAGTTGATCTTGGCCTTAGGAACCTCTCAAAAATAGCCATAACAAGGAACATGGAAATGAGAATGGCAGTGGCCACAAACCCAAAGGACACAGCATTGACAGAGTTATCAAAGCTCCTCCAATGCTCGTCTCTTTCTACAATAGTACTCACTGAAACTGGAGCCACACTTGGTGCCACTGTCACCCACCTGCTACTGTTAATATCTCCCACCATTTCAACCTCTCATCACCAAATAAACAAAGGCTGGTTTTCTTTAAGGTGTTGTAGGTCTACCTCGGTTGATGAAAATGGCCATCTTGTCACTTAGCAGGATGACCAAAGAGGATGACGGAATCGAGATGAGTACGTTCAAAGCTTCGCTAGTATCAAAACGGCTACTTCTACAGCTGTGGTCTTCTTTCTTCACTATTCACGGGGAGAGATGAGTAGATGACAAAACAGGGGTAGAGAGAGAGAGATGACCAGAGGCAGAGGTTGGAAAAAGAGCTTTGGGATGGTTGTCTTCAGAAGTTCAAGGTGTACTCGTGGATGTACTCTATTGGCTCTCTTCTTTGTTTGTGAAGTTGTACGTTTACTTGACAACTAGACCTCTCAAAAGATAAAATAGCATTTCAAACTAAATTGGTCTATAGTTTTTCTTATTTTTTAGAAATTAATTCCACGGCTAACTAAAATAATTATTTTTATATAATGCGTTTAAAATATATATTTATAGAAATATTGTATTTTTGAATTTGCATTTGTCAATTGCGTATTCCAATTGAATTCGCAGTTGTAAATCTCGAATTTAAAAAGGGTTAACCCAGTTATTAATTATTTAACACACGACACTAATTCTAGAGGTGTTCACGGGTCGGTTCGGGTCGGTTTTAGACCCTAATTCAAACCGAACAGATCGGTTCGGTTTTAGAAAACGTCAGTCCGAAATCGAACCGACTATGAAAAAAAACGTCGATTTCGATTCCCATCGGGTTCGGTTCGGTTCCGGGTCAGTTTTCGACGGTTTCCTGTTTAGGCAGTTTTTCTAAGGCCGATTTTCGGTTTGGGTCGATTTTTTAAGGTGGTTAATGGTTTATGGATATAAAAATATAAGTTTTTTTTTAATATATATTGATTTCGGGTCGGTTCGGTTTGAATCGATTTTTCTCATGTATAAACCGTCAACCGAACCGACATGGTCGGTTTTTTATATCCGCAAACCGTAGGCCGAACTGGGATAAAAAAATTGCTAGTTTTGGTTCGATCGGGCCGGTTCGGTTCGATTTTCGGGTTGGTCTGTTTTTTTGCACACCCTAACTAATTCAATTGAATTTACGATTACTAACTGCGGTTTCTACCAAATTCGCGATTGTTAGCATGTAATTTAATTTAATTATTTATTTATGAATTTGCATTTCACAATTGTGAATTCAGATTGCCTATAGATTATAACTAGGCCCAACTTGAGTAGGCACTAAAATTATCAAAGGCCTACACCATTTTCAGCGTTTTTTATACTCCATTTCCAGCCATTCCCAAATACTCCACCTTCAGCCAGTTTCATAATCGGTTCAAGACAGGAGTTTAAAGGTGAATTATCAAGGAAGAAAGGAAAGCATGCGGAGAAAGAAGCACCGCCAAACAATACTTTTCAACGATTCATCGGATCGTATTATAACTGGATCAGCAAGTAAATTCCATAAGGTATTGAGAGAAAAGGAGGCTGAAAAGAAGTTGGTACCCCTACACAATAATTCATTAGAGAATGCATCGTTGAGTCCGAGTACGACGATGACTTCTCTAAAGAACCTTGGACAGTGATGCTGGGACACGGGTAGATGGAGTTTAGGCATACAACGTTGACGAAGATACGTAATCTCCCAAATCGAGTTGTAAGGTTTCTTTTATAAGTATTTTAGTACATGAATTTTACGTTTGCATAGTGTATATATCAGTGTTACATAATTAGTAGTTAAACAATATCTTATAACAAGTTGTAGCGATTCTTAACCCACTCTGTTCAAATGTGTACAAAATTTGTTTTGAAATTAGAATACATTACAAACATAATAATATTATACTGAAATTTACATAACAACATATCATTATATATAAATAACACAGAGAGGTTGTAAAACAAAATACAACATAGTGAAGTAAAATATCATGCTGATGAGCTACCAGACTTACTATTGATTTTTTGTGAGCCAAAAACATCGGTCGCAATGGAACATAGTATTTAGATGGGTCAAGTTTTACCCCGGGAGGCCTCCATCTATTTATATGCATCATGTATGCATTATTGGCACCCTCATAATTATCGAAGCATTCAATAATAACATTCGGTAATCCGTCAGTTAAGTGTTTTCATTTTTTCCATCTTTTGAAAATACCAATTTTTCTACATTTAAAAACTACAAAATATTTAGTTGTTGGTATTAGGAGTGCACACGATTCGGTTTAGTTCGATTTTGATACTAACCCGAGAACCGAATGGAGTTGGGTCAGTTCCAAATTTTTGGAACCAGAACCGAACCTACAGTTGCGTAGAACCGAACCAACGGTTCCTGGATTGGTTCGGACCGGTTATGGGTTCCAAATTCATATTTCAAACTTAGTGAAATCTTAAGATTAATGTATTTCGAAAATAATTTTTTTAAGGTGAAAATTAATTTTGATCCCCAATAACTTAAGTTAGAAACTCGGATGATCCCCAAAATATAAATTACAAGGGCTATATACATATATATTTATTTATTTTATAAAATATACAGTATCGGTTCAGATCGATTTATAAAATATAAAATATACATATCGTATCGGTTTGGGTAGCGAATCAGTTCGGGTTGGATTTACAGTGGAACCGAGAACTGAACCGAAAATATCAGTTTTATTTTTTTGGAACCGAAACCGAACCAATAGTCTAAAAAACCGAACCAACCCGACCCAACCCAATATAACCGATTTGGTTCGGTTTATCATTTTTTTCGGTTCCATTGTGCACCCCTAGTTGGCATGACTAAAACGCAATAGCATGAAAATGATATTGACAAAATATATTCGAATTGGAGGACGCAAAAGACTGGCTATTTAATATCAATTTCAACAGATTAATCTGTCATGTATATTTTGTAAATATTGAAGAAGTTAATACCACTGTAAGTGGAGCTGACAACACATTGGGCATTTTATACACATCACATGAGTTATCTATATCGTATAGAGTATGAAGATTGAAAAAAAAAATAAGGAGGTGATGAGAAAACTTTGTGTTGGAAAGTACATAACAAGTCTATTGGATTTTTATAAGACCACTGATAAGGCGTAAATATTTCACATTCATTCCCTTAATTTCGGTTCTATTATGATCATGTGCATTGTAATTAACTTGGATTTATCTCATCTTTATGCTAATAACCCTATTTGGCAAGTATTTCGTATTTTTTTTGTCTCTCATGTGTTTTACAGATATTTCATGCAAGTTAGTGTGAGGGAGAACTCAAAACAGCGAAAGAAACTAAGAAATGGGGAGTTAAAAGGTATTTTGGTAATTTTTCAGCCTTAGTCCAGAAGCAATACCTAAAGAAAAGTCGAAGTGTACGGAATCACGAGAACACTAGAAGAAACAACATCCCATTTCGAGCTACAGTGAAGAAGTTATGAGCGATCGAAGTTGAGAAGGAAATCCAAAGAAACAAAAAAGAAGAAGAACCAAGCAATGCAGGAAGTTTCCCCAAACCAAACCCCAAACCAGTTAGAGTCTGAACCCGTTCGACCCACCTTATGCGCAAAATTTCTTTTTATTCCTGATTTTTCTTTGAAGTTTTAGAAGGTTAGGACTCTTGCAAAATGACCTTGTATTGTTGAGGTTTGACACTAGACCAGGTTTTTAATTAGTTTTCACCTCAGAATTAGAGAGGAGAAGGGGAGAGAACCCTAGTTTTAATGAATTCACTAAATCTACATAACTTTGGATCGATTCTCAAGGTTTTAATATCAAGTTTGTATTCTCTATCTTGTTCTTCCATATTCTCCATCATTGCATGTTTTTATTTATTTTTCTGGGATTCTAAGACTTCCATGAATGTTTATCAATAGTTTCATCATGATTTCTAACACATGCAACATTAGAATTTTGGTTATTTCCCACGTAGCAATGTCTGGCTAAGTTTTTAGAGGGTTAGGGTTCATGAACCCAACCCACATATTGAGAATGGATTTGAAAGCGAATAAAATTTAATTATCAATTTTAGGTCTTGATTTATTATCAAAATAAATTATGTAGGAATTTTAATTCCGTTTTCCCTAGGTAACCGGAATGTCTAAGTATGTAATACGAGTTCCGATAATTTTTCATTCTCGTCAAATACAATTTTTTATTTGATATTTTGAGGAGTAAAATACACATATGTCAAATGCTCAGAGAGTATTTTATACTTCCTTGAATTGAGAATTAGGTTTTTGAAGATTTTATGTTCTACGTAATCACCGACGGTTCGGAGAATGTACCCTAACTCCATTTTCCACATTGATTTAAAACTCGCTTAGCTATTCTTGCATACGTAGTTCATTTACTAGTTTGATTAAATTGCATTAGTTGATAGGAAAGTTACAAATAATCATCTTTTCTTTCTTTCTTTCCTTCTCTGAGTCAACCGTATGATTAATCATCGTTCCTACTCGTCGTCACGTTCTGCATCCTATTCCCCAAGTTCGACAACCGATTTAACGGACTATTACTTGAGCGATCGACTTGCACTTGAACCGTAATCACACGCGTTAGAGACACACTTTTTAAATCAAGTCAACTGATAGGAAAAAAAATTGCTTCTCTTATGTGTATTTGTGTCATTGTTGCAACTTCTTATTCATCAAAATTCCCTTGAACCTACAAAAATGTAATAAAACTAGTGTAGAGGGTAAGTAAGGGAGTATCAATCCAAATCTAAGGGTGAAACACAAAATATGAGAAGACAAAAGTGTAAATTCACTTGCATTTTATTTTATTTTTCTATTTTTGCTTTTCTATTTTTTTTATGGATTTTTCAAGGGATTATTAATTAACTAACTAAATACTAATTTTTAAAGTACTAACTAAGATGTAAAAGCTAATAAAAAATGAGGTAAACAAAATTGTACTAAAAAGTAAACTAACTAAATTGGACTCATGAGGGCTTCAAAATACATCCCATGAGTGGGAGATTAGCTCTCAATAATCATCATCCAAAAATAAAAATAAAAAGTAAACAAATGAAAGCATGAAAGCATGTGAGGATTAGAGTAATTAAAGAGGAATAGATCAAACTCATTTATGCCTTGACTTGGAATGAAATCTTCAATTACATCAAAATTCTCTCAATCACAATCCTTCACTAATGTATTTATTGAATCTAAAATAAAAACTACAAAAAAAAAAGATAATGGATGAATTCATAATGGACAATTAAATAATAAAAGAGATTTGCTAAAAATGCAAATCCTAACATTATAAAATTATACATTAAAACTCATCCAAAGAAATAAATTCTAGATCATTACTTTATATTTAGATAATTGCTAAAAATGCAAAATCTCAACATAAAGGAATGGATTAGAATTTACCTCCCATAAGGTATGAATTCAACTACATCAATCTATTTTGAAATAATTGCTAAAAATGCAAAAATTCATTATAGAGGGGTGGGATGGAATTCATCCTAGAGATAAATTTCACTACACACTTATATTTTGAGATATTTGCTAAAAATGCAAATACTCTCTATAGAGGGGCCTAGAGAAATTTATCACACAAGAGTTTTAAAAACTAAATTTGAGATTCCTATTAAATGGGTCTTCTTCTTCTTTTAAATATTAGGCATGGAGCTAAAGGTAATTTGGGTAATTAGCATGAGTGTACATGGAAATGGTGAGAGGAGTGTATTTTAGGTGACACACGCAAGTACATGTGTGTTGAGTGAGGTGATAAAATCTGATTTGGTATGAGGGGCAATATAGGAAATAAGGGGGACAAAAGGTAGATAAGGTAGTTGGGGGTATTTTGGGTAGAGGGGAAATAAGTGGGTTAAAAGACATGTGGTGTAAAGGGTTTAATGTTTTTGGTTTTGGTCTTGGACAAAAGTAGGTAAGGAAATCGATTTGGAAGAAATGGGTTTGGGGATAAGAAAAGGGAAATGGGAGGTGGGTCATTGTTGGCTGCGGGTTGGATGAGTTTTTGTGTATGGGTCGGAGGTTGCGTCGCAGACCGGATTGTTTCTTGGAATAGGGTTAAACCCGTGTTGGAATGGGTTTGGGATCAGGTCCGGTTTTGTTGGGTTTCGATTTGACCTCGAGTTGTGGCTCAGACGAGTTCGACGATGGGTTTCGGGGCAGGGTGGTCGGGTTGAGGGGCGAGTTGGGTCCGATTTTGAGGTTGTGGATGTTGGGTGGTGAAAGATGAGGTAATGATGGAGGTTTGACTGGTGGGTGTAGGTGGTTGTTAATGGACGATTTGAGGAGAGAGAGAGAGAGAGTGTGTGGGAGGTTGAAGATGGAGGGGTTAGTGTTTGTATGTCGGTGAGTGTAGGGTAGATAGGATGAGGGTGAGGGAGTGTTTGTGTGTGGTTTAGTGTATGATAGGTTTTGTGTGAGTGGTGTGTGTGTGTACCAACTAAAATAAAACTAACTGAAAAAAATAACACTAATAAAATAAAATCTAACTGACAAAAAAAATAAAAATATTAAAACTTAAGAAAATAAAATCCTAAGTTATTAAAAACTAAAATAATAAAACAAAAGAAATAAAAACTAAAAATCTAACAAAAATGAAAACTAAAGTCCTAAAAAAATAAAATAAAAACTAAAAACTAAAACAGAATCAAAATCAAAATAAAACTACACTAAATAAAAAGAAATAGAAAAATATGCAAATAAATTCTAAAAATCCTAAATAAATCTAAAATAAATCCTAAAAGTAAAAACGACTCAAACTAAAAATCTAAAAAAAATTAAAAAGGCATAAACTAAACACATACGGGCTTCGGGGTAGGTTTAGGGACTGGTTTAGGCTCGAGTAAGGTTACGGGACAGGGTATTAGCTCCATAAATTGCATTTTTGCCTTGAAATAAGTGTCGAACTTTCACAAACGGCGATCAAGCCTGTACATTAAATATTTACGCGTATAATAACCAAATTGTCGAGAATTAACAACTAAAATACATCTATTCGGGGTATAAAATATATACTTTTGGGTGCTTATCATCAACCACAATGGTAGTTTGCGGGGTATTAATTGTTTTATAGGCCTTGACTAACTATTCTCCATGATAGGAGGCCATGTGATATTGTTGGTATAGTATTGTCCACATGAGTTATATTGATAATATATAGTAGTAGGCAGTGCAAAAAATAAAAAAATTGATGAGACAACTCTGTGTTGGAGAAGACAACACAAGTTAGTCTGCTGGTTATTAAATTTTTCACATGATTGGATGCAAGTATTTCACAAGACCACGACAGTCTATTGAATCTTGGCAAGACCATAAAAGGTATTTTGTGGGCCATTAATTGTCTTTCAAGCCTTAACTAACTGGAAATACATCATCCCTATAATAGGAGGCCATATGATATTGTTGATATAGTGTGGGCTACATATGTTATATTGACTGTATACAGTCATTGGCATTCAATTTTAACATAATTCGGATTTGGCGTGAACCATCTCTACCCTGGTCATATCTAATCGAGTTTAAAGTCATATGGATTGGTTGGTGGACACTTTGTAATGTTTACATTAAGCACTTGTTTAATATTTGTTATATACCGATGCATTTTGAATTTAGGGAGTTTGTTATGTGAGATGCAACAAATGGTCGTCTAAACAATGATCTATTTAGTAAATTCTGGAATCAAGTGCTTGGTAAGGACTAGCGTAACATGGACATACTTAATTCTGCATCAAGGGCAACATATGTTGGATGGTTCTAGGTTGACGAAGAAAGGGAGGCTATTGCAAGGACTTGTGTACCCAATCTTCCTGTAAAAAATTAATCAAATGCTCGAAACTAATTATTAAAGCATTTAAAAACTGTATTATGTTTCATTTTGAAGTCAAACTATTTGATATTTATATGTTATATTTGGTTAATTGTATTAGGTATTTTTAATATTGTACAAAATATAATTAAACGAAATATGAGCTGTAAGCGAATTGTAATCATAGATAATCATGTAACTAATAAGTATCATGGTAATATGAATACGCAAAATACATCAACGTATGTTGAAACCAAATAAAAACATAATAACTACAAAATTGAATGTGCCCCACACGGGGATTGTTTGCGTACACGCTTTGGCCTTCAACCGTCATCCTCATGGTTTAGTAACCCTGAAGCCCGACCCTAGGTCTGGCAATATGCTTTAATGAAGGTACAACGATTCAAGACCTGCCCATAAAAAAGGAGTTCAGGCCCCTGTTTATAGCTAGCGGGTCCAAATGGTTTGGTTGGCCCATTCCTCACGGTTTAATAGCGCGTCAATAGTGGGTCAGTAGCGGGTTAATAAGAGAAAACCCATTTCACATGTCTCCATGTTTTCCTAAGCGCTAAACCATGTCTCACCAAAAATCAGTTCTCAATAAACATTCCCAACAACAAATCAATTCTCTTTGGCAAGTTCAAATGCTTTGGTGCAAGATCATTCTCTCTCTTGTGGCTTGTGTAAAAACTATCAGCGGGTCACTCGTGGTTTGTAACCTCCTATTTAGCGATTCATATAAATTGGTGGTTGGTTTCCAGCTAATGTTAAAAAATAACTTTGAAGTTCATTTGTATAGATCTTCCATATTTCTATATATATCTGATTTTATAATCATTCATGGATAGGTTTTCCCTAATTTCTTTTTAAGACTAAATATGCATATATATATATATATATTGAAGATACCCTATTTGAATAAAAACTATTAATATGGGTTTATTATTTTTTTTTTTACTTTTGAATTTTTTTTACACATGTTATAAATATAGACTTGAATTAGTTTGGGTATGAAGATTTAATTTTGATTTATTTTTTCCAAAATTTAATTTGGATTTGTTTAAAAAAACTCAAAGGTACAACATGGGAAAAGCGGGTCAACCCGACCCAACACAGGTTTGACCCGACCCCACCAGAGCTTGACCTGCCCAGATTCGCCCACATTATTCTGCATGACCCGCTCCTGACCTGCCCAGATTTATCCATATCCATTTTTAACCCCTCCATAACCGCCCATTTACCATCACTACCCGACCCCCACCCCCATCCAACCTGGTGGTTTGTTGCGCGATTTCTCCTATCTCGGTCTACATATGTCATTATAGAGGGAACACCTTTAACATTATCTCCTGCCAAAGGGGCACTCATACCGGGCATATCCCTAACTGCTGGACCCATATCATGAAAAGAGTCCTTAATCTGCATAGCAATTAGGGTCGACAGTCCAGGTTATAGTCCATGTGATGATCCCCCCATGTCCATCAGGGTGGAGGTTATGGAATAATCGGTAACTACAATCCATCAGATGCCTGAGTTGGTTAAGAAGGGCCCGCGTGATGTGTGCCCATGTAAGGGCACGGTCGTTATTTTAGTTTCACTGTGATAATACAAGCAAACCTAAATTACTACTTCACTTGCGAGGTAAGCACATCGGTAAGTCGGGTATAAAAAATCCACAAGGACGAGATGCTAGAATTTATATGATTTAGTGCTCCGAAATAAAAGTGTAAAAGGTGATTATAAACCAAAAAAGGAAAAGATGCATAAAAGGGAAATACTAATCTGGGTGAGTGTAAATTAAACTAGACTAACAAAGCGAGTAAAAACTATAGGTTGCGTCGAATATCCCTCACCCGAGTTAATTTATATAAAATGGATACATGGCTCGACGAGTTATTTAGAATGTGTCTCGTTTCAACAGTTAATTGAATCAAGGGTTGTCACCCCCTAAATCCGCATAAAAGCCTAATAAGATTTTGACGTCAACAAATACCCCAG
This sequence comes from Sambucus nigra, assembly GCA_949130495.1. NCBI lineage: Eukaryota > Viridiplantae > Streptophyta > Magnoliopsida > Dipsacales > Adoxaceae > Sambucus > Sambucus nigra. The sequence continues at coordinate 76,498,011 of OX422213.1, forward strand.
AAATTGCGCACGAAAGGTCGTAAGCACGGGACATACATGATATGCCCCGTCAAATCTCCTAGGCGCAATAACTAGGACAACGCACCCGAAATAGACCCATAAACACCATCACCAAAGCCAAGCAACGCGTTAACTCGGGTGAGTTCCATTCAAACACAGCCTAATTTAAATTAGCTAGAAAGCATATTAAAAACACGATAAATAAACGCGATAAATCTACACTAGAAAGAAATTAAAGAAAGCAAGTAAACCCAAATTAGAAAGCATGTAAATTAACTAGAAAGCACGAAATAATGAAATACACACTATATTAATGGAGATGGAAGTTAGTAGCCCAAATGGGTGTCAATCCAAGAAGAAATGAAGAAATGAGCTCTCAAACCTCCAAACCCATAACCTATCCTACTTAAAACGAATTATATTTGTTTTTACATCAAAAAACCTTTATATAGTAAAAGGAATTAAATTAGAAAAGAAAAGGGAAAAGAAAAGAAAAGAAAAGGCAAATATATCTTAGAAAACAAAGGATCGATCGATCGATCCCCTGGGCTCGATCGATCGATGCTCAGAAATGATGCCCACTGTCTCCCCACGATGGTTGAAAAATGAAGGATCGATCGATCAACCCCTTTGGTCGATCGATCGATCAAGCAGTGGTGAGCCAAGCTGCATGCTGTTTTTGTTTCTTTGCATTTCCCGTCCGCGAAACTCCCGTAACTTCTTCATTCTGAATCGGAATCGCGCACCATTCACGGCCACACGAAGCTTGCGAAGAGGGATACAACTTCCATGTAGATGTTGGGCCAGGTGCCCAAGCTATGAAAAGACTAAAATGCCCTTAAACGTGCGATCGAGTACGAAAATCGAGCGAAATGCGTCCGAACTTCACACTTAGCATCCAAATACCTATAAAAGCTCAATTAACCCCTACAAAACATGTTAACGTAGAAATTCGAGGTTGTTTGGTCAACGAGCATAAATATAGGGAATAAGATACTCGAGGGGGCTAAAATGCGTAGGTTCGAAGGATGAAATATGCAATATTTTTGCATCATCACACCCCCTAACTTACACATTGCTAGTCCCTGGCAATGAAATAGAACGCAACAAGAACTACAAGCAAACCAAAAGCATGAGATAGTACAAAAGTATGGTATAAAAGCAAAAGGCCACTTTCACGGGCGATTCGATTGCATTTAGCGTATGCAATAAGCCGTTAAACCCCTAGGTCACCCTAGTGGACGAGTGTCGTCTCGTGAGGGTTTTCAAAGATAATACCCACAAACATCACATGGTTTCCTCAAAATATGCCCAAACTAACATGCGACAAGCTCAACAATGGCGAACAAGATTTCATACGCATTATTAGCACGTTGAATGAATTCAAACAAAAGTTCAAAATCATTAAAATTATAGAATGCACCTCATAGAATTGAAACCTTAAAATGTGGAAGGGGAGCGAGCACATGCAAAGTGTGATTTGGCAAAAACTTATATAAATCGAATAAACATTAAAGCAAGCATATATTCAATCCTCACGGGCATTACACTCATCAAGTGAATTCACTCGAAACATGGAGGTAGCACACGGAACATGCGGGCATAAAGAGTAAATGTAAATGGAAATTAGGTCGCGCACATGTCACAAATGAAGAACGCTATATATAAATTGAAAAATCTTAATCTCAATGAAAGATACCGCACACTAAAAGAGGTGAAATGTATTTTCACAGATTATCAAAACTATTATGACTTTTAAATTACATCAACCTAAGATCATATAGGACTTTAATAGGGTTGTAATGTAGGCTAGGCTAGGGTACGAAATGAAAGGAATGTATGTATGGATTCAAAGTGTTCGATATTAAAACTCGAGATAATGGGAAAATGCGGGCAATATCAAAATTGGAAAACAAGTTCCAAAAAGCATTACATATATCACCGGGGAGAGTAATCAAAGCTTATTGAACTATATACAATATTTACAACTTTCTCTTTCTTTTTCTTTTCTTATTTTTCTCATGTTTTCTTTTATTTTCTTTTGCTTTTTGCTTTCTCTTTTTCTTCACTTTTTCATTTTTCTATTTTCTTTACTTTTCAAACTCTCATATGCCTAAATTGCAATCGACACACAACAACATCATTCAATCCGAAGCAACATTCCAAACAAAGGTTTGGAAAGTGTATGTATGGGCTAAAACTCCAAATTTGAGTTGGTTATGGGATTGGGGTTATGAAACGAAAGGCTAATATTTATGCTCAAAGAGGTTAACGAGGGTAAACATATAAGGGTGAGGTCAAGGCTAATATGGGTGATATAACAAAGATGGCCTATGATCATTTCCAAAAGTTTACGCAATTCTCGAGTCAAAACAATATATGAAAATCATGCTCAAGTAACACATTTCAAGTATGAACTCAATTAATGAACGATCAAATGAAAGAATAGTGAGATTACCAACGAATTCAACGTTTTCAATGAGAAAAGAATAGTGTATACACTCACAAACGACGAAAGGTACGAAGCTTACTCGGTGTAAGTATATACAATGCAACAAAAGATTATCGAGTTATAAAAATCTTAAACCAAATCAATAGAACAATAAAAGTGCATGTGCTCATGGGATTAAAGTTTAATTCATGAAGTTATTCATAATATCAATAAGTGAGACTAAAGTCTAATAACTTCTAAAATCGAGAATATGCATCATTGGGTTGTCTATTGGATTGGGCAATTATTGAAATTTATCATCGGAAACAAAGGCAAAATACCCCAAAGAGGAGAAAAAAAAAAAGAAAATCTTTTTGAAATTTATAAGTTTTCTAAGAAAAGCATACTAAGTAACTAACATGTGAGCAAAAACATGGACTAAATAAAGAAATGGATAGAATATCCCACACCCCCTAACTTAAAACTTAACATTGTCCTCAATGTTAATTAAGAACCAAGTTTAAGAAGGAAAAGAGCGATATTACCCAAAAATGGAGCGATCCCCATGAGAACAAGTCCAAAGAATCTACAAAATAAGTTAGTACCAAGCATAGCAAAAATAAATAACAAAAATTTAACTAATTACACTAGACTAAATTAAAAAAGAAAGAAAAGATAAAAAAAATAAAAAGCTAACTATATACAACCTACTATTTAGGCTTCACACTAACTGTACACTAGAAGTCTAAATAGTTGAGGGTCCACCGTGAAAATGATTTGACTTTGGAGGATAACCGGTGTTCCCTCACATACAAGCATGCCCTCCGAAAAATATGTATTCCGTTTTAACAACGGAAGGCATGCGTAAGGCGTAAGAAAGGAACCATCGCCAATTAAAAGTTTTGGAGGGACGATGGGGGGTTTGGATTCAATGGGTGACAAAAACATGTGGGGATCGAGAAAAGCCGAATATCCTCCCAAGGATTTTGAAATTGGAATGGGAGGTGGCGCACACGAAGGCACGAATGCAATCGTGGAAGGCGACTCGAGCAAGTACTCCTCATTGGCGAAAATGTTTAAAACATTAAAGTTTGAAACCGAATTATTAGGTACTTGTGACGGTGTGATAATAGAGAATGAAAATGGGGATGAAAGAAATTCAAACTCATGAGATGAATCATCATCGCATGAAGATTGAGTTTCGAAGGAAATAATATCATTTCATTGCAAATAGATATTACTTCATTTTCATCCTCACTTTCAATATCTATTACGCAATGGGAAAAGTCTAGAATGGTTTGTTCCAAAATAGGCACAAGTACCTCATTTGGTTCAAAACATTCCTCGACTTCAAAAGTCTCGGAGCAGAATCATCGTCAGGCTCAAATAATAAATTCAATTCATGTTCCCACAAACGATTTTCTTTCCGATAACGATTTTAAATTTTCTCATTCTCATACATACGCAAGCCCTCACCGAATGTCATAGGTCGAGGTGTGGGTACATGAGAATGGAAACTTTGAAAATTACCATCGGACTTAAACGAAAACTCATTATTATAGGAATTTTGAAAACTATTGAAATTCGTTTCAAAATTCTTATTATAAGGAGGTAAAGGCCCAAAATAATTATCATCATCATCAAAATTCCAATAACCCAAGTTTTGAATTTCGTTATACTCGCCTAAAGTCATATTTGAATTTGAAATACTTTGGGACTCCAAGTATTCACCGAAGGTCATAGGATTACGGGCATTTTGAGAATTATAACAATTATTACCGAAAGAATTAAAATAAGACATGCTTACCCCGAAAATGGCTCAAGTGGAGAATTCCACAAAGTAGGTGCTCGCGGGAAAAATTCGAGCGTTTCTAAGTGCTCAAATGTGGAAGTCCTGCAAAAATATTAGCGAATAATACAAATATAAAGAAAATACTATTAAATACTAAATCAAATAAAGCCTAAAATAAATAACTCCCCGGCAACGGCGCCATTTTGATTACCCGCGTGATGTGTGCTCGTGTAAGGGCACGGTCGTTGTTTTAGTTTCACCGCGATAATACAAACAAATCTAAATTACTACTACACTTGCGAGGCAAGCACAGCGGTAAGTCGGTTATTGAAAATCCGCAGGGACGAGATGCTAGAATTTATATGATTTAGTACTCCGAAATAAAAGTGTAAAAGGTGATTACAAACTAAAAAGAAAAAGATGCATAAAAGGGAAATATTAATCTAGGCGAGTGCAAATTAAACTAGACTAACAAAGCAAGTAAACACTATAGGTTGCGTCGAATATCCCTCACTCGAGTTAATTTGAATAAAATGGATACATGGGTCGACGAGTTATTCAGAATACGTCTCATTTTGACAGTTAATTGAATCAAAGGTTGTCACGCCCCTAAATCCGCATAAAAGCCTAGTAAGATTTTGGCGTCAACAAAATACCCCAAAAATTGCGCATGAAAGGTCGTAAGCACGAGACATACATGATATGCCCCATCAAATCTCCTAGGCGTAATAACTAGGACAACGCACCTGAAATAGACCCATAAAAAACCATCACCAAAGCTAAGCAACGCGTCAACTCGAGTGAGTTCCATTCAAACACAACCTAATTTAAATTAGCTAGAAAGCATATTAAAAATGCGATAAATCTACACTAGAAAGCAATTAAAGAAAGCAAGTAAACCTAAATTAGAAAGCATGTAAATTAGCTAGAAAGCAAGAAATGATGAAATATACACTATATTAATGGAGATGGAAGTTGGTAGCCCAAATTACAAGCCCAAATGGGTGTCAATCCAAGAAGAAATGAAGAAATGAGCTCTAACTATCCTACCTAAAACGAATTATAATTGTTTTTACATCAAAAAACCTTTATATAGTAAAAGGAATTAAATTAGAAAACAAAAGGGAAAAGAAAAGAAAAGGAAAAAATATCTTAGAAAACAGGGGCTCGATCGATCGATCCCCTGGGCTCGATCGATCGATCCCCTGGGCTCGATCGATCGATGCTCAGAAATGATGCCCATTGTCTCCCCACGATGGCTGAAAAATGAAGGATCGATTGATCGACCCCTTTGGTCGATCGATCGATCAAGCAGGGGTGAGCCAAGCTGCATGCTGTTTTTGCTTGTTCGCATTTCCCGTTCGCTGAAACTCCCATAACTTCTTCGTTATGAATCGAAATTGTACACCGTTTACAGCCACGCGAAGCTTGCGAGGAGGGATACAACTTCCGTGCAGATGTTGGGATAGGTTCCCAAGCTGTGAAAAGACTAAAATGCCCTTGAACGTGCGACCGCGTACGAAAATCGAGTGGAATGCATCCGAACTTCACACTTAGCATCCAAATACCTATAAAAGCTCAATTAATCCACGCAAAACATGTTAACGTAGAAATCCGAGTTTGTCTGGTTAACGAGCATAAGTATAGGGAATAAGATACCTGAGGTGCTAAAATGCGTAGATTCGGAGGATGAAATATGCAATATTTGCGTATCATCAGTGGAGGTTATGGAATGATCGGTTACCATAATCCATCAGATGATTGAGTTAGTTAAGAAGGAGTAACAAATAATGAATCTATAAAATCTCGAGATTCCTGCATCTTGGTATACATATAATGTGTTGGGTAGGTAGTCCATATACCTTGCTCAAGTGATTTATTAACACTATACGTGCTTGCGCCACCAAAGCCTAATCCATCTCCCAAGTTTATATGCAATGTATCTAAAACACTGGGCTCTGACTCCAGTCAAAGAAGAGTGGTAGGAACGTCATGAGTGTGGGTAGATGGGGTCGTATGACTGTGATAATTTGCGGATCAACGGGGTGCCACTCATGAACGAGTGGGCCATGTTTGCCTCTGCCACCTCTTTGAGGTCGTGATCTTTATCCCATCGACATACATCTCTACCTCCAGATTCTTATGCCTGCGCATCCACATGTACTGGAACATCTTCCTTACCACGTCCAACCTCACGAGATCTAGCTAGGGTTGTACTTCACATCCCGGTAATATCTAGAAAGAAGACCTATATGGCCGGCACACGAATGTATATCCGTCAATCTCTACATCTGCAAGAACAAAGAAAAATGATGTTTAATAAGAATAGAATTAATTAAAACTAATTACCAATATAAAATAAGTAAATAAAAATAAATTTACCATGAGCTCAATAATCCTACCAAATGGTAATGCGCTATGAGGAGGGGGTCAACTCGAATTAGGAGGGTAATGTACTAATACCCAAGCATGTAGGAGTCATCGCCTTTCATGTACTCCACAATAGGCTCAACCATTATGATCATGTGTCACCTCTGGTCCCACATCTCGATATATCGAGCATGATATATTAAAAAATTCTTACCAGCCCGACCGAGCTTATTTACCTAATGCAACTCCTCACTGGTGTCGCAATCGACGAGGACATCATGTCGCATTGCAAACTGGTGTTTGCAACGGTAGGGTAAATGCCACTCAATAACCTTTGCAAATTCGACATAGAAAGGAAATGAATTCATAAAATTAAGGAATAAATTTTTAAAAAAATTAAACATGGAAGTAAGGTAAAATGTATGTTCTTGGGATGGCCCAATCAAGTCTAGTCAATCACGGAAGTAAGGGGACACATATAGGGGATCTTCCTGCCTAAACATGTATATATATTGTGACATGCCCCTGTCACTTTAATTAATCCTTTACTCATAAGGATGAAATAAAACTTCACCAGTCTCTCCTAATCACAAGGTCCCAGCACTTAGCTGCCAACAGGACCCATGAGCATCTGCAATCGTTATACATCTAGGATTTCATCCAATAGTTGCCCCCCTCCTCGTGGTGGGAAAATTATTCTGCTTTGTGGCTTACACGCCCATCACTGAAATGTTAGCACAAAATCTCTAGGCCTCAATTATGGCCTTCCTATTACTTCCCGGGCCTTGTCGACCCTAAAATATGGTATGTTACTGTTATCGAGGATTCCACTAGTCCTACCTAAACCCATCACTCTCGGGTTGTAAATTCCTGGGCCCAATTCTCTTGACCCAAATCCTCCACTGAAAATCTCACTCCTCCAGTTGTTATGCCTAACTGGCATGGTTTACCAATCCCAAACTTATCGGTCTCACTTCTCAACGTGGACACATTCAACACTGGTAGTCCCACTCTCTACACATATGGAAATTTCTCGTGCCTTTTCCTACCACTGGTCCCACTAACCATTTTGGAATGTCCTTCCTTCGGTTTTGGCAATCTTAGCTCCCAATTGCTATTTTCGTTGTTCCATTGGCTCCACTGGTCCCATAAAACACATTGTCGACCCCGCTGATCTTGGCTGAATTTATCGCTACTTAGTAATGACTTAAACAGGTTCCCCTACTGGGTATACCTTCCGATAATGTTTCACTATCACCGTTTAATTCAATCTTGTCCTTCAGCTAGGTTTCCTAACCCTCCGGGCTCCCCTTCTTCTAGAACCGGTTACAAATTCCTTGACGACATTGACCTTAGTCATATTCTTCATATTTCTCACCCACACTTGAGTATTTATCTCTTGAGTCCTTTCATATCAATGAACTCTTCTTATCTTCTTAGTCACGCTGGGTAAGGAGTTCGTTAAGCAAGTTGACTGCTCTCTCGCATTGGGATTTCTTTCTTGCCCATAAGAAATAAGTTTCGAAATTCTTTCACATCCTAATAAAAACCGCAGATGGACGATTTCACGATCGAACCATACACAAATTTCTCATTTAGCTTCACACATACTTCCTTATATGAGATGTCTAACTCTCATCACTTTAGATTGCTTCTATGAGCAATTTTTAAGTCCTGGGTGTTACTACACTTCACCCTACATAATTGCCTTTGGATTTCTTCATTCACAAAAGTTCTTCTGAATACCTCATCCTTCATTGACAGTGTTGGGTGGGTTTGAAACGGCACAAACGCTATCCATGATGGGGCTTGGGAAACTACTGCTCCTGAACGTCTTCTTTATCGTCCTCATCCTGAATAATAATTTTGGTGGGTGCTATCTCAAACACCATTTTCTAAACACTCTATATCTTTGGCTGAGTCCTCCTCTTGCTGTTCTTATAACGACCCTCACTAGTCATCGATGCTCGATCAAGCTCGTATAAGAATAACATCGCTTATATTTCCGGGCAGGAGCACGTACGTCGCAATACGAAGAGGAATACAACATCCTAATAATAGGGCTTTATATCAAAGAACGCTACGCTGAACGTAGAAATTCGTACAGATCCTAAGGACACTAGAACCTGATGCTCTAATACCACCAGTGACACCCCGCCTAATTAAATACTAGGTGATCAGTCATTTATTAAATTAAATTAGAATATCCAGTTGGTTCATTCTTAGTATCACTGTATAAAAAATAATTTCTTTGTTAATTTACCTAATAAATAATTTGGCTAGTGTAAAAACTTTTCCATTTTTTAATTTCATTAAAACCATTCCACAAAGCGTAGTAATAATAGACAACATCACATCACAACTGAACAAGACTAAATGTGAATAGAATAACTCTCCAGTTAAAATATTTCATTACCGTCAATTAAACTGATATCAACAATACTGACATAAATGATTACAATCTCTGGAATAGAAATAAAAAAAACTAGAATCCTCGGCGACATGCCCTAAATGAAAGTAGACACTACAGATGTGTGATTCAACAGAATGGAAGTGTAAACAAATCTCCCTCTCTAGTAGAAGCTATAACCCGTCGAGACATCCATATTCCATATCGGCATCCCTGATACTGGATACTGATGTACAAGATACAATAGATAAGAGAATATGTAAGAAAACGGGTCAGAGACCGATTGTAAAAGATTTTAAAAATAGCAAGTGCTTAACAAGTGCAATTAAGCAATTATTATGTACATGCTTGCTTCTCGGCTCTCGCTTGAGATTTCTCACCTCTCATCTAGTGTGCACGCCTAACGTACCTTATCATCTCCAAAATTAAGGTTTTCAATTATGATTCTATCCGAGATCATTTTCCCGTATTTCCCCCATAATATATATGATAATTAAACATGTTCATTCCTCCTTAATGTGAACTAGGCTTTCATAGTTTTGAGATTAAGTATTCTCTTACTTAATCAAATCAAATCTCATTATTCATTTTTATCTATAATTTCACACAGCATATTACATCACAGTATAAATTTTTAATCTACAATACCCACACAATAGATTACATCACAAGATATATATTTTCATCACATTATATATACTAATACGGCACCTCCCAGACACAGCTACGGTGCATGCATACTCTTCTATCGTGTCTTGATACATCTCTTATTGTATAAAGGACTATTGGTCCGGCCTCTCTCACGAACCATAAATAACATAACGCACATATTGGAGGCGATCATACTCTCCAGCCGAATGGGTCATGCACATAACTACGCTCCCATTCAATCGTCGAAACTATCATTCACACCGATAAAATGTGTCCAAGGTCTTATGCTCAAGGTACGAATCTAAAATCCCCCCAATTGGGCTCATGAGGATAAGATCGTCCATAATACGAAACCTCCACCCCGATAGCAAGCAGCGTAAGTATGTCTTACACACAATAAATAATAATATAGGTATTCACCCCACCTATATATAATAACAATAGGGCACACACACAACCCATGTAAATATTTCCATACGTAGTATATTTATCTCTCACATCCTACGTATTTACAAATTTTGACTATACTTCTCAAATTATATTCCCGAGTTTCTCTCATCACTCGAGGGTAATCATTTATTCCTCATGTAAATTCAGTAGGTAGCCACTCACGTCCTACAAGTCGATGTCATCACAACACCCAAATTTCTATGAATTAAAATCATTTTCAATTAGGTTTATTTCTCGATAATCCCCAATTCAATCTTAATCCTTTTATTTCACCTATTAGGGTTAATCCCACATAAGCCTAAGATTATTCCGACAATAATAACTCCCTTACTACTGGTCCTAACCTTAAATCATCCTTTATTCGATTTAAATCCCAATATATATATTTTTCCGCCGTAACGAATTTAATTCACACTCGTTAATTTCTCCCATTCCATCCCATACAAAATAATATTTTTCAGGTTTTAAGTATACCCTACTGCCACTCTAAGTCCCAATTTGTTCAATTAATCATCACCAAATATTTCTCAAAGTTGAGATTTATACAAATATTTAAATAGAACTTAAATCACATTTCCAGGGGGAGTCGATCGATCGATCAACTCTTCCTAGTCGATCGATCGATCAACATTCTTGAGTCGATCGATCGATCGACCAGATATTTACCCAGATTCTGCATATGCTTACCTACGGGTTTTAACATTTTTCATCTTCAAAATCATATTTAAACATCTTGATGAGTGCATTATTTTGCATGAATTGTGTCCACATCTAGACCTTGTTATGTCCATTGTATCATGAATAATGAGCTTTTAGAGTTATTTTTGTAAAATAAAAGAAAAATGCTAGTTTGAATAAAATTTGAGTTAAAAATGTAATTTTAGTATTCCAGGGGTTAAATCATAATTTTCCAAAATTTATGAGCCTGAAAATAGTTTTTAAATATTTATCTAGGCAAAATAAAGTTCTCTGTGAAATTTGGTTGAATTTCGGATTAAAACGAGCAATTTATGAATTTCGGGGGGCCAAAATGCAAAGAGGGGTAATTCTGTAATTTTAAAATATTTATGTACCTAAATTTGAGTTAATTATTTTTATTTTGAATTTTTACAGGTACCCAAAAAATTTGGACAACAAAGGAGTCGATGTGCAAAAATTGTTACGATACGTTGCGATCCGACACGACACGACACGATTGATACAGCTGTACTAAATATTTTTTATAAAATCACTCGATTGTTCGTTGAGGCCATGCCATAGCTTTTAGGAAAGGTCTTGACAAGACTCACAACTTTGAAGTTCGGACAAAAATGAGATTTTGAAGTTTTGGGGGTCAAAAATGCGATTAAAGTTGGTGTTGTGAATAGTAACATGAATAGTGCCAAAATTGGGGATAATTATTTTAGAAAAAAATACTTCTCAATTATCTCCAACTATTCTCAAGACTCTATGGGAATATTATCAATTCAAATACAACCAATCAAAGAGAGTTTCACTCTAACTCAAACATCCCATTCCTAAGCCTATAAATAAGACCATTTGGTTCACTATTTTAGGGAGAATTTTATAGAGAGTTTTGAGAGATAATTTTTGGTTCCTTTATTTCGAGAGTATATTTTTATTGAGGGCCAAGAATTATTTTATGGGAGAAGTTTTGTCAACATCAATTGTAAGACTCGATTATGTTTACAAGTTGATTTATTAATGAAAAATATTATTCTTCTAGCAATTTTATTATGTCTTCAATGATGCTAGCTTAATTTCTTTACTAGGAATAGGTGAAATTTATCATGTTTGATTAATATTGTGAGTGATTTGAATTCGTCTTTCATCCCGATATGTGCTAAAGGTTTTAAAAATTCGGTATTCATTTAAAACGACACGAGAGTGTGTTTTAAACCTTCGGCTTTGTTTGAAAAAAAATCATATTTTTATTTTTAAGTGTGAGTACTTTTTGATGGATTATGCTTACACTCGATTGTTTTGATAGTCCATGCTTAAAAACTATACTTTAAAATTTAAAAGTGAAATTTTAAAGGAATAGAGATTTTAGCGGTCTAAATTTAGAGACGTAAAATTTTATTTTGAACTTAATCGTGTTATTTTCGAATTAAATACAATGAGAGTCGGTTTAATTTGAGTTATAAAATCGGGAATGACGAGTTTAAATTATTACATAATAGTAGTTAAATGTGATAAATGGATCCAACGTTCTTGTTTTCACGCCCACTTGATTATACCTCTCGTAGTCAAACTTTTTATTTGTGTTTGTTTAGTTTAATATTACATATCTTTTTTACCCCATTTTATCTAGTTGGACAGTTGCAATTCTTTTAAAAGTTAAAATTGACAAATCTCTGTGGGTTCGACCTGTACTTATACTCGCTATTCTATAATAGCCCGTGCACTTGCGGTATTTTATAAAATTGACAACACATCTTTAAATTTATATTCATTCAACCCAGATCATAGACTAACATATATGGGCAAGTTCTAACGTATCCAGATTAATTAAACATCATCAACATGTATAAATCTGCCCAAATTCTATATTCAATCTCAAGAATTCTAGTTTTGACCTTATCATCAATTAAACATGTAAATTCCAGATTTCTTCACCAAGTAATTCATATATTTCATGGAGTTGATTCTAAACTCAGAAAGAGATTAATCCTACACAATTATCATTTCAAAGATTCATAAAAAATTTATCTTAATTCATAGCACTTTTTAGAATTTTCTAAAAAACCTAACATGGACAATATACATGCTGAAATTTACAATAGTTAATCACTTGCCTTTAGATTGTATGTCTGAACCGTTGAAGGAGAATTAAAGGCTCCGCAAATTTTCTTCCTAAATCTTCACTCCAGGGTTGTTCTTGCACAAATTCTTAAAATCCTCCCCTTAAGCTCTTAAGATTCTTTCTTCATTCTCTCCATTTTCTCTCTAACTCTGTGTATAATTTTTTAACCTTTGGGTTCGTGAAAGTGACTATTCCCTAAGCCCACCATTTGATTTTAAAGGTGAAATCCCATTTTGGCTGTTCACCTACCATTAAGACGGCCAAAAGTCACCCAAATAAGTCCTAATTAATCTCAAAAACTCCCAAGACCCGAACATAGCCCCCGGGTACTCAATTTTGACTATTTAAACCCTTCCGAACACTTTAGCACAGTCAAAATGGCCATTCGGATGACATAAAAATGATTTACTTTTCATTCCAATTAATTATAGTCCCGACATGACTCACATGCGCGTCCAAACTTAATTACCAAAATTGGCGTATTCATCACTCGTAACAATTTTATAAAAATCACTATCATTTGTAAAGTCATTATCATATATATTACTTTTAATCAGAAGTAATATTCAACATAATTCACATATTACTTCATTCCCGAGTAATATTTAAATCCGGATTAATTTTCAATTATCCTACCATTAATTCTAATTAATCCCATTTTAAAAGTCGTCAAAAATACGGGGTGTTACATTATTATATGACTTATGCAATTGCTAAATGTTACCTGGACACTTCGATCCAAACACCAATGTTCCTAAACGTAGATACTAATCCCCATACCTGATTTGTGACTAATTTTAATAATCTAAAATATCCCTAAACGAACCTCACCTCAAGCTCCATGTTGAACCCTTAAATTAACCCCCACTAGGTATGGCCATAGGGCCAGATTGATTTGGTCCTAGGTCGGATTGAATCAATGATTCCGGTGGGGTGCTCTTCTTCCTTGTTTTCCCATGGCGAATGTAGCCAAAACCTTTTCAACCCCTGCAACCTCTAACGCCCAAAATTATCCCTTATCTGTCACAACTAATCAACCTAAAAGTACTAGAAATATGTTTTCATAAGATTTTAATGATTAATAACCCATTTAAAGGTCTAATCACGAAATTTATAAAAGTAACCCTAAGTTCATGTTCTACCCAAGACTTATTCAATTAAACTATGAATTCTTATTAATTGTCAAGATAAAGTGATGGATTTTATAGATTATAACTAGTAAAATTCATATCCAATGATTTTTAGATCATATTAAATGGATTTATGGATTAATTAGTGTATTCATTAACAAATATCTTAAAGTTTAATGAGATATTTAAGGATCATCCTGATAAATTGATTTGGCTCTCAACTGGTACTGGTGCATTTTCTATGACTTCAGCATGGGAGTTAGCTAGACCTAAATTCTGCTATCTTCTAAGTTCCAAATTCATATGGCATCCAACTATTCAGCAAAAATATCGATTTTTATGTGGAAGCTTCTAAATAAATATCTGTCCACTGATGATAAAATTAGATCTATTGGAATTCGTGGTCCTTCAAAGTGTCACTGCTGTGTAGCCCCTCAAGAAGAGTCTATAAATCATATCTTTGAAGAAGGTGAAGTAGCAAATCAGGTGTGGAATTCGATATGTCAAGAGCATGGAGTGAGGAGACACTACACCAAATCTGCCCATTTGTCAAGGTCATTGACCTTGACAAATCCAACTTATCAAGGTCAATGACCGTGATATTTCGAGGCGAGATAACTTTTTTTGTCCCGGTCGTGTCACGGTCATTGACCTTGACACAAAACTCGCGTTTTGTGTCACGGTCGTGTCAAGGTCAATGACCGTGACACGTTTGTCACGGTTTATAACCGTGACAAAGCCGTGACCACTCTTGCCCAGAATTGTCACGGTCAATGACCGTGACACGCCCGTGACAATTTTGTCACGGATGTGTCATGGTCAATGACAGTGACAATTGTGGGCAGAATTTAAAAAAAATCTGCTGGGCAGTATGGCCACTGCCACTGCCCAGCAGTATATTTGTACCTGTTATAGCAACGTTGTACCTGTTCCAAACATCATATATCCAAAACAAACTATAGATAATGCAAATATATATTCATGACGATATAATCCAAATATCCAAAGTAAAAATAATATACATAATGATATAATCCAAATATAATTAAAATGGACAAACTTAAAAATAATGTTACTACATGTCTTGGATAAAACTGAGGAGGTGAGTTGGCCACACGACATACGAATTGATGCACCCACTAATATACGTCATGCCGCATTGTTCCCGCAACCACAATAGGGAGTTCTCCTTCCCGGGTATGACATGCGTGACAAGCACCCTGGACTCCATCTCTTGAAGCACACGTCCATGGACTATTCCACCCTCGACGATATTCGGGTCCCTCAACCCCCGCCCTATCCGTTGGCCATTAAATACGTCCAATATGAACACGCTCGGCCAACCAAGTGTCGACAATGGTCTGTTGAAGGGCGCCAAATAGGGAAGTGGATCGTCGAAGTACGAATGTGTCGGTGATGAAGCAGCGAGGTCCACATCCTCGTCATCCTGCGCCTCGTCCTCCCGCACCTCCTCCTCCACCGCCTTCTCCTTCTCCTTCCTTTTCCCTTTCCCTTTACGGTCTCCACCCAACGTACGCTTCATGAATGCGTACATATCTTGGACCGTCGCCTCCAAACGGGACAGCTTCGCGTCGTGTGAATCCACCGTTCGAGCCAACCCGGTGTCGCTCGTCTCCAATACGATGATCCTAGATATGGCCACCCGCGAGATCACTCCCCTTGTCCTCCCCTTGCGATCAGAGCCAAGAACTTGGCTGAGTGCGTCTGTGGACAAAGATGCCTTGTTGGCATCAGACTGCGACTCATGCACTTCCTTAAGCTTTGCCTGAAACGACAAAAAGCACATGATTAGTAAAATAAGTAAACTAAAAAATTATAATGTAATTAATAATAATTAAACTGTCGGATTACTTACAATCGTGGCCGCTACGCTCGGGGACACCTCCTTGTCCTTCCCCTTCTTCGTCCTAAGAGCCACATAAGTATCGAGCCTATGTGGCTTACCCCCTGGCCCACTCCCTACCCCCTGAAATAAAATACAGTAAAGTAAAATTAGTATCGGCCCCGTAAAGTAAAATAATGAAGAATAATATATTTCTGTAGTTATAGATAAATTAAATCTTACCTGCATCCTATGCTCCACCTCAGCGTAAGAGGTCCGGCCGGAGTAGTGCACGTCCGTCTTTTTAGCCCGATTTTCCCTCCCCGATTGGCGAGATGCCAATTGTCGATCCTCGATCTCATTGTCAATGAACTTTTGCCATTGTGCCAATGAGATCGGCTCCTTGGGCAGGACGGATCCGCGCCGTTGTATAATGGACTCTCGTGTTTTCCCAAAGTACCGTGTCCGCATATTTTTCTTCCACGTCTTGTGTTGCTCCCTCAACTGCTCCAAGACGGAATCGCGTAGCTTTGGATCCAAGTTGAATTGTTCCTGTCCAACAAATACAATGTTAGTTGCGAATAAATATAAATATAAATATAAATATAAATATAAATATAAATATAAATATGAAATTGAAATTGAAATTGAAATTGAAATTGAAATATTACCTGTAGTGCCGCCCAAACAGCTAACTTGAGCTCATATGGCACCTCCTTCCAACTCATAAATCCCGGGCCGATGACCGTCTTTAGCAGCTCGAGGGATCTCGCTAATAGCTCTGACTTGTTCTCGACGGTAATCCCAAATTTTCCATATTTGGGGAGCCTAAGGGCGGAGGAGCCCTCGTTGCCTCCACTACCACCGAACCCAGACGACGTCATCATAAGCAGCATCATCATCTTCGCCTTAACATCTGAAGGAGACATTTTTGCTGTAAAAAAAATGTTATTAGTACAGATAAAAAAAAATGTTAATAGTACACATACCCCACCCCCACCCCCACTACCCCTCTCCCCCACCACACACCACCATACACACACATATACACATACAATTGGCAACATTTTGTGTATGGATTCTAACTAATGATATTCCTAAAAAAATGTTAATAGTACACATACACACACCCCTACCCCACCCGCCACGCACACACCTACGCACACACCCACCCCCTGCCCCCTGCCCCCCTCCCCCCGCCACACACATACACACACATATACACATACCCCACCCGCCACGCACACACGCACACACCTACGCACCACGACCGTGACAACTATATATATTGTTTATCAATAAAATTATGACATGAGATAATTATAATTGGAGCATAAATTTCATTATCATAAAGGGATAAATCCAACCAAGTACAGAGATTCTACAAATTAAAGTGAGAATTAAATTTAAGACTTTCTAACAACATGCATGTGTATGGATTCTAACTAATGATATTCCTAAAAACATACAATTGGCAACATTTTGTGAATTTACTAAACTTTATATAATATTATCAAATTCTGTTAAAAAATTATCTAGGGTTTTACCTAATTGAATTAATTTCATGAATAAAATTATTATCAATTTAAATGAAAATATCAATTATTATCCAATATTTTAGAATGAAATATTTATTTTGAATGAAAATATCAATTATTATCCAATTATTATCCAACTATTATCAATTATTTATTTTGAATGTAAATAATATCCAAAAATATAAATGTAAATAATATTCAAAACCCCACCCACCCCCACCCCCACCCCCACCCCCTCCCGATGTTTATTATTTTCACAATGTTCTTACAATATTTGTTGATGAACTATGTGCGAGTATAACCCATATTGAATTATAAAGTAAAAATCTATAAAATTGATGTCTACTTTTAGTGTTGTGTATATATGTTAGTTGATGCCATTATATTTTTAGCCTAATTAAATTCTAAGGTTATCTCAATTTATATTTTTCTTTTTCTATCTAATAATTTTGAGATTCTAAGGTTGATGCCTATTTTTTATCTTGAGATTCTATATTATAACGTATGTATAAGTTCCGTCAATACCATTTCGTTTCAACTTTGTAATATTATGTTTTTTTCAAATATTTTAAAAGTTATTAAATGGGTGCCCCACCCCCACCCCCCACCCCCTGCCCCCCTGCCCCCGCCACACACATACGCACACACCTACACAGACACCCCACCCCACCCCCTGCCCCCCTCCACCACCCCCTCCCCCACCACACACCACCACACACATATATACACACACATATACACATACATACACATACATATAAACACGCACACACCCCGCCCTGCCCCCACCACGGCCCACCCCCTACCCCCACCCTGTCCCACCCCCACCCCCACACACGCACACACATACACATATATATATATATATATACACATACACACATAAATATACACACAAACATATATATAAATGGAAGAGAGAGAGAGAGAGAGAGAAAATCGACCTGAAAGTAGAGAGAGAGAGAGACAGAGAGAGAGAGAGAGGGAGAGAGAGAGAGAGAGAGAGCAGCGTCGAGAGGGAGGGAACGACGGTAAGGAAAAAAGAAGGGGGTAGGGTTTTAGCTGTAAATATTGTCACGGTCGTGTCAAGGTCATTGACCGTGACAAGTATATTTGTCACGAACTTGTCACGGTCATTGACCGTGATAATTAGTTGTCACGGTCGTGTCAAGGTCAGTGACCGTGATATAAAACGCGTGTTTTTTGTCACGGTCAATGACCTTGACAAGACTGGCCGGCTGAAAGGTGACAATTTACCCATTTTGGTGTAGTGAGAGCTAAAGGTGGTATCAGGAGTCAACTGTGTCAATGGTTGATTTATGGCCAAAAAATTGATCCTACCATCAATAAGCTCCTACCAGCAGTAGTGTGTTGGTGCTTATGGAATCAAAGAAATAAATGCATATATGAAGCAATTTCTACTAATTATTTGTCTGTTTTGTATCAGGTACATCATTTGAAGAATTTGCTGGATGTTAAGAAGACTTCTCAAAATCATCCTCTAAGACTGCAAGTCAAGTGGAAGTGTCCCCCATCAGGAAAACTAAAACTAAACACAGATGGAAGTGCTATTAGAATTAATGGACAGGGAGGGGGAGGGGTATTCTCAGAAATGACAAAGGGGTGATGATATGGGCTTTTATATAGTCTTGTGAAGGTGTGACGCGACTCAGAAAGTTTCTCTAATGTGCATTCACTCTAAGATCAAGTGCAAGCCTGTCGCGTTAGTAATAAACCCGGTAAGTCGGGATCGTATCCCTAGGGAAATAGGACAATGGAATTATGACGACGTTGGATAGACAAGGAAATCCTAACTCGGACTCTAAAGGAAAAAGAAAATTGATTTGGTTTGTGGAATGACTATACTAGATGCAATTATGAAATTATGAAAAGATGCAATTATACTAATTTACCTAAGATACTGATTAATACTGATTTAAAACTTTAAACTATGTGATGAGGAAAACAGGATGGGAATACAATCCCCCAACCCTAGTGTATTGTAGATAAAATACTAATCATAAATTTAAATGATTAATTAGACCCAAAATTTTGTACTCCAAAGCATTACGTATATGAGGTTCAAGCCCGCATCATACTTAATCAGAGGACGAGTAAATCGGTATTTCGATAGTTACACTCGAATTGCATTCTACAGCATTCCGGTTACCCGGAAGCAAACGAGATCCAAAGATCTACAATTATCGTGTTCCTACGCAATACGGTCGTAATAAATCACTAAATTAAGAGGATTAATGTTATACACATGCAAATATCACATCAGGCTGGGTTCATGTATCCCGACCTTAGAAAATCTAGCCTAACATGCTGAATCTAATGAAAATAATTTTTGAATTGCAGAAAACCATGATTAAACTAAGAAAAATTTATGGAATGATGTTGAAAGGAATTAAACAGAGGAAATAACTCACTAATCTTACCAAAGCATTAAAAGCAGCAATTAAGAATACTTGTAATCACAGAAATCTAAATAATCTTCAATCTTGAAATCAAAAGAATAAACTATCTCTAAACTAGGGTTTTCTAAAAAGAATGGAAAACTATATTAATTCTCCGCCCTAAAAACGATAATAATTCAGGTTTATATACCCTACAAAACTTCAGGAGTTTTAGCAGCACTAGGAATCTCCATTAGAGGAAGATAAGAAAATAAAAACTCGACATCCGGACCGGTCCGGGGTTCCTGCGGATTAATTTGCCTGGAATCCGGATCGGTTCTTTTATTTCTGGGGTGGATTGATCCGGTGCTGATCGGTTCTTTTATTTTTCTTCCACCTTCGGTTTGCCTTCGGTCCAGGGTTCTCCGGAATGTGGCACTGCGGACTGGTCCGGTCTTCCTGCGGATCGATTTGCCTTTGACTTTCTTTTCTCCAACTTTGACTATTCATATCTTTCTCATCGAGACTCCGATTGAGGTGCCGTTTCTTCCCATGTGCTCATGAACTTGATATCTTCAACTTCTCTTTAGGTGCCTCATCCGAATTCCGAGTAGAAATTATACTTTTTCCCTTTTGACTTTCCTTATTTTCTTTTTCGATTCTTCCGGTTTCTTTCTTCCTTTTATTGACATCAAATACCTGTAAAATCAATACAAAATACCAAAAACTCGGTGTACTCATTAGGATAAGTCAGTAGCACGATTATTAGATAAAATCAAATCGATTACGTTGTTCGAGGTGCTAAAAGTAACTAAATTAAAGGGACAAATTTGAAAGAATTTATGCCTAATCAAATCCCCCTAACATAAAACTTTGCGTGTCCCGAGCAATGTAAAAGAATCCTAGCAAGTCTTAACTCTTGAAAAACATTTTATTGGGATAGAATACCTTTTTCACGGGCAAGCGATTGCATTTAGTGTATGCAACAAACCTTTAAACCCCTAGGTCACCCTAGTAGGACGAGTGGTGTCTCGTGAGGGTTTGCAGAGAATGTACCCACAAAATTCGACTCAAAGAAGATTCAAAATACGCAAAAATGGTCTAATTCAAACTTTCCCAGAAAATAGTCATCATCAAGTCATATTTACAAGTCTCAAATCGTAGTGTGTGTGTGCGACGCCAGAAATTTAACCGCGAATTTCCACCGATTGACCATTACGTTACTTATCCGAAATTCATTTTGATTTCAAATTCTCACAGAATACTCTCTCAAATGAATCACTCGGAATGTGGCTATTCTCTTGGTATGCGTGATATAAAGAGTAAATATAATGGACGCAAAGTCACACATACAAGTAGAAAGACGGAAATTTTATAGTGATAGGATCTTATCAACGGATTACGGTTTTAAAAATGGGAACATTGCCTCTTTTTTGCGCATTCAATCACTTTTATTATCTTTTAGTGTATTAGCTGTCCACGCGGTAACCAATTTTGCAATTTAGACTCGATTAGGAATTTTTCGAGTTTTAAGGTATATTGGGTAAAATGAAAGAGGTAGGGAAGGTTGGAATTGGAAAAGTCATTTAAGATGTCCATTTGTGCTTTTTCTGGGCTATTGCTCATTTTTTTCCTTCTTTTTCTCTATTTTTTTTTTTCTGTTTTTCACTTATTTTCTTTTCTTGCTATTTTTATTGAGCATATATATTTTTTTCTTTCCCCTTTATATGAACTTTTAGGACTTTATTGAATATTCTATTTTTCGCAATTCCGGACTATTTGGGTTTTTCGGGTTGTCAAACGAAAGGGAAAAGTTTATTTGGCTCAAATTGGGGTACAAAAGGGGGTGATTTTTCGTTACTTTTTCAGGCCAATATTTTTGGGCGACAAACGAGGGCCTACTTCATTATCCAAAATACCAATTGCGTTACCATATACGTTTCGAGATGAATTTAAGTTTCGAGATCAATTTTGGCACGTTTTTCAAAGCAATATCACATGTTTTTCATAACTGATCAAAATGAAAGGGTTGAGATCCTCGACGACTTTTTAAGCACTGATAAGAACTTTGAGTTAACAATTAACTCGGATTGATTTAAAAACTCGCAAAAAGTGATAGGCTCGAATCTTACCGGGTTTTGTTAATCTCTACACTTATTTGGTAAGTCGTCAATTTTTGCTCAATTTCCATCTTTGGTCAATTTTGGCTTTTTGTATTTGAATTTTACAACTTGAGACTTCTATTCGACTTTTAATGATATTTTTGAAAATTTTGAATTCCAATTTTTATTTATTTTGAACAAAAATATTTTTGGGTTTTTCAAATTTTTTTGGAAATTCCTGGGCATTTTTGAAAATTTGTGGAGTTTTAAAAATACGCACTTGTGACTTCCCTAACTTAGACTTTTGCATTTTCCTCAAGCAAAAAGGACTAAAAGCTAAATAAGGCAAAATAATAAGTGCGATATATAAAACAAACAAATGGAGAAAATGCAGATTTTTATAAAACGGGATTGTGGTACAATAAAAGGGAAAAACATACAACCATGTTAAACAGGGAAAACAAATAGAAAATTGCCACACACAAAATACTGCTTCACTGGGGCAGGGGTTGTGAAGAACCGGGCGCGTCGGGGCTATAGGGGTCATAGAACTAGGATGACAGTGGTTCGTTGGGATCTCCTTGGCGTCGGTACAAGTCCGCTTAGAAACGGAACATCATGCTCGTATCGCGACGGTAGTCGGTCAAAAGTTGTTGAATCTCATCTCAAGAGCCGACATACGGTTCGTGAGGTCGCTACCCGCCCATTCAAAATCAGGGTCGTCTTCTTCGTCCGTCGACTCTTCATCTGCACCTACATCACCCATCTCCACATCAGCACCGGCTACTGTAATACCCCGTATTTTTGTGATATTTATTTATGGGATTAATTATATTATATGCGTATTAATTGGAAATTAATCCGGATTAAAATACTAGCGAGATGCGAGTTGGTATTTGAATATAATGTGCATATATGATTATATATGAATATTGAAGTATGAAATTTATCGTGAGATTGAAATACGACAAGTTGAAAAATTTTATTGAGACGCGTGTGACAGTCGCGTCAGGAAAATATTTATTTTAATTAAAAAGGGAATTTTAGTTCTGTTAACTGTATGGTCATTTTGAGTGCGCCAACGCGTCCGGAAGGGTCGAAATAGTCAGAAAAAACTAGCCGGGGGTTAAGTTTGGGTCCCGAGGCATTTTTGGGCCATACCGGCAACTTATAAGGGCATTTTGGTAATTTCGGAAATTGGGTAATTAAAACCCACGAAAATTAGAGTTAAAATATGACTTAGGATTAACCCACTAAGCCATTTCCAACCCCAATTTAGGAAGTGCGCTACGGGAGAAGTTATAACTTGGCAAAACCAACCCCCCACCTCCATTAACACCTTGAGAAGAAAGCTTGGAGAGAGAGAGATAGGAGAAATTCTGCAGAGGAGAGAGAGAACCATTCATCAGATTCGTCATCAAATCCAGAGTTACCCTTAAGGCAAGTGATTTAATTTCGTTTTTACAGAGAATGTTTCTTCCATGTGTAGGAATTGATAAAAATCTGATTGTTCTTGGGAGTTAATGAAAAACCCATTAAATTGGAAATAGAATCTTACATATTGATGAGGAATTGCATGTAGAATTATATGTAGGCGATTATTCTGATGTTAATAATATCTTGGATAAAACAAAAACGGATTATAGTAGGTTCAATTATGATGTATAAATGTTAGGGTTCATGTTCATATAAATTGGGAATAAATAAAGAGATTTGAAGATTTGATGATGTTTAAGATGAGTTAGCCCTATATAAACGTTTGATTATGACCTATGAGTGTTTAGTACGAATTATGAACCTTAAAATGATGTTGGGTCGATTTTTATGTGATATTAGGAGTGAAGAAAATTGAGAAAAATGAAATAAGGATTTCTGGGCTCGAAACTGGCCACTCGTTAGAAGACCTGCCCAGGTCGTTCGAACGAGCTTCTAACGAGTTGGCCTTTGACTTCTAACGAGGGTGAAGTTCGTTCGATAATCTCGTTCGAACGAGATCTCGTTAGATAGCCCAGTTCGTTCGAACGAACTCTCGTTCAAACAACCTCGTTCGAACGAGACTTCGAACGAGTTGACAGTTTAGGCTTTTTAGCCTGTTTTGATCCCGAGTGCCCCGTAACCTTGTGTATAGGTAGAGATAGCTTTCCCTTGATGATTAATTGATATATTTGGGATGTTTGGGATATGATGAGGAGTCAAACCTAGAAGTGTAGTTTGAACCTAAGGGAAAATATGAAGTAGGACGTGAGTGTCTATTACGTTGCGAGAACTATTGACGGCCTAATTTATTTTATTAACTGGGAACATATAAATTGTGTAGTATTATATGTCGGTACGAGAATGAGAAGTGTACCACCAATAATATGGTGATTACTGAGATTTGTGAATACTTAGTATATGTATTGATTTTATGTGTATGACATACCTACCATACTTGCTATCACGGGAGGTTTGCGTTCGCTTAGGGCCCTCTAATCCTTGTGTTGCCCGGATTTAGATTGGTTACCTCTATGAACATAGGTCAGAGAAGGACTTATTGGGATGTTAATAAGTCTGCTGATCGTGGGAGCGCAGGTATGTGCGTGACCCATGTGATGTGACTGTGTTCGCCTCCATTATTTGTGATGTTGTTATCTGAACGATTCCTGAGAGATTCGGAATGCGTGATCCTTATGTACGTGATGTACCGGGATGGATAGCAGAGTATGTGTGCACCGTAGCTTAGTCTCGGGGTGCTTGTATTGTATATTTATGATGTGAATAATATACACTTAATTAATGGGAACTTTCATGTTAATATTATGAATAATATTATGGTAATGATTTGAGGAAAACAAAACGGGTTAACTGATAGTGAATGGTATTTCTAATTGAGAATCTGAGAGTAAGTAAAGTCCTCTATTTAATTGATAACTTTAAAATGTAATATGGTAACCGAGTAGTAAGGGGTAGAACTTATTACAGTTTGGTTAGATATGGATGTCTAATAGATGGGTACGGTACTTTAGGAGTGCACATGTAGTCGAGAGGTGAGAATTCCATGTGAGTGCACGTCCTAACATGTATTTTGCATTTAATGTTTTAATGTTATTAAAACACTTGCTGTTTTTAAAATGATTTCCACTTTCGGGCTCTGACCCATTTGCTTTCAAATCTATTTTTGTAAAAACCATTTTAGGTGCCCAGCCACAAGGACACCATGCTTAGGATTCTCATTCAGGTGACGAGCTGTAGCTGTTTGTGGAAGTTACAGGACTTTGCTTGTAGACGCTTCATCTATCTTGACTCGATATTCTTCAGTTATCAGTTGTAGGGCATGTCGCCCATTTCTTTTAGAGATATTTCATTTATTTCAGTTATTGAGACTTCTGGCATGTAATTATTCAGGATTCAGACTTGTAGTATTATTATTCAGTTGTGGGATTGTTGTGAGGAGTTTTCCTCCGGATTTATATTCATGTTGTTGGTTATTCATTACTTCATTATAGTGAATGGTTGTTATCATTTCATTATTCTTTTACTGCATGTTAATCAGACTTAACTTAAAATTTGGCACTTACTTTTTAAATACTAGGTGGTTAGTAATTATTAAAATGTTTTCGACAGTGATGCTATTAACTGAACAAACTTGGCATTTTGAATTAATTTTATAAAGGAGTAGCTACCCGGTATTTAATTAGTCGGGGTGTCACAGGTGGTATCAGAGCATCAGGTTCTAGTGTCCTTTAGGATCTGAACGGCTTATTATGTTTCCGCTGAGCTTTCTTTGATGTAGAGCCCTATATTTTAGGATTGTTGTATTCTTTTGTATATGCTACGTTCTTCAGCTATTTTAAGTTTATAACTGCGAACTTATAAACTTCATTCTTATTTCAGATGCCTCCACGACATGCATAAAGGATTCCCAGGGATGCAACGCCAGAACCACAGCCCGCACCAGTTCAGGGCACGATGAATGCCGCCGAGGTTGCAGCCATTGTGGCCCAGGCGGTAAATGCCGCACTGGCAGAAGTTCAGCAGGCACCACCTCAGGCGTCGATAGTCGCGCCAGTTCAGGCTCATGCATTCCCGTCTTCTTGGGAACGTGTACGTGATGCTTTTCAGAAAGCACACCCTCCGGAGTTCGCAGGTAGCTCCGATGTGGTAGTTTCGAGTCAGTGGAGGAAGGACATTCAGCGGCACCTGAGGATGTATGAGTGCACAGATGTCCAGAAGCAGATACTAGCTACTTTTAAGCTAGTGGGGTCAGCACTGCAGTGGTGGGAGTCTATTACCACCGTGGAAGAGAGAGATACTCTCACTATTCAGGAGTTTTGGGTGCGGTTCGACCGCAAATACTTTCCGTCGGCTGTTCACACAGAGATGAGGAGGAAGTTGATGAGCCTCAAGCAGGAGGGTAAGACTGTGGCCGAATATGAGGTCGAATTCACTGATCTTCTAAACGTTGTTCCGGATGAGATACCGACGGAGGAAAAGAAGATACAGAAATTTACGGACGGGTTGACATGGAGGATTCGTCAGCACTTGTTAGGGAACCTCTCGTTAGCCACTTATTCTGATGTGGTTAACGCTGCATTGCTCCATTGCCAGGATCACCGCTTTCACATGGCTGAGGGAAAGCGATCGGGAGAGTCTAGCCATCAGGGCAGGACTGGAGGAAATGGTGCCAGTGGGGCACAATCTGTTTAGGGGCAGAGGCAGGGTGATTTGGGTACCCAGCAGGGGGATCACAAGAGGTTCAGGTCAGGAAATTTCAAGCACGGACAGGGAGGTTTCCGGCAGGGCCATCAGGGTCCGAACGGCCATCAGCACCAGCAGGGTCAGAATGGTCAACAACAGTTTCAGCAGGGCCAGTGGAGGAATGATAACGTCCACCAGGGCCGGGGGCAGCAGGGACAGAGAGGGGGGAACTTCCCGGGGAAGTGTTTTGTTTGTGGCAAGACTGGCCATAAACGCCAGGACTGTCCTGATAGGGGCAGGGCCCCACAGCAGTAGCAGGGGGCTCGACATGAGCCACAGAGGCCACTTTTTCCACCAGCCCTCCTAGCTCCAGCCCAGGTGCCAGCTCTTCCAGCCATTCCAGCAGTTCCTGTGTAGCAGGGACAGTTACAGTATGGACGTGTCTATAACGTCCACCAGGCAGCAGCTCCGCAGGCACCACCCACGATTGAGGGTATGTTTCCTATCCATGGTACTATGGGTCGGGTTTTGTTTGATACGGGGGCAACACATTGCTTTATAGCTACACATTTTGTGAAAGCCTTAGGGTTGTTAGCCACAGCAGAGAGCACAGTGACGTGTGTAGACTCACCATTGGGGAGTGGGTCACTTATTTTCTTTATATGCCGGGGATTAGGGGTAGAAATTGGTAGTCTGGTATTACCTGCAGATATGTTAGTATTAGAGATGACCGAGTATGATGCCATTATTGGTATGGATTGGCTTGTTGCGTACCGAGCCATGATTGACTGTTTCAGTAGGAGTATTATCTTTGCCATTCCCGAGCAGGAGATATTTTTGGTGGCGAT
The DNA here is from genome assembly GCA_949130495.1 of Sambucus nigra. Taxonomy (NCBI): domain Eukaryota; kingdom Viridiplantae; phylum Streptophyta; class Magnoliopsida; order Dipsacales; family Adoxaceae; genus Sambucus; species Sambucus nigra. Next base: position 76,525,458 of record OX422213.1, read on the forward strand.
GCTTCGTTCCGAGGGAGGATCGTCCACTCATTTATACTATATAGAGGAGGAGACCTCTAAGGAGGTGGTGATACCACTTGATTAGATTCCGGTTGTTAGAGAGTTTGCCGATGTATTTCAGGATATACCTGGATTACCCCCCAGTCGAGAGATAGACTTTGTCATATACTTATTGCCAGATACGAGACCTATAGCACGCGCACCGTACCGTATGGCTCCAGCTGAGATGAGGGAGTTACGGGATCAGATTGAGCAGTTGTTGGGTCAGGGGTTTATTCGGAGAAGTACTTCGCCGTGGGGTGCCCCTGTGTTGTTCGTAAAGAAGAGAGATGGTTCACTGAGATTGTGTGTGGACTACCGAGAGTTGAATAAGGTCACGATACAGAATAAATATCTGTTGCCTCGAATCGACGACTTATTCGACCAGTTGAGAGGAGCTTCTTTCTTCTCAAAGATTAATTTGAGATCGGGATACCATCAGTTGCGTATCAAGGAAGAGGATGTCTCGAAGACTGCGTTCTTATCGAGATATGGATCTTACGAGTTTCGGGTTATGCCTTTTGGTTTGACCAACGCTCCAGCAGTGTTTATGGACTTGATGAATAGAGTGTTCAGAGATTTCCTAGATTAGTTTGTCATTGTATTCATCGACGATATTCTGGTTTACTCCCAGACAGAGGAGGAGCACGCCGAGCATTTGAGGCAAGTTTTGCAGACGCTATGTCAGAACGAGCTGTATGCAAAATATGAGAAATGCGGGTTTTGGCTGAAGGAGGTCCAGTTTTTGGGACATATTATTTCCGACCGGGGAATATCTGTTGATCCGGGGAAGGTATTCGCGGTGAGGGAGTGGGGACAGCCCACGACACCGACAAAGATTCGTAGTTTCTTGGGCCTAGAAGGATACTACAAGAGATTCATTCGGGGATTCTCGAAGATAGCAGGTCCTTTGACACATCTGACTCGTAAGGGTGTGCCATTCATCTGGAGTGATGCCTGTCAGTTGGCATTCGATGAATTGAAGGTTAAGTTGACCTCAGCACCTGTGTTAGCATTGCCGAGACCGGGAGTTGAGTATTTAGTTTACACCGATGCGTCCTTGCAAGGACTTGGAGGTGTATTACAGCAGGAGAGTCAGGCCATTGCTTATGCATCCCGTAAGCTAAAGCCTCACGAGAAGAATTACCCCACTCATGACTTGGAGTTGGCGGCAGTTGTATTTGCCCTTCGGATATGGAGACATTACCTTTTGGGGGAAAAGTTTTGATTGTTCACAGACCACAAGTTCCTACAGTACTTATTCACGCAGAAGGAGTTGAATATGCGGCAACGGAGGTGGCTTGAATTCGTGAAGGATTATCAGTTCGATATCCAGTATCACCCGGGGAAGGCTAACGTGGTAGCAGACGCGTTGAGCCGTAGGCCAGCAGATGAAGTGGCAGGGGTGTGGAAGGCCAAATGGAAAGAATTGGGACACCAGGATGCAGTGGCCCGATCATTCATGTCCGTAATGACTGTGACGCCGCAGATTGTCACGAGAGTGGTAAAGGCACAAGCAGATGACTCGTTCTGTCAAGAGCAGATAATTCGATTATTAGCAGAGGGAGCCGAATCCTATACCGTTAGCTCAGACGGGGGATTACGCTTCAATGGGAGATTGCTAGTTCCGGAAGGGGAGGAATTGCGGCATGAGGTGATGGCAGAGTCGCACGGCTCACGGTTCGCGATACATCCCGGTGGGGACAAAATGTACCAAGACATGAGACGACAGTATTGGTGGAGCGGGATGAAGAGAGATATTGCCGAGTTTGTTTCTAAATGCGCCACTTGTCAGCTAATAAAAGTGGATCATCAGAGACCGGCAGGACTGCTACAACCGTTGGAGGTCCCGATGTGGATGTGGGAGAGCATATACATGGACTTTATCACGGGGTTGCAGAGAGGTCACGACTCCATTTGGGTAATTGTGGACAGGTTGACCAAAGTCGCTCATTTTCTACCCGTAAGGACAGACTACACTGCGGGACAGTATGCCCAGCTCTTTATTGCAGAGATAGTGAGACTTCACGGTGTGCCCCTAAATATCGTGTCTGACCGAGACAAGATATTTGTTTCACGGTTTTGGGAAAGTTTTCAGGAGGCCATGGGCACGGAATTGCGGTTGAGCACGGCGTACCACCCGCAGACCGACGGGCAAACCGAGCGTACGAACCAGATGTTGGAGGACATGCTACGAATGTGCATCATTGATTTCGGGGGTGGATGGGAGCAGTATCTTCCACTGGTAGGGTTTGCTTACAACAACTCCTACCAGTTCACCATTGGCATGGCTCCATTTGAGGCGTTGTACGGTAGACCTTGTCGTTCCCCAGCATGTTGGTTGGAGGTAGGGGACAACAAACTACTAGGGCCTGAAGTGATTCAGGATACTTCGGCAAGGATAGAATTGATTCGGAGTCGCATTCGGGTAGCTCAAGATCGGCAGAAGAGCTATGTTGATGCGAAGAGGTTCTTCAGGGGGTTCCAAGTGGGGGACCAGGTTTTTCTCAGAGTATCTCCTATGAAGGGGATTATGCGTTTCGAGAAGAAAGGGAAGTTGGCACCGAGATTTGTGGGACCATTTCCTATTATTGAGCGGATTGGACCGGTTGCGTATAGGCTTGGGTTACCGGAGCATTTACATTGGATTCACGATGTGTTTCATATTTCCTCGCTAAGGAAATATCTTAGAGACGATTTGGCTCATTCTCACATTGCTTTGAAGGACATCGATCTCCAGCCTGATAGCTCCTACGAGGAGGGGCCGATTGCTATTTTGGACCGAAGTGAGCGGAAACTGCGGTCAAAGATAATCCCGTTAGTGCGCGTTCAGTGGCGACATCATAATGTTGAGGAGTCCACATGGGAGCGCGAGGATGAGATGCGCGAACGTTATCCAGAGCTGTTTTTACCAGGTACTTTCTAGTTCCGAATTTCGGGACGAAATTCAGTTATTAGAGGGGAAGTATGTAATACCCCGTATTTTTGTGATATTTATTTATGGGATTAATTATATTATATGCGTATTAATTGGAAATTAATCCGGATTAAAATACTAGCGAGATGCGAGTTGGTATTTGAATATAATGTGCATATATGATTATATATGAATATTGAAGTATGAAATTTTTCGTGAGATTGAAATACGGCAAGTTGGAAAATTTTATTGAGACGCGTGTGACAGTCGCGTCAGGGAAATATTTATTTTAATTAAAAAGTGAATTTTAGTTCTGTTAACCATATGGTTGTTTTGAGTGCGCCAACGCGTCCGGAAGGGTCAAAATAGTCAGAAAACACTAGCCGGGGGTTAAGTTTGGGTCCCGGGGCATTTTTGGGCCATACCGGTAACTTATAAGGGCATTTTGATAATTTCGGAAATTGGGTAATTAAAACCCACGAAAATTAGAGTTAAAATCTGACTTAGTATTAACCTACTAAGCCATTTCCAACCCCAATTTAGGAAGTGGGCTACGGGAGAAGTTATAACTTGGCAAAACCAACCCCCCACCTCTATTAACACCTTGAGAAGAAAGCTTGGAGAGAGAGAGAGAGGAGAAATTCTGCAGAGGAGAGAGAGAGAACCATTCATCAGATTCGTCATCAAATCCAGAGTTACCCTTAAGGCAAGTGATTTAATTTCGTTTTTACAGAGAATGTTTCTTCCATGTGTAGGAATTGATAAAAATCTGATTGTTCTTGGGAGTTAATGAAAAACCCATTAAATTGGAAATAGAATCTTACATATTGATGAGGAATTGCATGTAGAATTATATGTAGGCGATTATTCTGATGTTAATAATATCTTGGATGAAACAAAAACGGATTATAGTAGGTTCAATTATGATGTATAAATGTTAGGGTTCATGTTCATATAAATTGGGAATAAATAAAGAGATTTGAAGATTTGATGATGTTTAAGATGAGTTAGCCCTATATAAACGTTTGATTATGACCTATGAGTGTTTAGTACGAATTATGAACCTTAAAATGATGTTGGGTCGATTTTTATGTGAGATTAGGAGTGAAGAAAATTGGGAAAAACGAAATAAGGATTTCTGGGCTCAAAACTGGCCACTCGTTAGAAGACCTGCCCAGGTCGTTCGAACGTGCTTCTAACGAGTTGGCCTTTGACTTCTAACGAGGGTGAAGTTCATTCGATAATCTCGTTCGAACGAGATCTCGTTAGATAGCCCAGTTCGTTCGAACGAACTCTCGTTCGAACAGCCTCGTTCTAACGAGACTTCGAACGAGTTGACAGTTTAGGCTTTTTAGCCTGTTTTGATCCCGAGTGCCCCGTAACCTTGTGTATAGGTAGAGATAGCTTTCCCTTGATGATTAATTGATATATTTGGGATGTTTGGGATATGATGAGGAGTCAAACCTAGAAGTGTAGTTTGAACCTAAGGGAAAATATGAAGTAGGACGTGAGTGTCTATTACGTTGCGAGAACTATTGACGGCCTAATTTATTTTATTAACCGGGAACATATAAATTGTGTAGTATTATATATCGGTACGAGAATGAGAAGTGTACCACCAATAATATGGTGATTACTGAGATGTGTGAATACTTAGTATATGTATTGATTTTATGTGTATGACATACCTACCATACTTGCTATCACGGGAGGTTTGCGTTCGCTTAGGGCCCTCTAATCCTTATGTTGCCCGGATTTAGATTGGTTACCTCGATGAACATAGGTCAGAGAAGGACTTATTGGGATGTTAATAAGTCTGCTGATCGTGGGAGCGCAGATACGTGCGTGACCCATGTGATGTGACTGTGTTCGCCTCCATTATTTGTGATGTTGTTATCTGAACGATTCCTGAGAGATTCGGAATGCGTGATCCTTATGTACGTGATGTACCGGGATGGATAGCAGAGTATGTGTGCACCGCAGCTTAGTCTCGGGGTGCTTGTATTGTATATTTATGATGTGAATAATATACACTTAATTAATGGGAACTTTCATGTTAATATTATGAATAATATTATGGTAATGATTTGAGGAAAACAAAACGGGTTAACTGATAGTGAATGGTATTTCTAATTGAGAATCTGAGAGTAAGTAAAGTCCTCTATTTAATTGATAACGTTAAAATGTAATATGGGAACCGAGTAGTAAGGGGTAGAACTTATTACAGTTTGGTTAGATATGGATGTCTTATAGATGGGTACGGTACGTTAGGAGTGCACATGTAGTTGAGAGGTGAGAATTCCATGTGAGTGCACGTCCTAACATGTATTTTGCATTTAATGTTTTAATGTTATTAAAACACTTGCTGTTTTTAAAATGATTTCCACTTTCGGGCTCTGACCCATTTGCTTTCAAATCTATTTTTGTGAAAACCATTTTAGGTGCCCAGCCACAAGGACACCATGCTTAGGATTCTCATTCAGGTGACGAGCTGTAGCTGTTTGTGGAAGTTACAGGACTTTGCTTGTAGACGCTTCATCTATCTTGACTCGATATTCTTCAGTTATCAGTTGTAGGGCATGTCGCCCATTTCTTTTAGAGATATTTCATTTATTTCAGTTATTGAGACTTCTGGCATGTAATTATTCAGGATTCAGACTTGTAGTATTATTCTTCAGTTGTGGGATTGTTGTGAGGAGTTTTCCTCCGGCTTTATATTCATGTTGTTGGTTATTCATTACTTCATTATAGTGAATGGTTGTTATCATTTCATTATTCTTTTACTGCATGTTAATCAGACTTAACTTAAAATTTGGCACTTACTTTTTAAATACTAGGTGGTTAGTAATTATTAAAATGTTTTCGACAGTGATGCTATTAACTGAACCAACTTGGCATTTTGAATTAATTTGATAAAGGAGTAGCTACCCGGTATTTAATTAGTCGGGGTGTCACAGCTAGTTCTTCTTCCTCTTCTTCGCTCTCACTCAAGGTAGCCTCATCCCCGCTATCACTACCCCACCTCGCCCGAAGGATGGCTAGCTATTTGGCACTTTTAGTGCGGGTTCCCTGTCCAAAAGGACCGAGAAGGTGTGTACGATCGAGCGGCGCCGCAATGCCAGCATCCTTGAGGATGGAGGTAATCAATCATGCATATGGAAATGGGGCTGCACCTTTGTCATCCAAGGCTGCGACCATGATGTCGGTGTATAGGGTGCGGGACAAGTTGATGGAAGTGTGTGGATTAAATAGGTGGTAGGTCAATGTGGCCTGACGAGGCCGCATCACGAAATCATTGGACGTTTGCAAGATGTTTGCACACACTATTTGGAAGGTGAGGCGTGCTTTCTCATTGAGGCGGCCCACATCGACAGTTTGCCCTGTCCATGCAACATCCGGGGCAATGCGATCCATGATCAATTCTTTGGCGACCGGGGTGATGTTCCTCGGGTAAGTGAATTCTTGAACATCGAGAACATCGTATTCGGCCAACTTGGCCGTGAGAAGGGTCAACGAAAAGGGGATGACGGTAGCATCCACATATGCTTGAGCCTCGAATTGGCCCATCCGAACAAGGGTTCCATAAAAGGAGCAGACCTCGGCTACCCAAACCGCTTTGTACGGTTCATTAAGGAATCGACACCAACCCCTAGCCATGAAGAGGGCAGTGACGGAGTTGGGCAGACCTATCCATTGGACAGCGCGCTCCACGTGGAGTTTGCGATCCGGACCGAAGAACAGATTGCACCATCGCTCCTCTTGGCAGGAACGGAATTCACCATGGCCGGAGGGGAGGATATCCATGGAGTCGTATTTGGTGGGGGCAGGTCGTTGGGCCATGATAACAGGGAGAGGTTTTGCTGGAAAATTAGGGAGAGAGAAGAGAGGGGTGATGTGGTTGAAGGTGTGGAGAGAAAGGGAGGTGATGGGTGGTTATTTATAGGTGAAAGGTGTGGGTAGGGTTTGGAATTAGAGGGAAAAGGGGGTGAATTTGGGAGGGAAATTGAAGGGTTGGGTGTGGGGGGGATGAATTGGGATGGAATGAAGGGGATTGGGGAGAGGGGGGTGCACCTTGGGAAAGGGGAAAAAATTTCTGCAGAAAGCGGATCGGTCCGCCTGGGGACCGAACCGGTCCGGTCCTTTAAATTTCGAGTCTTTTCAACTACCGGACCGATCCGACCCTAAAATAAAGGAACCAGTTCGGGGCGGATCGTTCCGGCCCAAAATTAAAGGAACCGGTCCGGTTCTTGTTTGTGAGCTGGATTTCCCCCCAACTTAATTTCGATCGCTCTTCTCCGAAAATTTTCACTTTCACAACATACTCCCTATCAATTTTGGATTAAAAACCTCTCGATACCAATGGTCAACGCAACTTGACTCAATTTCCCGAAACATGTGAATGCTTTCACCTTATTGTACCCTAATCCTATGGACTCTCACGACGCACACGACACTCGTCTACTATACACAAGAATTCATCCCATACGCGTCGGGGGTTTGACGACCTCACTGTAGCAGGTCACTCTACCCCGTAAACGGGGTCTGACAACCAAATGGTGTATACTTATTCCACACACGCCTCTAAATATGGGTTTAGGCGTTGTCCGTTTACTTTGAATGTATTTAAACCTTTTAAATCGTCTAATTCAACCGCTCTGTGAGGGAAAACATTCTTCACAACGAATGAGCCAGACCATCTTCACCGCAACTTGCCCAAAAATAGATGAAGCCGAGAGTTATAGAGAAGCACTTTTTGCCCTGGAAGAAACTCTTTGCGACGAATGATGTTATCGTGAGTGAGTTTCATCCTTTCTTTGGAAATTTTAGCATTCTCATACGCATCATTGCGTAGCTCTTCTAACTCATTTAATTGAAGCTTGCGAGCTTTACCGGCTTTATCCATGGCACAATTCAACTTCTTAATTACCCAATATGCATTGTGTTCTAATTCCACAGGAACATGGCAAGGTTTGCCATACACAAAGCGGAAAGGGGACATGCCGAGTGGATTTTTGTATGCGGTACAATAGGCCCATAGTGAATCGTTCAATCTAAGTGACCAATCTTTCCGGGTGGGATTGACGGTCTTTTCAAGAATGTTCTTGATTTCCCGATTCGCTAGTTCGGCCTACCCATTCGTTTGTGGGTGATAAGTCGTTCCAACTTTGTGAACGATGCCATACTTTCTCATTATCTTCTCGAATGGCCTATTGCAAATGTGTGTGCCATTATCGTTGATTATCGCTTTCGGTGCACCGAAGCGAGAAAGTATGAGTTCCTGCAGGAACTTTATCACCACTTTGTTGTCATTTGTCTTGGTACCTATAGCCTCCACCCATTTAGAAACGTAGTCTACCGCAACAAGTATGTATAGGAAACCAAAGGACGGGGGAAAAAGTCCCATGAAGTCAATACCCCAACAGTCGAGGATCTCAATAATGAGTATGGGGGTAAGAGGCATCATGTCTCGTCGGGTAATGGCTCCCATCCGTTGGCACCTATTGCAAGATTTACAAGCAGCGTTCACCTCCTAGAATATGGTGGGCCAATAGAGGCCGCATTGCAGAATTTTAGCGACCATCTTTTTCGTCGAAAAGTGGCCTCCACAAGCTTCCAAATGATAAAATTGGATGACTTTCGGGATCTCGTCATCCGGTACACATCGTCGGATGATTTGGTCTGCACAATATTTAAATAGGAAGGGATCGTCATAGAAAAATATGCACGACCAGGTAATAAACCTCTTCTTATCTTCCAGTGTCCAATCGGGAGGGACGGCTCCCGTGATAAGGTAGTTCACTATGTCCGCAAACCAGGGCAAAGAAGAGGTAGCAAAAAGTTGCGCATCCGAAAAGTATTCGTCTATGGGTATGGGATCACTAGGTACGTCGAATGAAAGCCGTGATAAGTGGTCGCCAACGACGTTTTCTACCCCTTTCTTATCTTTAATGGAAAGATTAAACTCTTGTAGGAGTAGGATCCACCTTATGAGGCGCGGCTTTGCATCTTTCTTTGCAAGTAGGTATTTCAATGCCGCGTGGTCGGCGAAGCAAGTAATGGGAGAATCGATAAGGTATGACTGAAATTTATCAAGGGCAAAGACTACCGCTAGCAACTCCTTCTCCGTGGTAGAGTAGTTGAGTTGTGGTTCGATAAGAGTCCGGCTAGCTTAGTAGATGACGCGAGCCTGCTTATCTTTTCTTTGGCCCAAAATAGCCCCTATTGCATAATCGCTAGCATCACACATAAGTTCGAATGGTAAAGACCAATCTGGAACTTGCATGATGGGAGCGGACACAAGCATAGTTTTTAGTTTTTCAAAAGAGCTTTGGCATGCTTCTGTCCACTCAAATGTTGTGTCCTTCATGAGTAGGTTGCTTAAGGGTCTAATGATGGCGCTAAAGTCCTTAATGAACCTTTGATAAAACCCCACGTGGCCCAAGAAGGAGCTCACATCCTTGAGCGATTTTGGTGGGGGAAGATCAGCTATGACATCTATTTTTGCCCTATCAACTTCTATCCCTTTGGATCATACTATGTGGCCAAGAACTATTCCTTCAGTGACCATGAAATGGCATTTCTCCCAATTCAGCACTAAATTCATTTCCACACACCGGGCAACTACTTGTTCCAATTTTTCTAGGTAAAGATCAAAAGAGGTGCCAAAAACGCTGAAATCGTCCATGAACACTTCGAGTCCTCTCTTGACCATGTCGCTAAATAGGCTCAACATACACCTTTGAAAGGTCGCGGGTGCATTACACAAGCCGAATGGCATACGTTTGTAGGCAAATGTACCAAAATGGCAAGTGAAGGTCGTTTTCTCCTGGTCAAGTACATCTACCTCAATTTGGTTATATCCAAAATAACCACCAAGGAAGCAATAGTAAGGGTGGCCCGCTACTCTCTCAAGCATTTGATCAATAAATGGCAAGGGGAAATGGTCTTTCCTATTTCCTGCATTGAGTTTTCGGTAATCAATACAAATGCGCCACCCGATGGTGGTACGTTGGGGAACTAGTTCTCCCTTAGCATTCTCAATTACTGTCATGCCCGACTTCTTCGGGACAACTTGAATATGGCTCACCCACTTGCTATCCGAGATTGGGTAGATGATCCTGACATCTAATAACTTGATAATTTTGATTCTCACCACTTCTTTCATATTAGGATTTAGCCTTCTTTGCATTTCTCTTGAGGGCTTGACATCCTCTTCGAGATGGATCTTGTGAGTGCAAATTAAAGGACTTATCCCCTTCAAATCAGCAATGCACCAACTAAAATCACTTTGGTTCTTTCTCAGAATTTTTAACAGTTTACCCTCCTGCTCTTCGTCTAGGCTAGAGGAGACAACAACAGAAAATGTCTCATCCTCTCCTAGGTATGTATATTTAATATGGGAGGGGAGTTTCTTCAACTCGAGGATTGGAAATTTATCGCTGGAGGGAACCATGTGTGTATCCCTCGGAGGTAACTCCTCAAATCTAGAAACCCAATTTACATCTCTCGTGTCCTCGTCCGACGCTCTCTCATCAAGTAATTCTCTCAACTCCCCAACCTCCCTCTCTAATTCGGTGTACGTCCCCTCACTCTCGTGTCTCGACACTAAACAGGACCCTAAGGCGTCTCCATAATAACTCTCCTTAAAGTACTCCTCTACTATCTCTTCTATGAAGCTCACCGCGTGAAGATCATATTCTTCCCCCGTATGTTGGGCTATATGGAAGATGTTGGTTTCTAAGGTCATGTTCCCAAAAGTGAGTTGCATCTGCCCATTTCTAGTGTTGATAATAGCATTAGCCGTAGCTAAAAATGGGTGCCCGAGAATGATGGGAATATGATTGCTTGAGGCGAAGGAAGGCTCCGTGTCCCAAATGATAAAATCTACCGGGAAGTGGAAAGTGTCAACTTGGACGATCACGTCCTCAACTACACCTCGTGGGATCTTCACAGTTCGATCCGCTAATTGGAGAGTGATCCTTTTGGGCTTGAGATCGCCCAAATCAAGTTGCCTATAAATGGAATAAGGGAGGATATTGACACTTACCCCCAAATCAAGTAAGGATTTTTCGATTTTAGTTTCTCCAATGATGCAGGAAATGGTGGGTGCACTGGGATCTTTGAATTTAGGCGGGAGATCGTTAAGTAGAATGGAGCTCACGTTCTGTGCTAGAAAGACATTTTTCTTTACCTTCATATTTCTCTTTACCGTCAGCAAGTCTTTGATGACTTTTGCATAAGCTGGAATTTGCTTAATGGCATCGAGGAAAGGTAAATTCAGCTTTACTTGCTTTAGCACGTCTAGCACTTCATCACGCGGGTTTCCTTTATGGGAAGGAATAAACCTTTGGGGAAACGGTGCCGCGGAGGGTGGTTTCACTACTACCTCGGGCTCACTAGTGTCTTTTTTGTCACTCTCATTCAAGGGGACATCTTCGGCCTCTTTCGTGCTGGGCGAAATCTCCTTGTCTTTCGTTGTGTCGTGTGGGGGAGGTGATAAATTAATGACTCTTCCACTACGAAGAGTGGTCACAACTTGACATTGCTCCTGATGTTCAGTAGAGGTGGAGCTAACACTAGTTTGACCTTGGGGAGGTCTTTGGCCCTGGGAAGGAAACTTGCGCTTCTCTTGGACACTCAACGAGGATTGTATTTTTGACAGATTTGCATTTATGTCGCTGATCAGGCGATCATATCTAGCATTGGTTGCAGTCTGGCTATTGATAAATTGATTCATAATATCCTCGAGAGTTCTCCGCGGTGGAGGGATGTATGCTCCTTGAGTTGGTGGTGCTTGTTGAAAGTGTTGTGGTGGGGGAGGGGATATATGTGAAGTAGGGTTCATCGCAACATGTTGTTGCCCATAGCTAAAATCAGGCTGGTTTTTCCATGAAGGGTTGTAAGAATTCCCGTGCGGTGCACCGAAATTAGCCTTAAATCCTCCTATACCACTAACTTGCTCTTGAAGCATCACTTTGTAGGCGGGTATAGTCGCGCATTCCTCAGTTGAGTGACCCGCCTCACAAATCGCACACACCTTCTCTACGGGGTTTGGTATGGATCCAGTTGGTAATCTTCCATATACCTCGCATAGGTCTCAAAATTCTTTCTTAGGTGTATTTAATCGACTGTCTGTCATAGAATTCTTATCTACGTGAAATAGGCCGGACGCCGATGGGGTGGTGGTCACTTGACGATTTTGATTTTGAGCATTAGGATCAGAAGTATCCCAGGATTGGGTAGTCTCGACAACATACCTCAGGTGCAGCTCAGCATCGTGGGCATATAGTTCGACAAACGGACCACTACCCATGGTTTCAACGAGTTGCTTGGAATTAAGGTTGAGCCCATTATAGAGAAAAGAAACGATTTGCGCTGTATCAAATCCATGATGGGGGCATGAAGTAACTAACTCGTTGAAACGCTCGTAACATCGATGAAATGGCTCATTTTCTGATTGTCTGAACGCTTGAATTTGAGCCTTTATGGAGATTGTTCGATGTGGTGGGAAGAATTTCTTGAGAAATATAGATTGCAACTCGTTCCAAGATGGGATCGGTCTTGGAGGTAAAGACCATAGCCAGGTCTTAGCTTTATCTTTTAGCGAGAAGGGGAAGAGTTTGAGGAAGATCACCTCTTATGTGCAAGTTTGATCATTGAGAGTATCACACACATCCTCAAATTCCTTGATATGGAGATATGGCTTTTCAGGATCCATACCATGGTAATGGGGTAACATCTAGATCATCCAATTTTTAAAAAGAAATTGCCCGGCATTAGACGGGAGTATAATGCATCCCGGAGTGACAGTGCACTCGGGATATAAGATTTCTCTCAGCGGGCGGTATGGGGCCTCTTCCTCACCGGTGGCTGTACTACCGTGTTACGACATCTCTCTCTTTCTTAACGACTCAGTGTCCTCACTTGGTGTACTCGGAGTGTGCTCTGAAGTGTGTCCTAAGAAGGAAAACGGAGTGTTATTTGATATTGAGTGTGACTGTATGGGAGGTGGAATCCAGAACTGTGGGGCATTAGGAGTGTGAGGGCTATCAGGATCGTACTCAACGATTGGATTTTCATGAATGTGGGTTGGAGTATTCTGGGAGTTGGAGTGAGTTCAGAATTTTGCATTAATAGCTTATGAAAGATGGTGATGAATCTTTTTGTGCTTTTTGAAATTTTTATATGTTTTTGGATTTTTTGGAATTTTTGGTCAAAGTTTCAGATTGACTCGATCTAGTCCTAAGTCTACCTAAATCCCCGGCAACGGCGCCAAAAACTTGACGCGACTCAGAAAGTGTCTCTAATGTGCGTTCACTCTAGGCTCAGGTGCAAGCCTGTCGCGTTAGTAATAAACTCGGTAAGTCGGGATCGTATCCCTAGGGAAATAGGACAATGGAATTGTGACGACGTTGGATAGACAAGGAAATCCTAACTCTAACTCTAAAGGAAAAAGGAAATTGATTTGGTTTGTGGAATGACTATACTAGATGCAATTATGAAATTATGAAAAGATGCAATTATACTAATTTACCTAAAATACTGATGAATACTGATTTAAAACTTTAAACTATGTGATGAGAAAAATAGGACGGGAATACAACCCTCCAACCCTAGTGTATTGCAGATAAAATACTAATCGTAAATTTAAATGATTAATTAGATCCAGAATTTAGTACTCCAAAGCATTACGTATATGAGGTTCAAGCCCGCATCATACTTAATCAGAGGACGAGTAAATCGGTATTTCGATAGTTACACTCGAATTGCATTCTAAAGCATCCCGGTTACCCGGAAGCAAACGAGATCCAAAGATCTACAATTGTCGTGTTCCTACGCAATACGGTTGTAATAAATCACTAAATTCAGAGGATTAATGTTATACACATGCAACTATCACATCAAGATGGGTTCATGTATCTCGACCTTAGAAAATCTAGCCTAACATGCTGAATCTAATGAAAATAATTTTTGAATTGCAGAAAACCATGATTAAACTAAGGAATATTTGTGGAATGATGTTGAAAGGAATTAAACAGAGGAAATAACTCACTAATCTTACCAAAGCATTAAAAGCAGAAATTAAGAACACTTGTAATCACAGAAATCTGAATAATCTTCAATCTTGAAATTATAAGAATAAACTATCTCTAAACTAGGGTTTTCTGAAAAGAATGAAAAATTATATTAATTGTCCGTCCTAAAAATGATAATAATTCGGGTTTATATACCCTAAAAAACTTCAGGAGTTTTAGTTGCACTAGGACTCTCCATTAGAGGAAGATAAGAAAATAAAAACTCGACATCCGGACCGGTCCGGGGCTCCTACGGATCGGTCTGCCTGGAATTCGGACCGGTTCTTTTATTTCTGGGGCGGATTTGTCCGGTGCCGACCGATTCTTTTATTTTTCTTCCACCTTCGGTTTGCCTTCGGTCCGGGGTTCTCGGGAATGTGGCACTGCGGACCGGTCCAGTCTTCCTGCGGATCGGTCTGCCTTTAACTTTCTTTTCCCCAACTTTGACTGTTCATATCTTTCTCATCGGGACTCCGATTGAGGTTCCATTTCTTCCTATGTGCCCATGAACTTGATATCTTCAACTTCTCTTTAGGTGCCTCATCCGAATTCCTGGTAGAAATTACACTTTTGCCCTTTTGACTTTCCTTCTTTTCTTTCTCAATTCTTCCGGTTTCTTTCTTCCTTTAACTGACATCAAATACCTGTAAAATCAATACGAAATACCAGAAACTCGGTGTACTTGTTAGGATAAGTCAGTAGCAAGATTATGAGATAAAATCAAATCGATTACGTTGTTCGAGGTAGGGGTGTTCACGGGTCGGTCGGTTCGGTTTTGACCGGGTTTTTTGGGCCGAACCGACCATGTCGGTTTTTGGAGGAGGAGAACCGAACCGAACCGAAAATGCTGAAAAACCAAACCGAACCGAACCGAATCGGGTCGGTTTTTGACAGGGCCGGTTCGGTTTGCCCGTCGGTTTTTGACAGGGCCGGTTTTATACAGGGCCGGTTCGGTTTTTTCCTTTATTTTAATAAAAAATATATTTTTTTAATACCTAATATAAATATAAAATTAAAAAATATAATATAATATGTCAACACTAATACAAATATAATATAAAATATAAAATTAAAAAGTATAAAAATTAATTCGGTTCGGTTCGGTTCAAAATCGGTTTTTTTATGCCAAAACCGAAAACCGAACCGACCCTGTCGGTTTTATACCTGATTAAACCGAACCGAACCGACCCTCAAAAAAACCCGGCCCGAAAATTTTCGGTTCGGCTCGGTTTTGTCGGTTTGTCGGTTTGGTCGGTTTTTTTGCACACCCCTAGTTCGAGGTGCTAAAAGTAACTAAATTATAGGAATAAATTTGGAAGAATTTATGCCTAATCAAGGTGTTACTAATATAGATGCAGAGGCAAAAGCTATTAAAAATGGTTTAGAATTCTTCATGCATTTAAAGGACTATGAGATTATAATTGAATGTGATTCAAAAATTTTAATTGATATCCTGAAAAGTAGAGCTTCAATTCCATGGAGAATAAGGTGGTCTGTTCATCAAATTCTTCAAAGGCTAAAGAATATCAAGTACTCCCTAAGTCATATATATAGAGAGGGGAATCAAATACATACAAATTTCCTAACTAAAAAATGGAGCGTGGACAGGAAATACATGTTTTGTATCAACATTGAAGACTTAGGACCTTAAAGGTAAGATTACAATTGAAAAATGGGGGATGCCAAATTTTAAGAATGTCTAGGTGCTCTTGGGCATTAATTTTCTCTGTAAGTGGATTCCATTTAGCTCTTATATCTTATTGTGTTCCTATAAATCTTGTAAGGGATCTAGTTTATAAAGATCCTCATTTATTTCCCTGCATTCTGAGGTTCAATTCAGTTTCCTTGATTGTAAACCATTTAGAAGAGGTTTCTTCTCTCAGATATTAATAAAATAAATAGTTCTCCCAAAAAAAAATTTAACAAAGATTTAATAGCTCTTCAATACATAAACTATGGTTTATATATGATTAATCATAATCACGAAATTAGCTTTAATTGATAATACAAATCATATTGTATGATTTCATCATAGATTCTAATAGATTAATATTATTCCAACACAAAATAATTACATTTTTATACAAAATAAACTTATTTTGGGATGATTGTAGAATTAATCCCCAATTCCCTAGGCTTCTCCAAAGTTAGGCTTCTCCATCCCTAAAGCTAGGATTCTCCCTCTTCTCCATTACTAATTAGGATTCTTTCAATATGTTGTAAGTGTGATAGGTTATTTTAATCAGATTATTATAATAACCAAACCAAAAATTAGGCATAGGCTCCGAAATAGCCTCAACCCAAAATGCCCAAAATAAGCTCTAAATGGCCTAAACCTTAGACCAACCCATATACCAACTCAACGGACCAATATTCCACTATTATTAACTCAAATGACATTTTAATGTCCCAATAATAAACCCGAAAGCCAACATATTATACAAGCCAATTATCTTGTTAAATTAATTAATTAGTCAAAATGTGTATCTTAACTTTAAATCTTAATTATTAATTAATTAAATTATGACTCGGTATTTCAAGAACCTACTTCATGATTGGTGGAATTCAATTCCGAGGGAATAATCCAAATAAAGAGACCACTTACACCTACCCTCTATCGCTCCATAGCTGCCCATAGTACTAAGTCACTTAATTATTTATCTTAATGAATTATTATAACTTCGCCAACAACTATAGCAATAATAGTACAATCAACACGTAACTCAATTATGTAAATAACATATGTAACAACTCAAAGCACATCTCAATTTATGAAATAACATATTAAAAGTGCAACATCTCAATTTAAACAATGACATACCTCATGTCATAAGAAATAACAACTCATCAATATACAATTATCAATTTTATAATTAAATAAATGCAATAAATGTACGGGGTATTACATGCATCCTTACTGACGAACCCCAACCCAATTACTTATTATTAAGTTTGAAATTCAAATTGAGTCAAATCATAATTACCTTAACCAAACCATAAACACGAGTATCATTTTTCAGTTATTAACATGAATCCATAAACTAAGACTTTTAATAATTTTTGAGGTAATTACGCTTATTCAAACTTACTGAAAAGATAAGTAGGCTTAAATTAACCCTTTTAAATTTGACCAAAATCATAGTTCTTGCTAACCCCACCAACATCCTAGATTTGGTAGTGACGTCACATTTACCTGAAACACATAACCATAGTAACCGTGAGCAAAATAGCCCAGTGAATGCATCACTACTAAACTATGGCATATAATTAAATGCAATAAATCATATCCATGTTGTAATTTATATATACTTATCTGACCCATTCATAATTATTTATTACTTAGCCGATTCATTCATAAAGAATTTCCAATTATATACTTATTCGGCTCATTCATAACGAATGATCAATTATATACTTATCCGACTCATTAATAAAGAATGACTAATTATATACTTATAAAGGTCATTCATAAATAATGACCAAATTTTTGAATCATGATTCACATATCCTGTCTGCAATAGACAATTCTCCCCCATTCCGGGTCGGGGAGTAACCTCCCATTTCGATAAACCGAAATGAACACTTTTATATTCATAATATTATTCTGATCATATCCGTAACCATGTATAATACATCTTACCAGTGAGTGATATTAAGATCATATCCATAACCACGTGTAATAAATCTTACCCGTTAATGATATTCAAATCATCTCCATAGCCATGTATAATACATCTTTTTCCAGTGAGTACACTCACCATGGCCACTTCATGAGTTTTTCCCTTGCCTTTAGCTGACACTTGTGTAACCGTTTCTTCTTCCCTTTAACATACAAATTCTTAAAATATTAATATCATCATAAGTATATTAACAATCCAAATAATAACTTAAACTTAACCCAATTCATAAGCATCATATGATCCCATTCAAATCATTTATCATAAATAAAGTCTCATCTAACTTCATGTTAAAATATTTAACATATCCAATCCATAGCACAAACATACTTTAATTTCTTCTTGGTAATCAAATTCTTATCATATTAGGTTACCAATATAAAATACAACACATCATTTCAAGTTTTCAAGAGCAAGATGTGTCCATTTCTTTATTACAAAGCAAATTTGCCCTATAGGCTCTTTTATCGTTCAGTCAATTTCCAGGAATTTTCATAATTTTTCTACATTATAACTTCCTATGATATTTCACCCAACATCCATAAAATATTTAAAAATACAAAATTAAATTTTCATTATTTTTAAGGTTCATTTCCTATGTCAAGCAAAACATCGAACACCTGGTGTGCATACTTACACCTTTGGGGCAAATTTTATACGTGAACTTCAAACTATCACCAAAGATTCATTTCTTAGTATTTTCATATAATTTTTGGATATATTATAGATATATGAGTCTATGTTTATATCCAACTTGAATTATTCAATTCCAATAAATACACAAAAAGATATAGGAGTTTGAATACACAAGGTTTCCAATCGAAGCAATATACATGATTTACACGTTCAACTTTGCTTAAACTCGCATCTATTCATACATATAAACCAAGCCATGAAAGTTACATACAAAAATATATGATTTATACCCTTTCAGTCAGTCACACAAGAAAATTAACAAGATTTACATATGGAATTCCCTTAAGGACTCTTCCGTAATTTCCTATGGATTTTTCTCCTCAATTCTTCTTCTTCGACTTCCCACTTCTCTTCCTCTCAAGCCAAACTCTTTAATGGATGTAATATGATTAAGTAAGAGCTTATTTCAAGCCTTTAAAGTCTACCAAAACCCACCTCCTTACTTAACCAATCAAAATCCACCATTTGTTAGCCTAATAAGACGAAATATCATTTAACGAATGGACAAATTTGCCCTGCTTCGTAATTCCAGCCTAAGTTCTTGCTCGGACCTCTGTTTTACACACCATTTATTGTGTTACAAACTTAACTCATATATATACAACTATATAGTTTCGTATCAAGTCAATTATTATATTATAGTGGCCAAAACTAGTCCCGAACCCGAACATTCCTACCGAAGACTTCACAAATTTGTGTTTATGTCTAATTCAATATTTCATAAGTTATGAAGGTAGGATTAGACTAAACAAAATAACTTAACATTATATGTTCTAATAACACATTATCCCCATCCAATATGGTAAGAATAATTTAAACATGGTTTATCATAATCATATCCGGGTCGTTACAGCCTTCCCCCCTTAGAAAATTTCGTCCCCAAAATTTAGGATGAATTTAACTTATCAAACAATTGGGGATACTATTTTATCATTCTATCTTCACTTTACCAAGTTTCTTATTTAATTTCATGGATCCTCCACAATATTTTAACTACGGAACTAACTTTATTCCCTAATACTTGCTCCTTACGACCAAGAATTTCAACTGGTTCCTCGATGTACTGCAAATCTTCTTTCATATTAACTTCAGTGTCTTTATTATTACACGTAATAATAATCATATAATGATTTATTTTTAATGAAAACCAATCCCCAACTAATATATTACTTCATACCTTTACATACGTATGTCAAACATTCACACATACTAGATTATCAGTTGTATCATCGTATATTCACAGTGAGTGAATATTTTTAACAAACCTAGTATCATTATTTGCCTTTCCTCCTTCATTCCTATAGTATATCCTTATCATCGTTTGATATTTTAATTCATAAATATCATATTACCAGATTAGCTTATTACACGTCATATTTCCATCTCCCATTCAACACCAAATACACGCGTTTGACTTTAACTACTATCCATATCATTTTTGATGTTTAAGAGTTTGTTAAATCTCGTCCTTACAATTTCTTAATTTGAATATAGCCTCACTACTTTTCATATATCGAAATTGTACAATCTTTCACTAAATGTATATTCTTAAGCAAGATTTCATATTCACGTTCATGTATTTGTGCAGTCATGCACTATGAACTCAATACAAATTCTCACTATATTCCCCTTTTTAGCATCGTATGATTTTTATTTAACTAAACATACAATGACTTTAACGAGTCATTTCTCTGTCACAATAACTTTACAATCATAATCTTACCCCAATCCTTATTAACATTATAGTCTTATGCAACAATATTAATATACTCACCTTTCCGTTTGATAACATGGACGTTAAACATAACATCACCACTGAAAACTTTAACCATACATACCAACCCCATAATACTTATCTTAACTATTATATGTCGTATTTCTTTAAAATAAATTGAATAAATACCTTAATGTATCCCATTATGGTATCTCACATAACATCTTATCCTTACATATACTTCTTGGTGACTTCGTACAATGTCAATCATATTCATTATATGCTATACTCTTAATGATAACACGTACGTACAATGACAAATACAATTGAATATCCCCCCAACTAGTTGCTATTATCGACTAGCATCTTTCCCATACTTATACACAACACATATTTTTTCTAAGGGCATGAATTTCCAATTGAGTCCCTGTATTGTTTTAACTTAATTCGGTGAACAAAATTGTGTTTGTAATATGTCATAGGGAGAATTTTATTTTGTCACGATCCCACTTGATCTATGACCTATTGAAGAAATTGAAGGCGTTCCAGCAAAGATTCAAAGAATTAAATCATGCCGAAGTTTAATTGGTGCAAGTTTAATCGTCTTCAAAGTTAATTTCATTCCGAGATCACTCAGGTATGAATGCGTATAATTAATGGTGCTCGGAATTATTTTATAAAAGATAAGGATGTAATTTTTATAAAGAAAAATGTTTTTAAATGTTTTAAAAGTGTTTTAAAGGTTTACACTACGTTTTATGATGATAAGCTCGTAAAAGAGTTTGATATTTTTGGATCTCTGATTGGAAGAGACGTTTTAAACAAAAAGTCAAACTTTCGCGCTGTCGTTCAAACGACATCCAATCTCGTTCGAACGAGATAGGATGTCGCTCGAATGAGTTCCTCAAGTCGTTCGAATGACACGTTTTTTGAGGCGGCATTTAAATCCTATTTAAATAGTGTTTTGCATCATAGTTTCGACAGTGTGCTTTCTGGAAAACAGTTTTACGAACCAGAACATTGTTTGCACATGTTTTCTAAGGTTTAAAAGTCTTAAACACATCCTTAGAGTTTGCAAAGATCCGAGTTATCATTCTTATATGTTTAAGTGATCTTGCAACACCAAAGTTGTTTATTCTACACATAGAAGATCAAAGGGTTTTGCGATGAAGAAAAGAGAAGGACTTCTTATTCGACATCGTAGATGAATCAAAGTCATTCGGTGGACACCCAGACATACGTGGACGCATTTGTGGTGGATAGGTATCGTGGAAGACATAATTTCTGCATGGTCACTATTGAAGAACGGTTGAAGATCAGAAGGAGCGTCAAGACCCATGGGGATCGAGTCTTAGTGTAAGGCTAATCTGTCTTTGTAAAACCATTGTTCATAGTGATTGTCTGGCTTGGGTTGTCCGAGGTTTCTTTCCCGTTTTGGATTTTTTCCTCGTACATCATGCGTTATGAGTATTCTTTACTTTACTTGCTTTAATCACTAGATGCATGTTTAGGATTAATCAAGATAAAATTGGTTTTGTTTAAAACACACATATTGGGCACTCTTTATTTTTAAAAGGGCTCCCCAATATTTTTAAACTCCTAACTCTTTAACACCTTATCTCAACTTTATTATTCATATTAGCATTTCAAATCATCACAAGGGTAATATCCACTACATATACTCATAATATTAAAGAAGTACATCTCAACTCTTATTACTCATTTCTTCTACTTATCATAATTCAGTATGAACCCATATTCGGATCAATTGTGATATATTGACAAGTAATTGAATTTCAGACCATTTCACATATTAAATTTAAACATATACAACTATTAATCTTCTCACTTAACCTTTACCATGTGAATCTTTATTTTATTCACAGTCTAACAACTTACCATCTCATCCTTTGACGGAATATGGGTTCCCGTACCTTATTCTCCCACACAAATGGGCACACACCAAACCATGGCTTAATAAGTGACATAACTCAAATCTACATATTCCACCATAAGAAGAGATTACTTCCAATACTTCACATTTTACATATACCACATTTTGTCTTTAAAAATTTTCCTTAACTGATATGTTTGTCCATACCACAAATAAAATAATGTAATGATTCATATTAAAATACATGTATTCATTGTCATCCCCGAATAAACCTTAACATTTCATTTCCTTTCCTGCAAGATCCTTGCATTTCACATCTTGTAACACAATATATGTATTACTAACAAATGTTAGTCAACAAAAGCCATTTTACTTGACATAAAACACTTTCTACTTCCACTACCAAATCTAGGGGTTTCTCACTCCAGAACCTCTAAAACCTAGGCTCTGATACCAAAGAGGACGCACCCCAAACCAGCTACTTATTATTAAGTTTGAAAGTCAAAGTGAGTCAAATCATAATTACCTTAACCAAACCATAAACACTAGTATCCTTTTTCAGTTATTAACATGAATCCATAAACTAAAACTTTTAATAATTTTTGAGGTAATTATGCTTATTCAAACTTACTGAAAAGATAAGTAGGCTTAAATTGACACTTTTACGTTTGACCAAAATCATGGTTTTATGCATCCCTTGCTAATCCCACCAACCTCCTAGATTTGGCAGTGACGTCACATTTACCTGAAACACATAACCATAGTAACCGTGAGCAAAATAGCCCAGTGAATGCATCACTACTAAACTATTGCATATAATTAAATACAATAAATCATATCCATGTTGTAATTTATATATACTTATCCGACCCATTCATAATTATGTATTACTTATCCAGTTCATTCAAAAAGAATTTCCAATTATATCCTTATCCGGCTCATTCATAACGAATGATCAATTATATATTTATCCCGATCATTCATAAATAATGACCAATTATAAACTTATCCGGATCATTCATAAAGAATGACCAACTTTTCGAATCATGATTCACATATCGTGTCTCCAATAGACAATTCTCCCCCATTTCGGGTCGAGGAGTTACCTCCCATTTCAGTAAACCAAAATGAACAGTTTCATATTCATAATATTATTCTCATCATATCCGTAACCATGTATAATACATCTTAATAATGAGTGATAGTCAGATCATATCCATAACCATGTGTAATACATATTACCCGTGAGTGATATCAAATCATCTCCATAGCCATGTATAATACATCTTTTTCTAGTGAGTACACTCACCTTGGCCACTTTATGTGTTTTCCCTTGCCTTTGTCTGGCACTTGTGCAACCGGTTCTTATTCCCTTTCACATATAAATTCTTACAATATTAGTATCATCATAAAGATATTAACAATCCAAAGAATAACTTAAACTTAACCTAATTCCTAAGCATCATATGATCCCATTCAAATCATTTATCATAAATGAAGTCTCATCTAACTTCATGTTAAAATATTTAACATATCCAATCCATAGACCAAACATACTTTAATTTCTTCTTGGTAATCCAGTTCTTATCATATTATGTTCCCAATATAAAATACAACACATCATTTCAAGTTTTCTAGAGCAAGACGTGTCCATTTCTTTATTACAAAGCAAAAATGCCCTATAGGCTCTTTTATCGTTTAGTCAACTTCCAGGGATTTTCATAATATTTCTACATTATAAATTCCTGTGATATTTCTCCCAACATCCATAAACATATTGAAAAATACAAAATTAAATTTTCATAATTTGTAAGGTTCATTTTCTATGTCAAAAAAAACATCGAACAACTGGTGTGCAAACTTACATCTTTGGAGCAGATTTTATACCTGAACTTCAAACTATCACCAAAGATTCATTTCTTGTTATTTTGACATAATTTTTGGATATATTATAGATATATGAGTCTATTTTTATCTTAAACTTGAATTATTAAATTCCAATAAATACACAAAAATATATAGGAGTTTGAATACACAAGGTTTCCAATCGAAGCAATATACATGATTTACACGTTCAACGTTGCTTAAACTTGCATCTATTCATACATATAAACCAAGCCATGAAAGTTACATAACAAAATCTATGATTTATACCCTTTCAATCAATCACATAAGAAAATTAACAAGATTTACATATGTAATTACCTTAAGGACTCTTTCGTAATTTCCCACGGATTTTTCTCCAATTTTTCTCCTCGATTCTTCTTCTTCAGCTTCCCACTTCTCTTCCTCTCAAGCCAAACTCTTTAGTGGCTGAAATATGCTGAAGTAAGAGCCTATTTAAAGCCTTTAAAGAGCCTATTTAAAGCCTTTAAAGTCAACCAAAGCCCACCTCCTTACTTAACCAATCAAAATCCACCATTTGTTTGCCTAATAAGACGAAATATCATTTAACGAATTGACAAATTTGGCCCTGCTTCGTAATTCCAGCATAACTTCTTGTTCGGACCTCTGTTTTACACACCGTTTGTTGTGTTACAAACTTAATTCATATATATACAACTATATAGTTTTCACCTCAAGTCAATTATTATATTATAGTGGCTAAAACTTGTCCCAAACGCGAACATTCCTACCGAAGACTTCACAAATATGTGTTTGTGACTAATTCAATATTTCATAAGTTATGAAGGTAGGATTAGACTAAACAAAATAACTTAACATTATATATTCTAATAACACATTATCCCCATCCCATATAGTAAGAATGATTTAAACGTGGTTTATCATAATAATATCCGAGTCGTTACACTTACCCTCGCCAACGATAGCCTTGATGGGCACCCATAATACTCGCTGGGATAAAAAATGAGAGAGTAACTTGTAGCATCATTAAGGATGGAATTTGGGGCGGTTTCAAAAATCCTAACACTCCCCATATAATAAACAGGGCGGGAGGGGCGGGGTGGGGCAATTTTGATTTAAATTAACTCCTAACTCGCTCTATTTAATAAACGGGGCGGGGCGGGACTCCTATGGGTCCGGTTAATTTTAAAAATAATAAAATTAAAACTATTACATTATAGGCTTAGAGGTCTACAATGATTCGTATTCCAATATGTGAGACGATCTCCCAATTGTTATTCCATGTTTCCACAATAACTTTTTTACAAAATTAACATACATAACAAAGATTTTTTAGTGTGTGTGTGTATGTGGTTTAATTGTCATTAACATACATATAAAGTGTATTTATGTAGACATAAATTAAATGGAGCGGTGCGGGGCAATTTTATTTAAATGAACTCCTAACCCTCCCCGTAAATAAACGAATTTTTTTAAAAACCCATACCCGTTCCTAATATATTAATCGGGCTTTAAAATCCACCACATGTGGGGCGGGGCGGGGCGGTGCGAGACGCCGCTCCCACGGTTCAGATTAAATTGCCATCCCTAACCCTCGTAGTTGTAAATATACGTAAACAAAAAATCATTTAAATAAAGTAGAAAAAATCACAATAAATTCAAAACTAACTGTTTAAATTAAGGGTCTTGATATTTACACCCAAAAAATATCTCCAAAACACCACATAAAAATTAAACCCAAATTTTACTAACCACACCCAAAAGAGTTGTACATTTCTTTCTTTCAAAATTTCTAATATACTCTCAAATAAATAAAAAATTACACACATACTAACACCACAAACTCAACACCACATAATATAAAATCTCAAAATTCTTCAACTCCAAAATGACCCAACTATTTCACCTTATTCATTTGTCCCCCGAACCCCAAAAATACATTGTGATAGTCCTCAAAACACCTCTACAAAGTATATAATGTCTAAAACTATTTATAAAACAAAGATCAAATTGAAAAAAAATTGGATTTGCTGTACTTACATCCTCTCGTCGCCGTAAGTGATGAGTCATTTTGGTGAAATGTAACCGTAACCTATTTTTCCACGGTTATAAGTGGCCGCGAAGATAGTTGTTACGATGGCAAGTGATTGTGGTAAGTAGATTATGGTGGAAAACAATCAGAATAAATAAACCACGATGGGATGCAACCGAAATGAACCCACATACGGTGAACTTGGAGTGAGTTAGTTCAACACCTACGACAACGAGCAACCGTAGGTGCAGAGTTCGTAGAATTTTTTTTTGTTTGTTTTAAAATCCTATTTTGTCCATTTTATTTTTTATTCATTATATTATCATAGTAGGATTTATTAATGAGTCTATATTTGGGTTTGTGTGTTTGAAAGCGAGGTTTGGGAGGAAAGTTAGAGACAGAAAATAGAAAAAATAAGATTTAAATTTTTTTGAGTTTTTATATGGGACAAGGTACATGTGGCGTTGTGTGTGTTTAGTGTTTTTTTTTTATGAATATTGAATATTTATGTGATGTTTTGTATAAAAAAGTATTTTGAAGTTAAATTTTGGGTGTATTTATTTTGACCCTAAATTTACCCTTGGCAGAATAAGTGGCCCCGCAGTATCTTTGGCGTTGAAGTAAATCCTGACACAACTCGCAATACAATTACACGAAAGCCTCGCTTCCCTTATTGTAAGTTCTCGTTTGTTGTATATCCTAGAGGAATCCGAGGTAGTGTAGCTTCACGTGTCTATCAAATTTATCCGGTAACAACGGGTTGCCAATCAAAAGTAGAATATATACTTGTGCCATTGTGTATATAATTAGTGTATCCAAATTCAAAAATGTTAGGCCTGGCATGGAATTACTCATCTCGTAAATCTCTCAAGATCTCATGTATGTATGTATGGCATTTCCCTTCCGGTAAGGGGAAGTCCATCAATCAGTAAACCCAGGAAGACCTGAACAATTTAAAGTCTGATGTTGAACTCACCGACTGGTAGATGAAATATATACATCTCCAGCCGTCAGGGCTCAACTAAAATAGTGATGAAAGACCTATCTAGTGTAATGCACTACAATCTATGTAAGCCGTAAAAACCTGCAACCGTGACTAATTGGAACAAGTGGCTCAGATTATGGCCATCCTCGCATATGCGTGCTGAATCAGTATGACGTGTGGTTAGTATACCAGTTTCTAGACCTGTCTAAATGGACTCCAACCGATAGTGTTGTTGTTGGTGCCGTACATAAGGGTATACAGGGCGTGTTTGTATCCGGGATGTCTATAATCTTTTGTTAGGATTTATGTTTTGTCAATATGCCGTGTTATCCTCTTGAATTGTCGGGGGTTCTCGGTCCAGTATGATTTTGGGGTATTTTTAAGATCGGACCGTATTAATTGGTCTTAAAAATTTATGGACCGAGACCGGATCGGAATAATCGATTTCGCTCCTATTCTATTTTCAAGCGATCCAATAGCAAGAAATTTATAAATGGCACCAAGGGATTCATTGCCAACATCAAGACCGCTGCAGGAGAGAGTAGTAACAACCAGAGTCCGACATTCCTACCACCCAGGGCTTGCTTTATTTGTGGATCCACTAATCATTTTAGGCGAGAGTGCCCTCATGCTAGGATTTTTTTTGGGGAAAGTGAAGATACACTAGGGACCTATGATTGGTTATTAAGTCTAAATTTCCTCTTCCATCGAAAGCAAAAGTAAAAATACACTAGGGAGTCTAGCTATCCCAACTCTTATATAATCTTCCCCCACTCTAATTTTATTGTCGATGACTCAGTCCTATTCGTTCCAACCCATATAAAACATCACATATTTTTTTTTATGGAAAACAACACATTTTTTTAAATTAAAAAATCACATTTAAAAAAAACATTTCTCCTTAAAAATCAACACTTGTAAAAAAAATAACACTAGTTTTTAAAAATAGCGCACTTTTTTTTTAATTAAAAAAACAACACTGTTTTTAAAAATATAAAATAAAAACAACACTGTTTTTTTTTAAAACAACACGATTTTTTTTAAAAAAAAAACAGCACTGTTTGACAATAATAATATCCACAAAAATAACAAACAAACAACAACTACTACCCGTAAAATATGTCGATCACATAATTAATACATTCATACTAACGTATCATATTTAATTTAACTATTACAAATTCAACACAAATTCTTCAAAAACTCCAACGCATCCATGTCACCACGCGTTAAGCCTCTCCGCTTGTAGCTCCTAACAACTCTACAAATCATTAAAAACGAGATTATCAATAATAGCATTTAAACAATAAAATGAGATGAAATATCACAATGTTACAATTAATTACCCGAATCAAGTTTCTCTAGTTGTTGAATGTCGTCCAACGAATCTCGAATATTTGGGTACCTACCATATTTGTTTCCCTTGGATTACTTATGTACCTACTATATTTGTTAACCGAGTAAGCAATATTTGGACGAGTGTAGTTCATGACATATATTATATTGTCTATAACACGACATTGTCTCTAATTAAGATATATAATTCCCAGTATTTTTATATAAATGAATATTTGGGTCAATAGGTGTTTTAGTTATGATATCACTACATTTATCGAACTTCTTAAGTGTCTTCTCAATATAATGAGATTAAGACATGATAAGTCCATCAGACGTTTTAGAAAATTTAATTCTTAATATAACATTTACGATACCCATGTCTTTCATATCAAATTTACTGAAAAATATTCTCTTAGTATATTTAGTGATATCCTTATTACTTCCAATGATAAGCATATCATTTAATAGAGTCAACACTGACATAATCACTTTGAGTCTTTTTAATGTAAACATATTTATCACACTGAGTTATTTTAAATCCATTTGACATCATTACATTGTCGACATTTTTCATGCCACTGTTTAGGTGCTTGTTTTGATATATAAAGGGATTTAACAAGTCTATACACTTTTTTTCTTGTCCTAAAACTTTAAAACCTTTTTGGTTGTTCCATGTATATCTCTGCATTTAACTTGCCATTTAAGAAGGCGATTTTCACATCCATTTAATGTATCTCAAAACTATACAATACTAGAATAGATATTGCCATTCGAATGGAGGTTATTCTCATAACAAGTGAGTAAGTATCAAAATTAATCCAATCCTTCCTTTAGATACAAGTCTTTCGTTGTATTTTTCAATTGATCCCTCCACCTTCAATTTTCTCCTAAATATCCACTTGCATCCAATATGTTAATTACCTGGTGAGAGATCCACCAGTTTCCAAGTATGATTTTGAATGATGGATTCAATTTCACTATTTATAGTCTCTTTCTAGAAAGGAGCTTCTAGAGTTAACTTTACTTCATCGAAACTTCTAGGCTCACCTTCTAACATATAAGTTAGAAAATCTAGACTAAAAGACTTTGAAGTCTTTGTCCTTTTGTTGCGTCTAGTTTTGAGGTCATCATCTTTCTCATCTTTATCTATATTCTCTCGATGACTACTAGGGGCAGTGTCGTAAAATCTTTTGAAATAACTTGAATCAGGGGCATTATTATGCAAAAATATATCGTCGAAGAAATATGCATTTGTAGATTCATTAACAATGTTTGTGTGTATATCAGGAATCTCTAATTTATGAACAAGAAATTGATATGCTCTACTATTAGTTGCATAACCAATGAAGGTGAAATAAACAATTTTTGTTTCTAATTTAATCCTTTTAGGATTAGGAACCACTACCTTTGCAAGATACCCCAACACTTTGAGATATTTGTAAGAAGGTCTTTGACTTTCCATAATCCATATGGTGACTTATTTTTTTTTATGAGACGTTTTATTAAGAAGGTATTTTACAAAAAGCAAAGCTCCCCCCCCCCCCCCCCAACTTGAGTTCTAAGGTAAACCTAAAATTATCAACATAACATCCATCATCTATTTTAGAGTTCGATTTTTACGTTAAAAATTATGTTAGATTGAGTTAATTAAGGAGTGAAAGTTTGACGAATAATTTCGTGTTTGGAACTAAATTATTCAAAAGGGGAATCATATTCACATCCTCTATCGCTTTGAGCCACTTTAATCTTTTTGCTAAGTTGATTCTCATCCTTGTTTCGAAGCAAGTAACCATAACAATATCTTGTGCAATCATCAATAAAAGTAATAAAATACTTTTTTCCACCTCTTATTCATACATATTTCAACTCACATATATCACTATTATTAATT
Source organism: Sambucus nigra (assembly GCA_949130495.1). Classification (NCBI taxonomy): domain Eukaryota; kingdom Viridiplantae; phylum Streptophyta; class Magnoliopsida; order Dipsacales; family Adoxaceae; genus Sambucus; species Sambucus nigra. The sequence goes on from OX422213.1 coordinate 76,555,582, forward strand.
AACTCAAGAAGGTTCGAACTTCTTTTAACTGATTGAGAAGATATTTTAGTTAACTTAGATTCCACACATGTTTCATACTTGTGATTTGATTTAATACTAAATTTAGTATTGAGTCTAAATGAATTAATCTATAAATAGTATCATAATTAACATGACCTAATCTACCATGCCACGCATTACAGGACTTAAGTAAGTAAGCAAAAGATATGTTATTATTATTAGTCAGCATATCAACCATTACAATAAGTTTAAAGAGCCCATCGCTCAAATATCCTTTCCCTACGTACATATCACTTTGAGCGAGTAAAATTTATCAGATTCAAACACTGGTTTAAATCCCTTCTTTCCAAGCAAGAATCCAAAAACCAGGTTCTTTTGAATGTCTGGTATATGAAGCAGGTCATTGAGAGTGAGTTCATTTCTCGAAGTCATATTGAGTATAACATTTCCTTTCCCTTCAACCATTGAAGTAGAAGAGTTTTCCATGAAAAATTGCTCCTTATGATCAGAATTTTGGTAGCAAGTAAACATATTCTTATCAGAGCATATGTGACGAGTGTCCTCAGTGTCCACCCACCATTCTCTAGTATTTTCCCACCATATTGACTTCAGAAACCATGGACAAAAGGCTCAAATCGGTAATATCATTTTAAAGGTTCTCAACCTCAGTGACATTAGCTTATATAGACTTTTTTTCCTTATTCCCTTGACGTTTGTGCTTATGAAAATCTTTATCAAAATGTCTCAACTTTCACACATAAAGCATTTGCGATCGAACTTTTTAAAATTCCCACCTTTTGGTTATTTAAAAGGATTCCCTTGGTTCAAACACTTTCTTTTATTATTCTTACTATTTTCCCCTTCTTCCACAACATATTCTTTGGATTCCATAGGATTTCCATTTTTCTTCTCGGATGCACGATTATCCTCTTACATCTTTAAACTCACAATTAAGTCCCCAAGCCCCATTTATTTACGTTTTTGTTTCATATAATTTCTAAAATCTTTATAAGATGGTGGAAGTTTTTCAATCATTGTCGCCACTTAGAATGATTCAATAAATTCTATTTTTTTAGAAAATATTTCATAAAAAATTAGTTGAAGCTGTTTTACTTGATTCATGACAATCTTTGAATCAATTATTTTAAAATCCAAGAATCTATCGATTATGAATTTTTTCATTCTGGCATTTTTCATTTTGTATTTTTTATCGAAAGACTCCCATACCTCTTTAGCCATTTTAAGAGGGTTGTGCAAATTATACATTGTGCTTTCCAAATTGTTGAGGATATAGTTCTTGTATAGAAAATTAAAGTATATCCATGCACCCACCGCAACAGTAATCTGTCGGCCAGTCTCATCTTCTTTCAGAGTTGGTTCCTCTTCATAAAGGATTTGGTCAAGTTCAGAGTTGTCAAATTAAACAACATTTAATGTTGCCAATGTTTAAAATCAATCCCTTTGAATTTTTTAGGCATTTCACCATGTCCAACAAATGTTTGTATAATCACAATGGGAAAAGCTGGAGTAGAAGCCATTTAGGTTTTGAATATGAATTATAATAAACATACCACAATATATATGAGTGGACATATTATATAAATATAATTACACTATTTTTATTGAATATGGATATCAATAAAACTTGCAAACAAACACCAACTTTAACGTATAATAATATAAATACAATAAAACTAAACTGTATCTTCGAATGAACAAAAAGTATTTAATTTCACATAAATAACTCGCACAGTATATAAACAATTTTATAAACATGTAGTAATCAAAAAAATGTTTTCTGATTATATAGAAATAATTTCTGGAACACACAGATTATTAAAACACTGACTCTGTAGTTTTATTAATATAGAAAATCATTACAAAAATTAATTTAATTTTTATCAAAAATGATTTTTCACTAATTATAGAATAAAAAAAAATACATTTATGTAATAAATCTGAATAAATACACAAACTTACAATGACAAATTGAAGATTAGTCTGATTGAGGCAAGTGTTCAACACCTTGTCCTTAAGATGAGATTCGCCCCTCCCCCCCCCCCCCCCCCCCCCCAATGGTGCTTTATGAACTCAACGAAAATCATCTTTGAGGATACAATAATCTACACTTGCAATAGTATCACTCCAAATTGCGAGTAACGGGGGAACAAACAATAGAAGAAGTCCCTCCATTTTAAACATAAATGGAGACTAATTTAGACAGAAACTCATGGCCAAAAAAGGCCACAGAAAAAAACAAATCCAAACCACCAATTTACACAAACTTAAATGGCGGTTAGAAACATTAAAAACTGTCCATAACTGTCACAGTAGATGGAAAAAGCAAAATGAAAATTAGTCCAGAAATAAACGAAATACGCACTAAACAAAGTTAATACCAAGCCCACGATACATGCCCATTCATGTGTCGAGCCGGATCGGGTGGGCTGCGGCGTGCGCGCTTGGACTTGAAAGTCAGTCCAAGCCCATATAAGTCCTCCCACATTCAACGAGTTAAGATACCCCAAGGGCACCAAGCCTAAAATCCAAAAATGGATTATATTATAATATATATATTTCTCTTATTCTATCTAAGTGAGACATTGACTTTTCCACAACACTTCAACCAAATTTCGTTTCCCAAGTGGATAGTTTAAATAATAATTTCTCATTCATTAATTTATGGTTTAGACATGTGAGTATACCATGTTATTCTCCTCATAGAGGAGAACGGGTTACAACTTTGATTTATCTAGAAATACGTGTGGGCCCGATATTAAATTGATCTCAAAGTTGACGAAAATATTATTTTGTCAACCCATTTAAAACATCATAAATCTTAACATAAACTGCTCTGGTTGTTTGTTTGTTTTAGTCATAATTATTTTTTAAGAAGATGAAGGGATTTTATGTTTAGTGAATATGCGGCTGTCAACCGCATATATAAGTTAACACGTGTAAGTCATGTTAGTTAATGATGGAATTAATCCTTCTCAATCTGAGATTGACAATTGTAACTGACATTCTCAAATTTAAATATATAATATTTTTGTCAATATTTTGAACATTCCATTATTTTTTAAAACATATGTTTTTAATGAATTATTTTAGAAAAAAAGTAAAATTAGATGACTTATTCCCAATCCCAACAAAGACCCAGGTTGAACGATGACATCAAGAATGGGGTAAAATGATGTGTTCATCTTCAGAATCTTTGCAAACTATTCATAGTTCCATGTCCCATGCAAATGCTACTAGTCTTTGGACTAGCCAATGTTTCCACTTGGGAATGTTGTTCCATCTAGATCAAGAAAAAATGTGGGTGGTAAAGTCACTTCTTATCCTGTGTAGGTACACTTGTGAGACTAAGACATGGTGGTAGAAATAACTCATTTAATCCTTCAATGTCCATCACAATATAAAAAATCTCAACTTATTATTTCAACCGATTATATTTGAGGGTCACAAAGACCCAATTTTGAAGTCATTCAACAAATCTCTGGTACACCACATGTAAAATAATTTCGATATTTTTTTGGTAATAGCTCTAGGTAGATATAATTTTTTTCTAAAACAGTCCTACTTGAGATTGTTGTCCCATATCAACCATAGGGGAGGGTTTAGCCTAGACAGGGTTGATGAAAAATTTACAAATTCTTCTCATTTATCCGTGTATTAAAACCTACTCAACTTAGGTAAAATCAATGTAATTAAGAAAGATATAGATAAAGAGTAAGAAAGATGAAAACTAAGGTTTAACCTATCACATGCCTTAAAATGTCACTCGGAAAACTCCAATATCAGCAATCTTCATGTCATGGAGATCAAACATTTTACCAAGAACGTAACTCTAAGTTGTTTTAAGAGAGATATACTACACCCTTACCAAGAACTTTTTTAAATCCCTCTAGTTATGCAACACACACTCTCAAGTAAGGAAAATACTTTTACTTAAAGACAAAATAACATATTGTTTCTTATAATGTTGATAAAATAAATCTCTCTAGATAGTGAAATATGTTGGAAAATTGGAACTTAAATGGGTATTTAAAGCTGTCCAGATTTTTCTGGACAGATTTTTGAGCAACTTTGAGCTCAAATTTAGGTGGAACCCACACTACGAAAATTGTGGGACCATATACGAACGCGTTCACCTCCGCAAGGAGATTAACGTAGTATATTCATATGTCCAATTTCAATAAGTTATGAATGATAATTATGTCCCCAAAGTGACTCACAAAGCAATGGAAGTTAATGAATTGGGTGTGTTTTAACTCTTGTCCCACATTGGAAGAGTAGTGGAATTTTGATGAGTTAATAACACCCCAAGTATGGACTAAGGCTTGGATGCCTTTTGGGTATCCCAACTCTTTGAAGGGGAGATGACCTAAGCTATGCTCGGGTTGACTTTCGGCTCGGCTCGGCTCGGCTTGGGCTTAATTCTTAAATTTTTGGGCCGAATCTAATTAACTTTCTGGACTTTAATTAATTAATTACAAAATTAATTAATATTTAATTAACTGATAATCAGTTAATTCCAAGAGTCAGCAGTTAACCAAATTAACTGCTTTGACAGTTAATTTCGGTTTTGACTGTTCCCAACAGTCAAGACATTTACTATAAATAAAATGTTTCCCCCTCAGTTTTAACTACTGAAAAAATTCTGAAATTCCTACTGCATTATTTCCTCTGCCCAGAAAATTCTTTTCTTCATTTTCTGCATTGCATGTTCTTGGTTGTGTTGAGTACAAAACACAGAAATTGTGTTCGCTGGGATTAGTCATTGCTGTGCTGCTTGATTAAATCCGAAAATCCGTTCTATCTTGGGAGGCAATTATTCATTAAACTCAAGCACGTTGGAGGAATAATTTGGCCTTAAGGAGACTGTTCAACAGGGCTCGAATTTCTTTCTAATTATTATTATTTCTGCAAATTCTAGTAAGTATTTCATTCCTATAATTCTGTTTCTATTCTGTCATCGTTCATAATTCTGTACAATTGTTATTTATAAATAGTAGACATAACAATCTTAAGACAAAATTATTTAGTTCTACTGTTTTTTGTGTACAGAATTTTTTTATTACAGAAATTTATTTGTTGGAAATAAATCTGTTTTCACAGAAAAATGAATTAATTTACTGCTTTATTGTAGAAATTAGTAAAACAGTTTTGATATAGAAATTAGTTTCTATACTGTTTTTATATTCTGTTTTAGAAAATAAATTTTATTTGTGTACTCTTGTTAAAATCTGTTTATCTAATTTTTTTTTTAATCTTAAATTATAATTCTGTTTTGTACGGAATTTTTTTTTATTATTAAAAATTAGTGTGACACATATTTTAAAATTTTAATTCTGTTTTGTACGGAATTCTGTTTATATTATACTTTTATTCTGAATTATTATTTGAATTCTTTTGGAATTCATTTATTGTGAATTATATTTGGAGGAAATTGGTGCATAGAATTTTGTATTCTGTTTTGATTAATTCATTATATATGAATTTTATCATTAATAAAAATTCTGTTTTTGTAACAGAAATGGAATCACAAAGTACGAACACTACTCCTACGAAACTGATTGTCACCAACACAATAAATAACAATTGTACAGAATTATGAACAATGACAGAATAGAAACAGAATTATAGAAATGAAATACTTACTAGAATTTGCAGAAATAATAATAATTAGAAAGAAATCCGAGCCCTGTTGAACAGTCTCCTTAAGACAAAATTATTCCTCCAACGTGCTTGAGTTTAATGAATAATTGCCTCCCAAGATGGAACGGATTTTCGAATTTAATCAAGCAGCACAACAATGACTAATCCCAGCGAACACAATTTCTGTGTTTTGTACTTAACACAACCAAGAACATGCAATGCAGAAAATGAAGAAAATAATTTTCTGGGCAGAGGAAATAATGCAGTAGCAATTTCGGAATTTTGGAGAGTTTATTTTTTCAGTAGTTAAAAACTGAGGGGGAAACATTTTATTTATAGTAAATGTCTTGACTGTTGGGAACAGTCAAAACCGAAATTAACTGTCAAAGCAGTTAATTTGGTTAACTGCTGACTCTTGGAATTAACTGATTATCAGTTAATTAAAGATTAATTAATTTCGTAATTAATTAATTAAAGCCCAGAAAGTTAATTAGATTCGGCCCAAAAATTTAAGAATTTTTAAAAGCCCAAGCCCAAGCCCAAGCCCGAGCCGAACGGAACCGAGCCGAGCCGAGCCGGCCGGACGGACGGACAGACGCGTGTGGACTTTTGACCGAAAGTCAACCCGAGCATAGCTTAGGTCATCTCCCCTTCAAAGAGTTGGGATACCCCCAAGGCATCCAAGCCTTAGTCCATACTTGGGGTGTTATTAACTCATCAAAATTCCACTACTCTTCCAATGTGGGACAAGAGTTAAAACATACCCAATTCATTAACTTTCATTGCTTTGTGAGTCACTTTGGGGACATAATTATCATTCATAACTTATTGAAATTGGACATATGAATATACTACGTTAATCTCCTTGCGGAGGTGAACGCGTTCGTATATCGTCCCATAATTTTCGTAGTGTGGGTCCCACCTAAATTTGAGCTCAAAGTTGCTCAAAAATCTGTCCAGAAAAATCTGGACAGCTTTAAATACCCATTTAAGTTCCAATTTTCCAACAATCCCCCACATGAATGATATATCGCTATAAATAAAACAAAACAGATGCTGATGCAGATGCAGACACAGGTTGAGTAAAACTGAAGACTTATTGCATCGGGAGAAGTAGCCTAGTGGCCTTGAACTTTCCTTAGTGATATACTATCGGATTTACTTGGTTAATCAGTAGACTTCACGTCCTTGAACCGTCAACCGTTTTTGTAAACCTAGACAACAGTATTCACACAACAATTCTTCAACACAGTTGGTTCTCACGTTTGTGTTCATTTTGGCCGTGAACACCACTTGGTTCCGCAAGTATTTTAGAGAATATGCCTTTCATTATTCTCATAGAAGTGCCCCCCTTCTTACTTACGTAGGTGACTTCCATAAAGAGTATTCTGCAATACCCCACTTAGACGTACTAAGATATAGATGTCATTAAAAGCATAACTTATCCTAATTTCACGGCAGATATGCACTGTCTCATCTTTGGAATGGATAGGATTAAATATCCTCCAGTGCTTACTGAATACAACGTAGTTCGGTTTGCCCATTGAACCTAGATCTTGGGATCTCCAGTCAGCTAGGTTGGGTTGCCACTATATTGATTCTTATTTATTTATAGGCTTTAGACCCATTCCTCTCGATGATCTTTCAACTTGCTCTCGGTTTAAACCTTTCGTTAGTGGATCCGATATATTATCTTTTGACTTTACATAGTCAATTGAGATAATTCCGTTTGAGAGAAGTTGTCTAACGGTATTGTGTCGATGACGAATATGTCGTGACTTTCCGTTATACATGTGATTTTGTGCCCTTCCAATCGCTGATTGGCTATCGCAATGTATACATATTGCGGGCACAGGTTTAGACCAATTTGGAACATCCTCTAAGAAATTTCGAAGCCATTCAGCTTCTTCTCCAGCTTTGTCTAGTGCAATGAATTCAGATTCCATTGTCGATCTAGCAATGCACGTTTGTTTTGAGGATTTCCAAGATACGGCTGCACCTCCGAGGGTAAACACATACCCACTCGTAGACTTAGAGTCTTTTGTGTCAGATATCCAATTTGCATCGCAATGTCCTTCAAGAACAACTGGATATTTTGAGTAATGCAATCCATAGTTTTGAGTATATTTTAAATAACCCAAAACTCTCAATATTGCTTTCTAGTGATCTCTTCCTGGATTACTCGTAAATCGACTTAGCTTACTTATTGAGTATGCTATGTCTGGTCGCGTACAGTTCATGATATACATTAAACTGCCGATAATACGAGAATATTCTAGTTGAGATATGCTTTCACCATTATTTCTTGCTAGATGTAAATTTACATCTACAGGTGTCTTAGTAGGACTAATATCATACTTCTTGAATTTTTCAAGTACTTTCTCAATGTAATGTGATTGAGATAATATAAGTCCATCCGATGTTCTAGAAATTTTAATTCCTAATATAACATCGGCGATTCCCATATCTTTCATGTCAAATCTACTACTCAACATTTGTTTTGTAGTTTTGACAATTTCCAAGTTACTACCCATGATAAGCATATCATCAACATAGAGGCATACAATGACATATCCATTTTGAATGTATTTAAAGTAAACACATTTATCGCATTCATTGATTTTGAAACCATTTGATAACATTGCATTATCAAATTTTTCATGCCATTGTTTAGGTGCTTGTTTTAATCCATATAGTGATTTAACAAGCTTACATACTTTTCCTTCTTGTCCGGGAGCTTTGAACCCTTCAGGTTGCTCCATATAAATTTCCTCGTCTAGTTCACCGTTTAAGAATGCAGTTTTTACATCCATTTGATGTATTTCAAGTCCATTAATAGCAGCTATTGCTATTAACATCCGAATGGACGTTATTCTTGTTACCGGTGAATATGTGTCGAAGTAATCCAACCCTTCCTTTTGCCTATAGCCTTTAGCTACAAATCTAGCTTTATATTTGTCAATTGATCCATCGGCCTTCAATTTATTTTTGAAGATCCATTTATAACCTAACGGTTTTGAACCTGGTGGAAGATCCACTAGTTCCCATGTATGATTTTGTAATATGGATTCAATTTCACTATCAATTGCTTCTTTCCAATTGGAAGCATCGGGTAAGGATATAGCTTCTTTATACGATTGAGGTTCATTTTCTAACAAATATGTTAGAAAATCCGGACCGAAAGAAGTCGAGGTTTTTGCTCTTTTACTACGTCTTGGTTCATCCTCTATTGATTCAATAGGTTGATGAGTACCACTTGTAGTAGCTTGATTTGTCCTTTTAGGAGGACCAGATTCTCGGGTCATGTTATACGGGAATTCATTTTCAAAAAATGAAGCATCTCTCGATTCAATAACCGTATTTACATGAATGTTCGAAATCTCAGATTTACAAACTAGAAATCGATATGCACTGCTATTAGTAGCATAACCGATGAATACACAATCCACGGTTTTTGGCCCTATTCTTACCTTTTTAGGTTTAGGAACCATCACTTTGGCTAAGCACCCCCACACTCGTAAATATTTATAAGAGGTCTCCGACCTTTCCATAATTCATAAGGTGTCTTGTGAGTCTTTTTGTGAGGTACTTTATTGAGAATGTAATTAGCAGAAAGTAAGGCTTCCCCCCACAAATTTTGTGGAGCTCCTGAACTTAATAACATTGAGTTCATCATTTCTTTCAAAGTACGGTTTTTGCGTTCAGCAACACCATTCGATTGAGGAGAATAAGGAGCGGTTGTTTGATGAATAATCCCATTTTCAGAACAAAATTCCTCAAATGGATATTCATATTCACCTCCTCTATCACTTCTAATAGCCTTTATCGTTTTGCTTAATTGATTCTCAACTTCATTTTTATATTGTTTAAATGCATTAATAGCCTCATCTTTACTATGTAACAAATATACATAGCAATATTTTGTGCAATCGTCAATAAAAGTAATAAAATACTTTTTCCCACCTCTAGTTTGAATAAATTTTAAATCACAAATATCGGTGTGAATTAAATCTAAAGGTTCAGTTATCCTTTCAATAGAATGGAAAGTTAATCTAGCTAATTTAGATTCCACACAAATTTCACATTTATGATTTTTATCAATATTAAATTTTGGCAAAAATTCCAAGTTAATTAATCTACGCAATGTATCAAAATTAACATGTCCCAATCTAGCATGCCAAATATTAGATGACTCAATCAAGTAAGAAGAACTAGCAACTTCATTCATTGAAAAAGATGTTTTAGGGGTTACAGTAAGAACATTCAGTTTAAAGAGCCCCTCATTTAGGTAGCCCTTTCCTACATACATGTCATTTTTAGACAACACAAAGCGATCAGACACAAACACAAGCTTGAAACCATTCTTAGTAAGGAGAGATCCAGAAATCAGATTCTTTCGGATATCAGGCACGTGAAGAACATTGTTGAGAGTAAGTTCCTTTCCAGAAGTCATTTTCAAAGCAATCTTTCCTTGTCCCACCACCTTAGAAGTGGAAGAATTTCCCATAAAAAGGTTCTCCTCATTTTCCAAAGGCTTATAGGTGAAGAACATCCATTTGTTTGCACAAATGTGTCGTGTGGCTCCAGTGTCCACCCACCATTCCTTGGTATTTCCAACCAAGTTACATTCAGAGACAACAGCAGAAAGATTCATATCCGCCAAATCATTGGTGATATGCTCACCCTCAGTCACATTTTCTTGAGAGTTATTTTTATTTTGCTTCTTAGGCTTACGACACTCACTTGAGCGGTGTCCCGGTTTATCACAATTGTAGCATTTGCCTTTGAACTTTTTCTTGTTATGTTTGGAAGTGCCTTCCCCATCATATTTTCGTTTGTTCTTTTTAGGACCTTCAACGACATGGACCTTTCTTTCTATCGGATTCTTCCCACTTTTCTTTTGAGACTCACGGTTGTCTTCTTCGATTCTTAGCCTGACCACCAACTCCTCCACATTCATCTCCTTACGCTTGTGCTTGAGATAGTTTTTGAACAAAGTCCAAGAAGGTGTCAACTTTTCAACAATTGCAGCAACTTGGAAAGTTTCACTAATTGACATTCCTTCAGCATGAATGTCGTGGAGGATTACTTGGAATTCTTGCACTTGCGAGATTACAGATTTAGAATCAACCATTTTGAAGTCTAGAAAATGCCCAACGATAAATTTCGTCATCCCAGCATCTTCAGTTTTATACTTCTTTTCCAAAGAATTCCATAATTCCTTTGAAGTTTTGATAGTGCAATAGACATGGTACAAAGTCTTGTCCAAGTAGGCCAAAATATAATTTCGGCATAGGTAGTCCGAGTGCTTCCAAGCATCGACAACAGCAACCTTTTCAGCGTCATCTCCCTCTTGAATAGAGGGGCAATCTTCATATACAAACCTGCCCAGTTGGCAGGTAGTGAGATAGAAGTACATTTGTCCTTGCCAACGTTTGAAGTCAGCCCCAATGAACTTTTTCGGTTTCTCCCCGTGTGGCATAGATACGGGTGCAGTCACATTTGTGTTGGTGACAATCAGTTTCGTAGGAGTAGTGTTCGTACTTTGTGATTCCATTTCTGTTACAAAAACAAAATTTTTATCAATGATAAAATTCATATATAATGAATTAATCAAAACAGAATACAAAATTATGTGCACCAATTTTCTCCAAATGTAATTCACAATAAATGAATTCCAAAAGAATTCAAATAAAAATTCAGAATAAAAGTATAATATAAACAAAATTTCATACAAAACAGAATTAAAATTTTAAAATCTGTGTCACACTAATTTTTAATAATAAAAAGAATTCCGTACAAAACAGAATTATAATTTAAGATTAAAAAAATTTAGATAAACAGATTTTAACAAGAGTACACAAATAAAATTTTATTTTCTAAAACAGAATATAAAAATAGTATAGAAACTAATTTCTATATCAAAACTGTTTTACTAATTTCTACAATAAAGCAGTAAATTAATTCATTTTTTTTCTGTCAAAACAGATTTATTTCCAACAAATAAATTTCTGTAATAAAAAAAATTCTGTACACAAAAAACAGTAGAACAAAATAATTTTGTCTTAAGATTATTATGTCTACTATTTATAAATAACAATTGTACAGAATTATGAACGATGACAGAATAAAAACAGAATTATAGAAATGAAATACTTACTAGAATTTACATAAATAATAATTAGAAAGAAATCCGAGCCCTGTTGAACAGTCTCCTTAAGACAAAATTATTCCTCCAACGTGCTTGAGTTTAATGAATAATTGCCTCCCAAGATAGAACGGATTTTCGAATTTAATCAAGCAGCACAACAATGACTAATCCCAGCGAACACAATTTCTGTGTTTTGTACTCAACACAACCAAGAACATGCAATGCAGAAAATGAAGAAAAGAATTTTCTGGGCAGAGGAAATAATGCAGTAGGAATTTAGGAATTTTTTCAGTAGTTAAAACTGAGGGGGAAACATTTTATTTATAGTAAATGTCTTGACTGTTGGGAACAGTCAAAACCGAAATTAACTGTCAAAGCAAATAATTTGGTTAACTGCTGACTCTTGGAATTAACTGATTATCAGTTAATTAAATATTAATTAATTCCGTAATTAATTAATTAAAGCCCAGAAAGTTAATTAGATTCGGCCCAAAAATTTAAGAATTTTTATAAGCCCAAGCCCAAGCCCAAGCCCGAACCGAAATTGCGATAGCCAATCAGCGATTGGAAGGGCACAAAATCACATGTATAACGGAAAGTCACGACATATTCGTCGTCGACACAATACCGTTAGACAACTTCTCTCAAACGGAATTATCTCAATTGACTATGTAAAGTCAAAAGATAATATATCGGATCCACTAACGAAAGGTTTAAACCGAGAGCAAGTTGAAAGATCATCGAGAGGAATGGGTCTAAAGCCTATAAATAAATAAGAATCAATATAGTGGCAACCCAACCTAGCTGACTGGAGATCCCAAGATCTAGGTTCAATGGGCAAACCGAACTACGTTGTATTCAGTAAGCACTGGAGGATATTTAATCCTATCCATTCCAAAGATGAGACAGTGCATATCTGCCGCGAAATTAGGATAAGTTATGCTTTTAATGACATTTATATCTTAGTACGTCTAAGTGGGGTATTGCAGAATACTCTTTATGGAAGTCACCTACGTAAGTAAAAAGGGGGCCACATCTATGAGAATAATGAAAGGCATATTCTCTAAAATACTTGCGGAACCAAGTGGTGTTCACGGCCAAAATGAACACAAACGTGAGAACCAACTGTGTTGAAGAATTGTTGTGTGAATACTGTTGTCTAGGTTTACAAAAACGGTTGACGGTTCAAGGACGTGAAGTCTACTGATTAACCAAGTAAATCCGATAGTATATCACTAAGGAAAGTTCAAGGCCACTAGGCTACTTCTCCCGATGCAATAAGTCTTTAGTTTTACTCAACCTGTGTCTGCATCTGCATCAGCATCAGCATCCGTTTTGTTTTATTTATAGCGATATATCATTCATGTGGGGGATTGTTGGAAAATTGGAACTTAAATGGGTATTTAAAGCTGTCCAGATTTTTCCGAACAGATTTTTGAGCAACTTTGAGCTCAAATTTAGGTGAGACCCACACTACGAAAATTGTGGGACCATATACGAACGCGTTCACCTCCGCAAGGAGATTAACGTAGTATATTCATATGTCCAATTTCAATAAGTTATGAATGATAATTATGTCCCCAAAGTGACTCACAAAGCAATGGAAGTTAATGAATTGGGTGTGTTTTAACTCTTGTCCCACATTGGAAGAGTAGTGGAATTTTGATGAGTTAATAACACCCCAAGTATGGACTAAGGCTTGGATGCCTTTTGGGTATCCCAACTCTTTGAAGGGGAGATGACCTAAGCTATGCTCGGGTTGACTTTCGGTCAAAAGTCCACACGCGCGCGTCCGTCCGGCCGACTCGGCTCGGCTCGGCTCGGTTCGGGCTTGGGCATATAAAAATTCTTAAATTTTTGGGCCGAATCTAATTAACTTTCTGGGTTTTAATTAATTAATTACGGAATTAATTAATATTTAATTAACTGATAATCTGTTAATTCCAAGAGTCAGCAGTTAACCAAATTAACTGCTTTGACAGTTAATTTCGGTTTTGACTGTTCCCAACAATCAAGACATTTACTATAAATAAAATGTTTCCCCCTGAGTTTTAACTACTGAAAAAATTCCGAAATTGCTACTGCATTATTTCCTCTGCCCAGAAAATTCTTTTCTTCATTTTCTGCATTGCATGTTCTTGGTTGTGTTGAGTACAAAACACAGAAATTGTGTTCGCTGGGATTAGTCATTGCTGTGCTGCTTGATTAAATCCGAAAATCCGTTCTATCTTGGGAGGCAATTATTCATTAAACTCAAGCACGTTGGAGGAATAATTTTGTCTTAAGGAGACTGTTCAACAGGGCTCGGATTTCTTTCTAATTATTATTATTTCTGCAAATTCTAGTAAGTATTTCATTCCTATAATTCTGTTTCTATTCTATCATCGTTCATAATTCTGTACAATTATTATTTATAAATAGTAGACATAACAAAATATACAGTATATAAATTCATATTAGGATATTGCACGCACGAAGTAATTCAGATGACTCGGTAGTTGGTATGATGCATTGAATGCCTAATAAATCTACATTTTCAATACTGAAGGTTTTTTTAATGGGAGATGAAGAGATTTTATATTTAATAGTTCTATAGCTACCCATTTATATTATTCTCACACACATGCATTTAGTTCATCTAACCATGTATGCAATTATGTGGCACCACATATATCGAACTCTTAATACCCTTTTACTTCCTTTATTCTGCATTCATTGCACTTATTTATATGTATTTCCTTATTTTGTTGGTTTCTTCTTGCCGCCATTCCCCCCCCCTCTCTCGTTATAAATGTCTTTTATCGTTATTCTCCCATTTCTTTCAATATCGAAGGGTTGTTTAATGGGAGATGGAGTGATCTGATATTAAATAGTTCTATAACTATACATTTATATTATTCTCATACAAATCAAGTTTTTAAAGTGCAACTCTCTGAAGAAAGTAATTTTTGCCACATTAAGGAACTAAGCCAGATAGGATTAAGATTGAAGGTATTTTTCAAATTAAAAAATCTTAGGTATTTTCAAATGAAGATGGAGAAATATTTTGCATTCCTATATATATAGAATGTATTATACTCATACTAATCACACAAATTCGAACTTAAGGCCACTACTTTTTGATATTTTTGGTGAGTTCTCTGTCATTTCTTATATTTTCCATTTTCTCTCATACTTCTATACTTTTATACTAATATTTAAAGTTAAATGCACACATCCTATTTAAAGAAATGTTAAAACCATAATATTTTAATGTGTTTGGTAAGGTTGCACGCAACTTGTCTTATACAATTTTTGTGATCATCAAAGATGGTGCATAGGCAATATAGAAAATGTTTGAGGAAATGCCATATAGGAGAAAATAACACTCACTCTGTTAACGAATTCTTTTCATGTTAATTATAACCAAAATAATTTAGAGGGGTTACAAATAATGATTCTAATTTTTCCACTTTTATACCCAAAGCAATAGAGACTAAACAGTGCACGATATTAACATGGAATCAGGTTCAGATAAATTATACGAGTCATGAAAAAAATAATGGTAAAATGATTCATAATATAATTTCCTGTTTCATTCTTTTTTTGTAGCTTTATTTATTTCACATTTCTTATCTTCTTAAATTTGTAGAACATTACCTATAAAGATTCTTCTATGATTAGTTTTTATCAGTACACATGTATAATGTAGATTATCAATTTGGATTATTTTCTTGTTTATTTCAACCGTGTCATTTTAGTGAATTGTGTGTATATGATCAAATCATTACTTGTGGATCGATGTCGCATTTTTGTATATTATATATGTATTTAGTCTTTGCCTCTCTATTTTCGATGAGATTGTTTGTACATAAACTCATACACATATTTTCGTTGATGCATAAGTTTGCATTCATATACTATTGTGTTTTATATTTGACACTCTTGAATTTTTTTACAGTATGGTGTGTTTTGTTAGAAATAAAAGCCTCTTAATTGAGTTAAATCTTGATAAGGAATAGGATTTTATTTTTCATTTTATTAATATGTTTTCCTAATGTTTCATGTAACTCCGTATTAGGAATTACGCTTCTTCTTCTTCTTCTTCTTCTTTTGTTGCTTACTTTAGGTGTAGTGGTCCTTAAATCCATAAGAGGACTTCCTAGGTATTTCTTATCTCGGTGGATATGGAAATTTATAGAAATAGGATATACTGAGATGAGGAGTAAAAAAGGTGTTGGGAATACCATAATAATATGATTTACCACTAAAGTGTTGTAGGTTATGAGATTTTATTTTACATGTTTAGGGACCTGTTACACCAATTGACTAAGGGAACTTATATTGTCATTTAACTTTCTTCTTAGAGGAGTGGAATTCCTTTGGGAACATGTTCTGGGACCCACTACACCAATTAACTGTGTGGATTTACATTGCTCTTTAACTTTCTTATTGGAGGAGTGGAATTCACTTGAGAACACAGGTGTAGAATAAAAATTCAGTTTGATGATTCTCCAAATTGGGCTATATTATTATGAAAGAAGCCTTGTAAAATGATTTACAATTGTTTTGAGAAAAAAATAGTTCTTTTACCAATTTTGAATACATATTGAACATGATATAATAATTAGTTTATGCTCAAATTATTTAGGTCTTTCTTAATTTTTAAATATCTTAAGTACCTTCGATTTTTATTTTTATTTAATATATTCATAATTAATAAAATAATTCACTTATTCTTTAGGTCGCAATTTTTAGTTTCGATAAAATTTTTGAGTGCAATCTAAGTTAAAATTTCGATAAAAGTTGAATAGAGTCAACGCATCACGTGAGTTGGATGGTAGTTATTTCTATAACTCACATACATCTTTACCAATAAACTTAATGACACTCTTAAAGAATTGTAGATGATTATAGCGGTTAAAGAGGTTCAATGATAGAAACGAGATTAATAAAATAATTTAATATGTTATATTGATTCCTTGCTCATACTAGAGAAGGAGATTATCTATTTAATACCATATGGAAAATTATACTCTTTGTAAAACCCAAATGGTCACATTATTATTATTGCTAAAATTAAAAGAGGAAGAAAATTACCCAAAGAGATATCCTATTGCAAAAAATATTATGGCTGAGTCATAGACTAGGTCACTCTCTTTAAGGTGTTTCACCGCTCTATCCAAAATTGTGTTGCAGTCCTTGTAATTTCCCGTCACCCTAAGGATAAAACAACCTTCATAGTAATTTATGTTCTTGAATTTCCATATCACAATAGACAACTCGTAATACTCATCACCCATTTAGAATTAATTTCTCAATATCGCAGTTTTGTATTTTGAAGGAGTAAATATTTCACGAGAAATTTTTTTGCAGAGAGAATTATTTTTTGGGACAGAAAGACAGTTTTTTTTTGTATTTAAAAGACAATGACTGAAAGCCTACTTTAAAGATAATAACCAAAACGTTAACGATTGCTAGTGGGAAGAGAAAAATGGGAAGAAGTTAGGAATGTGGGTTGAAAAAGGTCTTCCATTTTTGAAACGTGTAAAAAAATAATAAGTCAAAATAATTTTTTATCTTTTGTTAAGATATTTTTAATTTAAAAACTAATATTTTTTTCCTAAAAAAGAAAATGAACACAACCTAAGCCAAAGACCCAGGATCCAGATATGAGCACGGGTTAGGCTGATCATTACGGATGGCATACGATGTGTGAGCTTTGGCCCAATAAATTCACCCCCCCTCCCCCCAATGCACACGAAATTCTAATGCCCAATGGGCTTGCCCATTAGTGTAAAAATGCCATTTGATATACCACTCCAATATTGTAGCTTCTTCTATTATGATTTGTGTAAATAGGTTGGGTGCATATTTTATTTAAAAAGTTAAGATATGTGGGTCCTCATGTCATATTTTATCTCCTCCTGTTTCAAACATTTACACACATACAAAAACTCCAACAATTCCCCACTAGTAAATTTTGGAAAACATTTTTATTGAGAAATATAGAATTGTGCATAAGCGAACGTGTCTTTCAACGTGAACCTTCACGTAGTAAAGATGATTCAGAATATATAAGAGTAACAATGGTTTTGAACTCTATCTATAACAAATTTCCACATACAACCCTACTTCGGTGTCGTTCTTAAGCCAAGAAATTATAACCATATGATTTTATCCCAGTATAGGGAATGCTCTAGGAATTTGCCCAAAATTTCTATAAGAAGTGACCACAGTTCCACATTCACATCGGTGAGACTATCAAGGATACTCTCGTAGACAGGTACCCGACTAAAAATAGAGATATAGATCTCATTAAGAGTTATAATTAACTCAACCTTAACTTGCTTCAAAATATCACGCTCTATAGGGATGGACTCGGAGTAAAACCCCGTATACAATAAATAACATGATTCAACCCATATCACTTGTGATTTGTTATTACCCATTGCACCTATTTCTTGGGATCCCCAATCTATAGGTAGGGTTACCATCACAAGTGACTCAATCATCTAAGGGATTTAGTCCCATCTCTTTTGAGGTGTCCCACACAATTTTTTCTTTCTAGTCATTTCGTCAAAAGATCAACCAAGTTCTCCTCAAACCATATGTGATCCACTCTCACAGCACATGTAGAGATAAACTCTCGAATGGCACTGTATTTGCGACTTATTTTTTTCCTTTTACCGTTACAGTATTGATTCTTAACTTTTGCAATAGCCGCAGTACTATCGCAGTGGATAAGAATGGCTGGTATTGATCTCTTCCATAATGGAATATTTGATAGAAGGTTTCTCAACCAACCTACCTCCTCACTGACTGTAGCTAGCGCTATTATCTCTGAATCCATTATGGACTAACTAAAATAGCTCGTTTCTTAGACTTCTATAAAACTGCACCACCAACGATACTAAATATGTACCCACTAGTAGCCTTAGAGTCATCAAATAGGGTATTCATATCAGTATCGCTAAATCCTCCACGGACAACGCGTTGCTTTTGATAGTGTAATCTTAGGTTCATGTCCCGTTAAAGGTACCACATGAACCTCTCAATAGCATGCCAATGCTCCATACTAGGTCTACTGGTAAATCTACATAGTAGTCCCACAATATAAGCTATGTCAGGTTTAGGGCAATCTGTAACATAACGTAGGCTATCAATGATGCTCGCATACTGAGTTTGGTTAACACGGTCACCACTATTCTGAAAAATAACTTTACACTAGGGTTAAATGGAGTAATATCAGGTTTATAATTAAAGTAATCATATTTCTTTAGAATTTTCTCAATATAATGAGATTGGTCTAAAGAAAGTCCCTTTTTCAGACCAAGTAATTTCAATTCTCAATATTATAATAGTTTTACCCAAATCCTTAATATCAAATTTGACACACAAGAAATATTTAACATTATCAATGGAATGAGTATTTATTGTGGTCATCCACATAAAAATCCACATAGATTCATTAGGTTCTGAAGTTTTTAGAATAAAATTGCTAGTGGATGTCGAGCCTCCGCTATTTCTCAATTTAAAAGAAAATTTACCTTGATAAAAATTAGCATCATTTGATTCAATAATAACTTAATTTTTCAAATCATATCATCTATATAATTTGCTATTAAAGGCATAGCCAATAAAAGCACATGCATATGCTTTAGTAGATAATTTAGACCTATTAGGGTCTAAAATACGTATATAAGCTTAGCACTCACACGTTCTAATATATGACATGTTTGGTTTAATATTTTTCTAAATTTCATAAGGAAATATTTTTTTTTAGTGTTAGGAATCATATTAATCACGTGACAAACCATTAAACTAATTTCTCCCCACGAATGTGAAGAAACCCCTGAACTTAATAAAATAATGACTACCAATTCAGTTAAAGTACTATTTTCTACCTTACCATTCATTAGTAGAATAAGTTTTTTTTTCATGAATAATACCGTGGGTTTATGAAATTCAGTAAAAGGTCCAGAATCATATTAAGTACCTTTATCACTACGTTGTCTCTTAATTTTTCGGTTCAATTATCTTTTATTTTCATTTAAGAAAATTTTAAACATGTCAAACTCTTCACTTGTATTTTACATTAAATATATAAATCAATCATCTGAGAAATCATCAATAAAATTAATAAAGTAACGTTTTCCATTTATACCTGTAATTCCATATAATTAACATAGGTCTGAATGAATTAAGTGAAGTGGTTCAAATTCTCTTAAAACAGATTTATGTGGGGTCCTTGAAATGTTTACTTAACCACACCACTCACATTTTTCAAAATCATTTAGTGATAATTCTAAGATTAATCCTAAATTATTCATATTTTTGACAAGTCTTTTATTAGCGTGACAAAGTTTAACACGCCACACATTAAAAGAACAAACAATATAAGCAAAAGGGGATAATTTATTATTAGCATTAATATTTTACTTAAACATTTCATCATTGACATAACCTTTGCCTATAAAAATTCCATTTTTAGTAAAATTAAATAAAGCTTCCCCAATGGTCTGAATGAAATCACATTTGTTGAGTAGATAGACAGAAAGCAAGTTTTTCCTTATCTCGGGAGTGTGAAGCACTTTCTTAAGGATCACAATTTTTTCAGAAGTAAATTTCAATTCCCCGCAACTACCAACAACCTCAGTGGAGTGGGAATTACCTATTAACACCCTCTTGTCTTTAGCCACATAATAAGTCTCAAATAAAGAACGATCATAACAGATATGGCGAGAAGAGTCGGTATTTACACACCACCCTTCAACACTGCTAACCATATTGATTTCAGAAAACATTGCACATAAATCATGTTTAGGTAGGTTCACCTAAGGACAAGATGAGGCACATTCCGAAATTTGCAGGCCATATCCAGGCTTATTACACTTAAAGTAGTGAAATTGTCCTATGTTACTAGTCTGTCCATTTCTAGTAGGGTGAATCTTATCTCGATTCTAATCCGGTTTAAAATTTTAATTGTGGATTTTTTTAATTCTTTACATTTTTCCCATTTGGTTTCAAAATAACTCGAGTGCGGTTTTGTTATAATTATTGTTATTAAACACGACAAGAATTTCATCCTTATAATCTTATTTTCGGGCTTCCTCCTCAATTCTCAAACGTGTGATCAAGATTTTAAGTGCTTTTAAGTGAAAATTCTATCGATTTATGTCTTAAAATTATCTTTAAAATCTTTCCAATCGGGAGGTAATTTGTCAATAATAATTGCAACCTCAAATTACTCATTTAACTCCATACCCTCATAAGTAATTTCATGTGAAATATTTTATAAATCATGAGTTTGACAACTACAGATTTGTCATCTCTCATTTAAAATTTCAAATAACGGTTGATTGAATTTTAGTATCTGCCTCCTCGGTATCGTATTTTTTTGATAAAGCCTTCCAAACTTCTTTGGTAGATTTGAAATTGGCATAATAATCATAATCATCATCACTTAGGCTATTCAAAATATAACTTTTATAGAAAAAATCATTTTCGTGTCAAGTTCATATAAGTAGGGGCTAGGCAAAATAGGTTTGTCTAATTGAACATTGGATGGTAGTTTCTTGGTAGTAAGGTAAAAAAATATTTTTTGTCTCCAAGGTTTAAAATGCAGACCCTCAAATTTGAAAGGTTTGTTAAGAGTTGAAGAGGCATTTTCATTTTTCATAGCAGAATTGAACACCTTAAATTTATTGTTGCTAAAATTAAAAGAGGAATGAAATTATGCAATGTGAAATCCAATTCTAGAAATAAAATGACTGAGTCGCGGATTAGGTCGGTCTCGTTAAGGTGTTTCACGGCTTTGCCCAAAATATTGTTGCAGTCTTAATAATGCCTTATCACCCTGGAATAAAACAACCTCCAAAGTAATTTATTTTTTCAAATTATCGTAACCCAGTAGAAAACTCGTAATACTAATGACCCATTCGAAATTAATTGGTTAATATCACAGTGTTGTATTTTGAGGGATATTTTTGTGAGAAAATAATTTGTAGAGAGAATTATTTTTTGGAAGAGAGAGAATTTTTATGTGTTTTAAAAACAATGGATAAAAGCCTTATTTAAAGAAAATAATTGTAACACCCCGCTCAAAATAATAACGGGTGGCTAGCCCTATACTACATTAAATCAGGAGTTTCAGATGGTCCAGTCTCAACATCAACTGTCGGTACTATATAATATAGGACTAACTACCCGATATCATACAAGCGAGATGTTAAAATTAAATAAAATGTGCAACAGACAACAAACTAACACTACTAATAAAGGAAAGAAAGATGCATGAAAGAACTATGAGAAATGAAATGCTAGAATAAAATGAAATAAATAACTACAACAGAATATACTACAAAAAGTAAACCCGAATAAGTTGTCGGGTCACAGCCCATACAATAAATGGGATGAAATAAATATAAACATGTATATAAATATCCCTTGGGTACAAACCCGATGTACAATATGAATCCTACCTAGAATTTTAAAGAAGTAGGAAGCGGCTACAAGATACATCCCGCAACAGTCCGCACCTGTCACGGCTCCCAAGACTCTGGATAGAAGGTCATCCGGCATCCATGCGGTAGGACACCTGTAGTAATATATATATATATACATGCAGGAGAGAAAAGTAAACGGGGCAGAGCCCGAGTGTGAAAAATATTTAGCAAGTGTGTTAACCGTGCATAATAAATATCGGTGCACTTATTTCATAATTAAAGTGGAATCGCACACTTGTGGAACCCCAACTCACCTCTGTTCTAAAGGCTCGCACCTATTCACGTCTTCAAATTTTAGTTAAATTACCCCCATTTTATTAGGATAACCTAACTTATCATAGGCCTAGCATATACCCACGAGATCTACCTTCCTAACTTAACCCAAGAATCCACCCCTTTTCTAAACACAATTAAGTATTTATTTTCAATCATATGTGCCTTATTAGGCTTAGTGGATTCCGGTTTATACTTTAACCAATTATAATTTAATAAGTTACCCAATATGCATTTGGGTTGAAACATATGATTTAATTTCTAATTAATAAGCATGCAAAATTATTATTGACACAACTTCCCTCCAATTTCAACGTTGCACTGCGTTTCATGCGTGGGGTGTCTAGCAAAGCGAAATCCAAACAAGGAACCACCCCGTTATACTACTCCTTGTCAACGTCGATCCTGGAGATCCATTATACCACACATAAATATCGACAGAACTTCTCTCTACTCTCAACAATGTCGATCATAGAGATCCATAATGCCGTACACACCATAATTGGCAGAACTTTTCTCCAATCTCAACACTGCACTGCGTTTCATGCGTGGGGTATCTCGCAAAGCGAAATCCAAATAAGGAACTACCCCGTTACACTACTCCTTGTCAATGTCGATCCTGGAGATCCATAATGCCATGTATACAATATTATACTACTACTATAACTAACATCACCAATAATATCCTTGGGATGATGTAACCGAAATATTCCTTAAATGCGATACATCAACCCCCATTAATCTAGTACACTATAATCACCCAGGATGTACTCTACAAAGATTCTATATCCTTTCATCTATAGGATATATAATATATATATATATATATATATATATATATATATATATATATATATAGGCATTTCATTCTAACCATATATATATATATACACACACCATCATCCAATCCCATGACCATGTATACATACCATATATGATGTACAAAGGCCATGCACAAATAAATACCCGGCTATATATAGCGCCGATAAACTGCATCAATGCTATCATCTTCCCAGTGCCCGGCTCACGTAGCAATACTGGGGCCACCATGGTGGGACTAAACGACACCCATCTCGTGGTAAACTCACGCACACGACGTCCCGGGAAGCGGTCATAGCTCCTAACCGGCAATGAGACGAAACATGCCCACCACGTCTCATCCCAAAAATACATATATATATCATATAATAACACACGGGACGACTATGACCTTGGGAATATCCACATCCTGCTTTTCTAGCCAGGATGCTCACCCTCTACGCGCGCAACTTCCCAATGATAGCATGAGCGGGGTATGCTTAACCACATAAGTATATATATCATTCACATGCACAATATATATACATCCATATGATCCAATCATATAATTAAACATTAAACCATCATATACGGTTTAAGTATCCATACCACATATGTCCGCAACATAAATATATCCATATTTTCATATCTATATAGATATATAAACATATTTTCACATATCTTTATATACAACTAATTCTCGTTCATAAGTATGAGATATATAAACTCGGCTATAAGTATATATAATCCTCGATATAGAAGCCGTAACCACAATTTCCTTTAAATTTTACCTCGATATGTGAATATAATCTCTCACTTGAAACATATTCAATCATTTTTCCTATGATGAATAGTCTCCCAGAAATCATATGTATATATATATACTTATATACACCACATTAAGGTTATCACCCAAAATTTTGTGTAGGAACCCATCACTACACATTTCATCCATATTCGAAAGTACATAATTACCTTTAGTACTATTTAACCATAGGCACATATATGACTTAATAGTCTAAAACCTCAAATTATTCCAACCTCGTTTCAAGTATTTGAATCCCACCTAAGGTTTAATAGTTCTAAGGAACTCTAAATCTTATTTTGTTCATAATTTATTCCTTAAGTCTATACTCCTCAAGGATGCACAACATCTTCTCTCGTCGGTCCTCAATCATATATAAACTCACTTAGGACCTCGAGTTAGAACTTCCGTCCTCACTGAGATCCCCCACTATACCTAAGGGTATCCATTTTTAATACACGTATGGGCAAAAGAGACTCTCCCTATTCCATTTATAACCATTTCATGATAATCCACCTCTATCATGATAAAAACAATCCGCCAATCACTTAAGTCCCATGTTCCTTTCATTACTAAAAGAGGCATCCCATCCTCCTAAATCAATTTAACATAGGCCCGCAAGCCCCTATTTGACCTAGGGCCCTATTCCCTAGATCTAATATCGTAACCCTTCATATTGAGCCCATTAAGAAAGCCCCTAAGAATAAAACTCCAAAAGAAAAAAGGGGTAAAAGAACTCCAAACTTTGGGCTAAAAATAGGGGACCGGTGGACCTGTCCCAGACCCCCGGTCGACCGCGGGTCCAAATTTTGCCTACGAAGAAATGCAGTAGGTTTTTCCATAAGGCGCGGTCGACCGGTCCCTAGACCGCGGTCGACCGACCATACCAGTTACCTTGGCCGATATTCAAATTTCAGTAAACCCACAACCCTCAAACACCCACATATCATCCTTAAGGCCCCAAATCTTTAACCCAATAATATTTGTAATAAGAAAATCCATCCTACATCTCATCCCAACCATTTATATGCCATCAAACCATATCTAAACATTGATTTCAAGATTTAAACCCAAAAAATCTAGGTTTTGATATTTATACCCAAAATCCGTTTCTTTAACCCACAAATTATGAAATGAAATACGCAAATAAATATTTAGCAAGATTAAACACTTGCCTCAGATTTGTAGAGGTTGGATCGTCCTCGATGTCTCGATTTTGGGCCGGAATGTCCAAACTTTCTTCCTCTCTCTCTTCTTTTCTTCTTCTTTCTCTCTTCTTTCTCCCTCTAATGATTTTTCTCTCTTTCTCTCAAATGAGAATTGGCTTCATCCGTAAGCCTCCAAATCCTTTAAAACATAAACCCAATTTTAAATGTTAATACACAATTTAAATGACTCGTTACTCCAATTCGAGCCAAACATACTTAAAAATATTTCGGAGCCGAAATAAAATCCAATGACTGTCATTTTGACTATCTCGACCCTTCCGGGGTCGATGGTACCCTCAAAATCATCATCCAGAATACTTTAAAATGTCCTCTATTTTTGGGCCTAAGTTCCCAAATTTTGAAATTCTCCAATTAATTAAATTTTATTTTCCCAAAAAATTTATTTCTCAGTCTCCAAAAATCGAGGGTTGTTACATACTTCCCCCCTTACAAAAATTTCGTCTGCGAAATTTAAAAATACGCATAGGACCTCAATATCATCTAGTCCTAACACCCACTCTGAGGATCACTATACCGATCCTTACTAGTTCTCATGTCGAACCATATAAATTTAAAATCAACTAGCTACCCAGGGCGCCCATACACCCTGTATCCGAGTTTCCACTCGTAGAATTATAATCAGGCTCCATTAGCCTCAAATCGTAACATAACTATCACCAATATAATCTATAATAACATATTAATTATATGAAAGTTTGAAATTTTCCCATGGTTGAACTCTCCTCAATTCCTGACACTAGCCACTTTCGTGCGGGGGAGGTCTCGCAAGCGAAATCCAAATAAGGAACCCTCCTAATACACTACTGTGTAGCTAGGTCGGGGATTGAGGTTAGTTGAACCAGGGTTTATGTTTTATAAAAGATTTTCATACTTTAAATACTGCCCGAAGGCCTACGTAACAATAAATAATATAAATAAATTTCGCGTCTTCCGACACGCCAAACAAACACCTTATGTTTAGGACACAAGGTCTCAACAAATACAACACTATAACCAATACCTAGTTCTCAAAACTAGCACATCTATGAGCTAAATTATCCGCTCAACATACACCTACTAAGCTTTGAATCTCACAAATCTAAAACTTCTTTACATTACATTAACACCTTTCCACAATATAAGTTTCCCCTCTTAGGTGCACTATAATCACATGCCCTACCTGCCCATAAGACGAAAGTATTATAGTCACTATTCAACGAACCTTGACATCCCTCACCTCCGGAATTCTATATTATAACTCTCGATGTTCCCGGTATCGCACAAAGTATAACTTAAACCCAAAGAAAGGTATTCTCCCTTATACTTCCATAATCTAATGGTTTTACCTCATCCAAGGATCTCAATTCAAGACCCTCTACTTCTTCCAGGACAATTATTACTCCTAAACCTATTTCTCCATAAAAGAAACATCTCCCCCAAAATCCTTCCTAACATTTTGAAGGATAAAACGTAATTGCAACTACCGAAAATTCCCTCAGTCCTACTTAACGAAACCGAATCTCCAAATTTCTTACTCCCTCTTCCTAAAAGGCAATACTCTCGATATTGGGTCAACTCCACACACCTTACATCGGTAAAAGTCACCAATACCAGGTTTCCTAACAAATGCTGAAGAATTTCTCAATCTAAACCTCCCCAGGACTACGCTACATACCTCTCCTCGGACTTACCTTACTAAGTCCAAGATTCACCATTCGAGTAAATTTTCCTTTCTTACTCAACTGCCGATAAATCACCTCACACCACTACTAGAAATCTCCTCAATATCTCCATCGAAATCAGGGAAAATAAATACCCCCGATTAAAGCGTACCCAAAATATGCTATGGGTATTGTACTTCTAATCCTATTATTTCCTAGACGACAAAATCTAGGCGACGTCTGAAATGAAACAAGAGAAACTGTTATCTGAATGCCAATCAAATGAATATACTTCACAAAAGAAAACAACCCAGTGAACACAACAGTCTTAGTTGTAGGGCGTTATGTCAAGAACGTTAACGGAAGAATGCAAAAAACTCGCACAGATCCTAAGGACTCTAGAACCTGTTGCTCTGATACCATCTGTAACACCCCGCTCAAAATAATAACGGGTGGCCAGCCCTATACTACATTAAATCAGGAGTTTCAGATGGTCCAGTCTCAAGATCAACTGTCGGTACTATATAATATAGGACTAACTACCCGATATCATACAAGTGAGATGTTAAAATTAAATAAAATGTGCAACAGACAACAAACTAACACTACTAATAAAGGCCAGAAAGATGCATGAAAGAACTATGAGAAATGAAATACTAGAATAAAACGAAATAAATAACTACAACAGAATATACTACAAAAAGTAGACCCGAATAAGCTGCCGGGTCACAGCCCATACAATAACTGGGATGAAATAAATATAAACATGTATATAAATATCCCTTGGGTACAAACCCTATATACAATATGAATCCTACCTAGAATTTTGAAGAAGTAGGAAGCGGCTGCAAGTTACATCCCGCAACAGTCCGCACCTGTCACGGCTCCCAAGACTCTGGATAGAAGGTCATCCGGCATCCATGCGGTAGGACACCTGCAGTAATATATATATATATATATATATATATATATATATACAGGCAGGAGAGAAAAGTAAACGGGTCAGAGCCCGAGTGTGAAAAATATTTAGCAAGTGTGTTAACCGTGCATAATAAATATCGGTGCACTTATTTCATAATTAAAGTGGAATCGCTCTCTCGTGGAACCCCAAATCACCTCTCTTCTAAAGGCGTGCACCTATTCGCGTCTTCAAATTTTAGTTAAATTACCCTCATTTTATTAGGACAACCTAACTTATCATAGGCCTAGCCTATACCCACGAGATCTACCTTTCTAACTTAACCCAAGAATCCACCCCTTTTCTAAACACAATTAAGTATTTATTTTCAATCATATGTGCCTTATTAGGCTTAGTGAATCCCGGTTTATACTTTAACCAATTATAATTTAATAAGTTACCCAATATGCATTTGGGTTGAAACATAGGATTTAATTTCTAATTAATAAGCATGCAAAATTATTATTGACACAACTTCCCTCCAATTTCAACGTTGCGCTGCGTTTTGTGCGTGGGGTGTCTCGCATAGCGAAATTCAAACAAGGAACCACCCCGTTACACTACTCCTTGTCAACGTCGATCCTGGAGATCCATTATGCCACACATAAATATCGACAGAATTTCTCTCTACTCTCAACAATGTTGATCATAGAGATCCATAATGCCGTACACACCATAATTGGCAGAACTTTTCTCCAATCTCAACACTGCACTGCGTTTCATGCGTGGGGTGTCTCGCAAAGCAAAATGCAAACAAAGAACCACCCCGTTACACGATCCCTTGTCAATGGCGATCCTGGAGATCCATAATGCCATGTATATAATATTATACTACTACTACAACTAACATCACCAATAATATCCTTGGGATGATGTAACCGAAATATTCCTTAAATGCGATACATCAACCCCCATCAATCTAGTACACCATAACCATCCAGGATGTACTCTACAAAGATTCCATATCCTTTCATCTATAGGATAGATAAATATATATATAGGCATTTCTTTCTAACCATATATATATATATATATATATATATATATATATATACACACACACACACACCATCATTCAATCCCATGACCATGTATACATACCATATATGATGTACAAAGGCCATGCACAAATAAATACCCGGCTATATATAGCGCCGATAAACTGCATCAATGCTATAATCTTCCCAGTGCCCGACTCACGTAGAAATACTGGGGCCACCATGGTGGGACTAAACGACACCCATCTCGTGGTAAACTCACGCACACGACGTCCCGGGAAGCGGTCATAGCTCCTAACCGGCAATGAGACAAAACATGCCCACCACGTCTCATCCCAAAAATACATATATATATCATATAATAACACACGGGGCGACTATAACGTTGGGAATATCCACACCCTGCTTTTCTAGCTAGGATGCTCACCTTCTACGCACGCAACTTCCCAATGATAGCATGAGCGGGGTATGCTTAACCACATAAGTATATATATCATTCACATGCACAATATATATACATCCATATGATCCAATCATATAATTAAACATTAAACCATCATATACGGTTTAAGTATCCATACCACATATGTCCACAACATAAGTATATCCATATTTTCATATCTATATAGATATATAAACATATTTTCACATATCTTTATATACAACCAATTCTCGTTCATAAGTATGAGATATTTAAACTCGGCTATAAGTATACATAATCCTCGATATATAAGCCGTCACCACAATTTCCTTCAAATTTTACCTCGATATGTGAATATAATCTCTCACTTGAAACATATTCAATCATTTTTCCTATGATGAATAGTCTCCCAAAAATCATATGTATATATATACTTATATACACCACATTAAGGTTATCACCCAAAATTTTGTGTAGGAACCCATCACTACACATTTCATCCATATTCGAAAGTACATAATTACCTTTAGTACTATTTAACCATAGGCACATATTTGACTTAATAGTCTAAAACCTCAAATTATTCCAACCTTTTTTCAAGTATTTGAATCCCACCTAAGGTTTAATAGTTCTAAGGAACTCTAAATCTTATTCCGTTCATAATTTATTCCTTAAGTCTATACTCCTCAAGGATGCACAACATCTTCTCTCGTCGGTCCTTAATCATATATAAACTCACTTAGGACCTCGAGTTAGAACTCCTGTCCTCACTGAGATCCCCCACTATACCTAAGGGTATCCATTTTTAATACACGTATGGGCAAAAGAGACTATCCCTATTCCATTGATAACCATTTCATGATAATTCACCTCTATCATGATAAAAACAATCTGCCAATCACTTAAGTCCCATGTTCCTTTCATTACTAAAAGAGGCATCCCATCCTCCTAAATCAATTTAACATAGGCCCACAAGCCCCTATTCGACCTAGGTCCCTATTCCCTAGATCTAATATCGTAACCCTTCATATTGAGCCCATTAAGAAAGCCCCTAAGAATAAAGCTCCAAAAGAAAAAAGGGGTAATAGAACTCCAAACTTTGGGCTAAAAATGGGGGATCGGTCGACCGGTCCCAGACCCCCGGTCGACCGCGGGTCCAAATTTTTCCTATGAAGAAAAGCAGTAGGTTTTTCCTTAAGGCGCGGTCAACCGGTCCCCAGACCGCGGTCGATCGGCCATACCAGTTGCCTTGGCCAATTTTCAAATTTCAGCAAACCCACAACCCTCAAACACCCACATATCATTCTCAAGCCCCAAATCTTTAACCCAATAATATTTGTAACAAGAAAATCCATCCTGCATCTCATCCCAACCATTTATATGTCATCAAACCATATCTAAACATTGATTTCAAAATTTAAACCCAAAAAATCTTGGTTTTGATATTCATACCGAAAATCCATTTCTTTAACCCACAAATTATGAAATGAAATACACAAATAACTATTTAGCAAGATTAAACACTTGCCTCAGATTTGTAGAGGTTGGATCGTCCTCGATGTTGCGGTTTTGGGCCGGAATCTCCAAGCTTTCTTCCTCTCTCTCTTATTTTCTTCTTATTTCTCTCTTCTTTCGCCCTCTATGGCTTTTTCTCTCTTTCTCTCAAATGAGAAATGGCTTCATCCGTAAGCCTCCAAATCCTTTAAAACATAAACCCAATTTTAAATGTTAATACACAATTTAAATGACTCGTTTACTCCAATTCGAGCCAAACATACTTAAAAACATTCCGGGGCCGAAATAAAACCCAATGACAGTCATTTTGACTATCTTGACCCTTCAGGGATCGATGGTACCCTCAAAATCATCATCCGAAATACTTTAAAATGTCCTCTATTTTTGGGCCTAAGTTCCCAAATTTTGAAATTCTCCAATTAATTAAATTTTATTTTCCCAAAAATTTTATTTCCCAGTCTCCAAAAATCAAGGGTTGTTACAATAATATGAACGTTAATGACTGCTGGTGGGAAGATAAAAATGAGGAGAAGGTGGGAAGGTGGGTTGAAAAAGTCTCCCTCATTTTTAAAACTTGTACAAAAAAATATGCAGTCAAAATAAATTTCTATTTTTTCTTTAGATTTTTTATTTAAAAACTAATAAATTTTAGCCCCAAAACTTAAATGCACTGCCCGAGCCTAAGTTCAAGGATCCAAACATGAGTCTGGTCGGATGGATGGCAGCAGCGCATGCGTGTGTAAGATTTGACCCAATAAATTTCTCCACCCAATGTGCAAAAAATTCTAAGGCCCAATGGGCTTGAGTGTTGGTGTCAAGACACGTGGGTCCCCATGTCATATTTTATCTCCTATTGATTCAAACGTTTACACACATACAAAAACTCCAAAATTTCTTGCCCTATGTTTGTGGAATGTTTAATAACTATCTATTGGTTAATAACCATCAATTGGATAAGTCTTTGTATGCATGTTGATATACTCTCATGCTTTGTAACGTTAAAACACATGAGTTGATGCCTTTTCCAACCGTTTGTTGGGAAACGAACTCGATTGAGGAATAATTCCATTTTTCTTGAAGTATGTCTATAAACTTGATGCAATTATGATTTGACCCAAAGATTCTTTTTTAATGTTAAACTTAGTCCTTGAGAATTACAAAAGGTTTTGACACTATACTCGACATTGATAGATTATTATTTTAATATTTCATTTTGGTCATAAAAAATATATGTAATATTTAATATGTTCTCTGTATTTTTTAAGATGAAATGTAATGCATGGTATTACAAAATGAAGATAGAAGCTAGAGGAACCTTTAAATTTAGTCTTTTTTACTTAACCCCCTCTGATAAAGTCGTATTTAGACTTAACCCCAATCCCCTCCAAAGTTCAAAAATTATACTTAACCCCTATATTAATGTAATAATTAGACATAACCCTCCGCAGGCTAACATGAATTACTTTTCATTAATCCCAATTATTTTTGGATGAATCCCTCGCATATTTTTCTCCACTTCATATTCTTTCCTAATTCCAAAATCAAGAACCCTAATTTCAAAAAAATTCCATTCAATAAAAGTCTCCACTTTCTCATGAACAAATAAAATCATAACATATAAATGTTCTTCGTTTTTCCCCTTTGTTTGTGGACGGTGAACACAATGTTGTTTGGGTTTTGATCTTCTACCTCGTCTTGTATCTCCTTCTTCTAAATTAGAGCATTCTCTAATATCTTGGAGCTCAATCCTAAAGATATTAGTTGAAATTAAAGATATAAAAATATGTAAGCAACAAATAGGGAAGAAGAATGGATGAAAATGGAGAAGAAGGGAATTTGATGGATGGTTTTGATAAAGCCAATAGTGGATAGAGGGTATAATTAGTGTTTTAGTTTAAATTATTATTGTTATTGATGGTGGTTAATGCCTACAAAAGGTGTTGATGTTATTATGGGTGTCGACTTGGTTATTTTTGGTTCACAATAATGATGGTGGATGACTGGGATTGTGATGTTTGCGAGATTGGTGATGGTGATTTGAATTGGGAGGTGGGATGTTAGTTAAGCTCTATCTATAGGTTTAAGAATGGTTGAATTTGGGGAAGAAGATAAAGTGGGAAAGAAGAAAAAGGGTACTTTTGTCTAAAATATATAGGGGTAAGTCAAGATATGAATTAGAGTGAAATTTTAACGAAAAACTAATGGTGTTAGAATCTAAGGGGTTAAGTCAAAATATGTTATTATCGCAGGAGGTAAGTAAAAAAAGTTATTTTAAGCCTACGATGCTCAAGTCTTCACTCGCCAATCGAGGCTTTCTGACTCTTATTTTCAATTGTCTTTCTCTATTTATCAACATCTTGATTTGATTACTTTCTTATGTAATTATTAACTTATTTTTGAATCTTTTCATCATTTTATATAAATTAAAACTCAGACAAATTAGATCAATAATGTTAATATGTTATATCAATCACAATTTTGGGAATAACCTTAATGGAATTTGTTAGGATGTAAACTTGGTCCGTTTTTTATAAATGACAATATATTGATGTGCAACCTTTAAATTTTAGAAGTTAGTCTTAATCAAGCGTAGAAATAGACCTAAATGAAACATTTCGATTTCTTAAGAATATAAGTCATTTTTATTATATGCACGATGTTTCAATTTTAGCAAGACAAGGTAAAACCACACGTAAATACTTCGATTACCCTTTTTTGTCATTAACAAAATTGGTGGGATAAACTTTAATAAAGAAAGAAAAATTTCCTATTGAAGAAAATAATAAATACCCCATAAGGTGTATCTTTCAACCCATTCATAAGTATTTCATGCCCAAATTATCTGATATGTGAGAGTAATAGTAATCCAAAGCATGACAATTAAAGTAGATAGATTAAAGTATGGACAAGGGTATTTTAATTAGACATGGTAGGGGGTCTTGTTCATGTCGGTTTTATGGAGTTTGGGTATTAGGTTGGTGCCTAAATTGGTGACTTTTTAGTACGGTAAAAAACATATTCAAATCTAGCGCGCCATCTTAATGTGCCATGTCGTGTTCACCCATTATTATCCATTAAGCTGATCGTACACTTTGAATCATATATGGGTTAACAAATTAGCTTATTTTTAAGTACGATACATTGACATTACTAAATTCTAATATAAAATTTACTATGATTAAATAAACATTAAACTACGTAAACTCTTCAGAATGCAAATAATATTTCTTATTTACTAGAATTAATTGATCTCAATCGGTCTTAATGGTATTTAGCGAGTGAATGAGATTAATACCAAACCCAACCCGTTAAAATGGATTTTTGAAACTACGAATTAGCTCATTAAATTTTTTATTATAATTTTTATCGTTAATTTTCTGGCCTTCCAGTTGATTTTAATTGTTCTCTTTTAATTTTAGTCTTGAAATGTGTAGGTTATGTAATAACTTGAGCTACAAGCTAGCCTAATTATGACACCAAACTTATAGATTAATTTTCAAGTTTACCTGATAATTCTTTTTACCTTTTTTGTTACACTAATTATGTTAGGATGTATAATTATTGACTTTCCCTTAATTTTCATAGTTCAAATAATAATATAAAACTAAAAAACTTAAAAAAGTAGTCCTCGAATTTAGAGTCAATTTCAAATTTAAATTAACTCTTTAAATTTGTAATATCAGGTGCCTTATCTCTTATATGGAAAACTTCATGAGAAGACTTGACAACCAGTCACCAATATCATGGAGTTGTTCAAACAAAGATGTGACAAAAGATTGAGATTGCAAAAAAATTAAATAATGGAGGTAACAATGCAAATTTATATGAAAAAATTATAAGGCTCTATAGCAAAGAACGCTACAGAAAATGTAAAAATCTGCACAAATACTAAGGACACTAGAACCTGGCTCTGATACCATCTATGACATCCCGCCTATTTAAATATCGGTCGATCAATCCTTTATAAAAATAAAATAGGAATCTCATCTGATTCATTCTTAGCATCACCGTCGAAAACATTTATAAAGTTTACTAACCACCTAGTATTCAAAAAGCCGTGCCAAATTTTTGTCTTTTCATTAGCCAATAATAATATGCGAAAACAAATATAATAACCAAGGCATTCAAGTAGTAATAAAAATCTGAACCAATCACAAGATAAATAACTGAATAAAAATAATACCAAATAAACAATCGGTTCCCAATACAAAAGGCCAACAAAACATCTAAGGAAATCAAACTAAGCCCACAAATACAAAGTCTGATAAACTGAATAAAATGAACTAACTGAAGGGGCGACATGCCCAAATGGAATAATTGAACTGCATCCTACTCTAGGAATGAAGTGACTGAAGCATTTAATCCAAATCGTTCAGGCATCCACAAATGCTGTATGTATGCATCCCTGGAACAGATCATCAAGCTTGGGGTTCCCTGTGGCTGGACGCCTAAAAGGTTTTGAAAATATTTTTCAACATGAGTCCGAGCCCAAGAAAACCTTTTGGAAATATTTAGCAACTATCTATCACAATTTAAAATCAGTTATTGATTACACATATATGTCCGCGTACACTCTCTTGAGTTTCTATCCTCTCATCTATAGTGCACACCTAACGTCTCCTACCTACCTATGCTAACCAGCTCAAGTAGGTCCCATTAATAACTAACTAACCACTAAAGGGGTTGACTCCTCCATTTCGCCCATATAGTACGCTACCCATTAAGTTCTCAGTTAAACAGCTCTTTAACT
Source organism: Sambucus nigra (assembly GCA_949130495.1). NCBI lineage: Eukaryota > Viridiplantae > Streptophyta > Magnoliopsida > Dipsacales > Adoxaceae > Sambucus > Sambucus nigra. Next base: position 76,591,268 of record OX422213.1, read on the forward strand.
TCTCCTGTACTGCCCATACAGTACGCTATCGTGACACTAATAATCAACATGTCTCATATGTTATTATTAACCATAATTAAATCCTCACTTAAGTTATCGTTAAACCATTTCATTAAGTTAATCTATTCAAATCAACTTTTAGACATGCGCTATCTAATATTACCATCACACACTAGGTAGAATATATCTTAATTACATCACATTTAGATATACGTTATCTACAGCTACTACTTTCACACACAAATAGGATGATACACATCTATGTATAGATATGACACATAATCTATATGTATAACTCCAGCATCCCTGGGCTAAGAACTGCGGTGCGAGTCTACATACTCTGTTATCAAGTCCATGTACCTCTCATACTGAATGAAGGACTATTGTTTCGGTATGCCTCCTCGAACCCAAAATAAATCAACACACAATGGAGGCGAACATAGTTCTAAGCCATTGGGCTACACACATACCTAACGTACTCAAACGACATGCCAACCTCACTAATACACACACATAGTGATCCGCCTTAAGTTTCATGTTCTGGGGCACAAATTCAGACCTCACTAAAATCGTCAAGGTGGGATCACCCTCTGCGCGAAAACCTCTGAATAGCAGGAAACTTAGGTATGTTCACACACATAAGAAAGTACATAATAGGCATACACACTACCTATAAATGTAATCCGTATAGGTGTACTCACACCCTATAAATATAAATTGTATAGGTATACACACAACCTATAAATAACATCCATGTAAGATTACAAGCAACCTATAAATATAATCTGTATAGATATTCACTCAACCTTTAATATAATCCGTATAAGTGTACACTCAACTTATAATCATCATTCGTATGTAGTATATTTATATATCTCAAATACTTACCGTACTTATCAATTTACGATTATAACCCTTTATCGTAACTCCCGAGTATTATTCTCAATTCGAAGGGCCCTAGTTACTCCCTTACGTTAATTCAGTAATTAATTCACCCATACTCTACTGGTCTATATAATACATCCATTTGAAATCCCCGTAACTCATCCTCATGCTCTCGAATAAATTACATTTTGATTTAATCTCGATTAATCCTCGCCTTAATTATCTTATTAAGACTAAGTCATAGCCCTATCATAGTCCTACTATCATCCAATATGTCCCTTATTATATTATAAGGATGTCCCAAAAGTTTCCTCATTTATAAATCACATTTTGAGGGCTTAATAAGGGAAATAAATAAAATATGGTCAAACCGAATTGATTCGCCCTAGGGCCGAATCAATTTGCCTTACCAAATCGATTCGCCTTTGGGCCGAATAGATTTAAAAGTAGAAGTTCATCTTCTTCGTTCAATTCTTGCGTTTTTCACCATTTTAACTTTCTCAAATCTTCATGAAAGTTTACCAAATTACAAACCAAAATTTCTTAACCTTATATAATCATATAGGGATGATTTCCAACATAAAGCTAACATAAATCATCACGAATTAAATCCAAGAACCGATTATTTTCAAAAATCCTTAAATCCCTTGTTGATGTAAAAAACTAGACTTAATCTAATTTTATAATCACTAATAAAATATGTAATAGCAATGGTAAATAAAGAGAGAGAGAGTTTTTAAAGTGGTTTAGCTATGTAAGAAAGCTACGTCCACTGTTATTTTATTAGTTTCAGAGGTTACAAAAATCTTGGTACTCTTGTAAATAAGAATATCCCCGAATTTGTTCTATCGTGCCCTTGATGAAAATGATACAATGTATTTATAGTGACCCGGAGGTCAAGGGTCGAAATGTTAAGGGATGGAATGCTTTTATACAATTAAGCATTTACATCCTTACATAATGAATGTGATGATTGGTTGTATAAACCGCATGTAGTATGAGCCTTGGTATATTCTTCATGTTGGCAGGCAGAGTTACTATCCGCTGATTGGTATTTTATCCATGTAGGAGGACACATGTTCACTTCGGATTAGTCCGTGTAAGTGGATAATTTTTGGCATCAACGGAAGCCCCTAATGTTCCATGCTTGATGTTTGCGTGAAAGTATGGAGCATTTGATTCCGGAAGTAGCTCAGAGTATTTTCATGATGCTTGGTCGGTAGCTGACCTCCCACACTTGTAAAATTTACTAGGATTATTTGAAAATGGTATTTTTGTAAATAATTTGAATTTTAGTGAACTGCCAAGGGTAAATAGGTATTTATTTATCTTCTTCATCGCGAAGCCATCAGAATGTCAATTCTTGGTACGTTTAATCATTACGTTCGCTATTTTCAAGACAAATTATAAAAAGGCGAGAGGCTTTTTCAGACTTTGCCTTAACCCAAATCTTCGAACTATAGTAGCTATTTTTGAGCTTTTTACGTAATCTTTCTCCACCGTTCATCTTTCCTTTTGATAGTTCTTGATGAATACTTAATCTTTTGTAGAACTCTTTCTTTCTCTGTACTTTTCTTCATTTCGTTCTTTCTAAGCCATGGTTTACATAGTTGATGCTGATTCTCTAGAGGAATTTAGGGAATAATAGAAAATTCCATCTTGGGTTGATTTAAAAATACCTTCTAACCCTATAGATGTTTACTCTTTAGCTGAGGGTCATTGGATCCCAACTTTGTTTATAGCTAAATATGATTTTACCTTTACACGAAACCATTTTCTTCTTCATTTCTGCTAATTATTTTGACATTGTTCCAGCGAGAGTATCCCCCAACACTGGAGAGTTATTAATGGTGTGAATAGACTTAATGACATCTATAAGGCCCATATTGGGATTTCAGAGATTATGTTTTGTTATAAATGGTCTATTATAGGGGACAACACTTATTATTTGAAAACTAAACAAGCTAATAAGGCTTTAGTGTTGAATTTGTCTGATTCCAATAAGATTTCTTGGGATCATGATTTGATAGTAAAGAATTGACGACATTCTCCACTTAATAATGGAGTGGCCTATCATGGTCCCAGGTGCCCTCAGTCTGGGAATGGGATAGGTTGTTATTTCATTGCTTTGCCTTTCTTTACTGATTTCTCTTCTCATATGTGTTCATTGTTGATGCTTATTGATTTTTGTAGAAGAACTTAAGAGAAAGTGCCCCAAACTTGGTGAAGTGAATTTGGAAGAACTTAAATTCTTATGGGGTCTGAACAAAAGGGTGGGAGATGAGCATCCTCGATCATCTTCTGTACTGCTAGAGTATAAAACTTCCACCACTTATTTTGTAGCTCGTCCAATAACTAATGTTCCTTTAATTGTAATTAATTTGGAGAGGGATTCAGTGTCTACTTCCTCAGCCACTGAATCTACTGGTGTTGGAGCTGAAGTTGGCACATCTTCTTCCTTTGATTCTGACCTTCCCCTCTCTGTCAGCATGGGCAAGAGGAAAATTACCAACCTTTTAGAGGATGACCCTATAGTTGGTGCCAAGAAACCAGTTGATATTGCTGCCCATAAAAAGAAGGTTGAGGATAGTAAGAAGCTCCCAACCAACAAAGGTGATGAATCTCCTCTCAAAAGACTTAACAGAGGTCCTGCTGATAAGGAGGTTGAAAAATCTATTGATGCCGACCAAAATGGATTGGTCAGTATGGTCCCATCTGTTGCTGGCTCATTTATACCCTTTAGTCCTAGCTTGGCTAGACAGTTGATCAAGTCTGGCACCATCCCTGACTATCGAGTTGTTACTGACTCAATGTCCCAATCACAATTATCAACAAGAGCTACTCAAAGCTTGTACTTGGTAAATTTTTGTATTTAAAGTTGGCTGGATGTTGTTCATGTCTTCTTTAACTTGTACTGACTTGGATTTTTTTTATCACAATTCCTAGTTGATTACAACTAAATTTTAGAGAAGGACGATCAGCTACGTTCTTCTTCGGGAGAAGTAGATGACGCCTTTGAAGGTCTTAGGAAATTTGTGATGGATTCCCAGTAAACTTTAGAGATGGAGGAAAAGTCTTGGGAGGAGAAGATCAAGACTTTCAAAAAAGCACAGCAGAAAGTGATGATGCTTTGTCTGCGGCGAACTCGACCATTGCTCAAAATGAGCGCAGGGCAAAGGTTGTTGAAGGTAAGGTAGCCAAACTATCCACACGCCTTTCTATTGAGAATATTAAAAGGAAGAAAATCAGAGAAGAATCCTTCAACAAGGGTTTGGATAAAGCCATCTCTGCCCCTTCTGCACTGATAGCGTATGCTAAGAAGAAATTCTTCAAGGACGGTTGGTCGGTAGCTCTGATAGAAGTTGGCACTGCTGAGGACTCATAACTATTTTTGAGGCACAATCCTAGTTCCCCCAAATCTTGATGATGAGATTGATGATGATGTAGGCTCGGGGTAATCCTCTTTGGTGTAATACCCCGTAATTTTACTGATTTTATTTAATGGGATTAATTAAATTAAATGAGAATTAATTGAAAATTAATTCGGTTATAAATACTAGCGAGACGTGAGTTGGTATTTGATTATGATGATAATATTGAGTATTACTGAGTATATATGGTAATATATTATTATTAAAAATATTAAAATTGTTGCGGGTCATAAATACGACAATTTAAAAAATTAAGTTGGGAAGCGCGTGCCAGTCGCGTCAAGAATTAATTTAAATAGATTAAAAAGTAAATTTTAATTTTGTCATCCGTATGGTCATTTTGAGTACGCCAACGTGTCCGTAGGGGTCAAGATAGTCAGAAAAAACTAGCCGGGGGTTTAGTTTGGATCCCGGGGCATTTTTAGACCAAACGACAACCCGGGAGGGTATTTTGGTCATTCAAAAATTTAAGGAAATAAGACCCACGAAGTTTAGGGTTTATTTATTTATTATTGGGAAGGCCGTTAGGGCCATTATCAGTCAAAAATAAAGAGTGGGCTACATGAGTTAGAGGAGAAGTTGCAGGAGGTTTCCAAACCATAGCCACCACCCACCACCACCACTTTCAACGGAATTGTGACCGGAAAGAAGGGAAGAATCATCCCTCGGACACCACCAACGAATCTGAACAACAATCTTAAGGCAAGTGATTAGATTCCATTAGTTTCAGCGAATATTTCTCCCATGATTAGTGTAGAAATTTTTATTAACCTTGAAAGATGATGAGAACTCATGAAATTTGGTGAACTCTAAGTCTTGGATAGGAATAGCATGTAGATTAGTTCTGGATGATATTAAGTAACCAAAACTTGACCCTTGATGGATTAAAAACTAATTAAAGAAGAGAAATATCATGGTTCTTGAAGATAATGGAAAACTAGGGTTTTTATGAAGATTTGATCCATATAAGGTTAATTTATGATGATTTAATGGTTTTGGAATGTTAAAAATATTGTATTTAGGTTACAATGATCCCATATCCTTAGTTTTGAATTTCATACCTTGTAATGGAGTTTTGGGAGAAATCTGGGACTGAAAAATGAAGCAGTCCGTAGCCTCATCTGGTGCGATCGATCGATCGACATTCATAGGTCGATCGATTGACCTTCCTAGAAATTGTGATATTTTCCCCTTATTGAATTTTAGCAATTTTGACCTTTGAAAATTATTGGTGGGGACCTTGTGAACACTTTTAGATTAAAGGAAGACCAGTAGGCGTGTATATGAGACCCGGATCATTATTGGAATTAAATTTGGGAGTTATATTAGACCTAATAAGGTTCGACAAGTGAGGTACTATTAAAGACTGCGGTTAAATGAGTTAATCGATATAGTTGGTAATATAAGGTTAGTGGAAGAAATAAGAACCTTAAGAGTATTGGATTAAAGTGTGGGAATAATAGGAGACTTAGTAACTTTTATGAGTTATGTTTTAAGTACTTGAAACTATAACGTGAGATGTGTCGGTGGATTATATTATATAACTGTCCGAAACTATAAAAATGTACTAATTGGATTAATGATATAGGGATTGAGAAAATACCTTTAATAATATTATAAAGTATCTAAGTTGTGTGAATGCTTAGTTAATGGATTTATAGGTGTATGACATACCTACCATACTTGCTATCACGAGAGGTCGACTTTCGAAATAGGGCCATCTAATCTTTGTGTGCCTACGGGGGGATTTAGATTGGTACCTTAAGGACATAGGGTTGTGAATGACTTATTTGTTAGTTGATAAGTCAGCTGACCTTGGGAGCGTAGGTATGTGCGTGACCCATGGGTATGTAAACTATGTTCTCCTCCAATATGTGTGATTTTGCTTATTAAAACGGTTCCTGAGAGATTCGGAATATGTAGTCCTTATGTACGTGATGTATCGGGATTCGATAGCAGAGTATGTGTGCACCGCAGATTAGCCTAGGGGTGCCCCAATTATATAATTATGTTGAAATTTATATACACACTCCTTGTTAATGTGTGTGAATATTTGCGACACTTTGAGTAAAGTTAGAATTGAGAATTTCCTATATGATTTAATCTAAATTAATCTGATAGATAAAAAGGTAGATTCACATAACTTAAATTGGAATGTCTTGAACAATCCCCTATATTATCATGTGAGGACGGGTTGCATCATAGACTAGTTAGTTAGAGGCATAACTAGGATGGGTTATGGATATATGCTAAGCATGCACATTAGTTGAGAGGTGAGAAGCTCATGTGAGAGAACGGAACTAACATGTACTTAATATTCATTGTTTAATGCAATTAAACACTTGTTATATTTTAAATTGTTTTCACATCGGGTTCTGACCCGTTTGCTTTCAAATCTATTTTCTTGAAAAACCTTTTAGGTGTCCAGCCACAGGGACGCCAAGCTTAGGATTTCCATTTCAGTGACATGCTGTAGGTGCTGTGGAAGTTACAGGATCTTGATAATAGACGCCTCAACATTCTATATTGATTCCATTTCAGACTTATTCAGTTGTTAGGGCATGTCGCCCAATTTCTTTTAGAGACAATTTTATTATACTCAGTTTCATTGCAGTTTTGGAGTTAATTCATTTATTATTCAGACGTTGTATTTGGTTTTATTTAGTATTTGGTATTATTCAGAGGAGTGTTACTCCAGACTCATTTATTATTCCATTATTATTTTGATGTGACTGTGATGTGATAGTGGTACCATTTAGCTAATAATTTTAATTGGTTGCATGTTAATTTAATTTAATAAAATTTGACAACTCACTTTTAAATATTAGGTGGCTAGTAATTGTTTAAATAAATGTTTTTGACAGTGATGCTATGAACTGAAGCAACATGAAATTTTGTATTAATTTGAATAAAGGAGTAGCTACCCGGTATTTAATTAGTCGGGGTGTCACAGGTGGTATCAGAGCATCAGGTTCTAGTGTCCTTAGGATCTGTCCGGCTTGTTATGTTTTCGCGTAACGTCCTTTGATATAGAGCCCTATATTTTAGGATTGTTGTAATCTTTATTTTATCTTACGCTCTTCATCTATTTTGAGATATTAACTGTGGACTTATAAGACTTTTCTCTCATTTAAGATGCCTCCACGACGTTCACAGAAAGTTCCCAGGGGTGCCCAGCCCGAGCCACAACCTGCACTAGTTCAGGGTTCTATGAACGCTACATAGGTTGCCACCATTGTAGCCCAGGCGGTAAATGCCGCTTTAGCAGTTGTGCAGCAGGAACTACCTCAAGCGCAAGTGGTATCCCCAGTCCAGGCTCATACATTCCCATCTTCTTGGGAACGTGTTTGTTATGCCTTTCAGAAGGCACACCCTTCGGAGTTTATAGGTAGCTCCGACGTCGTTGTGTATAGTTAGTTGAAGAAGGACATCCAAAGACACTTGAGGATGTACGAGTGTACCGATGTACAGAGGCAGATACTGGCTACTTTTAAGCCGGTAGGAGAAGCATTGAAGTGGTGGGAGTCTATTACCACCGTAGAGGAGATAAATGTTCTTACCATTCAGGAGTTCTGGGTGCTGTTTGACCGCAAGTATTTTCCTTTAGCAGTTCATACCGAGATGAGGATGAGGTTGATGAACCTCAAGAAGGAGGGGAGGACAGTGGCAGAGTATGAGGCCGAGTTCACCAATCTTCTAAACATCATTCTCGACAAGATCCCTACTGAAGAGAAGAATATCCAGAAGTTTATGGATGGGTTGACCTGGAGGATTCGTCAACACTTGCTATGTCATCTCTCGTTGGCCACTTATTCTGATGTGGTTAACGCAGCATTTCTTCACTGCCTGGACCACCACTTTCACTTGTCAGAGGGTAAGCGATAAGGAGAGTCTAGCCACCAGGGCAGGATAGGGGGAATGGTGCCAGTGGGGCACAATCAGCTCAGGGTCAGCACAAGACGGGTGATCAGAGTTCCTAACAGGGTGATTTTAAGAGATTTAGATTTAGAGGTTTCAGAAATGGTCAGGGAGGTTTTCGACATGGCCAGCAGGGTCAGCACGGTCAATAGCAATAGTTTTAACAGGGCCAGCACAACCAATAGCAGCAGTTTTAGCAGGGCCAGCATGGTCAGGGTAGGAATGGTAACGACCATCAGGGTCATGGGCAGTAGGGTCAGAGAGGGGAAATTTTGCAGGGAAATGTTTTATTTGTGGCAAGATTGGCCATAAACGCCTGGAGTGTCCTGAAAGGGGGAGGGTTCCCCAGTAGCAGGGTGCTCGACACGAGCCCCAGAGACCTATATTTCCCGCCGCCCTCCCAGCACCACCGCAGATGCCATCTTTGCCACCCATCCCAGCAGTCCCAGTCCAGCAGGGACAACTTCAGTACGGGTGAGTTTATCAGCTCCAGCAGGCTGTAGTTCCATAGGATCCACCCGCTATTGAGGGTATGTTTTCTATTCAGAGGACTATAGGGCGTATTTTATTTGACACGGGAGCCACACACTGTTTCATTACCACGAGATTTTCACTCACTATGGGGTTATTAGATACCGTGGAGAGCACTGCTACTTGCGTAGATTCACCGTTGAGTAGGGGATCTGTGATTTCCTTGATATGTAGAGGGGTGGGTGTAGAGATCGGGACGTTTACTTTACCTGCTGATATGTTAGTATTATATGTGACCGAGTACGATGCAAAAATTAGTATAGATTGGCTAGTTGCATATCGAGCCATGATTGATTGTTTCAGTAGGAGTATTATTTTTACTATACCCGGGCAGGAGATGTTCCTAGTGGCTATGCCTCGTCCTGAGGGAGGATCGTCCACTCACTTGTACTATATAGAGGAGGAGACCTCTAAGGAAGCGGTAATACCACTCGATTTGATTCCAGTTGTTAGAGAGTTCGTTGATGCATTTCAGGATATTTCGAGATTACCTCCTAGTAGAGAGATAGATTTTGTTATCGATTTGACGTCGGGCCCTCGGCCAATTGCCCGCGCACCTTACCGTATGGCTCCAACGGAGATGAGGGAACTACGAGATCATATAGAGCAACTGTTGGGTCAGGGGTTTATCCGTAGGAGTACTTCACCGTAAGGTGCCCCTGTGCTGTTCGTGAAGAAGAGGGATGGATCTTTGAGGTTGTGTGTAGATTACCGGGAGTTGAATAAATTCATGATACAAAACAAGTATCCGTTGCCCCGAATCGATGACCTATTTGACCAGTTGAGAGGGGCGAACTTATTCACAAAGATTGACTTGAGATCGGGATACCATCAGTTGCGTATCAGGGAACAGGACATCTCAAAGACTGCCTTCTTGACGAGATATGGTTCCTACGAGTTTCGATTTATGCCTTTTGGCCTAACCAATGCCCCAGCCGTGTTTATGAACTTGATGAATAGGGTGTTCACAGAGTTCCTAGACCAGTTCATCATCGTCTTCATTGATGACATTCTGGTTTACTCCCAGACAGAGGAGGAGCATGCCGAGCACTTGAGGTAGGTTTTGTATACGCTGCGTCAGAACGAGTTATATGCAAAATACGAAAAGTGTGGGTTTTGGCTGAAGGAGGTTCAATTTTTGAGGCATATCATTTCAGACAGGGGGATATCTGTTGATCCGGGGAAGGTATCAGCGGTGTGGGAGTGGGGACAGCCCACGACACAAACTGAGATTCGTAGTTTCTTAGGCCTAATAGGATACTACAGGAGGTTTATTCGGGGGTTCTCTAAGATAGAGGGTTCTTTGACACATCTGACTCAGAAGAGTGTGCCATTTATCTGGAGCGATGCTTGTCAGTTGGCACTCGACGAGTTGAAGGACAAGCTGACCTCAGCACCAGTGTTAGCATTGCCTAGACCGGGAGTTGAGTATTTAGTCTATACCGATGCGTCCTTACTAGGACTTGGGTGTGTACTGCAACAGGAGATTCATGCTATAACATATGTTTCCCGTAAGCTTATGCCTCACGAGAAGAATTACCCCACCCATGACTTGGAGTTAAAAGCATTCGTATTTTCTCTTCGGATTTGGAGACATTATCTCCTGGGGGAGAAATTCCGTTTATTCATGGACCAAAAGTCCCTATAGTACCTCTTCACGCAGAAGGAATTAAATATGCATCAACGTAGGTGGCTTGAGTTCGTGAAGGACTATCAGTTTGATATCAAATACCACCCATGAAAGGCTAATGTGATAGCATACACGTTCAGCCGTAGGCCGGTAGGCGAGGTGGTCTAAATGTGGAAAGAAAAGTGGAAGGAGTTGGGACACCAGGACACAGTGGCCCGATCATTCATATCTGTGATGACCATTACGCCCCAAATCGTTACGAGAGTGATACAGGCCCAAGCAAAAGACTCGTTCTGTCAAGAGCAGATAGTCCGATTACTAGCAGAGGGAGCCGATTCCTATATCGTTAGTTCAGACAGGGGCTTACACTTCAATGGGACACTGGTCGTTCCTGAGGGGGAAGGCTTGCGACACGAGGTAATGACAGAGTCGTATGGCTCATGATTTGTGGTACATCCTGGTAGGGATAAGATGTACCAGGATATGAGGTGACAGTAATGGTGGAGCAGGATGAAGAAATATATTACCGAGTTCATTTCTAAATGTGCCACTTGTTAGCTAGTAAATGTGGACCATCAGAGATCGACAGGACTTCTACAGCCATTGGAGGTTCCTATGTGGAAATGGGAGAGCATTTCCAAGGACTTCATCACGGGGTTACCTACATCGGAGAGGGGTCATGACTCCATATGGGTAATCGTGGATAGGTTGACCATAGTCGCTCATTTTCTTCCAGCCCGGACAGACTACACTACGGGACAGTATGCCGAGATTGTCATAGTGGAGATAGTGAGACTCCACGGGGTACCTCTCAATATCGTGTCTGACCGAGACAAAATATTTATTTCACAATTTTGGGAGAGTTTCCAGGAAGCCATGGGTACAGAGTTGCGACTGAGTACAACATATCACCCGCAGATAGCTGGGCAGACCGAGCGGACGAATCAGATGTTGGAAGACATGTTGCGAATGTGTATCCTAGACTTTGGAGGTGGTTGGGAGCAGTATCTTTCGCTGGTGGAGTTTGCCTATAATAACAACTACCAGTTCACTATTAGCATGGCTCCATTCGAGGCGTTATACGGTAGACCTTGTCGTTCCCCAGCATGTTGGCTAGAGGTGGGGGATAACAAACTCCTTGGGCCGGAGGTGATTCAGGATACTTCGGCGATGATAGAGATAATATGGAGCCGTATTCGGGTAGCTCAGGATTGACCGAAGAGTTTTGCAGATGCCAAGAGATTCTTCTGAGAATTTAAGGTGGGGGACCAGGTGCTACTCAGAGTGTCTTCGATGAAGGGAATTATGCATTTTGGGAAGAAGGGGAAATTGGCACCTAGATACGTGGGGCCATTTCCTATCATCGAGAGAATTAGGCCAGTTGCGTACCAACTTGGCTTACCGGAACACCTGCATAGGATCCATGACGTGTTCCATATTTCCTCGCTAAGGAGATATTTTCAGGATGATTTGGACCATACCCACATTGCTTTAGAGGACATCGATCTACAGCCTGATAGTTCCTATGAGAAGGGACCGATTGCTATTCTGGACCACAAAGAGAGGAAACTGAGGTCGAAGATAGTACCGTTGGTACGTGTTCAGTGGTGGCATCATAATGCTGAGGAGTCCACCTGGGAGCGTGAGGATGAGATGCGAGAGCGTTATCCAGAGTTATTCTTGCCAGGTATACTTTATTTTCCAAATTTCGGGATGAAATTCTATTATCAGGGGTCAAGTACGTAATATCCCGTAATTTTACTGATTTATTTAATGGGATTAATCAAATTAAATGAGAATTAATTGAAAATTAATCCAGATTTAAGTACTAGCGAGACGTGAGTTGGTATTTGATTATGATGATATTATTAAGTATTACTGAGTATATATGGTAATATATGATTATTAAAAATATTAAAATTATCGCGGGTCATAAATACGACAATTTGGGAAATTAAGTCAGGAACTAATTTAAATAGATTAAAAAGTAAATTATAATTTTATCATCCGTACGTTAAAAATAATAAAAATATTGTAATCGTCAGAACTAGGGTTTTTATGAACTAATATTAAAAATATTTTATCATCCGTACGAACCCTAGTTTCCCAAAAAGTAAAAATATTGTATTTAGTTCTGACGATTTAATGGTTTCGGAACATTAAAAATATTGTATTTAGGTTGTACAATGATCCCATATCCTTAGTTTATAATTTAATACCTTATAATGGAGTTTTGGGACAAATCCGGGACTAAAAAATGAAGCAATCCATAGCCTCATCTGGTGTGATCGATCGATAGACCTTCTCAGAAATTGTGATATTTTTCCCTTATTGAATTTTAGTAATTTCGACCTTAGAAAATTATTGGTGGGGACCTTGTGAACACTTTTAGATTTAAGGAAGACCAGTAGGCATGTATATGAGACCCGAATCATTATTGGAATTAAATTTGGGAGTTATGTTTGAACTAATAAGGTTCGACAAGTGATGTACTATTAAAGACTGCGGTTAAATGAGTTAAATCGATATAATTGGTAATATAAGGTTAGTGGCAGAAATATGAACCTTAAGAGTACTGGATTAAAGTGTGGGAATAATAGGATACTTAGTAATTTTTATGAGTTAGGTTTTAAGTACTTGAAACTACGACGTGAGATGTGTCGATGGACTATATTATATAATTGTCCGGAGCTACAAAAATGTACTAGTTGGATTAATGATATGGGGATTAAGAACATACCTTTAATAATATTATAAAGTATCTAAGTTATGTGAATTCTTAGTAAATGGATTTAAATGTGTATGACATACCTACCATACTTGCTATCACGAGAGGTCGGCTTTCGAAACAGGGCCATCTAATCTTTATGTGCCTATGAGGGGATTTAGATTGGTACCTTAAGGACATAGGGATGTGAATGACTTATTTGTGAGTTGATAAGTCAGCTGACCATGGGAGTGTAGGTATGTTCGTGACCCATGGGTATGTGAACTATGTTCGCCTCCAATATGTGTGATTTTACTTATTAAAACGGTTCTTGAGAGATTCAGAATAAGTAGTTCTTATGTACATGATGTACCGGGATTCGATAGCAGAGTATGTGTGCATCGCAACGTAGCCTAGGGGTGCCCCAATTATATAATTATGTTGAAATTTATATATTGGTGATGATAACAGACTCCTTGTTAATGTGTGTGAATATTTGCGACACTTTGAGTAAAGTTATAATTGAGAATTTCCTATATGATTTAATCTAAATTAATCTGAGAGATAAAAAGGTAGATTCACATAAGTTAGATTGGAATGTCTTGAAAAATCCCCTATATTATCATGTGAGGACGGGTTGCAGCATAGACTAGTTAGTTAGCGGCATAACTAGGATGGGTTATGGATATACATTAAGCACGCACATTAGTTGAGAGGTGAGAAGCTCATGTGAGAGCACGAAACTAACATGTACTTAATATTCATTGTTTAATGCAATTAAACACTTGCTATATTTTAAACTGTTTTCACATCGGGCTCTGACCCGTTTGCTTTCAAATCTATTTTCTTGAAAAGCCTTTTAGGTGCCCAGCCACAGGGATGCCAAACTTAGGATATCCATTTCAGTGACGTGCTGTAGGTGCTATGGAAGCTACAGGATCTTGATGATAGACGCGTCCACATTCTATATTGATTCCATTTCAGACTTATTCAGTTGTTAGGGCATATCGCCCCATTTCTTTTGGAGACAATTTTATTGTACTCAGTTTCATTGCAGTTTTGGAGTTAATTCATTTATTATTCAGACATTGTATTTGGTTTTATTCAGTATTTGGCATTATTCAGAGGAGTGTTACTCGAGACTCATTTATTATTCCATTATTATTTTGATGTGACTGTGATGTGATGGTGGTACCATTTAGCTAATAATTTTAATTGGTTGCATGTTAATTTAATTTAATAAAATTTGACAACTCACTTTTAAATATTAGGTGGCTAGTAATTGTTTAAATAAATGTTTTCGATAGTGATGTTATGAACGGAACCAACTTGACATTTTGTATTAATTTGAATAAAGGAGTAGCTACCCGGTATTTAATTAGTCGGGGTGTCACATTTGGCCATTAATCCTAATGTTACCTCATCTGACCAAGATACGTCTCTTGTTGATTCAACTGCCCTTCTGTCGACCAGAGTATAAACCCTAAAGCTGAGAAGAATAAGAAGAATGTGTAGACTTGTTTGGCTCTTGGTCTTTGTACCTTTATTTTGTTTGCTTTTTTCTATTCTCTGATGTTCTTATAACGTTCATTATTAATTAACGAAAGAACTTTTCCTTCAATTAACATGTCATTTATTATTACTCTGTCTTCTTTTATCGTTGTTCAATTGCTACTTTATCTTTCTAGTTTATGGATAAGATGGAAAAAATTGTCTTTACTGACTCCGACCTACTCAAATGTTGCAACAATTTGTTCAAAGCTGGTCACTTGGACTTGACTAATGAAGAATTAACAGGCTTGCTCGACGCAGACGCTTCTGATCAAGCAAAGGATTCATACACTTATCTCAAATTTCTTCTTGATCGGGTTGTGGCCAATAATGTTGCATACTATGAGATGATTGAAGATTTGTAGGCATAGCATAATGAAAGCGAATCATTCCTACATGCTAGATATGAATCCAAAAACTAGGCGTTAAGCGAAGAACGGGATTTTGATGATAAACTTGAAAAAAATGACTTTGCCTATAGAAAAAAGATTTTTTGCTGAACATAGAGGTAAATGAAGCTTTGGAAATTCTTGAGCTCTTGGAAGAAGAGAACACAGACTCCGGAATGAGCTTGATGCTTTACAACAATCTTCTACTACTGATGTTGATGAAGGTGTTTCATTTCTAGAGAAACTTGAGACTCTAAAGTAATCAAACCCTGGACAATCCTCAAAATGATCAAGAATGAGCCGACAAACTATTGAGGAGGCAAGGACTAAGAAGACCTTAGCCGACCAAGCTACTCAGTTGAAAGATAAAAGTCAGGTTGTTATTAATTGGTCTTCACAACTGAAAGATAAAGACAAGGATCTTGTTAACCAATCTTCCTAATTAAAAGCGAAAGATGATGTAATGAAGAGACTTCAGTATGATATTGAGAGATTGAATTTTCAGTTTCACAAGCAACCTCGAGAAGTATGGATGGAAGGCTATAATGAGGCTCGTGGCCATGTTGATGATCATCTTGCCTAGAGTCGTGATGAAGGGTACAGGTGGGGATAAACCAATTGTCTAACTTTGTTGAAGCATGATCGGGACAACAAATTATGGTATTGGAATGAACCTGGTTTGCTAGATTGTAATGAGCCTTCATTCAAGTTGGATAAATCATGGATCCCTCTTGATGCCATCTCTCAGTGTTTAATCACTAAATACTTGGGGGATTATGATATCCATGATGTTCATGAAATAGTTCATCCTTCACATCTTTTTAATACCCCATGCAGTAGTAAGAAAATAATATTAGAATACTTCAACTTTATCAATTTTCCTTATACATTGGATGATCCTCCTGCTGGGATGGAGAGAGTGAGGTCGACTTTCAAAGCTGAAGGGAAGCCTCCAACTGAATGATTTTCCTGAATTTTGTTATTCATTTGAATGTAATACAATTTATATGAATGGAAATCCATAAGTTTCTGTTTGTTAACTTTTTATTATTTTAATCAATCAGTTAACTTATGATTATAATGCCATTAGTTATACTAATACACTTAGAACTATTAATCTAAATTTATTATTAGTTACCAGTGGTAATGCCATTGATTCTACTAATGTACTTAAATATATTAATCTAAATTTAGCATTAGTCATCAGTGGTGATGAAGAGTATGAGCAATGTTTGTTTATATTCCATTATCAGGAATTTTTACACGTATTCCCTCATTTAACTTAGTCGGGTAAAACTTGTTTATACAAAATCATACATGAAGTAATCAACCTCTTGTTCGTGATTTTGTTTTTACGAAGTCATACATGAAGTAAATTATTGTTGTTGACCAAGTGCTCAGGATTGTAATCCTATTTTGACTTGGTCGGTTAATATTTTTACTATTATCGACTAAGTGCTGAGGATTGTAATCCTGTTTTGACTTGGTCGGAGCTGAATATCAAAAGTTATCTTTGTTCTGGGGGGATGTATATCACCATACTTCGAAAAAAATCAAAAACATAAAGATACTGGAATCAATATTTTATTGATATTTAAATAAAAGAAAAAAGAAATACAATAATGGAAATCCTTTTAAATACTGATAATACTTTTGGACATGTTCGGCATTCCACGGATTCTTGAATTTTTTACCATCCAAAGTCTCTATCTGATAGGTCCCAGGTCGGATGACAACTGATATGCGATATGGACCACGCCAGTTGGCCTCAAGCTTTTTATTCTTCTAGATAACTTTCTTAAGAATATAATCGCCCTCTTTCAGGTTAGTCTGCTTGACCCTTTTATTATAAATGCGAGCAGTTCTGTGTTGGTAGGCAACATTTCTCAGAGCTGAATCTTCTCGTACTTCCTCCAACATGTCGATATTTAATCGCCTCATCAAATCACTAGCTGGGTAATTAAAATTTAGTACCCTATGGGGGTTTTGATTGCTCGGGACGCGCAAAGTTATAAGTTTGGGTGGTTTTGATTGGGCATAAATATTGTATATTTATTCCCCTAGTTTCGGTGTATTTGTGAACCCGAGTGATGCAACTAATATGGATTTGACGCACATTTATGCTACTAACCTTCGTTGGCAAGTATTTTTGTGTTTCGTGCTTCTCTTATTTGTTTTACAGGTTAATTATGCAAGCAGTGCAAAAGAGAAAGCGAGACGATGAAAGAAAAGATAAGAAGGCAAGTTCAAGGGCATTTTGGTAATTCTATATCTAGATCCCGAAGAAGGAGTCAACTAGAAAGTTGAAAAGCTCGGAACAACAAGAACACTGAAAGAAACGACACCCAAATCCGAGCTACGGTCGATGAGTTATGACCAGTTAAAGTTGAAGAAAATTCAAGGAAGAAAGGAAATAAAACAAGAAAAATTCTAAGTGTTGAGTGAAAGCAAAAGCACCCCAAGCCAGCAAAAATTCTCAAACCCAGACGTGAACCGGTTAGGGGGGGTTGAACCGGTTCGGGTAATATGCGAACCGGTTCGGGGGTCCTGAAGCGCGAATTTTTCTCCTTCAATCTGATTGGTTAAAAGAATCCCATTAGGTTAAAACTCTCAAAAGACAGTTTGGGACGTGGGTGGTGACCTAGGAACAACAGTTCTGGATAGTTTTTTTTTAGTTTTTGGTAGAGAAAAAAAGAGAAGAACATCTAGGAACATAACTTCAATTAATTACTGCAAGATCAATACAATCCCGGGTTTATTTTCAAGTTGTAATCCAAGTTTTATTTTTATGATTATTATTCTTGCATGGTAATTTTTCTGCGTGATTTGAATAAGTTTCTGCGTTTATAATACCTAGCCACGTATTTCGATCTAGTGTTATCATGATCTCGCTTGCATGCAACATTATTATTTCATGCATCCTTCAGTTTAATATGTCCAGCTAGGTTTAAAAGTCCGGGATGCATGAACCCAGCCTGATGTGTTAGTGCATGTGTATAAAATTAATCCGCTAAATTTAATGATTGACCATAATCGTATTGCGTAGTTACACAACAATTGTAGATCTTTATATCTCGTTTGCCTCTGGGTACTCATGATGATTTAGAGTGCAATTCGAGTGCTACTATCGCGATACTGATTTACTCATCCTCAAATTAGGTATGACGCAGGCTTGAACCTCGTATACATAATGCTTGGGAGTACTAAATTTTGGGTCAAATCAATCAGATAAATTTAAGATTAATATTATATCCGCACTACACTAGGGTTGGGGGATCGTATTCCCGTCCTATTTTTCTCATCATTTAAACAAAAAGTTTCAGACTATTTTTCATTCATAATTTAGGTAGATTAGCGTAGTTGCATTTCTTCATAATTTCATAATCGCATTTAGTTGTAACCAATCTCAAAAACCAAATCACTTTTCCTTTTCTTTTTAGAGTCAAGGTTAGGATTTCTCCGTCTTTTCCCGTCGTCACAACCCTGTTGTCCTTCTTCCCTGAGGATCGATACCCGACTTACTGGGATTATTACTTGAGTGACAGGCTTACACTTGATCCTAGAGCGAACGCACTTCTGACACATTTTCAGTCGCGTCAAGTTTTTGGCGCCGTTGCCGGGGATTTAGGTAGACTTAGGATTAGATAGAGTCAATCCAAAGCTTTAACCAAAAATTCCAAAAATCCAAAAACATATAAAAAAATTCAAAAAAAAAGCATAAAAAGATTCATCACCATCTCTCACAAGCTTAATGCAAAATTCTGAAACCACTCAAACACCCTATAATACTCCAACTAACATTCACGAAAATCCAATT
The DNA here is from genome assembly GCA_949130495.1 of Sambucus nigra. Taxonomy (NCBI): domain Eukaryota; kingdom Viridiplantae; phylum Streptophyta; class Magnoliopsida; order Dipsacales; family Adoxaceae; genus Sambucus; species Sambucus nigra. The sequence continues at coordinate 76,610,127 of OX422213.1, forward strand.
GTTGAGTATAATCCTGATAGTCCCCACACTCCAAACGCCCCACAGTTCTGGGTCCCACCTCCCACACCGTCGCACTCAGTCTCCGATAACACTCCTTTTTCCTTCTTAGGACACACTCCGAGCACGCCCAGTGAGAGCACCGAGTCAATAAGTGAGGAAGAGATGTCGCAACATGGCAGTGCACCCGCTGGTGAGGAAGAGCCCCCATACCGTCCGATTAGAGAATTCTTATATCCCGAGCGTACTGTCACTCCGGGATGCATTATACTCCCGTATAATGCCGGGCAATTTTGTTTCAAAAATGCGATGATCCAGATGCTACCGCATTACCACGGTATGGATTCTGAAAAGCCATACCTCCATATCAGGGAATTTGAGGACGTGTGTAATACTCTCAATGATCAAACCTGCACACAAGAGGTAATCCACCTCAAACTCTTCCCTTTCTCGCTCAAAGATAAAGCTAAGACCTGGCTATGGTCTTTACCTCCAAGCTCGATTCCATCATGGAATGAGTTACAGTCGAGATTTCTTAAGAAATTCTTCCCACCACATCGAACAATCTCCATAAAGGCTCAAATTCAAGCATTCAGACAAGCTGAAAATGAGCCATTCCATCGATGTTATGAACGTTTCAACGAGTTAGTTGCTTCATGCCCCCATCATAGGTTTGATTCAGCGCAAGTCATTTCTTTTATCTATAATGGGTTGAATCTTAACTCCAAATAACTTGTTGAAACAATGGGAAGTGGTCCGTTTATCGATTTAGATGCCCAGGATGCTGAGCTTCACTTGAGGTATGTCGTCGAGACTACCTAATCCTGGGACACTTCTGATCCCAACGCTCAAAATCGAAATAGACAAGCGACCACCACTCCATCGGCGTCCGGCCTATTCCACGTAGATAAGAATTCTATGACGGACAGCCGATTGGAGACTCTTGAGAAAGGATTTCGAGATCTATGCGAGATATATGGAAAAGGACCAGTTGGACCCATTCCAAACCCTGTCGTGAAGGTGTGTGCTATTTGTGAGGCGGGACATTCAACTGAGGAATGCTCGACGATACCCGCCTACAAAGCGATGCTTCAGGAGCAAGTTAGTGGTATAGGAGGTTTTAAGGGTAAGTTCGGTGCCCCGTACGGGAATTCATACAACCCTTCATAGAAAAATCATCCCGATTTTAGCTATGGGCAACAACATGCCGCAATGAACCCTCCTTCGCATGTTGCCCCTCCTCCACCATAACATTTTTAACAAGCCCCGCACATGCAAGGACATGTGCAAGCACCACCACCTCAAGGAAATTATATCCCGCCACAGCGGAGAACTCTCGAGGATACCATGAATCAATTCATCGCAAGCCAGACCGCAACCAATGCCAAATATGATCGTCTGATTGGCGACATAAATGCGAACCTGTTAAAAATACAATCCTCATTGAGTGTTCAAGAGAAGGGCAAGTTTCTTGCCCAAGGCCAAAGACCTCCCCAAGGTCAAACTGGCGTTAGCTACACCTCCACTGAACATTAGGAGCAATGTCAAGCTGTGACCACTCTTCGTAGTGGGAGAGTCGTTGATTTATCACCTCCCCCACCCGACGCAACGAAAGACAAGGAGATTTTGCCCAGCACGAAAGAGGCCGAAGATGTCCCCTTTAATGATAGTGACCAAGAAGATTCTAGTGGGCCAGAGGTAGTAGTGAAACCTCCCTCCACGGCACCGTTTCCTCAAAGGTTGATTCCCTCCCATAGAGGAAACCCACGTGAAGACGTGCTAGAAGTGATTAAGCAAGTAAAGGTTAATTTACCTTTCCTTGAGGTTATTAAACAAATTCCAGCTTATGGCAAAGTCATCAAAGACTTATTGACAGTTAAGAGAAAGATGAAAGTGAAGAAGAACGTCTTTTTAGCACAAAATGTGAGCTCCATTCTACTAAATGAACTCCCGCCTAAATTCAAAGATCCCAGTGCACCCACCATATCCTGCATCATTGGAGAGAATAAAATTGAAAAAGCCTTACTTGACTTGGGAGTAAGCGTAAATATCCTCCCTTACTCCATCTATAGGCAACTTGACTTGGGCGAACTCAAGGCCACAAAGGTCACCCTCCAATTAGCGGATCGAACAGTGAAGATCCCACGAGGTATAGTCGAGGACGTGATCGTTCAAGTTGACACTTTCTACTTTTCGGTAGATTTTGTCATTTGGGACACGGAGCCCTCCTTCTACTCGAGTAATCATGTTCCCATCATCCTTGGGCGCCCTTTCCTAGCTACGGCTAACGCAATCATCAATACGAGGAATGGGAGAATGCAACTCACATTTGGGAACATGACCTTAGAAACCAACATCTTCGACATAGCCCAAAATGCGGGGGAGGAAGATGATCTTCATGCGGTGAGCCTCATTGATGAGATAGTAGAGGAGTACTTTGACGAAAATTATTGTGGCGACGCTTTAGAGTCCTGTTTAGCGGCGAGATATGAGTGTGAGGGGACGTATACCGACTTCAAGAGGGAGGTTGGAGAGTTGAGAGAGCTACTCGATGAGAGTACGTCGGACGAGGACGTGAGAGAGGTTAATAGGGTTTCTAGATTCGAGGAATTATCGCCGAGGGATACACACATGGTTCCCTCCAGTGAAAAATTTCCAACCCTCTAATTAAAGAAACTCCCCTCCCATATTAAATATGCATACCTAGGAGAGGATGAGACATTTCCTGTTGTTATCTCCTCTAACCTAGATGAAGGGCATGAGGGTAAATTATTAAAAATTTTGAGGCAGCACCAAAGTGATTTTGGTTGGTGCATAGCTGATTTGAAGGGGATAAGTCCTTTGATTTGCACTCATAAGATCCATCTCGAAGAGGATGTCAAACCCTCTAGAGAAATGCAAAGAAGACTAAATCCCAACATGAGAGAAGTTGTGAGAATCAAAATTATCAAATTGTTGGATGCCGGGATCATCTACCCAATCTCGGATAGCAAGTGGGTAAGCCCTATTCAAGTCGTCTCGAAGAAGTCGGGTATGACTGTGATTGAGAATGCCAAGGGAGAGCTATTTCCCCAACGTACCACCACCGGGTTGCGCGTTTGCATTGATTATCGAAAACTCAATGCGGGAACTAGGAAAGACCATTTCCCCTTGCCATTTATTGATCAAATGCCTAAAAGAGTGGCAGGACACCCTTACTATTTCTTCCTTGATGGTTATTTCGAGTATAACCAAATTGAGGTAGATGTACTTGACCAGGAGAAGACGACCTTCACTTGCCCTTTTGGTACATTTGCCTACAAACGTATGCCATTTGGCTTGTGTAATGCACCCGCGACCTTTCAAAGGTGCATGTTGAGCTTATTTAGCGACATGGTCGAGAGAGGACTAGAAGTGTTTATGGATGATTTCAACATTTTTGGCACCTCTTTCGATCATTGTTTAGAAAAGATGGAAAAAGTATTTACCCGATGTGTGGAAAAGAACTTAGTGCTGAATTGGGGAAAGTGCCATTTCATGGTCACCGAGAGAATAGTTCTTGGCCACATAGTATCATCCAAAGGAATAGAGGTTGATAGGGCAAAGATAGATGTCATAGCTGATCTTCCCCCACCAAAATTATTGAAGGACGTGCGCTCATTCTTGGGCCACGCGGGGTTTTATCGAAGGTTCATTAAGGACTTTAGCACCATCGCTAGGCCCTTAAGAAACCTACTCATGAAGGACACCCCATTTGAGTGGACGGAAGCATGCCAAAGCTCTTTTGATAAATTGAAAAACATGCTTGTGTCCGCTCCCATCATGCAAGTTCCAGATTGGTCCTTACCATTCGAACTTATGTGTGATGCAAGCGATTACGCGATCGGGGCTGTTTTGGGCCAACGAAAAGATAAGCAAGCTCATGTCATCTACTACGCTAGCTGGACCCTTACCGGACCTCAACTCAACTACTCTACCACGGAGAAGGAGTTTCTAACGGTAGTCTTTGCCCTTCATAAATTCCGGTCATATCTCATTGGTTATCCTATTACTGTCTTCACCGACCACGCGACTTTGAAATACCTACTTGCAAAGAAACATGCCAAGCCGCGCCTCATAAGGTGGATCCTACTCCTACAAGAGTTCAATCTCTCCATCAAAGATAAGAAAGGAGTAAAAAACGTCATTGTCGACCATTTATCTCGGCTTTCGTCCGACGTACCTAGTGATCCCATACCCATAGATGAAAACTTTCCGAATGAGCAACTTTTTGCTACCTCTTCGTATCCCTGGTTTGCGGATATAGTGAACTATCTTGTTACGGGAGCCGTCCCTCCCGACTGGACACCGCAAGATAAGAAGAGGTTTCTTACTTGGTCGCGCATGTTCTTTTACGATGATCCTTTCCTTTTTAAATATTGAGCTGACTAAATCATCCGACGATGTGTACTGGATGACGAGATCCCAAAAGTCATCCAGTTTTGTCATTCAGAAGCTTGTGGAGGCCATTTTTCGACGAAAAAGACGGCCGCTAAAATTCTGCAATACGGCCTCTATTGGCCCACAATCTTCTGGGATGTGAATGATGCTTGCAAATCATGCAATGGTGACAACAAATGGGAGCCATTACTCGGCGATACATGATGCCTCTTACCCCCATACTCATCATTGAAATATTCGACTGTTGGGGTATTGACTTCATGGGTCCTTTCCCCCCGTCCTTGGGTTTCCTATACATCCTTGTTGCGATAGACTACGTTTCTAAATGGGTGGAAGCTATAGCTACCAAGACTAATGATAATAAAGTGGTGATAAATTTCCTGCAGGAACACATACTTTCCCGCTTCGGTGCACCGAAAGCGATAATTAGTGATAATGGTACGTACTTTTGCAATAGGCCATTCGCGAAGCTCCTGAGAAAGTATGGAGTCGTTCACAAGGTTGGAACGACTTATCACCCACAAACGAATGGGTAGGAAGAACTAGCAAATCGAGAAATCAAGAACATTCTCGAAAAGACCGTCAATCCTACCTGGAAAGATTGGTCACTTAGATTGAACGATTCGCTATGGGCCTATCGTACCGCATTTAAGAATCAACTCGGCATGTCCCCTTTTCGCTTTGTATATGGAAAACATTGCCATCGTCTCGTTGAGCTCGAACACAAAGCGCATTGGGCAATTAAGCAATTGAATTATGCCATGGACAAGGCCGGTGAAGCCCGCAAGCTTCAATTGAATGAGTTAGATGAACTACGCAATGATGCGTATGAGAATGCCAAAATTTCAAAAGAAAGGATGAAACTCGCTCATGATAGCATCATTCGATGAAAAGAGTTTTTCCCCGGGTAAAAAGCTCTCCTCTACAACTCTCGGCTTCACCTCTTTCCGGGTAAGTTGCGGTCACGATGGTCTGACCCGTTCGTTGTGAAGAATGTTTTCCCCCATGGAGTTGTTGAACTAGAAGATTTAAAAGGGGGAAATACACTCAAAGTGAATGGACAACGCCTAAAGACATATCTAGAGGCGTGTACAGAAGAAGTCGACACCGTTTGGTTGTTGGACCCCATTTACGGGGTCGAGTGAGCTGTCGAGTGAGGTCGTCGTACCCCCGACACGTATGGGGTGAGTTCTTGTGTATAGTAGTCATGTGTGAATAAGTTCATTAGGAGTCGGGAACATGGGTCACAAGAGAGACCGGTTAGCACGCATTACGAGGGAACTAACACGCAATACGAGGTTGGGTTCGAGGAATTTTTAGGGAGCCCGAGGGTCTATGACGTCTTTAGGGGCATTATGCACAAGATAGGGCATGAGAGCACACTTAGAATTCGAGAGAAGAGAGAACCCAAGCAAACGAACCATCACAGTTCCCCGAACCCCTGACAGAACCGGTTCGTGGTGCGAACCGGTTCGCGGTACCTCCGAACCGGTTCGGGGTACCTTGCAGATTCCCCCCCCTATTTCCAAATTCATCCTCTTCCCTCCTTTTTCCCTTACATTCATTCCCCTTCGTTTTTCTTCCCTCCAAACTCTTCCCCCCGTCCCATTTTCATCCTAATTCACTCCCTCAATCACTTCCTTCCCACCCATTCATATTTCCCACCAAAACCCAGCCCTCCACACCTATAAATTACTACCCACCCCTCCTCCATTTCTCACACCACAAATTTCCCCTCACTCTCCTCTCCACCATATCCTTTCCCTCTCCCTCTCTCTTTCCATCATCATGCCGCGTCCTCGCCAAGCAAATTTTTGCCCCAAGAAATATGATGATACCACCGTCCTTGATGATAAGGGTAAAGGGGTATTTCTAAGCATCCAAGAACGCCATTGGGCCGAGAAATACTTCTCGGCTACGCGTCCAATCCATATCGAACGTTTCGTTAATTGGGACCAACTTCCGGGCGATATCACCGCCCTCTTTGATCGCCGAGGGTGATGCTCTTTCCTCGCTCCAACGAGAACTCACGTGTTTGAAACCGCCATCCTCCAGTTTTATGCGACCCTGGTTCGCAAATCTTCTACGCTTCATGAGGCATACCTTGATGGTATACAGATTCCTTTTTCGGCGGCCATCATAGCACGCAAAATGAGTGCTAAAGGGGTGATCCTCCCCGTGCCATTCCAATACCCCACCAATGGTACCCTCCACACCAAAGATGAATGCATTGCTCGTATGGCACCCGGGGAGGAATGGGTACGCGAGTCTTTTCCCATCGGAGGTTTGGCGGCTACGGTGCGATTCACACATCTCATTGCTTGTGGCGCCATCCACCAAACCACCAATGACTCGGTGGTCCGGTTACGTCACGCCAATTTCCTCTACCATTTTTTATACCCCGAGAGCACCATCAATCTCGCCCAAGTTTTCTATGCGGACATCATCAATTCTGCTTACGACGAATGGGGAAAAACTGCACTCCCTTACGCCTGTTTCATTACGGAGCTCTTGATGGAAGCCGGAGTAGATGACCCGGGGAAGCAAATTCGACATCCCCGCCCCATTGGAGGCACTTACACCACTAGGAGCGAACGTCAAATGTGAGTAGCTCACCCCGACCATCCCATTCTCGACGAGGATGCGGGAGATGAGGCTCATGATGCCCCGATGATGGACGTCGACGAGGATGAGTTTGAGGGTGACGAGGAGGATTCTAATTTCGAGCCCCCGGGGTAAATTTCGAGCGCCGCCTTTCGACAGTTGAATCCCACCTTGACGGGTTCATCAACCAATACAATCAAGATCAAGCGGCTTACCGAAGGGACACACGGATGATGTACCAACTCCAAGTCCACCTTCACCAACTCAACTTCGGCGGGCCTCCACCACCCTTCTTTTATGACCCGTATGATCCCAATGCACCCGGGTCCTCACACCCACCTCCACCCTGAACCCATGACTGTTTTGATATATTGGTGTGGATGTTAGTTGTTGTTAGTGGTTTAAAATTGCTCACAGTTGCTCTCCCATCTCTTATGTAACACATGCTTCCCCATTATTATTATCAAATCTTGCATTTTTCATAATTGTTTGTTTTATTTTTCCGCACTTTTTATTCGCTTTGAGTTTGATTTTAGTTCTTTTTGCTTGAGGACAATGCAAAAGTCTAAGTTAGGGGGGGGGGGGGGAGGGTCACAAGTGCGTATCTCTAAAACTTCACAAATTTTCAAAAATGCCCAGAAATTTCCAAAAAAAATCATAAAATTTTGAAAAATCCAAAAATATTTTTGTTCAAAATAATAAAAATTCAAATTCCAATTCAAAATTTTCAAAAATATCATTAAAAGTCGGTTTAAAGTCTCAAGTTGTAAACATTCAACATACACAAAGCCGAAATTGACCAAAGATGGAAATTGAGCGAAAATTGACGACTTAACGAATTAGTGTGGAGATTATTAACAAACCCAGTGAGATTCGAGCCTATCACGTTTTGAGAGTTTTTAAATCAATCCGAGTTAATTGTTAACTCAAAGTTCTTTTCATCACCTAAAAAAGTTTTCGAGGATCTCAAGTCTTTCATTTTGATCGGTTTTGAAAAATGTGTGTAATATTGTTTTGAAAAACGTTCCAAATTAGTCTCTAAACTTAAATTCATCTCGAAACGCATATGGTAACACAATTGGCATTTTGGACAATGAAGTAGGCCATCGTTTGTCACCCCAAAAAAAAATATTGGCCATAAAAAGTCATAAAAAAATCATCCTTTTTGCAACCCAAATTGAGCCGAATAATTTTTCCCTTTCGTTTCATAACCCGAAAAACCCAAATAGCCCGGAATTGTGAAAAATGAAAAAATTCAGAATTTAGTCCAAAAAGTGCATATAAAGGGGCAAGAAAAAATAGTTATACTCAACAAAAATAGCAAGAAAAGAAGTGAAAAACAAAAAAAAAAAGAAAAAGATGAAAAAATGAGCAATAGCCCGGAAAAAGCACAAACGGACATCGCTAATTACTTTTCCAATTCAACCTTCCCTAACTCCTTCATTTTACCCAATATACCCTAAAAACCCGAAAAAGTCCTAACCGAGTCCAAATTGCGAAAATTGATTACCCCGTGGAGAGCTAAGACACCAAAAGATAATAAAGGAGAGTAAGTGCACGAAATATAGGCAATATTGCCGTTTTTAAAACCGTAATACCTTGATGAGATCCTTTCACCAAAAAATTTCCGTCTTTCTAATTGTATGCATGATTTTGCTTCCATTACATTTACTCTTTATATCACTCATACAGAGAGAATAACCATAATTCGAGAGATTCGTTTGTGAGAGAATTCCGTGAGAACTTGAAATCAAAACAAATTTTCGGATGAGTAGCGTAATGATCAATCAGTGAAAATTGACGGTTATATTTCCGGCTCCGCACACACGCACTATGATTTGAGACTATTGAACATGACTTGATGATGACTATTTTCTGTAAGAGTTTGAATTGCACAATTTTTGCGTATTTGAATTTTCTTTGAGTCGAATTTGTGGGTATATTCTCTGCAAACCCTCACGAGACACAACCCGTCCTACTAGGGTGACCTAGAGGTTTAAAGGCTTTTTGCATACGCTAAATGCAATCGCTTGCCAGCGAAAAAGGTATTCTATCCCAATAAAATGTGATTTTCAAGAGTTAAGCCTTGTCAGGATTCTTTTACATTGCTCGGGACGCGCAAAGTTCTAAGTTTGGGGGGTTTTGATTGGGCATAAATATTGTATATTTATTCCCCTAGTTTCGGTGTATTTGTGAACCCGAGTGATGCAACTAATATGGATTTGATGCACATTTATGCTACTAACCTTCGTTGGCAAGTATTTTTGTGTTTCGTGCTTCTCTTATTTGTTTTACAGGTTAATTATGCAAGCAGTGCAAAAGAGAAAGCGAGACGATGAAAGAAAAGCTAAGAAGGCAAGTTCAAGGGCATTTTGGTAATTCTATAGCTAGATCCCGAAGAAGGATCCAACTAGAAAGTTGAAAATCTCGGAACAACAAGAACACTGAAAGAAACGACACCCAAATCCGAGCTACGGTTGATGAGTTATGACCAGTTGAAGTTGAAGAAAAATTCAAGGAAGAAAGGAAATAAAATAAGAAAATTTCTAAGTGTTGAGTGAAAGAAAAAGCACCCCAAGCCAGCAAAAATTCTCGAACCCAGACGCGAACCGGTTTGGGGGGTGAACCGGTTCGGGTGATATGCGAACCGGTTCGGGGGTCCTGAAGCGCGAATTTTTCTCCTTCAATCTGATTGGTTAAAAGAATCCCATTAGGTTAAAACTCTCAAAAGACAGTTTGGGACGTGGGTGGTGACCTAGGAACAACAGTTCTGGATATTTTTTTTTTTAGTTTTTGGTAGAGAAAAAAATAGAAGAACATCTAGGAACATAACTTCAATTAATTGCTGCAAGATCAATACAATCCCGGGTTTGTTTTCAAGTTGTAATCCAAGTTTTATTTTTATGATTATTATTCTTGCATGGTAATTTTTCTGCCTGATTTGAATAAATTTCTGCGTTTATAATACTTAGTCACGTATTTCGATCTAGTGTTATCATGAGCTCGCTTGCATGCAACGTTACTATTTCATGCATCCTTCAGTTTAATATGTCCTGCTAGGTTTAAAAGTCCGGGATGCATGAACCCAGCCTGATGTGTTAGTGCGTGTGTATAAAATTAATCCGCTAAATTTAATGATTGACCATAATCGTATTGCGTAGTTACACAACAATTGTAGATCTTTATATCTCGTTTGCCTCTGGGTACTCGTGATGATTTAGAGTGCAATTCGAGTGCTACTATCGCGATACTGATTTACTCATCCTCAGATTAGGTATGACGCGGGCTTGAACCTCGTATACATAATGCTTGGGAGTACTAAATTCTGGGTCAAATCAATCAGATAAATTTAAGATTAATATTATATCCGCACTACACTAGGGTTGGGGGATTGTATTCCCGTCCTATTTTTCTCATCATTTGAACAAAAAGTTTCAGACTATTTTTCATTCATAATTTAGGTAGATTAGCGTAGTTGTATTTCTTCATAATTTCATAATCGCATTTAGCTGTAACCAATCTCAAAAACCAAATCATTTTTCCTTTTCTTTTTAGAGTCAAGGTTAGGATTCCTCCGTCTTTTCCCGTCGTCACAACTCTATTGTCCTTCTTCCCTGAGGATCGATACCCGACTTATTGGGATTATTACTTGAGCGGCAGGCTTACACTTGAGCCTAGAGTGAACGCACTTCTGAGACACATTTTCAGTCGCGTCAGTAAACCATATCGATAGATTATATTCTTCCAGATGAACTGATACACTTTCTCATAATGGATATCAACCAATGGCTCTGCCTTCACCCATTTGGTGAAATAATCAACAGCAACAACTAACTATTTGAACCTTCTTTTGGTGGTCAGGAGTGGGCTGGCCAAGTCAATTCCCCATGTAGTAAAAGACCAAGGTGAATTTATTAGCATTAAAGCAGCATTTGGTATTTTATGAATGGTAAAAAATCTCTGGCACTTATCACACTTTATCGCAAAGGCTGTATAAGATGACCTCATAGTCGGCCAGTAGTATCCCTGAGTGTTGATTCATTGGAGCAATGATCGACCAACAAAATGAGCCCCACAAGAACCTTCATGCACTTTTTTAATCAGATCTTCCACTTCCATTAGATGAACACAACGCTGCAAGGAGATCGTCAACATCCTTTTGTATAAAACTCCTTTGTCTAACACACATCTCGCTACTTTATATCGGAGATTTTTATCCTCTTTAGGATCAGGTGGTAGGGTTCCATCTTCAATATAAGCTTTGATGGGATATCCATTCAGGAAGGTCCTGCATCTAGAGCAATGGAACTAACCGTTAGGTCATCATCAATACTTCAATTAGCCAAGATTTCTATAGGTATTGTTCTTCTGAGCTCAATTCTTGTTGCTGACGCTAGCCGAGCAAGTGCATCAGCTCGGGTGTTTGCTATTCTTGGGATCCTATTCATTTGGATGGCAAGAAACTTGCTTATAACCTCCATGGCCTTAGCAAAATACCTGGTCATCAATTTTCCTTTGACTCCATACAAATTCAACACATGATTAATGACCAACTGTGAATCACTACCTAATGAATGAGCTAAATTTATCCCAACTATCTAGGCTTTGTATTCTGCCTCATTATTTGATGCTTTAAAATCAAACCTGAGAGCATACTCAATATCAATATCATTAGGAGTGTTAAGTATTATACCTGCTCCATTGTCAATAACACATAAAGATTCATCCACATACAAATTCTATAACAGAACATCATTGTTGAAACTTTTTTCTATCAATGATCCATGCTGGAATATCTTCTTACTCTCTTTCGCATATTTCTGGGCCATTTCATGAATTTTGGATGACTCAGGTTGATCGACAGCCATATTATCTTGCTTTTGACCTGAGATCTCTTCTTTCGAAGTCTACTCAGCACGCAAGTTAAGTTGGTCGGGAACCTTCGGATAAGTAAATTAAGTAATAAAATTTACTAAATCTTGGCCTTTCAATGAAGATCTTAGTTCATAGATAAAGTCATACTGTCCCAATTCTACTGCCCAATACATCCATCTTCTTGACTTATTAGGATTGTGGGGTGCTTGCTGAAGAGGCATATCAGTATACAAAACTATGGTGTGTGCTTGGAAATAAGGTTTTATACATTTAGAAGCCTCAGTAAGTGCTAGGGTTAATTTTTTCATATGCGGGTACCTGATTTCAGCTCCTCTAAATGCTTTGCTGGTATAGTAGACTGGTTTTTGGATTCCATTATCCTATCTGACCAAGGCGGAGCTCACTGCTGACTCAAGAATAACTAAATATAAGTACAATTTCTCTTCCCATACTGGTAGGGAGAGAAATAGTGGTGATCCCAAGTACTTATTTAACTCCTGGAATGATTCTTCACATTTTACATTCCACTCAAAAGTTTTTCTCAACACCTTGAAAAACGAGAAGCACCTATCTCTTGCTCGAGAAATAAATTTGTTTAAGGCTGCTACTCTTCCAATGAGCCTTTGTACATCTTTCTTGCAGGCCGACAACTGTATTTTGATCAAAGCTTTTATCTTTGTTGGATTAGCATCAATTCCCCTTTGATTAACTATGAAGACGAGGAACAATCGTTCTTGTACTCTAAACACACACTTGGTCTGATTCAGCTTCATCTGATGCTTTTCCAACTGATCAAAATTCTGGCTGAGGTCGACAATATGATCTGAAGCTTTTTTTACTATTTGTCAGCATATCGTCCACATAAACCTCCTTGTTCTTGCCTATCTGCTCTTCGAAGACCTTATTCACCAACCTTTTATACGCTGCTCCTGCATTCTTGAGCACGAAGGGCATTATATTGTAATAATAAGTTTATTGGTTGGTGATAAAGGTTGTACTTTACCTATCTTCAAGTTTCATCTTTATCTGGTTATACCCATAATAAGCATCCATAAATCTTAAAAGCTCATGTCTTGACATAGCATCAACCAACTGATTAATTCTAGGCAAAGGAAAATGGTCTTTTGGGCAAGCTTTATTTAAATCAGTGAAATCCATGCACATCCTCCATTTATCATTCTTCTTCTTGAACATTACAACGTTGGCCAACCAGGCTAGGTATTTCACATCTTCAATAAATCGATCTTTTTAAAGATTCTCCACCTCTTCCTCAATAACTTCATTTTTCTCAAGACTAAAAACCCTATGCCTCTGCTTGATCGGCTTGGCATCCTTATTGATGTTGAGCTCATGATAGAGGAGATTGGGATTTATTCCAGGCATATCCTCATGGCTCCAAGAAAATACATGTATTCGTTGCCTCAGGAACATAATCAATTCCTGTTTAAGGATGGAATCCGGTGATGAGCCGATCTACGTACTTCTTTCTGGCTTATCGTCATCCAGAATGATGCTTTCAGTTGCTTCCACAATTTGTCCCTTGACCAACTTTTTTTCATCTCGTGGATCTAAGGTTTTAACTTCAGATTCATCGTTAGGCTCAGTAGTATCCACCTGGTAAGTTGTAGTCTTCTTCATTAATTCAATTAAGTCCTCTTGCTCGGTTGAGGAGTAGTAACACTCTCTGGCCACTTTTTGGTCGCCTTTCACAACACCTACCCCAAAATGAGTTGGAAACTTCAAGCATTGATGGACTATTGGCAATACAACTTCAAACTTCTTCGACCCTACCCTGTCGAGGATCAAATTATAGGCATATTAAACATTCTTATCCATTACAAATAAATGTATTTTCTCAGTACGACTTACTAGCCAGGTGCCAAAAAACACTTCTAGTTTGATCATCCCCAAAGGGTAAACGTTTTCACCAGAAAAACCTATTAATGGTCCGTGGTAGGGCTCTAGTTGGCTGAGCTTTAAATCCAAACTCTGAAAGAAAGGATAAAACATAATATAGGCTAAACTCCCATTATTAATCAAAACTCTGGCGATGATAATATCTTGGATTCTAAATTTGACAACCAACGGATCATCATGGGGATAAAGTACCCCAGAAAGATCATTTTTTGAAAAGCCAATTAGCATCTTATCTTTGTTGACCTTCCTCGGTCGATCATCTTCATTCAGATTAATTCTCTGGATATAGGAGTAAGCCTGGGCTTCACTCAACTAAGCTTTCCTTTTGGCAGTGATCACCTCCTCTTGTATCGCCACCTGTAATCATATGACAATCGAATGAACCAAAACTGATCATAGCTACCTCACATTCTAGTTTCTTGGGATTTTTCGATAGGTTTGTATCATCTTCATACTCAGCTTCATGATTTGTCTTCCTGTCATCCTTGGGCTTGCATGGAGAATTCGTCATTCTTCTAGATTCTTTACTTTCACGACGATCAACAAATTTATTAAGTTTACCCTGGAGGATGAGGGATTCTATCTCGTTTTACAAAGAGATGCATTTATCTATTGTATGAGCATGATCCTTATGGAATTCACAATATTTGGATCTATCCCTCTTATTAGGAGTTGCCCTTAATTTCTCAGGCCATCGCAAATCCTTATTGTGCTTGATTTCCTTTAAGATATGGTGAATTCTAACACTCAATGGAGTACATGTTCCATATTTTTTGAGCTTGTCCTCTTTCTTTGGATTTTGTTTCTTCTGTTATTTTTTCTCCTTCTTCTCAGGTTTTGTATTAGGCTTCGTGGCTGGACTCTATTTTGCGTCCATCACTTCTTCAACATTCCTTATTTTTCCTACTTTAGCCATAAGTTCAGCCATAGTTTTGGGAGGATCTTTTTGCCAGAGTATAATATAGTTTCTCGAAAAGCAAGCCACTCATAAGAGCAGTGATGGATGTGTTCTCCTCATAATCAATCACCTCCAATTTCTCATTGTTAAAATGCGTAATGTACTCCCTAGTAATTTCCCCCACTTGTTGCCTTACACTCAAAAGATGAGTAACTCTTTTCACTGTCTTAGCTACGAAACACAAGTTGCTAATGAATAGCTCGACAAGATGATTGAAGTTATCAATATTTCCTCGAGGCAGGTTATTATACCATATTTAGGTTGATCCCGTGATGGTACTTGAAAATGCTCTGCACTTCATTTCATCAGAACTGTATAAAGATAAGCTGCAAGTTAATATTTCTTGATATAGAGAACTGGATCATTTTTAGTGTCATATTTGGGGGTGACCACAAGAGCTTTAAACTTAGATGGAGTAGGAAAGTCCACAATCGCATGAACAAAAGGGGATCCTTTAACAAAATTGTGCTGCAAAGGATTCTTTGCTTTTGCCATTTCACCCAACTGATCTTCCAACCTCTAGATTGATCATTTTCAGGAATGATTACCTGCATCAGATCTATGTGAAGTAACTCGGTTGTTGTGACCATGTGACTACGCTGAACTCTCTTTCTGAGAAGTCTGCTCGGCGTATATAGATTGTCGAACGCTTGATCTTGATCTGACCGAGGCTTCATGTTAGTCGACTAGATGTTGAGTGTTCCTGGATAACACCCTATAAGGGTTTTTATTTGCTCAAGGTCCCAAACAATCAAAGGGCAAAGCTCTTCTTAACCTTTCCAAGACACTTGGCCTTTCAGGAGAAAAAATGGATATCAAAGGGTGCTGTGGACCTGAGTGATGAAATTGTTCCTGGACGATAAGTGGTATCTCGTGAAGATATAAAATAACTATGTTTGATGGATCTTGAAGGTGGAGGCGACATTTCTCTTTTGGACGAGGGATCCATTTGTAGTGACTGAGCCAATTGACTTACCATTTCCTGCTTAGCTTCTTATCCTTTGGCAATACTAGGAAGGATTCTAGTTAAGTTTGTCACTATAGGTTGAGCAGATGGAACAATCTAGTTTCCATCATTTCTGGCACTAGACTCGAGGTCATTCATCTTGTCTTAAACAAAGGTATGTAGGAGAGAGAACATCACTTAGAAACATGTTCCCACATACGGTGCCAATCCGTTGATGTAAAAAACTAGACTTGATCTAATTTTATAATCACAAATAAAATATGTAATAACAATGGTTAATAAAGAGAGAGAGGGTTGTTAAAGTGGTTCAGCTATGTAAGAAAGCTTACGGCTACTGTTATTTTATTAGTTTCAGAGGTTTTAAAAAGCTAGGTACTCTTGTAAATAAGAATATCCTAGAATCTGTTCTACCATTCCCTTGATGAACGGGATACAACGTATTATAGTGACCGGGAGGTCAAGGGTCAGAATGTCAAGGGATGGAATGCTTTGATACAATTAAGCATTTACATCCTTACATAATGAGTGTGATGACTGGTTGTATAAACCATGAGTAGTATGACCTTTGGTATGATGACGCTTTATTGGTCTTGTTGGCCAGCCTTCTGTGTGTTGGCCGACATTCCTTGTGTTGGTCAGAAGAGTTACTATCTGTTGACTGGGATTTTGGCCATGTAGGAGGACACGCGTACACTTTTGATTAGTCAACATAGGTGGATAATTTTTGGCATCAACATCCCTAGGTTTCATTATTTTTCATTCATAATCAATCATAAACCCAATTTTGTTCGATTTATCTCATCACATATATTCAAATTTCATTTTCTATTCACATAGGGATTAAATCTACATGAAAATTCTACCCAAGATTCATGTGTTTAATTCTCAAAAATTCCAAGAACACCCATTTTTCATTAAATTACCAATACTACACTACATATGTATTATAACCTCTTAAAAACAAGTAAGATAAATACTTGCCTGGAATTGTAGGTTTGAATCCATTTTTTTAATGATGGTATTGATCTCTCCTCATTTCGATTCCGATTCCGACAATAATTATGGGTGAATCAAGGTGCTACACCTCCAAATTCTCCTTTCTTCCTCTCAAAGGACCTCCCCTCTCCTCTCCTTTGATTCTCAGGGTTTTAGATATGATATTATGCTTCCCCAAATTACTAATCTTTGGTTTTAAATTCCAATTCCCTAAATTAGGCTTACGAGCTAAGCCCAAGTGACTCGAACACTCCCGTATAGGCACGGTTATGACTAAAAAGGCCCCAAAACCCAGTTATAACCCCCCAAGTACACTATTCCGATTATCTTGACCATTTAGAATCAACTGTGACCTTAAAATCTCCATTCGAGTCACCCTACAATAATTTCTCACATTTCCCTCTATATGTCTACACATATGACTCGCTGCAACGTATAATAATTGTCATGCAAATTAATCCATCAGCAATAATCATTTTATCCCAAAATATTTAATTCTACCAATTCACTGTACACGTGTAAATTTAAAATTCACCGAATTCATTTATTTTTGAATTACTAAAAAATACAGGGTGTTACATACTTCCCCCTTATAAAGGAATTTTGTTCTCGAAATTGGATAAGTCTTGTACTAACAACTTCGAATACAACCTCGCACAACATCCGCCTCAATCCTAAAGTTAAAATCATTATGTGATTCCCACTACACTTCTAGTAACAGTATTCTTCAGCCCAACGGTCTATACATTACTATTAAATCTAGTGACCAATTCTCTTTAGTCACCTTACACCAAAATATATAATCCTTTTGTTTACCAACTCACTTTGGCGACTACACAGCACATTACCATCTTGCCCTACACTCCCCACTTTGATGGATTAATATACTAACGGCTATACCCTTCACTATCCTGGGAAAGGTCCCTTCCTCCCTAAGTGCCAACTTCCCCCTTTTTAAATCATATACTCCCTTCACAGGAGATATTTGTAATAATACCTAACTATTCACCTCAAACTTTTACATCTACAGTTAGTTATAACATAACTCTTGTCATATTATTCCTCTGCTCAGAGTAGTTCCTGATTATCCTCGAAAATATTATATGTACTTTCCTTGTACTTTTCAACATTATAATCACCCCTTTCCGTCTACCATGTGGTTTCTGGTGACATGATTTTCTAACGATGCAACTACATTCTCTTTATCCCATTCTAGTTCTACCTCTAACTGACTTATGCATATACGTTTATTTCATACATTTCCACGTCTTTTCCCCATGAATGATACTGGAAATCTCAACTACTAAGGCGCCCATACACCCTATGTCCCGTGCATTTCTGCCCAAATCAACTGAACGTAATATACTGGTTTTAAATTAAGCCTTGTATACTAGTCACGACTATACAATAAGAGTACACTCAACCACCCTACTAGTTGCAATTTCATTATTCTCTAGGTTGCCCCCCGATCTACTCGTGGTGTAAACGTTCTACACTGGTTTTCACATCAGGGCTATACGGCTCAATCGGCCTTAAGTCATAATATAGCCATCATCTCTCAGTTATAATCACATATTCGCACAATGACTAAGGTACTAAACCCATATGCTAAATACCAAACTTCTCCCAACTTCCAACGCTCGCTATGTTTCGTGCATGAACGAAATCCAAATAAGGAACCCCCAGTTACACTACTCTCTAACAATGTCGGTCGTCAAAATTCATTAGGCCCTCAGCCTATAACATGTATCCCCGAATTCTCATCTACTGACATAAAAATCTACTCGTCCACTCTCATGTCACTATACACGACATACAACATGGCGCTCTCACTATTTCAAGTTCGTAGCGCTCTATAAATGACGAGCTATAACTCTCTGCTCGACAATAAACATAAAGTATCCTGAATCACATCAGTAAACGTCCCTACTCACCAGGATCAAATATAACAAGACAACATACTCACTGAAGTCTACGTCACAATACCATTTACATATATATATATATATATATATATATATATATATATAACAAAGGAGCATGGTTTTGGCAAAAATATCTCCATTTTTTTATGCATAACATTTTCTCATTTCATGCCCATGCATGAAATGTCATGCTAAGTGTTTTTTTTTTAATTTTTTTATTAAATATATTTTTTTTAAAATATTTTTTTAAATATATTAAATATATTTTTTTGAAAGTATTTTTAATATTTTTTTATTACGGGATGAATTTTATCACGGGGGCAAATTTATCACCGTGCCATCAGCACGAGCATCCACTAGTATATATATATATAGGCCCAACCCTCTTTTAGGTTATGCCTCACAAAAATAATATATCTCACCCTTTAATAATAAACATGATAACCTTATCACACAATGTACTACCACTCAAACCCTTATAACCCTCCAAAGGAGCAAAAACTACTACATAATATAAAAATTCTCTTGGTGTCCACACCCACTCCTCCTCGCAGGCGCCATCAACAATCCTGCTACCTAACGATAGATACCTTCATAATAAGGTTGATACCGCTAACGCACCCATTAAACCCGACTCACACTCGAATTGTAGTGTTACACGTCATATTGTGACGTACACATGTCACCCATAACCTACCTTATGCTCACAAGGATAAAACAAAAATCCATTTCTATTTGTCACTTGCCTCGCCTAGTGAATGGGTACCTAAGCATAACCCTCATGTTGGATTTGACCCATGATCTATTGCAATGTTAGTACATCTAGGATCTCCTCCTGTGTTTTTCCCTGCCTCGCTTTGGGCAATCCCTTCTTTTATGGCCTACACATCCACAATTGAAGCATCAGCCCAAAAATCTTCCTACCTCTAATCACGGCCTTGCTGGCCTCTTCCACTGTTCCCTAGGCCTTGACGTCCCTCAGGAACGGGATGTTACTATTGCTGAGGACCCCACTGGTCCTGTCTGAACCCATCGTTCTCGAGCTGGTAAACTCTGGGCCTAAATCTCTTAGCCCAATTCCCCTGCCAAAAATCTCGCTCCTCGTGTCGTTGTGCCCCACTGGCATCATTCCCATCTACCTTCCTAGTCTGACTGGTCTCACTTTCTCGCTGTGGACAAGTTCAATACAGGTGGCCCCACTCTCACACATAAAAACCTTTATGTGCCATCTCTCTATCTATGGCCCCACTAGACATATCGGTGTGTTATTTCTCTCGAACTTGGTAGCCTTGGGCCCGATTGCTACCCTTATTGTCCCTTTGGCCTTATGGGACTCGTTGCTTGCCTCAACGGCTCTGATTGAATCCATCGTCTCGGTTGGAATTTAGTTAATCTGAATCATTTCAATGGGTCCCCTACTTAGTATACCTTCCTGTGGTGCCTCACTATAACCTTTAACTGTAGTCTTACTCTTAGGATAGATTCTCTAACCCTCTTGGCTCCCTTCTCATGGAAGCGTTGCTATAAACTTGTAAATATACTATCTTAACGACATCGGCACTAGTTATCCTAGTTGTATTTCTCGTCCAAGATTGTTTATGTCACTCACGAGTCCATTATCAACTTACTAACCTTTATATATTCTTCATATCCTCTTTGTCTGGTACGAAACGCTAAACAAGTCAACTTCTCTCTCACTAATGGTCTCTAACTTGCCCACTAGTGATAAATTTCGAAACTCCCTTCTCACCTCCGTCCGAATAGCAGGTGGAAGATCTTATTATCAAATTGCACTCAAATTCCACGTTCAATTATACATATACTTCATCATGTATGGTGACTGACTCTCATCACTTTATGCTTCTCCTATGAGCTAAAAATTTCACCCGAAATTTACTCTTAGGTGTCGCTGCACTCCATCCTACACAACTATTGTTGGATAATTTCTTTTTATTCGCCTATCCCACTTCCTCTCTTCCCCAAACCCTTATAGATGGATTTTCAAAATATTCCTTCAGACTTTCCCACCCATTACCGACTACGGTGGGTGAGTCTGATATTGTACCACCGTTATCTATAACAGTGCTTGGGGAAACTACTGTTCTCAAGTGATTATCCTATTGTCACCTGCCTGAATAATAATCATGGTGACTTCTATCACGATCACCATTTCCTGAATACTCTATGTCTTCTGCTGAGCCTATCCTCCTGCATTCCTTCTAACGGTCTTAGTTGGTCATCCTATAGTGTTCGGTGTACGAAGCTAGAAGAACGTAGGTCGCATACGTAGAGGAATACAACAATCCTATAATAAGGCTCTATAACAAAGAAAGCTACAAAAAAAGTAAAAAGCTGCACAAAATCCTAAGGACACTGGAACCTGGATCTGCTACCATCTATAACACCCTGCCTAATTAAATATCGGTTGATCAATCCATTATAAAAATAAAACAAGTTTCTCATCTGACTCCTTCTTAGCATTATTGTGGAAAACATATTAAAAGTTTACTAACCACCTAGTATTCAAAAAGCCGGTGCCAAATTTTTATCTTTTTATTAACCAATAATAACATGCGAAAACAAATACAATAACCAAGCGATTTACGTAGTAATAAAAATATGAACCAATCACAAGATAAATAACTGAATAAAAATAATACTGCTTAAACCATAGGTTGCCAATACAAAAGTCCAACTAAACATATAATGAAATCAAAATGAGTCCACAAATACAAAGTCTGATAAAATGAACTAACTGAAGGAGTGACATTCCCAAGTGGAATAGTTGAACTGCATCTTACTCTAGGAATGAAGTGACAGAAGCATCTTATCCAAATCCTACAAGTATTTTCAAGTGCTGCAGCTATGCATCCCTGGAACAAATCATCAAGCTTGGCGTCACTGTGGCTAGACACCTAAAAGGTTTTGAAAATATTTTTCAAAACGAGTCAGAGCTCAAGAAAACCTTTTGAAAATATTTAGCAAGTATTTATCATAGTTTAAAATTCAGTTATTGATTACACATGTTAGTGTGAGTACACTCTCTTGAGTTTCTCACGTCTCATCGATAGTGCTTACCTAACGTCTCCTACCTAGATATGCTAGCCAACCCAACTAGGTCTCATCAATAACTAACTAACCACTAAAGGGTTTGGCCCCTCCGTATCGCCCAGCATGCTACCCATTAAGTCCCTAGTTAAATATATCTTTAACTTCTCTCGTATTGCCGATACAATATACTATCCTGACACTAATAATTAACATGTCTCATATGTTATTATTAACTATAATTAACATCTTAGTTATGTTCTTGTTAAACCATTTCATTAAGTTACTTTATTTAAATCAACTTTTAGACGTACGCTATATAACTTTCTTACCATCACACACTAGGTAGAATATCTCTTAATTACATCACATTTAGATATACGTTATCTACAGCTACTACTTTCACACACAAATAGGATGATACACATGTATGTATAGATATGACACATAATCTATATATATAACTCCAACATCCCTGGGCTATGAACCTCTGTGCGAGTCTATATACTCTGCTATCAAGTCCATGTACCTCTCATACTCAATCAAGGACTATTGGTTCGGTATGTCTCCTCGAACCCAAACGTACTCAAACGACACGCCAGCTACACTAATACACACACATAGTGAGACGCCCTAACTTTTATGCTCTGGGGCACAAATCTAGACCTCACTGGAATCATCAAGGTGGGATCGCTCATTGTGCGAAAACCTCCGGATAGCAGGCAACGTAGGTATGTTCACACACATAAGAAAGCACATAATAGACATACACACACCTATAAATGTAATCCGTATAGGTATACACACACCCTATAAATATAAATTTTATAGGTATACTCACAACTTATAAATAACATCCATGTAGGTATACACGTAACCTATAAATATAATATGTATAAATATTCACTCAACCTTTATTATAATCCGTATAGGTACACTTGACCTATAATTATCATTCATACGTAGTATATTTATATATCTCGAATACTTACCGTACTTATCAATTTGCGATTCTAACCCTCTATCGTAACTCCCGAGTATTATTCTAAGTTCGAAGGCCCCTAGTTACTCCCTTATACTAATTTAGTAATTATGTCACCCATACTCTATTGGTCTATATAATACATCCACTTGAAATCCCCGTAACTCATCCTCGTGCTCTCGAATAAATTACCTTTCGATTTAATCCCGATTAATCCTCGCCTTAGTTCTCTCATTAAGACTAAGTCCTAACCCTATCATTGTCTTACTGCCATCCAATATACCCCTTATTATATTTTAAGGATGTTCCAAAAAAATTCCCGTTTATAAATCAAATTTTAAGGGCTTAATAAGGGAAATAACACAAATCTAGGCAAACAAAATCGATTTGCCCTAGGGCCGAATCGATTCGAAAAGTAGCAGTTCATCTTCTTCATTAAATTCTTGCGTTTTTCACCATTTCAACTTTCTCAAATCTTCATGAAACTTTACCAAATTACAAACCAAAATTTCTTAACACTACTTAAACGTATAGGGATGATTTCCAACGTAAATCTAACATTAAATCACGAATTTAATCCAAGAACTGACTATTTTCAAAAATCCTTAAATCCGTAGATTTAATTGTTCTTCATTCATAATCAATTATAAACCCATATTTCTTGCATTTATCTCATCACATATATTCAAGTGTTGTTTTCTATTCACATAGGGGTTAAATCTACATGCAAATCTTACCCAAGATTCATGTGTTTAATTTTCAAAAACCCCAAGAACACCAATTTATCAT
Source organism: Sambucus nigra (assembly GCA_949130495.1). Taxonomy (NCBI): domain Eukaryota; kingdom Viridiplantae; phylum Streptophyta; class Magnoliopsida; order Dipsacales; family Adoxaceae; genus Sambucus; species Sambucus nigra. The sequence continues at coordinate 76,633,604 of OX422213.1, forward strand.
CAAAATACCATTCCTATACTACATGGGTATTACAACCTTTTAGAAACATGCAAGATAAATACCTGTTTAGAATTATAGGTCTGAATCCATTTGTTGATGATGGAATTGACCTCTCCTCGTTCCAATTTCGATTTCGACAACAATTGTGGGTGAATCAAGGTGTTATACCTCAAAATTCTCTTTTCTTCCTCTCAAATGACCTCCCCTCTCACGTCCTATGATTATTTGGGTTTTAGATATGATATGCTGCTGCTCCAAATGACTATCTTAGGTTTTAAATCCCAATTTTCGAAATTAGGCTTACGGGCCAAGCCCAAGTGACCCGAACACTCTCGTATAGGCTCAGTTCGGACTAAAAAAGCCTCGGAACCCAATTATGACCCCCGGGTACACTATTCCAACTATCTCGACCCATTCGGGATCAACCGTGAGCTCAAAATTGCCATCCGAATTACTCTCCAACAATTTCCCACATTGCCCACAATTTGTCTAGACGTATCCCTCGTTGAAACGTGCAATAATTGTCATGCAAATTATTCCATCAACAATAATAATTTTCTCCCAAAATATTTAATTCTATTAATTCACGGTACACGTGTAATTTTAATATTCACCGAATTAATTTATTTTTGAATTACTCAAAAATACGGGGTGTTACACCTTAATCCCGTCATCTGGGGTCGGCTACATGGATTCTCATTTTTCATTATATTCTATTATATGAAATATTGTCATCATTAGTTTCTTCTTAACAAATAAAAATTGGGACCAAAAAAAAAATATTTTTTATAAATAATAATTGGGCAAAAAATGAGAATAGAAAATATTTTATGTTTTTCTTTTAATACATAAAAATCGGAAGGAAAACAAGATTTTTTTATAGTTTTTCAATAAATAAAAGCAAGGATGAAAAAGGAAACAAAAATTTAATAAACAAACAAGGACTAAAAAGAGAACAAAAAAGGTAGTTTTTTGTTTTTTTCATAGATAAAAATTATGATGAGAAAACTAACAAAAAAACTAATAAATAAAATTGGGATGAAAAGGAGAGCGAATTTCTTTTTAATAGACAAAAGTAGGGGAAAAGGAAAAAAGAAAAGAACAAATTCTTATTTTATTAAAACAAACTAATAAGAAATGAATTAGGAATTTAATATTGTGAAATAAGAGTAGTTTTAATCTTTATGGAAAAGATAACAATTTGACCGGTCATTTAACGATTTCCATCTGATTTTAATGTACAAATTTAAAAGAAAATAAAATGGTGGAAAAAGTTTAATAATCAGTGCTAAACGAGTGGCAAAATAAAAACACTCTTAAATTTTTAAGGGTCCATTTCAAAGTCAAGTGAGGAAATTCCTTGGGTAGAACAATATTCCATGACAAATTTTGCTCCATGGCATATCCTATAATTTTTCATAAGGTTAGGTTTGATAGCATAAAATTTTATAAGTGACAAATCTGGTTCGATGATAATTATTTTAAGGATTAGGATAAGAGAAGAAAACTAGATTTTTACATTTAAAAAAAATACTTTTTAAATATTTAAAATAATTTTGGCGTAATTTTATTTTTATCTTTAATAAAAAGATTTTTATTTATTTATTTATTATTTTTTATTGTTTTTAAACCTAGATTTTTTTAAATAACAATTTTTTTTATAAAATAGCTAAAATATTTTCCTTTTATTTTAAATTAGTTTTGTTATTTTTTTAAACGATTACAAAAAGTTTTAAAAAAATATTTAAAAAAATGAACTGATTTATATAAATTTTATTTTTTTACAAAAAATGTTTTAACAGTTTTTAATATACAATTTTGTTGTATAATTTTTTTTGGGAAAAAATGTACATTTTATTATATAGAAAACAATTAATAACGTACATTTTTTTATATGTAAAAAATATTTGTTTTTTTAAAACATTTTTTCGAATAAAGAGTTTATTTTTTAAATAGCCAAAACAATTTTTTATTTAAAAAAATTATTTATTTTTTAAAAATAGTTTAACTTATTAAAAACTATTTTTAACAAAATAATTTTTTAAACTAGTTAAAACATGTTTTACTTATAGAAAACATATTTCAAAATAAAAAACTATTTTTGTTTCTTAAACATTTTATAAAAATAAAAACTCATATATATATATATATATATATATATATATATATATATATATATATATATATATATATATATATATATATATAACATACCATTGATTTTAACAATATAAAAAAACTTATTTTAACAAAAAGGAAGTTCTTAAATTTTGGGTAGCAAAATTTTATTTGGGTATGAGGTGAAAAAATTATGCCACAAAAAGATGCAAAGTCATAGAAAATGACATAGTGGCAAGAAAAAATCTTAATTGCAAATTAATCCTATCAACTGCAAACAAAAGTGGGCAAAACTCTCATTTGCTACCTTTTTGGCATTTGCCAAGACCAATCATACCTATCAAATGAGCCCTAAGTTATTTTTGCAATTGTTATTCAAATTGAACCCGTATATAATTTTCGATAGAGTGGTGCTACTTTTTCTCCCAAATAATACGATGGTGCTCTAATTTTTTCCCAAACTTTATAAATGGCCATCGAATCCTTGCAGCATGAGATATCGTCATCCCTGTTCCTATCAAAACTAGTCCTCTCCCTCCTTTAACTTCAAGCTCTCTTACTCATATGCCTAAAAAAATTCTGCACAACTCTAATTTTAATCAAAATTGTTCTTGGTCATACTTCCTCGAACACAAGTATTTTCCATGAAAAAAATCAACGTCCATCAAACAAATCCTAATGTCTTTTAGTTACCACATTTACAATAATGTATGTCAATATTTACATTATTATATGTTTCATGCATATAAATTCAAACACAGCCTAATTAAAATGCAACACGAAATTACACAACACGAAATCTTATTTTTTTACCTAATATGAACACGAACCAAATAAAAGCAACTGACCATGAAATCTTATTTTTTTTACCAAAAATAAACACGACCCATATAAAATATATGGGTCGTATAAATATATTAATATATTTAAGGCCCTTTTTCATTACCCTTCTAAAATTCATTATATAAAACGTATCCTTATTTATTTGTATGAAATATATATTAATGTAAATATTAACATATATCAATGTGGGTGAGTGTGTGTGTGTGTGTGTATATGTGTATATATATATATATATATATATATATATATATATATATATATATATATATATATATATATATATATATATATATATATATATATATATAGAGAGAGAGAGAGAGAGAGAGAGAGAGAGAGAGACTAACCCAAATAATGGGTTTACTAACGAACCCCCTCAAAACGACATAGGTTTGGTCTGAAAATGAGGGTGAAATTACAAGAAAAATCCTCAATTCACCTCAAAACATTCCAATACCACTTCGTTTTGAGGTGGTCCATTTGTAAATCCGTTATATACATAAACCAAAAGAAATTGGGATTCGTTTGATTGATGTTGATTTCTTTTCCATGTAAAATACTTGTTTTCATTCATTTTTAATTTTTTGTGGAGCTTAAATTTTTTCCCAAACAAATGATTATATCATATTTAAACATATGTACAAGTTTCATCATGAAGCACCAACATTTAATACACATAACTAGTCATATCCAAAAATAAAGCATGGTGAGTAAAAAATGGCGCGATAAAAAAATATCATTTATATCAAACCGGTTCGGTTAGCAGACCAAACCAGTTCGCTAGACCAAATCAATTCTCTCTCTTAGCAAACCGATTCGGTTTGTTGGGCTGCCAATCGTCTTCTTCCTCGGGTTTCCACCTCCTAAACCCTTCAATAGAGGTCCTAAGCCTCCCAAAACCTCAAAATGATAACTCACATCAATATATCGCTAACCCAAAATCTTTATAATATCAAAATATACTCGAATCCAGAATCAAAACTCTATGATGCCTAATCATTCATTAATTTAAATAACTCGGAATTAATCAAATCTTGTAATTTATTGATTTCTAACAACCTGTCAATGTTCTCATATCCATAATCATAAAACCAGAATTAAATCACGAAATTCTCAACTCTTAATTATCAATCATCGTCAACTATGATCAGAGGTTGACCTTAACAATTTTCATTTAATCAATTCTCAAATGCTTGCATCTTTTAAATCTCATATATACTCTAAATCAATTATGAATTTAATTAATCACAGGGAATGCCATCTAAAGCAAGTAAACACTTGCCTTTTGTATATGAGTCCAAATTCTCTACTCGATGATTGAATCTGGAGATGTTCTTCCTCTCTTTTCCAAATTCTCTTCTCCCTTTCTTCTCCTTTTCTTTTCTCTTAATCTCTTCCTTAACAACAATTGTGCATAGGATAAAAGTGAGGTTGTTATTCACCTTCCTAAACCTTAAATACCCTTTACTTACACCCTAATCCCGTTTTTAAGTGTAGCCCGAAGGGTAAAAACACACCCATACCCCCATATGGGCCCTATTACGTCTAAAAATCCCCCTAAACCCAATTATAATCCTCGGGTACCTATTCTGGATAATTTTGACCCAATATGGATCACCTATTCCCTCAAAGTCTATCTGAGTCACCCTACTAACAATAAACCATCATCTCATTAATCAGGCCCAATACATGTGTACAGGACGCGCTATCCATAAATTATATAAATTCGCCGATGTAACTCTCTTTCGACATCATATAATAAACCGTCACTTTTAATTCATAAACGACATATAATAGATCACATCTCTATTTACTTATCACACCTAAGTAAATAATAGTAATAATAATAATAAATATTAATCCTTAACCTACTAATCGATATTTACCGAAACCAATATAATTTCCCTAATTAAATTAATAATTAAATGCACATGGGAAAATGAAATACTCATAAAAGAACGAGGCATTACATTCTCCCCTTACTAACGGAATTTTATCCCTGAAATTTGAATGTACCTTACACAAAGAGATCTGGATACTTTTCCTACATGATATTCTCGTGCTCTCGCGTCGTCTCGGCGATATTGTGGTATCCCCATTGTACACGCACTAACGACACCACATTTGATCGAAGCTTTTGGTCGCTACGGACCAAAAAGGAAATATGCCTCTTCTCATAAGAAATATCTTACTGAAAGTGTATCTTTGCTAATTTTATATTCTGATAAGACACTTCATCCCTGAGATACCTACTCAATGATGACACATGAAACATATCATGAATCCGTTTCAAATGCTCCGGTAAGGCGAGCCTATACGCAATTGACCCTACCCTCTGAATAACGGGAAAATGCCCTACATACCTAGGCATTAAGTTCCCCTTATTATCTAATCGTATCACTCCCTTCATGGGAGATACCCACAACAACACTAGATCACCCACGTTAAACTCCAAGAATCTCTGGTTCGTATCGAGTAACTCTTGTGCCTGTTTTGAACTACCCGAATATGACTCATGATTAACTCAATCTTTGCTAATGTGTCCTGAATTAAGTCCGGCCTGAGAATATTATTATCTCCCACCTCTAACCAACGTAAGGGTGAACGACAAGGTCTCCTATACAAAGCCTAAAAGGTTCCATGCGAATAGTAAACTGGTACGATTTATTATATGCAAACTCTATCAATGGTAAGTACTGCTACCAATATCTTTAAATCCAAAATACACATCCTCAGCATATACTCCAATATCTAGTTCACCCTCTCCGTCTACCCATTCGTCTTCAGGTGATACACCGTGCTCAAACGCAACTCTATCACCATTGCTCCTGAAAACTCTGCCAGTATTGGGGCACATAGATCTTATTCGATCTGAAATAGTGTTGAGCGGCACACCATGCAGTCTCACTATCTCTGTAATGAAAAGTTGGGCATACTACCCCATCGTATAATTCACCCAAACTGGTAAGAAATGATCTACCTTAGTTAACCGATTCATAATAATCCATATGGAATTATGACCCATTCGTGACATTGGTAACCCTATGATGAAGTTCATCGACATACTCTCCCATTTCCATATCGAAATCTTTAACGTCTATAAAACCTCGACTTGTCTCTAATGATCAACCTTTACTATTTGACAACTGGTGCACCTAGAGACAAACTCTTTTATGTCACACTTCATACGAGCCCACTAATACTGCTCCTAATATCTTGGTACATCTTATCCCCTCTGAGATGAATTGAGAATCGTGGCCTATGAAACTCCTCCATAACTGCACATCATAAGTCCTGATCACCTGGGATAATCAACCTCCTATTGAAGCGTAACCCACCTTCAAAACTAATTGAGTAGGACTCCTCTCTACCTGATAATAACTATTGTATCCTCTCTGACAAGAAGTATCCCATGCATGTGCCTTTACAACCCTCAAAATGATCTCGAGTATGATGGTCATCACTACTATATAGGCCCGCACTACCTCCTCCTCCTGGTGAAGCTCAGCCCACTTTGCCTTCCACACTTTTACCAACTGTGATACAGGCATACGGCTTAATGCATCGGCCACCATATTAACCTTCCTTGGATGATACTGAATATCGAATTGGTAATCCTTCACGAACTCAAGCCATCTACACTGCCTCATATTCAACTCGTTTTGCATGAAAAGATACTACAGTGAATTGTGGTACGTGAATAATAATAACTTTTCCCCCAACAAATAGTGCTTTCAGATCCTCAAGCTAAAAACAACTTCTTTTAACTCCAAATCATAAGTGGGATAATTCTTTTCATGGGGCTTAAGCTCGTGAGATGCATAAGCTATTGCATGCTTTTCATGCTGTAGAACTCCCCCAAGTCCCTGTAAGGACACATCGATAAAAATAAAGTACCCCACTCCTCTTCTAGGCAATGCGAGCACTAATGCTGAAGTCAACTTATCATTTAGCTCACCAAAGATAATTAACAATGGTCATCCCAAACAAAAGGTACTCCCGTACAAGTCAAATTCATCAAGGGACCCACAATCTTTAAAAATTCTCTAATAAATTGACGATAGTAACCTGCTAACCCCAGAAAACTGCGAACCTCTGTCGGTGTCGTGGGCTTGCTTCACTCCCTCACCGCTGACACCTTACTCAAATATATAGAAATCCCTCTCTCGGTGACAATGTGACCCAAGAACTGCACCTCCCACAACTAGAATCCATATTTCTCGAACTTGGAATACAACTTATGTCTCGTAATGTCTAAGAATTCATACGTAAATGCTTTGCCTATTCCCCCTCTATTTGAAAATAAACCAAGATATAATCAATTAAGACAATGAAAAATCGATCCAAGAAAACTTTAAACATCCTCTTCATGAGATCCATAAAAATAGTTTTTACGTTAGTTAGTTAGCCCAAATGGCATAACCTTAAGCTCATAAGACTCGTATCTCATAAAAATTATGGTATTAGCGATATCCTATTTCCTGATACGTAAATGATGGTACCATGACCTCAAATCAAAGTTTAAGAAGTAGGATGATCCTATCAACTGATCAAACAAGTCTTTGATATATGACAATAAATACTTTATCCGAATCGTGACCTTGTTCAACTCTCAGTAGTCGATACACAACCTCAATGACCTATCTTTCTTCTTCATAAATAGTACCAGGAAACCCAAAGGTGATGTACTCCTATGGATAACACCCTGCCCTAAAAGTTAGAAAATTTGATCTCTCAACTATTTCATCTCTAACGGATCCATTTGATATGACGTACGTGCTAATGGCCTAGTCCCCGATGCTAAGTTGATCACAAACTCGATCATTCGATGCGGCTGTAATCCTGGTATTCCTAAAATACATCAGTAAAGTCCCTAACCATAAGGATCAAATCTACAGAGACAATAAAACACTCCAAAATCCCCTCCTCGATATACTATATATGTGTGCTCGATCATCCCTTGGGACGAGGCATCGCCATAAAAAACATATCCTGCCCTGGACTAGCAAAAACGACAGTCCTATTGTAATAGTACAACAACACTATATACATCGTTAACCCATCCATACACAGAAAAACATCACACTCGTACATCTCTAAAATGAGAAAATCCTCTACCAAGCATAACCTCTCAATGTCCTCACCTACTCCCCTACAGATGGAATGAATGAGGCCGCGCTACCCAATGGTAAATCTACTATCACAATAAGGTCGGATACTATGTCCAATTAATCCATCTTCTATGCAAATCTTGTGTTGAAAAAAGAATGTGATGCTCCCTTGTCAAATAATAAATTCCTAATGTGTCGATAGATAGGAAACATACCCTTAACTGCTAACAGTGTTGGTGGAAAATTGGACCACAGACGTTATAGACATATCCACACTATAACTGCCCCTGATAAGGCGGTGCTACTGAAGCTGCTGGTGGGGATTGAAGATGCGGTAACTACTACCCCTATTGGGCATCCTGCTACTAACCCTTATCCCTATTCGGGCATGCATGACACATGTGTCCCTGGTCCCCATATAAGAAATATCTACCTATAAAATCTGCTGGCCTCTGGCCCAACTAGCCTAGCAAGGATGGACCTGTCTCTGGCCTTGTTAGCCTTGATAACCACGGCCCTACTGGACTCTAGTCTAGTTCTCCCGTCCCTACCTAAAAATACCATTATAAGTCCTAAACATCTTAGATGAGTTCCTTATTAGGAAACCCGCTCCTGCTGCCTACCCTACTACTGCGATGCCCCACTGACACAGTTGCCCCCAGTCTTGCCCTGCTGGCTCGACTCTCTTATCCTCTTCACTCTTTTCAGATGGAAGAGATAATACTGATAGTGTAGCAATACGGTGTTAACGACATAAGTATAAGTCCCCAATGTCGGGTTCCCCAATAGATGCTGGTGGATCCTCTAAGTAAGCCCGCCCATAAACCTGAGAATACTCTTTTCATAAGTGTTCACCTCACCTGGCATAAAATTTTCCAGGCGAGTGAACTCTTCCTCACTTGGCCATTGTCCTAATTTCCTACATGCATTGAGATCTAAGAATATCCTCCTCATCTTTGTCTACATGACTGACGAAAATATCTCTCATTTGGCATGGTAACTGACTCCCACAACTGTAAAACTGCCCTAACTAGCTTGAAAATATCTAGTACTTGATTTTGTGTGTTGTTGCACTCAACCCTAAATATGCCTCTGAATATCCTTTTTTTCATTAGCTAGTTGCTACTATGTTTGCACTGCCCTGAAATTCTGGCAGATGGCCCTTTTAGAAGGCCTCCCTGAATCGCTCCTATGCTTTCAACACTGGGTGAGTCTATACTGGTGCTGACACTGGTGGTTATGGATATGCTTAGGGAAAGTGTAGTGCTGACACTGGTGGTTATGAATCGCTCCTATGCTTAGGGAAAGTGCTGACACTGTGCTACTATAGTTGTGACCTCTGTTGCGATTACAGTCCCCTAAGCAGCTTACAACTCTGATTGAGCCTCCCTCTCTACGGCCTTTCTTGCTGCACGTGCTAGTCTACCTCACCTAGTGTTTGGCATATGAAACTAAACCTAAATTTTATGGCATTCCACTTAAATATATAAAATATCAGAAGAATGTAAATTCTCAATATGAGACAATAGTTCTAAGCATAGGAATCTATATCAAAGAGACGCAATGCGAAAAATGTAGCAAGTTCACAGAGATCCTAAGGACACTAGAACCTGATGCCCTGATACCAACTGTGACACCCCACCTCTAATACCGGATGATCAATCCTTTATTAAAGTAAAATAGGAATCCACTATGATTTGTTTCTCAGCAACACAATCGCAACAAGTAATATATTATAAAATAAAAGAAACCATATATATAATGAACTTATAAAATATCTAATGAGGATAAACATGAATAAAGTGAGCCGAATAAACCACTGGCCACTATAAATAATCACCCCCGTAAATAAAATGATAAGTAATGAATATCTCTAACATAAATAAAAGCCTATCCAAATACAAGCAGCATACCCAAAAGGAAAACTGGAACTGAAATTGAATATTATTTAGATAGAAAGAAGCTGAGGTGACTAAATCAAATCACGCAACATCCACAACTACCGTTCGCAATGTCATGAGAGATCTAACCTACTATCCTTGTTGCTGCTACACACCTGGAGTTGTGAAAACAAAAATAGATTTTCCAGCAGGTTAAAGCCTGAAAAATGCTTAAAAATATTTTGCAAGCATTTAAATGCTTTGAATAAAAACATGAAGTGTATTACCTTCACAATTAATTTACCAGTCGCATTCACATGAGACTTATCCTCACCTCTCATCTACAGTGCGAACTTAATGCATTCATTTTATTATCCTAGTTATGTTACCCAGTATAACTAGGACAATAACCGCTATCAAAGCCCATCCCGCTAATAATCGCCATTAGCTAAGTGTATAATACTCTCATTAGGTATACTTTCATAAATAATAACATATCTACACACGTGCTATAAATGGATACACATCATGTAATAACATAGGTACACTCGTGCTATAAATAAATAGGCAGCTTATCTCATAAACACATACGTAGATACATACATATATATATATATATATATATACCATATTCCCAGAGAAATGACCTCGTGGATCCATCAACCGTGTGCTATCGGGGTCTAGGTATACCACATACCACAACTGGGCCACAGGGTCGAAATCTGACCATCAAACCCAAATGTAAATACAAATAAATGGAGGCGGTCATAAACATACATCCGGGAGTCACAACCATACCACATCGCACCCAACCGGTATCCAAACTAACACCTATCCCCACACATGAATAGTGACCATGCAATAGTACTATGACTTTGGGAATCAATCCAACACCTGAAGTCAACGTCAAGGTGGACTGCCTATTATCCGCAACCTCCTAACGATAGTATTACCGAGTAGGAATGTTTCATATAAACAAGCAACAATCACACACACACACACACACACACACACACACACACACACACACACACACACACACACATATATATATATATATATATACACACACACAAATCACCCACATTACGTATATATAAAAAATATTGACTTCGTACGGAAATCCCACATTGTACTAGTCCACAAATCCCGAAGTCCGAACCGACTTCTCGATTATATAATTAAGTGTCCAGTCACTTAAATCATGGTTTATCTCCTCCGAACCCATCTAACCATTGGCCTAACACATGTACCAAACCCTAGAAATATTTTCCAGTAGTCCCAATCTACCTCGAAAGCCCATACATCCATCTTCCAAGGACTAACGGGGCAAAATAACGAGAAATAAAAATCTGGACAGGCCTGCAAATTGAACCGGTTTGCTTGATAGACCAAATTGATTCGCTCTCCCAATGAATCGATTCTATTTGTCGGGCTGACAATCGTCTTCTTCCTTGGGTTTTCACCTCTTAAACCCTTTAACGGAGGTTCCAAGACTTCCAAAAGCTCAAATTGATGACCCACATCAATACATAACTAACCCATAATTTTTATAATATCAAAATATACCCAAATCCACAATCAAAACCTTAGGGTTCCTAATCATTCATTAATTCAAAAAACTAAGAATTAATCAAACATTGGAATTTATTGATATCTAACACTCTAACAATATTCTCATGGTTCATAATAAAAAACCCATAATTAAATCTTGAAATTCTTAACTATTAATTATCAATCATCATCAACTGTTATAAGAGGTTAACATAAACCAATTTCATTTAATCAATTCTCAAAATATTTCATCTCTTAAATCTCATATTTGCTCAAAATCAATTATGAACGTAATTAATCACAGATAGTGAAATATAAAGCAAGTAAATTTGAAGTCTCTACTCGATGATTGAATCCTAAGATGTTCTTCACCTCTTCTCTAAGTTCTCTTATCCCATTCTTCTCTTTTTCTGTTCTCTTAATCTCTTCCTTAATCACAATTATGCAGAGGCTAAAAGTGAGGTTAACATCCACCTCCTTAAACCTTGAATACTCCTTAATTACACCCTAATCTCATTTTTAAGTGTAGCCCTAAGGGAAAAACGACATCCATAGCCCCATACATGCCCTACTACATCTAAAAAGCCCCAAGCACCTATTCTAAACTATTTTAATCCACTTTGGATCACCGGTGCACTAAAAAAGGCCATCCGAGTCAACCAACTAACAATTTACTATCATCTCATTAATTGGGCCCGACACGTGCGTACAATATGTGTCGCCCATGAGTTATATAAATCCGCCGGTGTAACTCTCTATCGACATAATATAATAAACTGTCACTTTTCACTCATAAACGACATCTAATAGATCACATCTCTATATAATTATCACATTCAAGTAAATAAGAATAAAAGTAAATATTAATCCTTAACCCGCTAATTAATATTTGCCGAAACCAATTTAATTTCACCAATTAAATTTATAATTAAATGCACAAGTGAAAATTAAATACTCATAAAAGTACATGGTATTACAATAAGTAGGTATAATATGATACATATATAAAATATCAGCCGTAGGTAATGCATTATGGTAGAGGAACTAGATAAAAAAAATTGCTTTTTAATTATAAGGAAGGGCCCATATTTTCTTCTAAGGTAATTACACTCGGATTAATTTATTTATTTTATTGTGTAACCAATGGTAAGTATATTTTATAGTAAAATTATCATGTTTATTAGGCCCCAATTAACATATAATGGCCAAGGTATACTTTTCACCCAATTAATAATATCCGGTGTTAGGAACCAAGCTAGTATCCCCAAATTCCATTTATTCGTATGAAGAATAAGAAAATCCTTAACCTTGAGTAACACATCATAAAAATTGAGAGGAGCCGTTGTTGTGACAAGTTTGGTCTCCCCCACCCACTTATTAGTCTAAAAATTAATATCCCCCATCCTAACCAACCAATGCAACATTTGATTAAAACTACTAAGCTCATTATGAATCGGTCTCCAAGCCTAAGACCATATTTTGTTAATAGTAACCTTCGCAATATTAGTGGTAGGATAATATTTATGTTTAAAAACATGTGTCCATAAGGTTTTCTCATTAATTAAAAGATTCTAAATAAGTTTATGGAGGAAGCATTTATTTAAATTTTTGAATCCTTAAAGTCAAGCACACTAAAACTAATAGGAGTGAACACCTAGTACTAAGAAAGTGTAGGTTTTTTCGTAGAGTCTTAAGTGGATTTCCCAAAAAAAAACTTTTATAGTGTATTCTTTTAAAATCACAACCGGTGTTTTGAATGAAGTAATGGTATAAGATGGGATCGTCATCGTAATAACTTTAATAAGCATGCACGCCCCCAGATAGGATAAGAGTCTATTAAGCGAATTATCTAGCTTGTTCCCTGGTTTTAACATAAGATCTTGAAAGATGGATTTGGTGATTCTTCCTGTGATTAAGGGGATACTGTAATACCCCGTATTTTAGGTATTTATTTAATGACCATTAATTATGAGAATAAATTAAAAAAATTAAAATAAATTATTACTTGAGTGAATTGGTAATAATAGAATGCATATTTATATGATAAATAAATTTACATACTATATGATTAATTTGTGTCGCATGTTATACTTAATTAATAGGTGTAATTAATTAAGTTGGAATATATGCAGTTATGCGTAAAATAAATATTTATGTGTTTTATTTTACGTTGTGAGGTATTATCGTGGGCTATGGGGTATTTCCATTTGGAGCAGACTCTAGAGTGACACGGAGGCCCGATTTTGAGTTTTTAATATTCTAAGTTGGGCCGAGGGGAAGGTATACCCTTGGACTAAACTTTAAACTATTCTATGTAGTATTTTGGGCACATCTGGAGGCCCATAAATATGCCTAATAGGGACCTACGAAATTAAGGATCAATTAGGAGAGTAGACCTTATTAATCACATATTTCACATCAGAGAGTTAAACCCTAGTAACTTTGGACCTTTGGGAGAACCTAAGGAACTTTTGGAGAAGAAGAATAAGGAATCAAATGCTTAGAGAGTCTTCATTCATACTGTCAGACAATAAATCTCTTGCTTTATTCAAGGATTTAGTATGCATATTTAGGATTGAATCTTATTATCTTAATCATGTTTAATAATGCATTAATTGGGCTTAATGTTAATTAATTTAGATTCAAAAGACTTAATCTTTTGAGGACAAACCATAAATTGGATAGTTTTTATATATGATTTTGTGATTATAACCCATATTTTTTGGATTTGATTTCATGTGTAAGTTGAATACCCATGTTAATATGAGGCTTGGATATGAAACCGTAGGTGTCTTAAACCACATTCATCATAAAATAGGAGCTAGGTTTAAATCTTTGAACTTTGGGGAATTAAACCTTTAATTGATGTTTTAGATCTTAAATCATTCTAGAAGTTGTTTAGGATTATAAACCCATGATTATATTTGATTATAGAGTAGTTTGAATTGCTAGGTAAAAGCTTAATGTTCAATAATAGAGGTTTACTTTTGTTTTTACATTTTTGGGACGAAGAAGAGATTTGCTTTAGTCTCATTAGAACGAGATGTGTAGTTTCGTTCGAACAAGATATGTAGTTTCATCCGAACAAGGTTGAGGTAGTTCGAAGAACCTGTGATGGCAATGGCAGTTTGCCAACAAGCTTTCGACGAGTTGAAGATCAATTTAACTTTAGCTCCATTGCTCTCAAATAAAAATATGTGACATTTGCATTTCAATATTTTCAAAATTTCAATATTACCCAAATATGGGTCAATAATTACAAACTATGTTAGCAATAACTAAAGTCTAAAATAGGTTTGTGAGTGAATCATTCCTAAAAATTAACTCAAATATATCCCTTCAATTGACTCAATTTACCTGTTCAGACAATATGACTCAATCTCATTCCATAAAAATTAACACTTTGCTATGGAAAGAAAGAGAAGAAAATCAAACAAAACATCACCCTACATCCAAAGCATCACATAAAAATCATCACATAAATCTGAAAACATCAAGATAAAAAATATCACAAAATAACCAAAACTGAAATATCACTCAATTTATATCTTAATCGCACACTATTTATATCACAAAATATCAAGACATGAAACATCAAGACGAAAAGTCTATTTTTATGAACATCGCACACTATTTATATCCCATTTTTATGAACATCTGTCGGCACTTCCCTTCAAAATCAAAACAGAGAACTCATTGGATGAGGGAAGTGGAAACAAAAAATAGAAAACAGATGGTGCGTGTGTGAGGAAGTGAAAACCGAAAACAGAGTACCCATTTTTATATACCTTTAAAACTAATAGAAAATAGAAAATATCTATACCTTTAAAACTAACAGATGTGCGATGGAAGGGAAGGGTTTGCTGCGTGTTACCCGTTTGCTACGTAGGAGGACAGATGGAAGGGAAAGGTTTCGTAGAGGGAAGGGAAGGGTTTCGTAGAGGGAAGTGGGTTGCCTGCTGCCGGCGGAGAGGGAAGGAAGGTAAGGGTTTCGTAGTCTCGTAGATAGAGAGAGAGAAGTAGGGTTAACTGTTATGGGACTTAATTGGATTAGGTTTTTGAAAGGGTGCATGAGTGAGGAAATTAATATATATATATATATATAATGAAAGCGGTCCGGTCCGGTCCAAAACCGTTTTTTAGAATCCAGGAGCGAGACTGACCCAAATTATGCGGTCCTATATATTTTTGGATCGAATTAAAAAAAATTCGCAAAATTATGTTCGGTTCGGTTTTGTTTTTCCTTGCATTCGGTCTATACGGGTTCGTGCACATCCCTAACTGTCATGGTAGCTTGGTTGATTAATTAATATATTTCCCCTTTCTAGCAAAAAAAAAAGTTAATAATATAAACATGTGTTGGGAGCTATGAAGATAGAATAAATTTAAATGTGCAAGTAAGTATAACAATTTTCAATAAAGTGAATTGTGAATAAAATATAATAAATTAATCTACCTACTTCATAAGGATGAGTTTGATTTATCGATAAAATTCTCATATGTAACGTAGATTTTGGAATGAATATATATCATGATCCGATGGATCCACCCGCAAAGGGCCCGTTTGGTTCTGTATTCAAAAAATTCGATTTAAACTCTGTTTTTAAATACAGTTTTAAAATTCATTTTTTTGTGTTTATAATTATTAGTGTGTGTTTGGTAAACTTATTTTTAAATACAGTTTTTTAGAAATTTGACAAAATTGACACACACACACACACACACACACACACACACACACATATATATATATATATATATATTGCATGTCTAATTCACTATAAAATTATATACATACACGAATTGATAATATATTTTTAATAAATATGTACTATATGTATATTTTATATTATTTTATACATTAATAATATATGTATAAAACTATATATAGTATCATGTATCTATTAATAATATTAGTTAACTTTATATTATTCCATATATAATTTTGTGTAAATATATACTTTTTATTTATTGGAATTACACATATATTAATGTATTATGTATGTATATTATATATTATGGTATAAATGTATTAAACTATTAAGAATGAATAATTCTGAGTTAAAAAATTAAAAACAGAAGCTATAAAACTCCCTCAACCTATTTTCTGAAAAACTTGATTATAATATAAAAATATTATAATTCGGTGTTTAAAAACATGTTGCCGAACACATATTTTATCAGAATTGTATTTAAATATAAAAAATAAAATTATAATCGCAAACCAAATACGCCTTTAGTATTTCGGGACATTTCTTTTGTGTGTGACACGTTTAGTGACAATGGGTAAAATGAATTGGTCTTCTTAGTTCCAGATCCAAGTCATTCTTACGACGAATGGAAACAAAACTAACAACTTAACATCTAAGTTACGGGTTAGGTTTCAACTCTGGTCGATGTATCGGTTCCCAGTAATCTCTGTGGTTCAGAGAATATAGTTAAGGTGCCCATCTATCAAGGTAATTTTCAGTAGTGAGGAACTCACTAAAATGTTTCATGTGATCGAGATTTAGTTTGTGACATATTGTGAACCCATGGGAACAAGTTAAATGTTTCCCACATTCCATAACTATGCATGCCTCCTGGTACGTATACTGAGTACGCGTTTCCATTTTGTGTTACCACTTGTACTCGTCCCTCTTTGTGGTTAAAATCCTGACAAGTATGATTAGTCATCTTGTTTATTCATTTTCGTACAGATGTCAATGTAGTGGGAGTATGAGTCCTACTTGCTTCCATATATTTCAATACTTGCTCCCTACATCTAATCTAATAACATAATACAATTTTGGTGTCCCTTTAGAGAGAATTGACACGTGGTCTGCATATTTAATGCATTAAAGCTTTTCTATACAGCTCCATATGTACACCTCAATTAATATATGTATTCCAATGTTTTCACCGTTTCCCAAAACAAAACATGAGGAGAAATACAGTTTCTTTTTTTGCATATCAAGGGTTCATTGAATATCAAGGGTTCATTTTAGGGGCGTGCATGGTTCGGATTGGTTCGGTTCCACTATAGAACCAGAACCAAAGTCGAAATGGTTCGGTTCTCTGGTTTTGGAACCAGAACCGAACCGAAATATAGGTAGAACCAAACCGAGCCAATGGTTCTCGGTTTGGTTTGGGTCGGTTTTCGGTTCCAATTCATTTATTTTTTGATCAGTTATTCAACATTGTAGGATAAAATACATGAAATTTTCAAAAGCTGAGCAAGATGGTTCCAAAGCTTACTAACAAGTTTTCTTTTCATTAGTTGTTTTCCATTAAATAAATACCAAACACACAGATCTGAGACAAAGGGGCTTCAAAACTGAGCATTTTGTTAAAACAAAAAAGAAAAAAAAGCTAAATAAGATCTACAACAGAACTGTATGTTCATCATTCACCGTCATAAAGAAATAAAAGAAATCCAGTTAGATTAGCATTTATATAATGTTATGCAGTATGAAAACGTTAATAAGAGAGAGAAGTTTTATTTCATACGAGAGAGAAAATGAGAGCTACACGGGAGAGAGAAGATGAGAGAGGAGGACAACGGCTGCTTCGGTGAGAGAGAGGAGGACAACAGCTGCTTCGGTGAGAGAGAGACGAGAGCTTCTAAATGGGTGAAAATGAAAAAAAAAACTACCTTCACTACATATCAAAATATTAAAGGAAGGACTAAAAAGTCCGGTTCTAACTTCGGTTATAATTATCGATTCTAGGTTTGGGTTTTCGGTTCGGTTCGGTTTGGTTTACATACCAACCCGGGAACTGAACCGACTGCATCGTTTTTTTTTTAAGAACCAGAAGCAACCCATAATTAAAAAAACCCGACCCAAACCGAACCATAGTGGTCGGTTTGGTTCGATTCGTCGGGTTGACGGTTTTTTTGCACAACCCTAGTTCATTTATCATGCTTTCATGTTATTGTTTTAGGTATATACATAGATAGATACATAGTAATTAAAAGTCAGTATAATTATATATTGAAAGGAACCCAAACGTGTTCCTTATTCAATGAACCTCATTTCCCACTATATCCATCCAAAGGCCCTTTCCCTTCCCCGCTCTTCGTCTTTCTTTAATCTCATGTCGCTTAATTTTTGCCATGGAACTTCATTTTTGCTATGGATTTATGAGGGGGAAATCAGAAGTTTAAGAGAGATTTTTTCTTGCAGAATATATATGTGTGTGTGTGTGTGTGTGTGTGTGTATATATATATATTTGAAGTTGGAAATAATTGAATGAATGTTGATATTGCAGGAAATTGAGGATGTCGGTTTTAATATTCAGTAGGCAATGAACAGTTTTCATGAGATCAACACATTATCTATAGCAACTGTATTTGGAGATAATTTACAACAATCTTTCTCTCTCCCTCTACACGATGTTAAACCAACTCCTTACTTGAATAGGTATAAAACTCTTTATTTTTATTATGTCAAGTTTCAATGTCATATTTCATTCGAAATAACTATGTTATAATTTGCCACGTGGCATCACAAGTAAATTGAACAATTATTACTCACCAATCTTAAACGTTTTTATATTTTGACGGGAAAAAAAGCTTGGAAATAGTGGGTCTCTTTATTAGAATCTTTCCTTGGCAGTAGAGTTATTGTGTCCCAAACACAATAGTACCCATAGTACCACTCTTATTATATTTTGGGAGAGTTATTTGGTACCCATAGTACCACTCTTATAACTAGGAAAATGCTATGTGTCCCAAACAACTCCCCCAAATCATCCCCCAAATAGCTTTAAGTGTTATACCTTATGGTATGGGTCCCACCAGGGCACAACTCATCAATGCTATTTGGGGGAGATTTGGGAGAGTTATTTGGTACCCATAGTACCACTCTTATAACTAGGAAAATGCTATGTGTCCCAAACAACTCCCCTAAATCATCCCCCAAATAGCTTTAAGTGTTATACCTTATGGTATGGGTCCCACCAGGGCACAACTCATCAATGCTATTTGGGGGAGATTTGGGAGAGTTATTTGGTACCCATGGTACCACTCTTATAACTATACTGAAGATGGTTCTCAAAATCTTTCATTTTATTTCTCGATTTTCGCTCTAAAATGTCCGGAATCTTACAGATCTAAATATGCGATGGACCATTGGCACCGAGAAATGAATTGGAATGAACCATTGAAGGTTGTATCCGGTTCGGTGGATCAGATGGTAGATGCACGAAACTCCTTTAGGTAAAAAAACTCTTCCTATTCTCTTTATATATCTTCTCCCAGTCATAAATCAAAGTACCCATCCTCTAGCAACACTTCGGCATCATAGAGTTGGTTGGTTTATGGTCCCTCATTTATTTTTCAGTCGGATGAGATACGCATCTGATTTAGTTAGCTTTCTACTGGAAATGGATAATTTAAATGGAGGGGCGGCACCTGCTTTTGTCCAGAGTAAAGGGTAAGGTAGGAACGAGTACAGTTTTTCGGAGTAAGTTTGTGTGTTTTGAAGGTGATTTTGGCAAGTTTGTATTCGGGGTTCTCTAGAAGACGATTATGTTCTGAGAGATATGGAAGATTTTTGTAAAGTCTTGGTTTTGATTTGATTTCTTCGATCAATGGGTTTCTTCAAGTGGCAGATAGGGTTTTCAACTGTTGATTTTCGATTGGCCAGATTTAGAGGTGGTCATGTTGCTCAAGCATGCGTTGCTGGTAGTCAAAGGTTTGCAGATGTTTTTAGGTTTTTGTTTATGGATCTAGTTTGTGTCTCTTGGTACGGGTTGTAAGGTTTGTGCCTATTTTATATATGGGTTGGATTTGGGCTCCTTAGTCTGGTTGTGGTTTCTTTTGTGTTGTTGTACAGAGCTTGAATCTTGCTTTTATTATACAACATGAACTATATTCATGTTTTTTTCCTTTCAGAGATGCTGGATTTGGTAATCCACTCATGTGGTGTTTATAAATGGTTGGATAATTTTCAACCATGTATTCTACTGTAGGTGCTAAACGTAATTAATTAACATTTTATATCATCAATAAGTGAAAATATAAACAATTTTTTCACTTAGTAGCGAGGTTATTAGGACATTTTCAATGGATTTTATTTCCAATTAAATTTTCTATGTATACACAAAATTGTTTGATTAGTTTTTGTGTGAACCTACAGATTTTTTCACTTCACGAAAATTTGGTGGAGAATCTTATCCTTAAAGAAGTCAAACATGACATTGATCGGATTATATGCATTCTGGTTTGATTACTTTCCCTTATCTTTTAAGTTTGGGGAGTTCAATAGTGAGTTTTAAAGTTCTTTTGATATTATGTTTTCAGTATATTCATATGAGGTCCATCTGGCATCGTTTTGAGTTAAATGTGAAAAATCCCTTGAAATACGTATTTTTTTTCTAGAACCCTCCACGAACTATTTTTACTTAAAAAAAAAACTCTAAAATGTGCATTTATTAGCGACATGAGAGAGTCTTTGTAACAAATTGCAAACATTATTCAGGGAGTTTTTTTTTTTGCACTAAAAATCATCCAAGGTAGTGTATTGGAAGTCCAGTGTCATGTGATTAAGGATTATTATAACTATTTCTTTGTTGATGTTAATCACTGGAAAGACAACTGTTTGGAAATTTACATCCTGTTATCATGATACAAAATTTAATGTGTAGATACTTTAATAGCTTTTGGTTTTCTCATATCACAATAATTTTTTTGGAAATGCATTTGTTTGTAAGCATATCACAAACAGATAGGGACACGGATAATTCACATAAGAGTTGGATATTCAGATATTTGATATGTGAGTCCGCAATAATAACTTAATATTGTTTAATTATTTAATAGACATATTAAGATAATCTTGATTTAGACCACCCTTCTAAGTTTTTTTTCCATAGAAAAAAACATATAGTTAAATGGATTCAAAGAATTTTGTTTTGAGAATCTTGATTGTGTAGCTTCATTTTCATATTTTTCAACTGATTCTTAAGAGATTCCAGTCATTAGGCTTCTCAAAAAAGGATACTACGTTAAAGTAGCTGTCCGAGATCTTGCTTTTTATTATTCATAATATTTATCATCTTTTTTTCATCATCAGTTTACAATAAATTTGAAAGAAATGCCACTTCTTGATAATTACGGGTGACTTATAGGGAATGAAAAAAAAGGGAAATCATCTATTGGACTTGCCTAATGCTAGCACACACCTAAGCTTGTGGAAGGAGGTTTAATTGAGGAGAGTAGTTTTGATGACGTTGTTAATGGATGTAGTGGAGTTTTCCACGTTGCCACCCTATGGATTTTGTTTCTGTTGTTGATCGTGAGGTACAAATTTAATTTATTGCTCATATTTAATAGGTAGGAATAATCTTAAACATGATATATGCCAATTGTTGTGGGCAGGGTGAAGTAATTAATTCAATGGTGAATGGGGATTTGAATGTAATGAGACCGTGTATCAAGGTCAAGATTGTGAAGAGGATCGTTAAGGCCTCCACCACTGGAACTGTTATGGTTCAACATGAACCACCAATTAAGTACGATGAGAGTTTTGGGACCGATGTTGACTTTTGCTGGATGAAAAAATGACTGGTTGGGTGAGCATTTCTATAATTCTATTTATCTTTTTTTTGTCTAACAAATATTGTGAGAAAATAATTTTTGTTCAATAAGTCTTATTTGAAAATAAAAAAAGAAATAATTAGCGCATCTAATATATATATGAACTTGGTGTCTCCTCTCAGAGGATTGACATGTGTATTGCTACTACTCCATGAGTACCATTTAGAGGAGTCAGTTATTACCATTTGTTAATATATATTACTCTCTTCTCACACATATTTTATAATATGCAGTGTGGGGATGTATGGATGAAATTTTCGAAGTGGGAGGAAGCTAGAAGTAAGGATTAAATGATATAAAAAAATCCAATATTGGTTGGATCAAAGTATGCCCACTTTTATGATATTTTCTTTTTTTTTCTAAGGGGAGATGTGAACCTTAGGTTTGTTATCTATGTCATTGAATATTTATTTGGATTTTTTTTGTCAGTTTTGTATCAGTTAATGTTTTTATTAAATTTTTAATTTTAATCTATTCAGTTGGGAATCACTAGGGGTGTGTTTTCACTACATAGTTATGGATAAAGTTGGCAACTCCCCGTATTCGAAAAAGTGATACATTGAGTTTGCTTTATTCCAATAATATTTGAATTTGTTTTACTAAAAAAATATAAAATAACCCGCGCATCGCGCGGGGCTGAAATCTAGTATAACAAAATAGTGAACCATATACTCCTCGCACCCCTTATAACCCCATTAAACACTTCTGATAGATTGGTCATCATTTTCCCATATCTGTAGCCCTCATTATGATAAAGTTTTCATGTATCTCTAGGAATCCTTGATAGATATTCGTGGGCAACCTCATTTATATCCTTAATTTCTGATATAACCCTTTCATATTTCCTTACTTGTGGTGTACAGGTCCCAAGCCATACTAATTTCTTCAGGCTAGGGTCACGAATTTTTTCATAAAAGTTATTGCAAATGTAAGGTAGGTTGCACCTATACCTCCCATTCTTGGACTTCCACTACCCATACAAGTGTTGTTGCTCCCGCACAATAGCTTTTATCTCGATATACCATTTGAAAATAAAAAAAATATAGTGGTGCCGCATTATCATCTGAGTCTTAACATGGTATACAAATCAACTCTGGTTATTTATATTCTCTTCACCAGCTATCGCTAATACTAGTGGACATATGTGGATGTTACCATCGAAGCCCATGGCAATCAACATCTTGTTGGAAAATTGGAACTTAAATGGGTATTATAAAGCTGTCCAGATTTTTCTGGACAGATTTTTGAGCAACTTTGAGCTCAAATTTAGGTGGGACCCACACTACGAAAATTGTGGGACCATATACGAACGCGTTCACCTCCGCAAGGAGATTAACGTAGTATATTCATATGTCCAATTTCAATAAGTTATGAATGATAAATATGTCCCCAAAGTGACTCACAAAGCAATGAAAGTAAATGAATTGGGTGTGTTTTAACTCTTGTCCCACATTGGAAGAGTAGTGGAATTTTGATGAGTTAATAACACCCCAAGTATGGACTAAGGCTTGGATGCCTTGGGGGTATCCCAACTCTTTGAAGGGGAGATGACCTAAGCTATGCACAAGTTGACTTTCGGTCAAATATTGGATAGGTGTGTATTATATAAGTTTCTAAAAATACGCCCAAGCCCAAAATATATACTTAAAATCCACCCACCAACAACTAACCCTTCATCTCCACTTGCTCATTCATTACACTCATTTAAGAATTGAAAAAAACGACTCTCACCCCACCCAAGACCAACTTTCCAAATTCCATCTAACTTCCAACTATTTAAACTCTCTTTCATTATCTCTAAAAAAATCAACCCTCTTTTAAATGCTTACAATACTCTCAAGTTTCAACGCAAAAAATTCGAGAGGTTTGTATTTTTTTTATTCACCCTCTCTCATTATCTCATGTTAATTTTTTAGAATGAAATCTTCATTGTTGTTAAATATAAATGTTATTTTTTATTAATTTATTGAACACTTGTAAAATGATGTTAATTTTTTTGTTAAGTTATTCTTGTTCGTATTATTTTTAAATCCAGAAATATAAATGTCGTTTTTTTACTAATATGTTAAACTCTTTTATTAATTTTTTTAAAGGTTGTCATTTTACTAATCTAAGATTTAAAGTGTATATAAAGCTATCTCTTCTTATTGTCATTTTTTACCTCTTCTTGTTGTCATTTTGTTAAGTTTTTGTTGCCATTTTTTTTATTAATCTGTCATTTTTTAATTATAATTATTGTTGTTAATTTTTGGATTTAAATGCTGCTTTTTATATTTTTGAATTTAAATGTTGTTCTCGTTGTCTTTTTTTTTTATATTTTAAACACTTAGATTAGTACAAACAACATTTATATTTAAAGATTTAAATAATGTTGTTTAAAAGTGAATAGAAGGTTATATGTTCTTGTTATCATTTTTTTGTTAATATGTCATTTTTTTAATTATAGTTTTTAGTGTTAATTTTTTTTGTTAAGTTCTTGTTATTAATCCTGTTGCTCCTTTTAATCTGTTATTAATTTTTTTATTCTATCAGCAAAACAGGTTCCATTGTTCCTTTATTTTTTTGTGGTCGAAAATTTTTAGATTGATCGTTGGGTTGTTGTGTATTCTATTTTGTTCTTTTCCTGTTAGCTTGTAAAAATACATATTATACTTTTCGAAAAAAAAATTATATAAAGGGCCCCATTTTACAAGTTCGCCTTGAGCCCCCAAATCTTTCGGGCCGGCCCTGCTTAGGTTATCATCTTATATGGATAAACCTCGTAGCTTAGGCTAACTATTTGGTCAGTAAACATTCTACCTCCCTAGCAACATATGAATGTGACGTGTGCTTTCCATACGCTTGAATATACATGGAAGCAAATATGCTGAGGAATTATATATAATACAACCATTGATAATTGAAAATTTATTATATCTATAAGTTTGAAATTACTGGCGCCTTTATTCATGAAATCACCGGATTTATAGGGCACACTTTTCATCCATTTAGGTTTATTCTAATGTTGTTGCAACCATATAGGCCTACACCATTTCTTGTTTACGTGCAAACATGTGGTGTGAAGGATTTTATATTTATATGGAAAGAAATAAAATGTTACAGATTAAGACGAAAAATTCTTGAGTAGTGTGGACTATTTGGGTACACATTTGGAAGGTGTCGTATGGACGAATTTACTCGATAAGAAATGTGGTGTGAAGGATTTTATATTTAGACTACACATATTACAATATTCACATTCAAGCTGCATGTGTTTGTTATAATTTTTACAACAAAATGGATTGGCATTATCGGTGTGGATATCGGGTGAAATGTTGGAATAATTTCAAACAAGTGGGTATCGGTGTGGGATTAAAAAAAATATTTTCCAACTTACAACTATTTAGCTGGTGACATTACACTTTATTAAAGTTTTTTCATTTTTATAAATTCTAGGTTGTGTCTGACAAATGTCCGAGATATATCCGTCTTATTTAAATTGTCAAAGATTTTCGACATGCCACATATAGTGCTATATAACTCATTTAAAATGTCCCAAGTTCCCAAATTTTCTTATACAAAAATTAAAGGTCTCAACCAACTCGATCACCCAATTTACATTTCGAAAATATTTATATTTCTCCTATTCAATGTTTTATTTAAGCCCACATTAAATATATTAATCATATTATACTTTTAAATAAATTATGTTCCCAATTCATACCCCATCTATATTAAATGTTTCATTCAAATCCAAAATACATGTAATATATGTATTTAATTCAGTCTCATTTATCTTTTTCTCATATATTTTAAAGTTTTTTACTATTTTATGACTTTTTTTCATTTCAAGGTAAATCTATAAAATAAAAAAGATATAATATAGAAATTAACATACAAAATATGTGAAGATTTCACTAAAAATAATACTGAAAATTTTAGCTGATTTTTTCGAACTTTTCGAACTCTTTTGTCTAAATTTTTGCCCAAGATGTAAAAAAATAAGAAAAATGGGAGATGAGAGATGCTTAATTCAGGAAATATAATCATCAGTCCCAATACCCTAAAATTTGGTTTACATAATAATCATACACATTACAAAAAATTGGATCCAATACACATAATTTTCATTTTTACGACCACACTACACAATTTAAGGACCAATTTACATCCACACATTACATATTTTTGGGTCCATAATACATGCACATGAATATGTAAAAAAATATCGGGTCCAATATGAATAAATTTAATGTAACACAAAACATTTAGCAAACATGTTATTATATACCGTGCAATACATATTTTTAATCCTTTTTATACCATATATACCCAAACAACACTAAAAAGGTTCCAAATAGAAAAAAAAAGTTTTATGTACTAATTTGGCATGATAACATTGGAATAGTGTTTCAAGTCGATATTTGGGTGCCGAAGTTGGAGAAGGTTGGCCGAAAATGGAGAAGGTTGATTAAAAGTGGAAAAGCTTGGTCGGAGGTGGGTGAAATGAAGAAGCCACTGGTTTAAAGTATTATACAAAATGATTTTTCGCAAACTATAGAACATAAACATAATATATTTACACAATAAATCTAAATAAGTACACAAACTTAGAGTGACATTATGAAGATAAATTTGATTGAGGCAAGTGTTCAAGACTTTGTCCTTAACACGAGATTTGTCTCGCAACGATACTTTGCGGACTCAATGACAATTGTCCCTTTGGATAAAACAATCTACACTTGCAATAGTAGTACTCCAAATTGCAAGTAAAAGGTGAACCAACAGTGACAAATCTCTCTTTATTTATGAACTAAAATGAAGATTGACTTAGACATAAATTAATGTCTTAAAAAGCACACACAAAAAAAAATCCAAACCACTAATTTATACAAACTTATATGGCGGTTAGAAACAATTAAAACTGTCCATAACTGTCACAATAGTTTGACAAAAAAATCTGTTAGAATGAAATTAAAATTAGGCCCAAAATAAATAAAATACACGCCAAAAAAGTTAATACCAAACCCACGACCCACGCCCGTGCACATGCTGAGCCTGATCGGGTGGGAGGTGGCACGTGCACGTGGACTTGAATTCAAGACCATATAATCCTCCCACCTTCAAAGAGTTGGTATACCCCAAGGCCACCAAGCCCAAAATCCAAAATGGGTTATGATATGCTACACATATTTCTCATATTTTATCTATGTGGGACTTTGGATTTTACACAACACTTCAACAAACTTTCATGCTTGAAGTGGGTACTTTGAACAACAATTTCTTATTTATTAATTGGGTTTTATTCATGTGAGTGTACCACGTTATACTCCTCGTGGAGGAGAATGCGTTAGAATTTCGAATCGTCTCAAAATATGTGTGAATCCCATATTAAATTAATCTCAAAGTTGACCAAAATACAATTTTGTCAACCCATTTAAAACATCATAAATTCCAACAATCCCCCACATTAATGAAATTTGGTTGGATCAATATAAAAAGACAATGCATACACAAAGAGAGTTTATATTGGAAAATTTATGTATTGGGAGAGATAACTTTTGGTCTTTAATCCTTCCTAGTGAAAGACTACATGATTTTCTAACTGATCAGTGAACACATTGTCTTGAACTATTTAGTTTTTGGTTTAAATCAGGTTAGTGGACTTCACATAATAATTTTCTGAACAATGTTGGTTCTTTTTTGTGTTCATTATGATCGTGAACAATTCATGGTTTCATGATTACTTTAGAGAATTTCAGCCTTTGAAGTTCTCATGGAAATGACCTTTTCACACTCACATGGGTGACTTCCCATTTATTGTATCTTATAATACCCCACTTAGATTTTCTAGATATATGAGTCATTATAATCTAAACCTGTCCTTAATTACTTTATAGGCAACACTATTTTATCACAGGAATAGGTATGAATTAAAAAAAAACCACCAGTGTTGACTTGGAAGTGTCGGTCAAGATTCTTTTGTACATTTAAGACAAGTCTTTATTTTGTAGGCTTTGATCCCATTCCCCTCGATAAATGATATACTTGCTCTTTATTCCAACCTCTAGTTAAGGGATCCTCTATATTATCCTTAGACTTAATATAATCAATGGAAATAATTCCATTAGAGAGCCGTTATTTCACTATATTATATCTTCAACGTATATGTCAAGACTTACTATTATACCTATTACTTTATGCTCTGCCAATTGCCAGCTGACTACCAGAATGTATGCAAATTGAAGGGAAGGGTTTTAACTATATTAGAATATCCTCTAAAGAGTGTCGAAGCCACTTAACTTCTTTTCCAGCTTTCTCTAAAGCTATAAATTTATATTCCATGGTGGATTTAACAATACAAGTTTGTTTTGAGAATTTCCAAGACACCGCGGCACTATCAAGTCTAAATACATATCCACTTGTGGATTTATAATTCTGTAAATGAGATATCTAAGTAGCATCATTGTAACCTTCAATTACAACTGAATATCTTGTACAATGCAATCCATAATTAAGGATATATCTTAGATATCTAAGAACCCTTATAAATGCCTTCCAATGGTCTTCCCTTGGATTACTTGTATACCTACTATATTTGTTAACCGATTAAGCAATATTTGGACGAGTGCAGATCATGACATATATTATACTGTCTATAACATGAGAGTATCTCTAATTTAGATATATAATTCCCAGTATTTTTATATAATTGAATATTTGGGTCAATAGGTGTTTTAGTTATGGTATCACTACCTTTATCGAACTTCTTAAGTGCCTTCTCAATATAATGAGATTAAGACAGGATAAGTTCATCAGATGTTCTAGAAAATTTAATTCTTAATATAACATTTACGATACCCATGTCTTTCATATCAAATTTATTGAAAAATATTCTCTTAGTATATTTAGTGATATCCTTATTACTTCCAATAATAAGCATATCATTTAATAGAGTCAACAATGACATAATCACTTTGAGTCTTTTTAATGTAAACACATTTATCACACTGAGTTATTTTAAATTCATTTGACATCATTATATTGTCAACATTTTTCATGCCACTGTTTAGGTGCTTGTTTTGATCTATAAAGGGATTTAATAAGTCTATACACTTTTTTTCTTGTTCTAAAACTTTAAAACCTTTTAGTAGTTCCTTGTATATCTCTGCATTTAACTTGCCATTTAAGAAGGTGATTTTCACATCCATTTAATGTATCTCAAAACTATACAATGCTGGAATAGCTATTGACATTCGAATGGAGGTTATTCTCGTAACAAGTGAGTAAGTATCAAAATTAATCCAATCTTTCCTTTAGATACAAGTCATTCTTTGTATTTTTCAATTGATCCCTCCACCTTCAATTTTCTCTTAAATATCCACTTGCATCTAATAGGTTTATTACCTGGTTAGAGATCCACCAGTTTACAAGTATGATTTTGAATGATGGATTTAATTAGCCTCTTTCTAGAAAGGAGCTTCTGGAGTTGACTTTACTTCATCGAAGCTTCTAGGCTCACCATCTAAAATATAAGTTAGAAAATCTAGACTAAAAGACTTTGAATTCTTTGTCCTTTTGTTGCATCTAGTTTTGAGGTCATCATCTTTCTCATAGATTCTTTATCTATATTCTCTCGATGACTACTGGGGGCAGTGTCGTAAAATCTTTTGAAATAACTTGAATCAAGGGCATTATTATGCAAAAATATATTGTCGAAGAAATATGCATTTGTAGATTCATTAACAATGTTTGTGTGTATATCAGGAATCTCTGATTTATGAACAAGAAATTGATATACTCTACTATTAATTGCATAACCAATGAAGGTGAAATAAATAATTTTTGTTCCTAATTTAATCCTTTTAGGATTAGGAACCACTACCTTTGTAAGACACACACCACTTTGAGATATTTGTAAGAAGGTCTTTGACTTTCCATAATTCATACGGTGTCTTATTTATTTTTTTATGAGACGTTTTATTAAGAAGGTATTTTACAAAAAGCAAACCTCCCTCCCCCCCCCCCCCCCCCAACTCGAGTTCTAAGGTAAACATGAACTTATCAACATAACATCCATCATCTATTTTAGAGTTCGATTTTTACGTTCAAAATTATGTTAGGTTGAGTTAATTGAAGAGCGGAAGTTTGACGAATAATTTCGTGTTAGGAACTAAATTGTTTAAAAGGGGAATCATATTCACCACCTCTA
The DNA here is from genome assembly GCA_949130495.1 of Sambucus nigra. Taxonomy (NCBI): domain Eukaryota; kingdom Viridiplantae; phylum Streptophyta; class Magnoliopsida; order Dipsacales; family Adoxaceae; genus Sambucus; species Sambucus nigra. The sequence continues at coordinate 76,663,884 of OX422213.1, forward strand.
TCGCGTTGAACCACTTTAATCTTTTTGCTAAGTTGATTCTCATCCTTGCTTCGAAGCAAGTAACCATAACAATATCTTGTGCAATCATCAATAAAAGTAATAAAATTCTTTTTCCCACCTCATATTCGTACAAATTTCAACTCACATATATCACTATTATTAATTAACTCAAGAAGGTTCGAACTTCTTTTAACTGATTGAGAAGATATTTTACTTAACTTATATTCCACACATGTTTCATCCTTGTGATTTGATTTAATACTACGTTTAGTATTGAGTCTAAATTAATTAATCTACAAATAGTATCATAATTAACATGACCTTATCTACCGTGCCACGCATTACAAAACTTAAGCAAGTAAGCAAAAGATATATTATTATTATTATTAGTCAGCATATCAGCCATTACAACCATTACATTAAGTTTAAAGAGACCATCACTAAAATATGCTTTCCCTACATACATATCACTTTGAGCGAGTAAAATTTATCAGATTCAAAAATTGGTTTAAATCCTTCTTTCTAAGCAAGAATTGAAAAACCAGGTTCTTTTGAATGTCTGGTAAATGGAGCAGGTCATTGAGAGTGAGTTCATTACTCGAAGTCATATTAAGAATAATATTTCCTTTCCCTTTAACCTTTGAAGTAGAAGATTTTTTCATGAAAAATTTCTCCTTATGATCAGAATCTTGGTAGGAAGTAAACATATTCTTATCAGAGCATATGTGACGAGTGTCCCTAGTATCCACCCACCATTATCTAGTATTTCCCCCACCATATTGACTTCAGTCACCATGGAAAAAAAGCTCAAATCGGTAATATCATTTTAAAGGTTCTCAACCTCAGTGACATTAGCTTATACAGACTTTTTTTTTCTTATTCCCTTGACATTTATGCTTATGGAAATCTTTATCAAAATGTCTCGAGTTTCACACATAAAGCATTTACGATTGAACTTTTTAAAATTCCCACCTTTTGGTTATTTGAAAGGATTCCCTTGGTTCAAACACTTTCTTTTCTTATTCTTACTATTTTTCCCTTCTTCCACAACATATTCTTTGGATTCTATAGGATTTCCATTTTTCTTCTCGGGTGCACGATTGTCCTCTTACATCTTTAAACTCACAATCAAGTCCCCAAGCCCCATTTATTTATGTTTTTTTCATATAATTTCTAAAATCTTTGTAAGATGGTGGAAATTTTTCAATCATTGTCGCATTTAAAATGATTCAATAAATTCTATATTTTTAGAAAATATTTCATGAAAAATTAGTTAAAGCTCTTTTACTTGATTCGTGACAATCTTTGAATCAATCATTTTAAAATTCAAGAATCTGTCGATTATGAATTTTTTTATTCTGTCATTTTTCATTTTGTATTTTTTGTCCAAAGACTCCCATACCTCTTTAGCCATTTTAAGAGGGTTGTAAAAATTATACATTGTGCTTTCCAAATTTTTGAGGATATAGTTCTTGTATAGAAAATTAAAGTGTTTCCATGCACCCACCGCAATAGTAATCTATCGGCCACTCTCACCTTCTTTCAGAGTTGGTTCCTTTTCATAAAAGATTTAGTCAAGTTCAGAGTTGTCAAATAAAACAACATTTAATGTTGCCAATGTTTAAAACCAATCCCTTTGAATTTTTTAGGCATTTCACCTTGTCCAACAAATGTTTGTGTAACCGTAACGGTAAAAGTTGGAGTAGAAGCCATTTAGGTTTTGAACATGAATTATAACAAATATATTATAATATATATGAGTGAAAAATTATATAAATATAATTACACTATTTTTATTGAATATGGATATCAATAAAATTTGCAAACAAACACCAACTTTAACGTATAATAATATACATACAATAAAACTAAACTGTATTTTCGAATGAACAAAAGATATTTAATTTCACATAAATAACTGGCACTGTATATAAACAACTTTATAAACATGTAGTAATCAAAAAAATGTTTTCTGATTATATAGAAATAGTTTTTGGAACAAACAGATTATTAAAACACTGACTCTGTAGTTTTATTAATATAGAAAATCATTACAAAAATTAATTTAATTTTTATCAAAAATGATTTTTCAGTAATTATAGAATATAAACAAAAATACGTTTATGTAATAAATCTGAATAAATACACAAAATTACAGTGACAAATTGAAGATAAATCTGATTGAGGCAAATGTTCGACACCTTGTCCTTAAGATAAGATTCCCCCCCCCCCCCTCACATAGTGCTTTATTAACTCAACGATAATCATCTTCAAAAATACAACAATCTACACTTGCAATAGTAGCACTCCAAATTGCGAGTAACGAACGAACAAACAATAGAAGAAGTCCCTCCATTTTAAATAGAAATGGAGACTAATTTAGATAGAAACTCATGGCTAAAAAAAGGCCATAGAAAAAAATAAATCCAAACCACCAATTTATACAAACTTAAATGGCGGTTCGAAACATTTAAAACTGTCCATAACTGTCACAGTAGATGGAAAAAACAAACTTGTGACACCCCGATTAAAATAATAACGGGTGGCCAGCCCTATACTATAATTAATCAGGAATCTCAAGTGTATAATTCTCAGCATCTACTGTCGATACTAAATATACATAGCTAACTACTCACTACTAAAATAAACGGATGCCAAAAAATTAAAATCATACAAAGAACATCAACAAACCAAAAACATAATAAATACTGAACATGATAATGTACACACACATGCTAAGAGAAAATGGAATAGTTTTATAGTACGCTAGAAATCAACAAAAGGAAATACCCGAATATGTTGTCGGGTCACAGACAATACAACAATCCTGAGAAGAGAAATGTAAAATTCTACATATAAACCCTGAATATAAACTCGATATACAAACTGACTCCTTAACTAGAATTACAAGAGATAGGAAGCGGCTACAACACAAATTCCGTAACAGTCCGCATCTGCTACAGCTTCGAGGACCTTGAATAGAAAAGCATCATTGGTGTCCTTGCAGAGGAACACCTATAATATTCAATATATGTATAGCAACAGAGAAATATAAACGGGTCAGAGCCCGAGGTTTGGAAAATATTTTAGCAAGTGTACTAAAATGCATAATAATGATAGATGCACAATTTCATGATTAAAGTGGAGTCGCACTCCCTTGGAACTCAAACTTACCTCTCGACTACAGCGCGTACCTAAACGTATGCACATGAACCTAAATTTAAACTACCCGATACATTCTAGGGACAACTTAATCTTAACTTACGCCTAATCTACACTCGCGTAACCCATTATCTAAATTATAACCTTTATCTTTTATTCTGACATGTCATAAGTTTGCACCCGAGCTTATACCTTAATATATATATATATATATATATAATTTATTAGTTTAGAATCATTAACTTAAACAAGTTATTTGCATCAGAATAATCACACATGAACTTTTTTATTCTCATAAAGCATTGATTCGCTATAACACATAAATCCGAACACTAAGGACTAAACTTCTCCTAGTTCTCAACATTGCGTTGCGTTTCGTGCCTGGGACATCTCGCAAAGCGAAATCCAAACAAGGAACCCCCCCGATACACTACTCCTTGATAATATTGATCATTGAGATCAATTATGCCCTCGGTACACAACGCATATAATATTAAATACTTATTTAGAATACTAATCTAAGTACCTAAACGGGTTATCACACAACACCTTTAGGGTCTAAATAACAGTACTTTAGTTATAGAACATGATCATTCAACCCTAAAAAATACATAGACATAACACACTTAGCGTACATTTAAATATCCAGAACACAATCACTTATAGGATATAAAATACTTCACAATGCTATCATCTTTCAGGAATTACTCACTTTGTCCCGGGTTACTAGCCACCGGACTATTATCACACCGCCCTGGTAATAAAAATAAAACACAATGTATAGGAAGTGATCATAGCTCCGAACCTGAAAGTGAGAACGAATCATACCCAAGACTTCTCACGTAGAATAAAAATCACGCAAGGATGACTATAACCTAGGGACTATATACGCACCCTGCTCCTTCAGCCAGGGGCCTCACCCACATTGCGCAAATTCCCATGATTGCACTGGAGGGTATGTTCACACAATAAGTATATATATATCATTCACACTAGATATACATGCAATCACATCATATATGTGCAAACCATCACACAAGGTCTATACATTCTCGCCATATATATATACACATCGATATATAGCGATTAACCCGGCTATAAGTATATACACAACTTATTCTAGTCAGTACTATGCTAAAACATTCCCAATGCAGATTACGGTTCAGTTGATCATACGATCCGTTAACGTATCACATTTGTGATTTAATCCATAAGTCCAACATTAGTAAGCACATCCTGCCTCTCTCTTATTGACCCTTAATTTTCTCCAAATAGGAATGTCGATGATAGTAGGATTCCCCACTAGTCGATACGATAATCTTCAATTGTACTCTCTCAAAATAACTCGATACGCCTCCAATGTTTCATCACAGGTAAAACTCCCTAAAAATATCTAAAACATACTTCTCGTAACATATTTGAACGTTCTTAATCGATAAACCCAAACGGAACGGAGCAAAATTTACTCTAAAAAAACCTCGCAAAATAGCCCATTTTCGAATCGATTCGGCCCAACCCGAATCGATTCAGTCCTCAAAGTGAATCGATTCACCCCAAATGCGAATCGAATCGATCCAAAGGACCTGTAAGTCTGTCTTAGGCCGAATCGATTCAATTTTAGGTTCGAATCGATTAGGTCACTCAGACCTGTAAGTCTGTAACATTTCAAATTGATTCGAAAAGGGGCCTAATCGATTCGGTCTGTTCAGCAAGCTACAAAATGGTTATATTTCTCCAAAACCCCAAATCCAAAAATCATATTAATCATCTTCTCTCTATTATTATTCTACCCAAACATGTTTCTAACATAAAAACTCATTAAATATGCTAACCCAACTAATTATCCAACCTCAAATCCATGTATAAACATCAAATACAAGATTTAACCCAAAAATATAGGTTTTAACATTGTTAACCCAAAAATCCATAATTTTATCCACAAATCATGAAATAAATTACACACAGATTATTTAGCAAGTTTAATCACTTGCCTCAAAGTTGTAGAGTCTGAATCTTCCTCGAAATCACGGTTTGGTCGGAGTCCCAAAGTTTTTCCTCGCTTTCTCTTCTCCCTTTTTTCTTCTCTCTCTCTCTCTCTCTCTAGGGTTTTCTAAATCTCAAAAAATTAGATTGGCTTCTCACAAGCCATACTTAAGCCTGATCTCCCAATTACCCAACTTTAAATGATAATACACACTTTAAATGACTCTTTTACTCCAATTCGAGTCAAACTAACTTAAAATATTCTGGAACCTAAATAAAAACCCAAGTACAATCATTTTTACTATCTCGACCCATTCGGGATCAACCGCACACTCAGAATCGTCATTCGAAATACTTTCTAACATCCTTAAATTTTGACCTCATTTGTAGAATTAAAATTCTCAAATTTAAATAAATACTATTTCTCCCAACTAAATTAAATTATTAGTCCTAAAATCACGGGGTATTACAAAACTTTTAAAAGAAAATTAAAATTAATCCACCAAACAAAGTTAATACCAAGCCCATGATACACACCCGTGCATGTGTCGAGACGGATCGGGTGGGCGGCGACGTGCACGCTTGGACTTGAAAGTCAGTTCAAGCCCATATAAGTCCTCCCACCTTCAAAGAGTTAAGATACCCCAAGGGCACCAAGTCCAAAATCAAAAATGGATTATATTATACTATATGAGTTTCTCATATTTTATCTAAGTGAGACATTGACTTTTACACAACACTTCAACCAAATTCCGTTTCTCAAGTGGATAGTTTAAATAGTAATTTCTCATTCATTAATTTATGGTTTAGACAAGTGAGTATACCATGTTATTCTCCTCATGGAGGAGAACGAGTTACAACTTTGATTTATCTCGAAATAGGCGTGGGTCCAATATTAAATTGATCTCAAAGTTGACCAAAATATTATTTTGTCAACCCATTTAAAATACCATAAATCTCAACATAAACTGCTCTGGTTGTTTATTTGTTTTAGTTATAATTGTTTTCAAGAAGATGAGGGGATTTTATGTTTAGTGAACATGCGGTTGCCAACCGCATATTTAAGTTAACACGTGTAAGTCATGTTAATTAATGATGGAATTAATCCTTCTCAATCTGCGATTGACAATTGTAACTGACATTCTCAAATTTAAATAGTATAATATTTTTGTCAATATTTTGAACATTCCATTATTTTTTAAAATATATGTTTTTAATGAATTATTTTAGAAAAAAGTCAAATTAAATGACTTATTCCCAATCCTAACAAAGACCCAGGTTCAATGATGACCTCAAGAATGGGGTAAAATGATGTGTTCATCTTCAGAATCTTTGCAAACTATTCATGGTTCTATGTCCCATGCAAAAGCTACTAGTCTTTGGACTAGCCAATGTTTCCACTTGGGAATTTTGTTCCATCTAAATCAAGAAAAAACGTGGGTGGTAAAAGTCACTTCTTATCCTGTGTAGGTACACTTGTGAGACCAAGACATGGTTGTAGAAATAAATCATTTAATCCTTCAATGTCCATCACAATATAGAAAATCTCAACTTATTATTTCAGCCAATTATATTTGAGGGTAACAAAGACCCAATTTTGAAGTCATTCAACAAATCTATGGTACAATACAAGTAAAATAATTTCGATAATTTTTTGGTAATAGCTCTAGGTACATATAACTTTTTTTCTATTTTAAAATAGTCCTTCGTGAGATTGTTGTCCCATATCAATCATAGAGGAGGGTATGGCCTGGACAGGGTTGATGAAAAATTTACAAATTCTTCTCATTTATCCCTGTATTAAAACCTACTCAACTTATGTAAAATCAATGTATATAAGAAAGATATAGATAAAGTGTAAGAAAGATGAAAACTAAGGTTTCACCTATGACATGCCTCAAAACGTCACTCAGAAAACTCCAATATAAAATCTTCATGTCATGGAGATCAAACTCTTTACCAAGAACGTATCTCTAAGTTGTTCTAAAAGAGATATCCTACACCCTTTAATATCCTTCAAGGTGAAGATAATACCCTTACCAAGAATTTTTTTAAATCCATCTAGTTATGCAACACACACTCTCAAGTATGGAACATACTTTTACTCAAAGACAAAACAACATATAGTTTCTTATAATGTTGATAAAATAATTCTCTCTAGCTAGTGAAATATACGGTATATAAATTCATATTAGGATATTGCACACACGAAGTAATTTAGATGACTCGATAGTTAGTATGATGCATTGAATACCTAATATATCTACATTATAACTATAAAATAAAGTACCTGCATTTAGTTTATCTAAGCATCTATGCAACCACGGGGCACCACATATATTGAACTCTTAAGATCTTATTGCTTCCTTTATTCTTCATTTATTTTAACTATTTTTATGTATTTCCTTATTTTGTTAGTTTCTTCTTGTCGCCCTTCCCCCCCCCCCCCCCCCCCCCCTCTCTCTCTCTCTCTCTCTCTCTCTGATTATAAATGTCTACATCGCTTTTCTCCCATTTCTTTCAATACTTAAGGTTTTTTTAATGGGAGATGGAGAGATTTTATATTTAATAGTTCTATAGCCACCCATTTTTATTATTCTCACACACATGGATTTAGTTCATCTAACCATGTATGCAATTATGTGGCACCACATATATCGAACTCTTAATACCCTTTTGCGTCCTTTATTCTGCATTCATTTTACTTATTGATATGTATTTCCTTATTTTGTTGGTTTCTTCTTGCAGCCATTCCCCCCCCCCCCCCTCTCTCTCTCTCTCTCTCTCACATTATAAATGTCTTTTATCGTTATTCTCCCATTTCTTTCAATATCGAAGGGTTGTTTAATGGGAGATGGAGTGATTTGATACTAAATAGTTCTATAACTATACATTTATATTATTCTCATACAAATCAAGTTTTTAAAAAGAAACACTCTGAAGAAAGTAATTTTTGCCACATTAAGGAACTAAGCCAGTTAGGATTAATATTGAAGGTATCTTTCAACTTCGAAAATCTTAGGCATTTTCTAACGAAAATGGAGAAATCTTTTGCATTCCTATATATATAGAATATATTAGACTCATACTAATAACACAAATTCGAATTTAAGGCCACACTACTTTTTGATAATTTTGGTGAGTTCTCTGTCATTCCTTATATTTTCTGTTTTCTCTCATACTTCTATACTTTTATACTAATATTTAATGTTGAATGCACACATCATGTTTAAAGAAATGTTAGAACCATAATATTTTAATGTGTTTGGTAAGGTTACACGCAAATTGTTTTATAAAATTTTTGTGATCATCAAAGATGGTGCATAGGCAATATAGAAAATTTTTGAGGAAATGCCATATAGAAGAAAATAACACTCACTCTGTTAACGAATGCTTTTCATGGTAATTATAACCAAATTTTTTTAGAGGGTCTACAAATAATGATTCTAATTTTTATTTCTTTATACCCGTAGAGGGGGCTTGAAGGTAATCGTGAGATTAGGGATAATCCCCCCATTAACAACAGTGTTTGGGAATAAGCCAGCTCAAACGTGGCAGTTTAAGCGAGGCAGTTCAAGCGTGGCAGCTCAAGCGAGGCAGCTTGGCATGGCAACTCATACTTTTGTCCTGTTGGTTAAGTTATTCATGTTGTATCTTTTGTTTATATTGATTATGAGCTATAAGTATTGTAAAGATTTAATGAGTATGATGAGTTTGTGAGGTCGAATGGTATTCGCGAGAGACCGGGCTTGGTAGGCCCTGGGAGAGTTTTCATGCTCTATCGAATGACCTCATCGTGGGAACTTTGTAGGGACTTGGATTGGAGGATTGAGAAGTGAGGCGCCTTTGGGGCTTGTCCTGACCATCTTAGATACACCTGGTAAAACACCGAAGGACCCTAATCATGTAACCTCGGGGGGAGCGGCTTTGAGTTCCATCGGGCGTTGAGTTATGAGCTAAACAACCCCCAACTTAATGTCACATCCACTTTATCTGATGTCACTAACCATCTAGGCAATGTCAGACCTGCATTTGAGTAAACCATCGTGGTATTTGGGGCTGTCAGACAGTTATTGAGCCACCTCTGTGACAACAACCCCCTGACACATAGTGGTTAGGCAAAAGGCATGTCTTGGCATTTAATGTTTATAACGTGGAGACAACTAGTGCATCATGTATTTAATGTTTGTGACATAAAGTATGAGGGATGTCTTTCACAGGCATTAATGGCAGAGTTGACTCGGGGATGGTGTGGGAGGCTTTTTAAGGACCCCAACCACCTCGGAGGAGAGGATGATCTTTTTTAGAGTTCAGAAGTTATTACTAGAGATAATATACGCCTAAGAGAATTATTACAAACTAGAGAGTTTATTCACCCACCATTATCATTTGTTACGAAGATTTTAATACTTGACAGAGATTCTTGAGCGTGGTTGGTGTGTTTGGCTGCCTGCCAAGGTGTATCTAGGGTGCTTACTTCTCTCTCCCTCTAGCTAAGTTACTTCTAAGTTCATTACTACCTTCTGAGTTATACATGAGAGATTTGTGAGTTCAAACTGAGTCTATCTTCATTGAGTCGTGTTTGTATGTCCTATGGTTAATCAATAGTGTTGCTCTTTGACTTATCATTACTGTACTAAAAAAAGGGGTTACGCCTTCATCTTATCTAAACTACCCTCTTAAAATACCCAAAGCAATAGAGACTAAACAGTGCACGGCATTAACATGGAATCAGGTTAAGATAAATTATACCAGTCATGAAAAAATAATCGTAAAATGATTCGTAATATAATTTACTGTTTCATTCTTTTTTTGTAGCTTTATTTATTTCACATTTCTTATCTTCTTAAATTTGTAGAACATTACCTATAAAATTTCTTCTATGTTTAGTTTTTATCAGTACACATGTATAATGTAGATTATCAATTTGGACTATTTTCTTGTTTATTTCAACCGTATCATTTTAGTGAAATTGTGTGTATATGATCAAATCATTACTTGTGGATCGATGTCACATTTTTGTATATTATATATGTATTAAGTCTTTGCCCATCTATTTTCGATGAGATTATTTCTACGTAAACTCAAACACGTATTTTCATTGATGCATAAATTTGCATTCATATACTATTGTGTTTTATATTTGACACTCTTGAATTTTTTTACAGCATGGTGTGTTTTGTTAGAAATAAAAGCCTCTTAATTGAGTTAAATCTTGATATGGAATAGGATTTTATTTTTCATTTTATTAATATGTTTTCCTAATGTTTCATGTAACTCCATATTAGGAATCTTGCTTATTCCTGCTCCTCCTCCTCTTCTTCTTCTTCTTCTTCTTCTTCTTCTTCTTCTTCTTCTTCTTCTTCTTCTTCTTCTTCTTCTTCTAGGTTTAGTGGTCCTTAAATCCATAAGAGGACTTCCTAGGTATTTCTTATCTCGATGGATATGGAAATTTATAGAAATAGGGTATAAGGAGATGAGGAGTAAAAAGGGTGCTGGGAATATCATAACAATATAATTTACCACTGTTGTAGGTTATGAGATTTTATTTTACATGTTTAGGGACCTGTTACACCAATTGACTAAGGGAATTTATATTACCATTTAACTTTCTTCTTGGAGGAGTGGAATTCCCTTGGGAACATGTTCTGGGACCCGTTACACCAATTAACTATGTGGATTTACATTGCTCTTTAACTTTCTTGTTGGAGGAGTGGAATTCACTTGAGAACACAGGTGTACAATAAAAAATCAGTTTGATGATTCTCCAAATTGGAATATATTATTATGAAAGAAGCCTTCTAAATGATTTACAATTGTTTTGAGAAAAAAATAGTTCTTTTACCAATTTTGAATACATATTGAACATGATATAATAATTAGTTTATGCTCAAAATATTTAGGTCTTTCTTAACTTTAAAATATCTTAAGTACCTTCGATTTTCATTTTTATTTAATATATTCACAAGAAATAAAATAATTCACTTATTCATTAGGTCGTAATTTTTACTTTAGATAAAAATTGAATAGAGTCAACGTATCACGTGAGTTGCATGGTAGTTATTTCTATAACTCACATACATCTTTACCAATAAACTTAATGACACTCTTAAAGAATTGTAGATGATTGTAGTGATTAAAGAGGTTCAATGATAGAAACGAGATTAATAAAATAATTTAATATGTTATATTGATTCCTTGCTCATACTAGAGAAGGATATTATCTATGTAATACCATATAGAAAATTGTACTCTTTGTAAAACCCAAACGGTCACATTCTTATTGTTGCTGAAATTAAAAGAGGAAGAAAATTACCCAAAGAGATATCCTATTGCAAAAAATATTATGGTTGAGTCATAGACTAGGTCACTCTCTTTAAAGTGTTTCAATGCTCTGTCCAAAATTGTGTTGCAGTCCTTGTAATTCCCCGTCACCCCAAGGATAAAACAACCTTCATAGTAATTTCTGTTCTTGAATTGCCATATCAAAATAGACAACTCGTAATACTAATATCCCATTTATAATTAATTTCTCAATATCACAGTTTTGTATTTTGAAGGAGCAAATATTTCACGAGAAATTTTTTCAGAGAGAATTATTTTTTGGGACAGAAATACAGTTTTTTTTGTGTTTAAAAGACAATGGATGAAAGCCTACTTTAAAGAAAATAACCAGAACGTTAATGATTGCTAGTGGGAAGAGAAAAATGGGAAGAAGTTAGGAATGCGGGTTGAAAATGGTCTTCCACATTTTTGAAACGTGTAAAAAAATAAAAAGTCAAAATATTTTTTTTATTTTTTGTTAAGATTTTTTTAATTTAAAAACTAATATTTTTTTCCTAAAAAATAAAATGCACACAACCTAAGCCCAAGACCTAGGATCTAGATATGAGCACGGGTTAGGTCGGCCGTCAACAATGGCATGCATGCGCGTGTGAGCTTTGGCCCAATAAGTTTCCCCACCCAATGCACAAGAAATTCTAATGCCCAATGGGCTTGCCCATTAGTGTAAAAATGCCATTTGATATACCACTCCAATATTGTAGTTTCTTCTGTTGTGCTTTGTGTAAATAGGTTGGGTACATATTTTATTTAACAAGTTAAGATATGTGGGTCCCCATGTCACATTTTATCTCTTCTTGTTTCAAACATTTACACACATATAAAAACACCAATAATTCCCCCCTAGTAAATTTTGAAAAACATTTTTATTGAGAAATATAAAATTGTGCATAAGCCAATGTGTCTTTCAATGTGAACCTTCACGTAGTAAAGATGATTAAGAATATATAAGAGTACTAATGGTTTTTAACTCTATCTCTAACAACTTTCCACATACAACCTTACTTTCGTGTCATTCTTAAGCCAAGACATTATGACCATATGATTTTATCCCAGTATAGGGAATGCTCTAGGAATTTGCCCAGAATTTCTATAAGAAGTGACAACACTTCCACATTCATATCGGTGAGACTCTGAAGGATACTCTCGTAGCTAGGTACCCCACTAAATATAGAGATATAGATCTCATTAAGAGTTATAATTAACTCAACCTTAACTCGCTTCAAAATATCACACTCTATAGGGATGGACTCGGAGTAAAACCCCGTATACAATAAATAACATGATTCAACCCATATCACTTGTGATTTGTTATCACCCCTTGAACCAATTTCTTGGGATCGCCAATCTATTGGTAGGGTTGCCATCACAAGTGACTCAATCATCGAAGGGCTTTAGTACCATCTCTTTTGAGGTGTCCCACACATTTTTTTCTTTCTAGTCATTTCGTCAAAAGATCAACCAAGTTCTCCTCAAACCATACGTGATCCACCCTCACAGCACATGTAGAGATAAACTCTTTAATGACACTTTATTTGCGATGTATTTTTTGCCTCTTACCGTTACAGTAATGATTCTTAACTTTTGAAATAGCCACGGTACTATCACAGTGGATAAGAACGGCGACTATCGATCTCTTCCATAGTCGAATATCTGATATAAGTTATGTTCGATTTAGTGCAATTTGTAGCATAACGTAGGCTATCGATGATGCTCGCATACTCAGTTGGGTTAACACTATCACCACTATTCTCAAAAATAACTTTACAGTAGGGTTAAATGGAGTAATAGAAGGTTTAGAATTAAAGTAATTATATTTCTTTAGAATTTTCTCAATATAACGAGATTAGTTTAAAGAAAGTCCCTTTTTTAGACCTAATAATTTCAATTCTCAATATTATAATAGTTTCACCCAAATCCTTAATATCAAATTTAACACACAATAAATATTTAATATTATCAATGGAATGACCATTTATTGTGGTCATCCACATAAAAATCCACATATATTCATTAGGTTCTGAAGTTTTTGGAATAGAAATGCTAGTGGATGTCGAGCCTTCGCTATTTCTCAATTTAAAAGAAAATTTACCTTGATAAAAATTAGCATCATTTGATTCGATAATAACTTAATTTTTCAAATCATATAATCTGTATAATTTTCTATTAATGGCATAGCCAATAAAAATACATGCATATGCTCTAGTAGATAATTTAGACCTATTAGGGTCGAAACTACGTATATAAGCTAAGCACTCGCACGTTCTAATATATGGCACATTTAGTTTAATATTTTTCCAAATTTCATAAGGAGATATTTTTCTTTTAGTGTTAGGAATCATATTAATCACGTGACACACCGTTAAACTAATTTCTCCCCATTAATGTGAAGCAACCCCTGAACTTAATAAAATAATGACTACCAATTTAGTTAAAGTACTATTTTCTACTTTACCATTCATTACAGTAGAATAAGTTTTTTTTCATGAATAATATCGTGGGTTTAATGAAATTCAGTAAAAGGTCCAGAATCATATTCATTACCTCTATCACTACGTAGTCTGTTAATTTTTCAATTAAATTGGTTTTTATTTTCATTTAAGAAAATTTTAAACATGTCAAACTCTTCACTTGTATTTTTCGTTAAATATACAAATCAATCTTCCAAGAAATCATCAATGAAATTAATAAACTAACGTTTTCCATTTATATCTGTAATTCCATATAATTAACATAGGTCTGAATGAATTAAGTCAAGTGGTTCAAATTCTCTAAAAACATATTTATGTGGGGTCCTTGTTATTTTTGCTTAACCACATCACTCACATTTTTCAAAATCATTTAGTGATAATTCTAAAATTAATCCTAAATTATTCATATTTTTGACAAGTCTTTTATTAGCATGAAAAAGTTTAACACACCACACATTAAAAGAATAAGAAATATAAGAAGAAGGGAATAATTTATTATTAGCATCAATATTTAACTTATACATTTCATCATTGACATAACATTTGCCTATAAAAATTCCATTTTTAGTAAAATTAAATAAAGCTTCCCCAATAGTCTGAGTGAAATTACCTTTGTTGAGAAGATAGGTAGAAACCAAGTTTTTCCTTATCTCGGGAGTATGAAGCACTCTCTTAAGGATCACAATTTTTTAGAAGTAAATTTCAATTACACGTAACTACCAACAACCTCAGTGGAGTGGGAATTTCCCAATAACACCCTCTTTTCTTTAGACACATAATAAGTCTCAAATAAAGAATGATCATAACAGATATGGCGAGAATAGTCGGTATTTATACACCACCCTTCAGCACTGCTAACCATATTAATTTCAGAAAACATTGCACATAAATCATGTTTAGGTAGGTTCAACTAAGGACAAGATGAGGCACATTCCGAAGTTTGCAGGCCATATCCAGGCTTATTACACTTAAAGTAGTGAAATTGTTCGATGTTACTAGTGTGTCCATTTCCAGTAGGGGGATTCTTATCCCGATTCTAATTCGGTTAAAATTTTTAATTGTGGCTTTTTTTATTCTTTATATTTTTCCCATTTGGTTTCAAAATAACTCGAGTGCGGTATTGTTATAATTATTGTTATTAGACACAATAAGAATTTCATTCTTATAATCTTATTTTCGAGCTTCCTCCTCAATTCTCAAACGTGTGATCAAGCTTTTAAGTGATTTTAAGTGAAAATTCTATCGATTTATTTCTTAAAACTATCTTTAAAAACTTTCCAACCGAGACGTAATTTTTCAATAATGATTGCAACCTCAAATTACTCATTTAACCCCATACCCTTAGAAGTAATTTCATGTGCAATATTTTATAAATCATGAGTTTGACAACTACAGATGTGTCATCTCTCATTTAAAATTTCAAATAACAGTTGATTAAATTTTAGTAGCGGCCTCCTCGGTATCATATTTTTTTTATAAAGCGTCGCAAACTTCTTTGGTAGTTTTGAAATTGGCATAATAATCATAAATATCATCACTTAGGCTATTCAAAATATAACTTTTATAGAAAAAATCATTTTCGTGTCAAGTTCATATGATTAGGGTCCAGACAAAGTAGGTTTGTCTAATTGAACATTGTATGGTAGTTTCTTGGTAGTAAGGTAAAAAAATATTTTTTGTCACCAAGGTTTAAAATGCAGACCCTCAAATTTGAAAGGTTTGTTAAGAGTCGAAGATGCATTTTCATTTTTCATAGCAGAATTGAACACCTTAAAATTATTATTTCTAAAATTAAAAGAGGAACGAAATTATGCAATCTGAAATCCAATTCTATAAATAAAATGACTGAGTGGCGGACTAGGTCGGTCTTTTTAATGTATTTCAAGGCTTTGCCCAAAATATTGCTGCAGTATTTATAATGCCTTGTCACCCCGGGATAAAACAACCTCCAAAGTAATTTATTTTCTTGAATTGCCTTAACACACTAGAAAACTCGTAGTACTAATCACCCATTCAGAATTAATTGGTTAGTATCACCGTGTTGTATTTTGAGGGATATTTTTGTAAGAAAATAATTTGTAGAGATAATTGTTTTTTGGGGGAGAGAGAATTTTTCTGTGTTTTAAAAACAATGGATAAAATCCTTATTTAAAGAAAATAATATGAATGTTAATGACTGCTGGTGGGAAGATAAAAATGAGGAGAAGGTGGGAAGGTGGGTTGAAAAAGTCTCCCTCGTTTTTAAAACGTGTACCAAAAAATAAGCAGTCAAAATACATTTATATTTTTTCATTAGATTTTTTATTTAAAAACTAATAAATTTTGGGCCCAAAACTTAAATGCACACTGCCCAGCCAAGATCAAGGACCCGAACACGAGTCGGGTCGGATGGATAGCAGTAGCGCATGCGCGTGTGAGATTTGACCCAATAAATTTCCCCACCCAATGTGCACAAAATTCTAAAGCCCATTGGGCTTGAGTGTTAGTGTCAAGACACATGGGTCCCCATGTCATATTTTATCTCCTATTGTTTCAAACGTTTACACACATACAAAAACTCCAACATTTCCTGCCCTATGTTTGTGGATTGTTTAATAACTATCTATTGGTAAATAAACATCAATTGGATAAGTATTTGTATGCATGTTGATACACTCTCATGCTTTGCAATGTTAAAACACATGAGTTGATGCCTTTGTCAACCGTTTCTTGGGAAACGAATTCGATTGAGGAATAATTCCATTTTTCTTGAAGTATGTCTATAAACTTGATGAAATTATGATTTGACCCTAAGATTCTTTTTTAATGTTAAACTTAGTCCTTGAGAATTACAAACGGTTTTGACACTATAGTCGACATTGATAGATTATTATTTTAATATTTCATTTTGGTCATAAAAAATATATGTAATATTTAATATGTTCTCTGTATATTTTAAGATGAAATTTAATGCATGGTATGACAAAATGAAGATAGAAGCTAGAGGAACCTTTAAATTTTGTCTTTTTTACTTCACCCCCTCTGATAAAGTCGTATTTAGACTTAACCCGATCCCCCTCCAAAGTTCAAAAATTAGACTTAACCCCTATATTAATGTAATAATTAGACATAACCCTCCGTAGGCTAACAGACATTACTTTTCGTTTATCCTAATTATTTTTGGATGAATAAGCCCTCCCATATTTTTCTCCACTTCATATTCTTTCCCAATTCCAAAATCAAGAACCCTAATTTCAAAAAAAATCGATTCAATCAAAGTCTCAACTTTCTCATGAACAAATAAAATCATAACATATAAATGCTCTTCATTTTTTCCCTTTGTTTGTGGACGGTGAACACAATGTTGTTAGGGTTTTGATCTTCAACCTTATCTTGAATCACCTTCTTATGAATTAGAGCCTTCTATAATATCTTGGAGCTCAATCCTAAAGATATTAGTTGAAATTAAAGATATATAAATATGTAAGCAACAAATAGAGAAGTAGAAGGGATGAAAATGGAGAAGAAGGGAAGTTGTTGGATGGTTTTGATATAGCCAATAGTGGATGGAGGGTTTA
This sequence comes from Sambucus nigra, assembly GCA_949130495.1. NCBI lineage: Eukaryota > Viridiplantae > Streptophyta > Magnoliopsida > Dipsacales > Adoxaceae > Sambucus > Sambucus nigra. The sequence goes on from OX422213.1 coordinate 76,681,399, forward strand.
GTTAGTGTTTTAGTTTAAATTATTATTCTTGATGGTGGTTAATGCCTACAAAAGGTGTTGATGTTGCTATGGGTGTCAACTTGGTTGTTTTTGGTTCACAACAATGATGGTGGATTACTAGGATTGTGATGTTTGCGAGATTGGTGATGGTGATTTGAATTGTGAGGTGGGATGTTAGTTAACCTCTATTGATAGGGTTAAGAATGGTTGGATTTGGGGAAGAAGATAAAGTGGGAAAGAAGAAAAAGGGTATTTTTATCTAAAATATATAGGGGTAAGTCAAGATATGAATTAGAGTGAAATTTTTAATGAAAAACTAATGGTGTTAGAATCTAAGGGGTTAAGTCAAAATATGTTATTATTGCAGGAGGTAAGTAAAAAAAGTTCTTTTAAGCCTACGATGCTCAAGTCTTCACTCGCCAATCAAGGCTTTCCGACTCTTATTTTCAATTGTCTTTCTCTATTTATCAACATCTTGATTTGATTATTTTCTTATGTAAGTATTAACTTGTTTTTGAATCTTTTCATCATTTTATATAAATTAAAACTCGGACAAATTAGATTAATAATGTTAATATGTTATATCAATCACAATTTTGGGAATAACCTTAATGGAATTTGTTAGGATATAAACTTCGTCCTTTTTTATAAATGACAATATATTGATGTGCAACCTTTAAATTTTAGAAGTTAGTCTTAATCAAGCTTAGAAATAGACCTAAATGAACCATTTTGAGTTCTTAAGAATATAATTCATTTTTATTATATGCACGATGTTTTAATTTTAGCAAGACAAGGTAAAACCACACGTAAATACTACGATTACCCTTTTTGTCATTAACAAATTTGGTGGGAGAAACTTTAATAAAGAAAGAAAAGTTTCCTATTGAAGAAAATAAGAAATACCCCAGAAGACGTATCTTTCAACGCATTCATAAGTAATTCATGCCCAAATTATCTGATATGTGAGAGTAATAGTAAGCCAAAGCATGATAATTAAAGTATATAGATTCAAGTATGGACAGGGGTATTTTAATTAGACATGTTAGGGGGTCTTGTTAATGACGATTTTCTGGAGTTTGGGTATTGGGTTGGTGCCGAAATTGGTGACTTTTTAATACAGTAAAAAATATATTCAAACCTAGCGTGTCATCTTAATGTGCCGTGTCGTGTTCACCCATTATTATCCATTAAGTTGATTGTACACTTTGAATCATATATGGGTTAACAAATTATCTCATTAACAAGTACGATACACTGGCATCACTAAACTCTAATATAAAATTTACTATGATTAAATAAACATTAAACTACGTAAACTCTTCAGAATGCAAATAATATTTCTTATTTACTAAAATTAATTGATCTCAATCGGTCGTAATGGTATTTAACGAGTGAATGTGATTAATACCAAAACCCGACCCATTAAAATGTATTTTTGAAACTATGAATTAGCCCATTAAATTTTTTATTATAATTTTTATCGTTAATTTTCTAGCCTTCTAGTTCATTTTAATTGTTCTATTTTAATTTTAATCTTGAAATGTGTATGTTATGTAATAACTTGAGCTATAAGCTAGCCTAATTATGACCCCAAACTTATGGATTAATTTTCAACTTTACCTGATAATTTTTTTTACCTTTTTTGTTACACTAATTATTTTAGGATGTATAATTATTGACTTGCCCTTAATTTTCATAGTTCATATAATAATATAAAACTAAAAAACTTAAAAAAGCAGTCCTCGAATTTAGAGTCAATTTCAAATTTAAATTCACTCTTTAAATTTGTAATGTAAGGTGTCTTATCTCTTATATGGCAAACTTCGTGAGAAGACTTGACAACGAGTCACCAATATCATGGAGTTGTCCAAACAAAGATGTGACAAAAGATTGAGATTGCAAAAAAAAATTAAATAATGGAGGTAAAAATGCAAATTTATATAAAAAAATTATTAGGCTCTATAGCAAAGAACACTACACGAAAACGTAAAAATCGACACAATTCCTAAGTACACTAGAACCTGGCTCTGATACTATCTATGACATCCCGCCTATTTAAACATCGGTCGATCAATCCTTTATAAAAATAAAACACGAATCTCATCTGATTCATTCTTAACATCACGGTCAAAAATATTTTAAAAGTTTACTAACCACTTAGTATTCAAAAAACGGTGCCAAATTTTTATCTTTTCATTAACCAATAATGATATGCGAAAACAAATATAATAACCAAGCCATTCACGCAGTAATAAAAATCTGAACCAATCGCAAGATAAATAACTGAATAAAAATAATACTGAATAAACCACCGGTTCCCAATACAAAAGGCTAACAAAATATCTAATGAAATCAAACTAAGTCCACAAATACAAAGTCTGATAAACTAAATAAAATGAACTAACTGAAGGGGAGGCATGCCTAAATAGAATAACTGAACTGCATCCTACTCTAGAAATGAAGTGACTGAAGCGTCTAATCCAAATCCTTCATGCATCCACAAATGTTGTAGGTATGCATCCCTGGAACAGATCATCCAGATTGGGGTCCCTGTGGCTGGACACCTAAAAGGTTTTGAAAATATTTTTCAAGATGAGTAAGAGCCCAAGAAAACCTTTTGAAAATATTTAACAAGTATTTATCATAGTTTAAAATCAGTTATTGATTACACATGTTAGTCCGCGTACACTCTCTTGAGTTTCTAACCTCTCAGCTATAGTGCACACCTAACCTCTCCTACCTAGCTATGATACCCAGCCCAAGTACATACCATTAATAACTAACTAACCACTAAAGGCTTTGCCCCCCCCCCCCAGGTATCGCCCATATAGTACGCTACCCATTAAGTTCTCAGTTAAATATCTCCTTAACTTCTCATGTACTGCCTATACAGTATGCTATCGTGACACTAATAATTAACATGTCTCATATGTTAGCAATAACCATAATTAACACCTCACTTAAGTTATCATTAAACCATTTCATTAAGTTACTCTATTTAAATCAACGTTTAGTCATACGCTATCTAATATTACCATCACACACTAGGAAGAATATCTCTTAATTATTTCACATATAGATATACGTTATCTAGAGCTACTACTTTCACACACAAATAGGATGATACACATGTATGTATAGATATGACACACAATATATATATATAACTCCAGCATCCTGGGGCTAAGAACCGCGGTGCGAGTCAACATACTCTGCTATCAAGTCCATGTACCTCTCATACTTAATCAAGGACGATTGGTTTGGTATGCCTCCTCGAGCCCAAAATAAATCAACACACAGTGGAGGCGAATATGGTTCTAAGCCGTTGGGATACACACATAACTAACGTACTCAAACGACATGCCAATCTCACTAATACACACACATAGTGAGCCGCCTTAAGTTCAATGTTCTGGGGCACAAATTCTGACCTCGCTAGAATCGTCAAGGTGGGATTTCCCTCTACGCGGAAACCTCCTAATAGCAGGTAACTTAGGTATGTTCATATACATAAGAAAGTACATAATAGGCATACACACCACTTATAAATGTAATCCGGAAAGGTATACGAAAAGCCTATAAATATAATTTGTATAGGTATACACACAACCTATAAATAACATCCATGTAAGTTTATAACCAACCTATAAATATAATCTGTATAGATATTCACTCAACCTTTAATATAATCCGTATAAGTGTACACTCAACCTATAATTATCATTCGTACGTAGAATATTTATATATCTCAAATACTTATCGTACTTATCAATTTACGATTATAACTCTTTATCGTAACTCCCGAGTATTATTATCAATTCAAAGGGCCCTAGTGACTCCCTTATGTTAATTCAATAATTAATTCACCCATACTCTACTGGTCTATACAATACATCCATTTTAACTCCCCATAACTCATCCTCATGCTCTCGAATAAATTACGTTTCGATTTAATCTCAATTAATCCTCACCTTAATTATCTTATTAAGACTATGTATGTCATCCAATATACCCCTTCTTATATTATAAGGATGTCCCAAAAGTTTCCCCATTTATAAATCACATTTTGAGGGCTTAATAAGGGAAATAACTCAAATCTGGTCAAACCGAATTGATTCGCCCTAGGGACGAATCAATTTGCCTTACCAAATCTATTCGCCTTTGGGCCGAATAGATTCAAAAAGTAGCAGTTCATCTTCTTCGTTCAATTCTTGCGTTTTTCACCATTTCAACTTTCTCAAATCTTCATGAAACTTTACCAAATTACAAACCAAAATTTTTTAACATTATATAATCGTATAGGGATGATTTACAATGTAAATCTAACATTAAATCATCACGAATTCAATGCAAGAATCGATTGTTTTCAAAAATCCTAAAATCGTTTGTTGATGTAAAGAACTAGACTTGATCTAATTTTATAATAACTAATAAAATATGTAATAGCAATGGTAAATGAAAAGAGAGAGAGAGAGAGTTTTTAAAGTGGTTCAACTATGTAAGAAAGCCTACGTCCACTGTTATTCTATTAGTTTCAGAGGTTACAAAAATCTAGGTACTCTTGTAAATAAAATTATCCCCGAATTCATTCTACCGTGCCCTTGATGAAAAGGAGACAATGTATTTATAGTGATCCGGAGGTCAAGGGTCGGAATGTCAAGGGATGGAATGCTTTTATACAATTAAGCATTTACATCCTTACATAATGAATGTGACGATTGGTTGTATAAACCACGTGTAGTATGACCCTTGGTATGATGAAGCTTCATTGGTCGACCTTCTTTGTGTTCGTCGACATTCCTTGTGTTGGTCGCCATTCCTCATGTTGGTCAGCAGAGTTACTTTCTGCTGATTGGTATTTTATCCATGTAGGAGGACACGTGTTCACTTCTGATTAGTCCGTGTAGGGGGATAATTTTTGGCATCAACAGAAGCTCCTAATGTTCCCTGCTTGATGCTTGCGTGAAAGTATGGAGCATTTGATTCTGGAAGTAGCTCGGAGTATTTTCATAATGCTTGGTCGGCAGCCGACCTCCCACACTTGTAAATTTTACTGGGATTATTTGAAAATGGCATTTTTATAAATAATTTGAATTTTAGTGAACTGCCAAGGGTAAATAGGTATTTCTTTATCTTTTTCATCGCGAAGCCATCGGGATGTCACTTATTGGTACGTTTAATCATTACGTTCGCTATTTTCAAGACAAATTATAAAAAGGCGGAGGATTTTTAAGACTTTGCCTTACCCCAATTCTTCAACTGTAGTAGCTATTTTTTGAGCTTTTTACGTAATCGTTCTCCATCATTCATCTTTCCTTTTGATAGATCTTGCTGAATCCGTAATCTTCTGTAGAACTCTTTTTTTCTCTCTATTTTTCTTCATTTTGTTCTTTCTTAGCCACTGTTTACCTAGTTGATGTTGATTCTCTAAAGGAATTTAGGGAAGAACAGAAAACTCCTTCTTGTGTTGATTTAGAAAAACCTTCTAACCCTATAGATGTTTACTCTTTAGCTAAGGGTCATTGGATCCCAACTTTGTTTATAGCTGAATGTGATTTTACGTTTACACGAAACCAATTTCTTCTTCATTTCTGCCAATATTTTGACATTGTTCCAGTGAGAGTATCCCCCCAACACCTGGAGAGTTATTAATGGTGTGAATAGAATGAATGACATGTATGGGACCCATATTGGGATTCCAGAGATTATATTTTTTGTTATAAATGGTCTATTGCATGGGACAACACTTATTATTTGAAAAATAGACAAACCAATAAGGCTTTAGTGTTGAATTTTTCTGATTCTAATAAGGATTATTGGGTTCATGATTTGATAGTAAAAAATTGGCAACATGCTCCATCTAAGAATGGAGTGTCCTATCATGGTCCCAGGTGCCCTCATTTTGAGAATATGATAGGTTGTTATTTCATTGCTTTGGTTTACTGATTTATCTTCTGATACATGGTAATTGTTAATGCCTATTGCTTTTTGTAGAAGAACGTAAGAAAAAGTGCCCAATCCAGGTGAAGTGAATTTGGAAGAACTTAAATTGTTATGGGGTCTGAACCAAAGGGTGGGAGAAGAGCATCCCCGATCATCTTTTGTACTGCTAGAGTATAAAACTTCCATCACTTCTTTTGTATCTCGGAAAACAACTAATGTTCTTTTAATTGTAATTGATTTGGAGAGGGATCCAGTGTCTACTTCCTCGACCACTGAATCTGTTGGTGTTGGTGCTGAAGTTGGCACATCTTCTTCCTTTGATTCCGACCTCCCCCTCTCTAACAACATAGGCAAGAGAAAAATTTCCAACCTTTTGGAGGATGACTCCGCAGTCGGTGCCAAGATACCAGTTAAAATTGCTTACCAAAAGAAGAAGGTTGAGGATAATAAGAATCTCTCAACTAACAAAGGTGATGAATCTCCTCTCAAAATACTTAAGAGAGGTCCTATTGATAAGCAGGTCAAAAAGATATTGATGCCGACCAACATGGATTGGTCAGTATGGTCCCATCTATTGATGGCTCATATGTAGCCTTTAGTCCAAGCTTGGCTAGGAAGTTGATAAAGTCTGGAACCCTCCTAGACCATCGGGTTATTACTGACTCAATGTTTCGATCACAATTATCAGCAAGAGCTACTCAAAGCTTATCCTTGTTAAATTTTTATATTTAAAGTTGGTTGGATGTTGTTCATGTCTTCTTTGACTTTAACTGACTTGGATTTTTTTTTGCAGCTCCTAGTTTATTATAACCAAATTCTAGAGAAGGAAAATCAGCTACGTTCTTCTTCGGGAGAAGTAGATGAGGCCTCTGAAGGTCTTAGGAAATTTGTGATGGTTTCCTAGTAAACTTTGAAGACAAAGGAAAAGGCTTGGGAGGAGAAGATCAAGACTGCCAAAAAAGCATGGTAGAAACTTATGATGCTTTATTTGTGGCTAACTCAATAATTGTTCAAGATGAGTGCAAAGCAAAGTCTACTGAAGGTAAGGTAGCCAAACTGTCTACTGACCTTTCTATTGATAAGGTTAAAAGGAAGAAAACTAGAGAAAAATCCTTCAACAAGGGTTGGGATAAATCCATCTTTGCCACTTCTGCATTGATAGCGTATGCTAAGAAGAAATTCTTCAAGGACGGTTGGTCGGCAACTCTGATAGAAGTTGGCACTGCTGAGGACTCAGAGCTATTTTTGAGGCATAATCCAGGTTCCTCCTAATCTTGATGATGAGATTGATGATGATGCAGGCTCAGGGTAATCCTCTTTATCCATTAAGCCTAATGTTCCCTCATCCAACCAAGATACTACTCTTGTTGATTCAGCTACCCTTCTGCTGACCAGAGTATAAACCCTGAAGCTGAGAAGGATAAGAATAATGTGTAGACTTGTTCGGCTCTTAATCTTTGTACCTGTATTTTGTTTTCTTTTTGTCTATGCTCTGATGTACTTATTACACTCATTATTAATTAATGAAAGAACTTTTCCTTCAATTAACATGTCGTTTGTTATTGCTCTGTCTTCTTTTATCGTTCATCAATTGCTACTTTATCTTTCTATTTTATGGCCAAGATGGAAAAAATTACCTCTACCGACTCTGACCTACTCAAACGTTGCAAAATTTGTTCAAATCTGGTCACTTGGACTTAACTAATGAAGAATTTACATACTTGCTCGGTCCAGACGCTTCTGATCAAGCAAAGGATGCATACACTTATCTCAAGTTTATTCTTGATCGAGTTGTGGCCAATAATGTTGCATACTATAAGATGATTAAAGATTTATAGGCAGAGCATAATGAAAGCAAAGCATTCTTGCATGCTAGATATGAATCCAAATACAAGGCATTAAGCGAAGAATGAGATTTTAATGATAAACTTGAGAATTATGACTCTGCCTATAGAAAAAAGGATTTTTTACTGAACAAAGAGGTAGATAAAGCTCAAGAAATTCTTGAGCTCTTAGAAGAAGAGAACAACATACTCCGGAATTAGATTAATACTTTAAAGCAATCTTCTACTACTGAGGTTGATGAAGGTGCTTCCTTTCTACACAAGTAGAATGCTAAGATTATGGAGGAACTTGTGACTCTAAAGAAATCCAACCTTGGACAATCCTCAAAATGATTAAGAACGAGTCGACCAACTATTGAGGAGGCTAGGACTAAAAAGACCTTAGTCGACCAAGCTGCTCACTTGAAAGATAAAAGTCAGGTTGTTATTAATTGGTCTTCACAATTGAAAGATAAAGACAAGGATCTTATTGAACAATCTTCCCAATTAAAAGCGAAAGATGGTGTAATAAAGAGACGTCAGCGTCATGTTGAGAGATTGACTTTTCAGTTTCACAGGAAACCTCGAGAAGTATGGATGGAAGGTTATAATTAGGCTCTTGGCCATGTTAGTGATCATCTAGACCAGAGTCGTGATAAAGGGTACAGGTGGAAATAGACCAATTGTTTAACTTTATTGAAGCATGATCGGGACAATAAAATGTGCTATTGGAATTAACCTGGTTTGTTTGATTGTAACAAGCCTTCATTCAAGCTGGATAAATCACGGATCCCCCTTGATGCCATATCTTAGTGTTTAATCACTAAATACTTAGGGGATTATGATCTCCATGATGTTCATGAAATAGTTCATCCTTCTCATATGTTTAATACCCCAAGAAGCAGTAACAAAAGAATATTGTGCAGTCGACTTCCAAAGCTGAAGGGAAGCCTCCAGCAGAATGATTCCTGAATTTTGTTATTTATTTGATTGTAATACAATTTATATGAATGGAAATCCATAAGTTTGTGTTTGCTAACTTTTTATTATCTTAATCAATCAGTTAACTTGTGATTGTAATGCCATTAGTGCTACTAATGCACTTAGAAATATTAATCCAAACTTAGTATTAGTTACCATTAGTAATGCCATTGATTCTACTAATGCACTTAAATATATTAATCTAAATTTAGTATTAGTTATCACTGGTGACCAAGTGTATGAGGAATGTTTGTTTATATTCCGTTATCAAGAATTTTTAAACGTCTTCCCGCATTTAACTTAGTCGGGTAAAACTTGTTTATAACTTTTTTTTGTTTTTTACGAAGTTTTACACTTCTTATTTTTGACTTGTTTATACAAAATCGTACATGAAGTAATCAACCTCTTGTTTGTGATTTTACTTTTACGAAGTCATACATGATGTAAATTATTATTGTCGACCAAGTGCTGAGGATTGTAATCTTATTTTGACTTGGTCGGTTAATATTTTTATTATTGTCGACCAAGTGCTGAGGATTGTAATCCTGTTTTTACTGGGTCAGAGTTGAAGATCAAAAGTTATCTTTGTTCTGGGGGGATGTATATCACCGTACTTCGAAAAAAATCAAAAAAATGAAGATATTGGAATCAAAATTTGATTGATATTTAAATAAAAGCAAAAGAAATACAATAATGGAAATCCTTTAAATTACTGATAATACTTTTGGAGATGTTCAACATTCCAAGGATTCTTGAATTTTTCACCATCCAAAGTCTCTATCCTATAGGTCCCTGGTCGGATGATAGCTGATATGCGATATGGGCCACGCCAGTTGGCCTCAATCTTTTTATTCTTATGGATAAATTCCTTAAGAAAATAATCGCCCACTTTCAGGTTAGTCAGCTTAACCCTTTTGTTATAAATGCGAGCAGTTCTGTGTTAGTAGGCAATATTTCTCAGAGTTGCATCTTCTCGTACTTCCTCCAGCATGTAGATATTTAATCGCCTCATGAAATCATTAACTGGGGAATCAAAATTCATTACCCTGTGGGTTGGTAGGCCGACCTCGGATGGTACCACGGATTCAGTCCCGAATGCAAGCATGTACGATGTCTCTCCAATTGTTGTTCTCGGTGTTGTTCTGTAAATCCAAAGAATATAGTGTAGTTCATTAATTCAGTTGCTCTTGGCAGCATCAAGTCTCTTCTTCAACCCGTTCAGCAAATTTCTATTTATCACTTATGTTTGACCATTACTTTGAGGATGGTCTAGTACATAATGCAATTTCTGGATTTTGGACTGGACACGATATGCTTAAAACTCCTCGTTGTCGAACTAGGTGCCATGATCAGTAATGAAAGCATATGGTAAACCATATCGATATATTATATTCTTCTAGATGAACTGATACACTTTCTCATAAGGCATATCAACCAATGGCTTTGCCTCTACCCATTTGGTGAAATATTCAACAGCAACAACTAACTATTTGAACCTTCTTTTGGTGGTCAGAAGTAGGCCGACCAAGTTAATTCCCCATGTAGTGAACGGTCAAGGTGAAGTTATTGGTGTTAAAGAAATATTTGGTGCTTTATGAATGGCAGAGAATTTCTGGCACTTAGCATACTTTCTCGCAAAGGTTGTATAATCTACCCTCATAGTCCGCCAATAGTATCCCTAAGTGTTGATTCATTGGAGCAATGATCGACCAACAAAATGAGTCCCAGAAAAATCTTTATACACTTCTTTGATTAGATCTTCCACTTCCATTGGATGAACATAACGCTTCAAAGAGATCGTCAATTCCCTTCTATATAAAACTCCTTTGTCTAACACACATCTCATTGCTTTATATCGAAGATTTTTGGCCAGCCTCCTTAGGATCAGGTGGTAGGGTTCCATCTTCAATATAAGCTTTGATAGGATTCATTCAGGAAGGTCCTAGATCTAGAGCAATGAAACTAACCATCAGGTCTTCATCAATACTTCGATTAGCCAAGATTTTTATAAGGATTGTTCTTTTGAGCTCAATTCATATTGCTGACGCTAGTCGAGCAAGTGCATCAGCACGGGTGCTTGCTATTCTTTGGATCATGTTCATTTGGATGGAAAGAAACTTTGTTATAACTTCCATGGACTTATCAAGATACCTGGTCATCAATTCTCCTTTGAACCATACCAATTCAACAATTGGTTAATGACCAATTATGAATCACTATCCGCCACTACTTGCTCGACGCCTAATAAATGAGCTAAATTCATCCCAACTATCAAAGCTTTGTATTCTTCCTCGTTGTTTGATGCTTTAAAATGAAACCTGAGAGCATGCTCAATATAATATCATTGGGAGTGTTAAGTATTATACCTGCTCCATTATCAGTAGCACATGAAGATCCATCCACGTACAAATTCTATAACGAAACATCATTGTTGAAACTTTTTGTTGTCAATGATCCATGCTGGAATATCTTCTTACTCTCATTCGCATATTTCTGGTCCATTTCATGAATTTTCGATGACTCAGGTTGATCGACAGCCACATCAATTTTCTTTTGAGCCGAGCTCTCTTTTTTCGAAGTTCGCTCAGTAGGCAAGTTTTGTTGGTCGAGAACCTTCGGATAAGTAAATTTCGCAATAAAATCTACTAAATCTTGGCCTTTTAATGAAGATCTTGTTTCATAGACAATGTCATACTGTCCCAATTTTACTACCCAATACATCAATCTTCTTGACTTATTAGGCTTGTGGGGTGCTTACTGAAGAGGCATATCAGTATACAAAACTATGGTGTGCGCTTGGAAATAAGGTTCCGTACGTTTAGAAGCCTCAATAAGTTCTAGAACTAATTTTTCCAAACGTGGGTACCTGATTTCAGCTCCTCTAAACGCTTTGCTATTATAGTAGACTGGTTTTTGGATTCCATTATCGTGTCTGACCAAGGCCAAGCTCACTGCTGACTCAAGAATAGCTAAATATTAACTACAATTTCTCTTCCCAGACTGGTTGGAAGAGCAATAGTGGTGATCCCAAGTACTTCTTTAACTCTTGGAACGCTTCTTCACATTCTGCATTCCACTCAAAAGGTTTTCTCAACACTTTAAAAAATGATAAGCACCTATCTTTTGTTCAAGAAATAAATCTTTTTAAGGCTGCTACTCTTCCAGTGATCCTCTTCACATATTTCTTGCAGGTTGGTGACTGCATTTTGATCAAAGCTTTTATCTTTGCTAGATTAGCCTCAATTCCCCTTTGATTAACTATGAAGTCGAGGAACATCCGTTCTTGTACTCCAAACATACACTTGGTCTGATTCAGCTTCATCTGATGCTTTTTCAACTGATAAAAAGTCTGACTGAGGTTGGCGATATGATCTGAAGCTTTTTTACTATTTGTTAACATATCATCCACATAAACCTCCTTGTTCTTGCCTATCTTCTCTTCGAAGATCTTGTTCATCAACCTTTTATACGTTTCTCCTGCATTCTTGAGCCCAAAGGGCATTACATTGTAGCAATAAGTTCATTGGTTGGTGATAAATGTTATCCTTTACCTATCTTCAAGTTTCATCTTTATCTGGTTATACCCAGAATAAGCATCCATAAATCTTAAAAGATCACGTCTCGACGTAGCATCAACCAACTAACCAATTCTAGGCAAAGGGAAATGGTCTTTTGGGTAAGATTTATTTAAATCAGTAAAATCCATGCACATCCTCCATTTATCATTATTCTTCTTGACCATTACAATGTTGGCCAACCAGGCTGGGAATTTCACATCTTCAATAAATCGAGCTTTTTGAAGCTTCTCCGCCTCTTCCTGAATAGCGTGATTTTTCTCGAGACTAAAAACCCTACGTCTCTGCTTGATCGGCTTGGCATCCTTATTAATGTTGAGCACGTGATAGAGGATATTGGGATTTATTCCAGGCATATCCTCATGGTTCCAAGAAAATACATTTCTTCGTTACCTTAGGAAGATAATCAATTCCTGTTTAAGGACAGGATCCAGTGATGAGTCGATCTGCATAGTTCTTTTTGGCTTATCATCGTCCAAAATGATGCTTTCGGTTGCTTCCATAATCTTTCCCTTGACCAACTCTGTTTCATCTCGTGGATCAAAGGTTTTAACTTCAGATTCACTGTTAGGTTCAGTAGTATCCACCTAGTAAGTTGTAGCCTTCTTCATTAATTCAATAGGGTCCTCTTGCTCGGTTGAGGAGTAGTAACACTCTTTGGCCACCTTTTGGTCGCCTTTCACAACACCTACCCCAAAATTAATTGGAAACTTCAATCATTGATGGAATGTTGACGGTATAACTTCAAACTTCTTCAACCCTACCCTCCTGAGGATCACATTATAGGCAGATTGAACATTCTTAACAACCACGAATAAGCATATTTTCTCAGTACGACTTACTATCTAGGTGCCGAATAACACTTATAGCTTGATTGTCCCCAAAGGATAAACGTTTTCACTAGAAAAACCTATTAATGGCCTGTGGTAGGGCTCTAGTTGGTTGAGCTATAAGTCCAAACTCTGAAAGCAAGGATAAAACATAATATCGGCTAAACTCCCATTATTAATCAAAACTCTGGTGATGATAATATTTTGGATTCTAAATTTGACAACCAACGAATCATCATGGGAATAAAGTACCCCAGAGAGATAATTTTTTTAAAAACCAATCACCATCTTGTCTTTGTTGGCATTCCTCGGCCTATTATCTTTGTTCAGATTAATTCTCTGGATATAGGGGTAACCCTGGGCTTCATTCAAATAAGCTTTCCTTTTTGCAATGTGATTACCTCCTCCTGTATCGCCACCTGTAATCATACTGATCATAGCTACCTCACGTTCTAGTTGCTTGGGCTTCTTCAACAGGGTTAGATAATCTTCATACTCATATTTATGATTTCTCTTCCTGTCATCCCTGGTCTTGCATGGAGAATTCGTCATTCTTTTAGATTCTCTACTTTCACGACAATCAACAAATTTATTGAGTTTTGCCTAGAGGATGAGGGATTCTATCTCGTCTTATAAAGAGATGCAGTTATCCATCGTATGACCATGATCCTTATGGAATTCATAATATTTGGATCTATCCCCCTTATTAAAAAGTGCCCTTAATTTCTCAGGCCATTGCAAATCCTTATTGTGCTTGATTTCCTCTAGGATATGGTGAATTCTAACACTCAATGGAGATATGTTCCATATTTTTTTATCTTGTTCTCTTTCTTTGGATTATTCTCCTTCTGCTCTTTTTGCTCCTTCTTCTCAGGTTTTGTATTAGGCTTCGTGGATGGACTCTATTTTGCGATCATCGTTTCTTCAATGTTCATTTTTTTTATGCTTTCTCCATGAGTTCAACCATAGTTTTAGGAGGACCCTTTTTTCCAGAGTATAATATAGTTTCTCAGGAAGCAAGCCACTTATAAGAGCAGTGATGGATGTTTTCTCGTCATAATCAATCACCTCAAATTTTTCATTGTTAAAATGCATAATATACTCCCTGGTACTTTCCCCCACTTATTTCCTTATACTCAAAAGATGAGTTACTCTTTTCATTGGCTTAGCTATGAAACACAAGTTGTTAATGAATAGCTCAACAAGATGATTGAAGTTAGTAATTTTTCCTCGGGGCAGGTTATTATACCATGTTTGGGCTTAACCCGTGATGGTACTTGAAATTGCTCTGCACCTCATTTCATCAGGGACTGAATAAATATCAGTTGCAGCTTGATATTGCTTGATATGGAGAACTGAATCATTTTTAGCATCATATTTAGGGGTGACCACAGGAGCTTTAAACTTAAATGGAGTAGAAAAGTCCATAATCGCATGAACAAAAGGGGATCCTTTAACAAAACTCCACTGCAAAGGATTCTTTGCTTTTTCCATTTCACCCAATCGATCTTCCAACCTCTAGATTGATCATTTCCATGAAGGATTACCTGCATTAAATCTATGCGAAGTAACTCGGTTGTTCCAACCATGTGTCCACGCTGAACTTTCTTCCTGAGAAGTTTGCTCGATGCGTAGAAATTTTCGAATGCTTGATCTTGATCTGACTGAAGCTTCATGTTAGTCGGCTGGATGTTAAGAGTTCCTAGATAACGCCCTATGAGGGTTTCTATTTACTCAAGGTCCCAATCGGTCAAAGGGCGAAGCTCTTCTTAACCTTTCCAAGACACTTGGCCTTTTAGGAGAAAAAATGGATGTCAAAGGGTTCTTTGGACCTGAGTGATGAACTTTCTCCTAGACAATAAGTTGTATCTCGTGAAGATATAGAATAACTATGTTTGATGGATCTTGAAGGTGGAGGCAATATTTATCTTTTCGACGAGGGAACCATTTGTAGTGACTGAGCCAATTGACTCACTATTTCCTACAAGGCTTCTTGTCCTTTGGCAATACTAGCAAGGATTCCAGTTATGTCTGTCTCCATAGGTTGAGCAGATGGAACAGGCTGGTTGCCTTCATTTCTGGCACTGGACTCAAGGTCATTCATCTTGTCTTGAACAAAGGTATATACGAGTGAGAACATCACTTAGAAACACGTTCCCACATACGGTGCCAATCGGTTGATGTAAAAAACTAGACTTGATCGAATTTTATAATCACAAATAAAATATGTAATAACAATGGTTAGTAAAGAGAGAGAGAGAGAGTTTTTTAAGTGGTTCATCTATGTAAGAAAGCCTACAGCCACTGTTATTTTATTGGTTTCAGAGGTTACAAAAAGCTAGGTACTATTGTAAATAAGAATATCCTAGAATCTATTCTACCATTCCCTTGATAAATAGGATATAACATATTTATAGTGACCCGGAGGTCAAGGGTCAGAATGTCAAAGGATGGAATGCTTTTATATAATTAAGCATTTGCATCCTTACATAATGAATGTGATGATTAGTTATATAAACCTCGTGTAGTATGACCTTTAGTATGATGATGCTTTATTGGTCTTGTTGGTCGACCTTCTTTGTGTTAGCCGACATTCCTTGTGTTGGTCGAAAGAGTTACTATCTGCTGACTGGAATTTTCGCCATGTAGGGGGACACGTGTTCACTTCTGATTAGTCCACGTAGGTGGATAATTTTTTGCATCAATAATCAATCATAAACCCAGATTTCTTCGATTTATCTCATCACATATATTCAAATTTCATTTTCTATTCACATAGGGGTTAAATCTACATGCAAATTCTACCCAAGATTCATGTGTTTAATTCTCGAAAATCCCAAGAACACCCATTTATCATTAAATTACCAATACTAAACTACATAGGTATTATAACCTCTTAAAAATAAGTAAGATAAATACTTGCCTGGAATTTTAGGATTGAATCCATTTTTTTAATGATGGTATTGATCTATCCTCGTCTCGATTTTGATTTCGGCAACAATCATGGGTGAATCAAGGTGCTATACCTCCAAATTCTCTTGTCTTCCTCTCAAAGGACCTCCCATCTCCTCTCCTTTGATTCTCAGGGTTTTAGATATGATATGCTGCTTCCCCAAATTACTAATCTTAGGTTTTAAATCCCGATTCCCGAAATTAGGCTTTCGGGCGTAGCCCAAGTTACTCGAATAATCCCAAATAAGATCGGTTATGACTAAAAAGGCCCCAAAATCCAATTATAACCCCCGAGTATACTATTCCAACTATCTCGACCCATTTAGAATCAACTGTGACCTCAAAATCACCATTCAAGTCACTCTACAATAATTTCTCACATTTCCCTCAATTTGTCTACACATATCACTCGTTGTAACGTATAATAATTGTCATGCAAATTATTCCATCAACAATAATCATTTTCTCCCAAAATATTTAATTCTACCAATTCACTGTTCACATGTAAATTTAAAATTCATCAAATTCATTTATTTTTGAATTACTAAAAAATACGGGGTGTTACATACTTCTCCCCTTATAAAGGAATTTTGTCCTCAAAATTGGATAAGTCTTGTACTAACAACTTCGAATATGACCTTGCACAACATCCGTCTTAATCCTAAAGTTAAAATCAGTATGTGATTCCCACTACGCTTTTACTAACAGTATCCTTCATCCCGGTGGTCTATACACTATTGTTAAATCTAGTGACCAATTCTCTTTAGTCACCTTACACCAAAATATTTCATCCTTTTGTGTACCAACTCACTTTGGCGACTACACAACACATTACCATCTTTCCCCGAAACTCCCCACTTTGATGGATTAATATACTAATGGCTATACCATTCACTATCCTGGGAAAGGTCCCTTCCTCCTTAGGTGCCAACTTCCCCTTTTTAAATCATATACTCCCTTCGTAGGAGATATTTGTAATAATACCTAATTATTCACCTCAGACTTTTACATCTAGAGTTTGTTATAACATAACTCTCGTCATATTATTCCTCTGCTCAGAGTAGTTCCTGATTATCCTAAAAAATATAACATGTACTTTCCTTGTACTTTTCAAAACTATAATCAACCCTTTTCGTCTACCCTTTGGTTTCTGGTGACACGATTTTCTCACGATGCAACTACATTCCCTATGTCCCATTCTAGTTCTGCCTCTAACTGACTTATGCATTTACGTTTATTTCATACATTTCCACGTCTTCTCCCCATGAATGATACTGGAAATCTCAACTAACTAGGGTGCCCATACACCTTATGTCTCGTGCATTTCTGCACAAATCAACCGATCGTAATATACTGGTTTTAAATTAAGCCTTGTATACTAGTCACGACTATACAATAGGGGTACACTCAACCACCCTACTAGTCGCAATTTAATTATTCTTTAGGTTCCCCTCCCCCCCCCCCCCCGATCATCTCGTGGTGTAAACGTTCTACACTGGTTCTGGTTTTCACATCAGGGTTATACGACTCTATCGGCCTTAAATCATAATATAGCCATCATCTCTCAGTTATAATCACATATTCGCGCAATAACTAAGGTACTAAATCTGTATCCTAAATACCGAACTTCTCCTAACTTCCAACTCTCGCTATGTTTCATGCATGAACGAAATCCAAATAAGGAACCCCTAGTTACACTACTCTCTAACATTGTCAGTCATCGAAATTCATTAGGCCCTCAGCCAATAACATGTATCCCCGAATTCTTGTCTACTGACATAAAAATCTACTCGTCCACTCTCACGTCACTAAACACGACATACAACATGGCGCTCTCACTATTTCAAGTTCTTAGCGCTCTATAAATGATGAGCTATAACTCTCCGCTCGACAATAAACACAAAGTATCCTGAATCACATCAGTAAATGTCCCTACTCACCAGGATCAAATATAACAAGACAACATACTCACTGAAGTCTACGTCACAATACCATTTAAAAATATATATATATATATATATGCCCAACCCTCTTTCAGGTGATGCCTCACAAAAATAATATATCTCACCCTATAATAATAAATATGATAACCTTATCACACAATCTACTATCGGTCAAACCCGTGGTATCCTATCACTATACAAGGTAATAATAATATGCTCTAATCTCATAACCCTCAAAAGGAGCAAAAACTCCTACATAATATAAAAATTCTCTTGGTCTCCACACCCACTCCTCCTCGCAGGCGCCACCAAAATTCTTGTTACCAAACGATTGATACCTTCATAATAAGGTAGATACTGCCAACGTACCCACTAAACCCGAATCACACTGGAATTGTAGTGTTACACGTCATATTATGACGTACCCATGTCACCCATAACCTACCTTATGCTCATAAGGATAAAATAAAAATCCATTTATATTTGTCACTTGCCTCGCCTAGTGAACGGGTCCCTGAGAATAGCCCTCGTGTTGGATCTGACCCATGATCTGTTGCAATGTTTGTACATCCAGGATCTCCTCCTGTGTTTTCCCTGTCTCACTTTGGGCAATCCCTTATTTTATGGCCTACACACCCACAATTGAAGCATCGGCCCAAAAATATTCCTACCTCTAATCACGGCATTGCTGGCCTCACTACACCAAATCTGCCCATTTGTCAAGGTCATTGACCTTGACAAATCCAACTTGTCAAGGTCAATGACCGTGACATTTCGAGGTGAGATAACTTTTTTTGTTACGGTCGTGTCACGGTCGTGTCGCGGTCAATGACCGTGACACGTTTGTCACGGTTATAAATCATGACAAAGACGTGACCCTTTTTAAAAAAATTGTCACGGTCATTGACCGTGACACGCCCGTGACAACTTTTATCATGGGCTTGTCACGGTCAATGACCGTGACAATTCTGGGCAGAATCAGCAGTATATTTGTACCTGTTATAGCAACGTTATACCTGTTCCAAACATCATATATCCAACACAAACTAAAGATAATGAAAATATATATTCATGACGATATAATCCAAATATTCAAAATAGAAATAATATACATGACGATATAATCCAAATATAATTAAAATGGACAAACTTAAAAATAATGTTACTACATGTCTTGGATAAAACTGAGGAGGTGAGTAGGACACACGACATACGAATTGACGCACCCACTAATATACGTCGTGCCGCATTTTTCGTGCAACCACAATAGGGAGTTCTCCTTCCCGGGTATGACATACGTGACGAGCACCCTGGACTCCATCTCTTGAAGCACACGTCCATGGACTATTCGACCCTCGACGATATTCGGGTCCCTCAACCCCCGCCCCATCCGCTGGCCATCAAATACGTCCAATATGAACACGCTCGTTCAACCAAGTGTCGACAATGGTCTGTTGAAGGGCGACAAAAAGGGAAGTGGATCATCGAAGTACGAACGTGTCGGTGATGAAGCATCGAGGTCCACATCCTCGTCATCATGCGCCTCGTCCTCCCGCACCTCCTCCTCCACCGCCTTCTCCTTCTCCTTCCCTTTCCCTTTCCCTTTACGGTCTCCACCCAACGTACGCTTCATGAATGCGTACATATCTTGGACTGTCGCCTCCAAACGGGATAGCTTCACGTCGTGTAAATCCACCGTTCGAGCCAACCCGGTGTCGCTCGTCTCCAATCCGATGATCCTAGATTTGGCCACCCGCGAGCTCACTCCTCTTGTCCTCCCCTTTCGATCAGAGCCAAGCACTTGGCTGAGTACGTCTGTGGACAAAGATGCCTTGTCGGCATCAGACTGCAACTCATGCACTTCCTTAAGTTTTGCCTGAAATGACAAAAAGCACATGATTAGTAAAATAAGTAAACTAAAAAATTATAACGTAATTAACAATAATTAAACTGTCGGATTACATACAATCGTGGCCGCGACGCTCGGGGACACCTCCTTGTCCTTGCCCTTCTTCGTCCGAAGAGCCACATAAGTATCGAGCCTATGTGGCTTACCCCCTGGCCCACTCCCTACCCCCTGAAATAAAATAAAGTAAAGTAAAATTAGTATCGGCCCCGCAAAGTAAAATAATGAAGAATAATATATTTCTGTAGTTATAGATAAATTAAATCTTACCTGCATCCTCTGCTCCACCTCAGCGGAAGAGGTCCAGACGGAGTAGTGCACGTCCATCTTTTTTGCCCGATTTTCCCTCCCCGATTGGCGAGATGCCAATTGTCGATCCTCAATCTCATTGTCAATGAACTTTTGCCATTGTGCCAATGAGATCGGCTCCTTGGGCGGGACGGATCCGCTCCATTGTATAATGGACTCTCGTGTTTTCCCAAAGTACCGTGTCCGCATATTTTTCTTCCACGTCTTGTGTTGCTCCCTCAACTGCTCCAAGACGGAATCGCGTAGCTTTAGATCCAAGTTGAATTGTTCCTGTCCAACAAATACAATGTTAGTTGCGAATAAATATAAATATAAATATAAATATAAATATGAAATTGAAATTGAAATTGAAATTGAAATATTCATATAAATATAAATATAAATATATTACCTGTAGTGCCGCCCAAACAGCTAACTTCAGCTCATATGGCACCTCCTTCCAACTCATAAACCCCGGGCCGATGACCGTCTTTAGCAGCTCGAGGGATCTCGCTAATAGCTCCGACTTGTTCTCGACGGTAATCCCAAATTTTTCATATTTGGGGAGCCTAGGGGCGGAGGAGCCCTCGTCGCCTCCGCTACCACCGAACCCAGACGACATCATCATAAACAACATCATCATCTTTGCCTTAATATCTGAAGGAGACATTTTTGCTGTAAAAAAATGTTATTAGTACAGATAAAAAAAATGTTAATAGTACACATACACCCCCCTACCCCACCCGCCACGCACACACGCACACCCCACCCCCACCCCCTCCCCCCACAAATTGTAACAAAATATTATCAGCTCCCCCACCACACCCCACCCCCACTACCCCCCTCCCCCACCACACACCACCATACACACACATATACACATACCCCACCCCCACCCCCTCCCCCCGCCACGCACACACGTACACACCTACGCACACACACACCCCACCCCCACCCCCACCCCCACACACCCCACCCCCACCCCCCACACCCCACCACGACCGTGAGAACTACATTTATTGTTTATCAATAAAATTATGACATGAGATAATTATAATTGGAGCATAAATTTCATTATCATAAAGGGATAAATCCAACCAAGTACAGAGATTCTACAAATTAAAGTGAGAATTAAATTTAAGACTTTCTAACAACATGCATGTGTATGGATTCTAACTAATGATATTCCTAAAAACATACAATTGGCAACATGTTGTGAATTTACTAAACTTTATATAATATTATCAAATTTTGTTAAAAAATTATCTAGGGTTTTACCTAATTGAATTAATTTCATGAATAAATTTATTATCAATTTAAATGAAAATATCAATTATTATTTACATTGAATTAATTTATCAAATTTCATATAATATTATCAATTTCATATAATATTACATTGAATTTCATATTTCATATAATATTATTTCATATAATATTATTATTTCATATAATATTATTTCATATTATTTCAAATTTCATATAATATTATTTCATATAATATTACATTGAATTTCATATTTCATATAATATTACATTGAATTAATTTATCAAATTTCATATAATATTATTATCAATTATTATTATCAATTTCATATAATATTATCAAATTTTGTGAAAATATCAATTATTATCAATTTGAATTAATTTACATTTACATTTTTTGATTTATTTACATTTACATTTTTGGATATATACACACATACACACATATATATATACACGTACACACATATATATATACACACATACACACATATATATACACACAAACATATATATAAATGGAAGAGAGAGAGAGAGAGAGAAAATCGACCTGAAAGTAGAGAGAGAGAGAGAGAGCAGCGTAGAGAGAGAGAGAGAGAGAGAGAGAGAGAGAGAGGGAGGGAACGGCGGGAGGGAAAAAAGAAGGGGGAAAGGGTTTTTGCTGCGAACATTGTCACGGTCGTGTCACGGTCATTGACCTTGACAATTATTTAAAGAATTGTCACGGTCAATGACCGTGACACGTCCGTGACAAGTAAATTTGTCACGGCCTTGTCACGGTCATTGATCGTGACAAATAGTTGTCACGGTCGTGTCAAGGTCAATGATCGTGACATAAAACGCGTGTTTTTTGTCATGGTCAATGACCTTGAAAAGGCTGGCCGGCTGAAAGGTGACAATTTTCCCATTTTGGTGTAGTGCCTCTTCCACTATTCCCTTGGCCTTGACGACCCTCTGGAATGAGATGCTACTATTACTGAGGACCCCACTGGTCCTGCCTAAACTCATTATATTGAGTTGATAAACTTCGGGCCTAAATCTCTTAGCCTGATTCCCCTGCCGAAAATCTCCGTCCTCGTGCCGTTGTGTCCCACTAGCATCGTTATCATCTACCTTCCCAGTCTGACTGGTCTCACTTTCTCATTGCGGACAAGTTCAATACAGGTGGCCGTACTTTCACACATAAAACACCTTTTTGTGCCACCACTCTGCCTCTGGCCCACTGGTCATATCAGGGTGTTCTTTCTCTCGAACTTGGTAGCCTTGGCCTCGATTACTACCCCTGTTGTCCCTTTGGCACTATGGGACTCGTTACCTGCCTCGACGACCTTAATTGAATCCATCGTCTCTTGGATGGAATTCATCTAATCTAAATCATTAAAATGGGTCCCCTACTGAGTATACCTTCCCGTCGTGCCTCACTATAACCTTTAAATCCAGTCTTTCTCTTAGGTTAGATTCTCTAACCCTCTTGGCTCCCTTCTCATGGAAGCGTTGCTATTAACTTGTAAATATACTATCTTGATGACATTGGCACTAGTCATCCTAGTCGTATTTCTCATCCAAGATTATGTATGTCACTCACGAGTCAATTATCAACTTACGAACCTTTATATATTCTCCGTATCCTCTTTGTCTAGTACGAAGTTCGCTAAACAAGTTAACTTCTCTCTCACTATTGCTCTCTAACTTGCCCACTAGTGATAAGTTCCGAAACTCCATTCTCACCTCCGTCCGAACAGCAGGTGGAAGATCTTATGATCAAATCGCACTCAAATTCCTCGTTTAATTCTACATATACTTCTTCATATGTGGTAACTGACTCTCATCACTTTATGCTTCTCCTACCAGCTAAAAATTCACCCGAAATTTACTCTTGGGTGTCGATGCACTCCATCCTACACACCTATTATTGGATAATTTCTTTCTATTCGCCTATCACACTTCCTCTCTTCCCCGAGCCCTTATAGATGGATTTTCAAAATATTCCTTTAGACTTTCCCACCCATTGCCGACTACGGTGGGTGAGTCTGATATTGTACCACCGTTATCAATAACGGTGCTTGGGGAAACTATTGTTCTCAAGTGATTATCCTATTGTCACCTGCCTGAATAATAATCATGGTGACTTCTATCACGATCACCATTTCCCGAATACTCTATGTCTTCTGCTGAGCCTATCCTCCTGCACTCCTTCTAACTGTCTTAGTTGGTCATCCTATAGTGTTCGGTGTACGAAGCTAGAAGAACGTAGGTCGCATATGTAGAGGAATACAATAATCCTATAATAAGGCTCTATAGCAAAGAACGCTTCAGAAAAAGTAAAAAGCTGCAAAAAATACTAAGGACACTGGAACCTGGCTCTGCTACCATCTATGACACCCTGCCTATTTAAATGTCGGCTGATCAATCCTTTATAAAAATAAAGAAGGTTTCTCATATGATTCCTTCTTAGCATTATTATTGAATTTTTTTTAAAAGTTTAATAACCACCTAGTACTCAAAAAGCCGGTGCCAAATTTTTATCTTTTTATTAACCAATAACAACATGCGAAAACAAATACAATAACCAAGCCATTTACGTAGTAATAAAAATATGAACCAATCACAAGATAAATAATTGAATAAAAATAATATTAAATAAACCATCGGTTCCCAATAAAAAAGTCCAACTAAACATCTAATGAAATCAAACTGAGCCCACAAATACAAAGTCTGATAAACTGAATAATATGGATTAACTGAAGGAGCGGCATTCCCAAGTGGAATAGTTGAACTGCATTGTACTCTAGGAATAAAGTGACTGAAGCATCTAATCCAAATCCTGCAAGCATTCGCAAGTGCTGCAGCTATGCATCCCTGGAACAAATCATCAAGCTTTGCGTCCCTGTGGATGGACACCTAAAAGGTTTTGAAAATATTTTTCAAGATGGGTCAGAGACAAAGAAAACCTTTTGAAAATATTTAGCAAGTATTTATCATAGTTTAAAAATCAATTATTGATTACAAATGTTAGTGTGATTACACTCTCTTGAGTTTCTCACCTCTCATCTATAGTGCACAAGTAACGTCTCCTACCTAGATATGCTAGCCAACCCAACTAGGTCTCATCAATAACTAACTAACCACTAAAGGGTTTGGCCCCTCCGTATCGCCCATACAGTACACTACCTATTAAGTCCCCAGTTAAATATCTCTTTAACTTCTCTCATACTGCCCATACAGTACGCTATCGTGACACTAATAATTAACATGTCTCATATGTTATTATTAACCATAATTAACATTTGACTTATGTTATCGTTAAACCATTTCTTTAAGTTACTCTGTTTAAATAAACTTTTAGACGTACACTATATAACTTTCTTACCATGACACACTAGGTAGAATATCTCTTAATTACATCACATTTAGATACATGTTATCTACAACTACTATTTTCATAGACAAATAGGATGGTACACATGTATGTATAGATATGACACACAATCTATATATATAACTCCAGCAACCCCAGGCTATGAACCGCAGTGCGAGTCTACATACTTTGCTACCCAATCAAGGATTATTGGTTCGGTATGTCTCCTCGAACCCAAAATAAATCAACACACAATGGAGGCGGACATGGTTCTAAGTCTTTGGGCTACGCACATACCTGACGTACTCAAACGACACGTCAGCCACACTAATACACACACATAGTGAGACGCCCTAAGTTCCATGTTCTAGGAAACAAACCCCGACCTCTTTGGAATCGTCAAGGTGGGATCGCTCTCTGTGCGAAAATCTACGGATAGCAGGAAACGTAGGTATCTTCACACACATAAGAAACCACATAATAGGCATAAACACACCTATAAATGTAATCCGTATTAGGTATACACACACCCTATAAATATAATCTGTATAGGTATACTCACAACCTATAAATATCATCCATTTAGGTATACACGTAACTAATAAATATAATATGTATAGATATTCACTCAACCTTTAATAAAATCCGTATAGGTACACTCAACCTATAATTGTCATTCGTATGTAGTATATTTATATATCTTGAATACTTATGGTACTTATCAATTTACGATTCTAACCCTCTATCGTAACTCCCGAGTATTATTCTCAATTCGAAGGCCCCTAGTTACTCCCTTATATTAATTTAGTAATTATGCCACCCATACAATACCGGTCCATATAATACATCCACTTGAAATCCCCATAACTCATCCTCGTGCTCTCGAATAAATTACCTTTCGATTTAATCCTGATTAATCCTCGCCTTAATTCTCTCATTAAGACTAAGTTACAACGCTATCATTGTCCTACTGTCATCCAATATACCCCTTATTATATTATAAGGATGTTCCAAAAGTTTTTCCATTTATAAATCACATTTTAAGGGCTTAATAAGGGAAATAACCCAAATCTAGGCAAACAGAATCGATTCGCCCTAGGGCCGAATCGATTCGAAAAGTATCACTTCATCTTCTTCATTCAATTCTTGTGTTTTTCACCAATTCAACTTTCTCAAATCTTCATGAAACTTTACCAAATTACAAACCAAAATTTCTTAAGACTATATATACGTATAGGGATGATTTCTAACGTAAATCTAACATTAAATCATGAATTTAATCCAAGAACCGATTATTTTCAAAAATCCTTAAATCCATAGATTTCATTGTCCTTCATTCATAATCAATTATAAACCCAGATTTCTTGCATTTATCTCATCACATATATTCAAGTTTCATTTTCTATTCACATAGGGATTAAATCCACATGCAAATCCTACCCAAGATTCATGTGTTTAATTTTTAAAAACCCCAAGAACACTAATTTATCATCAAAATACCAATCCTATACTACATGGGTATTACAACCTCTTAGAAAAATGCAAGATAAACACTTGTCTTGAATTGTAGGTCTGAGTCCGTTTGTTGATTATGGTATTGATCTCTCCTCATTCCGATTCGGATTTGGTGAATCAAGGTGTTATACCTCAAAATTCTCATTTTTCCACTCAAATGACCTCCCCTCTCATGTCCTTTGATTCTTAGGGTCTTAGATATGATATACTGCTGCTCCAAATGACTAATCTTAGGTTTTAAATCCCAATTTCCGAAATTAGGCCTACGGGCCAAGCCCAAGTTACCCGAACACTCTCGTATAGTCTCGGTTAGGACTTAAAAGGACTCGGAACCCAATTATAACCCCCAGGTACACTATTTTGACTATCTCGACCCATTCCGGATTAACCGTGACCTCAAAATCGCCATCCGAATCACTCTACAAGAATTTTGCACATTACCCTCAATTTGTCTAGACGTATCACTCGTTGAAACGTATAATAGTTGTCACGCAAATTATTCCATCAACAATAATAATTTTCTCCCAAAATATTTAATTCTACCCATTCACGGTACACGTGTAAATTTAATATTCACCGAATTAATTTATTTCTGAATTACACAAAAATACGGGGTGTTACACCTTAATCCCGTCATCTGGGGGTCGGCTACATGGATTCTCCTTTCCATTATATTCTATTATATGAAATATTATCATCCTTAGTTTCTTCTTAACAAATAAAAACAGGGACAAAAATAAAAAACTATTTTTTATTTTTTATAAATAATAACTGGGACGAAAATGAGAATAGAAAATTATTTTTTGTTTTTCTTTTTATACATAAAAACTAGAAGGAAAAATAGATTTTTTTTATAGTTTTTTCAATATATAAAAGCAAGGATGAAAAAGAAAACAAAAATTTAATAAACAATCAAGGACTAAAAAGAGAACAAAAAAGGTAGTTTTTTCTTTTTTTCATAGATAAAAATTATGACGAGAAAACTAACAAAAAAACTAATAAATAAAATTGGGATGAAAAGGAGAGCGAATTTCTTTTTAATAGACAAAATTAGGGGAAAAGGAAAAAAGAAAAGAACATATTCTTATTTTTATATTTATTAAAAAAAAGAAATAAGAAATGAATTGGGAATTTAATATTGTGAAATAAGAGTACTTTTAATCTTATGGAAAAGATAACAATTTGACTAGTCATTCAAGGATTTCCATCTGATTTTAATGTACAAATTTAAAAGAAAATAAAATGGTGGAAAAGGTTTAATAATGAGAGTTAAACGAGTGGTAAAATAAAAACACTCTTAAAATTTTAAGGGTCCATTTGAAAGTCAAGCGAGGAAATTCATTGGGTAGAACAATATTCCATGAAAAATTTTGCTCCACGGCATATCCTATAATTTTTCAGAGGGTTAGGTTTGATAGCATATAATTTTATAAGTGACAAATCTCTTTCGATGATAATTATTTTAAGGATACGATAAGAGAAGAAAACTAGTTTTTTGCATTTTAAAAAAAATACTTTTTAAATATTTAAAACAATGTTGGCATAACTTTATTTTTATTTTTATTTTTAATAAGATAGTTTTTATTTATTTATTTTTTATTATTTTTAAACATATATTTTTAATTTTTTTTTATAAAATTGCTAAAATATTTTCCTTTTATTTTAAATTAGTTTTGTTATTTTTTTAAACGATTCCAAAAATTTTAAAAAATTATATAAAAAATGAACTGATTTATATAAATTTTATTTTTTTACAAAAATTGTTTGAACAGTTTTTAATATACAATTTCGTTGTATAATTTTTTTAGGGATAAAATGTACATTTTATTATATAGAAAACAATTAATAACGTACATTTTTTTACATGTAAAAAATATTTGTTTTTTTTTTTAAAAAAATCGTACAAAATAGTTTATTTTTTAAATAGCCAAAATAATTTTTTATATAAAAAAGTTATTTATTTTTTAAAAATAGTTTCACTTATTAAAAACTATTTTTAACAAAATTAATTTTTAAACTTGTTAAAACATTTTTTTACTTATACAAAATATATTTCAAAATAAAAAACTAATTTTGTTTCTTATTTCACAGATGGCCTGAATTGGAAGATTCGCCAGCACTTATTGGCCTAGTTTCCATTTACATTTACTCTTTAGCCCGCATGTTCTATGTGTTACCTCCCTGTTTCAAGTGAATTTCATTTGATGAGTGTAATACCCGTGAGGAGTGAATATATGCTTGCTTTAATGTTTATCCGATTTATATAAGTTTTTGCCAAATCACACTTTGCATGTGCTCGCTCCCCTCCCACATTTTAAGGTTTCAATTCTGTGAGGTGCATTCTATAATGTTAATGATTCGGACTTTTGTGTGAATTCATTCACTTTGCTAATAATGCATATGAAATCTTTTTCGCTTTTGTTGGGCTTGTCGCATGTTTGTTTGGGCATATTTTGAGGAAACCATATGATGTTTGTGGGTTTCATCCCTGAAAACCCTCACGAGACGACACTCGTCAACTAGGGTAACCTAGGGGTTTAACGGCTTATTACATATGCTAAATACAATCGTGTTCCCTACGAAAGTTGAAATTATATTTCGATGCATATATGTGTTTTGTATTTCCTTCTTTGGATTAGTTTTGTTTATTTCATCACTAGGGACTAGCAATGTTTAAGTTAGGGGGTGTGATTCGTATCAAATATTGCATATTTTCGCCCGTTATCTTTATGCATTCTAACACTTTTACAGTCCTAAATGCCTATAATTATTCTCATTAACCAGACAACCTTGGATTTGGATATATACATGCTTTGCAGGGGTTATTTGTGCTTTTGTAGGTATTGGAACGCTAAAAGTGAGGTTTAGTTGCATTTCGGAGAAGTTTCATCACCGAATGCTACTTCAAGGGTAATTTGGTCTTTTTAAACTCACTATTTTTTATGTAATGAAGTTACCAACATGTAGATCATTAAATTATCTTTTCGTAGCCACTGACCGTGCGTCATTCTGACCCCGTATGAGGGAGTTATGGCCATTTTCGGAAGGTTTCGGTATTTTCTTCCACTTCAAGGGAATTTTGGTAATTTCATACTGCATAATTTGGATGGTTTCAAAACAGAATCATGTAGAGAATTGAATTAGCTTCGCGTCGGTTCCTACCACGCCTCATTTCGATTCCGTATGAGGGAGTTATAGCCGTTTCCAAGCAACGCGTCAAAATTGGTTCGGAGAGGAAAAATGGGTTGTCTCCAGCCCAAGGCAAATTCCAAAAGTGCGGTCGACCGGTCCCAAAACAGAGGTCGACAGGTCCCATCAGATATGGACGAAAATTGACTTATTTTGGGTTTTTTGGCTTGGTTTTGTTGGGGGTTTATTTTGGGGTATAAATAGAATGTTGGGGGATTTTATGTGGAGGATATAATTCATTTAGGTTAGTTTTTAGGTGATATTTTTTAGAGCTTCTCTCTCCTAGGGTTCCATCCCAATTTGTATGTAAGTTGTTACTATTCATCTTCTTCCTCTTTAATAAAGCTTCCATTTCTTGATTTCTTGCATTGATAACTAGTTTCCTTGCTTTCAAATTAGTTTATTGTTGTTATTTATTGCTTTAATTAGTTTAGTTGTTGTTTAAAGTAGTTTAATCCATGTATTGTCAGTAGATAACGGGTTGGGATTGCGTTTTCGCCATTGATGGGCGTTGAGCTCCGAAAATTAGGTTTGGTGTAAAATTGCATTTAATTGAAACCTCGCGTATTAAAGTCGAATTATTATGCGTTTAACTTTCTTTGTCACGCAACGTTAGTGTTTATAGCGGTAATCCGAATGCGTGTGACCATTTTCTGTTAAATGTTTAATCTCTCAACTTTGGGTTAAATTCCTTATTGTGTGATGTTTATACTTAATTGAAAATGCTCGATTAAATGTTTTCGAATCGAAATTCTAATTATTAGTTGTTTAGCCCATGGTGGGGACACGATCCCGACTCTCGTTTTATTAATTCTAGTTTAGACTTAACTTCTTATTTTTTCCCTTTTCTTTATTTCCAACCTATCACCTTTTACACTTTTATTTTACGAGTATTAAATCTTATAAATTCTAGCAACTCGTCTCTGTGGATTTTCGTTACCCGACTTACCGATATACTTGTATCGTAAGTGCAGTCGTAATTTAGATTTTTGTATTGAGGAGGTGAAACGAAAACAACGATTAGGGTCTTGACACGCGCTACTTTTCTCCCTTAATCAAAATGGCGCCGTTGCCGGGGATGAGTTTGTTTTAGACTTTATTTGATTTAGTATTTCATAGTATTTTCTTTCTATTTGTATTATTTGCTAATATTTTGCAGGACTTCCACGTTTGAGCACTTAGAAAGGCTCGAATTCTTTCCGCGCGCACTTACTTTGTGGAATCCGCCACTTCGAGCCATTTTGGGGGTAAGCATGTCTTATTCCAATTCTTTCGGTAATCCTTGTTATAATTCTCAAAATTCTCCCAAACCTATGACTTTCGGTTAATACTTAGCATTCCAAAGTGTAACAAATTCAAACATGACTTTGGGCGAGTATAACGAAAGTCAAAACTTAGGTTATTGGAATTTTGATGATGATTATGATAATGATTTTGGGCCTTTACCTCCTTATAATAGGAATTTTGAAACGAATTCGAATAGTTTTCAAAATTCGTATAATAATGAGTTTTCGTTTAAGTCCGATGGCAATTTTCAAAGTTCCCATTTTCATGGATCCGCACCTCGACCTATGACATTCGGTGAGGGTTTGCGTATGTATGAAAATGAGAAAATTGAAATCCGTTATCGGGAAGAAAATTGTTCGTGGGAACATGAGTTGGATTTATTATTTGAGTCCGACGACGATTTTGCTTCCGAGACTTTCGAAGCCGAGGAATGTTTTGAACCAAATGAGGTACTTGTGCCTACTTTGGAACAAACCATTCTAGACTTTGCCCATCGCGTAATAGATATTGAAAGCGAGGATGAAAATGATGTAATATCTATTTGCAATGAAATGATTTATTCTTTGGCCCCCAAAGAAGAACATTTCATTCAAAATGATATTATTTCCTTCGAAACTCAATCTTCATGTGATGATGATTCATCTCATGAGTTTGAATTTCTTTCATCCCCATTTTCATTCTCTATTACCACACTGTCATAAGTACCCGATGATTTGGTTTCAAACTTTAACGTTTTAAACCCTATCGCCGATGAGGATTACTTGCTCAAGTCGCCCTCCACAATCGTATCTTTGCCTTTGTGTGTGCCGCCTCCCATTCCAACTTCAAAATCCTTGGGAGGATATTCGGCTTTTCTCGGTCCCCACTTGTTTTTGTCACCCGTGCAATCCAAACCCCCCATCGTCCCTCCGAAACTTTTAATTGACGATGGTTCCTTTCTTTCGCCCTACACATGCCTTCCGGTGTTCAAACGGAATTCATATTTTTCGGACGACATGCTTGTATGTGAGGGTACACCGGTTATCCTCCAAAGTCAAATCGTTTTCACGGTGGACCCTCAATTATTTAGACTTCTAGTGTATAGTTAGTGTGAAGCCTAAATGGTAGGTTGTATATAGTTAGATTTCTTTCTTTATTTTTTTTCTTTCCTTTTTAATTTAGTGTAGTGTAATTAGTTAACTTTTTATTATTTATTTTTACTATGCTCGGTACTAACCTGTTTTGTAGATTCTTTGTACTTGTTCTTATGGGGATCGCTCCACTTTTGGTTAATATCGTTATTTTCCTCTCTTTAACTTGGTTCTTCATTTACATTGAGGACAATGTCAAGTTTTAAGTTAGGGGGTGTGGGATATTCTATCAATTTCTGTTTTTAGTCCATGTTTTTTCTCACATGTTAGTTATTTAGTATGCTTTTCTTAGAAAAATTCAAAATTTTCAAAAAGATTTTCTTTCTTTTTTGGGCTTTTTGCCCTTGTTTCCGATGATAAATTTCAATAATTGCCCGATCTAATTGACAACTAAATGATGCATGTTCTCGATTTTAGAAGTTATTAGACTTTAATCTCAATTATTGATATTATGAATAACTTCATGAATTAAACTTTAATCCCATGAGCACATGCACTTTTATCGTTACATTGATTTGGTTTAAGATTTTTATAACTCGGTATTCTTTTGTTGCATTGTATATACTTACACCAAGTAAGCTTTGTACCTTTCGTCGTTTGTGAGTGTATACACTATTCTTTTCTCATTGAAAACGTTGAATTCGTCGGTAATCTCACTATTCTTTCACTTGACCGTTCATTAATTGAGTTCATACTTGATATGTGTTACTTGATCATGATTTTCATATATTGTTTTGATTCGAGAATTGCGTAAACTTTTGGAAATGATCATAAGCCCTCTTTGATATATCACCCATATTGGCCTCGACCTCACCCTTATATGTTTACCTTCGTTTACCCCTTTGAGCCTAAATATAGCCTTTCGTTTCATAAACCCATTCCCATATACCAACTCCAAATTGGAGTTTTAGCCCATACATACACCTTACATACCCTTGTTTGGAATGTTACTTGGGATTGAATGTTGTTGTTATGATGTCGTTGCAATTTAGGCATATGAGAGTTTGAAAAGTAAAGAAAAAAAAAAGTGAAGAAAAAGAGTGAAAAAGAGAAAGCAAAAAGCAAAAGAAAACAAAAGAGAAAAGTGAGAAAAAGAAGAAAAGAAAGAAAGAGAAAGATGTAAATGTTGTGTATATAGTTCAATAAGCTTTGTTTACTCTCCCCATTGTTATATTCAATGCCTTCTTGGAACTTGTTTTCCAATTTTTTATTATTGCCCACATTTGCCCATTATCCCGTGTTTTCATCCCGAACACTTTGAATCCGTACATACATTCCTTTCATTTCATACCCTAGCCATACCTACATTATAACCATGTTAAAGTCCTATGTGATCTTAAGTAGATGTAATTCAAAGGTTTAAATAGTTTTGATAGTTTGTGAAAATACATTTTGCCCCCTTTAATGAGCGGTATCCTTTCATTGAGATTACATTTTTCATTTTATATATAGCGTTCTTCTTTTGTGACATGTGCGCGGCCTAGTTTCCATTTACATTTACTCTTTAGCCCGCATGTTCTATGTGTTACCTCCCTGTTTCAAGTGAATTTCATTTGATGAGTGTAATACCCGTGAGGATTGAATATATGCTTTCTTTAATGTTTATCCGATTTATATAAGTTTTTGCCAAATCACACTTTGCATGTGCTCGCTCCCCTCCCACATTTTAAGGTTTCAATTCTATGAGGTGCATTCTATAATGTTAATGATTCGGACTTTTGTGTGAATTCATTCACTTTGTTAATAATGCATATGAAATATTTTTCGCTTTTGTTGGGCTTATCGCATGTCGGTTTGGGCATATTTTGAGGAAACCATATGATGTTTGTGGGTTTCATCCCTGAAAACCCTCACGAGACGACACTCGTCCACTAGCGTAACCTAGGGGTTTAACAGCTTATTGCATATTCTAAATGCAATTGTGTTCCCTACGAAAGTGGAAATTATATTTCGATCATATATGTGTTTTGTATTTCCTTCTGTGGACTATTTTTGTTTTTTTCATCATTAGGGACTAGCAATGTTTAAGTTAGGGGGTGTGATTCCTATCGAATATTGCATATTTCCGCCTGTTATCTTTATGCATTCTAGCACTTTTACAGTCCTAAATGCCTATAATTATGCTCATTAACCAGACAACCATAGATTTGGATATATACATGCTTTTCAGGGGTTATTTGTGCTTTTGTAAGTATTGGAACGCTAAAAGTGAGGTTTGGTTGCATTTCGGAGAAGTTCCGTCATTGAATGCTACTTCAAGGGAAATTTGGTATTTTTAAACTCACTATTTTTTATGTAATGAAGTTACCAACATGTAGATCATCAAATTATCTTTTCGTGGCCACTGACCGTGCGCCATTCTGACTCCGTATGAGGGAGTTATGGCCATTTTCAAAAGGTTTCGGTATTTTCTTCCACTTCAAGGGAATTTTGGTAATTTCATACTGCATAATTTGGAGGGTTTCAAAACAGAATCACGTAGATAATTGAATTAGCTTCGCGTCGGTTCCTACCACGCCTCATTTCGATTCCGTATGAGGTAGTTATAGCCGTTTCCGTCCAACGCGTCAAAATTGGTTCGAAGAGGAAAAATGGGTTGTCTCCAGCCCAAGGCAAATTCCAAAAGTACGGTCGACCGGTCCCAAAATAGAGGTCGATCGTTCCCATCAGATATGGACGAAAATTGACTTATTTTGGGTTTTTTGGCTTGGTTTGTTGGGGGTTTATTTTGGGGTATAAATAGAATATTGGGGGCTTTTATTTGGAGGATATAATTCATTTAGGTTAGTTTTAAGGTGATATTTTTTAGAGCTTCTCTCTCCTAGGGTTCCATCCCAATTTGTATGTAAGTTGTTACTATTCATCTTCTTCCTCTTTAATAAAGCTTCCATTTCTTGATTTCTTGCATTGATAACTAGTTTCCTTGCTTTCAAATTAGTTTATTGTTGTTATTTATTGCTTTAATTAGTTTAGTTATTGTTTAAAGTAGTTTAATCCATGTATTGTCAGTAGATAACGGGTTGGGATTGCGTTTCCGCCATTGATGGGCATTGAGCTCCGAAAATTAGGTTTTGTGTAAAATTGCATTTAATTGAAACCTTGCGTATTAAAGTCGGATTATTATGCGTTTAACTTTCTTTGTCGCGCAACGTTAGTGTTTATAGCGGTAATCCGAATTTAAGATGCGTGTGACCATTTTCTGTTAAATGTTTAATCTCGCAACTTTGGGTTAAATTCTTTATTGTGTGATGTTTATACTTAGTTGAAAATGCTCGATTAAATGTTTTCGAACCGAAATTCTAATTATTAGTTGTTTAGCCCATGGTGGGGACACGATCCCGACTCTCATTTTATTAATTCTAGTTTAGACTTAACTTCCTATTTTTTTCCCTTTTCTTTATTTCCAACCTATCACCTTTTACACTTTTATTTTAGGAGTATTAAATCTTATAAATTGTAGCAACTCGTCTCTGTGGATTTTCGATAACCGACTTACCGCTATACTTGTATCGCAAGTGTAGTCGTAATTTAGGTTTTTGTATTGAGGAGGTGAAACGAAAACAACGATTAGCATCTTGGCACGCGCTACTTTTTACCCTTAATCAATTACCTCCCAATAGGGAGATTGAGTTTTTGATTGATTTAGTGTCGGGCACTCGGCCTATTGCTCATGCGCCTTACCATATGGCTTTAGCATAGATGAGGGAGCTCATGGACCAAATAAAATAGCTTTTGGGACACATGTTTATCCTCAGGAGTACGTTACCTTGGGTTTCCCTGGTGTTATTTGTTAATAAGCGAGACGGTTCTTTAAGACTGTGCATAGATTATCGGGAGCTTAATAAAGTCAAGATACAGAACAAGTATCCGTTACCTATAATCGATGACTTGTTTTATGAGCTGAGAGGAGAAACCTACATCTCGAAGATAGACTTAAGTTCTGGTTATCATCAACTGTGTATCAGGGAACAAGACGTTTCAAAAACTGCCTTCTTGACTAGATATGTATCGTATGAGTTTCGAGTTATACCGTTTGGTCTGACTAAAGCTCTGACAATATTCATGGACTTGATGAATAGGGTGTTCAGAGAGTTCTTAGGCCAGTTCATCATTATTTTCATAGATGAAATTCTGATTTATTCTTAGTTTGAGGAGGAGAATGCCGAGCATTTGCGAAAGGTCCTACAGAAACTACGTGAGCATAAGTTGTATGCAAAATATGAGAAGTGTAGGTTTTGGCTTCGGGAAGTTCAGTTTCCTGGGCATATTGTGTCTAAAATGGGAATATTAGTGAATCCTAGCAAGGTATAAGCGGTGAGAGAGTGGGGATAGCCCACGACATCGACAAAGGTGCATAGTTTCTTGGGATTGGCCGGTTATTAAAGACGTTTTATTCCAAATTTCTCAAAGATTGCGAGTTCGATGACAAATCTAACCCGTAAGAGCATACCAATTGCTTGGGACGATAAGTGTCAGTTGGCATTCGATGAGCTGAAAGATAAGTTGACTTTAGCACCCGTACTAGCACTACCCAAGACAGGAGTGGCGTACTTGGTTTATACTCACGCATCATTACATGGACTTGGTGGACTATTAGAGAAGGAAGATAAAGCTATAGCTTATACCTCTAGAAAGTTTAAGCCTCATGAGAAGAATTACCCCACCCATGACTTGGAGCTTGCAGCATTCGTGTTTGCTCTTCGGATATGGAGATATTATTTATTGGGGGAGCAATTTTGCCCACGAATCATAAGTCACTTCAGTATTTGTTCATTCAATGGGAGTTGAACATGCGTCCGTGAAGGTGGATTGAGTTCATGAAGGATTATCAGTTTGAGATACGTTACCACCCGGGGAAGGCTAACGTGGTAGCAGACGCATTAAGCCAAAGTCCGGTAGGTGAGTTGGCCGTGGTGAGGAAGGCAAAATGGAAGGAACTGGGACACCAAGATGTAGTTTCCCGATCATTTATGTCAGTCATAACTGTTACACCTCAGATTATGATAAGGGTAGTTCAGGCTCAGGCAAAAGATTCATTTTATCAGGAGAAAATTCGACAACTTTTAGTTGGGGGAGCAGAGTTTTACTCAGTGAGTTCAGATGGGGGCTTACGCTTCAACGGTAAATTGATTGTTCCAGAATGTGTGGATCTGTGATATGTGGTGATGAAAGAATTGCACGGATCTAGATTCGTGGTATATCCCGAAGGGGATAAGATGTACCAAGATATGCGACGGCAGTATTGGTGGAGTGGGATGAAAAGGGACATTGTTGAGTTCGTTTCTAAATGCGCTACTTGACAGTTAATGAAAGTGGATCATCAGAATCCTGTTAGGTTTCTTCAACCATTAAAGACACCGATGTGGAAATGGGAGAGCATTTCCATGGACTTCATCACAGGATTACCTACTTCTCAGATGGGTCACGATTCCATATGGGTGATTGTGGATCGATTAACTATGGTAGCTTACTTTTTTCCAGTTCGGATTGATTACTCTACGGGATAGTATGCCAGATTTTTATAGCTGAGATAGTGATGTTACATGGGGTACCGCTTGATATTATGTTCAACCGGGACAAGATTTTTGTATCCCGATTTTGGGAGAGTTTTCACGAGGTCATGGGTACAGAGGTGCATTTGAGTACGGCGTATCATTCACATACAGATGGGAAGACAAAACGTACAAATTAGATGTTAGAATATATGTTATGTATGTGTATCCTGGACTTTGGGGGAGGTTGGGAGCAGTACCTTCTAGTGTGCGTATAATAACTCCTATCAGTTCATCATCGGTATGGCTCCATATGAGGCACGTTATGGTAGACCTTATTGTTCTCCTGCATATTGGTTAAAGGGGGACAACAAGCTACTTGGGCCAGAGGTAATTCAGGACACGTCTACCAGGATTTAAATGATTCGGAGTCGTATTCGGGTAGCCCAAGATAGACAGAAAAGCTACGCCGATGCAAAGAGGTTTTTTCGAGAATTCAGTGTGGGGGACCAGGTGTTATTACGGGTATCTCTTATGAAGGGGATCATGAGATTTGGAAATAAGGGGAAATTGGCGCCCAGATATGTAGGACCATTTCCTATAATTAAGAGAGTTGGACCGATTGCTTATAGATTGAGGTTGTCGGATCACTTGCATATGATACATGATGTGTTCCATATTTCTTCGCTGAGGCGATATCTCCGAGATGAGTTGTCTCACACTCATGTTTCATTAGAGGAGATCGATTTGCAGCCAGACAGTTCTTAAGAGGAGAAACCAATAGTGATCTTAGACCATAGCGAGAGATGGTTGAGATCGAAAGCAGTTCTGTTGGTGCGTGTCTAGTGGGAGCACCATGACATTGAGGAGTCTACTTGGGAGTGCGAGGATGAGATACGCGACAAATACCCGGAGTTATTTTTACCAGGTATGCTTTATTTTTCAAATTTTGGGATGAAACTCCGTTATAAGGGACGAAGTATGTAATACCCCGTAATTTTAATGACTTTTAATATAAGATTAATTAAAAGTTAATGGGCTAAATAAATGGGGATTAATTAGAATTAATTATGAAAAAATTAATTGGGATTAATCCGAATTATATATTACTAGAGATTAAAGTAATATATGACTTTGACCATATGATTTGGAATATTACTTAGCGATATAAAAGTAATATGTGAAACTAATAATTATTGCCAGGAGCTCTAAATATGGAAATAATGGACATTAAGTCGGGACACGCTTATAAGTCGTGTCGGGACTAAAGTTGGGAAATAAAATGAGATTTATTTTTGAGAAATTTGGATCATTATTTCAAGTGATCCGTTGAGTCCGAAAGGGTCGAAATAGGCAGAAAAGTCTAACCGGAGATTTATTTTAGGTCTCGGGTCAATTGAAAGATGAAAAGACATCCCGGAAGGACATTTTAGTCATTTTGCTTGGGAGATAAATAGTACATAGATTTTTTTTGTCTTTTAGCTAACCTTGGAGACTTATTATATATGTGGGTTTAGATTATATGTATGGTTCATTTCATATAAACACAAGTGAGGTATTTTGAGAGAGAGTGAAAAGACTTAGAGAGAAAGTGAAAGGTTATCTTGAGGACGAGAAGAGTCGCTTGGAAAGGAAGAGTCACCTAGGGAAAACTAAGGGGACAGCCACTATCTCTACACCTTGAAAAACCAACGGATTGCCGCAAAAAAAAGGAAGAAGAGGTGCCAAACGCTTGTCTTCACCAAAGTTTCTGACCTACACATAAGTAAAGTGTAATTGTTGCTCTATTTTGGTGCTTATATTATCCATGTTAGAATAGGATTTCTTTTTGGATTGACGAACTTAAGAATTTGGGATTTAAAATGATTGATAAATTAAGTTTAATGGATTGGAAAATTCAAATAGTTGGAGATTTATACATTTAGATACTATGAATATGAAAATAGATATACATGTAGAGACTATGAACATGAAAATGGATAGGTGTTACATGTAGAGGATTTATTGGTTTATTGAAGATATGAAAATTATCTTAGGTATTTCATGTAGATGAATTCTACTCATGTTGAATATGGAAATTTGATGATTTAGTTATGAAATGATAATTCTAAATTCTGAGTTTTTTAGAGGTATAAAAATGGAGGATTTAGATAAATTGGAATTTTAAGGATTTAACGGGTTTGATGATAATACCGTTATGAACATATGAATTTGATGTTATGTGAAAACCACCCTTGAACATGTTATAACACTGTTAGCAAATATGGGTTTTGGGTAGAATATAATCCAGAAGGGTTTGGGTGTAAGAACTTGAAGAAAGAACGCAGAAAACTGAGGTTGAAGACGAACTAGAATAACGTTGTTCTTGTTCGAACGAGACATGTTGTCGTTCGAACGAGATGTCATCTCATTTGAACGAGATTTCTGACAAGATTCCAGAAATTTTGTTTTAGCCCAGAACAGTTTGCCCACAGTAGGTTCTGAATAATTTTGGCACATTAACAAGGAGTGAGGGACTTGGGTTAATGTTGGAAAATTATATGAAATTGAGGAATAAAATTATGTGAGAGATATCTAAATAATAATATTACGATTAAGAGATAAATAATCGACATGGTCAAGTACGGGTTAATATATATATATATATATATATATATATATATATATACGGGTACTTGGGATTAGGGGTGTAAGAGGTACGGTTTGGTCAGTAAATAGTAGATACCAATACCAAAACCAAACTCTAGATGATAAAACCAAACCATACCAGTTTACCACCCGGTACACCAAAATCAATTACAAAACCAAACCAATCGGTATTTCTGTTTTTTTTGTTTCGGTAAATTCTGGTTTCTTCTGATTTTTTCTGGTTTCGGTAAATTCTGGTTTTTTTTGGTTTCTGGTTTTAATTTTTTCTGGTTTCGATAAACAGCACTAAAAGCCCCAAAAAAACAAAAACAAAACCAACCAACTTTTTTAAATAAACCAAAACCAACTTTATTCTGGTTTCGATAATTCGGTACGGTAATTTTGGCAAATTCGATATGGTACGATAATTTCGGTACGGTTTTTTCTGGTTTCGATAAATTCGGTACGGTACGGTAATTTCGGTATGATTTTTTCTGGTTTCGGTAAATTCGGTACGATAATTTCGGTAAATCATTTTTTAAAATATTAAAACCAAAACCAACCAACTTTTTTGCGGTAATTTCGGTTTTGATAAGACCGGTTTCTGGTATTTGAATATATGAAACCAAAACCATATTTTTTCGGACCAAAACGGTACGGTACGATAAAAACCCGTACCGCTTCCACCCCTACTTGGGATTATGTAAGTGATAACTACATAATAAATATACGATGATAATCGTGATTAAGAAGTACGGGTGGTATTCGAGAAATACGATGGGTACTTGGGGTAAGATGAAATCCTAATATAATATTGGTCGAGTGCATACTAAATTTTATATAGGTTGATGTGTACACCTTTGCTTGTTTAATTTATGTGTATGACATACCTAGCCTACTTGCTATCGTTGGGAACTTTACGCATAGAGGGCAGTCATATTCTGATGAGCCTTAAAGGTGATCTTTGACTTGTTGCCTCAGAACATAGGACTTAGGTTGGATTGCCATTAGTGAGAACAATGGTATTGAACAGTATTTTTGGTGCGTAGGTATGTGCGTAGCCCAAATATTTAGGACTATGTTCACCTCCACTGTTTGTGATTTGTTAAATATGTTTGTGGGACATACTGAACCTATGGTCCTTTATACAGTGATGAGATGTACTGGGACATGAAAGAAGAGTACGCATGCATCGCAGCTGGGCCTCGGGGTGCAGTTTAGTATATATATAATAGAGTGAATGTGTATATATACTTGTGATAGTGTTTACTGTGTGAAATTACATGAAAGATAATGAAATCTGAAAAGAATTAAGTAGGTGAATACTTAATTATATTGAATTGAATAAGGGCTTATCCATGTTATAGAAAAATTTGATATATATATATATTACCTATATTGCGAGAGAAATACGTGAGATAGATATGGGCTAGGGTTACTTGGCAATGATATGAACTAGTTAGCAAGGGAATAGTAACTATTATGAGTTTAAGGTACGTTAGGTATGCACTCTAGATGAGAGGTGATAACCTCAAGAGAGAATCCGATAAATATAACATGTATATAATAACTGCTGAATGTAGCATTTATTCACTTGTTGTTTTTTAAACAATTTTTACATCGGGCACTGACCCTTTTTCTTTCATATTCTCTTCTCTCTTGTATCTCTTATATCAGGTGTCCAGCCGCAGGGACGCCAACCATAGATGATTGATATTTTTTACGAGATATGGATGCTATGGAGTCTTGGACTTTGTTTGAGATGCTTTCATATTTGTTCATCCATACTCTGTAGTTGATCTTTCTTTTAGGGCTTGTTGCCCACGAGGATTCTAGTTATTTCTTCTCTAACTCAGATAAATTAAATTCTTATAACGGCTTTGTTACATTTTATTTTGATGGGATTATTATATTGAGATATTTAAACTGGAGAGTTTTAATCCAGTTGCATTTAATTCAGTTTTGATATTAGTTAGTTGTTATTCATTGTGTGAATGGATTTTGTTAAATGGTTTATGTTTTTAAAAGTGGAAATTTTATTTATATTAAAATTTGATTAATTTAACACATGCTTAATTCGATATTAGGTGGTTAGAAATATTTTTCGACAGTGATGCTAAGAATGAATCAACCGTAAATTCTATTTTAATTGGGTATAGGAATTATCACCCGGTATTTAGTTGAGCGGGGTGTTACAGCGTCGTTGTCCGGGAATATGTAAATGTTGTTATCAAATGACGACGCTGCCGCTTTCTTGAAGATTGGAGCAAAGTGAAGATTTATAATTATTTTTTAGTGTAGTTATTCTTCTTCCTCCTCCTTAGACCGTTTATATTAGGATTACTGAGGCGTTGTATTTATTTGGGTGCAATTTTGACACCAATTTATTTGTAATAATTATTTAGAAAAAACGAAAAGAGAAACGGGAGAAAATAGAGAGAAATCCCTTGGAGTGGAATTTAAAGCCTCTCTATTTTGGATCCGTAGGACTCCCGGGGACAACTGAAGTTACGCAAACTTCCCCCCGTCCGACTAAACTCGGTCTTCACCCCATGTGTGTAAAAGTTGCTGGAGGTAAATTTCTTTATCACTGACGACTCTCCTGCAAGTGAGTTCATTTTTTGTGTGATTATTTACTCCTACGTGATTTTAATTATGGCACCGCACTTAATTTGAATGTTTTGATGAATTAATCTACCTAAGACCTAGAACCGGTCATGGAACGAGTTGGGATTTCATCACCCACTCCATCACATTATTCCATTTGCTTGTTACCCATGCTATCACTTAAATTAAAATCAATCAACTAGCAAGCCAAGTAATATCGGTGTTTATTAGGACCCTTTTGGAATGAGACACTCGAAGGATACTCTAGTGAGTCCTTTCCACCCTTTCCAATCTTCAATTGACATTCTATAGAAAATTGTCTAGGGAAACTGGGTTTTAAGTGAGACCGCCCTGTAAAACAGGTTTGTGCTTTCCCGAGTGTGGTACCAAACGGTCGATCATTGCAGTAGCTAGTGTTGTGAGCCTTAAGTAGTACACCTCTTGTTCTCTTGGGAAAAAAAGTAGGTGAATAGGTTTTTCAAAGGCAACATATAACACTCCATGCTTTTCTCGCATGAGAATTAATATAAATTTGATTGCCCCATCATTTAATTGAAGATGAAAATTCGCTTCGTGCTCGTTACGATTTTTTCCTTTGCTTGTATGTGTCTCATTAAACTCTTTTGTTAGTCGATTTTTTTTCTCTACCCTTTTTGCATTTTCAAAACGATTCCATTTTATCCCTTTTTTCAAAAATCCCAAAAATATTTTCCTCCTTTTTCAAAAATATTTTCCAAAAAATTACAAAAATATTTTCTTTCTTTTTCAAAAAATTCCAAAAAGATTTTCCTTTTCTTATATTCAAAAATCACAAAAATATTTACTTTTCTTTTGAAAAATATTTAAAAATCTAAAAATATTACTCTCATCATGGCCGAAGAATGTCCATTAAGGGAATACTTTGGCCATTTCCTATCGTCTAGAAGCATGTTTGAAATTGAGCCCGAGTCGAACCTCAATATTTTACTTTGTGGCTTTAACTCTCTCACACACGCTGTTGATATTCTTGCATCGTTCATGCACTCCTCTCATTATCCACTGGCTCCGGTGATGAGTGTCAACACGTCCAATGCTTCGCTGTGCACCTGCTTCTTTCACGTCGATCACTTCTCCCATTAGTGTCCATATCTTCCATATTCATCCGAATCAACCATGGAACACGTGTATCCATCTGACACTATTTCGAAACCATCTTCGGCATATTGTCAGGACATATCTCATGCCGAGGTGTACAAGCACCCAAGATATTCATGGAGGCTTGATCTCCCTTCCATGCAATCTGAATCCCAAACCCATGTCGTGGATCCTTACTGTTTTCGACAGTCGTCATCGCAACCTAGTGCACCTCATCTCGATCAGTCCCCTCACTACTCTCCCTATGCTTATCAACCTTTTGTTTCTCATGGAGATGCTTATCTCGTGTATGATACACATTACCCCGTTCCCCACTCTTCTTATGAGTATTCTCCACCTCCTAGTGTCAATAGTAAGTTATATTCACCCAACCACCATTGCCACACGCTAACATTTCACCACCACCATACACATCCGCTCTCTAAAGTCTCTTACAAAAGTTCCTCCTTGAACAAGATCACACTTTTAAATCTTAAACTAATGGCCTTCAATGACTTGAACAAAGATTAAATGGATTTGAGTGAGAGAGAGAGTCAGATTCCACCCTAAGTGAACCCATTCTTGCACCCACGTGGATTAATGATGAGTCATCTTGTGATATGAATATTGAGTGTGACCAACCATATTATCCTGATAATCTTGACATTGAGACCTTCCCGTGGTCTGGGGCCCAAGTTGACAATTGTGTTGATTTCCCCACTGATTGGGAGACTCATCCAACCCCACCTTATTCTATAACACCCACCATTGAGGTTCTCATTCCTGATTTTTATGATTTCAAAAATATGCCAGAGTTTACACTTTTTAATCCTTTTGTTTGTGTCCCCAAGGTACCCCTTCCTTATAGGTTAGCTCTGACTACGAGTGCTCACCAATGTTCTGAGATTTAATCCAAGATGGTTCCTACCTCTCTGGATATGGATCCTATCTACACATGCTTGGATCACTTTGAGTCCAATTTTAATGTTGATTCCTCTATCCCGGATGTTCTTACCTCATTAGATATTCCCACCACCTCGAATGGTGACTTATATATGGCTA
Organism: Sambucus nigra; assembly: GCA_949130495.1. Taxonomy (NCBI): domain Eukaryota; kingdom Viridiplantae; phylum Streptophyta; class Magnoliopsida; order Dipsacales; family Adoxaceae; genus Sambucus; species Sambucus nigra. The sequence continues at coordinate 76,726,290 of OX422213.1, forward strand.
AATTAATCTCTCCGCCCTTTACTTCCACACTTCCTCTTGTGAGTACTCTTGAAGACGACTCCGCAACTCATGACGAATGTGTGTCCCCTACTCTCGAGTTGGATCATCTTCCCGCACCCTTTATCCCACCCGACACTCCCATTGTCTCTTCCACCCCAGTGCCTTGGTTGGACTTTGTTATTATACCTCATATATTCCCATCCATGTATTTATATCCTCACCTGGACCCACCCTACACCCTAGTGCTCCCCGATCCCACTCCTATGTTTTTTATCCACCCTACCATCCAAGTGAGTATTTGTTCTACTCTCAACTTACATGGCACAAAGATTATTTCTCTATGTTTGTCACTCTCCTATCGTGGTGATTATTACTCCCTCCGGTTTATTTATGTGTCACATCACAACCATTATCATCGTCCATTTATACAATGGTCGTACGCTTTATATACGCCCCCCCCCCCCCCCCCCCCCACACACACACATCTTAATTGTCAAATCATTTTGTCTACCCATCCAATTATAGCACCATGCTTATAGGGCCCTTGTTTCCCTCACCTTTACACTCAATAAGGCTCATGATCGGTGTCTCTTAACCCTCACCCTTACCTGTCTTTGTCCTACCCTTCTCCCTACCCACCCTTGGTCGACCGATGCTTTGTATCTCGTGAAACACTTTTTCATAAAAGTGCATTGATCTTGTAGACTTTATCCATCAAGTTAACTTTTCAGTCTTGTTTGGGGGTGATTCCCATCACCCACACCATTTCTGCCACCCCGGTTTATCCTTGTTTTGGGGTGAGTTCCATTCGATCTGGATGAAGACATTAAACTTAGCGCTACCAGGAGGCATCCCTTATAATTATTTTATTTCTAAGTATGAGCCTTATCCTGTTTGGGGGTTGTAATCTATCCTCCCCCAATAATTTTCACATGCTTTATATTCTTGTACATTTTTTGTGCCCATTTATTCTTTAGGTTCCACCTCTGACTCCATCATACAGTACATTTTCATGAGCGGTTCATTATGGTACTATATTTCCTACCCTGTGCTTTTACATTTTATATAAAGTTTTAAACATCAAGGACGGGGTTATTTTTGTTTGGGGGTGGAAAATTTATCAAAATCGTACCTCTTTTGAAAAAATTCAGAAACAAATCATTTATACTTTTTGTGTAGTTTACCTCTTTTTATGACATGAATTGTTTATCATCCCTCTTTTCAAAGTCTCAGAATACCCTTATTTGACCCTAAAATCACATTTTTTTACCATAAAATTAAATACATCTTAAAGCATACTTGAACTATGAATTCCTAAACTCGGCAGTTTAGCACTATCACATTTTACAATCAAAAGTTGAAGAGTAATAATATTCTCAAGAGAGCCTTAAAAAATCATTAGTGGAGACTTGAAACCCGTGAGATTTGAGCTATTCACATTTTTGAGGATTTTTATGTAAGCTCTGAGTCACAAGTTGACTCAACTTTCTTTGGGTACTACACTTAGTCGTTGCATGGTCTTATTATTTTTCAATTTTGGCATAATCATTAAGAATGACATCACTTTCGAGTTGTAAGAAACATGTGTCTTATAGTTTGTCGTGAGCACTAAACCATTTTTACCATACACTTACCATTTTTCCATATCACATTATCATTCACCCATTATCCGTCCATATTTTCCTTGTCCACATATAATCCTGATACCATCCACATATCATTCCCCATCACTACATCATTTTTGAGAAAAAAATAGTGTTTAAAATTGTCAAATGTAAAAATTGCCTTCCTCTATGTTACGAAAAGAAAATGCATCGCAAGATAAAAGAGAAAAAAAAGAAGAAGAAAAAAGAAAAAAACAATTAGAGGAAAAGAAAGAAAGAAAAAAAATAGAAAAGAAGAAAAAGAAAGCACGCGATCATAAATTTAGAAAATGAAGACATTAGTTATTCAAATTGTGTTCCACTCTTCTCAAAAACCCTACCATCATATTATTCACTTTCTTCATCTTATTTTTTCCTCATGCCTTACATAAACCCCATTTTTCATCATTGGTGCATGAGATCAAATTCTTTCATGTATCCACCATTTCTTATAAGTGTGTGAGACGTTTGACCTTGTTTACATTTACTCACCTCCTCACGCACTAGAGAGATATACTTACCCAATTCTTAAAGAGTTTGATTCAGAGAGATATATCCGGTGATAATTGAAGTCAAAGCGTTGATTATATAAGGGTGATCTAAGAATTTCTTTGATGATACATAGGATTGTTTCACACAAACACATGTTAAGTTTTAGGAAGGATTACGCTTTTGATATTAGGTAATTTTATGCCATCTTTGTCAATTGAACATGTGTTCCTTGATGACTTTTTAGTTGGGTTGTATAGCTCTCTTCATCGTCAAATAAGAGAATGCCTTTAAATAAAAAAAATTGATTTATATGGGCACATTCACTGCAAACCCTCACGAGACATCACTCGTCATGTAGAGCAACCTATAGGTTTAACGGCTTATTACATATGCTAAGTGCAATCGCAAGTTCCTGTAAAAGTGGTGCAATTTTTGTTACTTATCTCTATATCTCTATATTTTGCTCGAGGACTAGAAATGTTCTATTTGGGGGTGGTATGATAAGCATCCAATTGTGAATATTTTATACCCTAAATATGTGCATTTTAGTCGCATGGTCTCAATAAAAATTCCTTATGTTCGTATTTGTCTATATTGTAGGTCAATCGGCAGTTCGACATCAAATTGGGCTAAATCGACATAATTGAGACAAAGTAGTGGTTAAAAGCATTCAATGAAGAAAATCAAAGCGCCCGTGAAGACAAAAGTCTCTTTTGAGCTTTCCTAAAATATTTTCGATGCCTTAAATCCAGTCCTGTACCAAACTTAAGCCTAAACTGAGCCCATGCCATTACCCGAGCCTCTTGTGTATTTAATTTGTAATTTTATTACCTTTTAAGATTTTCATTTGAGTGGTATAAAATTTTGAGAATTTTAATATTTTAATTGTGTGTGTATAATTATATGTGATATAGTCCGTTATTGTGTATCGAGTCTTTTTATCTAAATAGTTAGACGTATTTATTTTATTATTTTTTAATTTTATTAGGTTAGTTTTTATTATTCTATTTTTAGATTTCATTTTTTACCATTAGTTTTGTTTATTTTATAGTTTAGTTAATTCTTAGTTTTATTTTTAGGCGTATACATTTTATTAGGTTTTCAATTAGTTTATTTATTTTTAGTTTTTAATTAGTTTAGTTCAAATATTTGATTTTAGAATCGAACTAGAGATAGGTTTTTCCTAAAATTTGTATATTAATTCGGTGTTGAAATTCAAGGATCCATACAATTTTTATTAAATTGATCTTAGTGGGTAGTTTATTAAAAAGCGTATAAATCTTAGATTTTCATAGTGTGACATTTTTTAATTAGTTTTCTGAAAAATATATTATTCAATTTGTAATTGTAACGAGAGTTAGATTATGAATTTGATATTATCTCAAAATATTTCAATTCAATAAATTAAGAAATTAAAAATAACTGAACATGTGGCGTAATCCCATCTCTTGAATCTTCTCACATTTATCTCACCTGGTTACATACTATTTTTAGTTTACTTAATCACATTTGGTAGCATTCAGTCATTCATTCGCCCTTGAAGTTGTTTTAAAAATAAAAATATAAAAAAGTTTTAATAAAAAATGGAATTACAAGTATTCATGCTATTTGTTTCACCTTAAAAGTTGGATTGATACCCGTACTTGCCACAATACGAGTTGTTTAACAAGTTTTGTAGGTATTAAAAGGATTTGTATACTAGGCATTTGAAGACAACGACCAACGCACAAAAAGCTAGATACCAATCGGTGATCTACTTTTGTACGTTCTCATCCAAGGGGGGACCTTATTTGTAACTGTTTGGGGCTTTGGGGAGTGCCCAAGTTTATGATTATTATGTCATCCTCATTGGTACACATGTATATATTTTGACTTTGGTCAAGTTTTTATAAGTGTTTTAAGTATTTAGATCACAGAGTCATATTTATTTATGTGTGAGTTTTAATCCATCGTTAGATTCATAGTCATCATATGCAATACACGTAGGCAAATATTGGAAATCATTGTTTATTATGCCATCAGAGGGAGGAAGGACAACATTGATAATAGCAGAAAAGTCCTCTATATAGAGGGAAACATTATGAGAGGGGATAAGGGTGATTATTTTGCTAATTGAATAGAATCAAAAGGGTTCCGAATGATGAGCCTTGGGATTCATCTGACAACAGTCCAGTTATTACTTTCCGTAGTTTCCATTATGTTGGTGATGAGGTCGGACAAATTTTGTTAAGGGAACTTTGGAGTGGTCTTTACGTGCTCTATAACCTTGGCACAAACTGTGAGCTGAGGGCAGGCGGTGTTCTTTGAGATGTCATCCTTCCCTCTAGAGTTTGTAACACGATCCTCCATTGGGGTTACTATGGGGTAAGTGTAGGGGAGTGCCTTGAACAGGTCTTATAGCAAGAGTTGGTTTCTTTCTTCATTCCATTGATAGTTCCCTGAGGGCTTAAAGCTCACATCATGAGGTGCCTTAGGTGGTGGGGCCATTGAATTCGGTCCACGAAGGTTGAGGTTGAGTTTAAGTATGCTAACAAATCGTCCTTTCTCAGTAGTGATATCGCTGGCTATAGAGGAATTATAAGAGTCGTGGAAATGTTCTACATGGGTTAACTCTAAGGACTCTAACATAGCTATAAGGACAACTTTATCAAGAAATAATGTGGGCAATCCCCATTCAGGTTCCGGCTCGAGGGTTTTTCTATCCTCCCTAGTGACCTACTATACATTGATTTCATTATGATTGATTTTGTGCGTAATGACCCCACTTTTATATGCTCATATATAGTTTGTTTTTACAATTGCGTCTCACTTATTATCTGATGAATGTTGTATTATTAAATATGTGATATTCTAGGTTCTTAATATGACAAAGCCCATTTTTGAATTTGAAGAATCAACTGTAAAATGGGTGATAATTGAAGTTTTATGACACATCTTAAGCTAAATGATAAGTTTCGGGGTAAAAATGTAATTTTATGAAACTTTAGGGACTTGATTTTGATTAATAAAGTTTCAGGGATCAAAATGAAAAAATAAAAAGGACCCTTTTGTAAATAAAATATTTTCAGGGACCTCTAAGAAATATTGAAAATATATAGTGTGAAATTACCAAAATACCTTTCATGTATAAAATGACCCTTATACCCTTAATAACTTTGCACCTCATGCTTGGTTTTGACACAGTACACATGTCATCTTTAGAGAAAAAACTAAAACTTATGTCATGAATTTAGAAAAAGCTAAAACACGTGTCGATGTTCGGTGAAATAAGACTGCAAGATTTCTCTGTTACGTGACACTTCAACGCTGACTCGCCGTTGTGAGAGATTAGTCACCCAGACACGTGTCATCACCCAAATATATTTGAAAAACTATAAACAGAGTCCTTGGGATCATTTATTACACGAAATTACTCCAAACGTTTACAAAGAAATAGTGATACAAAGTGTGGAAAAGTTTAAGAAGAAGTTTCATCTTAGTATTCCAAGACTCAATATCTATAACTTCAAACTTATGTTTTAGGTGTGTACTCTATTGACATTCCTTGCGTATTTTGATTATATGATATTATGAAACTTAGATATATATTGTGAAATGCTTTTATTCTCAAATTCATCTGATACCGATGATTCCGTCTCTTGTTATATGTGTATATCTCTCGATATAAAGATCTGGTTTGAATTATGATATTTTTTATTCGACATATGGAAACTCTCTTACTTTATTGGCCTTGACTATCGGGTAGAAATTTTTGGGTGGTACCTTCATAGCTGGCGTGCCCTAAACAAGGCGTTATTCCGTAGATCATGATTTTCTGTCTGTGTTGTTATCGGGTGGAAACATTTGGTAACTTTATATGTCTGGGTATTAGAGCGTACATGGTCGCTAAAACTAAATAATTGACATATTGCTCAATTGCTTATTTGTTCTGTTCTGAACTATTTATTCGGAAAATATATATTATCTGTCATTTTATATATTCATTGCAGAAAATTCCAATCTCTCGATATATATGCCTTATATTCTAACTTGAATAGGTATATATTTTCTGAAAAAACCCAGAATGTCTGGTGATGGAATCTCATTCGGATTTTAGCTGATGTTGCATAAATAACCATTTTTCAAGAAATATGTAGGCTAACGGAGGGAACGTAAAAGGACTATGTTGAAGATTTAGCTTTTAGAGCTCTTTTTGTTACTTTAAGTATAATGTTTATTTTATCATATAGAGCATTTTTAGCTATGTTATAATAAGTTTTAAATTTTGTCTTAAGTTATAACTCTTTGTTACTTTTAATATAAATGAATTTTCCTTTAGAAATGTCTGATGATGTAATTCCTCCACTCTCTGTATTTTAGGATTGATAACCATGTGATTGTATTTTCGTTCCATTTATTTAAGTCGGGATATTAGTTGTTTTGGTGACATGTCTAGAAACTCGTTCCCTACTAATTTTTGTTTGGGGTCATGACAAAGGTGGTATTAGAGCATAAGTTATGACCCCGTATACTACTTAACATAAGTTTCGAACGTTATAGATTTTAAGTTTTCATACATAGGACATCGAATTAAATACCTGACTTATGTGATAACCCTCCACATGTCTTACATTCTATATAATTGTTTATGTATAATTGTTCTTCTAATTTGCAATCTTGAGATAGTATAATATATCTTACATTTGGCCATGACTGTAGAAAATGACCAAGATAGGATCAACTATGTGAATTATTGGTTCAAGTATGGAAGGACTGGAAGGTGAATATAAGGCGATTGAAAGTCCAACAAAGATTGTGGTTCATCGAGTGAATAATAGATCACCAAGGAATCTTGAACTAAGTATATGTACTATTGAACAGTTCAAGAAGTTGAATTCGCCATCTTTTTAAGGTACTCATAACCCTACTGAACCAGAAAGTTGGGTGATGCAGATGGAAAGATGCTCAATGTTCTTAAGTGTACCGATGAACAAAGGGTTTCATTTTGCAACATTTATGTTAGAAGGTGAAGACGAGCATTAGTGGAGTATGACTAAGAGAATACACGAGGAAATTAATACTTACATAGGTTGGAATGACTTCTTAGTGATCTTTTATGAGAAATATTTTTCTGAAATGGTGAAAGATGAAATGGTAGCTGAGTCCATGAAGGGAATATGACAGTTAGCTAATGTGAGGCAAAGCTAACCGAGTTATCCCATTTTGCACGACATGTTGTGGTAACTGACGTTTTAAAAGATAAGAAGTTTGAAAGTGGTTTAAGGTTGAATATTCGTAGTCGAATTCCATCCTAAAGTTGACATCATATTGTAACTTTGTGACTAGGGCCACGATAGCCGAGAGGGATGGCGACGACTACAATCGAATTAGAGATGGTAAGAGGAAGTTTGGGAAAAAATAGGGAAGAACCCAAATAATAGAAATAATTTTAGGAGTAGACCCAATGTTGGGGGAGTTAGTGATAACAAACAGTATAATAATAAGATATGTTAGAGATGTGGAAAGATGCATGGAAGACGGCCTTGTTACAAGGATTAGAGAGCTTGTTTAAGATGTGGATAGAAAGAACATTAGATAAAAGACTGTCCAACCCCATCAAGGGTTCCGACACAGCCTTTAGGTGAAAATAAGTACCAAGGCAGATAGGGTAGAGTTTTTACACTTTCTGATACCTAAGATTCTAATGAAGTAGTGTCAGGTCCACTTTCTATATGTGCATAACCTTTTTAAGTTTTAATAGACCCCATTTCTACCCATTCATTTGTGTTTGTACGTTTTTTTAATCGCGTTTCTAGTATGCCTGAACCCTTGAATCATAGCATACACGTTTCTACTCCTTCGGGTGAGTTATTAATGGGAACATTAGTATATAAGTCTTGCCCTATAGATGTTAGTAGTCATAAACTATTCACCGATTTGATAGTTTTAGACATAAGAAATTTTGTAGTCATTTTGGGGATGGATTTTTTTAGCATCATATCATGTTAAGGTAGATTGTTTTGAGAAAAGAGTTACTTTCCAAATTCCCACCCAACCAGAATTTAGTTTTAAAGGAACTGATATCCTATCTCCCATGTGTATTATCTCTACAATGCAAGCTTGTATTTTTCTTAAGAAGGGATGTCAAGGATTCCTTGTAAGTGTTATTTATTTGCAAACAAAAGATACTAGTTTAGAAGATATTCTTATAGCTAAACATTTTCCAGATGTTTTTCCAGATGATTTACCTAGTCTACCTCCTAGTAGAGAAATAGAGTTATGATTGACCTTATTCCTAGAACTATACCAATATCAAAACCACCTTATCACATGGCACCTTTAGAATTGGGGGAATTAAAAGTTCAATTACAAGATCTATTAGACAAGGGTTTTATTATACTAAGTGTATCCCTTGGGGTGCTCCAGTGTTATTTGTTGAAAAGAAGGATGGTACAATAAGGTTATGTATAGATTATCGTGAACTAAATAAGGTGACTATTAAGAATAAATACTCCTTACCTCGTATAGATGATTTATTTGACCAACTGCAAGGTGCATAAGTATTTTCAAAGATTGACCTTAGGTCAAGCTATCACCAATTGAAGATTAAGGAATATAATATTTCGAAATCAGCTTTTCGTACTATATATGGTCACTATCAATTTCTTGTGATGCCATTTGGACCAACTAATGCACCAACCTCTTTTATGGATATAATGAATAGGGTGTTTAGGAAATATTTGGATCAGCGTGTGGCTATTTTCATTATGACGTCCTTATTTATTCCAAAAGTATTGCAGAACACGAAAAATCATTTAGAGATAGTGTTACAAATCATTAGGAGGGAGAAATTATATGCAAAATTAAATAAGTGTGAGTTTTGGTTTCCTAGTATCTCTTTTCTAGGACATGTAATTTCTAAGAAGGAAGTGTGAACTGACCCTTAAAAGATCGAGGCCATACTAGATTGGCCTAGAACAACTAATGTGACGGAGATTCGTAGTTTTCTTAGGTTAGCAGGTTATTATCAAAGATTTGTTGAAGTATTTTCTAGTATTGACAAACCTCTATCTAGGTTAACATAAAGGAAGGTGAAATATGAATGGTGTGAAGAAGTTGAGAATAGTTTTTGAGAACTTAAGAATCGATTAGTAACTACCACAATTTTAACTATTCCGTTCGAGATAGGGGGATTTATGAGTTATAGTGATGCTTATAAAAATGGTTTGGGGTGTGTTCTAATGCAAAATGAAAAAGTAGTATCTTATGTCTTGAGACAGTTAAAACCACATGAGTAGAATTATCCAACCCATGACCTAGAATTAGCAACTGTAATTTTTGCTCTTAAGATTTAAAGACATTAATTATATGGTGAGACATGTGAGATTTATACCGATAATAAGAGTTTGAAATATATCTTTACTCAGAAATAATTGAACATGAGACAAAGGAGGTAGTTAGAATTGATGAAACATTATGATTTAAATATTCATTATTACCCAGGGAAAGATAATATAGTAGCTGACACTTTAAGTAGAAAGTCTAGAACAAATTTAGCATATCTCATTACAAATAAGGAACATTTGTGAAGGGATTTGAGAAGTATGGAAATAGATGTATGTATTTATAGCAAAGGAGGAATAATCACAAACTTTCAAGTACAAACTATATTGATGGAGAGTATCAAAATTGCACAAGTAAATGACCCACAACTGAAGAAGATCAGAGAAGAAGCTATTGAAGGAAAGCGAATTGAATTTGCGATACAAGATGATATATTGAGGTTTGGAAATAGAGTGTGTGTTCCATGTGATGCCCAGATAAAAAGGCAAATTTTGGACGAAAGTCATTACTCGAGATTCACATTTCATCCCGGGTGTACAAAGATGTATAGGGATATTCGAGAAGTGTTTTGGGGGAATAACATAAAAATGGAGATAGAGGAATTTGTATCTCAATAATTGGTTTGTCAATAAGTAAAAGTTGAAGATCAGAAACCATATTAGGTTCACTACAACCCATACCTATCCCTGAGTGGAAATAGGAACATATTAATATGGATTTTATGATAGGTTTACCAAGGAGTTCAAAGGTAATGATTATATTTGGGTAATTATTGACAGGTTAACTAAATCTACTCATTTTCTTGCCATTAAGGTTACCCATTCTATAAAAAAATTAGCTAATTTAGATGTACGACAAATTACTAGGCTTCATGGAACCCTAGTTTTAATTGTTTCTAATCGTGACCCTAGATTTGTGTCTCACTTTTAGAAAAGCCTACAAGTATTTATGGGAACACAATTGAATTTCAGCACCGCTTTTCATCCTCAAATATATGGACAATCTAAGAGAACCATTCAAACCTTAGATGATATGCTTAGGACATGTGTACTTAATCTGAAGGGGAATTAGGATGATCATTTACTATTAGTTGAATTTGCATATAATAATAGTTATCAAGGAAGTATTCAAATGGCTCCGTATGAAGCACTCTATGGTAGAATGTGTCATTATCTTGCATGTTGGGTAGAAGTTGGAGAAAGAAAATTGTAGGGAACAGAATTGATTCAGATCACAACAGAAAAAGTGAATTTGATACAAGACCGACTTCGAATCGCTCAAAGCTGACATAATCGCCACTGACAGTTGGAATCCCAAAGAGAAGATTACGTTTTCTTATGAGTATAACCAGTAAAGGGAGTAATCCGATTTGGAAAGAATGGGAAGTTCAGTTCAATATACATAGGACCTTTTGAAATCCTTGAAAGGATAGGAGTTGTTACATATAGAATAGCCTTAGCCCCTGAATTCTCTAGTGTGCATAATGTGTTTCACGTTTCAATGATGAAGAAATACATCCCAGATACAATTCATACCTTAAGTGAAGAACCTCTTCAAGTTAGAGAAGCTCTAACCTACATTGAGCATCCAATAGAAATTTTGGACTATAAAGATCAAATATTACGAACCAAGTTAATTCCACTGGTCAAAGTATTATGGAGTAATCATTCCGTTGAAGAAGAAATATGGGAGCGGGAAGATGAAATAAAGGAGCGATATCCATACCCGTTTGAAAATTAATGTAAGTCAAGTTTGGGGACCAAACTTTTTATAAGGAGGGTAGGATGTAATGACCCCACTTTTATATGCTCATATATAGTTTGTTTTTACAATTACGTCTCACTTATTATCTGATAAATGTTGTATTATTACATATGTCATATTCAAGATTCTTAATATGACATAGTCCATTTTCAAATTTGAATAATCAACTGTAAAATGGGTTGAATTGAAGTTTTATGACACATCTTACGCTAAATGATAAGTTTCGGGGTAGAAAATGTAATTTTATGAAACTCTAGGGACTTAATTTTAATTAAGAAAGTTTTAGGGATCAAAATGAAAAAATAAAAAAAAAACTTTTTTAAATAAAATATTTTCACGGATCTCTGTAAAATATTAAAAATATATAGTGTGAAGTTACCAAAATGCACTTCATGTGTAAAATGACCCTTATACCCTTAATAACTTTCCACCTCGTGCTTGGTTTTGACACCTCCACCATACACTTGTCATCTTTAGAGGAAAATCTAAAACACGTGTCATGAATTTAGAAAAAGCTAAAACACGTGTCGTCGTTTGGTGAAATAAGACTATAAGACCACTCCATTACGTGACACTTCAACGCCGACTTGCCGTTGTGAGAGATTAATCACCCAAACAGGTGTCAACAGCCAAATATATTTAAAAAACCATAAATAGAGTCCTTGGGATCATTTATTACTCGAAATTACTCCAAAATTTTATAAAGAAATAATGAGAGAAAGTGCGGGGAAGTTTAAGAAGAAGTTTCATCTAAGTGATCCAAGACTCAATATCTGTAACTTTGAACTTCTGTTTTAGGTGAGTAATCTATGACATTCCTTGTGTATTTTGATTATATGATATTATGAAAACTATATATATTTTGTGAAATGATTTATTCTGAAATTCATCTGATACCGATGATTCCATCGTTTGTTATATATGTATATCTCTCGATATAAACATCTTATTTGAATTCTAAATTTTTTTATTCGGCCTATGGAAACTCTCTTACTATGTTGGCCTTGACTACCAGGTGGAAATATTTAGGTGGTACTTTCTCAGCTGGTTTATCGCTGGTATGCCCTAAACAAGGCGTTGTTCCATAGATCATGATTTTCTTTCTGTGTTGTTACCGGGTGGAAATATCTGGTAACACTATCTGTCTGGGTATTAGAGTGTACATGGCCGCTAAAACGGAATAATTGAGATATGCTCAATTTCTTATCTGTTATATTCTGTATTATTTATTCTGAAAATATATATTTCCTTTCACTTTATATATCCATTATTGAAAATGCGTATCTCCCTCTATATATGCCTTATGTTCTAACTTAAATAGGTATTAATTTTCTGAAAACCCCCGAAATGTCTCGAGATTGAATCTCATTCTACTTTTAGCTGATGTTGTATAAATAACCATTTTTTAGGAAATAAGTAGGCTTACAGAGGGAACATAAAAGGACTATGTTGAAGATTCAAGTTTTAAATATCTTTTTGTTACTTTAAGTAAAATTTTTGTTTTATCATATAGAGTATGTTTGGCTCTGTTGTAATAAGTTTTACAATTTGTCTTAAGTTGTAAATCATTGTTACTTTTAATATAAATGAAGTTTCCTTTATAAATCTCTGATGATGTAATTCCTTCTCTTTCAGTATTTTACGATTCATAACCTTGTGATTGTATTTTCGTTGCATTTATTTTATGGAAGCAATTTAAGTCCGAATATTTTTTGCCTTGGTGGCATGTCAAGACACTTATTCCCTACTAATTTTGGATCGGGGTCGTGGCATTGTGGACTTTTCTGTAATCTATGTATAGTCTTTCTTCGTAAAGGATATCCATTATAAGTTATAAGGATTTATTTGATTCATCTCACCATGGTTCTAGAAGTTTGTGATAGGGAAAGCCCTCCTCTTGGAAACGAAAGTGAACACTCCACCCTTGATGAGGATATTTAAGATCGGGGGTTGGAGATTTATTATTGGGGGTGTATCTAAGGCCAATTTTTTCCTTGTGTTTCGTGGAAGCGACGGCTTCATGGGTTCCTTGCATACTCCTTCCAAGTCCAAATCCTAACATGTACCCTATTTTGTGGATAATTCGGGCGGCTATGTTATGAATAACTTGCTTCTCCTCTATCATGTGAGTAAGTGGAATCGACTCAAAATCTACTAAGACATATATCGTTACTTTTGTGGTGGGTGTCTAGAAGGAGGATGATACTAGTGTTAGCAATTGTGGTGCATTCTTTATCCCCTTGGATCGTGATAACCTCCGTATCGAACGAGAACTTGAGTTTTATGTGCAAGGATGAGGGTAATTCCCCTATGGTATGTATATAAACCCTCCCAAGCAAGAGGTTGAAAATGGATAGGATGTCGAGTACCTGAAACTCCATATCACACTTGATGGGACCCACTATAAGTGTTAGGATTATGTTTCCCAGACTCTCTCGGTGAATGTTATAGTAGTCCCTGATGGTCGTAAAAGATGGTGTGAACTCCGAGGTGAGATATCCTTGATTGTTGGTGGTGCGAAGAGGGAACACATTAATGGTAGACCCATTACTTATCAGTACTAAGGGCTCTATCTATTCGCAAGCCTCGATGGTGATGTGTAATTTGAATAAATGATTACGTCCTTGCATGAGGAGGTCCTCATCAGAGAAGTTGATGTGTTATTGCATAGTAACGAATTCGATAATGGTGACATCTCGACTGGAGTCAAGTTTTGTGATACATAAGATTGAGACAACAATGAATGAGGGAAGCTTGGTGTTCTCGAGATGTATCTAGCCAGTTATAATATGGTGATGTTAGCCAATGTTCGACGGAGTTCCTCCTGGATTTTTTTGTTCTCCCAGGGAGGGGGTATGACGACTTCTTCGGGGGGCCTTTCTCATTACTAAATGGGTTTGGTATTCATGTTGTTCAATTCGATCCCACTCTTAGGCAACAACCCTATACCCGATCCCAAACTTTTAATCCCGAATATTGGGGGCATCAAAGGACATGGGTCCTTATTTGTGACATCCTAACCCTTTCCCCGGGGAGTGGTCCCACTGCATCATCATCATCATCATCATCTATATTTGAAGTTGAGGAAAAAGTCGTCTAGAGCCCGAGATATGTGCTCCGCTCAGTGATTAAAATATGGTCAAAGCAATCTGCAATACACTAGGTGAGTTTAATATACTTGTCCGAGTTCGAGGGCTAAAGGTCTTAGGATTGGCTCTGGTTTATCGGAGGTGGTGTTTTTTGTGATTAGGTTTAGCACGGGCTTTGGGTCTATCAACTAAAAGGGATTGATGTTGCCTTCGGTGTCATCTTGTATCGTGTGAATGGTACCTAGGCGAAAGATTTGCGTTTTGGGTCTTTGGGGTAGGGACCGAGCGATTATCCCATGTTGCATGTCGTACTTGGATTGGAACCAAATTTAGGTGACCATAACCCTTTGTTTTTCGTGCAGTAAGTTCCACCTTTCCTTTGGTAGGCTTGCGTGTGGAATGTACTCTATTGGATAGGGGTTGTCTTTTAATTCTTCTTCCTAAACAACGTCTCTGTGACCGATGTGGACTCTCTGATCAAGGATGAACCGTGTGTTCATGTAAGGATAATGTCGTTATTGTAAATGCGGTTATGATACCAATCAAATTAATTCGCAAATATTCAATGAAATCAAAACACATTTATTTCAATATGTGTCTAAATTTGAACAAGCCGAATTCAGTTTTAAATCAGCCCCTAAAGATGCAAATACATGTTAAAATGAATCAAGAAAGCATGCGACACAAAATTCATAAAAAATCCCTGAAGGGAAAAACCTTTATTTCTAGAACTTTGACAAGTTTATAATACCATTGACTTACATACATCCTAATAATCGCCCACAAGTGTAACGCACGATGTCTTCGTCAAACCTTCAAAGCATCGGCTAGAAATCAGCATTGGTGCACACACAACTATACCACAAGGACACGTAGTCCAGACATTAAGTCTTAAATCTTTGCAGAGACTCCCTCCATAATAGCACGCAGCTCTTGGTTGTAGAGATCTCCCCATAAAGGATGAACAATAGCAAAGTTGTTCTAAGGTTCCAAAAGATTCACAAAAGTAATTGGGATTTTTCGTGTGAACAAACATGAGTTTTAGGACTAAAAAATATGAAGACTTGATGTATTTGGTCTCTCAAAAATGTCTCTCAAAGTATTGGAAAAATACACCACCGAAAATGGGTATATATAGATTTTTAAAAAATCTTAGTCGGTGCTAAAAATCTATCAGGTTCGGACCGATCTGGTAAAAAGGCACCGGATCGTTCAGGGTCCGGATCGGTTTGTTTTTCTTAAAAATTGGATCGGTCCGGTTGATAAAACTTGGCAGTGGACTTTAATACATCGGACCGGTTCATTTTCCTACAGGACCGGATCTCTCCGGTTTCAAACCTTTTAGCGCTAATTCCCTAAAAAAACAACTCGCCTCGAGTTTATCAAAACATTTTAGAAAATATCCCAATACTTAAAATGAAATATTAGGGAACTTAAACTTACAAAAGTTAATCTCGTCGAGGCTTTGTTGAATATTCTTGTCATTCGGATTCGTCGATAATGAGTATGTGAGCTTTAACTTCAATGACGATGTAGTGGCGTACGACATTTACTATTGTAACAAATGGACATGAGAAAAATCTCCTTATAGTTATGTGGTTCACCACCTGATTACAAAAACTTAGACTATTACAACATTCTATTTTAGAGTACATCAGCCAGTCCGGGTATCGAATCCACAGGAAATGTTTCTAGACTTTAATCGAATTAATATTTTAGGGTTAAAAGTGTAAAAGATGAGAAATTAAAAAAATATATAAATCTAGGCAAGTGTTTAAACTACGATTAACAAAAGGAAGAAAAATGATAGATTGAGACTAATATTCCTCACCTATGATTAATACGTATAAATGGTCACATGGGAAGGCAAGTTTATTAAGATTAAATATCATTTTCATAATTAATTAAATCTAAAGTTGTCTCTCCCTAAATTTTCATAAAAACTTAATTGATTTTGGGGTCAATAAATATACCTAAGATTACACACGCAAGGTCGTAAATACGGCATTTACATGATATACATCAATCTCCTAGGCATAAAATCAAGAACAACTTAACCCATTTAAACTAATAAAACCCATCACCAAAGAAAAGCAACCCATTAACCCAAGGTGATTTCAACCAATCTCAACCTAAAATAAGCTAGCTATAAAGCATGGTAATTGACATGTATTTAAATGAAAGCAAGTAATAAATGAAAGTAACTAAGTTACAAGGCAAGAAATGAACAAATACAACTTAAATAAGTGGAGAAGATGATGAATAGCGCTTACAATACTTAAATAGGTGCAAACCCTAGGAAGAGAAGCATCACCCAATAATCATCTCTCTCTAAACTAAAAACTATCTAAAATACAAGAAATAAAATGTTTGTATCATTGTTATAACAAAACCCACTTATACAATAATTTGTAAAAGAAATAAAGGGACAAGAAAGTAAAAGGAAATAACTTACGAGATTCTAAAGGGGCCGGTCGACCGGGGATAGTGAAAAATCCCCCTTCCTTCCTTCTTGGGCAAATGATAAAAGGCCGATCGATCGCGTCCTGGGGGACGGTTGACCAGTGCTCTAATTTCTTGGTTTCTTGGTTCATCATGAGGAGGAAAAAGTCCTTTACGGAATTCGCTCTAACTTCTTCATTCGGATTCGAAACGACATGTCGTTTACGGCCACACAAAGCTAACTCAATGAACAACGTTCTATGGAACTTCACTGACCGAATGTGAAGTATGAAATGACTAAAATTCCATTGAAGTTGAGTCAGATGATGAAACTTCCTCGAAAAGAAGCCAATCCACACTATAAGCATTCCTATACATACGAAAGGTCAATTATACCTTGTAGAGCATATAAACATACATAATAGAGGTTGTCTGGTTAACAAGCATAAATATATGCATTAAGGAACACAAAAGTGTAAGAATTCATGAAGATAACGAGTGCGCGTATGCAATACTCGGACATTGGTAGTCCCTAGTGATGAAACAAAACAAAACTGGTTCGAAAGATCACGATACAAAATGTATATAAGCATAAAATATATAAATACCAGTTTTGCTGGCGAACGATTTCATTTAGCATATGCAATAAGCCGTTAAGTGATGTCTCGTGAGGGTTTTCCGGAATGAAACCCACAAACATCAAAGTTCCCCAAAAATTCTATGCCTAACAATAATGTGACAATCCTTAAAATAACAAAAAAGATTTCAAATATGTTATTAGCAAAGTGAATGAATTCACACAAAAGTCCATAGTTAATAACATTATGGAATGAACTTCGTAGAATTGAAACCTTAAGATGTGGGAGGGGGAGCGAGCACATGCAAAGTATGATTTGGCAAAACTTTTATAAACCAGATAAGAATTAAAGTGTGCGTAAGTCAATCCTCACCGGTGTATGCACTCAAAAAATGAAATTACTATGAAAGGGAGGTAACATGCACAAGACATGCGAGCATAAAGCGTAAATATCAATGGAAACTAGGTCTCGCACATGTCATTAATGAATAATTATATATATAAAATAAAAACTTGTAATCTCAATGAAAGATACCACCATTAAAGAGGTGGAATGCATTTTCAAAGATATTCGTGATTATTAAAACTTTTGAATTGCATTCACCATAGGATTACATAATACTTTTAGGGGGTTATAATGTAGTTTTGGGGTTAGGGTTATGAAACGAATGGAATATGTACATATTTAAAGGTGTTCGGGGATGAAACACTTGGGATAATGGAAAATATGTGGGCAATTTCAAAATTGGAAAATGATTCCATAACAAGCATTGAATATGAAATGAGAGAATGACAAAGATTATTGAACAATATGTACATAAATGAAAATACTTTCTCTTTCTTTTTTTTTTCCTTCCTTTTCTCACTTTCTTCTTTTGTTTTCTCTTTCTGTCCTTTTGTTTTTCACTTCTTTTTATTTTCTTTCACGCTCTCACATGTTTTATTGCAACCACATGGCAAGAACATCATTCAATCCCAAGTATCATTCCAAACAAATGAATGGAAGGTGATATATATAGTTTATAACTCCAATATGGAGTTGGTTATGGGAATTTTGGTTTTGAAATGAAAGGCTATATTAAGGCTCAAAGGGGTTGACGAGGGAAAACATTTAAGGTGAGGTCGAGGTCAATATGGGTGATATAGTAAAGAGGGCCTATGATCATTTTATGCAATTTTCAAATCAAAACAACTTTTAAAATCATGCTCAAGTAACACATTTCAAAATATGAACTCAAATAATGAACAATTTAATGAAAGAATAGTGAGATTACCAATGACTGTAACATTTTCAAGGAGGAAAGAGTAATTTATAACACTCACAAACGAAGAAAAGTGCAAGCCTCACTAGGTGTGAGTATATACAATGCAATAAAAGATTACCAAATTCTAAAGACCTTAAACCAAATCAATAAAACGAGAAAAGCGCATGTGCTCATGGCTTTAGAGTTTAAATCATTAAGTTTTTCATAATATCAATAATTTGATAACTAAAGTCTAATAACTTCTAAAATCGAGAACATGCATCATTGAATTTATCTATTGGATTT
This sequence comes from Sambucus nigra, assembly GCA_949130495.1. Lineage (NCBI taxonomy): Eukaryota > Viridiplantae > Streptophyta > Magnoliopsida > Dipsacales > Adoxaceae > Sambucus > Sambucus nigra. Next base: position 76,745,170 of record OX422213.1, read on the forward strand.
GACATTTATCAAAATTGATCATTGGAAACAAAGGGAAAAATGGCCAACAATGGAGAAAAAAGAAAGAAAATCTTTTTGAAAATTTTAAATTTATAAGAAACGCATGCTTGGAAAAACATATAATCAAATCAAAGAAACTATCAAAGAATGAATAGAATATCCCACACCCCTTAACTGAAAACCTTGCATTGTCCTCAATATAAATTAAGAACCAGTTAAAGAGAGGAAAAAAGAGCGATCTTATGAAAGTAGAAATCTAATGATTTTACAAAACATGTTAGCAACAAAAATAACAAAAAAAAATAACAAAAACATAACTAATTACACTAGACAAAAACTAAAAAAAAATTAACTTAATATGATTTGACTTTGAGAGAAAATTGGTGTACCCTCATTTTCATGCATACCTTCCGAAAAATAGGAATTCCGTTCAAACAAAAGAAGATATGTGTAAGGCGGAAGAAATGAAGAATCACCAATTAAAATTTTAGGGGGATAGGGGGAGTGGATTGAACGGGTGACAAAGACACATGGGATCCAAAAAAAAAATCCTCCCAAAGGTTTTAAAATTGGAATAGGAGGTGGCACACAAGGAGGCAAAATTGCCTTCATGGAAAGCAACTCAAGCAAGTAATCCTCATCGGTGAAAGGGGTAAAATTTTTAAAGTTTTGAATCGTATCATTAGATACTTGTAACAGTTTGACAATATAGAATAACGATGGGGGTGAAATAAATTCAAATTGAAGAAATGACTCATCATCGCTAGAAGATTGAATTTCGAAGGAAATAAGATCATTTTCAATGAAACTTTCTTCTTTGGTTACCAAAGAAGAAACCATTTCATTACAAATGGACACTACGTCCATTTCATCCTCACTTTCATTCTCTATTATACCATGGGTAAATTGAAGAATGGTTTATTCCAAAGTAGGCAAAAATTCCTCATTTGGTTCAAAACATTCCTCAACTTCAAAAGTATCGGAAGAAAGATCATCGTTGGATTCGAATAATGCATCCGTCTCTTTCTCCCAACAACTATTTTCTCCCCGATAATGATTTTTAAGTTTCTCATTTTCAAGAAGGCGCAAGCCCTTATGCAATGTCAGAGGTGGATGCACGAATTCTTTAAAATGAGAAGTTTGGAAACTATCCTCGGAACTACTATCAAAATCATTATCTTAAGAATTTTGTAAGCTATTGAAAATCGTTTCAACAATCTTATCATAATGACCTTGTGGCCCAAAATCAGAATGATCATTCTCAAAATTCTCATAATCCAGAACTTGATTTTTGTAATACTCACCCAAACATGTGTTAGATGTGTTAGGGGTTTTGAGAATCATCGTTACGATTACCGAAAAAAATAGAATAAGACATGCTTACCCCCCAAAATTTCTCAAGATAATGATTTCAACAAAGTTATGCGTGTCTAATAAATTTAAGCATTTCTTAACGCACAAATGTATAAGTCCTATAAAACTAGTTAACAAAGAATACAATAAAAAGAAAACATATTACGAAATACTAAAACAATAAAATTCTAAAAGAAACACTCCCCTGCAACAGTGCCATTTTGATCGAAGGCGAATCGTGTGTTTGTATAAGGACATTGTCGTTATGTGATTCACCGCCTTAATACAAAAACCTAGGCAATTACTACACTCTATATGAGAGTACAGCGACCATTTCGGGTATCGAATCCACAGGGAATGTTGCTAGACTTTAATCAAATTAACATTTAAAGAATAAAAGTGTAAAAGATGAGAAATAAAATAAAAGATAAATCTGGGTATCTGTTTAAACACGATTAACAAAAGGAATAAAAATGATAGATTAAGACTAATATCCTTCACCTTGGATTAATACGTACAAATGGTCACATGGGAAGACAAATCTATCAAGATTAAATCTCATTTTCATAATTAATTAAATCTAGAGTTATCACCCCCTAAATTATCATAAAATATGAATTGATTTTGGCGTCAACAAATATCCTCGAGATTACACATGCAAGGTTGTAAATTTGGCGCATACAAGATATGCACTGTCAAATTTCCTAGCAATAAAATCAAGGACAACTTAACCCACTTAAACTCATTAAACCCATCACCAAAGCACAGCAACCCATTAACCCAAGGTGAGTTCAATCTATCTAAACTTAAAATAAGTTAGCTACAGAGCATGGTAAATGATATGTATTTAAATGAAAGAAAATAATAAATGAAAGCTACTAGCTACAAAACAAGAAATGAACAAATACAAGTTAAATAAATAGAGAAGATGATGAGTAGTGCTTACAATACCCAAATCGGTGCAAACCTTAGGAAGAGAATCTCCACCAAACAATACTATCAACCTGACCTAAAAAACATCTCAAATATAAGAAATAAAATATATGTATCATTGTTACAACAAAACCCCAGTTATATACTAAGTGGTAAAGGAAATAAAGGGAAAAGAAAGTAAAAGGAAATAACTGCAAAGATTCTGATGGGCCCGGTCGATCGGGGCCAATGGGTCGATCAACCGAGGGTAATGAAAATCCCCCTGCCTTTCCTCATGGGAAAATGCTAAAAGGAAGGTCGACCGAGGCCTGGAGGCCGGTCAACTAGTGCTCTGTTTTCTTGGAATCTTGGTTCATTATGAGGAGGAAAAAGTCCTTTTACGGAATTGTCTCTGACTTCTTCTTCTAGACTTAAAACGGCTTGTCATTTATGGTCACGCGAATCTAACACAATGAACTATGCTTTCATGGAATTACATTGAGCTGGAGATGAAGTATGAAATGACTAAAATGCCCTTGAAGTTGAGTCATACGATGAAACTTCCTTGAAAAGAAACCAATACACACTATAAGCATTACCATACCTACAAAAGCTAAATTATACCTCGCTAAGCATATAAATATACATAATAGAGGTTGTCTGGTTAATAAGGATAAATATAAGCATGGAGGAACACAAAAGTGCTAGAATGCAAGAAGATAACGGGTGCGAGTATGAAATTTTCACGATGTATCACTCTCCATATCTCTTACTCCTCATACATTAGATGGTGATGAACTCAATATTTCCACGTGTAATGATCATCGGCTTTGGGCTATCTCTCTCTGTCTCTCTCTCATTCATACTGGGAGGCCAGGATATCAGGATGCTCAAATCACAGGTTCTTTTGTATGGCGACTGGCAGACATGGAACTCCCATTATTTTTCAAGGGACCTATTTTTCAAGGGACAAATGTGTTTGAAGTAGTGGATGAGTGCGGACCAATGTTGGTTTTCAAAATCGTGAGGGAAAATAGTTGCGCCTTAGAAGTGGATCCTCCCCATCCAATGGATTAAATTGGTACTATGAATATGACATGCGTAGTTTCTTGAAGGGACTCATCGTACATCTCTTCCCATTCGTTCGAGGGACCTATTTTCTCCAAAGAATGAGTACGAAGCCCTGGCTCTTTTGAGAGCATAAACTCTATGACTCGGACTAAGTACGGGTTGTAGTAATTGGTGTGCGGGAAGTGTATGGCCATGTTGAAAAATGTTATATGATTAATGGTGGGCTTTGTTTTAGCAATGATACGTAGGGAGAGCAATGGCATGACCAAAGGTGTGGCTATTTGGAAGTGGGAATGTGTCCTCATCCTCGGTTTGTGATGATTGAGGATTATCAGGGTGGAAGGGTTGGTGTTTGGGAAGGGAGTGTCTAATAAGGCATTGCTGCGGGGTGGGGATGATATGATATGGGTTGTTAGTAACATTGGACTTTGGTGGGATGAGGCTTTCGACATCAGTGAGGTATTGGATGATAAATCTCAAGGCCTAGCAGTTATTTATAATGCGATCGGGTCTATAATGGAACTCGCAACGTGAGTCAGACTGCTAGTTTTTATCTGGGAAGGTGGGGGTGTTCTGGGGTTGAGAGGCCTCAGGATACCACCCAACTTCAAGACGGTGAAGAGCCGACTGAGGGAGGCCTTAAGGTTGATGATGTGCCTTTATTGAGACCAAAACTATTTAAGAGGGGGCTCGACTTAATAGTTTTTTTGGAAAGGATCTCGTTTTAAAGGGTGCGGCGGTGGCTACCATAGCATGGGGAGTGTTGGTAACCGGGTGTGGTCCCTATTGTGGATTGACCACAAGAGTAGTGATATGAGATGTGGAAGCTCCCGATGATTTCTCATAAGCAGAGAATTGATTTGTAGCTCAATGTGGGTCCTTAGTAGATTTGGCAGCTTTGGTGGCCAAACTTTCCTCGATCTTACATTTAATGTGGTTGTGGGTTTGGAAATCTAGTATTCAGTTAAGCCCGAGTTCATTTTATACTTTCCTCTGGAGGTTCCTAATCATGATCTCTATTTGATCATTTTCTAATGGAATATTAACCATATGACAAGTTTTTTATCTCTAGTAAATGACAAAAGTGTAAACTTCGTCTCCCTCCTCTTGCTTCAAAATTTCTAAAATTACGTGTGATGCCAAGCTCTTCATTTTATTCGTACTACTTGAGAAAAGAATGACATACATCATCCCATATTTTGGTGGTCCCTTCAGGTTTCATACCTATATACCAGGTAAAGGGATCCATCGAAGATATTGGGAAAAATATCATCTCTAGAACTCTTATGCCTATGTCTCAAACCTGCATCTAAAAGTGGTAGTTGGATAAATTGGGGGGGGGGGGGGGGGTGAGGGGCGGAGAGCCCAGTCCTTTATATGTTTTGAAGATTGTCATCTTAAATTTGTTCGGTAATCGGGATTCGGGATAAAAATCCATATTTTTTATGTTTGTAATCTCATCCGGAATGTGCATCTTGCTAGTGGCTTCCCAGAGGAGATGCAGTTTAGACTGGACCTGCATTGTCTCCTTGTTCGGAGATGGGGGAAAAACCTCGACTAATGGTGAAAGACCTACGGATTGAGCTCATGGGGGCCTTGGAATGCGGTGTTTTGGTACTTCGGGTATTGATAGTATGGTTCAAAGTATCCATACAGGGCAAAATGGTACTTCAAAGTGGGGGTGCGACTGTCAGCTGGAGGAGCCGGTGCTGGAACTAGTGAGGGGGGATTCTGATTCGATCGTAGAAGTGGGATCTTACAGGCAAACTTCTGCTCGACCCAGTGACTTGATTTCAGACTGCATAATATTTTGAGAGGCGGTGATATTCTCGAGTTGTCTTAAAACCTAGTCCACTGTGGATAGAGCTAGATATTCTTTTATAGAAATGGAACATACGACAGTGCAGACTTGAGAATAGTGGGTGGGAATCGCGTTGATGAAAACTAAACGTCCGCATGGAGTGCAACCTTGGGTTTTCAGGGTAAGAACTTAGTGTGAATTCTCTGATGATAATGATAATTACAGAAAAATTTGGGGCACTTTCATTTAGGATTTTGTAGACAAAAGGATAATACGTAGGGGTTAAAGGACTCACTTATGTATGATTTTTTTGATGCAATTCTTTTATTTGTTTCTAACCATATATAGACGATATTTTTTTTTTTGTTTTGTTTGGTAGTATCTTCAAAATCGAAGGACTGAACATAGTCCCATTGGATTAAGTAAACATGGGTAAGCCTTAATTTTTCGTACGAGGAGCGATGAATTAATAAACTGTGGTCTAATATTCCCTCGAAATAAAATATGGGTGGGGGATTCCAATGTTGTAAAGGAATTTTGATTTGGCAATGACTTATAAATTCATACTATTTATCTTCAATTAAAAATAGGAAGACATTCATCCTGGATTCCGAGGGGTTTGGACCAGCATCCGGTCATTTAATAATTTTTGTCAAAGTCATTCGACCGTAAGCATCTGCTCTTTTTTTGAAATCAGGTGTGTTCCTAGAGCTTTATCAATATGCAAAAGGACGATATAACTCAGTGATCAGTGGATCACCTTTCATTTCCATGGATCATGATATACCAAGCTACTTGTACTGAATAACCTTTAGGTGCATGTGAAACCACTTTACCTTAGTACTGAAAACTATAAAAGATAATTTAATATACCCCAGTACTGAAAAACTTTAAACGTTCCCTGTCACCAAGACTTTGGGATCGAGAGAGAAATTTCCTAATATACCAAACGGATGGGCAAAGAGAGTGAGAATGTTCAGCAGCAACTAGCCTTTTGGGTGCCTTCTTTTAGCCTCGAGGGTATTGGGTTTAAAAAATATGAAAATCAAGACTATGCAGTGCATGATTCAAACGCATAATTTTTATTTTTACATACTTTGATGTTTATTTTATCGCGAGGTACTTCGTGTGTACCTATAAATTTAGAAGAAGGTACAATGTTGTAAATGGGTATCTAAGCACACATCTACATTTTAAGGGACTCTAAAACTAAGGCTGCTAAAAAAATTCTAAAATCTATGTAATGTAGTCATGTGGGGGAGCGATATTAAGCATAGTAGGAAAGAAGCATAAGGATAATTCGGTTCTCTTGATTTATCCCTAGCGGATTCGCCATTGTGCATTATGGGTCCCGAGTGGTAATGCACTGGGGGGGGGGGGGGGGATTGCCGCAGTGGACGTGAGAGTGCTTGTATCTCGTTCCCCCCAGGTCGAGTAATCAGTTTGGTTGGTTCAATGATTTTCCGTAGCAAGCTGTTTGACACCATATTCATTTTTTTGTCCCTTTCCCTTGGTTTAGGCCTAAGCCTAAGTATATTCCCTTGCGACCGTTATTCAGAATCGAAAGTTTGTTAGTAAAAAGAAACAAAAGATTCGAGTTATCCCTTTCGGGATTATCCTAAGGCAGGTTTAGGCCTACAATTGATCCATAGATTCTTATTGTGGGGTTCAGGAACTGGGTTACGAGTGGGAAAGGTGTTATGCACCCCACTTGTTCTTTGTTCTTCCTCAACTATATGCTAATTATCGTTATTAACATTATGTGATTACTTTTAGTTTATTTCAGAACATGCTTAAAGACTTTAGTTTGAGAATCCCTCAAAACGTAGTTAGATGTTTAGGTATGAAAATGGTATTAGTGAGAGGTGTATGAACTTGACTTAAATTGGGCACATAAGAATGCTTTTGTATAACTATATACTCGTATAACAGGTGGCTGTTAATGTATAAGTAAGGGTGCAAGGAAGCTCGACTTGTATGATAGGTGGTCGCCAATGTATATAAGGGTGTGAAAAAGCTTGTCTTAGGTAATGTGTGGTCGTTAATGTGTATGTAAATGTGTGTGCAAAAATTAGCGGCTTGAGATAGTTTGATATATCATTCAAGTTTTGAGTAAAGATAGAAAGGTAAAAGGTAAAAGAAGGATGCCTCTCTGTTGTGGCAAAATATTGAGGGATATATTATCAAGGATGTGCTCACAAGATGGACTCAGTGTTGCGCCTACTTACTCATGTATCTATGAGATCAAATCCTATGTAGTTTGGTTATGATTAATGTATGCATGTTTGAACGTTTGTATGTGCGTGAGAAGTCATATCTTGAGATAGTTTGATGTATCATTTGAGTCAAAAGAGATAATGGATGAGGGTGAGAGATGGATGTGTCTCGGTGGGGATAATATATCAAAAGACATATTGTCTAGGCTTGTGCCTGTGAGATGGACTCGATTGTGCGAGTGTACTCGTGTAGCCATGACATTAAAGCCAACATTGTTCGATTTTGCACGTGTTCCAATATGATGTGTGTGTAAGTGTATAAATTGGCTTGAGAGGGGGATAAGTTATTTGTGGGGCATAGGGTAGCTTCGGTGGGGGTTTAGGATGGGAGTCAACCTGAAGTCGTAGATAACGACATTCATCAGCATTGTGTGATCACTAACTCAAAGGTGTTTTTTAGACCTTAGAACTAGTTTGGAGGCATAAAGGGAAGTTGTGTAAAAGATGTAATATTTTAAGGTTAAGAAACCGAGTAAAACACACCTTGGGGTTGGAGTGGACCAAAACTCACAGTGGCCATCCTCCCGATCCTCACGATAGGAGAGACGGAGAAGAAGGGGTGTCCCTTCCACTCGAGAGAATCTTGTTCTCGTGCATCCCTCTCGGGAGCGCTTCGACCGGCGTCGGTGATAAGGTGAAATATGTAGAGAGACGGAGTCTCGCCATTCTATTTTACTCAAAATAGACAAAAGAAAAGGGAGCCATCCCGAAGGACAACAGCCAAAGACATACTGATTCATACGAACCCAAAATGATTCGAAAAGGATCCGGAGGCTAAGTTGAGAAATGGGAAGGTGTTAGGCACCCATTCCGCACTTATGGTCTCTCATGGGTTATTGTTATTTTTCTTTATTTTCCCGTGATATGTGTGCATGTGTATATGTAGTGGAGATAGGAATCATCAACTTATATCATGGAAGAGATAAAGCGAGTCATCCGTAGGAATGTTCCTAAAAGTAATATTAGAAAATAGGATTTATGCGATTATCCTAGCATTGATCATTATAAGGGAATGATAACGCATGCAGGATAATACACCACTAAGAACAAATATATGTATATAGAGAGTCTAAGAGAGTTAAGTTTAAAGAAAATAGAAAAAAGTAGGAAAATGACTCGAGTCTCGGGGTTTTACCCCGAGATGCCTACGTAACCTATAGAGGCATCAAAGTCCACGTAGTTCATATGCAAAGTGCGGGGTGGGATTTATCCCATAAATCCAACTGGGGACTTATCTTATATGTGTGGGTGTGTAAAAAAGTATTTTACTTGTGAGAAAAGTGTGAGAATCCCCGTTTTAAATTTATGAGCAAACCCTCTTTTCCTTATTTTTTTTGGATTTTATTTATATAAAAATAAGAGATGTGCAATAATACTAAATAAAAAATTATATTAGCATATGTGAGATGAGAGCATAAAGGTGCTATGTAATAAAACAAATTAATGCGAATTTGGGAGAATTTAAAGAGAGTTGAAAAGGTTGGACCTTCTTAGAGATCTTGAGCTTGATCTTGAATGTTAGAGAGAAGCCATTGCACTTGAGTGATGATGAAGGATACTTAATTCACCAAGTTTTATGAAAAAGGTAATGAAAGGTGAAGGTTGGAAAGGTGTTTGGATGTGGAAATCACGCTGACTCCGAGAGGGGTTTTCTGAGCTCGCTGAGAGTGATGGGTTTTCAGATCTTGTCTTGAAATGAGGCCAGGCCCTCCTTTTCATAGGCCCAGGGCATTTCTGATTGGAATAGCCCTGGTCCTGCCAATCGGCAGGTGTGTTTGGGCACACTGCCAATAGGCAGGGTTTGGAACCTGCCGTTTGGCAGTCTCTTTTACATTCCTTCAAAAAATTAGTCATAGAGTGCAAATTATAGATCCGAATTGCGCACAGGGTGAACTGTTAGAAAGTTACATCAGAGTCCTTCGAAAGTCTTTTGGACTGATCCCGAGTCTGGGAGTTGACTTTGGGTCAAATGTATCTCGGAAGCGTTCATCGATCCTTTGGACGGGGAATTATCGGACGCAAATGGATCGTTCGTTCGCATGGTAAGTCATAATCACGCACGGGGTGAGTCGTTGGAAAGGTCAGGAATATACCTCCATATTCCAAAGATCTTGACTCAATTTGGGGAGTTGACTTTGGTCAACCGGGGCCTGGAAGCGTTTGGTGACCTTTTGAAGTAAAACGGATCATTCGTCCGTACCGTAAGTCAGAATTGTACCCGGAGTGGACCATTGGAAATGGGTTTCAGTGCCCTTCGAAGATTCATTCAGTATTGATCGAGCTAAAGACTTAATTTTGGTCAAACGGAGCATGGGAGCATCCGATAGCCTTCTGATCAAGTTTTGGGGAAAAACAGATCGTTCGTCCGCACTGTAAGTCAAAATCGCGCACGGGATGGACCGTTGGAAAGGGGTTTCAGTGCCCTTCTAAGATTCATTCAGTCTCGATTGAGCTGGAGAGTTTGAATTTTGGTCAAATAGAGCCTGGGAGTGCCCGATGGCCTTTAAGTCAGTACCCGGGGTATGACTTAGGTTTGTAGTGATGAGGGAAGGTTCTAGGGACCTATGGAGAGGTTAGGGGGTGTTAGAATGGGGTGTCTACAGTCACCGATAAAAATCTTTGTATCCCTTATTGACATGAATGAAATCTAGGAGGTTTCATAAGCTTCGGCTTGGTTTGAGGTGATGGACAAAGGGGGTTGGACTAGAGAGGGAGTCATCCCTAAGAAATAATATGGTGAGAGACGTATTATGAAGCTTGCTTTTCACGAGTTTAGTTCGGCATAACACTTACATACCCATGGAAACTTGGGATCAAAGCCAGCATAGTTCCAACAAACAGGACATATTTACGGATGTAGGCGATGGGATACCGGGTATATAATATCTAACATTATGGTATTTATCAATCCTAGTCCATTATTTAGCATTTTTGTTTTGTTGGATTAATATATTTATATGTTAAAAATAAGTGAATTAAATTCCTATGCATGACAAGTATTTGCAGGAAAAACACATATTTGGGGATGCCGACGTTAAGACACGCTTTGTTCGCTTGGAGAAGAGATGAGAGTAGTACGATTTTAAACTTTCGACGGGGCTCACTAACCCTTTTCGGAGAACAATTTTAAAAAGTATGTTTTCATGTTTGTATTTAGGTGTGACATTTGATTAGCATTTATTTAACACATGAGAATGTCATTTCAATATACAAAGGTGATGGGTTAAAACACAAGGCTTTAGATTATAAACTTTGTAAATTGTATACCCAATTACCTAAATGGAGTAGGGCTAAATGAAATAAACAAATATGCACAGTTTATCATATTATATATAGGGTATAGACCCGAGATTTGTACAGAGTCTTTTTTACCCTTATAGCGTAATCTGAATTTTTCCTGGGGGAGTGCCCCTTGTGAGGTGGAGTTGTTAAGTCGGGCAGAGCTTTGCTTGGAAGCACTAAATTTTACAAGGTGTGTGCAGAATTTTTCTTTTATTTAGGAAACGACTTTTCATAAGTACGAACTTCACTAGGGGAAGCGACTTTTCAAAAGTACGAACCTTCCTCAGGCAAGAAGGAAAGTTCTGAGATAATTACCTTACCAATAATTACCTTACCTTCTCCAGGCAAGAAGGATTCCCTAATGGTACCTTCATAACCAAAATAATGACCTAGGTTGTGCTGGTAAGAACTACCATAAAGTCCTGAGATAACTCATTCTCTGTGCAAAGTCAACCCCACTTCTCCTTCCAAATTGTCGAAAGTGTAACTATCGGCCTGTGGTTCACCTTCCCAGGGTGATACTGAATATCAAAGTGGTAATCTTTCAAGAACTCAAGCCATCTATATTTACTCATGTTTAACTCCTTCTGCATGAACAAGTACTGCAAACTCTTATGGTTCGTGAAAAAATGGAATCACTCCACCAAAAGAGAGTTTCTCAAAATCCAAAGAGAATAAACAACTGCTATAAACTCCAGATCATGGGTGGGGTAGTTCCTATCGTGATGCTTAAGCTTTAGTGAAGCATGATTTATCATTATAAATCATGCTTCACTAAACGATCATTCACCTGCTACAAATGATTCGACATGTCACTACTTACCAGAATAAAGGAATTTCGTCCTTGGAATTCACTACTTACCAGAATATAAAAGTTCCAGATACCTCTCTCACATGTCATCCTCTCTCCCACGTTGACTTGTCCTTGTTGTGGTTCCCCCACTGGACATACACAAGAGGAATCACCTTAGTGCAAATTTTTTGCTCTATCCGATCCAAAATGGCAATTGGCTTCTCCTCATAACTCACATCCGGTTGAAGCTATATCTTACCGAGATCAATGTGCTAATATGATAAAGCATCTTAAAGGAACCTCTGTAATATCGAGATGTGGAAAAAATCATTCACCTGCTACAAATGATTCGACAAGGCTAAACGATACGCGACTGGTCCGATAGGATCGATTATAATGAATGGTTCCACATATCGAGGAGCTAAATTTCCCTTTTTCCTGAAGCGCATCACTCCCTTTATAGGAGAGACCCTAAGTAATACTTGAGCTCAAATAGAAAATCTACGTGCCTCATATCCACATCTACATGATTCTTCTACTGATTCTAGATAGTCTGAATTATCTCTCTAGTCATCTCCACCTTCTCTGAGGTATCCTGAACAAACTCGAATAAGAGAAGCTTATTCTCCCCCACCTATAGACAACAAATGGGTGAACGACAAGGTCACCCATACAAATATTCAAATGGAACCATGACAATACTGAAATGATAATGGTTAATGTAATCAAACTTTATCAATGGAAAATATTGCTCCCAATTGACCTTGAAGTCCAAAACGGACATCTGTAACATGTCCACCAATATCTGGTGCACCCTCTCCGTCTAACCATCTGTCTATGGGTGATACGAGGGACTCAACCTCAAATTTATCCATCCAAAAGTAGGACATAAGCTTCTTGTCCTTATTTTTATATGATGTTGAGTGGTAAACTGTGCAAGTTCGCAATCTCAGCCATGAAAATTCTAGCGTACTGCTCCGAAGTAAAATTTGTTCGAAATAGAAAAAAGTGAGCTACATTAGTCAGACATTCCACGATCACCCAAATGAAATCGTGTCCCACCTACAATGTAGGAAACCCTATAATGAAGTTCATAAAAATAATCTCCCATTTTCACAACGGAATATCAAGAGCCTGTAGAACCCCCGTTTATATATTTGATGATCTACCTTCACCATCTGGTAGGTAACACGCTTGGAGACAAACACGGTGATGTCCTTCTTCATGCTTGTCCATCAATATTGAACCCTCGTATTATAATACATCTTATCCTCATTGGGATGCATCGCAAATTGCGACCCAAGAGCTTCAATTATCACTACCTGTCGTAAGTCCTCATCCTAGAGAACCACTAGTTTATCGTGGAACTGAAAACCCTATTCAGATTCAATCGAGTACGATTATTCTCCCTCCACCAATAATTACCTTACCTTCTCCAGGCAAGAAGGATTCCCTAATGGTACCTTCATAACCAAAATAATGACCTAGGTTGTGCTGGTAAGAACTACCATAAAGTCCTGAGATAACTCATTCTCTGTGCAAAGTCAACCCCACTTCTCCTTCCAAATTGTCGAAAGTGTAACTATCGGACTGTGGTTCACCTTCCCAGGGTGATACTGAATATCAAAGTGGTAATCTTTCAAGAACTCAAGCCATCTATATTTCCTCATGTTTAACTCCTTCTGCATGAACAAGTACTGCAAACTCTTATGGTTCGTGAAAAAATGGAATCACTCCACCAAAAGAGAGTTTCTCAAAATCCAAAGAGAATAAACAACTGCTATAAACTCCAGATCATGGGTGGGGTAGTTCCTATCGTGATGCTTAAGCTTTAGTGAAGCATGATTTATCGACCTATCTTCCAACATCAATACACATCCAAGAAACTGTAATGTTGCATCAATATACATCATGTACCGCACCTTACCACAAGGTAAAGAGAACAATGGAGCTAAAGTTAAATTGATCTTCAACTCGTCGAAAGCTTGCTGGAAAACTGCCATTGCCATCACAAGATGTTTGAACTACCTTCAACCTTGTTCGGATGAAACTACATATCTTGTTCGAACGAAACTACACATCTCATTCTAATGAGACTGACACAAATCTCTTCTTCGTCCCAAAAATGTAAAAATAAAAGTAAACCTCGATTATGGAACACTAAACTTTTACCTAGCAATCCAAACTACTCTATAATCAAATCTAATCATGGGTTTATAATCCTAAATGACTTCTAGAATGATTTAAGATCTAAAACGTCAATTAAAGGTTTAATTCCCCAATGTGCAAAGATTTAGACCTAGTTCTTATTTTATAATGAATGTGGTTTAAGACACCTACAATTTCATATCCAAACCTCATATTAACATGGGTATCAACTTACATATGAAATCAAATCCTAAAAATATGAGTTATAATTACAAATTCACATATCAAAACTATCCAATTTAAGGTTTCTCCTCAAATGATTAAGTCTTTTAAATCTAAATTAATTAACATTAATCCCAATTAATGCATTATTAAGCATGATTAAGATAATAAGATTCAATCCTAAATATGCGTTCTAAATCCTTGAATTAAATATGTAACATAGTTGATAACATGCTACATATTACATATGTGATAAAGCAAGAGGTTTATTGTCTGACAGTATGAACGACGACTCTCTACACGTTTGATTCCTTATTCTTCTTCTCCGAAAGTTCCATAGGTTCTCCCAAAGGTCCAAAGCTGTTAGGCTTTAAATCTCTGATTTAAAATATGTGATTAATAAGGTATACACTCCTAATTAATCCTTAATTTCGTAGGCCCCTATTAGGCTTATTTTTGGGCCTCCAAATGTGCCCAAAATACTACCTAGAATAGTCTAAAATTTAGTTTAAGGGTATACCTTCCCCTCGGCCCAACTTAGAATATTAAAAACACAAAATCGGGCCTCCGTGTCACTTTAGAGTCTGCTCCAAATGGAAATAACCCATAGCCCACGATAATACCTCACAATGTAAAATAAAACACACACACACACACACACACACACACACACACATATATATATATATATATATATATATATATATATATATATATATATATATATATATATATATATATATATATATTGGAAGAATCCCAGATATTATTAGAGATAAAGATAGGGAAAAGCCTCCCATTAGTGGCTTACATCAGAAAATGATCTATGTGAGCTCCTATGAGTGATAAAGCCTCTATAATATCAATATAAAATCTACATTTTATGCCTAGAATAGGAAAATTTCTAAACACCATTTTAATCTCCCCACAAATCAGAATAAGTATCGATGATTCTTTCATTGGAACACCCTCATACATGCTTTTGTTTCTCATGCACCATAAATGCCAACAAATGTAAGCTGGTATAATTCGACATAAAATTCGTCTAGTCTTGTCTCCTTTAGAATTAATCCACCAATTCATTAAATTGCCACTAACGTTTGAAGAGATAAATTTTAGACCAAGAATATTGTAGAATCGATGCCAAATATTTTGTGCAATAGGACTACCCCAAAAAAGATGGTCTTTGTCGTCTTCACAGGCCACTATACAGCATCTACATTTCGAGGCAAGGGGTATATGAACTCTTTTGATGTTCTCGTCAATTCCGATTCCTTTATGGAGGAGCCTCCACGTGAAAACTGAATTTTTTGGGGAAATCCTCTTATCACAAATTAGAGAAAATGATCGTTGAATACAACCCTTATCTCTCACCAAGTGCCAAGCTGATTTAATTGAAAACTCTCCTTTCTTTGACAAAAGCCATTTTCTGGAATCAATTTCAAAATTTTCAAAAAATTCCTCCCAAATATTTTGCATTATCTTCCATACCTGAGAAGATGCAGAAATAGTTCATCTAAAACTGAGCTTCCAACTTTTTGTATTTGGCATGCATGAATCAGGACCATAAAGAATTAGAATTAAAAAAATTTCCACCATAAATTATGAGCATAAGTAAGAGCAAGATCAGTCATGAATCTGAGATTCAGGCTGCCTTCTTCCTTTGTAATGAAAATGTCCTTCCAGTTCACCCATTGGAATTTCGTCCCGTCTTCCTATTTTCCCCATAAAAAATGAGCTAGTAATCTATTGATGTAGTTGAGAACATTTACCGGAGGATTAATCGCCGCCAGAAGATGGAGATGCATAGATTTTGCCACTGATTTGATAAGATTAACCCTCCCCGCTTGAGATATACTTTGATGATTCCAGTAATTAAGCTTCTTAACCAGCTTGTCAATAAAATTAGAGAAGTATGATTTCTTTTTCCTGCCTGCAAATAGGGGGATCACAAATAAATAATCGAAACATTTCTGCATTTAAAACTGGTGACACTTTCCACTATTTTTTTTGTGCATTGTGATTCATTTCTCCACAGATATAATGAGGATTTTTTGCAGTTTACCACTTAACCCGAGTGTTTTTCATACTCTTTCAAAAATTCCATGAGATGCTTTAGGGATCGTCTATCACCATTTGCAAAGATAAGCATGTCATCTGCAAAAGAAAGACAAAAGATAATTGGGCAACCCCTAGTTAAAGCAAAATGAATCATTTTTCCATTTTCCATCATTTTTTGGATTCCACGATTTAGAACTTCCGAGGCTAACACAAATAAGGCCAGTGATAGAGGGTCTCCTTGTCTCACCCCATTTTTTGATTTAAAAAATCCACATGCCTTCCCGTTAACGACTATAGAGTACCAAAATTTTGAGATCAATCTCCAAATTAAGTCAATCACTGTTTCTAAGAAGCCAAAACTCCTAAGCGTTTTGATGATGAACATCCATGATATTCTATCGTACGCTTTCGACATATCCAGCTTAATGATAAGGTTTGATCCCTTCACTTTCTTTTTAAAAGATGACATCATCTCTTGAGCTAAAAGAACATTTTCTAATATTGACCGACCCTTGATAAAACTTGATTAAGTGGGAGAGATAATATTGGGTAAAATTTACCCAATTCTTTTCGCAAAAATTTTTGAAATAATTTTAGAATAAAAGTTACAAAGATTGATAGGCTCAAGATCGCCACACGATTTAGGATTGTCAATTTTCGGAATTAATACCACGCTAGTTGAGGTCCAACTAACTGGTAGTTCTTCTCCAACAAAAAACGATCCTATAGCCATGTGTAGATTAGATTTTATAATATTCTAGCAAACAGTAAAAAAAATACCATTAAATCCATCTGGACATGCTGCCCTATCTGTTCATGTCGCCAATTGCCTCGTGAATTTCCTGTAGAGAAGAGATGTTGATGATCAGCTCATTGTCTTTTGGTTGCACTATATTGGGAATGCATTCCCAGATATCTTCGGACCCATGGTTATTAACTCGACAGTTACTCGAACGTTACTGGCTCGGATTACCTGAGTAGATTCTAGGGTAACGCGGCTGCACAGCTGAACCTGGGTGTGTAAGTGCTTCCATGTCAGCTTGCTAATGCAGTCCCGAATTGCTGTGATTGTTTCTATTGTTAACAAATGTGTTGTCCGAACTAAGGACTTGCTGGAGCGACCTCACAATTTTATGCTCGACCTCTTGATCATCCGTTATCCACTTCCCTTGGTCATTCAGAATTCTGGATATGTTGAGATTGTCCCTCTTCTTCCTCATGACTGCATGAAATAACTTCGTTTTCGCATCCCCTTCTTTGTCCCATCTTGTTCTAGAATTTTTCTTCCAGTATTCTTCTTCTCTATTTAGAGATGTTAAGTATTCTGCTTGGGTTTTATGGAATTTAATCATATTTTCTAAAGAAGGATTCGCATCAAATTCCATCTCGACTTCCAACATATCATCTTCTGCCTTTCTAGCCATTTGAAAAATATCTCCGAATTTACTTCTCGACCAAATTTTGAGAAAAGATTTTACCCTTTTAAGTTTCTCCGCAAAAAACATTTAAGGGTCTGCCCTTAACATCATGATTCCAAGCTTATTCCACCACCTTAAAGAATTCTTCATTTTTATGCCAGAACGACACATATTTGAAAGGTTTGGAACAGGGGATGTTTTCATCTTTAATTCTGAGTAGATTTGGACTATGATCAAATTTTGTCCTAATGTTCCACCGAGCTTATAAAATTCCCATTCATTTATTCGGTATTACCCAACACTCTATCAAGCCAATACCATATACGAGCGTTACCTTCGCGATTATTACACCATGTAAACCGGGAACCTTTGAAATTAATTTCTTGCAACCTAACATTTAAAAGCGTCAAGTTGAAGTCCATCACCCCTTCCCAGTTGATTTCGTTCCCACCAATTTTTTCTTCATTCGAAGCCACAATATTAAAGTCTCCTCCAACTACCCATTTCATATCTCCCATATTTGATAAATATTCGAGATAATCCCACAATGACATTCTTTCAATTTTATTGCATTTCGCATAAACTGCCGTGAAAAGGATCAGATTGGCAAAAAAACTATTAGATAACCAAAGAGAAAGTGATTGAGACCCGTCATAAGATAAAGTCACTTTCCAATTATTTTTCCAAAAGATCCAAATTTTATTATTGCTATTGGCCAAGCCACCCTCAAATTTTAACTTCCTACGCACCTCTTCAAGTTTATTTCCTTCAATTTTTGGTTCTAATAAAGCCACAATGGAAATCGAATGTATGCGAATTAATCTTTTAAGTCTTCGAATTGAGGTACCATTTCCCACACCTTTAATATTCCAAAAAAGGCCTTGGATCATTGATAAACTGCAAAGATTAAAGTTTTAGAATTCTTACCTCCAGATCGGGTTTGAATTTTAGTAGCATTCATGGCTGCATAATTCTTTCTTGGCCTTCTCTTTCTTACTACTGTAAACTCTTCTTCGTTCTCTACTGTTTCTTCCACCAACATTTTCTTGTCAAGTCTTGGAAATTTTTTAGAAATGCCTTTTGAAAAGGATTCCCAATCATCATTTACCTCTCTCACCAAGTGAGTTTTCGAATCTGAGGCATATAGATGTCTCCATTCTTTCGCAATGTTCCTCTTAGTTGATATTCTTAGTTCCCTGGGAGATAAGAAAATATTTTTCATGGTTGTGGGGTCCATAATAACTTTTATAAATTTTAGAATATTAGCCATATCAAAATCCCAATCAGTTGTAGTGTTCTCCACGTCTTCATGCAAACTAGGGTTAACTCCAATTCTATTATTTCCCGATTGAATTTCTCCTTCTTCCAGCACCAAATTTATAGTAGCTAATAGATCAAAAGAATTGGTTATTTCTAGGGTCGTGTCTATAATTCTGTTGATTTCTTGACAGCTTCACTAGAAATAGGTATATCAGAATCATCTTGCACCATATTTCGTACAGTTCCCAAGTCTTCTTGAGTCTTATGGATGGGTTTCCAAATAAGTTTTAATGTCGGGTGGTCATCTTGGATAGATTCATCTTCCTTCTCCACCATGGCAGTGTGATCGTGTTCCTTCCTACAGCTTATGTTGTCAATGCCCAGTTTTGAACATATATGATAATAGGGAGGAATGTTTTCATAGAAAATCTTCTGCCAAAAACCTGATTCTTTCGTCCCTAACCAAATCCTCTTGGGTAGTTGCTTCAACACATTAACTTCGACACAAACCCTATCCATGCTAGGTCGAGAAAGAGAACTCGTAGCCTCATCAAGCTTAATGGGATTACCAATCGCTTTAGCAATGGAAAAAAGGGTGGACTTGGAAAAAAAATGGACAGGAAGGTATGGAAGGTTAACCCAGACAGGGACTAGCGGACTATCCATATTGGCTTTAAAGTCCGGTGACCATTTTATAACTCTCATTGGAAATCTGTGGATATACCAAAGGTCTCTTAGCCACATCCGATGAAAGTCTTCCACGCATTGGAGACGGATCAAAACATGTTTGAAATCGAAAAGTCCCACTGAGAATCCGATTTTGAGTGAAAACGTCAGAAATGTTTTCCTGATAGTTTCAAGCGATGGTCTCCCATGGTGAAATTGCCCTATCAAAGCATATTTGAAGGGAGCAGCTAGAGCGCAAATGTCTTCATTGGAAAAGAAAAGGGTTATCTCCCCTTTATGTTACGAAGCCGGAAGAATGGGAATATGACCCTCTGTATCATTATTGTTCGACGGGATATCAGCGAAGGTTTTCACTACATACCTGTTATAGAGTTTCTCATCATTCTCTATGACGTCAGGAGGTTTAGAACTAGCATTAGGGTCCAGCGCCGCCATGCTGGTAAGGTTCCACGATTGTGGGAGAGAGAGGAAAGAGAGGGGAAAAATAATATAATACAAAAGATCATTTAAGGATTAGATCAGCTAACACATAAATATTTATTTTAGGCAGAACTGCATATATTCCAACTTAATTAATTACACCTATTAATTAAGTATAATATGCAACACAAATTAATCATATAGTATGTAAATTTATTTATCATCTAAATATGCATTCTATTATTACCATTCTTTAATTTATTCTCATAATTAATGATCATTAAATAAATATTTAAAATACGGGGTATTACAATATCCCCTTAATCACATGAAGAATCACCAAATCCCTCTTTCAAGATCTTATGTTAAAACCAGGGAACAAGCTAGATAATTGGCTTAATATACTCTTATCCTATCTGGGGGCGTGCATGCTTATTAAAGTTCTTACGATGACGATCCCATCTTATAACATTGCTTCATTCAAAACACCGATTATGATTTTAAAAGAATACGCTATAAAAGTTTTTTTTTTGGAAATCCACTCAAGACTCTATGAAAAAACCTACACTTTCTTACGACCAAGTGTTCACTCCTTCTAGTTTTGGTGTGCTTGACTTTAAGGATTCAAATTTTTTTAAATAAATGCTTCCTCCAGAAACTTATTTAGAATCGTTTAATTCATGAGAGAACCTTATGGATGCATGTTTTTAAACATAAATATCATACTACCACTAATATTTTGAAGGTTACTATTAACAAAATATGGTTTTGGTCTTGGGGACGGATTCATAACGCGCTTAGTAGTTTTAATCAAATGTTTCATTGATTGGTTAGGACGGGGGATATTAATTTTTATACTAATAAGTGGGCGGGTAAGACCAAACCTGTCACAACGACGGTTCCTCTCAATTTTTTATGACGTGTTACTCAAGGTTAAGGATTTCCTTATTCTTCGTACGAATAAATGGAATTTGGGGATACTAGCTTGGTTCCTAACACCGGTTATTTTTAATTGGGTGAAAAGTATACCTTGGCCATTATATGCCAATTGGGGCCTAATAAACATGATAATTTTACTATAAAATATACTTACCATTGGTTACACAATAAAACAAGAAATTAATCGGACTGTAATTACCTTAGAATAAAATATGGGCCCTTCCTTATAATCAAAAAGCAATTTTTTTTTATCTAGTTCCTCTACCATAATGCATTACCTATGGTTGATATTTTATATATGAATCATATTATCCCTACTTATTGTAATACCCTGTACTTTTATGAGTTTTTAATTTTCACTTGTGCATTTAATTATAAATTTAATAGGGGAAATTAAATTGGTTTCGGTAAATATTAATTAGCGGGTTAAGGATTAATATTTATTTTTATTCTTATTTAATTGAGTGTGATAATTAAATAGAGATGTGGTCTATTATATATCGGTTATGAGTGAAAAGTGACAGTTTATTATATTATGTCGATAGAGAGTTACACTGGCGGATTTATATAACTCATGGGTGACACATATTGTACGCACGTGTCGGGCCCAATTAATGAGATGATGGAAAATTGTTTGTTGGGTGACTCGAATGGCCTTTTTTTGTGCAACGGTGATCCGGAGTGGGTTAAAATAGTCTAGAATAGGTGCCCAGGGGTTATAGTTGGGTTTATGGGGCTTTTTAGACGTTGTAAGTCATGTATGGGTCTATGGATGTCATTTTTCCCTTAGGGCTACACTTAAAGATGCGATTAGGGTGTAATTAAGGAGTATTTAAGGTTTAAGGAGGTGGATGATAACCTCACTTTTAGCCTCTGCATAATTGTGATTAAGGAAGAGATTAAGAGAAGAGAAAAAAAGAAGAATGGGATAAGAGAACTTAGAGAAGAGATGAAGAACATCTTAGGATTCAATCATCGAGTAGATACTTCACATTGTTTACTTGCTTTAGATTTCACTATCTATGATTAATTACGTTCATAACAGATTTTGAGCAAATATGAAATTTAAAAGATGAAATATTTTGAGAATTGATTAAATGAATTGGGTTTATGTTAACCTCTTATAACAGTTGATGATGATTGATAATTAATAGTTAAGAATTTCATGTTTTAATTCTGGGTTTATGAATATCAACCATGATAATATTGTTAGAGTGTTAGAAATCAATAAATTCCAATGTTTGATTAATTCTTAGTTTTTTTAATTAATGAATAATTAAGAACCCTAAGGTTTTGATTGTGGATTTGGGTATATTTTGATGTTATAACGATTCTATGTTAGTTATGTATTGATGTGGGTTATCAATTTGAGCTTTTGGGAGTCTTGGAACCTCCGTTAAAGGGTTTAAGTGGTGAAAACCCAAGGAAGAAGATGAATGTCAGCCCAGCAAATTGAATCAATTTATTAGGAGAGCGAATCGATTCGGTCTGTCAAGCAAATCGGTTCGATTTGCTTGCATGCCCAGATTTTTATTGCGAGATATTTTGACCGGTTAGTGCTTAGAAGATGGATGTATGGGCTTTGGAGGTAGATTGGGACTACTAAAAAATATTTCTAGGGTTTGGTACGTGTGTTAGGCCAATGGTTAGATGGGTTTGGAGGAGACGAACCATGATTCAAGTGACTGAACACTTGATTATATAATCGAGAAGTCGGTTCGGACTTCGGGATTTGTGGACTAGTACAATGTGGGATTTCCATATGAAGTTAATACTTTTTATATATATGTAATGTGAGTGACTTGTATATATATATATATATATATATATATATATATATATATATATATATATATATATATATATATATATGTTTGTGTGTGTGTGTGTGTGTGTGTGTGTGTTGCTTGTTTATATTAAAGATTCCTACTCGGTAATACTATCGTTAGGAGGTTGCGCATAGTAGGCAGTCCACCCTGACGTTGGCTTCAGGTGTTGGATTTATTCCCAAAGTCATAGTACTATTGCATGGCCACTATTCATGTGTGAGGATAAGTATTAGTTTGGATACCGGTTGGGTGCGATGTTGTATGGTTGTGACTCCCAGATGTATGTTTATGACCGCCTCCATTTATTTGTATTTACGTTTGGGTTTTATGGTAAGATTCCGACCTAGTGGCCCAGTTGTGGTACGTGGTATACCTAGATCCCGATAGCACACGAGTGATGGATCCACGAGGTCACTTCTCTGAGAATACGGTATATACGTATATAGAGAGTGATATTTATATATATGTGTGTATGTGTGTGTGTGGGTGTGTGTGTTTATGAGATAGTGTGCACATCTATTTATAGCACGAGTGTACCTATATTATTACATGATGTGTATCCATTTATAGCACGTGTGTAGATATGATGTTATTTATGAAAGTATACCTAATGAGAGTATTATACACTTAGCTAATGGCGATTATTAGCGGGATGGGCTTTTATAGAGGTTATTGTCCTAGTTAGACTGGGTAACATAACTAGGATAATAAAATGAATGCATTAAGTGCGCACTGTAGATGAGAGGTGAGGATAAGTCTCATGTAAATGCAACTGGTAAATTAATTGTGAAGGTAATACACTGCATGTTTTTATTCAAAGCATTTAAATACTTGCAAAATATTTTTAAGCGTTTTTCAGGCTTTGACCTACGAGAAAATCTTTTTTTGTTTTCAAAACTCCAAGTGTGCAGCAGCAGCAAGGATAGTAGATTAGATATCTCATGACATTGCGAGCGGTAGTTATGGATGTTGCGTGATTTGATTTAGCCACCTCAACTTCTTTCTATCTAGATAGGATTCAGTTTCAGTTCCAGTTTTCCTTTTGGGTGTGCTGCCTGTAGTTGGATAGGATTTTATTTATGTCAGAGATATTCATTACTTATCATTTTATTTACGCGGGGTGATTATTTATAGTGATCGGTGGTTTATTCGGCTCACTTTATTCATGTTTATCCTCATTAGATAATCTATAATTTCATTGTATGTATGGTTTCATTTGTTTTATTATATATTACTTGTTGCAATTGTGTTGCTGAGAAACAAATCATAATGGATTCCTATTTTACTTTAATAAAGGATTGATCATCCAGTATTAGAGGTGAGGTGTCACAGTTGGTATCAGAGCATCAGGTTCTAGTGTCCTTAGGATCTGTACGAACTTGCTATATTTTTCGCATTGCGTCTTTTTGATATAGATTCCTATGCTTAAGACTATTGTCTCATATTGATAATTTATGTTCTTCTGCTATTGTATATATTTAAGTGGAATATCATAAAATTTAGGTTTAGTTTCAGATGCGAAACACTAGGAGAGGTAGACCATCACGTGCAGCAAGAAGGTCCGTAGAGAGGAAGGCTCAATCAGAGCTGCAAGTTGCTTATGGAACTGTGATCGCAGTAGAGGTCATAACTATAGTATCATAGGCAGTTAATATTTCCATGGCATAACAGTTTCACTAAGCATATCCACAACCACTAGTGTCATCACCAGTATAGACTCACCCAATGTTGTAATCATAGGAGAGAGTCAGGGAGGCCTTCTAAAAGGGCCATCTACCATAATTTCAGGGCAGTGCAAACATAGTAGCAACTAGCTAATGAAAAAAGGATATCCAGAGGCATATTTAGGGTTGAGTGCAATGACACTCAAAGTCAAGTACTAGATATTTTTAAGCTAGTTAGGGAAGTTCTACAGTTGTGGGAGTCAGTTACTATGCCAAAGGAGAGATATGTTATGACAATTCAAGAGTTCTAGGTGTAGTTTGACCGCAAGTTATTTTCGTCAGTCATGCAGACAAAGATGAGGAGGATATACTTAGATCTCAATGCATGCAGGAAATTCAAAAAATGGCAGAGTATGAGGAAGAGTTCACTCGCCTGGAAAATTTTATGCCAGGTGAGGTGAACACTTATGAAAAGAGGATTTTCAGGTTTATGAATGGGCTTACTTGGAGGATCCACCAGCATCTAGTGGGGAACCCAACATTGGGGACTTATACTGGTATCGTTAACACCGTATTGCTACACTATCAGTATTATCACTTCAATCTGAAAGGTGGGAAGAGGATAGGAGAGTCGAGCCAGTAGGGCAAGACTGGGGGTAACTGTGTTAGTGGGGCATCGCAGTAGTAGGGTAGGTATCAAGAGCGGGGTTCCTAGTAGGGGACTCGTCTAAGATGTTTAGGCCTTGTAATGGTAGTTTGAGGAAGGGCCGGGAGAACTAGCCTAGAGTCTACTAGGGCTATGGTTATCAGGGCTAACAGGGCCAGAGACAGGGCCATCCTCGCTAGGCTAGCTGGGCCAGAGGCTAGAAAATTTTATAGGAATATGTTTCGTATATGAGGATCAGGGACACATGTGGCATGCATGCCCGAATAGGTCTACGGGTCAGTAGCAGGATGCCCAATAGGGGTAGCAGTTATCGCAGCTTCCAGCCTCACCAGCAGCTCCAGTAGCACCACCTTATTAGGGCCAGTTATAGTGTGGATATGTCTATAATGTTTGTGGTCCAGTTTTTCCACCAACACTGTCAACAGTTGAGGGTATGTTTCCTATCTATTGACACATTGGGAATTTATTATTTGACACGGGAGCATCACATTCTTTTGTTAACATAAGAATTGCATGGAAGATGGATTAAGTGGACATAGTATCCGACCTTATTATGATAGTAATTTTATCGTTGGGTAGCGGGGACTCATTCGTTCCATCTGTAGAGGAGTAGGTGAGGACATTGGGAGTTATGCTTGGGAGAGGATTTTCTCATTTTAGATATGTACGAGTATGATTTGTTCTATGTATGGATGGGTTAGCGATGTTGTACTATTACAATAGGACTATCGTGTTTGCTAGTCCAGGGAAAGATATGTTTCTTGTGGCGATGCCTCGTCTTAATGGACGATCGAGCACGCATATATAGTGTATCGAGGAGGGGATTTTGGAGTATTTTATTGTCTCTCTAGATTTGATCCTTATGTTTAGGGACTTTGGCGATGTGTTTTAGGAATACTAGGATTACCTCTGTGTCAGGAGATCGAGTTTGTGATCGACTTAGCATCAGGGACTAGGCCATTAGCACGTACGTCATGTCAAATGGATCCATTAGAGATGCAAAAGTTGAGAGATCAAATTTACTAGCTTTTAGGGTAGGGTGTTATCCATAGGAGTACATCACCTTTGGGTTCCCCTGTACTATTTATGAAGAAGAAAGATGGGTCGTTGAGGTTGTGTATCGACCACCGAGAGTTGAACAAGGTCACGACTCAGAATAATTATTTATTATCACGTATCGAAGACTTATTTGATCAGTTGATAGGAGTATCCTACTTCTTGAACTTTTATTTGAGGTCATGGTACCATCAGTCACGTATCAGGAAATAGGATATCGCTAAGACCGTAATTTTTATGAGATACGAGTCTTATGAGCTTAAGGTTATGCCATTTGGGCTAACTAACGTAACAACTATCTTTATGGATCTCATGAAGAGGGTGTTTAGAGTTTTCTTGGATTGGTTTTTCATTATTTTAATAAATGATATCTTGGTTTATTCTCGAATAAAGAAGGAGCACGTAGAGCATTTACATATGGTTTTTTAGACATTGTGAGACCATAAGTTGTTTTCCAAGTTCGAGAAATATGGATCATAGCTGTGGGAGGTGCAGTTCTTGGGTCACATAGTCATTGAGAGAG
The DNA here is from genome assembly GCA_949130495.1 of Sambucus nigra. NCBI lineage: Eukaryota > Viridiplantae > Streptophyta > Magnoliopsida > Dipsacales > Adoxaceae > Sambucus > Sambucus nigra. The sequence continues at coordinate 76,771,552 of OX422213.1, forward strand.
GGATTTCTATATATCCGAGTAAGGTGTCAGCGGTGAGGGAGTGAGGCAAGCCCAAGACACCGACAGAGGTTCGTAGTTTTCTGGGGTTAGAAGGTTACTATCATCGATTTATTAGAGGATTTTTATAGATTGTGGGTCCCTTGATGAATTTGACTTGTAAGGGAGTACCTTTTGTTTGGGATGACCATTGTTAATTAGCTTTGGTGAGCTAAATGATAAGTTGACTTTAGCATTATTTCTCGTATTTCCTAGAAGAGGAGTGGAGTACTTTATTTTTATCGATGTGTCGTTACAGGGACTTGGGGGAGTTCTACAGCACGAAGAGTAGGCAATAGCTTATGCATCTCGCGAGCTTAAGCTCCATGAAAAGAATTATCCCACTTTTGATTTGGAGTTAATAGAAGTTGTTTTTAGCTTGAGGATCTGAAAGCACTATTTGTTGGGGGGAAAATTATGGTTATTCACGGACCACAAGTCACTGTAGTATATTTTAATGCAAAATGAGTTGAATATGAGGCAGCGTAGATGGCTTGAGTTCGTAAAGGATTACCAATTCAATATTCAGTATCATCTAAGGAAGGTTAATATGGTGTCCGATGCATTAAGCCGCATGCTTGTAGCGCAGTTGGCAAAAGTGTGGAAGGCGAAGTGGGTTGAGCTTCGCCGGGAGGAGTAAGTAGTGCGGGCCTATATAGCAGTGATGACCATCATACTCGAGATCATTTTGAGGGTTGTAAAGTCACATGCATGGTATATTTCTTGTCAGAGAGGATACAATAGTTATTATCAGGTAGAGCAGAGTCGTACTCAATTTATTTTGAAGGTGGGTTACGCTTCAATAGGAGGTTGATTATCCCAGATGATGAGGACTTACGATGCGCAGTTATGGAGGAGTTTCATAGGTCACGATTCTCGATGCATCTCAGAGGGGATAAGATGTACCAAGATATTAGGAGGTAGTATTGATCGGTTCGTATGAAGTGAGAAATATAAGAGTTTGTCTCTAGGTGCACCAGTCTTCAAATGGTAAAGGTTAATCATTAGAGACAAGTCGAGGTTTTGTAGCCATTACAGATTTTGATATGGAAATGGGAGAGTATATTGATGGACTTCATCATGGGGTTACCAACGTCACGAAGGGGTCATAATTCCATCTGGATTATTATAAATCGCTTAACTAAGATAGATCATTTCTTACCAGTTTGGGTAAATTATACGATGGGGTAGTATGCCCAACTTTTCATTGCAGAAGTGAGACTGCATAGTGTGCCGCTCAACACTGTTTCAGATTGAAATAAGATCTTTGTGTCCCATTACTGGCAGAGTTTTCAGGAGCGATGGGGATAAAGTTATGTTTGAGCACGGCGTATCACCTGAAGACTAATGGGTAGATGGAGAGGGTGAACTAGATATTGGAGTATATGCTGAGGATGTGTATTTTGGACTTTAATGATATTTGGGAGCAGTACTTACCGTTGATAGAGTTTGCATATAATAAATCCTACTAGTTTACTATTCGCATGAAACCTTTTGAGGCTTTATACAGGAGTCCTTATCGTTTACCCTCATATTGGTTAGAGGTGGGAGACAATAAGATTCTCAAATCGGACTTAATTTAGGACTCATCTGTAAAGATTGAGTTAATCAGGAGTCATATTCGGTTAGCTCAAAATAGGCACACGAGTTACCCGATATGAACCAAAGATTCTTGGAGTTTGACATGGGTGATCTAGTGTTACTGTGGGTATCTCCCATGAATGGAGTGATACTATTAGATAATAAGGGGAACTTAATGCCTGGGTATGTAGGGCATTTTCTCGTTATTAAGAGGGTAGGGTCGATTGCATATAGGCTCGCCTTACCGGAGTATTTAAAACGGATTCATGATATGTTTCATTTGTCATCGTTGAGGAGGTATCTCAGGGATGAAGTGTCTTACCATAATATAACATTGGCGGAGATAGACTAGCAGTTAGATATTTCTTATGAGAAGAGACATGTTTCCTTTTTGGTCCGTAGCGATTGAAAACTTCGATCAAATGTGGTGTCGTTAGTGCGTGTACAGTGGGGATACCACAATATCGTCGAGTCGATGTGGGAGCACGAGGATGTCATGCAGGAAAAGTATCCAGATCTCTTTGTGGAAGGTACATTCAAATTTCGGGACGAAATTCCATTAGTAGGGGGAGAATGTAATTCCTCGTTCTTTTGTGAGTATTTAATTTTCCCGTGTGCATTTAATTATTAATTTAATTAGGGAAATTATATTGGTTTCGGTAAATATTGATTAGAAGGTTAAGGATTAATATTTATTATTATTATTACTATTATTTACTTGGGTGTGATAAGAAAATAGAGATGTGATCTATTATATGTCGTTTATAAATGAAAAGTGATGGTTTATTAGATGATGTCGATAGAGAGTTACATCGGCGAATTTATATAATTTATGGACGGCGCGTCCTGTACGCACGTGTTGGGCCCGATTAATGAGATGATGGTTTATTGTTAGTAGCGTGATTTAGATATCCATTTGAGTGAATGGGTGACATATATTGTGTCAAAATTGTCCATAATAGGTACCCAGGGATTATAGTTGGGTTTTGGGGGATTTTTATACGTAATAGGGCCCATATGGGGGTTTGGGTGTGTTTTTACCCTTCGGGCTACACTTAAAAACTGGATTAAGGAGTAAGTAAAGGGTATTTAAGGTTTAGGAAGGTGGATGATAACCTCACTTTTGGCCTCTGCACAATTGTTGTTAAGGAAGAGATTAAGAGACGAGAAAAAGAGAAGAAAGGGAGAAGAGAATTTGGAAAAGAGAGAAAGAACATCTCCAGATTCAATCATCACGTAGAGACTTTGGACTCATATCCAAAAGGAAAGTGGTTAATTGATTTAGATTCCATTCCCTATGTTTAATTACGTTCATAATTGATTTAGAGAAAATATGAGATTTAAAAGATGAAAGCATTTGAGAATTGATTAAATGAAAATTGTTTAGGTTAACCTCTGATAATAGTTGTTGATGATTGATAATTAAGAGTTGAGAATTTCGTGATTTAATTCTGGGTTTATGATTATGGACATGAGAATATTGATAGGTTGTTAGAAATCAATAAATTACAAGGTTTGATTCATTTTTAGTTATTTAAATTAATGAATGATTAGGCATCATACAGTTTTGATTATGGATTCGGGTATATTTTGATATTATAATGCTTTTGGGTTAGCGATATATTGATGTGGGTTATCATTTTGAGGTTTTGGGAGGCTTGGGACCTCTATTTAAGGGTTTAGGAGGTGGGAACCCGAGGAAGAAGATGATTGGCAGCCCAACAAACTGAATCAGTCCACTAAGGGAGTGAATCGGTTTGGTCTAGAGAATCAATTCGATCTGCTAAGCGAACCGGTTTGATATAAATGATATTTTTTAATAGCACCTTTTTTTACTCACCATACTTTATTTTTGGATATGACTAGTTATCAGTATTAAATGTTGGTGCTTCATGATGAAACTTGTACAAATGTTTAAATATAATATAATCATTTGTTTGGGAAAAATATTTAAGCTCCACAAAAGTAAAAATGAATGAAAACAAGTATTTTTCATGGAAAAGAAATCAACATCAATCAAACGGATCCCAATTTCTTTTGGTTTATATATATAACGGATTTACAAACGGACCACCTCAAAATGAAGTATTTTTTTAGTGTTTTAGGTGATTTGTTTCTTGTAATTTCACCCTCATTTTCAGACCGAACCTATGTCGTTTTGAGGGGGTTCGTTAGTAAACCCATTATTTGGGTTGCTCCCTCCTCTCTCTCTCTCTCTCTCTCTATATATATATATATATATATATATATATATATATACACGCGAACACACACTCACACACATTGGTATATGTTAATATTTACAATAATATATATTTCATACAAATAAATAAGAACACGTTTTATATAATGAATTTTAGAAGGGTAACGAAAAAGGGCCTCAAATATATTAATATATTTACATGACCCATATATTTTATATGGGTCGTGTTTATTTTTGGTAAAAAAATAAGATTTCATGGTCAGTTGCTTTTATAATTTGGTTCGTGTTCATATTAGGTAAAAAAATAAGACTTCGTGTTGTGTAATTTCATATTGCATTTTAATTAGGTTGTGTTCGAATGTATGTGTATGAAAGATATAATAATGTAAATATTAACATACATTATTGTAAATGTGGTAACTAAAAGACAATAGGATTTGTTTGATGGACATTGATTTTTTTCATGGAAAATACTTGTGTTCGAGGAAGTATGACCAAGAAAAATTTTGATTAAAATTAAAGTTGTGCAGAATTTTTTTAGGCATATGAGTAAGAGAGCTTGAAGTTGAAAGAGGGAGATGACAAGTTTTGATAGGAACAGAGATGATGATATCTCATGCTACAAGGATTCTATGGCCATTTATGAAGTTTGGGAAAAAATTAGAGCACCATCGTATTATTTGGGAGAAAAAGTAGCACCACCCTATCGAAAATTATATACGGGTTTAATTTGAATAACAATTGCTAAAATAACTTAGGGATCATTTGATAGGTATGATTGGTCTTGACAAATGCCAAAAAGCTAGCAAATGATATTTTTGCCAACTTTTGTTTGCATTTGATAGACATACTTTGCAATTAAGAATTTTTCTTACCACTATGTTATTTTCTATGACTTTGCATCTTTTTGTGGCATAATTTTTTCACCTCATACCCAAATAAAATTTTTCCACCCAAAATTTAGGAACTTCCTTTTTGTTAAAATAAGTTTTTTTATATTGTTAAAATTAGTGGTCTGTTATATATATATATATATATATATATATATATATATATATATATATCAGTTTTTCATTTTTAAAATTCTTCAGTAGGCACCTCTCCTGTCACCAAATTAGTCAGTCGATTAAATCCCTCCTCATATTCGGCAACTGTCCTCCCTTCCTGGGTTAGGTCGAGTAGTTTTTGCCTCATCTCAGTCTGAACGGCGAAGGGAAAGTATTTACGGTCAAACCGCACCCAGAAGTCCTAGATAGTTATAGTATCTCTCTTCTCGGCGGTGGTAATAGGTTCCCACCACTGTAAAGCTGCCCCGACTAGCTTAAATGTAGCTAGTATCTGACGTTGAACCTCCGTGCATTCAAACATTCTCAAGTGCCTATAGATGTCCTTCTTCCATTGGCTAGCAGTTACAACATCATAACCTCCCTAAAACTCAGGTGGATGCGCCTTCTGAAAAGTATCCCTAGCACGTTCCCAGGCAGTAGCAAACACCAGTCCTGGTGAGGGTGGCACAGGTGGTGCCTATGTTGGAGCCTGTTGAACAACCGCTAAAGCTGCATTGACTGCCTGAGCAATAATGGCAGCAACTTCTGCAGCATTCATAGTACCCAGAGCTGCGGCAAGATGAGGTGCACGTCGAGGAGGCATCTGGAATGAGAGAAAAAATTTCATCAGTATTCAATTAAAATCCCAAAGAATAGCTGAAAATAGTATATGCGCAAATAAGGATACAACAGTCCTAATGATAAGGCTATGTATCAAAGAATGCTAAGCTGAAAGCATAATAAACCATTCAGATCCTAAAAGACTCTAGAACCCGATGCTCTAATACCACCTGTAATACCCCGCTTAATTAAATACCGGGTGATCAGTCCTATACCCAATTGAAACAGAATTTACAGTTGGTTCATTCTTAGCATCACTGTCGAAAAATATTTTAACCACCTAATATCTAATTAAGCAGATGTTAAATTAATCAAATTTTAATATAAATAAAATTTCCACTTTTAACAACATAAACCATTTAACACAATCCATTCACACAATGAATAACAACTAAGTAATATCAAAACTGACTTAAATGCAACTGGATTAAAACTCTCCAGTTTAAATATCTCAATACAATAATCCCATCAAAATAAAATGAAATAAAGACAACATAAGAATTAATCTGTTTGAGATGGAGAAGAAATAACTAGAATCCTCTTGGAAAACATGCCCTAAATGAAAGATCAACTACAGAGTATGAATCAACGAATATGAAAGCATCTAAAATAAAGTCCAAGACTCCATAGCATCCATATCTCGTCAAAAATATCAATCCTCTATGGTTCGCGTCCCTGCGGCTGGACACCAGATATATGAGATACAAGAGAGAAGAGAATATGCAAGAAAACAGGTCAGAGCCCGATGTAAAAATAGTTTAAAAATAGCAAGTCAATAAAGGTTATATTCAGCAATTATTATATACATGTTATATTTTTCAGACTCTCTCTTGAGATTATCACCTCTCATCTAGAGTGCACACCTAACGTACCTTAAAATCATACTAGTTACTATTCCCATGCTAACTAGTTCATATCAGTGCCAAGTAACCATAGCCCATATCTATCCCACGTATTTCTCTCGCAATATAGGTAATACATATATATCCAATTTTTCTATAACATGGATAAGCCCTTATTCAATTCAATATAATTAAGTATTCACCTACTTAATTCTTTTCAGATTTCATTATCTTTCATGTCTACAAATTTCACACAGTAAACACTATCACAAGTATATATACATATTCACTCTATTATATATATACTAAACTGCACCCCAAGACTCAACTTCGGTGCATTCATACTCTGCTATCATGTCCCAGTACATCTCGTCACTATATAAAGGACCATAGGTTCGGTATATCCCACGAACCATATTTAACAAATCACAAACAGTGGAGGCGAACATAGTCCTAATCCTTTGGGTTACGCACCCAAAAGATCATTCAATACCATTGTTCTCACTAATGGCAATCCAACCTAAGTCCTATGTTCTGAGGTAATAAGTCAAAGATCCCCCTTAAGGCTCATCAAAATATGACTGCCCTCTACGCGTAAACCTCCCTGTCGATAGTAAGTAGGCTAGGTATGTCATACACAAAAATTAAACAAGCAATAGGTGTACACATTAACCTATATAAAATTCGGTAAGCACTCGACCAGTATCATATTAGGATTTCATTCTACCCCAAGTATCCATCGTATTTCTCGAATACCACCCATACTTGTTAATCATGATTATCATCCTATATTTATTATGTAGTTATCCCTCACATAATCCCAAGTACCCGTATATATATATATATATCACCAATATTAATCCATACTTGACCATGTCAATTATTTATCTCTTAATCGTAATATTATTATGTAGATATCTCTCACATAATTTTATTCCTCAATTTCATATAATTTTACAACATTAACCCAAGTCCCTCACTCCTTGTTAATGTGCCAAAATTATTCAGAACCTACTGTGGGCAAACTGTTCTGGGCTAAAACAGAATTTCTGGAATCTTGTCAGAAATCTCGTTCAAATGAGATGACATCTCGTTCGAACGACAGCATGTCTCGTTCGAACAAGAACAGCGTCATTCTTGTTCGTCTTCAACCTCAGTTTTCTGTGTTTTTTCTTCAACTTCTTACACCCAAACCCTTTTGGATTATATTCTACCCAAAACCCATATTTGCTAACAGTGTTATAAGATGTTCAAGGGTGGTTTTCACATAACATCAAATTCATATGTTCATAAGGGTATTATCATCAAACCCATTAAATCCTTAAAATTCCAATTTATCTAAATCCTCAATTTTTATACCTCTAAAAAACTCAGAATTTAGAATTATCATTTCATAACTAAATCATCAAATTTCCAATTACACTTGCCTTATGTGTAGGTCTGAACCTTTGGTGAAGACAAGAGTTTGGCACCTCTTCTTCCTTTTTTTGACGGCAATTCGGTGGTGGTGCAAGGTATAGAGATGGTGGTTGTCCCCTTAGTTTGCCCTAGGTGACTCTTCATTTCCAAGCAACTCTTCCCCTCCTTAAGATAACCTTTCACTTTCTCTCTAAGTCTTTTCACTCTCTCTCAAAAGACCTCATTTGCGTTTATATGAAATGAACCTTACGCATAATCTAAACCCACATATATAATAAGTCTCCAAGGTTAGCTAAAAGACAAAAAAACGTAGGTACTATTCATCTCCCATGCAAAATGACTAAAATGCCCTTTCGGGATGTCTTTTCATCTTTCAATTGACCCGAGACCCAAAATAAATCCCCGGGTAGACTTTTCTGCCTATTTCGACCCTTCGAGACTCAACAGCGCACTTGAAATAATCATCCGAATTTATCAAAAATAAATCTCATTTTAGTTCCCAACTTTAGTCCCGACACGACTCATAAGCGCGTCCTAACTTAATGTCCATTATTGTCGTATTTGGAGCTCCCGACAAGAATTATTAGTTTCACATATTACTTTTATATCACCAAGTAATATTCCAAATCATATAGTCAAAATCATATATTACTTTAATCTCTAGTAATATTTAATCTGGATTATTTCCAATTAATTTTTTTCATAATTAATTCCAATTAATCCCCATTTATTTAGCCCATTAACTTTTAATTAATCTCATATTAAAAGCCATTAAAATTACGGGGTATTATAGTCACCATCTGATAACAAACTTTTTGTGCGTTGGTCGTTGTCTTCAAAAGCCTAGTCTCAAAATCCCTTGAATACCAACAAAACTTGTTAAGTAACTCGTATCGTGGTAAGTTTGGGTATCAATTTAACTTTCAAGATGAAACATATAGCATGAATACTCGTAATTCCATTTTTATTAAAACGTTTTTATAATTTTATATTTTTATTTTTAAAACAACTTCTAGGGTGAATGAGTGAATTAATGTTAAAATGAAATGTGATTAAGTAAACTGAAAATAATACGTAACTAGGTGTGATAAATGTGAGAAGATTCAAGAGATGGGATTACACCACATGTTCAATTGTATTTAATTTCTTAATTTATTGAATTGAAATATTTCGAGATAATATTAATTTCATAATCTAACTGTCGTTACAATTATAAATTGAATAATATCGTTTTCAGAAAACTAATTAAAAAATATCACACTATGAAAATCTAAGACTTATACTCTTTTTAATAAATTACCTGCTAAGATCAATTTACTAAAAATTGTATGAATTCTCGAATTTCAACACCGAATTAATATTCAGATTTTAGGAAAAATCTATCTCTAGTTCGATTCTAAAATCAAATATTAAAACTAAACTAATTAAAAACTAAAAATAAATAAATGAAAACCTAATAAAATATATACACCTAACAATAAAACTAAGACTTAATTAAACTATAAAAAAGACAAAACTAATGCTAAAAAATAAAATCTAAAAATGGAATAATAAAATTAAAAATAAATAAAATAAAATAAAATAAAAACCCTACTAAAATAAATGTGTCTACAATATTTACATAAAAATATTCGACACACAATAACGGACCTTATCACATACAACTATACGCCCACAATTAAAATATAAAGATTCTCAAAATTATATACGACTCAAAGAAAAATCTAAAAAAATAATAAAATTACAAACTAAACACACACGAGGCTCCGGTATGGGCTCAGTTTAGGCTTAAGTTTGGTACGGGATAGGATTTAGGGAATTGAAACTCATCTGGTCAAACCCAAAACGGATAAAGATATGAGAGGGTTCCTAGGTCAAAGACAATTCAAAAGTCGGTTCATCAATCAACTGCCCACCATTTATGGACCTATCTTCCAAATACTTAAGACAGGCTTTCCCAATGAGTGAAACGTTCAATGCTAGGAAACATTCCATAAAATACAGGGGAACCTCATTCACCCACCAGTATATGTACCCCTGAATTGGGAAAACCTCTCATGACCTGCATGTTCATAACCAATACGATTGTCAGAGCCATGTTGCCCTAATCTGTAAAAGTTATTGAAAGGAATGCTCCATCTACTATATCAGTAAAAAGTTAGTATCCTATGACCTCAAATACACCGCCTTGGAAAAGGCTTGTGTATTTCGCGCATTGATCACTCGCAATCTTCATCATTACATTGTGTCGTTCTGGATATGACTCATTTCTAGGACAGATCCCCTAAAATACCAATTCGAGAAGACTTATCTCCCTAGCCGGATGGCCAAGTGGCAACTAATGTTATCCAAATTTACAATAATTAATAAATGTAAACAAACTAACTTCAACCATCCACAACATATAGAATCCAAACCATAATAAGATATCATAAATAAATGCCATGCCAATATAATCGTCGACCATAAAAATCCAAAACCAACTATTAATCCCAAAATGAAAAATGAACAAATGTCTGAACTGAAACTGAATAAATACTGAAGGACAACATGTCCATAATGAAATACTAAATTGAGATCCTACACTAGATCATAATGGATAATGGAAGCATCTAAGCAAAGTCCTGCGAACATCCACCTGTGTCGCAGCTACGTCTCCGTTAAACAGAATATCAAGCCTGACGCCCCTGTGTCTAGACACCTAAAAGGTTTTTAAAAATATTTTTATAGAAAGGAGTTAGAACTCAAAACATTTTGAAAATATTTACCAAGAGTTTATAAAAGCACAAAAATCAGTTATTGATTACACATGTTAGGTTAGCGTACACTCTCTTGAGTTTTTCCTCACCTCTCAACTATTGTGCGCGCCTAATGCTTCTACTTGGCCCACCTATCCATAATATCCAAGCTAACTAGACATAACTATATAACTAGACTATTGACACCTCTAAGTCCCCGTACCGCCCATACAGTATGCTAATTGGTTTAACATCCCTTATATGTTATAATTATTATAAGCAACATCTCTCACATGCCATATTTTCTTTCAATTTAATTAAGTCTTTCTACTTAATTCGTTACTCATATATATATCATCTTATGGTCTACTATTACAAGCAAGTAGATTATTCGTACGATATATATATATATATATATATATATATATATATATATATATATATATATATATATATATATATATATATATTTCACACACAACATATAATATATGTGCATACTTTGCTATAATGTCCCTGTTTCACACATTAAGGACTATTATTTCGAATTGCTCCCTCGAACTTGGTTCGAAATTAATGTCTCATCAAACATGGTTCGGAATGTCTCATTGAACTTATCAAACAAGTAAATAATAAGTATTCACTCCACCTATAATTAAATTTGTAGGTATACACACACCCTAATTAATCATACTCGTACATGGTAAATCTCTCTCGAATACTCACCGTACATATTACTTTACGATTTACCTCATTATCGTATTTATTTGAGTATTCATACAACTCTAAGGGTCCTAGTTACCCCTTCATTAACTTTCAGTAGTTAAATCAATATTTACCCTACTGGTCTACTTATCAATTCATTTGACATTCTCGTAATCCGTTAGCTTTCTCTCTGATACATAACGACATTATTTCATCCCATATATTTCTTGTCTTAATTCTCTCAATAAGACTAATCACTACACTAACCTAGGCCCACTATAATATAATAAATCCCTTATTATATTCTAATAAAGTCCCAAGAGTTTTCCACGACAACTGTTTAGGAATGTTAGGCCAAAATGGGGAATTTTATTTATTCTGGAAACCGAATCGATTCGCTAGGAGGCTGAATCAATTCGCTAAGAGGCCGAATCGATTCGCTTTCTGAATCGATTCGCCCCTGTGCCGAATCGATTCGAAATGGTACATGTCGCCTCTTATTCTATGTTCATGCATTTTCCCCTACTTTTCTTTATCAAAATGATATGACAATCCACCAAACTCACATCCAATTGTCCCAAAGGTGTACTACATGTATTGGGATGATTTCCAACGTGATTAACTCATCAAAACATTAAAAATCCTAATCATACATGGATCTAACAAATTATTCATCCAAAAACCTAGGTTTTAATATCCTCTATTGATATCCAACATGAACCCAGATTAATTTCGTGAACATGAATATATCACTTATGTTTTATTGTTCTCTACAGATGTTAATTCGTACTACATGTAATTATTACCCAAACATGCATTAAAATCTTTCTTTTCTTTCAAGAACCATTTATTTAATCCAAACTATATTGAAAACCCTACACATAAGTATTATAACTTTAAAATGGCTTGTATATAAACACTTGCCTTAACAGATGGGGTCTGATTTCGTGATGATGACGGATTGTTGATCTTCTCTTCAAATACACCCTCTTTAAATGATTAGGATGCAAGAACAAAGTCTAATTCTTCAAGAACACCCCCTTAATCCTTGAGAAAGGTTTCTTTCTTCTCGCTAATTGCCTCTCTTAATCTTTGTGCATTATTAACCCTAACCCCACTCTATAATCATCATATATAGATCTCTAAATTTTGTAGGCCCCTTAACCTCTATTTTTTAAATGACTAAAATGCCATCCATAGGTGCCGGTTGGTATAAAATGACCCGGGACCCAAACTATACCCCGGGTATACTATTCCGACTATTTCGACCCTTTCAGAATCATCGTGACCTCTAAATTATGATCCGAGCCACTAAAAATATATTTTCTATCTCGACCTAAATTTAGTCTACATACGACTCCCAGTTGAGATATAATCAAATACGCCAATATCACTCGCTATGACATAAGTCAATAATCATCAATTATTTACTATTTACACTTAGTAAATTCATTCCATAATATTAATCAGTATCTATCGCTCGTATAATATCTAATAGTAACATTTATTAATTAATCACATTAAATTACCCCACTCACATAATTTAAATAAAACGTATTTTTTCCAATTAATTCCCAATTAAATTATGAATTAATTTAAATTTCAAATACGTAAAAATATGGGCTATTACATATTATCAAATCGATAAATCTATTGGGATTTAGTGTGCCCCTTAGAAGTGATGAAACTTTTGTTAAAAATGGCCATGGCCTAAAATTTATGTGATTAGTGTAAACATTTATTTTTGCTTTTCCTTTAAGTCTTTTACCGACGGATCTCAATGACGCCTAAGCCGTGTTGTAGTGTATCGAGAAGGTTTCTTGTTTGAATTTCATTTGCGAGACGTCCCACGCATGAAATTGGCAATTGTCAAGAGTTGAAGAAAGTTGGATACTAAGATGGTTACTTTCTTTTTATGTTTACACATGTCGTGGTATACCTTGTTATATACTTGTTGTGAATGGTATAGATTAAATGTATATGTGTCATTCATATGTGATGTGTGTGTACATGTGATGTGGATTATATGGGTACCCCAGTATTGTCATGATACGCATAGACGAGCTTTGATCTTTTATCTCATGGGATATGAGTATGGACTAATTGGATGCAAATTTAAGATAAGGGCATGAATTAAATAGGTAACTTCATACTACAGGGAATTCCGATGACAAAATTTCGTTATTAGGGAGAGAGAATGTAATACCCCATATTTTCAGGATAAAATATTATGACGGAAACTTATTTAAAAATTTTGAATTTAAATTTGAGAATTAATAAAATCAGATGGATTTAAATTTAAATGAGTAACAACGCCGGGAATGGTGGGTGCGCTCGTGAGAAACAAATCATAACGTGAGTAACTTATGGTTAGGCGTTGATATAACATGATACAAATGGATTTGTTAAATAAAAATACCCGAAACTCTTCTAGCTATATACGTATTTTCTAGATTCGGAGGACGGAATCCCGTTATTAGCGGGTAAGAATGTAATACCCCGTATATTTGAAATAAAATAAAATTAACAGGAATTTAAAAAATTCGGTGAAATTCATTTAATTAAGGTTGTGAATAATTGAACTTAATGTTAATTATGACTTTTGTTTTGGACTTTACTTATTTGAATAAATCTAAATTGGATTTTTTTGTGGAATAAAAATAATTAAATGTACCACATGACAATTGAAAATATATTTATTGAATAAAAATGTTCGGGACACACTTTGGGAGGTTATACTAACTCGTTAGGATGTTTTAGACCCTTAGAAATGGTCTCAGGTTATATATATATGAGTTGCAAGGTTATTGGACTAAGTGAATAAGGTATTTGGGCTCATTTGGTCTAAAGTTGGGGCCTAAGGCCCAACTCGAGATTAGTGAGTTAATCATCTATATTAAGAGACTAAATAGCCCCCTGGAAGTTATATTTAAGAACCCTGGACTACGCACTCAGAGAAAGGAGGCGAGAAACCAAAAGAAGAGAGGAGTGGAGAGGAAGATTCAAGGATGGTTCAAGAATCAATCAAGAAACATCCATGATCTAAGGCAAGAATTATCTTACTTAATTTTATTGGTTCAAATTACTTCTTTATTCATTGTTTTATTAAATTCCCATGTAGAATTCTTGATATATAGAATTTGTGGTAAATTAATTGACGAATTGAATCTTACTTATGAAGATTTGGGATTTTGAAGTAAGGTAGGAAAATCCAAAAATTAGGATGGGTAGAAATTACGGGCTAATTGTTGGAAAAGATTCATGATTTGAGACTTATTAGAATTGATATGAGGTATTATTTTGGAGAACTATTGCATGTGTTAAAGATCTGAAATTTCGATGACGAGTTCCCTTACATGTGTTAGAGATTAAGAACTTATGTATACATAATGCTGAAAACACCCTAACCTTAATTATGAATAATATTCTAACAATTGATACTTGAACTTGATAATTGATCATGTAATAAATAATCCCAAGAAGGTAAACAATGTTGTGGAAACTCGAATTTAAAGTTATATTGGGCAAGAAACCTTAGAAACTTTGGTTGGGATGAAAGAGAAATTTCGAGTTCAACAAATCTGGGAAGATTGCTGGTTCGTTCAGGTGCGAACCGGCTCAAATCCTCGACCAAATCGGTTCGCTTTAAGGTGGTTCGGGCGTGGGGTCCACCGTTCGGTCCGGGTGATTTTTAGGAGTTCATACGAGTACGAATCCGTGTTTGGACAACCGTGGAATTTATAAAAAAAATGGTGATGCGACGATGTTAATAAATGGGACATATTTAATTAACTGGATGGTTAATGGTGTTATTTAATTAATGGTCATTTAATAAATTAAATTGGGTTCAATTATTAAATGATGACTGTTATAGGAGGCACCAGCTAAGTGTAATTTTTGGAGTAGTTACCGAAAATAATTTACTTAATGGTTTAAAGTATAATTTGAAGGTGGTAGACTTTAATAATTAACTAGATGGTTAATTGTATGTTATACAGAAAAGGAAGTTAATGATTTACATGATAGTTGATTATTAACTAAGGTTAACAACGGGCAATCTTTACGAGGCAACTATAGGGTGATTGTTAGGATAATTACCTTTACATATAGTAATATGTATTTATTTTTCGTGTGTGATATACATGGGTTTGTGGATCGTCCGATCGGATTAGACGTTGTGCAGGTGATTTTTTATAGGTACTATGTAGCAGAGCTATCTATGAGAAGTACGTGTAGATGCTGGGATCCTTTGTCACTGCTGGGTATGGATCGTGAACTGGTGTACTGCGTAGGAACCACCCCACTTGCTTGTGATTTGTTTGTTCGTTCATTTTGGATAAGAGACTCCTACGGACTCACCGGTAGAGCACGAAAGAGATACTATAGGTAGATGCCTTAGTGTCGCATATATAATGATATATATGAAATAAATGGAGATAAATAAAAGCATCCCTAAGTCTAATGTGGTGGACTAAAGATACAGAACCAATACTACGTAGTATGAATGATATTAGATGTTGTCTCTTTACGGGTAGTATATCGGGGGTAAATTGGAAAATAATTACTTGAGAGTATTTGACTCTGTTTTAGTACATCATCTTTCTAGATGCATCTTATACTACTATTTGCACTTATTATGTATCCATATCGGGTTATGGGTGGTTATTCGAGTAGCACTGCTCTTAGGTGAAGGGTTAAATATATCATTTATGAGAGTGACGATGGGAATACTCAATTTGAATTCACTGTATTTTTGCCCCATGAAAATAAGTAAGTTAATTCTTGCATACTTTAAGTTAATTCTTGCATACTTTAGGGCGCTGACCCAAATTTATAAATATTTTTTCCCTCGGGTTTATTTAGACAGGGATGGCAGGACTAACAGGAGATCAGAGTGCGATAATATTCGCACAGTGACTACTTCTGTTAGGTTGATTCTAACATAGGTTGTTATTCCATTTCAGTCAATTTATTATTTCGGAGTATTGTATGGGCATAAGCCCAAGTTTAGTATCAGTCATTTAAGACAGTTAGTATTGTTATTGGGATTTTATTTACTTTATGTGGATAATGGCCTTATTACTTCTTCTTGGTTGTTAATTTAATTCAGTTTAATTCGAACATGGTTTACAAAATAAACATTTTATTTTGGTTTGATACTGAGAATGGTATAATTTGACAACAAGCCCCATATTCGGCGCATTGTGTCTGACCAACCTTAACGTGAGAAAATTAGAGTTGTTACATAAAAAATTAATCACGTTTTAGTAACACATATATAAAAGTTGCTACAAATATTTATACCCACACTTTTGACAAAGTTAAAAATGCATGCCACTAATATATAATAACATATCCCCCCCCCCCCCGGGGGGGGGGGGGGGGGGCATCCCACTGAGATTTCAGAATTTTTTTAATATATATAGTAGAAAAATTGTTTAGGGGCCTAAATGTAAGTTGATGTGTATTTTTCATATTGTTTTTATGATTTTAAATTGAGTTGTGTTATATCATATGGATGTTTTAAATTGAATTGTGTTTTATAAAAAAAGTGATAATCTTGTCGAGTCATTTGTCCGTTTTATTTGGGTTGTGTTTGTATTAAATAAAAATATATAAGATTTCATGCTTTGTCGCATTTTTATTGGGTTGTTTTTGTGTTTAGTAGAAAAAAGTGTTTGTATCGTGTCACTTTTATTTGAATTGTATTCGTGTTAAGTAAAAAATAAAGATTTCGTATTACGTGTTGTGTCCCCTTTTAATCCGGTCATGTTCTTGTTTGGTAAAAAAAATTGAATATATGTCGTGCCGTTTTTATTTGGATCCTTTGTATTAGGTAAAAAAATAAGATTATGTGTCGTGTATTGATAAAGATGTGTTCGTGTTAAGTAAAACAATAAGATGTCTTATCTTCTTTTTTTTTGAGGTGGTGTTCGTGTTAGTTAAAAAAATTAAGATTTACGTGTCATATAATGTCATATCACCTTTTAATTGGGCAATGCTCATATTTATTTGTAATGGATATCTATTAATATAAAATTTAAGATATATGTAGTGTCTACTATTTTTTGCTGTCTCAAGTTACTAATCCACTTTTTTTAAATTATGTGTATAAATTTCGGAACTTTTTTAATTATGTACAATATTTTAGGTAAGGGAGATGTTTATATCTTAGGTCTTTTTTCTGTTTGGGGTCCATCAGTTCTCATTATATAGAGGTCGGAGGAATCCACTAATTTTCGTATTAGTTGGTTAGGTCTAAAACTCGACTCTTTTAACCACTACTTGATTACTTTTTTCAACACAAAAATATATTTTGCCCCTAATTATATTAATATATATTAGTACATTTAATATATATATATATATATATATATATATATATAACAAAATATTTTTTATTGTTATGTAAAAAAGTGTTTACTAAAACATAAAAAAGCTGTTTTATAACATTAAAAAACTGTTGTATTAAACATAAAAAATTATTTAAAAAACACTATTTTCTTATTAAAGACTATTTTAAAGTTGGGGCATATACCAAATAGTCTCTTGAACTTCTTTTAATACATGTATAGGTCAAGCCTTTTTATTTTGCACCAAAAAGTCCTTCACCATGCCAAAAAGGCTTTAACAGGTCGCTGACGCAGACATTTAAAGATAAGAGAATAAGGAATTTTTTGGTAAAAAATAAAAGGCTTTGACTAAATGTGTATTAAAAAATATTTAAGGGACTTTTTGGTATTTGATCCTTTAAAGTTTTAAAAGAACTCTTTAAAATGTTTTAAAATTTAAAAAAAAAATAATAATTTACCGTTTAAAAAAATTGTGTTTACCATTTTAAAATATTGTTTTGACTATTTGAAACACACCATTTAAAAATGCGGATTTAAAAATGGCCTTTTAAAAAATATTTAAATTTTATAAAAATTGACCGTTTAAAAACATTTTAAAAATAACTGACTGTTTTAAAAAATATTTTAAAATTGTTTAAAAACATTTTTAAATAATAGACAATTTTTATATAATAAACATTTAAAAAAATAACAATAAGTTTTAAACATTCTAAAAAATAACGAACCATTTAAAAAACAAATAAAAAATTACAAAAAGTTTATATATATATATATATATATATATATTGAAACTGTTTTCAAATAACATACAATTTTTTACATAAAATCAAATTTTTTATTTCTTAAAAATTGTTTTTGATGAAAAAATAAAATTTTAAAACAGTCAAAACAGCATTTTAAAACTGTAAACGCAAGTTTTTAAATGGTCAAAATAATCAAAATATATTTTTTTAATATTAAGACATTTCAAACAGTTCTTTTTAAAGTTTAAATCAATTTTTAATAAAAAAATATTATTTTATTTTTTTGAAATAGTTTTTTATATTTTATACAACAATTTTTTTAATTTTATAATATAGTTTTTAAATAAATAATTATAAAATTTCTTTAATTAATATATATATATTGCTCATATAAATATGTAATGTATAAATGGACTAATGCATATCTCTATATACTATAAAATGCAAAACAAGGCATTTATGAACATTTAAAACTCCTTCTCATTGAGAGTGTCCACGTGGCAATCTATATTTTATACTTCTATAAAATACTATACAAGCAATTTAATAGATGCATTGAACTATTGAGTTTTTTTTCTCTCTCTCTCTCCTTCAATTTAATCCATCTACGAAACCAAGTCAAAAGCAATTAAGAATGATACATTTCTTTCGTCCCAATGTATAAACATTATTTTTAACTACTGCCAATCACCGTTGTCATCACCATAGACTTCCCCAAAGACCCAAAATCTTCTCCTGAACAAAGGGTTGCACATATGTTAAATCGCCGCCAAAGTTCTCGGCAGGTAATTTTCTTCTTTTCTTTTGTTGATTAATTTGTTAGTTAAGATTAGTAGGGTTTGGAGGTTTCCCACTATTGATAAACCATTTGCTTTCTCTCTTTTTTGGGTTATTTCTTTGACACTGTTTTTTATAACCATTAAATTATATAAAAGCAATGTTTTTCTAAAAAAAACAGTTTATAATTGTTAAAAGGTTCGTTTATAAACTGTTTTTTTAACTTTTCTATAAAATTATTTTTTTACATAAAACGTTAAAAACATTAAAAAAAGTTGATATAAAAACGTTCAAAACACTATATTTAGCTGTTTTTTTTATAAACGTTAAAAAATAGTTTATATAAACCACTATTTTTTTTTAAAAAAACACTGCTTTTAAAAACGTTACAAAACACTGATTTTTTAATTGCTTTTTACAAACGGTCAAAAATATTTATATAAAAACGTTTTTTTTTTAAAAACACTGTTTACTAAAAACATTAAAAACACTCTTTTTAATAAACTTAAAAAAATATTTTATATAAAAACACTTTTTTTTAAAAACAATTTATATAAAAATAATGTTTTTAATTTTTTTTTTTAAACGTGAAATGGTTTTTTATAAAACTTTTTTAACGTTTTTTTTATAAATCAATTTTTTTTATAAACATGTTAAAAAGCAGTTTATATAATAACATTGAAAAATACTGTTTTTTTAACGTTTTTAACATTTTATATGAAAACTGTTCATATAAAAAGTTGTTTTTAATAGTTTATAAAACCTTTTTTTTAACATTTTTTGTCTTTTTATAAAAAAAAATTGATTTTATAAAAAACAGTTAAAAAGAGTTTATTAGAAAACCTTTTGATGTTTATAACTGTTTAAAAAAAAGGGTTTTTGTATAAGCAGTTTTTTAACGTATATAAAAAACAGTAAAAAAAAATAGTGTTTTTTTAACCTTTTTAAAAAATAGTGTTTTTAACAAAAAGTGTTTTTATATAAACTATAAGAGCTTTTCTCTCTCTTATCTCTCTTATTCTTATTTTCTCTCTTTTTTGGATTATTTTTTTAACACTTTTTTTAAACGTTAAAAAAACACTGTTTTTTATAAACATCAAAAAACAATTTATATAAAATCAATGTTTTTAAAAAAAATCAGATTATAATCGTTAAACGGTTTTTTTATAAACAATTTTTTTTAACATTTTTTATAAAATTATTTTTTTACGTAAAACATTAAAAAACAGTTGATATAAAAATGTTAAAAACACTATTTTTTATAAATGTTAAAAAACTGTTTATATAAACCACTATTTTTTTAAGGAAAAAACACTGTTTTTAAAAAACGTTACAAAACACTGAATTTTTAACTGTTTTTTTATAAGCATTCAAAAACAGTTTTATAATTCTCTTTAAAAAAATGTTGTTTTTATATAAACCATTTTTTAATATTTTTTTAAAAGAGCTTTTTTTTAAGAACAGTGTTTTTACATAATTTTTTTTAACGTTTATACAAAAAACTGTTAAAAAAACAGTGTTTTTAATGTTTTTATATTAAGTGTTTTTTACGTTTTTAATTTATTCATATAAAGAATTGGTTTTATGAAAAAAGTAGAAAACAATTTACAAAAAAACTTTTGACATTCATAAACTGTTTTTTTATAAGATTGTTTTTATATAAAGTTTTTTCAACTTTTATAAAAACAGTTAAAAACAATATTTTTTAATGTTTGTAAAAAAAAGTGCTAAAAAAAGTTTATAAAAAAACCTTTTGATTTTGTAAAACCTTTTGATTTAAAAAAAATACTTAATAAAAAAAGTGTATAAAACTTTTTCATTTTTTAAAATATATAATATTCCTTTTTGGATTTTTCTCTTTTTATATTGTGATTGCACAATTATTTATTTTTGTGCTTTGTTATAAGATTTGATATTTTTATTTTCACTCATTTTTACATTTTTTTTATACAAATTATACCCTTCTGAATTCCAAAATATCATGAATGATATTTTTAACCCTTTTTCCGAATTCTCAATTGTTTATATTGATGATATTCTTATCTTCTCTAATTCAATTGACCAACACTTTAAACATTTAAGAATTTTTAAAGATGTTATTATAACTAATGGTTTAGTTATCTCTGCCCCTAAAATGAAACTATTTCAAACTAATGTTCGATTTTTAGGGCATACTATTGGAAAAGGAAAAATTCTTCCAATAGACAGAGGCATAGAATTTGCTTCTAAATTTCCTGATGAAATTAAGGATAAGACTCAACTTCAACGCTTTTTAGGTAGTCTCAATTATATTGGTGACTATTATAAAAATCTGGCACAAGATAGTGCAATATTATATTCCAGGTTAAAAAAGAACCCTTCTCCCTGGACTGAAGAGCATACTAAAGCAGTGCAGAAAATTAAATTAAAAGTTAAGATTCTACCCTGCCTTGCTTTAGCTAACCCTTAATTTTTTAAAATTGTTGAGACTGACGCCTCTGATATTGGCTATGGAGGAATTTTAAAACAACTAAACTCTTCTTCTTCCAAAGAAGAACTTGTTCGTTTTACCTCTGGATCTTGGAAAGATGCTTCCAAGAATTATTCTACCATTAAAAAAGAAATTTTTTCGGTAGTCAAATGTATTACTAAATTTCAGGATGATTTGCTTAATCAAAAATTTTTGCTCAGAATTGACTGTAGCGCTATTAAGCAAGTTCTTCACAAAGATGTTGAGAATATTGTCTCTAAACAGATTTTTGCCAGATGGCAAGCTAATCTTTCTGCTTTTGATTTTGATATTGAACATATCAAAGGGGAACATAACTCTCTCCCCGATTTTCTAACTAGAGAGTTTTTGCAGGACAGATGAGAGGCCACTCTAGAGGGCGTGGAGGTCGCGGGAATTCTCGCAGACCTGGTAAATCACCTATCATCGTGAATGATGATCAGTATCCTCCGATACAGGATTATGTTGAGTTTTTACGCCAGAGCGCTAAAAACAGGGAAAAGAATACTCCCCCTCTTAACCCCTTTAGCAAAAAGAAATCTGCTAAAGAGGTATTGGAAACTATTCAGTACCACCCCATTCCTAATAACAGGATTTCGGAGTTCGTACTTCTCCTCGAGATTGAGGATGATATCCAGATGGATAAGCCTTGGGACTTAAAGTCTAGGTACCTTGACTCTCATGGTTATGCGGTACAAGAAGGCAAATACCGAACGGTATATGAGATGATACTCGCCGAGACTGGCTCTGTGATTTTTAATCACACTAATCGTCACCAGGGTAATACCCACTCTCCCATTGCTTATAGCAAGGCGGTGATCAAACACTTTTTATCTCCCCGAGATTGGGGCATCCACCCTTTAAAATCGCGAAAATTAAGTTCGCATAATGGTGGTACTTTTAACTATTATGATTATGTCCAAGCATGGACCAAAGCTTTTTATTATCAAAATGCTGAGCACAAACACACATGGTTTTTTGTTTTGTGCCCCAACTCTTTTCAAAATCCATACCCCGGATGGGTATTCAATTGGTGGGATAAATTTGGTCCCGAAATTGATATTCTTCCTACTGAAATTGCCCAAGAAAAACTTTTTCTTCCTTGGTGCCAATTTCATCCTCTTTTGCGGGGGAAAAAGAAGGCCCCGATTGGCCTCAACACTCTTTTGTTCTTTACAGAAATGCAAATTCCTTGGATTTCTAGCTGGAACCTTCGTTGTCAGATGAGCAACCTTTATATTCCCCAATTGGAAAGAGTATTCTTCTACCGTTGGTGGTCTAGTGTTGATATTAGTAGCACCATCAGTCAGATTCGAGCCAGTCTGAGCAATTATATGAACATGGTGGAAGATTCCCCTCCAGCTCCTGAAAATATGCATGACCCAGCAAGACAGGTTGTGACTCTCAGCTCCTTAATGAAATAATTTCCTAAGGCAACTGAGCAGGAACTCTTGAAAAAGATCATGGCACAAACCTTGACCCAATTCAAGAAGGATTTCGGAGAAAAATCCAACAAAAAGATATCTACAGATGATGATGCATCTATGTCCTCGCTAACCAAAGACGATGATAGTAATCCCTTCTTTTGTCTAGCAGGAGAATCCCAAGAACCTGAAGATGACCCTTCTGGTGAAGAATTATTTCCTAATGACCCTGTCATGCAGGCATTCTTCAACTCTCTTGATGATAAAGTCTTTCCAGCAAGCCGTCTGGAACATTCCTCCTCAAACAAAGGCGCGGATGACCTAGATGATTTGAGGTAAATGTCCCTTCTGGCCCCTGTGCTTTGAAGATAAAAGCACTATTTGTAGGCCCCACCTGGTCCCACATGGCCCACCTGGTCCCACATGGTCCCACCTGGCCCACATGGCCCCACAGAAGATGACAGGAGACTCTGTCGACGTTGTACAGTTGTGGTCCCCATGGGCCCCACTAGGGGATTCCTTTTTCCCCTATATATTGAGGGCTACCCCCTCATTTGTAAACATCTCTTTCTCTCTCTACTTCTGAGACTCTCTCCCTTCTCTCTAGAATTCTCTCTCTCTCTCTCTGGTTTGTAATAATCCGGTAACCATTCCGGCGACTCATTTGTAAGTATTTAATTTTGTTTTAATTACAAGTTTGTAATATTAGTAGCTTAACGATCCTCCCCTACTTGGTATCAGAGCCATGATTGGCTAAACGGTTGTTAATATCTGGAAAATGGTACTGTGAGCTGGAAAACTCATGAGTTTTCCGGTGTGAACAGTAGAAATTATGTATTTTCCGTTGAGTTTTTCGGTTTGAATAGTGTCATCATGAATTTTCCGTTGATTTTACCGGTTATACTGTTGGTCAGAAAGCTATCGTAATAGTAACCTACCGGACAGGTGAACATGGAAGTCTGAGACTCCGATCACCTGAACAGTAGATTCCTATTCGTAATAGTAACCTCCGTTCTCCTGAACAGTCGTTTACTATTCACACGATGTGTACAGTATAAACTATTCATTGTCAGAAATCCATATTCAAGGATAATAATAAGGAGTGTTATTAGTCTACATATGTTCCTAATGTTGTCCCTAGAATTTCCACGTTGGATTTGCTACGTTTTCGGGTTGCCTTATTGCTGTGTTTGGCTTGGCTTTGTCCCGATGTGAATCGTTGACCCGTGGGCTGGGATGTATTATGGGATAGAAAGACTATTGAATACAGCTTATTATATTCCTTCATAGTATTGATTTTTGCAGTTAATAGTTTACTTCTTATTCCTGATTCAACTTTGTTATGGCCTCGTAAACCACTTATAAATTCATCCTATACTATTTATTTATTGGACTCACGCCAAACCATTTCTACTGTC
This sequence comes from Sambucus nigra, assembly GCA_949130495.1. NCBI lineage: Eukaryota > Viridiplantae > Streptophyta > Magnoliopsida > Dipsacales > Adoxaceae > Sambucus > Sambucus nigra. The sequence goes on from OX422213.1 coordinate 76,795,946, forward strand.
ACTCAATTACTTTTGCTTTTACAGTACTCCAGTATTCATTCCTCCAGATATTAACATCTTTTATTTGTTGTTTTATGGATCCATATATGGTGGACACCATCACCCAACAACCACAAGAGTTCGTGAAGAACTCTTCTTTAATGGAATTTGAGGTTCAGAAGAATCTCAATCGTTGGACTATACCTAAGGTACAGCCCAAAACTATTTATAAAACAAACTGGTATAACTTCAGAAGTAAGTATACCATTAAAACTATGGAAGAAACCATTAGTTTAGACAAACAAGATAAGAAACTTGAATTGTTTCAAATCAGTGATTTGATAAATTACATTAATGATAAAAATTATCATTTTATTCATGTAGGTTTAATACAGATTGCTTTTAAACCTTCCGTTCCTCCTCAACCTAGTCATAATCATGACATTGAGGATTTTATTGAAGAAAAAGATGGAGATGTCTTCCTAAATTTCAGGAAGCTTTCTAGGTGCCAATCTTCCAGAACTCGACTCTCTAGTAGTTCTCGAAGACCTTTCGTCACCTATCCTTCATCTACCTCTAGGCACTCTGCTGAAGAGGAAAAATCCCCTCTTTTGACTCCTTCATATCATGATGATATGAATCTTCATGGTGTTTTTACTCATGATCAAATACCACTTGGTATTTATGAGAAAGCTGAAACTTCTCAACGTAGGACTTCCCCTACGCCATCTGATATGAATGTCAGACTTTGATTCCTTTCCTTTTATGGATTTTTCTTACAATAGGAAAGAAAGAAGTGTCGAGTTTAATTTACCTAAATGGGAAAAATTTAGGACTTGGTTCTTTGAAAAATTTACTCAAAAAGAACAACAAAATTATAAAACTGAATTTTATAATTGGATTGATTATAACAAGACTGTTATCTCCTTTGCTGTTTGGTTTCTTTTATACACTAAGGATAAGGATCTTTGGGAAAAAGAACTCTTTGTTCTTGACTCTAAAGCACCTAGTCCCTTTGAAGCCAAATGGACTACTGCTCGCGGTGAGATTATATCTTCCGTCCACCCTCCTACTGAACCCTTGGTTATTCAGACTAAGACTAGTCAACCAACCAGTTCCAGTCAGAAGACTGAAACCAGTACTAGTTCTTCTAGTATTGATCCTATTCCTCCTATCTTAGAAGCTACTGCTTTTATTAAGGCTGAGCAGATTGCTAAAAACCTTACTTATACTAAAGATCTTAACCCTTTAGTAAAACAAGGTAATTACACTAACCTCATCCTTAATTCGGTAGGAAAACAGCTCCAAAGAATTGAGCAGCATCATGTTGATGCAATGTTGGCTAAAGCCACTGACTTTACTGTCAAAAGTCTGGATAAACCTTTAATTCAACCTCATATGGAAGTTAAAGGATTCAAATCAGGAACTAAAGCTGATTTCATGTCCAAACTTAAAGATATTGAAAAAGATCTTCAGGGATTAAGAATTCATACTTTATCCCATGACAGTTCTGAAACTGATTCAGAATTCTCTATTATTGAAGTTCAAGACTTTGAACATCATTTTGGTTTACCTGAAAACCAAATTAACCGAGTAACCTTTGGTAGTACTCCTCTTGGCCCAAGAAAGAATTACTATCATCGTCCTACTCCTCAAGACCTACTCTTCGAAGAGAGTCAGGTTTTGCAGAATACCTTTTGCGGTAAATCCATTTATGACTGGAATCTTGATGGCCTTTCTGAATCTCAGATTTATGAATTAGTTCATCAAATGGGCATGTATTCCACCATATGCAGGCATAGTGATGCCACCGATCATAGTATTTCCAAAATGTTCTTCCTTAACATTAATAAGAATTTAATGTCCCCAACTATCACTCAGAAAATTACTGTTGTTAAAAACCAGTTAACGGCAGAAATTTGTAGTGATATTCCCAATGCATTTTGGGATAGAAAGAAGCATATTGTTTCCCTTCCTTATGACAAGGATTTTCAGGAAAAAGATATTCCTACTAAGGCTAGACCTTGTCAAATGAAGTTAGAACTTCTTGACCTTTGTAAAAAAGAGATCCAGGGCTTATTAGATAAAAAGCTCATTTCCAAGAGTTATTCTCCTTGGAGCTGTACTGCTTTTTATGTTAATAAAGCAGCTGAAAAAGAACGAGGAGTTCCTAGGCTTGTGATTAATTATAAGCCTCTTCTTTTTGAAGGAAATTAAGTTGATTTTCTTTAGAAACAATATTGTTAGATAAAGAATTGATCCTTTTAATTTCAGGTTTCATTATGAATTCAAAAACAATTTTTTGGTTTTGAATAGTGGTATATATGCCAGTTGCATCAATTTTATCAATAGGCATAAAAAAGGGTGTACCTAAGATAAGCTGCACAGAAAGATCTTTAATGAGCAGAAAGGTACTCTCTAAACAAATTCCATTGTTACAGATCTCAACATTAGTTAATTTATATTTAATGCCCATGCTATCACCACTAGCATTAAATAAAGACTGAGTAGTTTTTTCAAAATACTCAGTAGGAACAATCCCTTCTTGGATACAATTCATGTCAGCTCCGCTGTCAACAAGAGCAATAATATTACATAAAGTAAATTCCTTGTTGATAACCAAAGTAATGGAGGTATACCATTTTTGGCTTGGGATTCTGTTTATTATATCCAAAAATCCTGAAGACTCAGGAGTGGAATTAGCAGATGCAATTTTGAGATTGTTAATTTCAATTTGCATGGTATTCTGCTGATTACGGAGTTGTCCTAACTCATTTTTTAGATTATTAATCTCGTGCCTTAAATCATTAAGGTTAGCAGGTTTACTAGAATGACTAGTGTTTTCTAGTCTATTAAAAACCTCCTTAAGGCTATAAGCCTGAGGGGATTGGCTGGTAGTTGGAAGGGCTGCTTCCTGAGCATAACATGCTTGGACCAGCTTGAGCTTAATGTCAGGGTCAGTAATTTTTGTAATGATATCAATCATACTTTCCTGCTGACTAGTCATAACATTAAGACTTAATCCATTTCTTTGGATAATAGACTGGAGATGATCGCATCTCTTGGTTAACGTATTGCACTGACAATTCTTGTCAGAAGACTCCGAGCTACTAGAGCTTTGTAAATGATAAAGCTCATCATCACTAGAAGTGTCCTCCGAATCTTCAGAGGAGTCAGAAGAATTAAGTAAGAGTTTACTTAATTGATCTTTCAGGTGATCATCAACCTGAAGGTTACTGATTTTATCTTTCATCTTGCATTTACTAGCATAATGGCCAAATTTGCCACATTTAAAGCATTTAACTTTAGTTTTATCAGATTTCTTTCTGACATATTTCTTATGTTTTTTAACGGGTTTATCGTTAGTTGTAATAGTCTTATTACGTTTATATTTAGGTTTTGAAGAAGATTTGTTCTTCTTCTTGGAGATTTTGTGAGAACTGGACTTACCAGTATTATAAGCAAATTGATCACAGAATTCTCCCAATTCTTTCTTTCCTGAAAGATTATGTTTCTTAAGTTGTCTAGACAGCTTAAGGTCATTACAGAGGGAAAGACCCTCTTGGATGACGACACTTATGAGTTGGCCATAAGTATAAAGGTCATAGGGGATAGAGATACCATCATGTTTATCTCTAAGCTTTTTTCGGACTTTTTCCGAAAAGTAAGTGGGAAGGCCATTGATGAATTGAGCCTTCCAATGGGAAGAGTTAGCATCATCTCTCTGAGTAACTCTAGCAAGGAAAACGTCCTTATACCATCTAAATTGGCTAAGAGTAGGACATTTAAGGTTTTGTAATAATTCTCTATTACGTTCACGTTGGTAATCACTACTGCCAACAAAATGATGGATAATGGAAAGCAAAAGGGTGTAAACAGAGTCTTGGACTCCCTGATCACGCTGTTGCTCATCCTTAACAATTTTGACAGCATAAAGGATTTCTTGCCTCTGCTGTTCAGTGAGAATATGCTCCCACCAACCCCTAAGGGTACCTGTAAACTCGACTCTCTAGTAGTTCTAGAAGACCTTTCGTCACCTATCCTTCATCTACCTCTAGGCACTCTGCTGAAGAGGAAAAATCCCCTCTTTTGACTCCTTCATATCATGATGATATGAATCTTCATGGTGTTTTTACTCATGATCAAATACCGCATGGTATTTATGAGAAAGCTGAAACTTCTCAACGTAGGACTTCCCCTACGCCATCTGAAATGAATGTCAGACTTTGATTCCTTTCCTTTTATGGATTTTTCTTACAATAGGAAAGAGAGAAGTGCCGAGTTTAATTTACCTAAATGGGAGAAATTTAGGACTTGGTTCTAGGACTTCCCCTACGCCATCTGAAATGAATGTCAGACTTTGATTCCTTTCCTTTTATGGATTTTTCTTACAATAGGAAAGAGAGAAGTGCCGAGTTTAATTTACCTAAATGGGAGAAATTTAGGACTTGGTTCTTTAAAAAATTTAGTCATAAAGAGCAACAAAATTATAAAACTGAATTTTATAATTGGATCGATGATAACAAGACTGTTATATCCTTTGCTGTTTGGTTTCGTTTATACACTAAGGATAAGGATCTTTGGGAAAAAGAACTCTTGGTTCTTGACTCTAAAGCACCTAGTACCTTTGAAACCAAATGGACTACTGCTCGCGGTGAGATTATATCTTCCGTCCACCCTCCTACTGAACCCCTGGTTATTCAGACTAAGACTAGTCAACCAACCAGTTCCAGTCAGAAGACTGAAACCAGTACTAGTTCTTCTAGTATTGATCCTATTCCTCCTATCTTAGAAGCTACTGCTTTTATTAAGGCTGAGCAGATTGCTAAAAACCTTACTTATACTTTGGATATAATAAACAGAATCCCAAGCCAAAAATGGTATACCTCCATTACTTTGGTTATCAACAAGGAATTTACTTTATGTAATATTATTGCTCTTGTTGACAGCGGAGCTGACATGAATTGTATCCAAGAAGGGATTGTTCCTACTGAGTATTTTGAAAAAACTACTCAGTCTTTATTTAATGCTAGTGGTGATAGCATGGGCATTAAATATAAATTAACTAATGTCGAAATCTGTAACAATGGAATTTGTTTAGATTGTACCTTTCTGCTCATTCAAAATCTTTCTGTGCAGCTAATCTTAGGTACACCCTTTTTATCATTACTTATGCCTATTGATAAAATTGATGCAACTGGCATATATACCACTATTCAAAACCAAAAGATTGTTTTTGAATTCATAATAAAACCTGAAATTAAAAGGATTAATTCTTTATCTAACAATATTGTTTCTAAAGAAAATCAACTTAATTTCCTCCAAAAGGAAGTTCTCTTCCTCAACATTAATAAGAATTTAATGTCCCCTACTATCACTTAGAAAATTACTGTTGTTAAAAATCAATTAACGGCAGAAATTTATAGTGATATCCCAAATGCTTTTTGGGTTTCCCTTCCTTATGATAAGGATTTTCAGGAAAAAGATATTCCTACTAAAGCCCGACCTTGTCAAATGAAGCTGGAGCTTCTTGACCTTTGTAAAAAAGACATCCAGAGATTATTAGATAAAAAGCTTATTTCCAAGAGTTATTCCCCTTGGAGTTGTACTGTTTTTTATGTTAATAAAGATGTTTTTTTTTAAAGCAGCTGAAAAAGAACGTGGAGTTCCTAGGCTTGTCATTAGGAATAATCCCCTTAACAATGTGTTAAATTGGATCAGATATCCAATTCCCAATAAAAAAGATTTATTAGATAGGTTGCATTCCGCCACTATCTTTTCCAAATTTGATCTCAAATCTGGATATTGGCAAATCCAAATTGATCCCAAAGACAGATATAAAACTGCCTTTGTCGTTCCTTTTGGTCTTTTCCAATGGAATGTCTTACCTTTTGGGCTTAAGAATGCCCCTTCTGAATTCCAAAATATCATGAATGATATTTTTAACCCTTTTTCAGAATTTTCAATTATTTATATTGATGATATTCTGAATCAATACCAACACTTTAAAATTTTTAAAGATGTTCTTAAAACTAATGGATTAGTTATCTCTGCCCCTAAAATGAAAATATTTCACACTAATGTTCGATTTTTAGGGCATACTATTGGAAAAGAAAAAATTATTCCAATAGATAGGAGCATTGAATTTGCTTCTATGATTGTCTAAAGTCAGTACATCTACCATCACGTAGTGTAGCTTGTAGACAGGCATTCATACCATTGATAGTTAAAGGTTTAAAAGCAATCTGTATTAAACCTACATGAATAAAATGATAATTTTTATCATTAATGTAATTTATCAAATCACTGATTTTAAACAATTCAAGTTTCTTATCTTGTTTGTCTAAACTAATGGTTTCTTCCATAGTTTTAATGGCATACTTACTTCTGAAGTTATACCAGTTTGTGTTATAAATAGTTTTGGGCTGTACCTTAGGTATAGTCCAACGATTGAGATTCTTCTGAACCTCAAATTCCATTAAAGAAGAGTTCTTCACGAACTCTTGTGGTTGTTGGGTGATGGTGTCCACCATATATGGATCCATAGTACAACAAATAAAAGATGTTAATATCTGGAGGAATGAATACTGGAGTACTGTAAAAGCAAAAGTAATTGAGTGACAGTAGAAATGGTTTGGCGTGAGTCCAATAAATAAATAGTATAGGATGAATTTATAAGTGGTTTACGAGGCCATAACAAAGTTGAATCAGGAATAAGAAGTAAACTATTAACTGCAAAAATCAATACTATGAAGGAATATAATAAGCTGTATTCAATAGTCTTTCTATCCCATAATGTCAGGGTCAGTAATTTTTGTAATGATATCAATCATTATTTCCTGCTGACTAGTCATAACATTAAGACTTAATCCATTTCTTTGGATAATAGACTGGAGATGATCGCATCTCTTGGTTATCGTATTGTACTGACAATTCTTGTCAGAAGACTCCGAGCTACTAGAGCTTTGTAAATGATAAAGCTCATCATCACTAGAAGTGTCCTCTGAATCTTCAGAGGAGTCAGAAGAATTAAGTAAGAGTTTACTTAATTGATCTTTCAGGTGATCATCAACCTGAAGGTTACTGATTTTATCTTTCATTTTGCATTTACTAGCATAGTGGCCAAATTTGCCACATTTAAAGCATTTAACTTTAGTTTTATCAGATTTCTTTCTGACATATTTCTTATGTTTTTTAACGGGTTTATCGTTAGTTGTAATAGTCTTATTACGTTTATATTTAGGTTTTGAAGAAGATTTGTTCTTCTTCTGGGAGATTTTGTGAGAACTGGACTTACCAGTATCATAAGCAAATTGATCACAGAATTCTCCCAATTCTTTCTTTCCTGAAAGATTATGTTTCTTAAGTTGTCTAGACAGCTTAAGGTCATTACAGAGGGAAAGACCCTCTTGGATGACTACACTTATGAGTTGGCCATAAGTATAAAGGTCATAGGGGATAGAGATACCATCATGTTTATCTCTAAGCTTTTTTTGGACTTTTTCCGAAAAGTAAGTGGGAAGGCCATTGATGAATTGAGCCTTCCAATGGGCAGAGTTAGCATCATCTCTCTGAGTAACTCTAGCCAGGAAAACGTCCTTATACCATCTAAATTGGCTAAGAGTAGGACATTTAAGGTTCTGTAATAATTCTCTATTACGTTCACGTTGGTAATCACTACTGCCAACAAAATGATGGATAATGGAAAGCAAAAGGGTGGAAAGTCATCTGCTTCTTATCTTTTTTATCAATAGCAAGAACAAGTTCTGGAGTCCTGTGGTTAAGGATGAAACCAGAAATGTTAGCTAAATTAGTAGAATTCTTTCTACTAAAATCCTGTATCGAAGGATAATGATCATCATTCTTGATGATAGGCGTTTTACCAGGTCTGCGAGAATTCCCGCGACCATGCCCTCTAGAGGGGCCGCTCATCTGTCCTGCAAACTCAAATACAACGATTTTTAGGTAGTCTCAATTACATTGGTGACTATTATAAAACTTTGACACAAAGTAGTGCAATATTATATTATATTGCCTACAAACAGATTTTCGCCAGATGGCAAGCTAATCTTTCTGCATTTGATTTCGATATTGAACTCACATCGGGACAAAGCCAAGCCAAACACGGCAGATTGGCACCTAGAAAGCTTCCTGAAATTTAGGAAGACATCTCCATCTTTTTCTTCAATAATATCCTCAATGTCATGATTATGACTAGGTTGAGGAGGAACGGCGTTCTCAATAACCCAAGTCTCTGGGAAGTTAATTTCATCCCAACTTATTGTTCTAGGTGTGTGAACATTAGAATCAATAAGATGTGTGTCAATTAACACAGTTTTACCAAAAGGACTAAACTGTTTGATGTTTGGGGCTATGGTATTCATTACCTTGTAATAAATACGATAGACAATCCCAATGGTTTCTGAACCAGGAAGAAAATTATAACCTTTGGTCTGAACCCTAAGACTTAGAGCTTTACAAAGGTGCATATCAGTAAGGGACAGTGTAATGTTAGGAAAAACATCAAAATAAACAGGTCCATTACATAGGCTAGTTTCTATAGCCCCCATTATAAGTAATTATCGTGATTATATATGAATGTCCATTTTCTCTCCATCTATTATTAATTAATACTTATATAATGTGTCAAATAGACATAAATATATAATTATGTCTTAAATAAAAAAAAATCTCGGTGTTTAGTGTATACTAATCATAGAACTACCATCTCTACTAAAAAATATAAATATGTAGTTGATTTGTAATTTTAAAATAGAGGCATGTTCATATGTTCCAAATTTTTTATTCATTTTTTCATCTCATATTAACATTAGTTTAAATGTAATGATAATATTATTTATGTGGCATATATTTTACGAATAAAATTATACCACGCTCGCTCATCGCGCGGGGTTTAAAACTAGTTAATGTAATTACGGACAAAACAATGTTTAGAGTTGAAAAAAGGGGTCAAACTATCTCTCAAAATAGGCAAGTGAGGATTTTTGTCAGTTTTGAACTTCAATTGACTAATACGAAAATTATTAGACCCAACTCGCCTGTAATGAAAATACTCGGCCATAAACATAAAAAGCCCTTGTATCTTTGTGGGAGGGAGAGAGCAAAAAAAAAGTAGGAATTGATAACAATGGTACTGGGTCTTTCACATAGGATCGTGTTAAAAACGCTTTCATATTTTTTTCGGGGCATCGTATAGTATTTAAAAGTGATTGTGTTCTTCATTATATTTTAAAAAATAATGACATGGTGCCCGAAAGAAAAAATGGATGCCTCTACGGCCATCCACACTGAGATGCAAATGTATCATTTGCATTATTTCTTCTCACAATAGATCAGAAACAATGCATTGTTTTCTATTCAAATATGTAAATGTACATTGAGGATAAGTGTGGCTCAAAAAACTGAACGGTAAACAGTTATCCGTCCAGTTGTTGCCGGCCAAATTTGATAAATAATAAAAAAATTATTCACCGACGATTGAATCTACAATTTATATTTAGTGTTTAAAGATTAAATTAACAAATATATACTGAACGGCGACAAATGTGTAATTTTACATTTTTTGGGGCTAATAGCAACCTTTCACTTAGATTTGAGAAAGAGTGTTTCGATTTTTGTTCCCTTTTGGATATTATCATGTTAGTTAATTTAATGTATTAATAAAATAAAATTGATATACTTATAGTCAACAAACCCTTAAGTGAAATGATGTCATCGCCCGTGATATGGCGTGTGTGTGTTGAAAACCCCAAGTAGAGATAGAACTCTCTGTGAAATGAACAGCTTTATTACTATTGAGTTTGAAGCAGTAAATTGATTGATGCGCCGTGAGCTTCACATGTGGGTCAGCTCAGCAGCAGGAGGACTGACCGAGTGAGGACCACAAGGAACCCGTGCCAGATTTTGCTGAAATTTTAGGATTCAAACTTTGCATCTACGTATTTCCGACTTCCTTCTTATAGCCTTGGCACTAGTGTGCATTGAGGAAAGCTAACTTAAGCAGCGTGTATGGTTGTAAATGTAGCTTTTACTTTTTGCTCAAATAGATAATATGCAGTGGGAGAATTTTTACGAACTTTTATAGTACGTAAAAATTTTTTACGAATAAATGAAGTCCGTCTACGAATTAACGATCATAAATAAACGGTAACATTTCTTCGTTTATTTATTCAGGAAACTTTACGAACTTTATCATCCTTTTATATATCTTCTTCATCTCTTGCATCTTCTTCGGCTTCTTCAACTTCTGCATCCTTTAATATTCCTCCATATTCTCTCCTTATTTTCTCAAAATTTTTACATAGTTCTCATCAGTCTCATATAATCTCTAAAAACAGCAATCCCAAACTTTCTATATATTTTCTCTAAATTTATTCATATACTCTCAAAAATCATTCCATATAATCCCTAAATTAATTTCAAATCAGTCTCAAATTAGATTTAGAAAATCCTCCAAATCAGATCTTGTCAACACGGTAAAATTAGGTAGAAAATAGAAGAAATATATTAATATCGGGAAATCAAAAAAACACGGGTCGACTTCAACGACAATTCCCGATTCTTCCGCGCTGATTCAATTGTCGAATCCCGTAATTGACAACTATACCCGTATTTACGACGGAGTATCACACGCGTCGGACGGTGAAACTCCGATAATAAACGGAAATAAATTCGAATTTCGGGAGAATTGGGCGGAGCCAATGAAATTGTACAAATTGATTGAAGACAAAAAATCGGATATCAAAGCAATTATTGACAGTGTCGATTTTATATCGAATTTTTTTTCTATGGTGATACTCAATTCCAATCAATATATTGTGATGGCGATTATCGAACGTTGGTGGGATACGACGCATACCTTCCAACTACCATACGTCGAGCTTGCCTTCACTCCGCTCGACTTCAAAATGTTTTTCGGTAATAATTTTATTTTATTTCGTTGTACTTATATTCATAATTGTTTCAAAATGTGAAAATAATATGTTGTACTTAAATTCATAATTAATTGTTTGAAATATATTTTTTGGTAATTATATTCATAATTATTTAAATATATGATAAAAATTTGAAATATGTACCCGCATTCCGATTGTGTCAATATATGAAAATAATTATTTATATTCATAATTGTTTCAATATGTGAAAATAATTAGTTGTACTTAAATTCTTAATTGATTGTTTGAAATATATTTTATGATTTTTATATTCATAATTATTTAAATATATGACAAAATTTTAAAAATATGTACCGGCATCATAATTGTTTCAAAATGTGAAAATAATATGTTGTACTTAAATTCATAATTAATTGTTTGAAATATATTTTTTGGTAATTATATTCATAATTATTTAAATATATGACAAAAAAATTTAAAAATGTACCCGCATTCCGATTGTGTCAATATATGAAAATAATTATTTATATTCATAATTGTTTCAATATGTGAAAATAATGAGTTATACTTAAATTCATAATTGATTGTTTGAAATATATTTTATGGTTTTTATATTCATAATTATTTAAATATATGACAAAAATTTAAAAATATGTACCGGCATCATAATTGTTTCAAAATGTGAAAATAATATGTTGTACTTAAATTCATAATTAATTGTTTGAAATATATTTTTTGGTAATTATATTCATAATTATTTAAATATATGATAAAAAAATTGAAAAATGTACCCGCATTCCGATTGTGTCAATATATGAAAATAATTATTTATATTCATAATTGTTTCAATATGTGAAAATAATGAGTTGTACTTAAATTCATAATTGATTGTTTGAAATATATTTTATGGTTTTTATATTCATAATTATTTAAATATATGACAAAAATTTAACAATATGTACCGGCATCATAATTGTTTCAAAATGTGAAAATAATATGTTTTACTTAAATTCATAATTAATTGTTTGAAATATATATTTTGGTAATTATATTCATAATTATTTAAATATATGACAAAAAAATTAAAAAATGTACCCGCATTCCGATTGTGTCAATATATGAAAATAATTATTTATATTCATAATTGTTTCAATATGTGAAAATAATGAGTTGTACTTAAATTCATAACTGATTGTTTGAAATATATTTTACGGTTTTTATATTCATAATTATTTAAATATATGACCAAAATTTAACAATATGTACCGACATCATAATTGTTTCAAAATGTGAAAATAATATGTTGTACTTAAATTCATAATTAATTGTTTGAAACATATATTTTGGTAATTATATTCATAATTATTTAAATATATGACAAAAAATTGAAAAATGTACCCGCATTCCGATTGTGTCAATATATGAAAATAATTATTTATATTCATAATTGTTTCAATATGTGAAAATAATGAGTTGTACTTAAATTCATAATTGATTGTTTGAAATATATTTTACGGTTTTTATATTCATAATTATTTAAATATATGACCAAAATTTAACAATATGTACCGGCATCATAACTGTTTCAAAATGTGAAAATAATATTTTGTACTTAAATTCATAATTAATTGTTTGAAATATATTTTTTGGTAATTATATTCATACTTATTTAAATATATGACAAAAAAATTGAAAAATGTACCCGTATTCCGATTGTGTCAATCTATGAAAATAATTATTTATATTCATAATTGTTTTAATATGTGAAAATAATGAGTTGTACTTAAATTCATAATTGATTGTTTGAAATGTATTTTATGGTTTTTATATTCATAATTATTTAAATATATGACAAAAATTTAACAATATGTACCGGCATCATAATTGTTTCAAAATGTGAAAATAATATATTGTACTCAAATTCATAATTAATTGTTTGAAATATATATTTTGGTAATTATATTCATAATTATTTAAATATATGACAAAAAATGAAAAATGTACCCGCATTCCGATTGTGTCAATATATGAAAATAATTATTTATATTCATAATTGTTTCAATATGTGAAAATAATGAGTTGTACTTAAATTCATAATTGATTATTTGAAATATATTTTATGGTTTTTATATTCATAATTATTTAAATATATGACAAAAATTTAACAATATGTACCGGCATCATAATTGTTTCAAAATGTGAAAATAATATGTTGTACTTAAATTCATAATTAATTGTTTGAAATATATTTTTTGGTAATTATATTCATAATTATTTAAATATATGACAAAGAAATTAAAAATTGTACCGGCATTCCGATTGTGTCAATATATGAAAATAATTATTTATATTCATAATTATTTAATGGTATTTATATTCCTAATTATTTAAATATCTGACAAAATTTTTAAATTATGTACAGGCATTCCGATTGGACAAGGACGACCCATTCAAAATCTACGAATTGAACAATATACAAATTTTGTTAATGCCATTAATGAATTTTTCCCAGAAATTCATATACAGAAATCTACCGGTGCGAGAATTCCCGTTTCTGACCTTAAAAAATACATAGAAAATTTTGTCAAGGTTGAACCTTTACCAGATTATATGTCCCCAATCATAGCTCGGGCATTTTGGTTCTATGTATTCGGGAGTGTATTTTTTCTAAATGCCCACTCCACTTGCGACCTCGACTATTTACGTTATCTGGAGGATATTCCTGCCATCGGCACATACGACTGGGGTTCGGCTATTTATGCCCGTATTATATGGTCTTTGGACAAAGTCAGTCGACGATCGTTGACTAGCGTTGAATGCATGTGGCAAATACTCGAGGTATATTTTCATTTCATCTTATTTAATGAAATTTATGTTTCATTACAATATATGTCAACTTATTCTAATGAATTAAATTTATTGACAAATTTTGCAGTATTTACATCACGAGTATATGGCCACGACATGTCCTATTCTCGTCGATCCGTCCATCGATACGTGGCCCCGCATATTTCGTTGGTCGAGGGGGAATAGAAAGAAAGTAAAGGGAGCACAACGGTTTAACATCTCAAGCAGGCAACATCAACTTGAGATGCGGTCACCCGAGTCCATTATATGGCAGCCATACGAGACTTCTGTCTACCGTGACTCTGATGTCATCTTATATGCTCGTGAGATATCGGGGTTACGGATGATTTTTTGGGATCCCTTATTTAAGGGTTTTTGGTACTTGGGTGATCGGGCCATCCGACAATTGACTGGGCGGATATGTATAGCAGACAACCCACCATCAAGTTTGTGTTGTGTCTCAGAACACGATTTTCAAGCAGCTGCCGCCCAAAATTGGCCTCTCGCAAATCAACACATAAGAGATGTGTCACAAGAAGAGTATAATGCATATTGGAAGGCAGTAGCACTCGGGCCATTACTATCGCCGATTGCCAGATATGTTAATTTAGATTTGATTGGAGTTGGTTCAGTGGCACCTTCGACGTTGCGAATCCCGCGAGCACCAGCACTAACAAATGATCCATATGTGTATGAGACACAGTTCTCTATGGGTGGTTCTACGCATGTCCAACCACCGAGGTAGAATTGGACGGTTGATGTAGGCCTACCAGAGGGGGCTTCATATACTATAGATGTCCCGAGACCTGAGTTTTCAACCAACGCACCTCCAGCTCAATCTTTGACGCAGTTAGAATGGCGTTAGTCCTACATCAAGGCAAAAGATAACATTCGAGGTCTCCGTCATTTAATATTACACGAGATACGTCAGCGAGAGGATCAACTCAAAGCACGTAATGACCGCATTGATGAGTTGGAGCGTAGACTAGCACGTTTTACTATGCCTAGTCGTGGGTTTGAGGAGGGTGGTACTAGTTCTAGTCGTCCGAGCGTTTACAGACTACACCTAGCCCCACCCTCTAACCCGATCCCGACATATGAGGCACAACAAGGTTGGGATAATTTATTTGGGACTGACCCTTACACGGGTTCACATGCAGATTTAGGTGCGGATTTTGAGTTTGGCCCGGGGCGCCAGTGATGTATAATGTACAATTGAAAAATGTTATGAATAAATTTTGTATTGTTGTCTTAATTTAATTGTGATGATAAATGTTATGATGTATAATGTATCATATTTATTTTCATTTATTACACATAGAATTATGATAAACAAATTATTACACTCAGAATTATTACACTCAAACATAGAATGTGTTCAAATGCTTAGGTCGAACCTAGTAGAAGTACAACAAAATGGTTTCCCATTGCGCACTAAACATTTAGGTAAGTAAGATCGTTACGTATCGGAATCAACATATTCTTCATTGTAGTTTGATATATTTGGTTCGTACTCTTTCCCATCATTTTCATATATGCATTCCGAAAAGTAATCATAACCGGAATTGGTGTAGTCGGAAATATCGTTATCTGATGCCAACGTAGAGTCGTTATATATGTTAATTAATTGTTCTTGAATGTGACGACCTGATAGCATCGCGCGTTGTGCTTTGTGATAACGTTGTAGGCGCCTCTCCATCTGCCATATCTCTTCATCCAATAAATCAAGACAAAATATATCCGCTTCTTCGGGATACGATATTGGCCAAAGTGCGGTAGCCCAATTTTTTTGCCTGGATATGTGATGATAATGGCAAAGCACCTCCAGGTCACACTTTTCATCATATTTATCTGGCCATGTGAGGTTTTCCCAAGGATACACAACTCCGTCTTCAGGTTTCGAATTATGAGAGATTATGAATATATGACCAAAGTCATTGAGAAAACGTCGAGAAGTATCAATCGGATATGTTTGAAAAATTATTTTTTCCCATACCAATCGTTACCAGTAATATCTGTGTAAGAGCCATTGTAAATGGATGAATAGTAGGGAGATGAAGCCATCTTTGAAATATAAGACAATGGTAGATAAAAAAATTGTTGCAATCCTTCTAATTTATTTATAGGTAATTTTAAACCTAAGAAGTTATAATTTTATTTTACAATGGTAACAAATATTTATAATAATTCAAAGGCACACATACCAATGGAAAAGATAAATTATACAATAACTTGTTGATGACGATTGTAGTTATCACATAGTAACTTGATAAATTAACTATACATAAAGTAGTTATCATACAATAACTTGACATACAACATATTGACAACCTGAAGAACCTGAACCCAAAATGTAGCACACTTACCAATAGCAAGATAATATCTATAGCACACTTACCAAGATAATATCGGTAGCACATACCAAAATGTGAATATCATACAGTATATTTACATACGATAAATTACATACACATGCAATCTAATAGGACACAGATATTATTGAAGATGAACGAGAGCATTGATCTAGATAATTTTGTATTGCACACTTACCAATAGGACACAGAAATTAACATTTTACCTATATTATCTGTAGCACACTTACCTATATAAGATTTTACCTATAATTATAAATAGCTGTGTACCGTAAAACTATATAGGTAGAGTATAATAGTTCATCTACATCTAAATTAATTTGTAACCATAAATAGCTGGGGGACGAAATCTTTTGCTCCAATATGCACAATTTAATGAAGATGGATCATCCGATGATTCAAACGAGGAAATGATTATTATGATGGAGATTACACGGTGGTGTGCTGAAAAAAATATAATTCGCGATGGGAAAGGACTCGAAACGAGACGTCGAGTGCATCGTAGGAGAGAAAGGGGACATGCAACACTATGGGAAAATTACTTTGGGGAAGATAAGGTATATAACAAGTATTTTTTCCGAAGGAGATTCAGGATGCGGTATAGTGTTTTCAATCCCATCCTTGAATATGTTTGCCTTTATGATAACTACTTTGTTCAGAAGAATGATGCTTGCGGTCGTCAAGGTTTAAGCTCTCATCAAAAAGTGTTGAGAAAAATTCGACTGTTAGCTAATGGGGGGTTCCCATGACGTGTGTTCTGAGAAGTACGCTATGAGTGAAACCACTATATTAGAAACTGTTATTAGATTTAC
This sequence comes from Sambucus nigra, assembly GCA_949130495.1. Classification (NCBI taxonomy): domain Eukaryota; kingdom Viridiplantae; phylum Streptophyta; class Magnoliopsida; order Dipsacales; family Adoxaceae; genus Sambucus; species Sambucus nigra. The sequence goes on from OX422213.1 coordinate 76,812,872, forward strand.
AGAGGCAATTGTACAAATTTTCGATCCCCAGTACGGCAGAAATCCGATACGAGGCGACGTCACAAGCTTACTCGAATAAAATGCAAATAGAGGTTTCCCAGGAATGCTAGGCAGAATTGATTGCATACACTGGCGTTGGAAAAATTTCCCCACAGCATGGCACGCTCAATATAGTGGACGTAAAGAGTCACCTACTATAATCCTTGAAGCGGTTACCTCGTACGACCTTTGGATTTGGAAATCGTTCTTCGGTGTGCCTGGTTCTTGCAACGATTTAAATGTGTTGCACCGGTCTAACGTCTTCAAGGAATTGTGCAATGAAAGGGAAGCTCCCATTAATTACACTATTAATGGAAGTTCATATGACATGGGGTACTACCTTGGTGATGGCATTTACTCTCCCTACACTATAATAGTTAAAACTTTTAGGAACCAACAAGGGATTAAACAAAAATAGAAATTATTTTGCATGTACCAAGAAGCGTGTAGAAAAGATGTTGAACGAGCTTTTGGTGTACTACAAGACCGATTCGCTTTTGTTCGGGAACTTTGTAAATTATGGAATAGGGCATCACTATCAACCATAATGAAATCTTGCATTATAATGCACAATATGATTATTGACGATGAACGTAGAGATTGTCCATGGCAAAATGAATACAAACAAAATGATGTAACACCTCATATTTTTAGGGTCCAAACTAATTTTTACGACTACCTCACCTGGGATGCAATGATAAGAGATGCAACTAAACATCAACAGTTACAGAATGATTTAGTGGAGCACATTTGGAACACCCACGGTGATGAAATGGTGGGTTGAAGATATGTTAACATATTTCTGATATTAATTGTGGCTATTCGGTTTATTAGTTACATTTTCAATTCGTAATTGTACGATTTTTAATTTGTAATTGTAGGACTATTGTATTGAAACTAAAATTAATAAACAATACTGACATTACATATATTTAAACGTTGTCATTGGATTTATTAAAATGAAAACTGGGTCAGTGTACATATACTGAAAGTAAATGACGAAAATAAAATAACTAGGATTCAATACAACTATAATAAATACTACTAGTCATTAATTGAACCGCTTGGACTTGACATAGGGTTAGATGATCCGGCATAGTTCGATTGTAACTCAAAACTCGATGACAGTAACCAACATTGTTAGGTCGTTGAACCTTTTATAATGAAACTGCTTTTGCATATCATTCATATTGTTCATATCTAGCTCCATGATGTATGACTGCTCTCGGCCTAGGCGCACGAGCTGATCTTGTTTTTTGATGATCTGATCTTGTTTTTTGACGAGTTGATCATCTCGCTTCATCTCGATGAATGCATCCATTTGAGAGTCAAATTTAAGGGCACGATTATTCTTCCACTCTTGCTTGCTTTTAAACATTGAAGTCTTCGCAATGTTTGAGTACTGCCGTGTTACAATCCAAGATGTCAGAACGCGCTCGTTGACGTGCACGTTGTTTCTCACCCTTCCTGCCTGGGGGTCTACCCGGTACATCTCGTACCCTCGGAGTGTCATCTTCGCGTACAGGTGTAGGGCTGTCGTCGTTTCCCGCTGTGTTTTCCAAGTCAAATTTTGGTAAATCTTTTAAAATTTGATAGCAGTTATCGAACGTAAAATGTTTGTTGGTTTCGGCGCGGTACGCGTCGCGTGCATTAGTAACTTCTTGGAATTCGTTCGTCCCGCTTCCCATATTCTTGATTTGGTAAGAAAGCTTTGCAATATATAGCGTTCTTTGATGCGATATATGATTATAACGTGTTGATAGCATGGATCTCGTACGAGTAATTGTAATTCCATGCGTGACGTTATACTCATCTTTCACGGTGTCCCAAAATGTGCCCGATGATATTGAGTTTCCTTCAATACTTCGGGCTGTATATGTTGTATAAATGGTACATAATACTTCGTCCTCAAAAGGAGTCATATTAGGTTATCGAGGTGTACCGGAACTAATCGGTTGAGAGGAAGACATGTTTTTTTGTAAAAATAAAATATATTAAGAATGGAAATAAGAAAATGACACAAAGGAAATTATACTCTCAAAATTTATAAAGGGTGAGAATAAAAATTTGTGAGGAAGGTGGGCTCTATTTATAAAGAAAAGTCTCCAACGGCGTTAGATTTACCAAACAGTAAAAAGAACTTCCGACGAACTTTTTTTGTTTGTAGGAATTCTTACGAGCTTCTGAAGTTTGTAGGAACTTCCTACGAACAAAAGAAGTTCGTAGGAACTTCTTACGGACAAAAGAAGTTCGTAGGAAGTTCCTACGAGGATCAGAAGTTCGTAAGAAGTTTTTACTGATTCATTACGCATCCAGTAACTTTGCAAATCCTTTACCTTTTCTCTTTCCAATTTTGCCAACTAGCTATCCCCATTGTACGTCTATCAGTTGGTAATTTTACAAATTCTTTTGTCCAAACTCTCCACCATTGTGGATGCTCTTAGATCATCAAATAGGAAACTGTTTATATAAATTAGGTTAGGTTGGTTAAATCGTGGATAAACAAAACAAACAAACAGACAAAGCAGGAGTTGGAATGTCATTTTCATAAGCTTTTCACTGCAAGTATATAATAAGTTAGGAGTAATGCTACTCTTGTTGGGATTTAGTGTCAAGTTAGTATCGGAGACGTTTTATTTGATTTTGTAGCTTGGCGAGATTCAGACCATCCTCCAAGCAAATAAAACGAAACCAATGCTAACCCGGTACTAAATTCCTATAAGCTTATCATTATTCATAAGTTAGTTAGACTTTTTATTTCAAAGTACACGTTACTTGACTTTGTAACTTCCAAATGCTTAAGAAGAACAAGACTATAATCATGTTAGATGGGAGATTGATGAGAGAGCTTATTTCTTAATTGTTTTGTGTGATAATTTTTGTTTTTTTAAAAAAATAATATTAACTCTTCATAAGTCTATAAACTATGTGACCAAACTGACCCCCTTATATCTTCTTCATGGAGCAGATTCCTTTTATTTTATATTATAAACTTGTTAAAGTCCATAGCTTCGGCTAAATAAAAAAGCTATACAAATGCATATTTACATATTGAGTTTTATAGAGAAAAAAAATATTTATCAAAAAGGTTACCGTAAACACTTAAGGTCCGTTTGGTTCGAATTGGGCAAAAGAGTTGGCATGACAAATTTTTCCACGATAAATTTTGCATAGGTAAATATTATTTTTCTCACATTCGGCTATCAAACACCAAATGAATTGAAACAAGTTTTTTAGGCAAAACATTTTAATAAGAAAACAGTTTAATAAGAAAAGAGTTTTTTTTGTAAAATAAAAAAATAGTTTTTTTTAATAAAAACAGTTTTTTACAAATAAAAAAAATATTTTTTTTTTGTAAAATAATAAAACAGTTTTTTATTTGTAGAAAAACAGGTTTTTTTGTTGTAAAATAAGAAAACAGTTTTTTTTATTGTAAAATAAGAAAACAGATTTTAAATTATTTTTAAATATTTATAACAGTTTTTAAATTATTTTTTAAACCATTAAAACCGTTTAAGAAGTTAACAAATTTGTTTGCAAATATTTTTCACTCATATATGTAAGCAAAGTTTGACAACACCTTATGCATAGTGGGTGTCGTACACTGGTAAACAATGCCACGACAAATTATGCAATCAAACACACCAAATTGTAGATAAATATCTCATTTATTTTCCAATTTATTTACCATTTGTCATGACAAATAAAAGTAACCAAACGAAACCTTAAGTTTGAATTAATTTGCAATCCTTACTCAAATGTTTTAGCTTGACAAGAGAAACCTTGAATTACATTAATGTTAGCAACTGGACTCATGATACTAACACCGTTAGTCCAACTTAGTGAAAATCCTATGTGGCAGCTTATTTGGCAAGTGATGTAACACGAGCTTTAAAGACACCCATTAAATGGTGCCATGTGAAAACAGTATGAAAAAAAAATAGGGAAAAATAAAGAAAAATCTGTAAAATACAAGAAATATTGTTTAAAAATAAAGAACTAAAAACACTAAAAAAAACTTTAAAATAATTGAGAAGACTCAAAAAAAAAAAAAAAAAAATCTCCCCTTTTATCGTTCTAACTTCCACCCCAACAACCGCTCGCGGCCACCTCACATAACCACCACCCATCACCATCATACACCAACAACCAAACACGCCACCACCATCGCCCAACCGCAACACTGGAACTAACAAAATCAATACCAATTTCGAACTTGATACACAAATTTGGATGTGCACAGGAACCTCTTTCTCTCTCTCTCTAGAGAGAGAGAGAGGGAGAGAGAGAGAGAGAGAGAGAGACAGACAGACTGGGGGATGGGAGGTGGGGTAGCCGTGGAAGGGTAGCGACGATGGGTAAGTGGCCGGGGGAGGGGATGAGGGGAGGCTAGAACTTTCTGGGTTTTTTCTCAAGCTATTTTTGGTTTATTCGACAAAAAGTCCGTTGATAATTTTTTAATTAATGTTTAATCCAAACCATTTTTTTTCTTTTTAAAAGCACCTCAACATATAGAAAAAACTCACACACTCTTTCTTATTTTATCCTAAACCCAAAAAAGAATTTGTCAAAAAAATAGATAAGGAACCGTTTGAAAATTAAAAAAAAATAAGTTGGACTAAGTGCAAAATATACTTAGCTCCCAGGGACCAAACACTAATTGTCCTTTTTTTTTCTATTTTCTTTCTCCAGTTTCATTTATCAAAAAAAGATTATCAACATTTTTATCTAATTTTTTTCTCTTTTCACTCTTTTTATTTATATTCTAAGTTTTATTCCCTTTATTATTTGTTTTATTTTTTTCTAGTTAAAAATTTTGTATTTGTCTTTTTCCTCCTTTTTTCTATTTCGAAGGTTTTTCTTTAATGTTTAATTTTTTTTATTTTTTAAAATAATTTTAAGAGTTCTTAAATGAATTTTCTTATATTTTCTTAATTTTTAAAATTATTCCATTTTTGTGTGTTTTTTATTTTATTTTCACATGGCATCATTTTATTATTACAAACCTGTATCACATCATCTGCCACAGACCACATATTGTTTCCGCTAAGTTGAACTAATTGTGTTTGTGTCAAAGGTCCCATTGTTAATACTATTGTACTTTATGGTTTATCATGCCAGATTTAAATATTGGGGCCATGATTGCAACTTATCCCTAACTTTAGGGTTTGCAGTGTCTCTTTTTTCTTTTTAAAAATCACTCAACAGTGTGAAAAAAAGCTCTCAAACCTAACTTTATGGGTAAGGTTTGAAAATTCATTTCTTTAATATTTATATTATGACATGATTGTTATCTATCTATAACAACAATAAATTCATACTTCCCAATTTTAGTGGAACCAAAATTAAAACCTTTCAATCCACGTGTCCTCATTATAAATTAATTATCTTTTAATGTTCGCATCATAAAAATGATTTATTTTAGGTGACTTGAAACAATTGTCACACATAGTACTTTTTCATTTTATTGGAATACTATTTTAAAATATAGTGGCGTTTTTATTTTCCTTTTTAAACTTCAAAAGCCTAATTTTTTTTACTCTACATATCCATTCTTTATGGAAATTATTAATTTTTATTGATTAATTGTGTAATAATCATCAAACAATAATTAAATTGAATATTGTATTATTAAAGAAGTTAATGAAAACAAATATTCTTTATTAGACATCTAAATTATATGTTTCAACTAGTAAAAACAATTATTGGCTTACATGATCATTTAGTTAAGATTATTGGTATATGACCTAGATGGCATACTTTAAACCATTGTCAGTGTTTATACCATATTACCATCGGCCAATAGAATGTTAACATGTAGAATTACAAGACAGTAATCACAACAAAAATGTAACGTGCCAATTTAATGCAAATGGATACTCAAACTATTGCCAATCGTCATGACTTTGAACGTGGGATGGACACTTAAAGAGCGATTATATGGGCGTGAGTGCACCCAAGAGGAAAACTTCAATGGGTAACCACCCAACAATTATAAAGACAGTTGCATGGTAAGAAACTCTATAAATAAGCAACTAGAGGATGAAGGAACAAAGGACTTCCTCAACAAAAAACTACATTTACTCGTTTTACCTATTTTCCTTTCTTTTCTTTTCTTTTCTTTTCTTTTCTTTTCTTTTCTTTACTATTTTTTCCTTTTCGAATTAGTTCGTAAGGTAGATTTGTTGTAATTCTCTTTACATTTTATGAAAAGTTCATTTGCCTTTATATTTAAATTGTTTTTATAATCCTTAGTGTAAATTGTTTTCCTTAATTGATTTATTTTAATATATTATATTACTTAGTTTGAACCAAATTTTTATCTTCATTTTATGTCTCCCTATTTAGATACTATTTAATTAAATTTGTTTATTACTCACTGTAAATCTTCTCGAAGGGAAGCATTCTTCTTAATTGAAGCATCAAATGGTACATAATCTCCTAATTATCATAAGGCTAAGATAATCAATTGGTTTTCAAGACCATATTATTTCCTCGCATGCTCACACGTAACTAAATATCCAAACCAATAAAGCCATCAAAATATATTTTGTCTCTCCTGGTGGGACACAGGTGCTATATATTTGTTTACCATGGCTAGAACGAGAAGGAGCGACGATGATAATGAGAATGTTAGTGAAATTAGTTCAATCAACCAACACATCGCCTCTATAAAGTGTAATACCTCGCACTTTTATGGGTAATTAAAATTCATAAGTAAGTGTAATTTGGGAATTTAATAAATTATCATGAATATTAATTTTGGAGCTTTCAAGGATTAGATGATTTTCTATGTGTGTTATACTTACTTTTGGGATTAAGTAAATGAGTTGGAGTATTTTAATTATACGTCGCAGCTGGATAAAGAGACAAATGATAATATTTTAATGGGAAAACCCGCATTAAGTTATGTTGAATTAAATTAGTGATTTGCAGTCAAGTACCTCAAATGGAGATTTCGAGTGCGCGGTTGGTCTCGGAATGGCTGAGATAGTCAGAATAGAGTATCCGGGGGTCGTAATTGAGTTTCGAGAATTTTTTTACCAGTAAGGACTCGTCATTGAGTAAACGAGTCATTTTTTGGTTAATAAAAGATAAGCCCTTATTTCTCCCTTATAAAGGCACGAGAGAAGGAGAAAGAAAGGACTAAAAAGAGAGAAGGAAAGGAAGAGGGGAAAAGAAGAGAGAGATGGGAGATTTCGGCCAAACTCCGTCGAATTCGACTCGAGGTAGTCGGATTTCATCCTCCAAGCAAGTGTGTACTTGCTTTATTTCATTTTGTGCATATATCTCATATTATAGTTGGTAACTATATGATTTTGGGTTAGAACCCTTAAAATAAATTTGTAAAAATTTGAGTAGGAGTTTACATATTGATGTAATGTAAACTCTTAATGATTTTTAGTGTTAAAACCATGTAAATGAACTGAAGAAATGAATTGAAATGGGGGAAAGTGGGTTTGGGGTTTGGGGTTGTAAGTGGGCATTTTGGTAAACAAATTTTCGAGGGACTGGTATGACCGGTCGATCGGGCTCCTATGGACGGTCGATTGCATCCATGAAGAAGGGCCTTTTGGTTTATTTGTTAGGCCTATTTGCAAACCGCGGTCGACCGGCACTCTATTTTCAGATTAGATTTTGGAGATTTTGTTTCTTCTCCTCTTTGGGTTTAAAGCTTAGGAGCCTCTAAATTAGAGCATTATAGAGGGTTATGATCTAAAGGATTTAAGGAATTATGAATTGACCTTGGGTTATTTAAGAAATTAATCCGGGGTATGGACTTATCGAATGATTAGGAAATGAGTGACATTTAGGGAAATTATTCAGTAAGCATATATGGGTATATTTATGTAGATGGAATAGATAGGGGCCATCTGTAATTGGGTAAATCCTATGAGGCGACTAAGATGGAAATTTGGGGTTATAGGCTAAGCATAAGTTAAGGGTATACTTATTATATGGTTATGAAATGGGATATATGGAGAGTATATAAATCCCTAACAGTGATCAAGGTGTGAGGTATATTTATGTAAAAGAATACTTAAATATCATTATGAGATTGGCAATTATAGCCATGTATACATTTGAGGAGTGATAAATGTATATATATACGATGTGATTACAGTACATATGTAACAAGATACGATTATATATATATATATATATATATATATATATATGTGTGAATGGTATATATATATATATATATATGTGTGTGTGTGTGTGTGTGTGTGTGTGTGTGTGTGTGTGAAGCATACCCCCTCTAATGCTATCATGGGAAATTGCGCAATATGGGTGAGGCCCCTAGTTTGAGGAGCAGGCAGCTTATAGTCCTCATGTCATAGCATCCATTGTTATATTATGTCATTTTTATTAGGGGTGAGACGTGGTGGGTATGTTTCGTCTCATTACCTAGGAGGAACTATGATCGCTTTTCATACGTTGTGATTTGGTTTTTACCATGTCGGTATTATTTAGTCCGACCGCTGGTACCTAGGATGGTATGTGAGTAATGCCCTGGAAGATGATAGCATTGAGAGACCGCATCCTTGAGTTATAGCTCGTTAGGATGATTATTATACTTGTGTGTATAGTATAATATCTGTGTATGAGAACAAGATATTATATATCTCTAATTGGAATAAAGAGATCAAATGAATAAAGAATAATTCTCATTCCGGGAGATTTTATCCGGACTTATATTGTGATGTGTATATGAAAATAAATTTGATAAAATAGATAATTATATGAGTATGTATATATATGTTATGTATTGAGGGCCTAATGAATCTCGACGATCGACATTGCCAAGTAGTAGCGTATCGGGGGATTCCTTGTATGGATTTCGCTTCACGAGACACCCCACGCGCGAACATGGCACAGTGTTGAGACTGGGGAGAAGTTATCCCCTAGTACTTGGGTTAAGTAGGATTTTAGAATGGTTAGAACGAGTTTAGTTAGGCAGGGTAGCTTGACTAGGTTGGTTAGTGGTATGCGATAGGTGTGCACCATTAGAAGAAGGGTGAGGGGTATCTCATGGGAGTGCGATACCAATTTAAATATGAGATGAAACATATTTTTCATAAATAAAGCATTTATGCACTTGCAAAATATTTTCACAGCTCGGGCTCTGACCCGTTTATCTATTTTCCTCTCTTTTGTTATATATATATATATATATATATACAGTCAGGCTCTAATCCGGACGTAACTTGCGGATGGATTTTTATGTATTTTTTAAAAATAGCAAACAATAAAATTTCGACTTGATTTTTTTTCTGTATAATCTAAACATTTCACGGGACCCCTGTAAAAAAAATCAACTCAAAATGAAATGTTCTACTATTTCTAAAAAATCGGTCAAACATATGTTAGTTTTAAAGAGCTTTAAAACTGACATATATTTGACCGATTTTTTAAAAATCGCAAAACAATTCATTTGAGTTGATTTTGTTTATAGGGGTCCCCCTGAAATGTTTAAATACAACAGGAAAAAAATCAAGTCGAAAAAACTTTTTTTACTATTTTTAAAAAATAAGAAAAAATTCGTCCGCAAGTTAAATGCGCAAGTTGCGTCCGCATTAGAGTCGGCCTGTATATATATAGGTGTCCAGACACAGTATATATATATATATATATATATATATAGGTGTCCAGACACAGAGACCCCTGGATGGCGATTCCTTCGAGTCTCACGTTGGCTGCAGCAGCTGTGGATGCATGCAGGTTTCTTTTAGACGCTTCTATTCTTGCGATCTAGATAGGAAGCATTGTAGTATCACTCGAGCCAAAAGCCCAACTGCATTTATTTATTATTTTACTGCCTTTTATGCGGAATTCGTTTGGGTTGTATTATTGTTAACTGAGTGTTCGGTTATTTTTATTTCATTTTCAATCTTATATATAAACTGTGTGATGTTTTATTTAAATAGTTTGTTTAAAAAGATTAATTAATTAAAATTTTAACACCAGCCTAATAGGTTATTAGTAATTAATTTGGTTTTCGACAGTGTTGCTAAGAATGAACCATATGAGACTCCTATTTTAATTTGGTACATGATTGATCGTTCGGTATTTTATTAGGCGGGGTGTCACATAAAGTAGACAGTTATTGAAACCGCCTAAAAGTTTAGACCACTTGCTCAAAACCGAGGATTGATTATAACAATGGATCCACAAGTCAAAAATCTTAATGTAACACCTGTTGGTGTGTCATGAAACGCCGAAAATCAACTAATACACCAGCTAAACTTGGTACTTACTCTTTCTGGTAATATAATGCAGAATATTAGTATAATGATCACAACGGTAACTATTAGATTGTGTCCTCCTATTATTTCAGTATCCTATGGTTAAGAATATGCACCACAATTGGTTGTAGGTATGACCACACAACCCAATCCTTTTCACCCGGTGTATTATATCCCCAACACTAGAGAAATTAATCTCGGGTGAGAAACTACACAAACACAACTAGTTTAGCCAAGAAACATCTAACGCTTACCATTCTAGTAACCCAAAAGGAAGAAAACCTATCCCAGAAGTAGGTAGGACTAGGTCATACTATAATGAGACCAATTTAGGTTTTCCACTAACTTCGAACTATGGGGTGATCAACAATCCTACGTTTGAATATAAACCCAGGGGGTGGGAAACAATAGAAGATTTGGTAATGAACCCCTCCATAGGCTACACAACCAAGTTCCCTAGACATCCCAACCAATACCTTTTCAAACATAACATAATGTTTCTCTAAAAATTCCACCTCCATCAGTGCAGCCAATATCCATAATGAACTAAACAATTGTTCCACTAAACAGGGAGTTACCTGGGGGAGTTGGGAGGATAGAAATTATGGATCTCAAACATTGCAAACTTTAGTGTATAGGAAGCCATACTCTAAATGGTTAGATAAGATTGAACACCTAAAGAGTTTTAAGTTTCTAACTTTCTCTCTTTTCTCAGGAGATAGGAGTCAATCCACTATGAAACATATATCAAGATTCAGTAGCCAATGTGATGATATTGGAATAAATGAATACCCTAAACTACATTTTTTCTCTAGTTCCCTCACTGGTGAATTCTTCTATTGGCTCATAAGTTTTCCACCTAACTCTATTCAAACTTAGCTGAAAATGGAATATATGTTACGCGCACAATTATTTCAAACGAAACCACGAGTCTCTATGGTTGAATTGGCTAGACCAAGCCAAAAGCCAAATAAAAAAAGGAAACTACCTTCGTAAACAAGAATAAAAGGGCTAGATATAAGTGCAAAATGTGTTACATGATCCTGAGTTTGTCAAATTATCCCAAAATAGGGTGGAATTTAGGCTTCGAAATAAGTTTGACGCTATAAAACTCAGATATTTAGTGGAATTAACCGCCAATAGGTTTTGATATGAGGCTCTTTTAGAACAAGATCATGGGAGAAACACTTTTTTCTTTTAAAATATATCATAAGGACTCAAACTTAGAGATAGATGCTGCTGAAAATATTGAAGCTGAATCCATAGTTTGTGATCCTTTAGTTCAAAAGGACACAACAATAGAATCTTATGCTCTAAAATCAAAGGGGGTGATTAAAAATATTCCCTTGACATCTTTATGGCAGTTGAACCTTTTTATTATCTCTTAAAAGTCAGAATGATAAAATTTTCCGATGATGTGAAAATGCCAAATAAAATTAAAGAAAAATTTATTGTGAATGGCATAATGTTTTCTCTCATTTAACTAACACTTGATCTGCTTTTTGAAACATGATACAAGAGTTGATTAGGAAAGGAAAATTAAGTTTCCTGGAAAATAGGGGAACATTATGGGGGTTAATGAAGACTCATTCCCCAATGTAAAAGAGTTGTTTATAAACATGCAATCCATTTAGCTACCGTAAAATAAAGGGATGTTGAGCTCAAAATAAAGACAAAGTTCGAGTCTAAGTATTCGAAGCCTGAAGTAATTGTTGACCCAGATCAGAAAGTTATGAAACACATGTGCATAAGGTGTGGAGAACAATATGCTAAATATGCAAATTTGTTGCCAAAAAAGGGAAAAAATAAGAAAAAATCAAGAAAATGGAAACGGTGGTTATATTTCCAAGACTTAAGGGTTCCAAAGTCAAGAGCATTTCCAAGGGAATGTCCCAGGGGAAGAAAAGCTATTCACTAGCCCCTATTATCTTTGGGGAAACATAAAGACACTGAGGAAATACCAATACATTAGGTCGGGTTTCAATTAAGCAAACTAGAGTCAATATATGGGAGTTTCAGGGCCCATGAGAATTCCAAAATTAGTTCCTATGGTGAAGGGGATGCCTGATTAGTTTGTTGCTCAAGGCCTAAAGGTTTCCCAACAATTCAATGAGATTCTTAGGAGGCCCAAGATAGTGAAGCCTCAACAAATATCCCCATGGATGTTTTATCTTACACATCCACCAAAATTAAAAAAAAGATCCATGTCTTGTCATCTCTCGCACTCAATAAAGGCGGATTCAAAGAAGTACAGGGCTTGGAAAGAGGACTCGAAAAGTGTAAGCCCAAGTGGATCAAAGGGAATCACGTCTTTATTTTTGAAGCCAACTTAAGGTTCCATAGAAAGCATGAAGGGAGAAAATCTTCTTTTTGTATATTAGTAGATAGAACTAAATAACTGGATAAAGTTATGAGCGCGGATGAAGATAACACATCTTGATATAGTTCCTCTGGTGATGAGGAAAATAAAGAATGGTTGTTGGTGCAATAGATCCTGCTCAATAATAATTCATTCAATTTAGATACCTACCACAATAAGTTCCAATTAACATGGTTATGATCCCCCCCCCCCCCCCAAAGAGGCTTAAAGATGATGAGGGACAAGAGGTGATAAAAATGGAGATGGATGAAGATAATAAATCAGAGATAGACAACCTTGACTTTTTTAACTGCTTTAATTTTAATAAATGGGTTAAAATTATCTACAAAGGATATTACAAATCACATTAAGTCTTTGTTTATAAAGTCTTGGGTGAATGGAGTCATAATTAATAGAATATTAGTAGATAACAGTGTTGTCGTTAGCATGATGTCATACTCCACGCTTTTAAGAATAAACGAACAAAATGCTAAATCAGTCCAAACTCGAAATATAATTTATAGCTTTGCTGTAGAAGATAAGTCAGCCAAAGGGGACTACTAGAAGATATTGAAGTAGGCAAAAAAAAGTCTAAAGTTGCTTTCTTTATCATTGATGGTAAACTAATTTCAATGTTAGCTTGGTAGATATGGGATTCATTCTAACAAATATATCCCTTCTACCATGCATGAGAAACTATATTAATGAGGGACAATAAGAATGTGAAGGAGGTGGAATCAGATCCCTTGCCTTTATACACTACCTCAAACTCCGTTGAGACTGAACATTACCAAAAAACAAATATGGGGCCTGTGAAGGTAGACACATTAATACCAAAGGCATCAGAATGAGAATTCTCAGATGAAGCTTAGAAGGAATTAACTTTTGGTCTGATGGGACTAACTGAAATAAACAAAATAGTTAGTCAATGGGTATCACACCTATTAATCTTGAAAAGGCTAATAAAACTTAGGCCATTGTGTTGTATGAATTTAGGGAATTATACCTGAACACCAAAATCAATAAAGAAAGGACCATAAATTAGAGAAGAAGATAAAGGGGATGAAAAACCTCGAGATAGTAGTGATCTAGCACGCTCGCCAATAGAATATGAAGAACTCAGGGTAAACCAATATGATCCTTTGTTGAAAGTGGAACTAGGAACTGAGAAAAATAAGAAAGTGGCATGTATCAGTACAAACCTAATAAAAAAATACCAATAAATGATTGTGTACCTTTTATATAAGTACAAGGACTATTTTGACTAGGAATATGATGAGTTGTCTGGGTTAGATAAAAAATTGGTGGAACGTATACTACCACTCAAATAAGGATACAAACTTATTAAACAACTACCACGATAAATGACTATAGAGTTTATAGCAAAAAAAAATCAAAAGGACATTGAAGGTTGGATTCATTAGAACGACCAGGTATGTTGAGTGGTTCTCTAACATAATGCTAGTTATTAAGAAAAATCGCAAACTAAGAGTTTGCATTGACTTTATAAATATGAATGCGACCACTCCAAAGGATGAATATCTAATGCCAGTTGAAAAATCCACTCGTCATGTTACTATGTCTATGATGGATTGTCACTCAGGTTACAACCAAATATGCATAGATGAAGAAGATGTGCATAAGGCTTCTTTTAGATGCCCCAAAAATTTGGGGACCTTGGAATGGATTAAAATTTCATTTTGATTAATGAATGCATGAGTTACCTACCAAAGAGGAATGAATACCATTTTTCATAATATAGTTGGCACCTTTTTGGATTGCTATATTGATGATATAATCGTGTAATAAAAAATAATGATTGGTTATATAACACGTCTGCAAAAGTCTTTCAAAAGAATGATACTTTATAAACTTAAAATGAATACTTTAACAAGTGCCTTCGGAGTTTATACAGGGAATTTACTGGGGCATTTGGTACACAAAAATGGGATTCAAGTTAATATGAGTAAGGCCAATACCATAATTGAAAGCATAACTCCTAAGAACAAAAAATAATTACAAATTTAAAAGATCAAGAAGAGATGGATTGAAAGGATGATAATGAGATGTATTTCTAGACACTTAAGAGATACTTGAATAAGCCCCCAGTTTTAGCACCTCCATGGGAAGGTAGGCTAATGAATATGTAAGTTTCTACCTTTGATACCTCAATTGGAGTTTTGTTGCCATAAAAATGTGAGAACCACAAAGAACAAGCCATGTATTATCTCAGTGTATTTATAAATGACTCTGGATGTAAATATTATGTAATAGAAAAACTACGTTTAACTTTGTACTTTGCAGAAATGAAATAAAATATTATGTATTGCCTAGAGAGGTATATGTCAGTTTAAAGTTTGATTTAATCAAATATATGTTGACAAGACCTCGTTTACGTAATATGATTGATATATGGGTGTTAGCTCTCTTCGAGTTGAGCCTAAATTATATACCTCAAATTGCAATAAAAGTCCAAGAATTAGCTGACTTCCTAGTAGATCATCTATATGAGGATGAGCCAGAAGGAAAATATGATATATGATATATATCCTTAAGTCTATGGAAGCATTGGTTTTATGTTTTGAAGATTGAAATAATGCCAGGAATGGGTGTAATTATTGAGTCCTTTCAGCATATTAAAACCAAACATGGTTATGTGTAGAGGGGTACCCCCCTAATCTTAATAAAAGACATACTTAGACATGAGGGAGTGCCAAGATAGAGAGTACCAAGTAGAAGGATGTCAAACGAAGGGGTGCTCTACGAGCAACCCCAAGCCCAAAAATAATGGGAAGTGAGAGCAACCCCAAGCCAGCGAGGGGGTGCTCTACGAGCAACCCAAAGCCCAAAATATAAGGGGAAATAAGAGCAACCCTAAGCCAGCGAGGGGGTGCTCTGCGAGCAACTCCAAGCCCAGGTTATAAAAGAATGAAAGAACAGTCCTAAAGACAATGGGAGGGTGCTATCACAATGGGCCCCAGCCAAGCGAGGGATTGCTCTAAGAGCCACCCCAAAGCAGTGAGGCGATACTCTGCGAGCAAACCTAAGGCTAGGTCATAAAAAAATTGTCTGAACTATTTGCTAACACTTTATTATTTCTTGTACGCAGTAATACTTAGCAAGAAGCCTTAGTCGAGTTGACAGAGCTCAAATAAATGGCTAGTTAGGATCCCTTGGGAGTTTTGGTTTGGAGACTGAGAGGCAAGTCTTGTTGGGCAAGCTAAGGCCCAACCACTTTAGCACCTTAGGAAATAAAGAATACTAATAAGAGGGGCCTAAGAGGTCGCTCACACACTTACTTAATTCACACTTAATAAAATAGGTGAGAAGCCAAGGCACTTGTCACAAAGTGTTTTCAAAATAAACATTAGTGAGTGGCCCTCAAGGATACTCGCAAGTTTTCAAAAGATTATTTACCAAGTTCCCGTTTGAGAAAATATTTACAAAATCGTATGTTTTGGAACTATGCCCGACAAATTTTCTTTTTGACTTTGGGTTGTGCTAGATGTGATCTATCAGAGTGGCCAGATGACAAACGATGAAATGGGATAAAAAGTAAATTTCAGACATTGTCTCGAAGAATATCCTTTTAGCGTGCATATGTCACATTAGGCCTAGTATTTACCTATAAATATATCCCTTGGACAAGGTCAAATCATAATAGAACACATGTTAAGCATTGTTACTCTGCTCAAGTATCACCAAAAAGTATTCTCTCTCCGCTCTCTCCTTAGTACTTGAAGTGCTTGTTACTTCACTCCCAAAAATCATCACTTCCAAGTGATCCCTTTTTCTCTTTTATTATTATTGTAAAGTTCGTAGCTAATCACTGTCTTCCTCATACAGTAATCATAATATCACTATTATACCAAAAAAATTAGATTTTATCTTTTGGCTGCTCTTGAAGCCTTGAACACTTTGAAGGAAGCTTCTATTGGAGTGGGTCACGCCTCACCAGATCTAGTATATTCATAGACCCTAGTATCACTACCCTCTTAAAAGGTTATGAGTCCACTTTGGGATTTATTCTCACTAGTATTGACTCCCCAGAGCATATTAAAACCAAACATGGTTTTGTATTGAAAGAAAACACATGTTCCAATAATAAAGTGGAATATAAAGTCATCATAATGAGCTTAGAGATCATTCGAAGCTATATTGCTTATGTAATAGAAATTTATGGGGATTTTCAGCTAGTCATACGACAGTTAACCCGTGAATACAAATGTGTAAATAATGGTTTGGCTTTATATGGTTAGGTGGCTATGAATTTACTTTCCAAATTGGATGAAGTCCCATTAAATTATGTTCCTAGGCCACTAAATGAGTAAGCTAATGAAATAGTTCAAAAGGCTTTTGGTTTTAAGCTTGATGATAGCTTCAATGCAAAATTAAAACTAAGTTCCATCAACAAGATGTTACGAGTATTGAAAATATAGATGTTCATGAAGATTGGAGAACCGTTAATTAAATATTTAACTGACTCAGATATCAAAACCTATAGGGTTGTTAGGTTAAGAGCAATCAATTATGTGATATATGGTGGAAAGTTATTCAAAAGAGGTACTCATGGAATGATCCTAGAGTGCCTAAGTAAAGATGAAAGTCTAACAGCCATTGCCCAAGTCCAAAAATGTATATGTGGGACTCACTAAGTTGGTCATAAGATGAGGTGATTATTAAGGAGGCATGACTTTTATTGGCCATCTATCCTAATTTTTTTTGGATTTGCTAAAGTATGCCAAAAATTCCAGTAACATGGTCCTTTAAAACATGTACATGCGATTGAGTTGCAATATATAGTGAAATAGTGTCTATTTAGAGGATGCGCAATAAATGTCATTGGTAAGATCAATCCTCCATCTTCCAAGCTGCAATTTTGTACTTGTAATGAAAAATTATTTTACTAATTAGGTGGAAGACAAGGTTTTAAAGTCAATTACCTAAAATAAATTAGTAGATTTCTTGCAAGACATTATGTATAGGTTTGCAATTTCAGATACCATAAACTCAAACAATGCTAGTATTTTTTAGTTAGAAATGGTGTCAGAATTTACTTCAAGGTTGGGAATAACTTTGATAAAGACATCACCTTACTATACTCAATCAAATGGTCAGGAAAAAGAAAAAAATAAGGTAGTTAAAGAAACCCTCTGCAAAGTGATTGAGAAAACCCCAAGAGATTAGCACAAATTTGCTGCCAAAAGTATTATAGGCTTTTATAGTACTTCATAAAAGATCAAGTACTGGAGTAACTCCATATGCTTTTACTTATGGGCATGATGTTTTCCTATCGAATAAAATCATTCTAAATTTATTAAGAGTGATGACCCAAAATGAGTTGACTGTAGAAGGATATGATCAGGTAATGCACATAGAGTTGGAAAATATAAATGAGGATAAATTCAGAGCCTTGAATAACATATTGGTCTAAAAGAAAAACACATATGACAATCATAACAAAAAGGCAAAAAAAAGGATCTTTAATGAAGGATGTTTGGTTTGGAAAATCATTTTACCTTTAGGATCAAAAGATCCAGCCTATGAAAAATGGTCCCCAAAGTGGGAAGGGTCTTTCTGTATTTATAGAACATTTAAAGGTGGATCGTACCATTTGAGGGATAATAATGGTAACATACACATGAGGAAAACAAATGCTAGATTCCTAAAGGCATATTACCCAACCATATGGGAAGTAATACAATAGGAGCATAAAATATATTTATGTATATTGGCAACTAAGTGTTGTCGAAATGTCTGAATACAAAGCACCTAAAACTAGTCCAAAAGCTTTGATACATGACTCTTTTGGATTTAATGTGAAAGAATCTTTACTTAAATAATGTTGCACTGGTAGAAGATTCTTGCAAGTCCTTTACCAACTGATTTAACCTTGATTAGATTCATTCTCCTCCACAATAGTCACTTCCAATTCAGTAATTATTTTAGCCAACCTCTTCTTATATTCCTCTTTATCAGTAAGGAGGGAAGTCATCTTATCTTGAATAGTCCTCAGCTCTTGTAGGCCTTGAGATGCATTTGTCTTTTACTTAGAGTATTAGTCTTGGTCAGGAGATGGAGCACTTTCATTGCATTCACTTCAGTCATCATGTTTAGAAAAAATGGGAGGTCTAAGACACCAGTTATTTAATCTTATAGAACATTGGTCTCAAGACCATTAAGTTGGGAAATGAAAGAGAAAGTTATCTTTAACCCACTGAGAAATGAGACACTGGTAAGATCTTCAAAAGGTATTACAACAAATCTTCAAAGCAATTTTAAAGCTTGAGAGGCCTTAAATTGCCAATATGAAGGAGTTGGATAGGCTTAGAGGAGATACTGCAATTGTTGTTCCATACTAAAGGAAGAAATGTTTGATGATAAAATAGGAGATTAAGACATTAATTAATGGATCTCTTTATGGAAAGCATCAACTTCCTCAGGGGTCATTAACCTTGGAATGCTCCAAGTTGGTGGAGCAACCCCATTTGATGCACGAGTTTCCCTAAAAGGTAAAGCCCTTTGAAATACGCCATATTTAAGAAGATATAGAATTTAATTAATTTGTCATATAGGATTTAATTTATCTGGAGGATCTAATTAAATTAGTGAATTGAGATTTAATTAATTCGGGTTATTTTTAAAATTTACATGTTTCGTAATCTGAGGTCAAGATTGGAGATTTTAGTTAAGTAACTCGAATGAAAATTCTGAGTGCATGGTTGATTTTGATTAGGTTGAGATAGTCAGAAAAGAGTATCCGGGGATAGTATTTGGACTTCAGGGCATTTTTAGGCATAACCAAGCTCACACGGGGGTGTTCAGATCAGTTGGGCTTGGCCCATAGGCTTAATTTCGGGATTAGCAATATGAAACCTACATTAGGGAGTTTGTGGCAGACACAACTTAAATAGAAACCTATTTTTGCAGAGGAGAAAAAATGGAGGATTTGGGAGAGCTTTTGGGAGCCAAACCAAGAAGATGGGTGTGTTCTTTGTCAAACCTTCGTCTACATCAAAGGAAATCAGACCCTATGAATTCATTCAGGGAAGTAGTTAAACTTACTTTCGTTTAATTTGTTATATTTCGATTCATATCATGGTGTGTGTAAACAATGTTCATTTTTGGGTGGGCATCGCATAGAAAACATGTGTATATGAATAGGTCAGTCAACATAGATTAAAGGTGCAATTAATAGTCTATTATGAATCAAAAGGGTTGACATCTGATTTATATTAGTAGACTAATAATCCATGTTTAAATATGGAGTTTGAAATCAAATTTTGAGGAAACGATGTTTATTGTGAAAACCCAACTAAAATGTTTATTGTGAGTGTTATAAATCGATGGTGGTTAGGGTCAAAATCCATGATTTGAATCTATTTAAGAGAGTAATTATTGTTTGAAATGGTTGGTTTAAATTCTCGGCTCGAAATAAAGGTTGGAAGTTTGTTAATGGCTGAAACCAATGAGTGGGAAAGAAAAAGTTGTTGAAAGCAGTGTCGAATGACATTACAAGTCGTTCGAATGACCTTGCATGTCGTTCAAACGATAGTGAAAGTTATTCGAACAACAAGGGGGAAATACTGGAAGTTTCGTCCTTTTTGCTGGATTTCTTTTGGGACCTTTGTTTTAAGTATTTAATCATAGAACAATTAAATGGAGGTTAATACCTAGGATATTGGGAGATGGGTATTAAGGAATATTAAATTTGAAAAGTGTGTGAAACTTATTTACGAGAATTTATGTGATAAATTCTAAAAGGTTAAAATACGGACCAAGTTATGGAGTCCGAGCATTATGGATGACTGACACCTGTTCGATAAACATTAATTGAGGTGAAATTTATTAAATAAGGGTCGGGGTTTTGACTAGAATATTTTTAGGCTAGTGCAACGGGAGTTAGGCACGAAGTAATCGATTTAATTTATTATAAATATATAATAAATTATCGAATATTAAATTTAATTAGGGGTATTAACCTTAATAGTGGGATTTTATGTAATAAATCCTAAAGGGTGAAGATACGGACCGAATGAGTGAGTCAGGGTATTGTAGTTGGGTGACACTACTTAACTAACAAAGCAATTAAGGCGTGATTTAATTAAATTAAAAGTCGGGATATAAACTTGGGTATTTTGGTCTAGTGCTACGGGTGTTAGGCACGGGTTAGCTGGACTTTTATTAAATATATATATATATATATATATATATATATGGTAGTGTGAGAGTATATATATATTTGTGTGATTTATAGATATCGGTGTGAATGATACTTATAGGAATACATACCCCTCTAGTTCTATCATAAGAGGTTGCGTGATGTGGGTGAATCCCCTGGCTTAAGGAGCAGGGAAAGTATAATCCTCAAGTCATAGCATCGAGTATTAATATGTTATGATTCTTTTCGGGGTGCGACATCTTGGGTATGATTTAGTCTCACACTCGGGGAACTATGATTGCCTCCACTACGCTTATTATTATTATTTTTACTCAAGCTCGAGAGTGAGTCGGACATGAGGTAGCCGGGTTAGAGTGAGCATACCTGGGACATGAGAGCATTTTATAGAAAGCATCCGGTGAGTTATTACTCGGGAATGGATGGTTATTTTACTTGGAATGTGTGTGAACATTATGGTATACTAGTAAGTAGATAATATGAGTAGATAATTATATACGGGATTAATACATAAGTGTGAATGTATTGCTTATATAACTAGTGTGAAGGTTATATAATTTAAAAAGGGGTTTCTTACATAACTAGTGTGAAAGTTAAATGAATTAAAAAGGGGTTTCCTATATAACTTGTGTAAACTTTATGTGATTTAATATAGTTGAATCGATTAATAAGTAGATAACTTAATAATCAAAGTAAGAGTTCTCGGGTTAGAGTAGTGTGGTAGAAAGAGGTATGATACGGCTAGTTAGGTAGGGTAACTTAACTAAGAATGTTAGAAGGCTAGCATCAGGTGTGCACATTAGATGAGGGGTGAGTTATACCTCAAGAAAGTTCGACACTAGCTTAAATATGAAGAGTGTGCATGCATATTTAATTATTACAATTTAACTACTTGCTAAATATTTTTAAAATGTTTTACTTAGGCTCAGACCCATATCAAAATATTTTTTAAAATATTTTTGGTGTCCAGCCACAAGGACGCCCAACTTTAGGATTCTATTCAGGGATACATAGCTGCAGCTCGTGTTGAAGTTACAGGACTTTATTATAGATGCCTTATTCATTTCTTCCTAGTGTAGGGACTTTATTTCAGTACTCAGTTGGGCGTGTTACCCTAAGATTTTGTATTATGTTATTTATTGACCTTGTGTATCCAGTTTATTGTTGAACCGATAGTTGATTCGTCATCTTTATTATTGTATTCAGTTACCATGTTGTGTGAATGGTTTAATTATTATTTACTTCCACATGTTGTTAATTAATTAAAGACAAAATTTGGCACCGGTGTAATAGAATTACTAGGTGATTAGTAACTTTAATAAGGTTTTTGATAGTGATGCTAAGAATGAGCCCTATGAGACCAACATTTTATTTTAATCATGGGCTGGCCATTCGATATTTTAATAGGCGGGGTGTCACAGATGGTATCAGAGCATCAGGTTTTAGAGTCGGCTTATTACATTTTAGCGTAGCATTCTTTGATATAAAGCCTTATTACAGGATTATTGTATTCCTCTACGTATGCGACTTACGTTCTCCTACTATTAAGTATAGTTTATGCGATTCATATACGAGTTCGGTTAGGCTTCGTACACCGAATGATTGTGGACTACCAGTGAGGGCCATTAGAAGGACTGTAGGGGGAGAGGATCAACAGAAGCCATGGAATATTCTAGGAACGATGATTGTGATAAAAGTCACCATGATTATTTTTCAAGCAGATAACGTTGGAATAATCACTAGAGCGCAGTACTTTCCCTAAGCACCGTCATAGAAAGTGATGGTGCAAATTCAGACTCACCCAGCGTAGTCGATAAAGGGGGGGTCGGAGGAACTCTACCAAATAGCCATCCGTAAGGCTTTAGAGGAAGAGAGGGAGTGTGATGGGTCAATGGAAGGAGATAACTCAAAAGTAATTATGTAGGGTGGAGTGCAATGGCACCCAGGATTTAATTTCGGGGGAAATTTTGGCTCAGAGGAGCGTCGTTGTAGTGATAGGAGTCAGTCACCACAACCTTGGAGAGATACCATGAACAATGAGGAATTTTGGATACGGTTTTATCGTAAATCCTCTCATCAACTGTTTAAAAATAAAGGAAAATGATACAAATAGAGGTGTCTTAAGAATAAAGAGTAGGAACACATGTTTAGATTTTATCCGCAATGAATTGGAGTACAAGGATGGGATGCCCAGTAAGGGCAACAGTCATAAGAAGTTTTTGGTTCAATGGGACGAGAGTGTTATGTCTAGAAACCATTTGAATCGTGAGTGTTATTGGAAATTGAAAGTAGGAGTTTTATCCCGGGTGATTGGGGTCTATTTTGTGTGACATGAGCGAGTTACAATAGTTTGTTAGTACTAGATTCGCATGTACAACGGTTTTAGTAAAGGTATCGTTAATATTACTATAGTTGTATATATTCACCGTTGTGTAGCGAGGCTTTGTTCAGTTCCATCTGCAAGGGAGAAGGTGTGGACACTGAGAGGATATATTTTATGAGAATAGTTCATTTTGAGAGGTGATATCCGAGGTATTATTTCATCCGGGGTACGGACTATTAAGCGATGGTGGACGGTTATAGCAAGACTATCGTGTTCGCTGTTCTTGGACAGGATGTATATGTTTGTGACGTCTCACTTGAAAGAGAGTCAATCTTGCGGCAATAATTTTATGAAGTAGACTTCAGAGAGTCCAATTTTCTAGTTATATTGGATCCCAATGCATAGGGACTTTTACTGATGTGATTCAGGGTATATCGAATTTACCGTTGAGCAGAGAGGTTTAGATCATTATTGTTTACATGTTGAGAACTTAATGATAGTGAGATCATCATATCGTGTGATGCCTTGACAGACATGGTAATAGTCGATTTGATTTATGTGTCAGGAAATATAATTTATGAAGTCTTAGTTATGCACTTTGGACCAACGGATTGCAATGACCGACAATGTTAGGGGATGGTGCATTGGGAAAATTTCTTTTAAACTTCATTGCGGGATGTTACACACATGGACCTTAATAAACGTTGGGAGTAGTGAGACATTTTTGGATGCTAGTGCATCAGTTTTAAATGTTAAATTATTGAACATGTTGAGGAAATACTAAGCTAAGAACTATTACGATATATGGCCAATGGAGTCAGGTAGTGCTGCAAAGGAAGCATTGAGACAACTTTTGCACCACAAGTTAATGGGTGGGGCAATATCGAGAAGAATTAAATTGCAATTTATGGGGTAATCGAGAATACCTGTATGATATAGCCACACCGAGAGTGCGGCGTTGAGCTTTTGATAAGTATGTTACGTACGAGACGTTAGTGATAATTATGTTGGGATGTTTGGGCTATAGTATATAGTATGGTGAGGCTTTGTGTGTGCTATTCCAAGGTATGATTTACTTGTGCTGATTATCACCTGAAAGAGGATATATGTTATGGTGTGTTGCATAATAGACTAATAAGAAAATATTTGCATTGTTATATCTGATCCCAGTGAGTATGGACGGTTACTGATGGGATTCATGGTGGATTGGTTTATTATCAAACGTGGAGATATAGCTCATGATTGATTCGTGCAAAAAAACTAGTGATAATAAGGGGTGGCGTATTGTATGATGTCTTTTGTGGCATAAGAGTGACCGAGTATACTTTTATGTCAGAAGACAGGAATTTGGGGATACGTGCTATGGACTGAGGGCGTAACAGATCTCAACGACCGATAATGTTAGGTAGTAGTGTATCGGGAGGTTCCTTATTTGGATTTCCCTTTATAAGATATCCCACGTACGAAACTTAGCGCAACGTTGGAAGTGGGGAGATGTTTGGTCATTAGAACATGGGTTTGGTACCTTAGTTATTACGCACAAATGTATTTATAACTGTGAGTTGAAAGTTATATTACGATTAAAGGTTAGTAGAGTCGGATAACATTAGTACGGATGAGCAAGGGTACAGGGTGTATGGGTGCCATGGGTAATTAATTTAATTTTAATATAATTAGAAATTTGAAGGGGTAGAGATATGTTTAGTGATCTTAGGGGCATGTGAGTAGGGAAGTATTTGAGGCTTTGGAGTACTAGACTTATCTTAATTTCGAGGAAGAAATTCCTTTGTAAGGGGGGAAGTATGTAATATCCCATATTTCTGAGGATATGAAATTTAATTAATTTGGTGATATTGGATTTAATTTATCTGGAGGATTTAATTAAATTAGTTAATTGAGATTTAATTAATTCGGGTAATAATTAAAATTTATATGTCATAAATTGAGGTCGAGATTGAAGATTTTAATTAAGTAACTCGGATGACGATTATGAGTGCATGGTTGATTCCGAATAGGTCAAGATAGTCAAAAAAGAGTACTCGGAGGTAGTAATTGGGTCACGAGGCATTTTTAGGCATAACCGGACTCACACGGGGGTGTTCGGGTCATTTGGGCTCGGCCCATAGGCTTAATTTCAAGATTAGCAATATAAAATCTACATTAGGGAGTTTATAGCAGACACAACTAAAATAGAAAATCCTAGTTTTGCAGAGGAGAAAAGAAGGAGGATTTGGTAGAGCTTTTAGAAGCCAAACCAAGAAGAAATGTGTGTTCTTCATCAAACCTTCAACTGCATCAAAGGAAATCAGACCCTACGAATTCATTCAAGCAAGTAGTTGAACTTGCTTTTATTTAATTTGCAGTATTTCGATTCATATCAAGGTGGATGTAATTCATGTTTGTTTTTAGGTGGGTTATCGCATAAAAAACGGGTTTATATGAATTGGTTAGTCTACGTAGATTAAAGGTGCAAATAATAGTGTGTTATGAATCAAAAGGGTTGACATCTGATTAATATTAGTAGACCAATAATCCACATTATTTAAATTTGGAGTTTGAAATCAAATTTTGAGGAAAATATGTTTATTGTGAAAACCCAACTAAGATGTTTAGTCTGAGTGTTATAAATCGATGGTGGTTAGGGGCTAAATCCATGATTTGAATTAGTTTAAGAGAGGAATTATTGTTCGAAATGGTTGGGTTAAATTTTGCGTTCGAAATAAAGGTTGAAAGTTTGTTAATGGCTACAATCAGCGAGTGGGGAAGAAGAATAAGAAGTTTCTTAACGCAGTGTCGAACGACATTGCAAGTCATTCGAATGACCTTGCATATTGAAAGTTGTTCGAACGCCAAAAAGGAAATAATGGCAGTTCCGTCGTTTTTCCTGGATTTCTTTTGGGACTTTTCTTTTAAGTATTTAATTATAGAACAATTAAATGGAGGCTAATACCTAGGATATTGGGAGATGGGTATTAAAGAATATTAAATTTGAAAAGTGTGTCACACTTATTTATGGGAATTTGTGTGATAAATTCTAAAAGGTTAGAACACAGACCAAGTTAGGGAGTCCGGACATTATGGATGAGTGACACCAATTCGATAAACATTAATTGAGGTGAAATTTAGTAAATAAGGTTCGGGGTTTTAACTCGAATATTTTTAGGCTAGTGCGACGGGAGTTCGGCACAGAGCAGTCGATTTAATTTATTAAAGATATATATAATAAATTATCGAATATTAAATTCAACGAGGGGTGTTAACCTTAATAGTGCTATTTTGTGTAATAAATTCTAAAGGGTGAAGATATGGAACGAATGAGTGAGTCTGGGTATTGTAGTTGAGTGACACTACTGAAATAACAAAATAATTACAAGTCGGGATATAAACTTGGGTATTTTGGGCTAATGCTACGGGTGTTACCCACTGGTTAATCGGACTTTTATTAAATATATGTATACGGTAGTGTGAATGATATTTATAGGAATACATACCCCTCTAGTGATATCATAGGAGGTTGCGCGATGTGGGTGAATCCCCTAGCTTGAGGAGCAGGGAGAGTATAATCCCCTAGTCATAGCGTCTAGTATTTATATGTTGTGATTATTTTTGGGGTGAGATATCTTGGGTATAATTCATTCTCACACTTGAGGAACTATGATCGCCTCCACTAAGTGTATTATTATTTTTACTCAAGCTCGAGAGTGAGTCCGACTTGAGGTAGCCGGGTTAGAGTGAGAATACCTGGGACATGATAGCATTTTAGAGAAAGCCTTCGGTGAGTTATTACTCTGGAATGGATGGTTATTATACTTGACATGTGTCTGAATGTTGTGGTATACTAGTATGTATATAATATGAGTAGATAATTATATACGGGATTAATATATAAGTGTGAATGTATTTCTTACATAAATAGTGTGAAAGTTATATGATTTAAAAGGGGGTTTCTTACATAACTAGTGTGAAAGTTATATGAATTAAAAAGGGGTTTCCTATATAACTAGTGTAAACGTTATATGATTTAATATAGTTGAACCGATTAATAAGTTAATGAGTAGATAACTTAATAATCAAAGTAAGAGTTCGCGGATTAGAGTAGTGTGGTAGAAAGAGGTGTGATACGACTAGTTAGGTGGTGTAGCTTAACTAGGAAGCTTAGCAGGCAAACATTAGGTTTGCACATTAGATGAAGGGTGAGTTATATCTCAAGACAGTGCGACACTAGCTTAAATATGAAGAGTATGCATGCTTATTTAATTATTGCAATTTACTAGGTTGCTAAATATTTTCAAAATGTTTTACTTGGGCTTTGACCCTTGTCAAAATATTTTCCAAAATATTTTAGGTGTCCAGCCACAGGGATGCCCAGCTTGAGGATTCTATCCAGGGATGCGTAGCTACAGCTCGTGTGGAAGTTGCAGGACTTTGCTATAGCCTCATTCATTCATTCTTAGTGTATGGACTTAATAAAGTACTCAGTTGGGAATGTCGCCCTTAGATTTAGTATTCAATTATTTATTGAATTTTTGTATTTTAGTTTATTGTTGGATTTTATTATTGAGCCGATAGTTGATTCGGCCAACTTTATTCATATTATTCATCTGTATTGTATTTAGTTACCAGGTTGTTTGAATGGTTTAATTATTATTTGCTTCCTCATGTTATTAATTAATGAAAGATAAAATTTAGCACCGGTCTAATTAAATTACTAGGTGGTTAGTAACTTTAAAAAAGTTTTCAACAATGATGCTAAGAATGAGCCATATGAGACCAACATTTTATTTTGATCTTGGGCTGGCCACCTGGTATTTCAATAGGTGGGGTGTCACACCCTTGGCTTAGGAATAGCTTTAAGAGTATTAGGAATGGCTGGAGATTTGGGACCTATCTCAGTATGGTTACTGTCTTTTTTGGACTTCTCTACCACATAATTTGGATTAGCATGATCCTAATCTGTAAATATGGGAGTAAACTCGGGAGATTCAATATTTATGGGAGATATTTCCACCCTGAGAATTAGGTTCGAAGTTGGAGAAAATCCCTGAGCAGGAGGATTAATTGGCTTAATTATTGAAGATGTAGGGGAGTCTTAGGATCCTCAGCTAGAAAAGTTTCTCTCACACTAATTAAAGTTCATCTGGATCTAGGATAAGAGGAAAATAGTTTAAAGTCCGGATTATTGGTATGATAATACCAAAGAACAAACGACTTCTTTAAAGGATACAAAATTGGTATACCCTCCAACTTAACCTTACAAAAAGGTTTCTTAACTAGGGTATTCATTATTTTCACCTTTGACATATTGAACATGATTAAAATAAAGGGTTCAACAAGCTCGGAGGTAAATGATGATGTACTAGATGGTGAGATAAAGGTGTTTTCTTTTATTGTCAAGTTAAGGGAATAACATCTTCCTATTCTTCTTCTTCTTCTTCCTAATCATCTTCTTCAAGAACATGTTTGAAGAGACATAATCCACTCGAGGAGGAGCACATATAATACAAAGTGGCTAAGTAAGGGCCAAAGGATATATATAAATTATGAAAATTGAAAGGATATTTACCAGAGGAAGTGGGTAGTGAGGGTTTCGCACTAGGATGTTGTGGATTGAGATGAAGTCCAACATGGCCTGACCACTTCTTTTTAAAGACCCTGATCATCCCTAGAATTGAATTAAACACAAAATAAGTTTAAAGTTATTCGAACGTAAACATAGCTTGCAATCCATGCCAACAAAATTAATTTAGGGATATGAGAAGACCTCGAAAATAGAGAAGGATTGGCACCACTTCTCCTAGGTACTGGAATGGCTTGATATAGGCTAAATTTCCTTGAAAACTGAGCAGGAAAGTGTACCTTCTCATAAGATTTGGAATTAGGATCATTAGGCGGGTAAAGTGCCACAATACAAGTCCCATGTATCAAAAAGTCTTCCAACAAAGGTTTATCTCCTCAGCTGAATAAGATTTATTCAAAATTTTAAAAAGCCAATAAGGGATTTTAGTAGTTATCGATAACGTTTTAAAGAGAAACCTTGATCTATCAGATATCAGACCCTTGAACATACTAATTACAACTTTAAAGTTCTTATCACAGGTTTGGAATGGTAAAAGGCACGACGATGGCTAAAACTAGAACTACCTTTAACATGACCCACCTTTGTGAAATAAGAATGCAACCACATTTGGAGGATCCACACTGGCTCACCGTAATTAGCATTGAAAGGATTATTTTAAAGCTTAGTTAGATTTGCTATAGGAAGCCCTGGAGGTAATGGTATAGGGCTATCTCCTCTCCTTTGAAAAGAATAGAGGCTAAGAAGGAATACTCCAGCATGACTCGTTGACAGTTGATACAAAATACATGCCTAAATAACCAAATCATGAGAAAATAATAGTATTCTCCATAAGTAACAACTACCATAGTCTTCCTGTGTCTCTTTATGAAGTTGGAACAAGACAAAATATAATTTTTATTCTTTATAAATACCATAAATTGGGCAATGACATGTGAGGGAAAATATTTACCCAACGAATCAAAATCAAACCAATTGGCTAATCCAATATTGTGGGGCTAACCATCAAATAATTGAATTTAAAGCAGTTGAATGCCATGTTCTAAAAAATGAATGGCACTGGATTTAATGAACGAATCATATTTGATGTCTATTAGGCTAAATACGACAGTGTTAAAGATGTTAACTTTCTTCATTTATCTTGATTTAATTATAAGCATTCACTTCACCCATTGAGGCTATTGATCCTTGTCTAACGTTCTCATCCAAACCCTAAAGTTAAAGGTAGAAAGTGCCCTGAGGTAGGTGGGGTCTTTGATAAGAAGGTTTTTGTTACCAAGTGTGGGATAAAAGATAGAGATCTTCAAGGGGAGTCCTAGAAAAGGGGGCTAATGGTGAAGTGAGTGTTTACATATGGAAGTTGATTGGGGAAGATAATATCCCCAATGATAACAAAATAATCATCCATAACTTGGTTCATAGTCTCTTCAAATTGGTAATAGACATTAGGGTTTTCAAAGCAAAAAGCCATTGATGATAAAATAAAATTAAAGAGAGAGAGAAAATGAACTAGAGACATGAAGGGATGTTTGGAGAGTGAAGGGTAAACTTTAAAAATTAAGGAGAAACTAAGAGACGAGCTTAAGTAGCTCAAAAGAACCATTTAAAACGCATAATAATAACACCAAGTGGAAACTGACATGTTTCTTATACGAATTTTCTCCCCAAAGGTAAAAGTTATGGGGAAGTGGAGAGACACAAACGTCTTTTGGGGAACAATCAACCTGAGCGTCCTCATGATTTGATTTGTGGCTTGTTAATTGCCCAAAAATTGAAATCAAGTGTTGGGAGTTCCAAGGAAGCCAAATGTATTGGTTAGAAGTAAATAACAAAATTAGTCAATTTAAGAGAATTAAGTATTCCAATAAAATACAAAAGGTTATCATTTGGACACATCAACACGTGCGATCGGATTTGGTGGGACAACTACCAATGAGAAAGCATGCATGCATAATGGACCAAAATTGAAATGTTTTCAGGTACAAAAAGTCACAAGAACATTTTAACATACTAAATTTGGTTATAGCATAAATTACCCATCAAATGGGTAACATAAAGATTATTCCATATTGACAAATTAGTTTAATCAAGAATAACCATAAAAAAAATAAAAATTTATCACGAGCAATACGAAATTCACAACATATTGGTACAATAATAAGCCTTCAGCAATAATCCAAAAAAAGTGAATTTTTCCATTAATACCAAGGATTGGAGGTTATAAAATGGGAAAAACTTATATCCTTTCCTTGTTTGAAACAAACATACTCCTTCCTTATTATCTCGTTAGTTTCGACATTCTTTTTTCAGACCAATTATGAATACTAAATCCAGCTGCTTTAGCATATGTGTTGTAAAAACTCTTCACTTCATCAAATGTTTGGAACTCTTTCCCTAGTTTTGGTTTCAATTCTTCCCACACTTGAGGGTTGAAATATTCATCAATATCATTCAAATTTAATGTCACACATTGTTCCCCTCTTTTAGCCCCAATTTCTAAATGGACATTTTGCTCAATCTCAATCTCAAACTCCATATTATCTCTAATCCACAACTCTTTATTAATTCTTGAAGTATCCATTTTCTGAACAAAAAGAAAAAAAATCAGTTCAAAAATTACAAAAAAATAATCGCAATTTAAACCCTAACAAAAATATTATTACAATTTTTACCCTAACAAAAAAATCAAATAAGTTGGCACATTAAATCATTAAATAATTACTACAAAATTGTTTATTGATAACAAAAATATAATTACAATTTATTAATGTCACAACAATTTGATAACAATTATTAATAAATAAATTATTTATTGAATCATAGGTTTAATAACAAAGTTTGCTAATAGTTATTAATATACTACAAAAGCATCCATTCATTTACGAACAGTTATTAATACACACGTTTAATACATAAGTTTCTCATTCGAGATTGATTGTACGATTTGAGACCTCACTGTTTTCGTCCCTTGAGGGTTTCAACAAATCAGTTATGTGGTTTAGGGAGAGAAGTGGGTTTAGTTTTTTTTTTTACTTTTTAAAGCGGCATGAGTGGAAGTCGTTTTGGCAACCAATTTAATGATCTGCACCCGTTCCACAAATCCCCATCCATACCTAAGCCATCTTATTTAGAGTTTATCTAAATGAGTTTATCTCATTTAGCAAATAAGTTTAAAATAAAAATGCAAATGTGACTCGAAAAAATAGTTGTATACTTTGAGGTGGTTTATTCCATTTTGGTCACTATTATGGGAATGCTCTAAAAGCATCCATAGGACTAATTTATTATTCTATATATGACGTTGTTGGGCCTTCGATTGTATGGTAAAATGGTGTATTTATAAAATGTTATGTTATGAGGGAGGTAAATTTTCACCACCATTACATAAATGTAAATGGTTCCATGGGTTGGCAGGACACATAATGAGACACTTGGTTTATGAAACCATTCCTTTAATTTGTTTTATTTCTCCATTAAACTTCAGCAACAAATTTTAATGGGTCAATTGCAAATTTGACCCTACAGCTCGGGTTAATTTTTAATTCTAGATATACTCTTTCAATTTATGCAATGTTAACCCCCGATATTTTTAATTTGCATAATTTGGGACATTCGCTCATCCTCCATTAGAAACTTAACAAATATCCAAGTTAACTCCAATTGATACTAACAACACAATTAATTTACTAAGTTGCCCAATTAGAGTTTGACATGTGGATCAAAACTAAATAACTAGAAAATACTTTAATGCTTATTAAAATAAAAACAAAACTGAAAAGTGTAAAAAGTATAATATAAAAGGGAGAATGATTGTATTTTTCAATCCCGGTCTATCTCTCACATATGATCACCTCCAACCACCACATCATTGTACTTCATCACCAACTACCACCATCTCCCCACTACACTGCCAGAAAGAAGAGCCTCTCTCTCTCTCTCTCTCTCTCCCCCCTTTAAATTTATTTTGATTTGGGAAAAATGGTTATAAATATTGCAAGCACCATGATATATTTAGTCTTAAACACAAGCTTTATGAGAACATTGAGTTTTGAGATTGGTTGATTTTGGGGGTTTTCAGATTTGAACAGTGACCTTTTAGATTAATTGATTTTAGTGATTTTAAGATTTGATTTTGGTTTCGAGGGCAGTTGAATGGTGGCAACCAGTGTTCAATATTATTCAAAATTAATTTTGGTTTTGGTGACGATTGAATGTTTACTCTTTCAATTTTAGGAACATTTGTTTAGAGGACTAATGGTTTAGGATCATTTGTTCAATACTAGTTTGGAGGACTAATGAATGGTGGTTGATAGGTAGTTTTATGGCGACTGGATTATGGTAGATGGGTGTTTAGGGTTGAGATGTAGGGTCGACAGTGCTGCAATGATGATGAATGGTGTTAATAGTGGTTGTGATTTTATTTAAAATAAAAACTTATGTTTTTCTTTTTAGGTGGGGGTGGCAACCAGGAGAAATACTATGTGATGGCGAAGGTATTTTTTCTAGCATTATCTTTTTAAAAAATTTATTAAGTTGACAAGTGTCATGGTATTATTGGATGTTTTGAACATTTAAGCATTTGAAGTTCCAAATAGGATGCCACCTTGGATTTTCCATAAGTTCTTAATTGGAGGGTTACTAAATATCCCAAATTTTGCAGATTAAAAATATAAGGGTTAACAGTGCAAAAATTGAAAGAGTAAGTCCGAAATTAAAAATGGTCCCAAACATCAAGGTCAAATTTACAAATAACCAAATTTTAATTGCTCACATTTTAACCTCGTTTATTATATAAACCATAAGAAATTTGCTTCTCCATCAATCTTTGGCAATTTTTTGAGGTTGAAATTATTGCAAAAGAATCGTCTTATTCCTTAAATATGGAAAATGGGGATGAGTTGATTTAGGTGAATGGAAAAATGTTATGGCTAATGTAATATACAAGTTAGTCAATAATAATTAATTATGACATTCATAGGGGAAGAGAGTGTAATTTATTAAATATGCATGACATGTGATTTATTATGGGGGAAATTAAAAGAGAAATACGGGGTCAAGTATTTCACTGGCACATGCTCGGTCACGTGCACCTATGAATAATGAATACTACCAATAAGAGAAAAATTGTTCAACTCTAGCACTTGCAATAGTAGATCACGATCAAGGACAAGTTTAAACTATTAGGATAGTTGTTAACGGGACTTAGGACTCTCCAAAGATGCCTCATAAATGTAAACTCACCCCACTTGAAGGGGGAACACATTAATGTAATGTCGAGCAAAACTACAACTCTGTAGACCTGACTTCTTGATAAATAAAGAATAAATCCGAGCATCCTGTGGACATAGGCAACTTGCTGAACCATGTATATCTTGTGTTGTATCTGTGACATCATTCTTTTCTTCAATTGTTATAATCCTTTAGATTGTTTGTATTGAATATTATAACCTATAGGAAATTACCACCGACAAAAGGCATCGTCTATGGGAATGATTTAACGTTCTTTGCCACTAGACAATCTTTTAAGATATCTCACTCACCCAACTGAGATCACCAAAGCCATGATGACTAGAATGGTCACCACCAACAAGATCATGGGGACACAGAGGGTCACTATCAAAATTATGACATTCATGATGACTAGGAGGGTCCTCACCCTTATCCCTTTCCTATAGGGTCCGACAAGAGATTAATGATTATTACCAATCTCCTGACACACGATATCATCCTTAGGAAGAGGAAATATGTGAAAGTGACAAGCTTCGGTGATCTAACCAGATCTTAAGTCTCATTGAAACCTATAAGAAGCGCCTTCGGGATGAAAGGGTCGTTACTGGGAATCAGCAGGATCATATTGATGCACTCTAAGTATGGAAAGGTTAGAGAAATAAGACTAAATGGAGAAATGTAAATCTGCACGCATGTCACGTATTCCTAGTCCTTAGGTGAGTAGAGCTGGTAGCCGAGGGAGGAGTATCCAGTACCGAAAGGGATGTTATCCTCGTGAGAAGGCACCATAAAGGATAGCTC
The DNA here is from genome assembly GCA_949130495.1 of Sambucus nigra. Classification (NCBI taxonomy): domain Eukaryota; kingdom Viridiplantae; phylum Streptophyta; class Magnoliopsida; order Dipsacales; family Adoxaceae; genus Sambucus; species Sambucus nigra. The sequence goes on from OX422213.1 coordinate 76,847,627, forward strand.
TCTCATATGAGTGACGATGAGAATGAGATCTTTGCAATTTGATCAGGTAAAAAGTGGATAGACACCTTGCTCATCAAGGAGCACACACGGTGAAAGAGCTCTCCAGAAGAACCATTATGGACCAGATGAAAACAACAATTAGTCGGGATATTGAGGAGTTTGAGCCTCCTAAGAATTTTTTGTTCCACAATTTAAATTTTATAATGGGAGGATGGATCCCACTGACCATGTCATATAATATTGTCAGGAGATGACATTGTGGAACAACAATGAGAGCTTAATGTGCCGGATATTTTCCTCCAATCTTTAGGATGCTGAACATAAGTGGTTCGAGAAGTTACCGCACAGGCTGATCATTTATTTTAAGGAGCTCGTTGAGGCCTTTATGACCAAGTTCATCAAGAGAAGTACCCATTTTCAAATTTACTATATATACATTTGTCGGCATCATTAACTTTATATCCATGGGATATAACAATATTATTAAACTTCTCATGCCATTGCATAGGATCTTGTTTAAGGCCATAAATAGATTTAACCAATTTACACACTTTCTTTTCTTGTCCAGGCAAAATAAACCCTCCGGGTTGTTCCATGTAAATCTCTTCTTCTAAATCACCATTTAAAAATACAGTTTTAACATCCATTTGATGAATAACTAAATTGTGAATAGAAGCAAGAGATATCAATATCCTAATGGAAGTGATTCGAGCAACAGGAGCATATGTATCAAAGTAATCAATTCCATGTTTTTGCTTATAGCCTTTAGCAACTAGTCTTGCCTTAAATTTATTTATAGAACCATCCGGATTTAATTTTCTTTTAAATATCCATTTGCACCCAATAGGTTTAGCCCCGGGGGGAAGATCGGAAATAACCCAAGTTTGATTTGACAAAATTGAGTTCATTTCATCATTTATTGCTTCTTTCCAAAAGACAGCATCCCTAGATGTTACCGCTTCATGAAATGTGGTCGGTTCATCTTCTACATTAAGAACAAATTTAGTTTTGTTCTTAGTCTCATTTAAATCCCTTTCAACTAAATAAATAACAAAGTCAGGCTCAAATGTTTTTTCAGTTCTTTATCTTTTACTCCTTCGTGATTCAACGTCATTCGTTGTTTTCGAAGAAGATATAGGTTGTGAATTTTCTTCTAAATTTGAGGAGTCAACAGTCGGATTATTATTTTCTAAACCTTGATTCAAAGTACTAAACTTTGTTTGATGTTCAAAGAATTGCACATCTACCGACTCAATGATTTCTTGAGTTTCAAGGTTTAAAAATCTATAAGTCGTACCGTTACTAGAGTATCCAATAAAAACACACTTGTAAGTCCTATTTCCTAGTTTAGGCCTTTTAGGTTCGGATTTTCTTACATAAGCAAGACATTCCCAAATTTTAAGACATCTAAGATTAGGCTTACGATTAAACCATAATTCATATGGTGTAATATCCTTGTTTTTCAATGGAACTCTATTTAAAATATAACATGCGGGTAAAACCGCTTCTCCCCACATCGACAAAGGTAAACCAGAACTGATTAACATTCAATTTATCATTTCAACTAAAGTCCTATTTTTCCTTTTCGCCTTTCCATTTTGTTGTGGCGTATATGGCGCCGTAACTTGATGGATTATCCCATGAGTATTAAAAAATTGTATAAACTCACTCGGGTAATATTCACCACCCCTATCAGATCGTAGGACTTTAATTTTCCGATTTTGTTTAGTTTCAACTTCTGCTTTAAAAATTAGGAATTTCTCGAAAACTTCATCTTTACTTTTAAGTAAATATGCATATGCATACTTAGAGTAATCATCAATGAAAGTTAAGAAATATTTATTTCCACCATGAGTCATATTACTCTTCATATCACATACATCACTATGAATAAGATCAAGCATTTCGGATTTCCTCTCAACAGATTTGAACGACTTTCTAGTTATCTTCGATTGAGCACAAATTTCACATTTAGAAAGGTTATCAAATTTACAATCTGAGATTAAGCCTAGATTAGTCATATTTTTTATACTTCTATAATTCACATGACCTAATCTACCATGCCATAAAGAAATTGACTCAACCATATAAGCAGAACTAATATCATTTATTACATTAATTTTGATCATGCCGTTACAAGAGTACCCTTTGCCAATAAATTGGCCATTCTTAGACAAGACAAACTTCTCAGACTCATACACTAGTTTGAAACCTCTCTTATTGAGAAGGTCCCCAGATACAAGATTTTTACACATATCAGGTACATGAAGTACATCAATTAGAGTAAGTGTCTTTCCAGAAGTTAGCTTCAATTTCACTGTGCCTTTTCCAACTACATTGGTGCGAAGATTATTTGCCATCTTCACTTCTTTTCCATCAATTTCTTGATATGTTTTGAATGAAGAGCGGTCTTTGCATATGTGGACCGTTGCGCCGGTATCCAGCCACCATCCACTTTCATTATCAATTGAATTTGCTTCGCAAACAGTAGCAATAAGATCTTCAACATTGTTGGTTTCCTTCGACCCTTATTTTTCCTTAAATGCCTTCTTTTTAAGACGACATTCTCGAGAATAATGGCTTGGTTTGTCACAGAAAAAACATTTTTCCTTCTTTTTCTTATTTGCACCTTGGTTCTTGAATTTTGAATCATTCTTTGCTTTAAATTTTGAGTCTTTGGTAATCTTGGATTTTTGATCCTCAACCATATTAGCTTTTTAATGACCCTCACCTTGTTCATCCTTCTTTTCTCGAATACGAGTATCTTCTTCAATACGAAGGTGACGAAGAAGAGATTCCACAGTATAAGTCTTTTTATTATGATTACTTTTATTCTTAAAGCCATTCCAAGAGGATGGAAGTTTTGAAACAATCACCCCTACTTGAAATTCATCTTGAAAATTAATACCAACGGCTTTAAGGTCACCAACAATTTGTTGGAGTTCATGGGCTTGTGCAACGACAGATTTATCATTACTCATTCTAAAATTCATATAGTTTGAAATTAGAAACTTACGGTTGCTCGCTTCCTCGTTTTGATATTTTGTCTCCAAAGACTTTCATAATTCCTTTATCGTCGGAATCATTCGATGAGCGCTATAAACAGTTTGAGACAAAGCATTTAGGATGTGTCCTCGACACATAAATTCGTCTTCTTTCCTCTTCACACGTTTTTGCTTTATTTCTTTGATGTCTTTGGGTGTGGGCTCGGGAATTTGTTCAAGGTTATCATCTAGAATGTATGCAAGTTTTAGTGATGTGAGGAAGAACATAACTTTCTCTTGCCAATGGGTGAAATTTTCGCCATCAAAACGGTCAAGTCGGATTAAGTCTTGAGTCATGACTTGGATAGATTGTGCCACAATTCCTTCCATTTGAGTGGAGTAATAAGAATAAGATTTTGCCTAAAACTGTTGGAGTTTTGTTATGGAAAGAACGAAATATATTACTTAATTTCTGCAAGGCACGTTCTTGGAACGCTTTCTTTTAGGCAAAATTTCTCCTAATCCGGTTGAGACAGAACCAGAACTGCGAGTACACTACGGGTTTTATAGAATCTGCCTTCAGGATACAATATAGTGTATGAATAGTTGTTTGATTCAAACTATGTACCATTTGATCAAATCGAGAACACTCTGAATTTGTAACTTGATAATGCCAAAGTATAGAGGACGGAGAGAGGAGAAACTAGCAATTTTCGGTGTCCAAAAGAGAGGTCTGGAACTCTTTTTATAGCCATTTCTGTGACTGTTCTTCAACAGTCAAAGCTCTTCATGGAGTGACTCAGCAACCGTTGGATCGTGCCTGTTTGGAACAGCTGTGATCTAACGGTTCAGATTAGGCATCCCATCGTAAGTGAATGGACATCCCCTACACGAAACGCTACGAGTTCATCTAACGGTTTAGATCAAGCCATTTTGGATTTTAAACCCTTTGATCGGATCGTTTAATCACAACCGTTGATCTATTTTACCTCGTCATAAATTTAGGCTCCCACGCTCCAAGCGACGATGCGCACGTGTAAAGGGCCAAGTGCGCGTTAAAGCGCGCAATGCGCCCTAAGTCGCCCAATCGCCCTTTCGCGCGTCGCGTGTCGCGATTGGTGGTGCTTAAGCATCACCGCGATGCGTAGGATCATAGCCTCTTATTTGACTTGTCAACTAAGAATCTTAGTTGTCCTTTAGTTGATATACCACTACTTTTTGTAGTATTCTTCCAATGTGGGATAATATGGGATTTTGAGCACTCCCATATCTTTCACACCCATTTGCTCATGTTTTTTACCTTCTAAGTTAAAACCCAAACTATGTTTAAAATAAAACACCAATAATATAATAAAATATTAACAACTAAAAATTAAAACATCAATAAATATTGGAATTTATCCAACATTCCCCCACCAATTTCAATATACACAAGAGAGCAAAGCAAAAAGATAATAAATAACTTTTGGCATTATCGCTAAAATCTAGTATATAAATGAGAAGTGTCTTTCGGACTTGAACTTCCATATAGTGAAAATAATTCAAAGCTTCATCAAGGTGTTGTGGTGAACGTATCTTGAACCAAGGACCTTTTGAGACTAGCCGGAACTATCACACATACCGATTTCTGAGTTTATAAGTGTTCTTCTAGCATGTACTTTTATGGCCTTGTGCTAATCCTGATTTCACGAGCGCTTTAGGATCGGTCTTGATTTCATAGAAAGCGGTCACACTTTCGACACTCGTATAGGTAAATCAACTTTAGTGATTCTGCGAGTCACATAGTAACCTTCATCCTCTAACATGCAGAAAACCAACACTAGGCACATAGGAATGGAACTTTTTTGTATAAATTCCTAGTGCTCCATAACTGTAATTTAACTTGTTTGTACCACATTGAACTCTATCTATATTTTCAAGATATGAGTTGGGTTCCCATTAAATATAGTTGTGTTATTTAATATACCTTAGTCTCATTCCTTTTGAGGTGATATATATCATCTCTCTAACAAGACCTTTAGTCAGAGGATCTGCTAAATTCTTGTTCGTTTTAATACAGTCGACTGTAATTACTCCTTCCTTGATTAATTTTCTTATAATTTGATGCCTTAGACTAATGTGTCTAGATTTTTCGTTGTAAGTTTTGTTCAAAACTTTATAAATTGTGGCTTGATTATTACAACTTATCATAATAGAAGGCGATGGCTTTTTTCATAAAGGAATATCATACAACACATTTCTAAGCCATTCTGCTTCTTTACATGCATCTGTTGGGGCTATAAATTCAGATTGCATTGTTGAATCTGATACACATGTTTGTTTCTTGGATCCCCAAGAGATAGCTTCTCCTCCTAGCGTAAAAATCCAACCAGTAGTTGACTTGGATTTTGATTCAAGATTATTCCAACTTGAATCACTATATCCTTCTAAAATAGATGGATATCCTACATATTATAAGCCATAATCCAAAGTCCTCTTTAGGTATCTAAGCACCCTAGAAATTGCATTCCAGTGCTCTTGTCCTGGATTACTTGTAAATCTACACAATACACTCACTACATAAGCAATGTCTGGTCTAGTGCAATGCATGGCATACATTAGACTCCCAATAATACTAGCATATTTAAGTTGGTTCATAGCAAGCCCATAATTTTTCATTAATTTGATGCTAGGATCCACTGGTGTGGCAGCTGGCTTAAGTTCAAAATGATTATATCTTTTTAGAACTTTTTCTATATAATGAGATAGAGATAATGCTAAAGAATTATCCTTTCTCACAATTTTGATTCCTAAATTCACATCAGCTTCTCCAAGATCTTTCATATCAAATTTTGATGAAAGAAACCTTTTGGTTTCTTCAATAATTCTCCATCTACGAGGACCAATCAGAAAAGGACACATGTCATCCTACGTGGCAGTAGTCAGCACCCGAGGAGAGTTGGTCGGCACCCGAGGAGAGTTAGTCGGCACCCGAGGAGAGTTGATCGGCATACCAACCAGGAAGATCAAAGGATAACTATGCATTTAATGTGCATTAATGAAGATGACAATGCATTTAATGAGCCTTAATGTACATTTATATTGTATTAATAGATGACAACACATAGCATACCAAGCAATTCAAGGCCAACAATTAGATTCATTGTATGTAGACATAAATGTCTAAAGACATTGTATCTCTTTATCTCCCATCACTATAAATACATGTATTCCCTTAGCCAAAGGGGGGGGGGGGGGGGAGATCTGACAACGATGAGAGACCATACACAAGATACACCCTTTTTCTCCCTCTTTCTACCACATTGTGCTATTGTAAATCACTGGGAATAAAATAACAGTGGACGTAGGCTTCTTTCTTATAGCCGAACCACTTTTAAAATCTTTGTCTCTCATGTGCTTGATTGGATTGCTTTTATCTATTTATCTGTGATCATAAAAATGGGATTCGGTCCAGTTTTTTGCATCAACAGATTGGCGCCGTCTGTGGGAACGTGTTACAAGCATTGTTCTCCATCAACAGCTAAGTTTTTATTTTCTCTACGTATAATCAATTATACATACATCTTTTGATTCAATCATGATTTTTATGTTTATATACATAAATTAATTGTCCAATTTTTATCTGCAAAATGTTGCATATCATGATTTTTAAATCATAACTGTTAGATTAATTCTTATTTAGAAATCTGAAAAATAGTGGATTTCATAAATCATAACTTTTTACTTGATTCTCAAGTTTCAATTTTATATCATGGAATAAATATTTTAAATGATTAAATATATCAATATATACGGCGATGATAAGATTTGATAATTTTCTTTGTTGATTTTGAAATAATTTGTGAAAGATCTTTGATGACTATTCAAATTCCCATTATATTTTTGTTCAAATCATGATTCTCATATGTTTATATCCATAAACTTAGAGATCAAATCAATTATATATTGTGCATACATCTTTTAATTCAATCATGATTTTATATTCACAAATTGTTGAATCTAATTTTACAAATCTGCATAGATGTACATTTCATAATCGCAAAGTTTGAGAAATTTGTGTACATATTATATTATTTCTCTTTTAAGGAGATAAAATAATTTCTCTATATTCATAAATCTCTTTTATATGAGTATATGCAAATTTGATTCATTTGGAAATCTTTTAATTTTGTCATAATTTTTATATGCACTAACTGTGTGATCGGTTTCAATTTGGGGATTTGGTGAATTTTAGACTCATAAATATTATACAAATCCTTACATATATGGATCCACTTGAAGATTTTCTGAACAAATTGTGACACCCCGACTAATTAAATACCGGGTAGCTACTCCTTTATTAAATTAATTCAAAATTCCAAGTTGGTTCAGTTAATAGCATCACTGTCGAAAACATTTAATGATTACTAACCACCTAGTATTTAAAAAGTAAGTTGTCAAATTTTAAATTAAATCTGATTAACATGCAATAAAAGAATTTTGAAAGAATAACATAACCATTCACTATAAAGAAGCAATAGAATAACCAACAAATAATAATAAGTCTGGAGGAAATACTCCTCACAACAATCCCACAACTGAAATAAATAGAACAGTGTACCCTCAATTAATTACATGCCAAAATCTGAATAACTGAAATATGAAAAGTCTCTAAATAGAAATGGGAGACATGCCCTACAAATGATGAAACTGAAAATGGAGTCAAGAATAGAAAAGGAGGCGTCTACTATCAAGGCCCTGTAACTTCCACAACAGCTACAGCTCGTCACCTGAATGGAAATACTATGCATGGTGTCCTTGTGGCTGGGCACCTAAAAGGTTTTTACAAAAAATATATTTGAAAGCAAACGGGTCAGAGCCCGAAAGTGGAGAGTATTTTAAAGATAGCAAGTGCTTTAATAACATTAAAACAATGAATGCAAAATACATGTTAGGACGTGCACTCACATGGAATACTCACTCTCGACTAATTGTGCACTCCTAACGTACAGTACCCATCTAAGTGATATTTATATCTAACTAAACCGACATAATTTCTAACCCATCTACTCGATTCACAATATGAATTCCCAATGTTATCAATTTAAATAAACAGCTTTACTTTAATTCTCAAATTCTCAACTATTAGCAACACAATTTACTGGAGGTTATCCCCTTATTATCTTCTCAATGCGTTACAATAAATTATTCTCACAATTAAACATGACAAGTCTGTTCATTCAACCGTATATCATTCACATCATTAATATACAATACAAGCACCCCGACACTAAGCTGCGGTGCACACATACTCTGCTATCCATCCCGGTACATCACGTACATAAGGATCACGCATTTCGAATCTCTCAGGAATCGTTCTCAGATGACAACAATCACAAACAATGGAGGCGAACACAGTCACATCACATGGGTCACGCACATACCTACGCTCCAACGATCAGCAGTCTTATTAACTTCCCAATAATTCCTTATCTGACCTATGTTCTCGAGGTACCAATCTATATCCCCCCGTAGGCACACAAAGATTAGATGGCCCTAAGCGAACGCAAACCTCCCGTGATAGCAAGTACGGTAGGTATGTCATACACATAAAATCATATACATATACTAAGCATGCACACATCTTAGTAATCTCAATATTAATAAAGGTATATTCTACATCCTTATACCATTATTCCAATTTTATACATTTTTAAGTCTTTCGATAATATATAATGTAGACTGTCGACACATCTCACATCATAGTTTCTTGTACTTAAAACCTATCTCAAAGGGATTACTAAGTCTCCTATTATTCCCACATATAACATCATTATTCTTAAGATCTTTACTTATGCCCCAAACCTCATTTCATCAAATCATTCGAAATTACTCTTTTAACCCTAATATTATCTCACTCATCGAATTTTATTAGATTTCATAATAATTCCTCAAATTGAATTCTAACTCCGGTCCAAATTTTATAACCATACCTACTGGCCTTTCTTAAGTCTAAGGATATTCATGAAATCTCCATTAATAATTTTCTAAGGGTTAACATCATTAAAATTTAACTAGGGAAAATATTACTCATTCTGAGAAGGTCGATCGATCGACCTTGAACATCGATCGATCGATGGTGGTCGATCGATCGACTGATGAATGTCGATCGATCGATTGCACCAGACAGGTTACGGGCTGCTTCGTTTTGCTCCCCTCAAATCGTCCCAAAAATCCATTACAATGCATGAAACTTCATTCCAACGTTATAATTTCATCAAATAATCATCCTATAACATTGTTAACGTTCTAAAACTAATTAATCATCACCCAAAGGCCTTATTTAGATCAAAATATCATCAAGAACCCTAGTTTTCTATTTCTTTCAAAATCAACAATAATCCTCTTCTTAAATCCGTTTTTGAATTATCAAGGGCTATAGTATGAATTCATAATTCATCCAGAATATGTCTACATGCAAATCCTAACATGGTTTATAGTTTTAATCCTCAAATTCATGGGTTTTTATAAATCTCCCAAAACAATGCGATTATATAAATTTCTAAGCATGGAGGAAACATTCGCTTGAAATTAACGTAATTAAACCACTTGCCTCGGATTATTCTCTGAATTTGGTGTTGGATTGATGAAGGTTGCTCTCTCCTTTTTCTCCCAAGGTTGAAGGTTGAAGATGGAGGTTAAGGTTTTCTCTTTTGGGAACCTCTCCTAACTTCTCATGAAACTCCCGTAGCCCTCTAATCACTTAAGTGTTGGTAATGGGTTAGTGGGTCATTAAATTTCCTATTTTAAACTCCCAAAATTCGTTGGTCATAAATCCCAAAATTCCAAAATTACCAAACTACCCTTTTAAGTTGCCGGTATGGCCTAAAAATGCCCCGGGACCCAAACTAAACCCCCGGCTAGTGTTTTCTGACTATTTCGACCCTTCCGGACACGTTGGCGCACTCAAAATGACCATACGGTTGATAAAAATAAAATTCACTTTTTAATTTAAATAATTATATTCCTGACGCGACTGTCATGCGCGTCTCAACAAAATTTCCCAAATTGTCGTATTTCTATCTCGCGACAATTTCAATATTTTCAATATTCATATCACATCATATGTATACACATTATAATCAAATACCAACTCACATCTCGTTAGTATTTTATCCGGATTTATTCTCAATTAATTCCCATTTAATTTAATTAATCCCATAAATAAATATCCATAAAAGTACGGGGTATTACACAAATATGTTAGGATAGGGATAAGCATTAGGTATGATTATGTAGTTTCCATTCCGATCTCAACATGAATTGAATCAGACCCATTTTTTCTCTCTTCAAGAAAACTATGTTCTCTGCACAAATAATCAAATATCTTTTGATTCAGCCTTTTTTTTATGTTTATAAACATAAATATGTTATCCAAAATTTTCATTAATGAAATTTGTAATATATTGCAAATCATATTCATAAATTAATGGATCTATTTTTATTTCCAAATATGAATAAACGAAAATTTCATAATCACAAGTTTGAAAAAGATCTAAGCAGACATGTTATTGTACAAATATACACGATTTATCAGATTTTTATGCGATCATGTTTTACGTGCAATATCTGGAATATATATATATATATATATATATATATATATATATATATATATATATATATATATATATATATATCCGAGAGTTTCTTATAGGTCTTGCAGATCCTGATGTGAAACGCACATAAAATTGATTCGAAGAGATCTCAAAGCGAATCTGGAAATCGAAACAGCAAAACAATAGTTGTTCAATAGCAAATTTCAACGGCACTGGAACAGTCCTGATCTCATTCCGTAAAAAAAAAAGAAAAAAGAAAAAAAATCTTGAACAGGTCCAGTGGGAAATTTCATCACAATTGCTCAGATAATAAATCATGAAGAAGTTGTATTTATAATTGGTCAACACCATATTAGAATTCTCACAGTACCCGACTTGATCGGCGCACTCAGCAGACTTCGGCATCAGTCTTTCGTAATTGGCGGCATCACTCATATTGGTCGGCGACATAAGAGGGAGATAATATCTCAAAGGATGAAGATTTGAAGTTTTCTTACCCACCTGTTATTAGTCGACAACAGAGGAAACAAGTTTTGTATGCAACTAAACATTTTTATGGTTGGTCGGCGATATCTCTATCTTGGTCGGAGGCTTTATTCTGTTGGTCGGTAATATAGTCGCATAACAGTTTCTTGGTCGGAGACGATTATCACATGTTGACAGCATCTATTCTTGGTCGGCACCGACTGATTGGTGGAACCAATTGTTGGCCGGAGGAATTCTACTCTAGTCGGCAACATATATTATGCAGTTTGAAGAGTTCCAGAGCTCCCATTCGTTGGTCGACAGTTCTCATATACTTGATCGGTTGCCATCTAAGAAGGTCGACATCCGTTCCAGACCATTATTTCTTGGTCGGCGATTCTATAGTTGAATAGTTCACATATTAAAGGCTCTCCCGACCTACTATTTGTTGGTCGACACCATATATTATACATCAAGAGGAACTCCCCGACCTCCTATTTGTTGGTCGAAAATTTCACCATACCATTTTTGTTGGTCGGCGTTATAAGAAGCTGGTCGGTAGAATGATTTTGATACCAGGTGTTGATACTAGGTATTGTTGTGTAAATAAGAGATGGCTACATAGACGTTGGGTTGATACCAGATGGTGCTGATAGTTGGGCGCAGGGATTTTGATTAATTGGGATTATTCATTTTGATATTGTTGTTGCTCGGTCGTTCTTAGGGTTCTCGAAAATGAGGTATTACACAGGTATTATTGGTTAGCGACATTATGGGACGATCAACCTATAGCTGGTCAAATGCATGTGACGCTGGTCGACAAAATCACTTCTTGGTCGACGGAACCTACTGTTATTCGACAACCGAAGTTGCACAAGTTGACGAATTCTCGACCACCTATGATTGGGGAACAGATGGATGGTAGCAGATACTAAAATGGCTCTTTTGCATACACCCTCCGATGGGATATTTAGATTTTGAACCATTACTTTGTTAAAATAAACATTTAAAATTTTGGTTTATAATACCACATTCATATACAGCACAACTTTATGAGGAAATAATTTTTCTAAACATATACTTTGGACTCAAATATATTTAACTTCGCTGTATAAAATTTTTACAATGCCGCACCCCATTCAAACTTTGTTCAAATTGGTTGTTTAAAGATAAGTGAAATGAAATATTTTTGAAATCAAAATTATATCTGATTATTTATTGAAGTTTACATAACCTTACAAAAATTCTAGATTAAATAATTATGTTTTATAAGGAACATATTAGATAAAAAAAATTTGCTCACCTTGACACACGAAATCGACACAACATATTATTGTCCGAGCAAATAAATATCATATATTGATTGGATCATAAAATTATTCTCATGACTAACTATCTGATCTAGTCTCAACAGGTGTTCAGACAACTTATTAAAATTCCTTAGGTACAAGATTCAATCCGACAAAAGCTCGATCAGAATCTTAAACTTTGGAAAATGGTTATTGCTCGGCACCAGGAAATTTTGCCTCGCCATATCAGCCAACATATATTATTTCATATTTTGAAATTGATATTTTTATTGCCCGAGCAAATACATATCATATATTCATTATATTGACTAGATTATTCTTATGATAACTAATCAATTCAGCCTACACATATGGTAGGGCAAGTTATTAATTTTTGCAGGTACAAGATTCAACGCCGACGAATGCTCGAAAACAATCTTAAACTTCTGGAAACTATTATCATTGCTCAGCATTATGAAATTTCACCTCAGCAAGGAACTATATATTTTATTATTGCTCTGATTTATGCTCAAGCACGAATTATTTTATATATCCGTTCGGATTCATATTCTATATTCATCTCATAATGGAGCTCGGCGAAATACTTATTATCATATTCAACTCTGAGGAAAAGCTACAACAATTATTATATTTCACCCTTAACGGATAGTTGGTCGGGAAATTCTTATTTATATTCAGGCCCAGATATCGGCTCAAGCACAAATTATTCTATATATCCCTTGGGATTCATATTCTATATTCATCTCAACATGGAGCTCGACGAGATACTTATTCAGTTCTGAAGAGATCTACAACATTTGTTGTATTTCACCCCCAACGGATAGTTGGTCGGGGTAATTCTTATTTATATTTAGGCCCGACAAAGTACTTGGCCATTTTCTTATATTTTGGAAAATATTACTCTTATTCGGCAGTATGAAATTTTGCCTCGACAGATCAGCAAGACAGTTTATTATTATTATTCTAAATCATTCTTTATGTCTATACATGTTTTATATTTATCTCAGCATCGAGATCGGAAGATTTATTCTCTCTATATATATTCAACTTCAAGGAAGTCTTCAACATGTATTATCTTATTCCCAACAATCTGTTGAGGAGGTCTCCAGTATTTATTATATCTTATTCCCAACAATCCGTTGGTCAGCTCCGAGGATGTCTCCAGCATTTATTATATCTTATCCCCAATAATCCGTTGGTCAGCTCCGAGGAAGTCTCCATTATTTATGAATAAAATACCCCCAACTACGGTTGGTCGGTCCACCAGCTACGGTTGGTCGATAAAATAAAATCCCTCCAACTACAGTTGGTCGGTCCACCAGCTACGATTGGTCGGTAAAATAAAATCCCTCCAACTGCGATTGGTCGGTCCACCAGCTACGGTTGGTCGGTAAAATAAAATCCCTCCAACTACGGTTGGTCGGTAAAATAAAATCCCTCCAACTACGGTTGGTCGGTCCACCAGCTACGGTTGGTAGGTAAAATAAAATCCCCCCAACTACGGTTGGTCGGTCCACTAGCTACGGTTGGTCGGTAAATAAAATCCACCAACTACGGTTGGTCGGCAAATCAATTTACAATCAACTCCGGATGATTAAACTAAGCAGGATCATGGGATGAAAGTTGTTTCATTGCTTAGGTCCAAAGACTGACAAGTCACTATAATTATACAGCAGGTGGAGCAAGTTTTATTGTTTATGCAAAACAGGACAATTTGTCTTTCTACATATGTATATTCATCAGCAAACATACTTTAAGGCCAAGAAAGCATTCAAAGTTCATATTCCACACTTGGGGGCTTCTACTACAAATTCATTTGTTCATTCGGTGTCGCATTCTCATAACATCATGCAGTCGAGCATCAAATTCAACTCCGCAAACTTACATAGTCGGGGCCCTGACTAATTATCATTCAGAAGTTATTTTTCTTGCTCAGGAATTAGTTTTGATATTGAAGTTCATGAGGCTATTGAAGTTTAGGAGGCATATTCAGGAGTTATTATGCACATGCTATTGATGTTTAGGAGGCATATTGAAGTTCAGGAGGCATGTTCAGGAGTTATTATGCACATGCTATTGAAGTTTAGGAGGCATATTGAAGTTCAGGAGGCATATTCAGGAGTTATTATGCACATGTTATTGAAGTTCACGAGTCAGATTCAACATCTACATCACTGAGATCTTTACTACTACTGTCCCGACCAACATTGAAGAAGAAGTTGTATGAAAATGTTTCGAGGTCCACCACAAGCTTGGTACTAATCAGATTGAAGAGTTGGGTTCAAAATCTAGTATGTTACTCTACAAAGTATTCAGAGGAGCATAAATCAGAAAAATCAAGCACGTGAAGTTAACACTCAGTTGCTCGACACAGGAGGCAATTGGTCGGTTAGCCAACCAACCAACATACATGAAGATTATGACAAGCTACAAGATACAAGCTGCATACTATGGCATGGATGCATCCAAATTCCCAGGGGTGATACATAGCACACGGAGTTCCTCAAAAGAAAGATTAGCAACCATCGATCAGCCTGCATCATATGTCGTTCAGAAGATAATGCACTTTATGTTGAACAAATCAAGAAGGCAGATCAAGAATTTCACGACACCGAGCAACACTGCAGAATAAATACTCCATCCTTTCAGTGAACCATCAAGCATGGAGCATTGGGGGCTTCTGTTAACGCAAAAATTCTCCATCTACGAGGACCAATCAGAAAAGGGCACATGTCATCCTACGTGGCAATAGTCGGCACCCGAGGAGAGTTGGTCGGCACCCGAGGAGAGTTGGTCGGCATACCAACCAGGAAGATCAAAGGATAACTATGCATTTAATGTGCATTAATGAAGATGACAACACATTTAATGAGCCTTAATGTACATTTATACTGTATTAATAGATGACAACACATAGTATACCAAGCAATTCAAAGAAGACCAACCATCATAGAAGGCCAAAAATTAGATTCATTATATGTAGACATAAATGTCTAAAGACATTGTATCTCTTTATCTCCCATCACTATAAATACATGTATTCCCTTAGCCAAAGGGGGGGGGGGGGGGGGGAGATCCGACAACGATGAGAGACCATACACAAGATACACCCTTTTTCTCCCTCTTTCTACCACATTGTGCTATTGTAAATCCCTGGGAATAAAATAACAGTGGACGTAGGTTTCTTTCTTATAGCCGAACCACTTTAAAAATCTTTGCCTCTTATGTGCTTGATTGGATTGCTTTTATCTATTTATCTGTGATCATAAAAATGGGATTCGGTCAACACCATCCTAAATTGAGGAACTCATTTCTTATGCTAAAGAAGAATCCTTAGGTTATGCTCCGGGAGTATGCCAAGAGGTATTTAGAAGTCTACAACGAGGTGGAGGATTTCACCGAGCAAGTTAAGGTGGATTCCTTCAAAATTAGACTATCAAACAGTTTCATGATTCATCAATCTCTCATCAAGGTAGAAGCCATCACTATTAATGACCTCATGGCGAGGATCGAGAAAAATGCCAAAGTTGAAGATGTAGTGGTCGTAGTTGTCCAGGAAGGTGACCGATCGAAGCAAGCAAAAAATAAGAAATAAATAAAGAGTAACTAATAAATGAGGGAATAAGAAGAATGAGAAGCAAAAATGGAAAGAGAAGAAAGATCCCAAGAAGATGTTGAAGTCCATCAACATAATTTTCACTGAGTTGGTCTATAAGACATTTTACAAGATCAAAGGTTGGCAATATTTCAAATGGATTGAGAAGATATTGGGCCCAAGAAGAGGAAAGCGATGCTTAGATGTGCATACCAAAAGGATCATGATTATAAGACCAAAAAATTATAAGGCGTTGAATACTCTCCTTGAGGAAGTGGCCTAGGATGGGGAACTCAATGAGTTCATCGATAAAAAAAAGGTCGGGCAAAACTCGTAAGAGACTAAAAGCCAAATAATGTGCTCGATGGAGACACTAACCATGGGGTGTAAAACCCAAAACAGATAAAAGGAAATACCATCAGAATAAAGGTGAAAACAGTTATGATAGTAATAGAGGCATTCCAGATTGACCTACTAAAACCATTACAGGCAAACAACGATGATTAGACAAGATCGACTGATCCACGCATATATTATTCACTGAGGAATATTTGTTAGGAGTAATGACTCCTCACCATGATTCCCTAGTGATAACCCTCGAAATAGGCAATTGAGATATGGATAAGCTGCTAGTGGGTCAAGGGATCTCCTTAGAGGTCATGTACCTAAAGATGTTTTTTATAAACTCAACTTACGAGCAGAATACCTTCAAGATATGACCGTGATATTGTTCGACTTCACAGAAAGGATAACCATGCCCCTAGGATAGGTTGTTATCTTTATCTGAGCAGGAGGAATATACAAACTTATCGAGTTCGTGGCAGATATAGATTTTCCTCATAATGATATACGTGATAGAGGGTGGTTGCATTTTATGAGGGAAGTACCTTCCACTTACCACTAAAATATGAAATATATTACTAATAAAAGGACAATGGAGATGAGGGGGAACCAAACATTGGCAGTATAGTGTTTTATAGCTACCATGCGACCAAATAAGGAAAAGAAGAAAGAAAAAATTATGGAACTAGCAAAGGCTTTGTGCCCTCCAAGTAGCAATTAAAATATGGGTGACCTGGTTTGAGGTAACTATGGTTGCCCATGCCGATTGGGCCATGAAACCTCTCTAGGAGGTGGTCTTTGATAGTAATTAGCTCGAGAAGAAATTCTTGATCGACAACACTCTTACTCGAGAAGAGAATGAAGAATTAACTGTCTTCCTTAAAATCAATTGGGATGTATTCGCCTGGCAACCGTATGACATTTCAGTTATAAACCCAAATGTTATGTGTCACAAGATTCACGTGGGCCCTACACATATACTCATGACTCAGAAAAAATGAAGAAAACCCCCTGAGAAGGAAAGAGTAGTAGAGAAAGAAGTGGGAAAATTTTTAGAGGCACGCTCCAATAAGGAAGTTTAATTTCCCAAATGGTTATCAAATCTTGTGGTGGTTTAAATGGAAACGGTAAGTGGAGAGTCTGTATTAACTTCACTGAAGTGAATAAGGCTTGCCCAAAGGACAGTTTTCCTTTAACCAAGATAGATCAACTAGTAGGCATAACGTCCAACCCCCGGTGTATGAGCTTCCTTAATGCCTACTCAGGGTATCACTAGATTCCATTGTTCACCCTCAACTAATAAAAAACCCATTTCATTATCACATTGGGACTATACTATTAAAATGTGATGCCCTTTGGACTGAAGAACATCAGGAAGACTTCTCGAAGGCTTTTTATAAACTTATCTAAGCAGAAGTTGGGGAAGACGATGAAGGTATACATAAATGATATGTTTATAAAAATGGGAGGAAATATGAACACCTTATATACCTAGTGAGGACTTTCAAAGTTCTTCGATACTAAATAATAAGGTAGAATACAACCAAGTGTTCTTTTGGGGTGCAGTCGGGAAAGTTTATCAGGTACCTGGTTAGTTAAAGGGAGATTAAGGTGAGCCCCAACCATATTGAAGCAATAAGGATCATACAACCTTCGAGCACCATGTGTAAGGTGAAGAGTAAGACTAATATACTTAGCACTCTCAACAGGTTTATATCGAGATATTTATAGAAATGTCAAACTTATATTTATAGAACTGCCAAACTTTCTTTCAGATATTAATAAAGGAAAGGGATAAGATATGGAATTACCAATGTACCCAGGCATTGGAAGAAGTGAAAAAGTATCTAAGCCGACCATCACTACTAAAGGTCTCTGATGGAGAGGTACCTTTGTACTTTTACTTGGAAGTTTCTAGTTACGCAATCATCTTGGCTCTTATTTACAAGAAGAAAAGGAGTTAAGCTCCCATATATTACGAGATTAAAACTTTTCTTGATGTCGAAAAGAGATACATCCCCTGGAGAAACTTGCATATGCACTAGTGATAGCCTCATGAAATTTGAAACCCTACTTTGAGGCTCGCTCCTTCCCTTTAAAGGAAGTTCTTCAAAAGGCCAAACTATATGGATGAATATCTAAATGGTCGGTGAAATTGGGAAGATTTGATATCTATTACCAGTCTATGACGTCGATCAAGGGGCAGGTTTTGGTTGAATTTATCATCGAGTTCTCCAATCACCAAGCACCGAGAAAAGTCACCACCGTAATTAGAGGGATAACCAAAAATTGGTTGAAGAATGGGAATGATGTTCCCTCTATATAGTTAGATCCTCCAAATCTAAGGGTGAAGGAGTAGGCATAGTACTGACATCCCTGAAGAAAACTATCCTCGAACAGGCTGTACACTTTATATTTGAAGCCTCTAATAATGAAGGGGAGTATGAATCTTTGATCAACGATTTAAATAAGGAAATTTCCTTAGGCGCGCGTCATGTTAACGTCTTTTATGACTCAAAGCTAGTATCAAATCAGATATTAGAAGACTATAACGCCAAGTATCAAAGCATGGTTGCATACCTAAAAGAGGCCCAACGCTTGGTCGCTCGGTTAAAAAATGCATACGTACAGCAGTTCCCATAAGTGAACAAGAGTCATGCATATGCCTTAACCACACTCTCTTCATATATAAAAGGAGATATCAAATGATCAATTCAAGTGGAGAATCTCGATCAACCCATCATCAACATGGGAAATTAGCCGAGCATGCTATGGCCATCAACAACAGGGCCCCAAGTTGGATGGATCCAATAGTTCGTTATCTAAAGAGGATGTTTTGTCTAATGACAAGAATAAATCACATAAGATCTGGTTAAATATTACTCACTTCTATTTGTCGTTGAATGATAAACTTTATCGACCCTCCTTTTTAGGACCATATCTAAAGTGCGTTCACCCAGACGATGTCGACTAAACCCTCTATGATCGACATGAGGGGATATGTGGAAGATACATGGGGGTAGATTAATGAAATTCAGAGCCATAAAATAAGGGTATTGGTGATCATATATGCAGCAAGATACGATTGCATATATAAGAAAGTGAAAAATATCAACTCTTCTCGCCTTAAGTGCATCAGCCTGCCAGTGACCTCAAATTTCTAACAAGTCAATGCCCTTTCGCATAGTGGGGATTAGACACCATTGACCCATTACCTCTTTCATCTAGAAGCAGGGAGTACCTTTTGGTTGGCATAAATTGATTTTCTAAATGAGTTAAAAGGGAACCACTAGCAAAAATTTGAGATTTTGACACGGCCAAATTCATTTGGAGGAACATCATGACACCTTTTAAAATTCATCGGATCATCATAACAGATAATAGGATAAAATTTAAAAGCAAACTCTTTTAAATCTTTGTCGACGAGTACAAGAATAAGTAGTACTATAGTTCAGTGACCTGCCCAAGAGAAATGCGAAGCTGAAGCTTTAATCAAGACAGTACTCGATGGGGATATGGAAGAGGTTAGAAAAAGCAAAGAGTGCTTGGGATGACCAGCTTCCCCACATTCTTTGGGCATATCGAACTACGCTTAGGAGATCAACGAGGGAAACACCCTTCACCTTACCTTATGGGAAGGAAGTTGTCATTACACTAAAAACAGGTCTTCTAACTATGAAGTCCTCCCTCATGGACCAGGGTCTCAACAGTGAAGCAATCAGAGCTGTGCTTGACCTGACAGATAAAAGGAGTGAATTGACCTTTATAAAGTTTTCTTCCTACCAGTATCAGTTAGCCAAGTAGTACAGCAGGGATTTAAGGTAAAGAGCTTTAAGGTCGGGGACTATGTCCTAAGAAACATTATGGGCAATGCAAATATCAGGTTGGGAAGGTACATTCAAAGTTATCAGGGATGACTTACAGGGATCCTACCACTTAGAAACAATGGAGGACAGGGAAGTTTATTAAGCACGAAATGCTATCAACCTTAAGAAGTTTTACTTTTAAGTTTCAAGTCATTTTAATTTTGAATTTTCTGCACATTTTCGTTATGTCGGAATTTATCTCTTTGCTTTATTCAAAATGGCAAGCATTGATTTTTTTATAAACAAGATTGATTAAGTTAAACGAATTGTGTTTGGCATATTATCAATCATCCATATGTTTATCTTCTTTAGAATGCCTTATTGTAAGACTGATTGGTTAGTCGATTAAAGGCCACCACTTGTTCCCTGAGTAAGGGTACTTCTTTAAAAAATTTGCTTTTAAACTGACTAATTGGTCGACTAATGACCACTTAGAAACTGAATTGCTTTGTTTCTTAATAAAATATAAACGATTGCTCAGAGCAAATAAAAGGCCTACAAAAAAAACCTAGTCACCTCTGGCTCTAGGTCTAAGGTTTGATGTGACGACATCACCTAAAAGGTTAGATTAGGGACCACACAATATAAAGAAAAGTAAATTGTTAAAATTTTCACTAATAATTCAAGCCATTACAAGAAAATTGAGAAAACATAAATAATTTACAATGAGAAAGTAATTATAAATGGGTCACTTACGTAACCGAAACGATTCTTCCTCTTAAGGTCCAAATCCAGTGAGCGGATCATCCATCCCAAAAAGGTTGACGGTGTTATCGACTAAGTGCGGAGATGGGTGGAGTTCATCATCCCCATCAAGTATATAGTCGTCAGGATACTTACTTATTAAATATGATTGGAATTGAATCCCCTGTAATCCATAAAGCATTAAGCTTATAATATGGTTTCTAATAATCTGGGTAACCTGAATCGTATTAGTACCATAGTTTGGAATCCTTTGGCACCTTAGCAACAACTAAGGCATTAAGTCAACTATTTTTTAGGCAACATTCTAAGCATCTTATAGAGTAGCATCATAACTAAGAAGAGCCTCATCGTAGCCATCATTCCACACTTGGAGAGGTCATTTGTGGAATTGGAATCTTAGATGATAAAGTTTCTCGGATAAACTTTTGATTGTCGCCTCCTTATTGTGCAAAGACTTTTGGGTCTTCCCCAACTCTTTCCTTAGCTGGCCATTCTCTTTTTCAAGGAAAGAAGCTCCCTTACTAGAATACTTGTATGGCAGAGACTTTTTGGATCTCCCAAGATCGGCTCTCAAGTCATTATTTTCCTTCTTAATGAGAATAACGACATCTCTATTGTTCTCAAGAGGTCGGTGTACGACATATAAGTATTTTTGGCATGTATAGACTTAACATTGGTTAACTTTTGGTCATGACCTCAATCTTTGATCAACTTGGCCATATTATTGTCAAACTTAACCCTCAAATTGGATATATCTTCATTTTGACTGGCTTGGTTAACATGAATCATGTTATAATAGGTAATATTGGTTGCCACAACTTGATGGAAAAGTCGATACAAATTCGAGTAGGCTTCTTTTGCTCACAAAGGCTTATCAAAGCCCAATATCTCGTTGAGGTCATCAACATCATCACAACTGAAACTAAGAAGTCTTTCACGTCTTTCTTCAAAGTCGTGATGAGCAACAATGATTGCTGCACATTTGGTATGAAATTAAAAAGTGTAAGGACAAGTGACCGATCATTAAAACTTAAGCTAAAGAAAAAAAGTTAAAAATATAGCAAAACAGGTGAACTAATAAATCTCATTTAAACTTTGAAGTTTTATTAGGTTCAAGGGGGAAAACCCTTACATCATAAGCTATAGGAAATAAAAAATAAGTATAATATCTTCTAAATTTAGGCTGAGCTCATAGTGGTTTTCTCTACCACCTTTGCCTTCTCGACAGCCTAAACAACAACAGTCTCTTTAAACTAATTGGGCCCATCCTTATCCTTTTTGTCATCTTAAGGAGCATCGACATTATTGAGAACCTTGGTAGCATTGGAGCTACCTTCCGCCTTCTCGACATCTTGATAAGCGCCGACATACTTTTGCTTATCGACACCAACATTGACAACCTCGACACATGCAGACTGTATCATGATCATTGAACATCTCAAAGTACTTGAGAAAACCTGCCCAAACAAGGGCTTCATCCCAACCATGTAAAAAAAATACATTCCTAAGGTATTCAATCTACGATTAGGCTTTGGCGAATGCCTTATCCTAGTCGTGAGTGTAGGCATTAAATTTGTCCTTTATAACTCTGACCTTCTCAGTTTTGGCCTTTTCTCCTTGGCCTTGGTTTTGGCATTTTCAGCCTCAACTTTGAACTTCTTAGCATCAACCTTAACATTCTTTGTAGTAGCAACCAAGTCAGTAGACTCCCTAATCTTCTTATGAAGGTTAGAATTGGCAACCTCCAGCATTGGAAGCTTCTCGTTGTGACACCCCGCCTATTAAAATAATGGGTGACTAGCCCTCTACCAAAATAAAACAAAAGTCTTATATGGCTCATTCTTAGCATCATTGCCGAAACATGATTAATTAGTAACCACCTAATTAATTTAACAAGCACTGTAAAATTTATATTCCATTAACATACAACAACATTAAACAATCCATAATAGTTCCATACACAGTAACCAATATAAATAAAATCACAATATAAAGTGTGAAGCTGAGATAAATAACTAAAGTCCCCGAGCAAACTATCGGGTAAAAATTTAATACATCCAATCCAACTGACTAAAATAATCTGAAATACATAAGTTTAAATAAAGTGGGCAACACGCCCAATCAATACTGGAATAGATAACCTAATTTAGATAGCAATAAGTGAAGCGGCTATTCTGAATCCTGTAAGCCTCCACATCAGCTCCAGCTACGTGTCCCTGGATTGAATAATCATCCTTGGCATAGTTCCATACCAACCTGCTTATATAACATGTTACTTAGCGTACCTTTGATCTCTTGCTTAACTTCCCTCTTGCTTTAGCTACTTACTCGGGAACTAGCTTCGCACCTTACCTTATATAGTGAGGGGAAATCAAAGGTGCGTAGCTTGCTTATTAAAGGGGTGTTTCCATTCCTCTGGTGTGGGATATATGTTCCCTAGTCTTGTCCTATAAGAAGAGTTCTCTAGACATCCACTCATGGTACTCCTCGGGCCCTCGAATTCTTAGGCTAGCTACAATAGTTCTGGCATCAACTGGACACCTAAAAGTTTTGAAAATAGATTTGATACAGGTCATAGACCAAAACCTTTAAAAATATTTTGCAAGTGTATAAGATGCGTAAATGAAAATGTTAAGCACTTTTCATATTAATAAATCGATAGTGCACTCTCTTGAGTCACGCAGCACCCCTCATCTAAAGTGCACACCTAACATATGTATTTGAACATGCCTAGTTACGTTACCCCACCTACTAGCCCTACCATTAACATCAATACTATATTATCCTGGCCCGAGTATAATATATGCCTTTACTTCATTAATTACCTTTCATAATTGCTTAATCAATATTTCACTAACTTATCACAATTTAAGATATAACTTTACTCCAGTTATTTATTTCCATAATCATATTTATAATTTATTAATTTATTTCAAATAATTATCACTAGTTATTTAAACAGTATCCCTTACCATTTTAACCCGTATTTCTGTCAACACATAAATATACGTAATAATATACTACAACAAACATACATATATCGCGTATAGTCGCCATCCCTTAGATTAATAACTCACTGGATGCAGGTCTTTACAATTCTATCATTATATAGGGAATGCTCACATCATCCTAATTACCGAAGGTCGAACTCTTACAACCACTCGATAAAATCACAAACGTATTGGAGACGGTCATAGTCCTTTGATAGTGAGTCATAATCATACCCATAATTACCTCACTGCGAATATAAATCACGCAAACATAAACATGGTGCTAAGATCCTGGGGTCGATACTTAGCGTGCTGTGATTCGCCAGGGAAGATCACCCACATTGCGCAACCTCCACTGAAATCACTAGAGGTGTATGTTCCACTTAATATCATAGACACATATATCATAATTCATATGCATATCCGTGTGTGTGTGTGTGTGTGTGTATATATATATATATATATATATAAAATCACATCATTGACTAATTCGTGCCTATTCCCTGAAGAACTAGTGTAATAACTCGAGTTTAATCCCGACTCTTATTTAATTAAATTCTTCTCTTAACTCAATAATTTAACATATTTTATCATCTCCGAGTTTTTTCGAACATTCCAAACCAATTCTAAATTTATAACCGGAAGTCACTCTATCACGTTCCGTATTCTACGTTCTGAGTATTTTATCTCCTAAATACCCTACGTACATGTAAATTGGGCTAATTCCCATCTACTCGAATTAACTTATTGATCACATCTCCAAAAGTATTAAAAATTATTCACTTGACCTCACCTCAATTTGTCAATTTCCAAATCTACCCTTTATTCAAAATAAAAGACCAAGCTGTCACTTATAGGAGGTCTGAATCGATTCGGGTTTATAGCTGAATCAATTTGCCTATGAAGGCCGAATCGATTCGATTCTTGGTAGGAGCCCAGATCTTTCACCTAAGTGATGGGTTTTCAACAACAATAAGCCTCCAAATCATAATCCAACCAAACTCAATTTCTTTACTATACATCTTAATGGTCCAAAACATGAACCTAATCATTTTACGTCCTTAGATTCATCAATTTAACACAATTCAATCCCGGATTTATTCAAATAATCACACACACACACACACACACACACACACATATATATATATATATATATATATATATATATATATATATCAATCTTTCCATAATTTTCATAATGAAACATCATTCTTTAATCATCTCAAATATAAAATTTTCTCCGCGATAATTTATATTATCTAAGACATGCATCCTCTAACAATTTAAGATATCATTCATCAATTCATTCGTTACGGTTTGTCTCCCAAACCCCATTTTTCATATAGTAATCCCCAACCCAAAATTCAGTTAATTACTACTAATTTTTATATGAATGAATACTACATATAAATCAAGAAACCAAGATATACACTTGCCTTAAATTCATAGAATTTTGAATTCCTTTGTGTCGGGTTGAATATGGGAAGAGTCCCCTAAATTTCCTTATCCAAATCAAGCCCTTTGGCTCTCCTAAGTGTTTTGCCTCCTTCTTTTCTCGCAATAACTTTTTCTGTAGCTTTTTATATGTAAAGTGGCTTCCTCCTAAATCTAACCTCTTATTTCAACATTTTAATCCCGAAATTAGGTTAAACCCTCTACATAAAATGACCCATATGCCCCCCGAGTGGGTCCCAACTAGTCTAAAAAGCTCCCAGTAACCAATCTCTACTCTCGGGGTACTTGATTTTGACTATTTTGACCACTTCTGGATCAACCGTACACTCGAAATCACCATTCGAGTTACTAAACATAAATATCCCATATCAATCCAAGAATAGCCTACCTGTATGTCCCAATTGAGATATCGTCCATCCCCGTCATTTCTATTCGCTACGACGTACTAATAATTGGCCGAATTTAATTTACTTAGTCACACTTTATAAATTTAATTTTCACATAAATATTAATTTAATTCTCATTAATTAATATTTATTAAATATGCAATATTATTACGAGCACACGTTTAATTAAAATTATAAAGTTTAATAAAAAAATGGGGTGTTACATACTTCCCCCCTTGCAAAGGAAATTCGTCCCCGAAATTCGGACGTACCTACGGTAAAAAGATCTGGATACTGCTTTCATATTTCATCCTCTCGCTCCCACTTTGACTCATCTACATTATGATGTCCCCACTAAACTCGAACCAGGGGCACCACCTTTGACCGAGGCTTACGTTCACTACGATCAGGAATCGCAACCAGTCTCTCTTCGTATGAGATGGTTGGCTGCAAATCAATCTCCTCCAGTGGGTTGTGACAAAAATCCCTCTCACTCCTCTAATATCTCTTTAGTGACGACACATGGAATACGTCGTGAATCCTCTATAGATGCTCTGGCAACCCCAACCTATAAGCAATTGGCCTTACTCTTTTAATGATCGGGAAAGAACCTATATACCTTGGTGCTAACGTCCCCTTCTTCCTTAACCTCAGGACTTCCTTAATGGGAGACACTTGTACCAAGATCTGGTCCCAAATCTCCAGCTCTATGTGTCTCCTCTCGGCATCAGCGTAACTTTCTACCTATCTGAACTATCCGTATGCGTCCCCGAATGAGCTCAATATTGGTAGTAGTGTCCTGAATCATCTTTAGTCGCAAAATCTTCTTATCCCCCACCTATAATCAACAAGTGGGTGAACGATAAGGCTATGCATAAAGTGCCTTAAACGGTCCTATGCCGATGGTGAACTAGTAGAATTTATTATAAGCAAACCCCACCAGTGGAATGTACTGCTCCCAACCTCCCCCAAAATCAAGTATACACATCCTGAGCATGTCCTCTAACATCTTATTAAGCCGCTTAGTCTGTTCATCCGTCTGCAGGTGATACGTCGTACATAATCGTAAATCAGTGCCCATCGCCTCCTGAAAGCTCTGCCAAAAGTGAGAGAAAAATATTGTCCCTATCGGACATGATATTAATCAGTGCCCTATGTAACCTCACTATCTCCGTAATAAACAACTGGGCATACTGTCTTATATCAAAATCTGTTCAAACTGGAAGGAAGTGGGCCACCTTGGTCAGGAAATCCAAGATAATCCAGATGGAATCGTGACCCCTCTATGATGTTGGTAACCTAATGATGAAATCCATCGAGATGCTCTCCCATTTCCACATCGAAGCCTCTAACGGCTGCAACATCCCTGTCGGTCTATCTTCACTAATGGCATGTAGTGCACTTCGAGACAAACTTTACCATGTCCTACTTTATGCCTGACTACCAGTATTATCTATGCATATCCTAGTACATCTTATTCCCACCAGGATGTACTGTAAACCTTAACCTATGAGACTCGATCATCAATGCGTGTCTTAAATCCTCATCCTTCGAAACAATAAGTCTCTCATTTAAGGGTAAGCCTCCCTGAGAATTGATTGAGTATGACTCTGCCTCATTCGCCAACAACTGATGCACTGTATCCTGAAAAAAATTGATTCTCGGCCTGCGCTTTCACCACCTGTATAACGATATCTGGAGTGATAGTTAATACTGCCATACACACTCTGGTGACCTCATCATCATGACGAAGCTCATCCTATCTTTCCTTCTAAACTTTCGTTATCTCCCCCGCGGGCCGTCAGTTCAACACGTCTGCCACCACGTTAGCCTTCCCTGGATGATACTGAATATTAAACTGGTAATCCTTCATGAACTCTAACCATCTCCGTTGTTGTATATTAAGCTTGGGAGAAGAATAAACTATGGTTCAATCCTCTTGCTAAAGCACACCCCTAAGTCCATGTAAGGACGCATTGGCAAAAACATTGTACTACCTTCCTCCCCTAGGCAGTGCTAGTACAAGTGCCAAAGTCAATTTGTCCTTTAGCTCATAAAAAACTAACTGACGATAGTCATCTCAAACAAATGGCACCCCCTTGCCAGTCATATTTGTCAATGGACTCGTAATCTTCGAAAAGCCCTTTATAAAGTGGTGATAATACCCGACCAACCCCAAAAAGCTTTGAACCTCCGTTAGTGTTATGGGTTGTCCATACTCCCTCACCGCTGATACCTTACTCGGATCTATGAAAGTCCCTCTGTCTGATATACCGTGCCCCTAAAATGGCACCTCATGTAGCCAGAATCCGCACTTCTCGAACTTAGCATAAAGTTGATGGTCTGGTAGTGTCTGCATAATCATACGCAGATGTTTTGTGTGTTCACCCTCAACACGAGAATAAACAAGTATGTCATCTATGAATACGATCACAAACTGGTCCAGAAAATTCCTGAACACCCTATTCATGAGGTATATGAACACTGCTGGCACATTCGTCAGTCAAAATAGCATCACCCTAAACTCATATGATCCATACCACATCAGGAATGCGGTCTTAAGAAAGTCCTCCTCCCAGAGGTCTATCTTTAAGAAGTGTGTTGCTCCTCTCAAGTGGTCAAACATGTCATCGATTCGAGGCAGCGGATACTTATTACATATCGTGATCATATTCAGCTCCCGGTAGTCTACACACAGACTAAGTGACCCATCTCTCTTCTTTATAAATAATATCGGTCCACCCCACTATGATTTACTCCTCCTGATAAAGCCTTATCCCAAGAGCTGTTGAATTTGATCCCTCAACTCTCGCATCTCTAGCGGGGCCATATGATACAGTGCTCGTGCAATCGGCCTAGTCCGAGGCGTTAAGTCAATAACAAACTCTATCTCTTTACCGGATGGCAACCCGAGAATCTTCTGAAAAACATCCGTGAATTCCCTCACTACCGAAATCGAATATAAGTAAATAACCACCTGTGAGGTATCCTCCTCAATATAATAAAGATGCATATAAGAAGCTTTTTGCGTATGGTTGTTCTACGATCGTTGTCTTCAAAAGTCACTCTTAAAATTCCCTTGAGTACCTACAAAACTTGTCTAAAAATAACTCGTATTGCGGTAAGTGCGGGTATCAATCCTACTTTCAAGGTGAAACAATTAATGTGAAAACGTGCAATTCCAATTTTTTTATTAAAATATTTTTTTTGATTTTTGATTTTTTTTTAAAAATAATTTCAAGGGAAAAATTAACTAATTAAATTATAAAATGACTAAATAACGAAAAATAATGTGCAATCGAGTGTGAAAAATGTGAAAAGGTCAAGAGATGGGATTACACTGCATTTTCAATTATTTTAATTTCTCAATTTATTAATGTGAAATATTTCGAGATAATATTAAATCAATAATCTAACTCTCGTTATAATTATAAATTTAATAATATATTTTTCAGAAAACTAATTTTAAAATGTCACACGATGATAAAATTAAGAATCGTATTATTTTTAAGAAAATTACCCGCTAGGATCAATTTAATAAAAATAGTATCAATCCTCAAATTTCAACACCAAATTAATATATAGATTTAGGAAAAACCAATCTCTAATTCGATTCCTAAATTCAAACATTAATTTGTACAATTAATTTACTAACTCTCGTTACATAAATTAATTGGTGACAGTTAAAAATTAATATTCCTAGAAATATAGCAATAAATGAAACCAATTAATTAAATTAATATCCTACGCAGTACATGCCACCCCTTGAACAAGGTGACTAGCCAAGGATAATTAAACAATTAATCATAGTCACAAACATGGAATAACAAATTAAAGAGTAGAGTAAGAAATATAATACACAAAAGTATCCCTTTGAATTGATTCCTTGAATCGCGTTCATGTACGTGTGTCCCAATATTTTCAAAAATCCAGCACTAGATTATAAAAATAAAAATAAAAACTGAACCTAAAAATTATTCCAAACTAAACTAATTTTTTTGGAATTTTCCTGAATTTTTTTTATGACCCTAAACTGTACATAATATACACATTTTTTTCTCTCTTTATGCGTCTCTTTCTGTGTTTTTGAGAGTCCTCCAATTGAGCTGCATCCCTTTGCTTTTTAAAGACCACGAAGGTTTTTTTTTGTGGGATTTCATTTGGCGAAGGAGTAGTTCCGATTTTTTTGGGGATTTTGGCTTAGAATTGGTTTTGATTTGGTTCTTGGACAGGAGATAATGGTTCTGGGTTTTTTGGAAGAGGGCTGGTTGCGTTTTCATTTTTTTTCTTTCTTTTTTTCGATTTGGATTTAGGTCTATGGAACCGAGTGGGGGAAACTTGGTTTGGACGAGTTAAAGGGTTGTTCGTATGGGGATAAGACAGAGGGTCTCGCATTCCGGGTTTGGTGGGTTTCCGTTTGGTTGGGATGGGTGGTTCCGGCAGCTCTGGGTTCGAGCTCGCCGGAGGCTTACAGCTGCGTCGCGGGGTGCGGGTACAGGGGGTTGTAGTTGGATTTGGGTGGTATAAGGTGGAGGTATGTTTATAGATGGTGGTTTTGTTTGTTGAAAATGGTGGAGAGAGAGAATGTTGGTTGTCGGGGGAAGAAGATGAATAGGTGGGGTTTGTGTGTGTTTAGGTGTATGTGAGTTTGGTGAGGGTGAGGGATTAGTTAGGTGTAGGATAGTGTATGACATTTAGAGTGTGAGTGGGTTTAATGTGCGTGTTTAAGTTGTACCCCTAAAAATTAACACAACCTAAAAAATAAAACTAAAATTAAAATAAAAAAACTTAAAATCTAATAAACCTGAAATAAAAAACTAACATCTCAAAATAAAAATTAAAAGACATTAAATAAAAAAATAAAAATAAAACTCTATTAAAACTAAAAAAAGAATATAATCCTAATAAAACTAAAATAAAAGAAATTAAAATTTAATAAAACTAGACAATAAATTTCTAAAAACTAATCCTAAAAATAAAATAACTAACAACTAATAAAAGTAAAAAATAAAATTGTACCAAATAAAAAGGAAAAATAATAATAAATCCAAAAAATTCTAAATAAATCTAAAATAAAACCTAAAAATAAAACGAGTCAAAATAAAAATCTAAAAAGTCACAAAGTCAACACACACCGGGCTCGGGGTATGGACTGGGTTCTGTCTAGGCTTAGATTTAGTTTGGGACATCAGAACTCTTCTAGGCAAGCTCAATGTGGACTCAGATTTCACGGTCGCTTTTTATTTCTTCATTAAACGTTTTTAGACGCTTCTTTGTCACAATTGACTGGATTTAGCACATTTGATACCTCGAGTGCGTATTAACCTGCAAAGTGATAGAATACGAACATAAGGCCATTTTTAATTAAAATGAGTGACTAAAATGCATCTATCTGGGGTATAAAATAGACACTTTTGGGTGCTTATCACATCACTCCCAAATAAAATATTTCTAGTCCTCGAGAAAAAATTAGAGAGAAAACAAAGATAAGTAACCAAAAGTGTGCCACTTTTGCCGGCACTGGCGATTGCACTTAGCATGTGCAACAAGCCGTTAAACCTATAGGTTACCCTACAGGACGAGCGGTGTCTCGTGAGGGTTTGCAGTGAATGTACCCACAAAATTCGAAAACTTATTTAATGCAGTATCTCATCTATGATGAAATGCTATACAACCCAACTAAAAAGGATGTCAAGGAACACCGTATTCAACTATCAAAATAAGATATGAAATTACTTAATACCAAAAATGTAATCCTTCTTAAAACTCAGCGTGTGTAGTGTAAAATAATCTTAAGTATCATTTGAGTAATTCTTAGATCGCCTTTTAGAATCAAGGCTTTGACTTCAATTCTCACTGGATATATTTCTTTGAATCGAACTCTCTGAGAATTGGTAAGTGTATCTCTCTAGTGTGTGAGGAGGTGAGTAAATGTAAACAAGTTCAAACGTCTCACACACTTTATAGAAATAACGGATACATGAAAAAAGAAATTTTGATCTCATGAACGAATGTTAATCACTGTGTTGAGAATGTCAAGTTATTCACCATATAATCTTGTCGTTTGCCCGAACATTTTACCAAGGTGAATATGGGATTTATGTAAGGTAGGAGGGAAAAATGAAGAAGATGAATGATATGATAGGGTGTTTTGAGAAGAGTGAAACACACTTTGACTGACTCATGTCTTCATCTTTTGACTTTATGTACGTATGCTTTCTTTTTCTTTTTCTTTTTTCTCTCTTTTTTTTCATTGCGATAGAGTTTTCTTTTCATAACAAAAATGAAGACAATTTTCATTGATAATTTCAAACACTCTTTTCCTAAAAAATAATGGTAATGATGGGAACTAATATGTGGATGGTACCTGGGATATATATGGATAAGGGAAATATGGAAAATGGGTGAATGATAATGTGGTAAGTGTATGGTAAAATCGGTTTAGTGCTTGAGATAAACTACAAGACACATGTTTCTTACAACTAGAAAGTTAATTTCATTCTCAGTGATTAAGCCAAATTTGAAAAAATTATGAGACCATGCAATGACTAAATGTGGTACCCAAAGAAAGTTGAGTCAACTCATGACTCGGAGATACGTAAAAAATCCTCAAAAAGGTGAAAAGCTCAAATCTCACGGGTTTAAGTCACCACTAGAGATCTTTTAAGGCTCTCTTGAGAATATTGTTACTCTTCAACTTTTGATTGTAAACATGATAGTGCAAATTGTTGAGTCTAAGAATTCATAGTGCAAGTACGCTTTTCAGAGGTATTAATTAATTTAAGGTTAAAAGCATAAGTTTTGGGTCAAACACAAGTATTCTGAGATTTCTAAAAGAGGGATGATAGACAATTCATGTCATAAAAATTAAATTTAACTGCACAAAAAGTTTAAAATCACTTATTTCTAAAAAATTTCAAAAGAGGTACGATTTTGATAAATTATGAAGGGGACTGATAGGTATGAGGTGCACGAGGTGGCGATGACAACTGTTGGAAACCGTAAGGATCCACAACATGGCGTTGGGTTTCATATTGCATGGAAAGGTGATCAGGCCGCTAGGAATAACTTGGGTACTCATACCCCTCGATATTAGATACGTCGTGACAATACGTCGAGGGTGGGTCCAAAATAGTGTCACAGGGATACACATGTTCAAAGGTGGAGTCAGATGGAAAGAATAGAAATGGACACTCTTGGGACAAGTGATCGACAAGAAAGCAGTGTGTGCACGGTAAAGTATGGGACGTATTGACACTCAACACCATAGGCGGTGGAATAGGAGATGTGGTCGTGGAAGACACGCGAGTATCAACGGTGAGCGTTTGAGAGTTACAGCCATGAATTAATGAATGCAGGGTCGATTCGGGCTTAACATCAAACAATGGGAAATGGCCAAAGTACTCCCGTAAAGGACGTTCTTCGGCCATGAGGAGAGAAATATTTTTGAGTTTTTAAATATTTTTCAAAAGAAAAGAAAATCTATTTGTAGTTATTGAAAAGAAGAAAGGGAAAATATTTTTGGCATTTTAAATATGGAAAAAAAAAGAAAATATTTTTGGGATTTTTTAAAATAGTTTTTTTTTTAAGAAGGAAAATATTTTTGGGATATTTCGAAAAAAGGGGAGAAAATGGACTCTTGATGTAAGTGAACTAACTAAAATTGACTACCGAAAGAATTGAATTGGACACTGTTGATGCAAAAAACTGGACCGAATCTCATTTTTATGATCACAGATAAATAGATAAAAGCAATCCAATCAAGCACATGAGAGACAAAGATTTTTAAAGTGGTTCGGCTATAAGAAAAAGCCTACATCCACTGTTATTTTATTCTCAGGGGTTTACAATAGCACAATGTGGTAGAGAGAGGGAAAAAAAGGGTGTATCTTGTGTATGGTCTCTCATCGTTGTCGGATCTCCTTCTTTTTGGCTAAGGGGATACATGTATTTATAGAGATGGGAGATAAAGAGATTCATTGTATGTAAACGAATCTAATTATTGAATTGCTTGGTATGCTATGTGTTGTCATCTATTAATACAGTATAAATGTACATTAATTCTCATTAAATGCGTTGTCATCTTCATTAATGCACATTAAATGCATAGTTATCTTTTGATCTTCCTGGTTGGTATGCCGACCAACTCTCCTTGGGTGCCGACTAACTCTCCTCGGGTGCCGACCAACTCTCCTCGGGTGCTGACTAATTCTCCTCGGGTACTGACCAACTCTCCTCGGATGCCGACTAACACTCCTTGGGTGCCGACCAACTCTCCTCAGGTGTGGAATAATTCTCCTCGGGTACTGACTAACTCTCCTCGGGTGCCGACTAACACTCCTCGGGTGCCTACCAACTCTCCTCGGATGCCGACCAACTCTCCTCGGGTGTCGAATATTGCCACATAGGATGACATGTGTCCTTTTCTGATTGGTCCTCGTACATGGAGAATTTTTCCATTAACAGAAGCCCCCAATGCTCCATGCTTGATGGTTTACTTGAAAGGATGGAGTATTTATTCTGCAGTGTTGCTCGGTGCTCGTGAAATTCTTGATCTACCTTCTTGATTTGTTCAACATAAAGTGCATTATCTCCTGAACGACATATGATGCAAGTTGATCGACGGTTGCTAATCTTTCTTTTGAGGAACTCCGTGTGCTATGTATCACCCCTGGGAATTTGGACGCAACCATGCCATAGTATGCAGCTTGTATCTTGTCATAATCTTCAAGTATGTTGATTGGTTCGCTAGCCGACCAACTGCCTCCTGTGCCGAGCCACTGAGTGCTAACTTCACGTGCTTGATTCTTCTGATTTATGATCCTCTGAATACTTTGTCGAGTAACATACTAGCTTTTGAACCCAACTCTTCAATCTGATTAGTACCAAGCTAGTGGTGGACTTCGAAACATTTTCATACAACTTCTTCTTCAATATTGGTCGGGATAGTAGTAGTAAAGATCTCAGTGATGTAGATGCTAAATTTGACTTCTGAACTTCAATAGTATGTGCATAATAACTCCTGAATATGCCTCCTAAACTTCTGAATGCACCTCCTGAACTTTTGAATACGCCTTTGTGTGAGTTTGTGAAGTTGAATTTGGTGCTCGACTGCATGATGTTATAAGAATGTGCCACCAAATTAACAAATATATCTGTAATAGAAGCCCCCAAATGAACAAATACTTTATCGAGCACCTCCTAGATCGACCATCCGTGATGAATATCAGGATGCTCAAAGATCTTAACTTCATAAATTCTCCTCTTGCTTTAAATGATCCACCTGCTGGCGAGGAACCTGTTTCAAAAGTAGAGGGGAAGAAACCAATAGAATGGGAATATTGAAGTAATAAATTTGTATTTCATTCCTGATGTATTTTGTTTTTGATTTTAATGAAAGACTTTCATTTTTGTTCGCAATCTTAATTGCTATTGTCTTGTAAAATACTTTACATCTGTGCATATGTATCTGTTAAAAAGATAACAATATTGTGTTATTTGTCGATCAACTTATTGTCGACTAGTTTTAATTTGTGGTAACCATTTGATAAAAAATGATGTTTTGTTTGTCGACCAACTTAGTAAAAAAGTTACGAGTATCAAAAATGTTGCTCGATCACTTTCTCGTTTTCATAAAATGGTTCCGACCAACCAAGGTCGGTAAATTTTCCTTTTCGACCAACTACAGTTAGTGGGTTTTTATCCCCGACCAGCCATAGTTAGTGTGTTGATACCAAAATTAGTATGCTGATGTGGACGAATAATAAGAAGACACGTGTCAATCTACGTGGCACAATAGCAACGAGGAAGATCATTCCCCCGACCAACATACTCACTCCGAGCAACAGGTGTACTCCGAGGAACACCAGCCCTCCGAGGAACTCTTGTCCTCCGAGGAACTCTAGTGCTCCGAGGAACTCTTGGACGATGAGAAACTAAGGCGGTTCGAGCTGCATCTCGACCACAGCATTGATTGACAGATAATCAACAGTTCAACTATTCATTGAATGCTTATCATCTTGACGCACACGCTTGAAGAGCATTAAATGAGTTACCCTTTCATATGTATATCATTTAATGTATCACCCTTTCATGTACAACCTAAGGGATATAAATACCTTGTATCACCCTCATTCAAAGGGATTGGAATTTCTTGATAGCACTTGTAATCGAGAATTCCCAAACACTCAGCAATAACATAACAGGGGATGTAGGCCATTCAAGTAAGGCTGAACCACTTTAAAATCTTTTGTCTCATTTATTTATCTGTGATTGAATAATTAGAGTAATCTAATTTTTTACATCAACAGATTGGCGCCGTCTGTGGGAACGATTGTTATTATCGTTTTTCACCGAAAATCATTCATCATCAATGGCAGATAACCCGAAATCCAGCAATCGAAACGCTGAAAATGCTAGAAATCCTCCAAATCCCTCTGCACCTCCAGATCTGGCTGGAATTATGACGAATCTGGCTCAAGGACAAACCGCCATGCAGGAAACAATGAGGCAACTCATACAGACCCTTCATGGCGGTGCACCTGCACGTTCAGGACAGCGAAGTGGTCAGAGGCAAACTTATTTACTTCCTTCACGATCCAGGCGTACTGAGTCATATCGTAATGAGGAATCTGATGATTTTTCTTATCAACCTGGGCGAACTTCGTCAATAAGGGCTACAGATACTGATCAACGTATCACTCTCTCTCCAGAAAGACCCAGTGCCTTGGAAAGACTGAGTAGGGTGTCTCCTTTCAGTCGATTAGGCCCTAGGAGGAATAGGAGTCCACTTAAGACCATGTCGAGGAGTTTTCGACGACCATCAGATCTAAGAGAAGGATCAGCACAATCACGACCAGTTGCTCGTCAAGATAGATCTCAGGAGGCTACTTCAGAATAATCAATTGCTCGAACTAATAGGCCCGAGGAGGAAAATGATGCGTGGAAAGGTTCCATTCAGCGGTTGGAGGATAGATTGGGAGAAATAGCGAAGGAAAAGAATCCCCTACAATGAACTTTTGTTCTAGGGACACCTTTTGTATAGGCCATTGTGGATTTTCCTACACCGTCGAAATTTAAAGCGCCCGTGGTGACCCCCAAGTATGATGGAAAGACAGATCATGTTCTACACATAGAGCAATATCAGGCTGCTGCCGACATCTATGTTGTCCCCGACGAGATGAGATGTAGAGCATTCTCTGGAACTCTTACTGGATCTGCCCAAATATGGTACAACAATATTCCTCGGGGAAAGAATTCAACTTTCTTTCAGTTGGCCGAGTTGTTCATTGGCAATTTCTATTTTGGGGCAAAACCAGTAAAACGAGTAGCACACTTGTTAAGTGTTAGACAAAAATCTGGCGAAAGTACTAGAGATTACATAACTCGTTTCAATAACGAGAAGCTAGAAGTCATAGATTATGAAGAAAAGACAGCAATCACCGCCTTGATGAGTGGGTTGTTGCCTAACAAGTTGTACTACACTTTGGCCAAAGATCCACCTACAACTATGTCAGAGTTGATGGCAAAAGCGGCCAAAATCATGAATGCCGAGGAGGCTATGGCTGCGAAGAAGAACATGGATAAGGAGACTAAGGTGGAAGTCGACAAATCCAAGAAGAAAGAGCATAAGGGCAATGGCGGTGACAAGCATTCCAAGAATAATAAAACATCATGGGAAGTCCTGAAGAAATTCGATAATTATACCCCTTTGAAAATGGGTATTAATCATATCTTGGAAGAAATCAAGAATAGCGAGGAGGTAAAGTGGCTGAAGAAACTGAGGTCAGACCCTGATACGAGGAACGGGGATAAATATTGCGAGTTTCATAAGGATCATGGTCATATGACCAAAAATTGTATAGCTCTTCAGAACGAGATTGAAACACTCATCCGAAGAGCAAAGCTAGCAAAGTATGTTGATCGGGGAGGGGAAAGAAGAAATAATGATCGAACTAGAGAGAGGTCTAGATCTCCTCGTCGAACAGAGGAGAAAAAGAAGAGAAATTATGAAGATGATCCAGATGGTGACCCCGATCTTCCCAAGAAACCAAGGCAGCCAGAACGAGAGGTATTTTCCATATGTTTTGGTTCATTCGATTGTAATGTTATTACAGGAGGAGATGCAGGAGGAGGAGACCTTACTGCAGAAAGAAAGGCTTACCTCGAAGAGGCCCAAGCTTGCTCGTACATTCAGCGAATAAATTTGGCCGAGGAGGATCGTCCGAGGAAGGTAAATAAAGAGAAGCTGGTCATTGGCTTTTCAAAAAATGACCTGGCAGGTGTTCTTTACCCTCACGACGACCCTTTGGTGATCAAAATGAGGATGAAAGAAGTAGTGATTTCAAGGGTGCTGGTAGACAATGGTAGTTCGGCAGACATCATGTACTATTCATGCTTTGACAGTTTAAATTTGAAATTATCTCAATTGGAACCTTATCACAGACCTCTTCTGGGTTTTGCTGGCGAGAAAGTTTTTCCACTTGGGACGATCAAGTTGGATATATTCATTGGAACTTGGCCTGCTTGTCGAACCAAGAGAATACGCTTCTTTGTGATGGATAAGAATGTACAGTCAGCTTACAACATCATCATGGGAAGAGTTGGTTTGAAGAAGTTCGAAGCAGTCCCATCTACAGTACATCAGTGCTTAAAATTCCCTACAAATTTCGGAGTAGGAGTTGTGAAAGGTGATCAAAAGGTAGCTCGGGAATGCTATTATTCGTCTACCGAGCAAGAGGAGCTTGAAGAATCAAGGAAAAAGACTACTACCTACCAGGTGGATGAAGGTACAGAAATCGAAACACTCGATCCTAGAGATGAATCCCAACTTGTAAAAGGACAGGTGGTGGAATCTACAGAAAATGTTATTCTGGACGACGAGCATCCTGAACGAGTAACCCAGATAGGTTCGTCGTTAGATGCTTCAATAAAACAGGAGTTGATAACTTTCTTGAGAAACAGGAAGAAAACTTTTGCGTGGAGTCATGAAGACATGCCAGGAATAGATCCAAACTTCTTATGTCACGAGCTCAATGTGAATAAGGAGATCAAGCCTGTAAAGCAAAGAAGAAGAGTATTTAGTCCCGAGAAGAATCAAGCTATACAAGAGGAGGTCGAGAATCTCCAGAAAGCCCAATTCATTGAAGATGTGAAGTATCCAGACTGGTTGGCAAATGTGGTGATGGTGAAGAAGAAAAATAATAAATGGAGAATGTGTGTTGATTTCACTGATCTCAACAAGGCATGCCCAAAGGATCATTTTCCATTGCCCAGAATTGATCAACTAGTGGATTCTAACTCGGGACACGAGCTGCTCAGCTTCATGGATGCTTACTCTGGCTATAATCAAATCAAAATGAAACCTGAAGACAGGGAAAGTACTTCTTTCATTACCCCTAGGGGAACTTATTGTTATAATGTTATGCCTTTTGGTTTGAAAAATGCAGGAGCGACATACCAGCGGCTGATGAACAAGGTTTTTGCCGAACAAATCAGTTGCAATATGGAGGTCTATGTCGACGATATGCTGACAAAGAGCAAGAAAGCTGCGGATCATCTAGTTGACTTAGGTCAGACCTTTGATCAACTGGATAAATACCAGATGAAGCTCAACCCGACGAAGTGCACCTTTGGAGTACGAGAAGGAATGTTCCTCGGGTACATCGTCAACCAGCGAGGCATTGAGGCAAATCCAGCAAAGATCAAAGCTCTTTTAGGGTTGCGATCTCCAACGACGAAGAAAGAGGTGCAGAGTCTTACAGGACGAGTTGCAGCGCTCAACAGATTTGTATCCCGAGCAACTGATAGATGCCTCCCATTCTTCAAAACACTTCGAAAAACTTTCGAGTGGAATGATGAATGTGAAAAAGCCTTTCAAGACTTGAAGAAATATCTGGGAGCACCTCCACTGTTGTCCAGGCCAGTAATGGGAGAAAAGTTATACTTGTACCTGGCAGTATCAGAGAATGCAGTCAGCTCGGCATTGATCAGAATGGAGAATGGAATCCAGAAGCCAATTTATTACACAAGTAAGGCTTTCCGAGGTGCAGAGATCAGGTAGCCGAAGCTAGAAAAATTGGCATTGGCATTAATTGAAGCAAGTAGAAGAATGAGGCCTTATTTCCAGGCCCATACCATCGTCGTATATACCGACATGCCATTGAGACAAGCCCTTCATAAGCCAGAAAAATCAGGAAGACTGATGTATTGGGCAATAGAGCTCGGTGAATATGATATTGTGTATGAACCCAGATCATCATTAAAAGGGCAGGCTGTAGCAGACTTTATAGCAGAATTTACATATCCTGATACCCCCGAGGAGCAAAAGTTGCTCGCTGACCAACCTGTGGATGTTACAGGATCAACAGACTAAGTCCAGATCAACTCCGGTTGGTAAAAGGGCTTGTGGATGTAGAAAGATCATCAAATTCAAACCCAGACCAACTCCGGTTGGTAAAAGGGCGAGAAGAGATGGTCGACGAAGAACGAAAAATACCAGGGGAGGATGAAAGGAAACAGCAGATATTTCACCGAGGAACTCTGTGAGATAAGAAATTTGAAGACGAGTTACCTACATGGAGATTATATGTAGATGGGTCATCTTGCACAACAGGTTGTGGGGCAGGGATTGTTTTGAACACCCCAGACGAGATTGACGTGGAATATGCCTTACGATTCCAATTTAAAGCTTCCAATAATGAGGCTGAGTATGAAGCCTTGATAGCAGGTTTTAATTTAGCAAAGATTATGGAAGCGCAACAAGTGATGGTATTCAGTGATTCTCAATTAATTGTGAATCAGATGATGGGAGCGTATGCAGTTAAAGGAGAATTAATGGTCAAGTATCATGCAAAGGCTATGGAGTTGTTGGCAGAATTTGATGCCATTCAGTTAATCAGAATACCAAGAACGGAGAATGCACAAGCAGACGCACTGGCCCGACTAGCATCAGCTACTCGTACCGAGTTGCGAAGAACGATACCAATTGAGGTGTTAGAAAGTCGAAGCATAGATGAAGACCTGACGATGAATATTATTACTCTTGATTTAGGACCATCTTGGATGGATCCCATCAGGGCATATGTCGAGGAAGGAGAATTACCGGAGGATAAGATCGCTGCTAAGAAATTGAAGTTTAAAGCTGCTCGGTATGTACTAATTAATGGTGTTTTGTATAGACGAGGAATTATGGCAGGTTTGCAAAGATGTGTGCATCCCTCCGAGGTGAAGGAATTGATTGAAGAGATCCATGAAGGATCTTGTGGAGCACATGTAGCAGGTCGGACACTTTCACAAAGAGTGATGACGCAGGGGTACTACTGGCCAACGATGGGGGCTGATTGTATAGCCTATGCCAAAAGATGTGATAAATGCCAACGTTTTTCCTCCATTCGACGAACTCCACAAGCATTGTTGACACCCATAACCTCCCCTTGGCCATTTGCCATGTGGGGAATTGATTTGGTTGGACCACTGCCAACGACCCGAGGAAGATTCAAGTACCTCGTCGTCGCAGTGGATTATTTTACTAAGTGGGTAGAAGCTGGGCCACTTATTGATATGCCGTACGAGAAGGTATACCAATTCGTTTGGAAGAACATCATCTGCCGATATGGTCTCCCTCATGCCTTCATCACAGACCATGGAACACAATTTGATAACGAGGAGTTTGCCACCTATTGTCATCAGTCAAACATTTTGAAAGTTCATTCAGCACCAGGCCATCCTCAAAGCAATGGGCAGACTGAAGTGACGAACAGAACATTACTAAATGGTTTGAAGAAGAGGCTAAGTGAGGCTAAAGCTAATTGGATTAATGAGCTACAGTCAGTATTGTGGGCTTACCGAACAACTCCCCGAGCAGCAACTGGAGAATCACCATATATGCTGACATTTGGAAGTGAGGTTGTAATACCTGCCAAGTTGGGTCTTCCAACACACAGAGTGCTGAATTTCAATTCCCCAGTCAGCGACTTGATGAGGAGATTAGATTTGGACATGCTCGAGGAAGTTAGAGAAGAGGCAGCCATTAGGAATGCTGCTTATCAACAGCGAACATCCCTGTTCTACAACAAGAGGGTGAAAAAATGCGACTTAAAAGAAGGAGATTATGTGCTAAAAAAGGTAATTCAGAAGCACAATAAGTTGGAAGCAAACTGGCATGGACCTTACCGAGTTACTACAGTTGTCCGACCAGGAACTTACCGAATAGCAACTCTAGAAGGAGAGGAATTTAAGAATGCATGGAATGCTGAACACCTACGCAAGTATTATCAGTGATGTAAAATGTAAAGCAGTTCCATCAATATGAATAAAACGATGATATTTCACAATCTTCTCTCCTTTTATTGAAAGTTTTTCGGGGAATACTAGTGTGTTTAACACTACGCTGCTCGGTACGCAACGCAACATGATAGTTCAAACCCACGACCAACTCCGGCTGGTAAAAGGGCGAGAACAAACTATACTCCTTTGGTTAGGAGGCGTACACTAGCGTGACCAACTCAGGTTGGTAAAAGAGCTAGTGGACACGATAGTTCAAGCCCACGACCAACTCGGGTTGGTAAAAGGGCGAGAACAAACTATACTCCTTTGGTTAGGAGGCGTACACTAGCGTGATCAACTCAGGTTGGTAAAAGAGCTAGTGGATATGATAGTTCGAACTCAGACCAACTCCGGTTGGTAAAAGAGCAAGAACACAAGATGATCGACGAAAGGCCAATCTCGGTTGGTTAGGAAACAAAATATGCTCTCAAATGCCAACTTATGTTGGTCGAGAAGTAAGATATTATCTCAAATACCAACTTATGTTGGTCGGGAAGTAAGTTTATTACATAAAAGTTCCTCGAAGAACAAATATTCCAAACTGAACCAAGTATAGTTGGTCGAGGGTAAAAACCCACTAATTGTAGTTGGTCGACGAGGAAAAATCATCGACCTTGGTTGGTCGGGCACATTTTATGAAAAAGACAAAAATTTACCAAGTATAGCTGGTCGGGGATAAAAACTCTCACTAACTATAATTGGTCGACGAACACAATTTAACAACCTTGGTTGGTTGGAAGAATTTTTAACATTTTTATACTCATTACTTTATTATTAAGTGATCGAGCAACATTACTAATACTTATAATTTTTTATTACTAAGTTGGTTCGAGCAACATTACTAATACTTGTAATTTTTTATTACTAAGTTGGTCGAGGAACCATACAATATTGTTATGCAAGCACAAATATAGAATGTCTGATAATCACAAGACAATAACAATACAGATTTGCAAACAGAAAATGAAAGCCTTTCATTACTATTCAAAACGAATTACAAGTTACATATGTGTACTAACTATTACATTGATATCCCTACTCTATTGGTTTCTTTCCCTCTGCTTTTGAAATAGGTTCCTCGCCAGCAGGCGGATCATTTAAAGTCTGAGGAGAGTTAATAAAATTCAAGTCCTTCAGCATCCTAACGTTCATCACAGAAGGTGTGTCCAGTAGATGCTCGGGACGAGATACCTCGATCTGAGAATGAAGATTGTAGTCACCAAGGTATTTTGAAATTAAGCTCCGAGGAATGGCACGAGCTGGGATCCATTCCATGTCCAATTTATAAGGTGGCACAGGCAAGTCTAGTAGCCCAGGAGCATGATAATCCCATAAATAATGGCCCTGCTCTAGTTTTAATACACCCAGGGCGTTCAACCATCCCTGTTTATAACCTTCATTATTGGCATTTTCAAGGTGAGCATCCAAGTGATAAAGGGCCTCATTGTAGCCTGCCATCCAGAACTCACGAGGTTGTTTGTGGAATTGGAAAGTTATTCTCTCTAACTGCTCATGAAGGTTCCTAGCAAAAACATCTTTATTATTCAGAGCAGAATTTGTCGAAGCAAGTTGATCCTCCAGAGTTTGGATTTTCTTAGACATTTCAGACAAAGCCCGATTTTTTGCATTCAATTTGAACGCTTGAGTTTCCAACGTTGATCGAGTAACGAGCTTCTTCAACATTACGACTAAGAGCTCTTGATCCTCCCCGAGCAGGTCGAAAACTTGGTTCCTCGACGACATTCTGAGCAGCTCTTCCTCGACTACGAGAACCTCTTCCTCGTCCCCGAGTAGCAGCATAAGTACCAGATCTTCTCAAGGTATCCAACTCTTGCCTTAATTTGGCATTCTCAACCTCTAGAAAGGAAAATCCCTCGTCAGTCACTTGGATTACAGCTGTCGAAGAAGATGCTGCAGACTTATACTGTGCCAGCTCTTTCTGCAAATTGTTATTTTCTTGCTCTAGCAGCTCGGCAATCTGTCTACAAGCTTCAACTTCACCCTTTAGGGTTCTCTCCCTGACATCGTACCCAGCAAGGATCTTTTTGTGGCCTGTCTCGGCAGAAAGCTGTTGATACCTCTTTTCATACCCCTCGTGCAGAAGGGCAGTTGATTCTTTGTACTGAGTCTGAAGATCTTCTAGAGTATATTGAAGCTCCTCGATCATGTCATAGTAAGCCACGTTATTGGCCACAACTCGATCAAGTAAGCCCTTCAGGTATTGATAAGCTTCTACTGCCTGCTCTGAAGCATCATGACCGAGGATGTCAGCAACTTCTGATACACTCAATTCTGTGTGACCAGCCTTATAATATTCATGGCATTACTGCATCAACTTTGTATCATTGGCAGATAATAATTCCATTCTAGCCACAAACTAGTAAAGAAGAGAAGGCAAGAGTTAATAAAAAGCAGACAGAGCATCAACAATGTAGAGGATCAAAAAGAGGTGATTTTATTACATCATCAAAAAGAGTACATCGTTCAGAATACAAAGTACAAGTAAAAGAAAAACAGAAAGAGAATACCGAACAACTTCACACCTTTTCCTTGTCTCCCAAGACTTTC
Organism: Sambucus nigra; assembly: GCA_949130495.1. NCBI lineage: Eukaryota > Viridiplantae > Streptophyta > Magnoliopsida > Dipsacales > Adoxaceae > Sambucus > Sambucus nigra. The sequence continues at coordinate 76,892,220 of OX422213.1, forward strand.
TCGGGAAGCTGGGACGAGGAGCTTGGTTGCTCGGTGGGAACAATGATTTGATTGGCAGAAGCTGGGACTTGTTCAGGAGGAGCAGACAAGGACGAAATCTCCTCGATGATTGTCTGGTTGGGTTGTGGAGCAAGGACTTGATCACCCACTGTCATTGAAGACTCTTCAGATGCAGCTTCGTCTTCATCCTCATCTTCAATTACAGGAGGAGGGCCAGGAAGATGTTGTTGAAATAATTCAGAGTCCTCGCTCACTTTCAATTCTTGCAAGGCAGCAACCCAACCATCTCGGAAGTATTTCAAACTCCCATACTTCACCTGGGTCATCATTGCTGCTACCCCCCTATCCCATCCTTTGTCCCAACCAGTTCGAAAGGATTTTTTCACAGCCACTTTTCTCTTTATTTTCTCCGAGGAGAGCTTCTCGGATAGAAGATCCTCGGTGGCTTTCAACTTGGCCTCCACCTCCTCCTTCTGGCGATTTACTTCTCGCAGAAGGGTTAGCTCTTCCTCAGCCGACTTCAACTTGTTTTCAAGCTCCCCAAAGTTTGTGAGCTTCTCGGCATATTTCTTATTCTCTCTCTCCAAGTCCTTCACTTTATTTCCCAACTGCACCTTCTCTGCCTCAGATGCAACCATCTTCTTCTCCCATTCACCCCTATCCTCGTCATATTTTTGACGAGAATCCTTCAAAGATTGGGCCAAGCCCTGGAAAGCATCCTATACTCCAGACGAGGAGCTGGAAGCCTTGATTGCTTCATTTTTCTTCACTATGGTGTTAAAGCAACTCACCAGCTGAAAAAGAAAATAATGATAAGTCAATGCCGAGATACATATATTGACTAGAATAAAGAAAAATTCAGGATACGAGAAACTTACTGAAGCAATGTGACGAGTGGCTAGGGATGTCAGCATATCCCTAGACATGTTTTCTTCAATTCCTTGGACTTCAGGAATAGTCCAAGTCTTTACCGAGCTCATTGCAGAACTCGGGGGAATAATGGTTTGGACACCAGCTCCACTAGCTTGGAGCTGGGGAATGGTTTTAGACAAAGTAACCGAGGAGGATTTCTTCAATCTCCTCAGTGGCACTTCAGCAGTTTCAACCAAAGAAATTTTGGTGGTAGAGATGGTGACCACTTCTACAGGTGCATTTTCCTGCTCGGAGCCACTGGGGGCTTCTCGGCAGCCTTCTGAGGAGAAATAGAAGAGGCACCATCTACTTTCTTTGTCCCCTTTGGGACTTCAGCCTTGTTTCTTTTTCCATCTCCAGCAGAGGAAGTCTCCTCGAAGATAGCAGGAACTCTTCTCTTGCCCATCTTCTGACTTAGAGGAATGTGAGATTCTGGTGAAGATTCCTCAGAAGCTGGCAATGACTCACTAATGCTGACCACAGGACGAGCAGTAAAGGATGATGTGTAGCTCCTGTACTGCAACAAATATGAAGCAGACCTGATGTGCTCGTCTGCAACTCTTCGATGCGAATTCCAGATATGTTTCAAATGTTTAATATTTACTTCTGATTCTTTTGGAGTTTTTCTCTTACTGTCAACTGCAAACAAATACATTGTGAAATATCAGTCATACATTTTGTCAAACACAGTGAAATCGTAATTTCAAAAATAAAATAAAATGAAAATAACCTATCCCATTGCCATATGGGGGGCATCTGGGACCTTCATATACTTCGTCTCCAACCAAAGGGGCATGTTGCCAATTTTTGATAACTACCCCGTGTTCAAAATAATCCCTGTTTGAATCAGGGAGGTTGACAACTAAGGCCCTATTCAAAAACCTAGTTTTTAAATAAAAAAACATTGTCTAAAACAGCCCATCTATAACAATACATAATCTCAGGAATTCCTATACGAGTTCCATGAGTTTGATTTAACCTATACACCCCATTAACTATCCTCCATGTGTTGGGGGCTATTTTTGCAGGGACAACATCGAAATACTGACAGAACTCTAAACACAAAGGGTTTAGTGGAAAAGAAAATCCACATTCAGCAATAAAAAGGCTAGGGAACCAATGTCCCTCAGCCAAATTAAAATAATTTGAAGGCTCAGAAAGACTCTCCAAAGTTACTCAAGAAGGAATAGAAAAGTCAGAACGGAATTTCTCAAGAGATTCGATAATATAAACCATGGTGAATAAAAAGAAATGAAGAAGAAGGAAGAAAATCTTACAGGAAAAAGGATATCTGTTGACAAACAAACGAAGAAAGGGATGAACGCACAGGAGAGAGAAAAGCTATAGAAAACTCGAAAGCAGAAATTGAAAAGGTAGAAGACGATGGGATTGCCTCTGAAGCTTAAATACTTTGCCTTGGGAAACGGCGAAAGAAATGATTACAAAAAGGAAACTATTACACTACCGGCGGCTAAAAGGACAAAAAGTGCACGAAGATCGAAGCGCTTATAAAAATGCAAAAAAGGCGGATTCTGCGAATTTGGAAGGAAATTCAAATACGAAGAAAAGGCTCTAAAAACCCAGGAAGGTCATTTAATATTGCCATATACCGAGAAAGAATGTTCCATACTCCTTAAAGTTAGAAATATGAAACATTGGGGGCTTCTGTTGATACCAAAATTAGTATGCTGATGTGGACGAATAATAAGAAGACACGTGTCAATCTACGTGGCACAATAGCAATGAGGAAGATCATTCCCCCGACCAACATACTCACTCCGAGCAACAGGTGTACTCCGAGGAACACCAGTCTTTCGAGGAACACCAGCCCTCCGAGGAACTCTTGGACGATGAGCAACTAAGGCGGTTCGAGTTGCATCTCGACCACAGCATTGATTGCCAGATAATCAACAGTTCAACTATTCATTGAATGCTTATCATCTTGACGCACACGCTTGAAGAGCATTAAATGAGTTACCCTTTCATATGTATATCATTTAATGTATCACCCTTTCATGTACAGCCTAAGGGCTATAAATACCATATATCACCCTCATTCAAAGGGACCGGAATTTTTTGATAGCACTTGTAATCGAGAATTCCCAAACACTCAGCAATAACATAACAGTGGATGTAGGCCATTCAAATAAGGCTGAACCACTTTAAAATCTTTTGTCTCATTTATTTACCTGTGATTGAATAATTAGAGTAATCTAATTATTTACATCAACATAGTGGATTTTTCCTCTACGAGCAACTTTGGCGCTTTCTGGAATAATCTTACCTCCCGAACAACATAAGTTGGCATTTCCGAGAATATATTTACCTCCCGACCAACATAAGTTGGCATTTTCGAGAATATATGTACTTCCTAACCAACATGAGTTGGCATTTTTAGCAATATTTTGTTTCCTAACCAAACAGGTTGGCATTTTTAGGAATATTTTGTTTCCTAACCAAACAGGTTGGCATTTTTAGGAATATTTTGTTTCCTAGCCAAACAGGTTGGTATTTTTAGGAATATTTTATTTCCTAGCCAAACAGGTTGGCATTTTTAGGAATATTTTGTTTCCTAGCCAAATATGTTGGAATTTTTAGGAATATTTTGTTTCCTAACCAACCGAGGTTGGCATTTTTAGGAATATTTTGTTTCCTAACCAACCGAGGTTGGCATTTTTAGGAATATTTTGTTTCCTAACCAACCGAGGTTGGCATTTTTAGGAATATTTTTGCTGAGTAGTCCCAGCTTTGCCGAGTTTTGCCGAGTAGTGTGTAGCACTAGTATTCCCCAAAAATTTTTCAATAAAAGGAGCAGGTATAACAGCTTCACTTCCAAACGCCAGCATATATGGTGATTCTCCAGTTGCTGCTCGGGGAGTAATACGATAAGCCCACAGTACTGACTGTAACTCGTTGATCCAGTTTGCTTTTGCATCACTTAGTATTTTCTTCAATCCATTTAGCAGTGTTCTGTTCGTCACTTTAGTCTGTCTGTTGCTTTGAGGATGTCCTGGTGCCGAGTGGATCTTTAAGATATTGGACTGATGGCAATAGGCAGCGAATTCCTCGTTGTCAAATTGTGTTCCATGGTCTGTGATGAAGGCATGAGGAAGACCATATCGACAGATGATATTCTTCCAGATAAATTGGTACACCTTGTTGTACGTCGTATCAATGAGAGGCTACGCTTCTACCCACTTAGTAAAATAATCCACTGCGACGACGAGGTATTTGAACCTTCCCCTGGTCGTTGGCAGTGGCCCGACCAGATCTACTCCCCACATGGAAAATGGCCAAGGGGAAGTGATGGGTGTCAACAATGCTTGTGGAGTTCTTCGGATGGAGGAAAAGCGTTGGCACTTGTCAGATTTCTTGGCATAGGCTATACAATCATCTCTCATCGTTGGCCAGTAGTATCCCTGCATCATCATCCTTTGCAAAAGTGTCCGACCTGCTACATGGGCTCCACAAGACCCTTCATGGACCTCTTCAATCAAATCTTTCACCTCGTTGGATGCACACATCTTTGCAAACCTGCCATAATTCCTCGTCTATATAGAATACCGTTAATTAATACATACCGAGCAACTTTAAACTTTAATTTCTTGGTTGCGAGCTTGTCAATTGGTAATTCTCCCTCCTCAATATATGCCCTGATAGGATCCATCCAAGATGGTCCTAAATCAAGGGTAATAAAATTCATCGTCAGATCTTCATCTATACTCTGACCAACTAAAACTTCAATTGGGATTGTTCTTCGTAGCTCGATACGAGTAGCTGATGCTAATCGAGCTAAGGCGTCTACTCTCGCATTCTCCATTCTTGGTATTCTGACCAGCTGAATAGCAATAAATGTTGATACTAACTCCATCACCTTTGCATGATACCTAATCATTGATTCTCCTTTGGCTGCATATATTCCCAACATTTGATTTACGATCAATTGAGAATCACTGAAGACAATAACCTGCTGCGCCTCCATAATTTTTGCCAAATTAAGACCTGAAATCATGGCCTCATACTCAACCTCATTATTGGAAGCTTTGAATTGGAATCGTAGGGCGTATTCCATGTCGACCTCGTCCGGGCTGTTCAAAACGATCCCTGCCCCACAGCCTGTTGTGCAAGATGAGCCATCTACATATAGCCTCCATATAGGTAACTCGTCTTCAAATTTCTGATCTGACAGAGTTCCTCGGTGAAATATTTGTTGCTTCCTATAATCCTCCCCTGATATTTCTTGCTCCTCGTCGATCATCTTTTCTTGCCCTTTTACCAACCGGAGTTGGTCTGAGCTCGAAATTGATGATCCTGTAACATCCACTCGCCCTTTTACCAATCGGAGTTGGTCTGAGCTTGTGTCTGTTGATTATGTAACATCCACAGGTTGATCAGCGAGCAACTTTTGCTCCTCGGGGGTATCAGGATAGGTGAACTCTGCTATAAAATCTGCTACAGCCTGCCCTTTTAGTGATGATCTGGGTTCATAAACAATATCATATTCACCGAGCTCTCTTGCCCAATACATCTATCTCCCTGATTTTTCTAGTTTATGAAGGGCTTGCCTCAACGTCATATCAGTATATACTACTATGGTATGAGCCTGGAAGTATGGCCTTATTCTCCTACTTGCCTCAATCAACGCCAGTGCCAATTTTTCCAGCCTCGGATATTTGATTTCTGCTCCTCAGAAGGCCTTACTCGTGTAATAAATTAGTTTTTGCACTCCATTCTCCACTCTGATCAACGCCGAGCTAACTGCATTCTTCGATACTGCTAGATACAAGTATAATTTTTTCCCATCACCGGCCTGAACAACAGTGGAGGTGCTCCCAGGTATTTCTTCAAGTCTTGAAAGGCCTTCTCATATTCATCATTCCACTCAAAAGTCTTTCGGAGCGTTGTGAAGAATGGGAGACATCTATCATTTGCTCGTGATACAAATTTGTTGAGTTCCGCTACTCATCCTGTGAGAATTTATACTTCCTTCTTCGTTGTTGGAGATCGCAGCCCTAATAGAGCTTTGATCTTTTCAGGATTTGCTTTAATGCCTCGTTGATTGACAATGTACCCGAGAAACATGCCTTCTCGTACTCCAAAGATGCATTTCGTCGGATTCAGCTTCATTTGGTATTTATCTAGTTGATCAAAAGTTCTATTTAAGTCAACTAGATGATCAGCATCTTTTTTTCTCTTCGTCAGCATATCGTCAACATAGACTTCCATATTGCAACTGATTTGTTCAGCAAAGACCTTATTCATCAGCCGCTGATATGTCGCACCTGCATTTTTCAAACCAAAAGGCATAACATTATAACAATAAGTTCCCCTAGGGGTAATGAAAGAAGTACTCTCCCTGTCTTCAGGTTTCATTTTAATCTAGTTGTAACCAGAATAAGCATCCATGAAGCTCAGCAGCTCGTGTCCCGAGGTAGCATCGACTAGTTGATTAATTCGGGGCAGCGGAAAGTGATCCTTTGGGCATGCTTTATTGAGGTCGGTGAAGTCTACACACATCCTCCACTTGTTATTCTTCTTTTTTACCATCACCACATTTGCTAACCAGTTTGGATATTTAACATCTTCGATACAACAAGCTTTCTGGAGCTTCTCGATCTCCTCTTGTATAGCTTGATTCTTCTCGGGACTGAATACTCTTCTTCTCTGCTTCACTGGTTTGATCTCCTTATTCACATTGAGCTCGTGACATAAGAAATTTGGGTCTATTCTGGGCATATCTTCATGACTCCATGCGAAAGTTTTCTTTCTGCTTCTTAGGAAAGTTATCAATTCCTGTTTTAATGAGGTATCCAACGACGAACCTATTTGAGTAGTTCGTTCAGGGTGCTCGTCGTCCAGAATGATATTTTCAGTAGCTTCCACCACTTGACCCTTCATGAGTTGCGACTCATCTCTAGGATCCAATGTTTCAATTTCTGCACCTTCGTCCACTTGATAAGTAGTAGTCTTTTTCCTCGACTCCTCCAGCTCCTCTTGCTCGACAGATGAATAATAACATTCCCGAGCTACTTTTTGATCACCTTTCACAACTCCTACTCCAAAATTTGTTGGAAATTTTAAGCACTGATGTACTGTAGATGGCACTGCCTCGAACTTCTTCAATCCTACTCTTAACTCGATTAAGTCAAGTATGAAGCTCTATGCCCAGGATTGGGGCATGTATGGAATGAATCTGATGGGGCCAATTGAATTGTTGTTTGCAGTCTTGCTGCTATGTTGTGTGCAGTCTAGCTGCATTGTTTTTGTTCGGTATTGACCTTTTAAGGTCTTTATGTGCTGTTGATGAGCATCCAAGAATTGTACTGGGCAGATAATTTTTCCTGAACACCTGTTGAGGCTAAATCATATAAAAATTACGATTAGAATAATTATTCAGCCGACCAATATATAGTGTGCATTGGCTTTAATATTGGACAATTTAAATTTCCAGATAATAATATGAGAGATAACAATCAAAATATTTCGTGTTCTCATAAAAATATGATGTACATAAACGTGTCTCCATAAAAATATTTAACGGACTTGTGATTATGAAATTTTCGTTTATTCATATTTGAAATAAAAACCGATCCACTAATTTAATAAAATCATGATTTGCAATATTTTACAGATTTGATAAATGAAAAATTGGACAACTAATTTATGTTTATAATCATAAAAAGCATGACTGAATGTATGTATGTATGTACAACATATAATTGATTATTCATATATTGATAAAATTGATCGTATCAACACAATTACATAATATGATTATTTGTGCAGAGAACATAGTTTTCTTGAAGAGAGAAAATGGGTCTGATTCAATTCATGTTTATATCGGAATGGAAAATACATAATCGTTCTTAATGCTTATCCATATCCTAACATATTTGTTCAGAAAATCTTCAAGTGGATCGATAGATGCAAGGATTTGTATAATATTTATGAGTCTAAAATTCACCAGATCCCCAAATTGAAATCGATCACACAGTTAGTGCATATAAAAATTATGACTAAATTAAAAGATTTCCAAATGAATCAAATTTGTATATACTCATATAAAAGAGATTTATGAATATAGAGAAATTATTTTATCTCCTTAAAGAAGAAATAATATAATATGTAGACAAATTTCTCAAACTTTGTGATTATGAAATGTACATTTATCCAGATTTGTAAAATTAGATTCAACAATTTGTGAATATAAAATCATGATTGAATTAAAAGATGTATGCACAATATATAATTGATTTGATCTCTAAGTTTATGGATATAAACATATGAGAATCATGATTTGAACAAAAATATAATGAGAATTTTAATAGTCATCAAAGATCTTTCACAAATTATTTCAAAATCAACAAAGAAAATTATCAAATCTTATCATCATCGTATATATTGGTATATTTAATCATTTAAAATATTTATTCCATGATATAAAATTGAAAATTGAGAATCAAGCAAAAAGTTATGATTTATGAAATCCACTATTTTTCAGATTTCTAAATAAGAATTAATCTAACAGTTATGATTTTAAAATCATGATATGCAATATTTTGCAAATAAAAATTGGACAATTAATTTATGTATATAAACATAAAAATCATGATTGAATCAACAGATGTATGTATAATATATAATTTATTATACATATAGAAAATAAAAACTTAGCTTTTGATGGAGAACAATGCTTGTAACACGTTCCCACAGACGACGCCAATCTGTTGATGCAAAAAACTGGACCGAATCCCATTTTTATGATCACACATAAATAGATAAAAGCAATCCAATCAAGCACATGAGAGACAAAGATTTTTAAAGTGGTTCGGCTATAAGAAAAAACCTACGTCCACTGTTATTTTATTCTCAGGGATTTACAATAGCACAATGTGGTAGAGAGAGGGAAAAAAAGGGTGTATCTTGTGTATGGTCTCTCATCGTTGTCGGATCTCCTTCTTTTTGGCTAAGGGGATACATGTATTTATAGTGATGGGAGATAGAGAGATTCATTGTATGTAGATATTTATGTCTACATTCAACGAATCTAATTGTTGAATTGCTTGGTATGCTATGTGTTGTCATCTATTAATACAGTATATATGTACATTAAGGCTCATTAAATGCGCTGTCATCTTCATTAATGCACATTAAATGCATAGTTATCCTTTGATCTTCCTGGTTGGTATGCCGACCAACTCTCCTCGGGTGCCGACTAATTCTCCTCGGGTACTGACCAACTCTCCTCGGATGCCGACTAACACTCCTTGGGTGCCGATCAACTCTCCTCGGGTGTCGAATAATTCTCCTCGGGTACTGACTAACTCTCCTCGGGTGCCGACTAACACTCCTCGGGTGTCAACCAACTCTCCTCGGATGTCGACCAACTCTCCTCGGGTGTCGAATATTGCCACGTAGGATGACATGTGTCCTTTTCTGATTGGTCCTCGTAGATGGAGAATTTTTGCGTTAACAGACACATAGGAGTACAGGAAAAATCCTAACGAGCACGTAGCCAATTATTATCTTCAAAATTAGTAAGTGGGGTAGTCAAATTTTAATTAAGTCCGCGGGTGACAAAAATCATAGAAGTTATCTTATGATCACCTGTGGCAAAAATGTGTTCTTACGTGGCTAGCTAGTTGATTGATTTTAAATTTAATGACAGCTAGGGTAGCACACAATGGATAAGGAGTGAGTCGAGTGATGAAGTCCCTTCTCGTTGCAATAACCGGGTCGCGGTCTTAGGTGAATTAATTCATCAAATCATTAAATTTAAGTGCGATGCAAAAATTAAAAGCACACAAAAATTGAACTCGCTGACAGGAGATTCACGAGGGATAAAGAAATGTACCTCCCACGGTTTTTACACACGTGGGGTGAAGATCGAGTTGAGTCAACCGGGGGGAGATCTCACCTATCTCAGTCTTCCCCGGGAGTCCTACCGACCCAAAGTAGAGAGGCTTCAAAATCCTCGCCTTTGGACGCCCTCTCTCTACCTTGGCCAATTTTTCTTTTCGCTTTTTGATTTTTATGAATAATTAATACAAATAAATCGGTGTCAAAATGCACCAAAATAAATACAAAGCATTAAAAATCCTATACAAACAGTCTAAGGAGGGAGAATAGGGAAGAAATACACTAAAAGATAACTAAAAAATTACAAGTGTTCAATTTGTCTCCACGTCAAGAAAGTGGCAACGACGCCATTTGCTAAGAAGCTTTTTGCGTATGGTGGTTGTACGATCGTTGTCTTCAAAAGTCACTCTCAAAATTCACGTGAGTACCTACAAAACTTGTCTAAAAATAACTCGTATTGCGGTAAGTGCGGGTATCAATCCTACTTTCAAGGTGAAACAATTAATGTGAAAACGTGCAATTCTAATTTTTTTATTAAAATATTTTTTTTATTTTATTTTTTTTAAAAACAATTTCAAGGGAAAAATTAACTAATTAAATGCTAAAATTATAAAATGACTAAACAACAAAAAATAATGTGCAACCGAGTGTGAAAAATGTGAAAAGGTCAAGAGATGGGATTACACTGCATTTTTTATTATTTTAATTTCTCAATTTATTAATGTGAAATATTTCGAGTTAATATTAAATCAATAATCTAACTCTCGTTATAATTATAAATTTAATAATATCTTTTTCATAAAATTAATTTTAAAATGTCACACGATGATAAAATTAAGAATCGTATTATTTTCAAGAAAATTACCCGCTAGGATCAATTTAATAAAAATAGTATCAATCCTCAAATTTCAACACCAAATTAATATTTAGATTTAGGAAAAACATATCTCTAGTTCGATTCCTAAATTCAAACATTAATTTGTACAATTAATTTACTAACTCTCGTTACATAAATTAATTGGTGACAGTTAAAAATTAATTTTCCTAGAAATATAGCAATAAATGAAACCAATTAATTAAATTAATATCTTACGCAGTTCATCTCACCCCTTGAACAGGGTGACTAGCCAAGTATAATTAAACAATTAATCATAGTCACAAATATGGAGCAACAAATTAAAGAGTAGAGCAAGAAATACAATACACAAAAATCTCCCTTTGAATTGATTCCTTGAATCGCGTTCATGTACGTGTGTCCCAATATTTTCAAAATCCAGCACTTGATTACAAAAATAAAAATAAAAACTGAACCTAAAAATTATTCCAAACTAAACTAATTTTTTTGGAATTTTCCTAAATTTTTTTATGACCCTAAACTGTACATAATATACACATTTTTTTTCTCTCTTTATGCGTCTCTTTCTGTGTTTTTTAGAGTCCTCCAATTGAGCTGCATCCCTTTGCTTTTTAAAGTCCATAAAGTTTTTTTTGTGGGATTTCATTTGTCTAAGGAGTAGTTCCTATTTTTTTGGGATTTTGGCTTGGAATTGGTTTTGTTTTGGTTCTTGGACAGGAGATAATGGTTTCGGATTTTCTGGAAGAGGGCTGGTTGCATTTTCATTCTTTTTTTCTTTTCGGTTTGGATTTGGGTCTATGGAACCGAGTTGGGGAAAGTCGGTTTGGACGGGCTAAAGGGCGGTTCGTATGGGGATAAGACAGAGGGTCTCGGGTTTCGAGTTTGGTTGGGATGGGTGGTTCCGGCAACTCCGGGTTTGAGCTCGCTGGAAGCTTGCTGCTGGGTCACGGGGTGCGGGTACAAGGGGGTTGTAGGTAGATTTAGGTGGTATAAGGTGGAGGTATGTTTAGAGATGGTGGTTTTGTGTGTTGAAAATGGTGGAGAGAGAGAGAATGTTGGGGGAAGAAGATGAGTATGTGGGGTTTGTGTGTGTTTAGGTGTATGTGAGTTTGGTGAGGGTGAGGGATTAATTAGGTGTAGGATAGTGTATGGCATTTAGAGTGTGAGTGGGTTTTGTGTATGTGTTTAAGCTGTACCCCTAAAAATTAACACAACCTAAAAAATAAAACTAAAACTAAAATAAAAAACTTAAAATCTAATAAACCTAAAATAAAAAACTAACATCTCAAAATAAAAATTAAAAGACACTAAATAAAAAAAATAAAAATAAAACTCTATTAAAACTAAAAAAAGAATATAATCCTAATAAAACTAAAATAAAAGAAATTAAAATTTAATTAGACTAGAAAATAAATTCCTAAAAACTAATCCTAAAAAATAAAATAACTAAAAACTAATAAAAGTAAAAAATAAAATTGTACCAAATAAAAAGGAAAAATAATAATAAATCTTAAAAATTCTAAATAAATCTTAAAAATTCTAAATAAATCTAAAATAAAACCTAAAAATAAAACGACTCAAAATAAAAATCTAAAAAGTCACAAACTCAACACACACCGGGTCGGGGTATGGACTGGGCTTTGTCTGGGCTTAGATTTGGTTCAGGACATCGGAACTCTTCTAGGCAAGTTCAATGTGGACTTAGATTTCACTGTCTTTTTTGTTGCAATTGACTGGATTTAGCACATTTGATACCTCGACTGCGTATTGACCTGCAAAGTGATAGAATCGAATATAAGGTCATTTTTAATTAAAATGAGCGACTAAAATGCATCTGTTCGGGATATAAAATAGACACTTTTGGGTGCTTATCAACCCTCCCTTGAGAAGAGGCATCGCCACGAGGAACATCTCATGTCCCAAGATAGAAAACAAAATGGTCCTACCGAAGTAATCCGCCATTGTTCGGTACCTTGCCAACCAATCCATACCCAAAATGACATCGTACCCCACCATATCCAAAATAAGTCAGTCAGTCAATAAACATAATATCCCAACGTCTATATCTACTCCCCCACAGATGAAGTGTATAAGGGTTCCACTGCCCAACGGTGAGTGTACACACATAACATTATTATTGGTTATCTCTAGTAGGCCATCCGTACGTGCAAATTTAGTAGATATGAATGAGTGGGAGGCTCCTATATCAAACAACACACTACCCATATGTCCATGAATATAAAATGTACCCTCAACTGCTGGCGGCGCCTGATACGCTTGTCGTATGACTGCATCCCAAACATTGTAGACACGTTTTTACTATAGTTGCCCTTGTGGCTGTGGGGCTAGTAGCACTGGTTATGTAGGTGGTAATTATGCATGCTGCCCCTGTTGGGCACCCTGCTATGGTCTGCAGCCTGGCTGTGGGTAGTCCTTCTTCTGATGGACTAACTCTCCACAAACAAAACAACGACCAAGGAAATCTCCTTACCTTTGGCCATGTTGGGACTGTCCCTGCTAGTCCCATATCTATGGGCCTCCCCCATTGTTACCGTATCCCTGGAGGCCTTGGGGAATATGTTATTGTTAATGCAGATGCTGAGGGCCCTGCTGACCCTGCCTGAATCCACTGCTATCTGGTAAAAAACCTTTTGACTAAAATCTCTTAGTCGGATCCCCCTGTCGGGAATCCCCATCATGCTATCTGCTCACGTGCTGCTACGGTGCCCCACCAACACCATTCCCACCTACTCTGCATGCCTGGATGGCTAGTATCACCCGCTCTCTTACTTCCCTTCAGATATAAGCGATGGTCCTGGCAATGAAGTATTGCGTTATTGACGACCTCATAGTAGGTGGTCAATGCCGAGTTACCAATCAAGTGGTGCCTAATCGTCTAAGTAAGTCCATTCATGAATTTTAACATCTCCTTCTCCTCTATGTTCACGTCGCCAGGCATAAAGTTGGCCAGACGGGTAAACTCCTCATATTCAGCCACCGACCTATCTGCCTGAGTAACATCCAAAAAATTTCACCGCATCTTTGTCTGGATTACGGACGAAAAATTCTTGCGATCAAACCGCACCTAAAACTTTGCTATAGTCATAACATTCCTCTTCTTTGATGTGATAATCGACTCCCACCACTGCAATGTCGCACCTAATAGCTTGAAAGTAGCCAGTATCCATCTCTGGGTCACACTACACTCCACAAGGCGAAGATAGCGCGTGGTTTCTTTCTTCCACTGGTTGGAAGCTACCACGTCTGAACTTCCCTGGAACTACAGTATATGCCATTTCTAAAAGGCCTCCTAACTTTCTACCATGATGATTGCCCTGAGTGGGACTGGACAACAAATGCCACTAGATGCAGTGTCTGGGTCTACGGAAAATGATGTGCCATGGCAATCATGGTGACATTAACTGCCTGGGCAACAATAGTGGCCACCTTTTCGTCCGTCACCATCCCCTGTGGCTCCTGCTGAGCCTCTCCCTCATTGGACTCCTGTCGGCGCTTGCCAGTCGTCCTCTCTTAGGTGGCATCTGAACTAGTATTAAAATTTATATAAGTTCACAGTCAAATACAAAATAATATCAGAATAATGTAAGCGTGAAAATGCATAAGTATGAATCCAACAGTCCTAAAATAAGGCTCTATATCAAAGAACTCTACGTTAAAATCGTATAAAGCCACGCAAATCCTAAAAGACTCTAGAACCTGATGCTCTGATACCATCTGTGACACCCCGCCTATTAAAATAATGGGTGCCCAACCCTCTACCAAAATAAAACAATAGTCTTATATGGCTCATTCTTAGCATCACTGTCGAAATATGATTAATTACTAACCACGTAATTAATTTAACAAGCAGTGTCATATTTCATGTTTCATTAACATAAAATAATATTAACCAACCCATAATAATTCCATACACAATAACCAATATAAATGAAATCACAGTATATAGTCTGAAGTTGAGATAAATAATTAAAGTCCCCGAGTAAACTATCGGATAAATATCCAATACATCTAATCCAACTTACTAAAATAATCTGAAATACATAAGCTTGAATAGAATGGGCAACACGCCCAACTAATACTAGAATAAAGAACCTAATTTAGATAGCAATAAATGAAGTGACTACTCTAACTCCTGTAAGCCTCCACATCAACTACAACTATGTGTCCCCGGAAAGAATAATCATCCTTGGCGTCCCTATGGCTAGACACCTAAAAGTTTAGAAAATAAATTTGATACGGGGCATAGCTCAAAACCTTTGAAAATATTTTGCAAGTGTATAAGATGCGTAAATGAAAATTTTAAGCACTTTTCATATTAACAAATCGGTACTGCAATCTTTTGAGTCACCCTTCACCCCTCATCTAAAGTGCGCACCTAAAGTATGCATTTTAACCAGCTTAGTTACGTACGTTACTCCACCTAACTAGGCCTGTCATTAACATCAATACTATGTTATCCTATCCTGAGTATAATATCTACCTTTAGTTCATTAATTAGCTTTCACATTTACTTAATCAATATTTCATTAAATTATCACAATTTAAGATATGTCTTTACTCGAGTTATTTATTTCCACAATCACATTTATAATTTATTACTTTATTTCTAAGAACTGTCACTAGTTATTAAAATAGTATTCGCTTACCATTTTAACCTGTATATTTGTCTAACATAAATATACGTGATAACATACTACAACCAACAAACATATCTCGCGTATAACTGTCATCCCTTAGAGTAATAACTCACTGGATGCGGGTCTCTATAATACTATCATTATCCAGGGCATTCTCACATCATCTTAGTTACTGAAGGTCGGACTCTCACACCGACTCGGTAAAATCGCAAGCGTATTAGAGGCAGTCATAGTCCTTCGATAGTGAGTCATAACCATTCCCATAATTACCTCACTGTGAATATAAATCACACGACAAACATGGTGCTATGACCTGGGGTTGATACTTAACATGTTGTTATTCTCTAGGGAAGATCACCTACATCGCACAACCTCCACTGAAAGCACTAGAGGGGTATGTTCCATAATATCATACACACACATATCATAATTCACATATATATACTGCCCATATCCGTATATATATAATCACATCAACCAACTAATTCGTGACTATTCCCTGTAGCACTAGTCTAATAACTTGAGTTTAATCCCGATTCTTATTTGATTAAATTATTCTCTAAATTAAACAATTTAACATATTTTCTCATCTCTGAGTTTTCCCGAACAATTCCAACTAGTCCTAAATTTATAATCGGAAGTCACTCCATCACGTTTTGTATTATACCTAAATACCCTATGTACATGTAAATTAAGTTAATTACCGTCTACTTGAATTACCCCTATTGATTACATATCCAGAAGTATTAAAAATTATTCACTTGACGTCGTTCAATTTTCTAATTTCCAAATCTACCCTTTATTCACAATAAAAGACTAAGTTATCACTCACAGCAGGTCCGAATTGATTTGGGTTCATAGCCGAATCGATTTGCCTACCGAATTAATTCGCCTATGAAGGCCGAATTGATTTGATTATGGGCAAGAGCCCAAATCTTGCACCAAAGTGACGGGTTTTCAACAACAATAAGTCTCCAAATCATAATCCAACCAAACTCAATTTCTTCACTACACATCTTAATGATCCAACATGAACCTAATCATTTTACGTCCTTAAATTCATCAATTTAACACAATTCAATCTCGAATTTAATCAAATCATCACTATATATATATATATATATATTAATTTTTCCAGAATTTCTTAATCAAACATCATACATTAATCATCTCAAATCTAAATTTTCTCCTCAATAATTTAGATTACCTAAGACATGTATCCTCTAACAATTTAGGATATCATTCATCAATTCATTCATTACAGTTTGTCTCCCTAAACCCTTTTTTCATGTAGTAATCCCCAACCTATAATTCAGTTAATTACTACTAATTTTTGTATTAATGAATACTATACATAAATCAAGAAAATAAGATATACACTTGTCTTAAATTCGTAGGATTCTAAATTCCTTTTTTGTCGGGTTGAAGATGGGAAGAGTCCTCCTCAATTTCCTTCTCCAAATCATGAATTTGGATATCTTAAGTGTTTTGCCTCCTTCTTTTCTCACAATAACTTTCTCTGTAGTTTTTTTATGTGTAAAGTGCCTGCCTCCTAAACCTAATATCTTATTTAAACCTCTTAATCCTGAAATTCACCCCCTCTCTATATAAAATGACCTAAATGACCTCGAGTGGGTCCCAACTAGTCTAAAAAGCTCCCCATAACCAATCTCTACCCTCGGATACTTAATTTCGACTATTTTGACCACTCTCGGATCGACCGTGCACTCGAAATCACCATCCGAGTTACTAAATATAAATATCCTATTTCAACTCAAGAATAGCCTACCCGTATGTCGCGACTGAGATACTTAATTAAGCTATATATTTAATTTCCACATAAATATGAGTATTTCTCCAAGGCGATGCCTCTCTTTCATAACTAGTCATAGTCAATCAAGAACTGCAAAATACAGAGGAAAGAGAATTGGTAGCTTGTAATCGGAAAGTAATGTCGGGATAAATACATGTGAAATAATAAGCTTATAAGATAAAGGGTATGGTTGGTTCACTTCACCAGTCGGTCATAAATCAGATCAACAAAAATTGCCCTATTACTAAGAATGCAAGACAACTTAATTAAGCTGCGCGCCAAGTTTGGGTGAGCAACAATGGAGTGGGTAATAACTTGTCCCTTGTAATTATCATTTTTCCCCATAATAACAAGTGGGGGAGTAGGATCTTTACCCTTCTTGGTAAGGGGCTCCATGTCCTTAGTGGGGGATTCCCCAATCACCAAAGGGGTTTGTTGGACCCCTAAATTCATCTTTCCTGCTTACAGGCTCTTTCTTCATGCTAGTTGGGGGAGTAGGGGGAGACCTTGGGCCTAGATTGACGGAGATCAGATCCATCACTTTTATTTTGGGGGCCATCGCACCAGGAGAAAGTTCAGCGGCAGGATTGGAAGGGATGTCTAGCTACTCAAAGGAGGAGGATGTTGCCTCCTTGTTTGAACCGTTAGAGATGGAATTTTATGGATTATCCAAGTTGGATAGAATAACTAAAGTTTGATCGAATGACCTCGAAAAAAATGAGGTGGTCAAAATTGTGTAATCGAGGATAAAAGTGATCGACCTGTGGTGGTCCTTGTCCCCAATCCTGTGCTCCAGAGACCAAACTTTTTGAAGATTAACAAAATTAACTTCGTTCTTGCGAGGAAGTTTTCTCTTGTTGTTTGCTCTCAAGAAACAAAGGGAAAATATTCACAACTAATAAAATAAAAATTAAAATATAAAGTGAAGACACAATTACAACCTAACCTATTCCTTTCCCTTTCTCGAGGCACCTTGGACCTTCATATTTTATGCCCTCGCGAAGGGGCGTGTATTGAAAGTTCTTCACAATAAAACTATGATCCTAATATTCCTTGTTGGAATCAAGAAAGTAACTACTAGGGCTCGATTGGTTATCCTTATTTTCAGATAATTAATATTTTCGTAGGTCGATGCCCATTGATAACAACACATGAGATTGGCAATACCCAGACTTGTTAATACGTTGAACCCCATTAATGATCCTCGAAGTATTTGGAGCGACATAGGTCGGGACCACATCAAAGTGTTGACATAATTCAAGAAAAAGTTGATTTTGGAGAAAAGTTACCCCACACTCAGCAATAAATATCAAGGGCAACCATTAGCCTTCATCAAGTTTGCAAAGTTCACAAGGGCCTTCAACCATATCTACTTTTAGACACTATGGGATATAGTTAAGTTTGAATTTTTCTATGGTGTTTCATTGATTACGTACACCATTATTGAAGAATTAAGACAACTTAAATAACGAACTAAAGAAAAGAGATTCGAAAATACAGAAAATGAGGTAAATGATGATAGAGTGTTTATAATTAAATGGAGGAAGTAAAAGTCCTTCAAGATCTCTAGATTTGAAATGGAATGGAAAAACATGGAACATTTCTTTTGTGGTGAGAAATGACTTCACAATTCTCCAAATTGATTATTACACACACGGAAGACAGAACAACATGTGATGGCTACTGAAACAATGACTATAAAGACGTCGAAATTATGAGTGTGCCCCTAGGACACTCAATAAGCGAAGACTTTTAAGTTTTTGTGGCATTTTAAAAAATTTCCTCCAATCAATGTGCAGAAATTCCAGACAATTATCAACCTCCGACCAGAGGAGGAATCCCGCCATACCTGAAGAACAAGAAGACTTGTCCAACATCAACAATTGACCTAGGCGCAAAGCCCAACGAACTTAGTAAGACCCTGGATTTCGGGGAAATTGTGGGGTCAAGTATTTCGCTGGCACGTGCTTAGTCATGTGCGCCTATGATTATTGAAGACTTCCAGTAAAAAACAAATTGTTTAACTCTATCACTTACAATGACAAATCATGATCAAGGATAAGTTGAAGCTCTTAGGGATAGTTATTAACGGAGATTATGAATCTCCTAAGGCGCCTTATAAATGTAAACTCACCCCATATAAAGTGAGAATGAATTATTTTAACATCGACCTGAGAATGAATTATTTTAACATCGACCAGTGCTATCACTCTGCCAACCTGAGTTCTTGATTAATAAAGAACAAACATTAGGACCCTGAGGACGTAGGTATGTTGTCAAATCACGTACATCTTGTGTTGTGTGTGTGACATCATTCCTTTATGCAATTGTCATTGTCCTTTGGATCATGTGCATTGGGTATCATACCCTCTAGAAATTACCACCTACAAGAAACATAACTTATGCCACACATCATGTGTCACGTTAAGAGTTGAAATTTGAATACAATGTATAATTGTATTAGGGAATGCTAAGGGTGCCCCAAAAGTTTCTCTTTAATATCACAATTAAAAAATATATTAATATTAAAAGCACCCATATAAATGATAAAAATAGATTCAGCTAAAATTTTCACTTAGGGTCCGTTTGATAGAAAACTCGGAAAATGCAAATGATTCCAAGACATTTGATTCCAGGGCAAACAATTCCAAGGCAAATGAATATTTTCCAACTTGTGTCTGTTTGATACAAGTTGGAAAATCATCAATTTTCCACATTTTCTATCAAACGCAAAAGCTGGAAAATAGATATAAAAGTGGAAAATTTGTTTACGGAATATATATATATAATAAATATATATTATTAAATATACAAATATATGAATATATATTATATTATTTGCGGAATATATATATTCCGAAAATTAATATAATTTGTGGAATATATGCATTCCGTAAATTATTATTAATTTTTGGAATATTCATATATTTTGTATATTTTTCCAGAAATTAATAATAATTTACAAAATATATATATTCCGCAAATAATATAATATATATTCATATATTCATATATTAAATATAATAATATATTTAATATATGAATATATTTCGTAAATAAAATATTATATTTTCATATATTATATTATTAAATGTACAAAATCTATTAAATATAAAAAATCTATGAAAATATAATATTTTATTTACGAAATATATTCATATATTAAATATATTATTATATTTAATATATGAATATATATTATATTATATACTGAATATACTAAATATATATTATTTACAGAATATATACATAATATTATATTCTGTATATATGTAAATTATATATATACTAAATATATATTATTTACAGAATATATACATATATATTATGTATTTATGAATATATACATATATATAATATACGTATACAATATAATATGTCTGTATATATACAAATATATAATATACATATACAATATAATAATGCCCAAATCCTTAGGAGGGACATATTTATATATCTATACATATCCCAACATTTATTAGCTCTATGCCAAGAAAGTTGTCTTACCTTTATTAGGTTAAATACATGTTTAATAAAACAGATGTATAGGTGGATTTATAGGTTGAATACATGTTTAATAAAAGAGAAGTATGTGGGATGAAAGTGGAATAGTGGTAAAATCTCACAATTCTTAAACGGAACATGTTTTTCCGTCTAAGAAATAATGCCCAAATCCTTAGGCAGGACATGATCTTCCGCGATAATTTTTAGATTTTTAAGCGACGTCGTTTCGGTTTGATCATTGTGTATATTTGAACTGTCCATAACATTTTTTTTTAGTGGGTATATTTGGACTATCAATATGTATTTTTAAACTACCCATAAGGGTTGCTCTAATAACTACCCTATTATCTATAAAATAAATTAAGATATAAAAATATTTTATACATTTTATATAAAATATTATTTAAATGAGTATTTGAAATTATTTGAATTCATTTATTATATGTGGTGGTAGCCATTTTGTGATACGGAGTTACTCTGGAACAGTCGGCCGTCCGAATGCGGCCCACTCAATCTCTCGTGGGATGCGGCTTGTGTTGTATATTCATGCCAGCTCAGTTCACCATTTTTGGCGACTACTGTAACTAAACTTGTTTAACGTGGCAGAATCTAATTCACAAAATCTTATGTACTTGGTCGGCGCCTCTCACTTATAAATTAATAATAATCTCTCTCTCTCTCTCTCGCCGCTGTCCTGTGTATTTCTATTTCATCTAAACTTTACGAAACATGATGAGTACTCTAAACAGAATAACCACACCTCGTATCTCAAAACCCATTACAGAATCTAAAAACCGCACGAGCTTATCTTCAACTTCCTTCTCACTTTCTTCAGCAAAACCATCACTTAAGTTAACGTTATCAACCACAAGGAGACCCAACACGGTTCTTAAAACCCTGGCTGAGGACCATGAGGTGGTAACAGCAAAGACCATCGATCCAATTAGCCCAAAAGACGATGTTGAAATTGGAATTATAAGAGAAGTGGTAGAAGAGAAGGGTGTATTATTAACAGATGGGTCTCAAGATTTTGATAGGCTGTTTGGGGGGAGAGCAATTAATGCTACTATTGTTCTTGGTGTTGGTACCTTTGCAATCACTAAGTTGCTCACCATTGATCATGATTACTGGCAAGTGAGTGCCTCATTTTTTAAGCTCACTATTTCAGAATTGTATGTGTGTGTTATTTTTGTTGACTTTGTATTCTCTACCGGTAATCAGTTTTTCATAGGTTTCAGTTCACTTTCATATTTATTTAAATTTATTCTCACACGTGCATGTTAAAATTTAGGACCATCTTCAAATTGTCAAGCAAAATAGCATTCTTGATGATTTAAGTAGTTTTGGCAATATTATTTTTCTTGCTTCTTTTGGTAGATTTGACTCTGAGTATGGACCAAAATGATATTTCCTACAAAATAGAGCAAATTTGGGAGTAAAATGCTCCTAATTTGAGTGGAACATCTCTTGGGTATGTGAGGCGAACCAATTGCCCCGGAAGGACCTGTTGTGGGAATACAAAGTAATGCATATTTTTTAGGAGTAAAATGCTCCTAAATTTGCAATTTGCGTGGAGCAACTCTCAGGTAAGCTTTGCGAAAAAACTGCTGTGGGAAGATTTGTTGTGGGAAGGTCTAGCACGGCGGTGGTTGGAACACCGTGCTAGAGACGGACATTTTTCAGTAATTCCTCAAATCCTTTTGATCATCAAAGAAATCCTAAATAATTTTGATGGGAATTCCATTTTAGTTTTTCTTTTATTTTCGTTCTTTTATTTTCTTCATCTCTTTTAATTGATTTCCAAGCATGTTTGGGACTAATTAGGTATGTTTTTGTTAATACTTGTCATTTGTAGTCATTTAGGTAATTACTTGGTTAACAAGTAATTCTCTCCATATAAATACCCATGTACTCCTTATTTGAGGATAATTCCTCCATTCTTGAATATATTCTCTCTATAGAATTTGAATTTGTTTTGTTTTGGGCCTTTGATGTGTAGTTTACGTCAAATTGGTATTAGAGCGGGTGTCACTCCAATATTGGTGTATTGGTGTATCGGTTTGTAGATTATCAACAAATCGTACGCTACATTTTTAACAAGAAGTGAATAATCAAGAATTGAAACAAAAATTGGAAGAATTAGCACAAAAACAACGACAATATGATGTCATCCTACAATTCTTCTCCAAAACTCAACCACCCATGAGCCACCGAAATTAAAGCCACATAGGCCCGGAAAAGAACTCACCAAGGAAACCGCCGATGCTGTCGACCCACATAAAATTTCTGACCACCCCATCCTCGATCGAAGACGCGGAAGGTCCGATCCCGGTTACCCCCTCGGTAAATCAGACATTCCCACCTCTATGAGAATATCAGAATCCCTCGGCCAAAATCCAAACCTTGAATCCTTCGCAGGAAATCAAACTCCCGAACTACTCGGGCCATCCGGACGAACAACAGTCCTCGGCTAAACTGGAAAATCCGATTTCCTTGACTATTTCGGCATTCTCGAACTCCTCGACAAAACGAATACCCGAACCCTTTAAAAAAATAAAAAATTCCGGCCCACACGGCTAACTCAAGAAGTCTGGCCTCCTCGGGAAATCAAAGGATCCCGGCCCCCTCGGCTTTGGCACAATTGATGACCCACTTGAAAAATCAAGTTTTCTTGCCCTACTCGCTCCGACCAGAGGACCTGAACTTCCCGCGCGAAACAAAAATTCCGAACTTCCTGGGCATCTTGGAACCTACGACCCACCCGGAAGACCCGCAGGAATACCTAAAGACCCTGATCAAAGCCGCACTCCTCGAAAAATCGAAAATTCAGGCCTCCTCGGCATATCCGGCAATTCTGGAACTCTCGGCCAACAGCTCGAGTCCCTCGGGCGGCTACCTGATCCCGGGGCCATCCGACCCTTCCGCCCCATTAGACCACCATGAACAACCTTATGACATCGATGGATATTTTGCCATTTTCGGCCTTCGACCCCTTGACCCATGTTTGTGCTCCCACTTACCTCCCCCATCACATCATACACCTTCCCACCATGATCTCTCCCTACTCTATACCGACTCTTCTTCATCCTCCGATGCCGGGGACACCCACCGCAGCGTCTTGGAATGGATACCTCCTCCACCCGACGCTCATCGCTTCGCACCATTTCGGGACCGCCAGTGCTTTTATTGTGGTGAGCGCATTATCACCGCGGCCCTCCAGTAGTCCAGCGTGTCCCTTCTCATTCACCACTTGCCCAGATTTTGCCCTTACTCGTTGATTATGCTGCATCTATGCGAGGTGACGTGATGGGCCTTGACGCACATCAGAATAGAGACCCTTTATCTATGGCACTCCACCTACTTTCTTGGAGTCTTCCAATGTTCGACGGACGATTCTCCCTCGATGCTATGATTGATTGGTTAGCTTCCATTGAGACAAGAGGGTTCAGGTCGATCTTGTGTTTTCCTTGTTGCCACCAAATTCTAGGAATTCACCCGAATTTGGTGGAATGATCTTTATTATCGTCGGACAGTATTCGGGCTACCCCGTATTCAGATATGGCTAGAGCTGAAGGCTTCTCTTCAGGCTTTATTCATCACGCCGGCCTACGAGCGCGATCTTTTTGCTCGCATTCAGTCCCTTCGACAGTAGACATCTACTGTGATGGAGTAGTATATCGAGCAGTTTCAGCTTCTTTGTACTAGGGTTCGTCTTCCCGAGACAGAGGATCAACGGATCCGCCGCTGTATTTTGAGCCTCACGCCATACATTTAACGCGATCTGGGATTACGAGAGATACCAACCTTTCTGAAGATGGCTGAGTATGCTACAAAGGTCGAGGCTTATCACATGGAACCAGCAGCTCCACCATCTTCCCGAGCTCCACCTCCGTCGGTCTCTATTATTGCTCTTCCTCCAGTATCGGCTCCCTCTACTACTACTCCAGTCACCTCTATTACCCCGCCAACGCCACATTCAGTCCCTCCCACATTTAAGTGCTACAATTGTGGTAACGTTGGACATGGAGCTTTAGACTGCTGTCTTCCACGTTGTCGTGTCCTCTTAGCGATGGAGCACCCCCAGAGTATCTTGATGAGTCCGAAGAGCCTCCTCGCCATGCCTTGATTACTATTTTGGAGCTTGACTAAGTGGGCATTCCCCTCTGAGTTCGTGGACGAGCTATTTTTTAGGGGGACGAGCTATATTTGAGGGGGGGGGGGGGGGAGAGTGATGGGAATCCCATATTAGTTTTCCTTTTATTTTAGTTCTTTTATATCTTTTAATTAATCTCCAAGCATGTTTGAGACTAATTATGTTTATTTTGCTAATATATGTTCTTGTAGTCATTTAGATAATTACTTGGTTTGCAAGTAATTCCCTCTATATAAATACCTATGTACTCTTCATTTGAGGAGAATTCCTCCATTCTTGAATATAAGACATTCTTTGATTCTCTCTCTAGAATTTGTATTTGTTTTGTTTTGGGCCTTTGACGTGTAGTTTATGTCAAATTTATTTCACATCGTATTAAATGAGTGATTTGGGATTTAACGTCATTTTCAAGAGCGTTTGCCCTGGAACTTACGACATTGTTTACAATGTTACTTGGCAAATGAAAGGGGAGACCATTTGGCGTATTGGAAATTCAACACATGCAAAGAAGCGTGCTCGACATACGTGAGATTCGTCGACTGATGGAAGCATTCCGGGGTTGAATTGAATTTGTTTACTATTACTATGTTGACGAGGAGGATAGGCCCGTGTCGCCATGTCACCAGCCTCGTTTGCGTTTGCATAACTAGTTACGGAGCCAAAGATAGTTTTGGAGCTGGAACAACTATTGGAGTAGGAGCCGAACCTGGCTCTGAAATGGGAGTTCCCTTGAATAGTGTCTCTTGCCTGTCCAACACAACTACCACCACTCCTAACCCACTAATTCGAAGTGGGACAAGTATTTGTTAATGTTTAGTCTTAATTTTTGACTTATGAATGCAATGCATTAGAGAAAATTAAATTATAGCTAAATGAGTCACGTAAAGTAAATTTAGTTTCACAATGATTAAATAATAACTCCTAACTTTTAAAATTAAAATTTAATTTAACATAAACATAAACAAATACTCAAATAATTAATATTGTGGTTTGGCTACAATGTTGGTTCAAAATGGGCTCAGATTGGATTTTACAAGGCTAGGCAAAAAAATGTGTTCATACTTCATAATGTCTTATAACAATGAACAGTATGTCTCGAGTCTTGAATCATCTTTATTTGTTACAATAAATACGATGTCTCACATATATCCCAAAGCCATCTTTTTATAAGAGCATAGTTTGTGCACCAAAGCGCAAAGGTGTCCTTGGAGCCTAGGTGCAAGGCAAGGTGCGCGCCTCATCAAAGCAAGGCACACTTTTACAAAAATTACAAAAAAAAATATTTTATTTATATATTACATATATAGTAATGTTATTTTATTATACCATCACTATTAATTTATATTCGGAATACATCTTTGATGTAAGGCACAATCCAAGATTAAAAAATAAAATTGTAATTGATTATGGAACAAGGCACACTATGGTGCCAAGGGTTAATCGCCCATATATTTAAATATACAACTTATTAAGATGATTTATGGCCAAAATAAATTATATAAAAAAAATTAGATTCAATATATAAAAAATATATTAACATAATAATAAACTTGAGACTATCAAACAAGTGCAAGTCTTAAAATAAATAAAAAGACAACCACCGCTAACAAGTGCAAATCTTAAAATAAATAAAAAGACAACCACCGCTAACAAGTTTGAGAACAAAACTAAAGCACCAACAAATGAGTGTAAAAAATTAGCCAATAAGTTCAATTTTCAAAAAGAAATATGGCGTCATTTTGTCCTATTTTTTCTAAGCGTAAAAAGAGGCATAAAAAGTTCATGAAAAGGGAAGAAATATATATAAATTTTTTTTCAAATTTCTTTGAACCACACAAAACAAAGCATCAAAAAGGAAAAAGAGAGGTAGGAAAATAACGGATAAGGTGAAAGAAAAAAGATGAGCGTAACTGTAAATTACGAAATGGAAAAGAGCGAAAGAAAAATAGCACGAGGAAGAAATAAAAAAGACCTAAAGAGGACAATGAAGCAAAGAAGGGGAAAAAACAAAAAAAACAGAGAAAAAGAAAGTTACAAAAAACAATTTTTTTTTAGAATAAGACAACTTTAACCGGGTGCACCTAGGCGTGCGCCTTGTGCCTCGAGTCCCTAGGCGCGTGCCTCTTTGAAGTCGCCTCGTCTAAGGCTTAGGTAAGGCACTATAAGTGCGCCTTGCGCCTAGGCGTGCCTTTGACAACTATGTATAAGAGGAGTGTTATATTATATATGATAAGTGAATACTGAGTTGTTTATAGAGGATTAAAAAGTGTGTATCTTTGTAATGAAGAGTGAGAATCTTGAGAGGGGTGAGTGTATGTTCAAACACTTCTCGTACTAAAACTAAACTCTTCCTTCATGTGTACGTAACTAATATTGGGTGAATCATGATAATTCCTTTTGTTTCTTATCATATGTTTTCTGCAACAATTTTCATCTTACTTTATTTTGTTCATTTGCTTTCATCCTCGTATGGTTGATTATGGTGCCTAATTTGTGCACAACAATTACATTCGATGGGACGAACACAGGATATATAAGATAAAAATTATCAGAAAATGAGTGTGCATTTGATTAGACACCCTTGCAAGAATAATTACGTGGTTCGGCAAGCCTACGCCTACGCCCATAGTTGACGACGATCTCTTTATTTCTTTACTAAATAATCAAGAAGTTGAGGATTACAAATCACTCAGAAAAGCTCTTCAATTTATCTCTTAAAAGAAAAAAATGCTAACACAATCAGTTAGACACCATTGTTTTTCTCTCGGGTGAATTGCATTTGCTTCCTTCTTCTCTTTGGTATATATAATACCAACACACCAATATACATTGAATGGTGTATTAACCTTCCACGGGGCCACCAAATATGGAGAGGCAAACATGGAGCCACCCCAAAAAAATTTATGGGTGCATTAGTAAAAAAAAAATTGGGTTAATTTCTGAGACATGTTTTCTTTTCATGAAATCAAGTGAAAAATTTAGGAAGTTGAGAGATGGATCTTTAATTCATCTTCTCCCGTATGTGGATATGATATGCTCATTGCTTTTAAAATCATGGTAAAGATTTTCACGTTAAAATCTCAACTAATTAAAGAATTTAATATCAAGATTTAGGTGGAGCAAAGAAAATATAAGAAATGGAGATTGTCAAGGCAGAAGGGCAAGTTGAATCTCTCACAAAAAATATTTGAGAAAGGTGGTCACACATTTTGAAATGCAAAATTCAATGTCTGTGAGTACCCCACTTCAAACGTACATGTCTCCAAGTACCGAAGTTGAGCATGAGCTTATGGCTCAAGTTCCATATGCGAGTGTAATTGGTAGCGTAATGTATGTTATGATGTGTACTCGTCTTGATATTACTCACTTGGCCATCATGGCAATTGCAAATCTAGGCAAGCACGGTTGGTTTACAGTGAAGTGGATTTTGCAATATCTTCAGGGTTCAATAGATGTGGGAATGTGATTATCAGTATAAATTATGTTAATTATATTGATTCCAATTAGTAAAAGGCGATTCACTACGGGCTATGTATATATTGGCTCGTGGTATAGTCGGTGTATGTTACGGTCGACAAAAGAAAGCTTTATGGCTCCGAGGTGTGATAGGTGACTTGAGGATATCTCTAGAGAGTTTAAAGGTGCATTGTGATGGTCAAAATGCTACACAAGAGTAGCACCAAGGATAAACCAGCGAACATGGTGACAAACGTGGTACAAATTCGAGTTTTGATCATTGCTCAAAACTTGATCAATATCCCAAATTGTTAAGAATGGTTATATCTTCTTCAAAAAGGGGTATAACTACTTTTATGTCAAAACAGAGGATGAAGAATAGGAAGCTTGAAGGTGGAAGTTTATTAGTTTAACTGGATGAAGAATAGGAAGCTTGAAGGTGGAAGTTTATTAGTTAATTTGGCTTGATTTCAAGAAAAAAAAACATAGCTCGTAATTGAGCCCAATTCTTTTGACTAATGCGGACGTTAATTTTCTTTGGGTGACTTCATGTTTGTCTCCCAAAGAAAGGTGACTTGGGGATATCTCTAGAGAGTTTAAAGGTGCATTGTGATGGTCAAAATGCTACACAAGAGTAGCACCAAGGATAAACCAGCGAACCTGGGTGACAAAAGTGGTACAAATTCGAGTTTTGAGCATTGCTCAAAACTTGATCAATATCCCAAATTGTTAAGAATGGTTATATCTTCTTCAAAAAGGGGTATAACTACTTTTATGTCAAAACAGAGGATGAAGAATAGGAAGCTTGAAGGTGGAAGTTTATTAGTTAATTTGGATGAAGAATAGGAAGCTTGAAGGTGGAAGTTTATTAGTTAATTTGGCTTCATTTCAAGAAAAAAAACATAGCTCGTAATTGAGCCCAATTCTTTTGACTAATGCGGACATTAATTTTCTTTGGGTGACTTCATGTTTGTCTCCCCATATTTGATGGAATATAATTGTTGGTTTGATTTCATGAAAAAACATGGCTCATAAATGAGCTTGATTCTTTTGACTAGTACAACCATAAATTTTCTTTGGGTGAGCCTATGTATGCATCCCCATGTTTGGTGGGATGTGTCCCGTGGATGGTCAATGCATTATTTAATGTGTATTTGTGTATGTTGGTATTATATATACCAAAGAGAAGAAGGAAGCAAATGGAATTCTGAGAGAAACAAAGTTGTGTAAAGTAGTGTGTTAATGTATTTTTTTTTAAGAGTAAAATTTGAGAACTTGTGTGAGGGATTTTTAATCCTCAAATTCTTGACTATTTAGTGAAGAAATATAAAGACCAACATCACCTGTGGATGTAGGCATAATTTTGCCGAATCACATGTATTGTTGTCTTGTGTGTTGTGTGATTGTTCTTGCAATTATCTCCTCATTATTGCTTATTCATTTGCTCAGTTATCCATCAATTAATCGTGATCTTTTGTTAAAGGATTCTACAAGCTTGAGTGCTAAGGTTTTTCCCCAAACAAACTATGACAGAAGATATGAGGAGGTTTCGAATTAGAAGCCTAGTCAGCGACAAAAGCAACAACAATAACCATCCTTAGAAAGTGCCTTCGCTCAAGCTACGGTTGGTCTTGGGTTCGAGACACGGGAGCAGCCTCTCCATATATGGGAGTATGGCCAGCCGACATCTGCCTCTCCCAGACCTTGCAGTAAAGTGGGAGCCTTGTGCACTGGATACGACCTTTTAGAAAGTGGTAAAAAAAACGAGAATTAGAACTGTGACAACTGCATCATATGCACTGGCAATATTGGTGATGAACCGTTTACCTATTGAGAGTACGGAATTACAAAGGACACAACAATAGACTTACACAACGACCTTGACGCCCTCGCAAGCCTTGACGCTCTTCGTTCCTCAACCTTCACCGCAGTGACGCGCAGGAGTCCACCTTGGAAGCTGTCACAACGTGTGAGTCCACACGTCTCGGTATCCACCGAACAGGCTCAACAACTGCCTACGGATCTGAACACAGAGTCCGCCGCTTCTTCACCGCAACACCATAACATGGAATCCACCTTGCGTAAACAACAACAAGTACGGATTCCATCGCACGTAACGAATACTCAGATGTGAAGAGTATTAAACCAAGGTGCCCAAACAAAGATCTCAAAGCGTATATGAATTGAAACTTGGATCTTAAATTAGATGGGTGAAAACTAGGATTCGGAGGCTTTTGGATGTGTATAGGAAACTGATTTTTGCCAAAAGTCTCATTAAAAACTGATGCTTATATAGAAAACATGTTTTTCGAGGCGACACATTTTTCAAGGACTCGTTCGAACGAAAACAAGAGGTCGTTCAAACGTAAACGCAATCTCGTTCGAACCAACTTTGAACGATATTTTTTTGGGAATCAGAACGTTCTCGTTCGATGATCGTTTGGACGACAAGGGCACCTCATTCGAACGAATACAGTGAAGTCGCTCGAACGACTTTAAAACAAAATTTATTTTTCTTTTAAAATCTTTTCCAAACAACCCTCAAACGATATTTTATAAAACATTTTAAAAACAACACCCAATTATAAATATCCAAAGATAAAAATATACGCATTTATACTTGAGAGATTTTTTAACGTTGAAGACAGAACAATGCACGAAACACAGCACTATGATGTAAACGATCTATCTTGGCTTGTACTGTAGCGGCCTTCAATCAGACCCGTCATAGATTTGAAAGGGTAAACACACCCAAGTCTTAACCTATAACTCAAAAGGTTTTGTCAAAATACGGAATAAGCCAAAACATATAAATTAACTCGATTAGGAAATTTGTCCTTACATAATTGATGATTGGAATACAACTATGGATGAAGAGATGTAATCTCTTCATGACAATCACAATTGGGAGCTTGTACAACTTCCTAAGGGTAAAAAAAACGAGTGGGTGCAAATGAATTTTCACGAAGAAAGATGATATGATTTTGTAAGTTCCAATGAGAGTTGTGTACGCAATAAGGGAAGATTGGTACATTAAAGTTTCTTTTAGTGGTTAAGCACACTTCTATCCGGACCATGTTGGCTATGACTTTGAGCTTGAGCAACAAGATGTCAAAAATGCATTTTTGCATAGAGACTTTGAACATGATATTTACATGTCACGACCCAAAGGATTCGAGGATACTGGCAGGGAGAATCATGTGTGTGAGCTAAATAAATCATTGTACGGGCTAAAACAGTCGCCCAGACAATGGTATAAGAGGTTTTATGCATTCGTGATGAGCCCAAAGTATGCATGTAGTGCGATCATCATGTGTATTTCACAAAGTTAAGAGATGGATCTTTCATTCATTTTAAACTGTATGAGGATGATGCGCTCGTTATTGCTAAGAGCATAGTGGAGATGGGGATGGGGATGGAGATTGCCAGGGAAAGGCAAAAGGGCAGTTTGTGTCTCTCTCAAAGACAAAATTTGAGGACGGTAGTCACCCGTTTTGGAATGCAAAATTCAAAGCATGTGAGTACCCAGTAAGCAACTATGTCTCCTAGTATCAAAGAGGAGTTCGAGTTTATGGCTCAGGTCGATGCAGTTTGTAGCTTAATGTAATTCGTCTTGATATTGCTCACTCGGTCAGCGTGGTAAGCGGAAAATCCATGCAAGCAACATTGGTATGTAATGAAGTGGATTTTGTGTTATCATTAGGGTTCATTTGATGTGGTACTAGTGTACTTGACGGTTGACTACTATGTGGTTATCTTGATTCCAATTATTCAGGTAACTTGTTACCTTGGATAAGAGACAATCCAACAGGCTACGCTAGGTTTATGTTAAGTCAATAGTTACGTTGTCCACTAGGGTTATGGATCTGAACATTAATTCGTAACTTGGGGTTGACTTAAGAGAGTGTAAGGGAGCATTATGATAATGCTATCACTTAGCAAAGAACCGTGTTCATCGTGGAAGGACCAAACATATTGACATTTGTTTTCATTTTGTTAGGGACATTATCAAAGAGAGTGAAATTCTTTTCACAAGATTACGACCAAGGATAATCTAGCGGACATGATGACAATAGTGGTACTAGGGGCCAAGTTTGAGCATTGCTCAAAAATGATTAATATCCCACATTGCTGAGACCCTTGGGGGTGGTTTACGATGATGGTCATATCTTATTCAAAGAGGGGCATAAGTACTTTTATGCCAAAACAAAGGATCAAGTCTGAAATTCTCGCTAAGGTGGACATTTTGAGAATTGTTGGCTTGATTTCATGAAATAAAAACATGGCTCATAAATGAGCCCATTTCTTTTGACTAATGCAGTTATAATTTTCTGTGTGGCTCCATATTTGCTTCCCATGTTTGGTGGCATGTCCATGGAAGGTCAATACACCATTTAATGTGTATTAACATGTGTTAAAAATATATATACCAAAGAGAAGGAGGCAAATTCTATTCATCGGATAGAAAAACACGAGTGTTTAATAAAGTGTGTTAGTATATTTTTCTTTTGAGAGAATAATTTGAGTGCTTTTGTCAGTGATTTGTAATCCTCAAATTCTTGATTATTTAGTGAAGAAATAGAGGGACCATCATCACCGATGGACGTAGGCATAATTTTACCGAACCACTATATCATTGTCTTGTGTGTTGTGTGATTGTTCTTGCAATTGTCTCCTCACTATTGTATTAATTTCCATTCTTCATCAATTAACCGTGATCCTTCTGGACAGGATTAACAAGCTTGAGTGCTAAGGTTTTCCCCCGATATATATATAAGGGGTGAGTAATATAATAGATGATAAGTGAATAGTGGTTGCTTATGGAGGATTAAAGAGTTTATATCTTTGTAATGAAGAGTGAGGATCTTGAGAGCTGTGAGTGTATGTTCAAACACTTCTCGTACCAAAATTAAACTCTTTCCTCATGTGAACATAACCTATATTGGGTGAATCACGATATTTGCCTGTGTTTATTGTCGTTTATTTTATGCAACGTTTTGCATCTTGCTTTCATTTGTATATGGTTGACGCCTAGTTTGTGCACAACAATTGCATCTCCTTGGACTAATACTTAACACAGGATAGATAGGATAAAAATTATTAGAAAATGGGCGCGCTTTTGATTACAAAGTTGAAAAAAGATATCCTGTTCTACAAAAAAAATGAATTAGATTCTTTGTTTCCACTCTTTTTTGAATTTCTTATAAAAATGATTTTTTTTCAGCTTTGTAATCTAACACACCTTTAGAGAAGGTATTTGCTTGAGTGAAGTTTGATGAGGGGAATTTATCCCCTGTGATGGATGAAGGGATGACAGACAGCTTGATGAGAACCTTTCGCCCTCAAAAGGCTCTGGCCGAAGGGATAGGACAAAAGCAAGTCCTACTAGAAGAGAGGCTCAATTACTTATTCGGTTGTTCATTGAATCAAATTCTTTGTTCCCATTTTCTTTTTCGTACTTTTCTGTAAAATTTTACAGTTTTTTCAACTTTGTAACGAACACACCTTTAGAAAAAGTTATTTTACAAAGATTTTTTACTCGAGTGAAGTTTGGTGAGGGAATTAATTCCCTCGGCTGGACAAAGGGATGGCAGAGCTCTTGATGAGAATCCTTCGCCTTATTAGGGACTGAAAGGGATCGGACAAAGTGAGTCCTACAAGGAGAGTGACTGCTTAACCGAAATAAATGAAGAGGGGTAACTCTGAATAAGGTAAACTCGTACACGACACCGAAAGCTGACTCCTGGAAGGACTGTGGAGTCCCAGGATAACAGATGACATTGGACATCAAGAGCAGTATGGAATAGGACTACCATGTTTATGCAATTACAAGCTGAGAGAGTATGGATTAGGACTCTTCCATCTTCATGCAACTACAAGCTGAAAGAGAGCAGGGAATGGTTGTACTCGTTACCAATAACATGATTATACCAACTCCTTCCATAGACAGAGGTCTAATTTAGATTGAATCACGTACATCTTTGTGTTTGTGTGCTTGTTGTGGTTCTTTCTCTACAAATTTATAAGGTGTTGATTTCACGACAATTAAGTTCACTTAATTTTCGCTTTGCAAAGAAGTTGGTGATTGTTTTTAATGCAGTCCCTTGACAAGTAAGAGTATATTGATGAGGTTCAGTTCTTTATTAAAATCATACATATTTACACCTGATTTGAAAGTATATAGACTGTATCTTAATAGCGAAAGGTATCTTTGACTTTTTATCTCTCTGGAGATCTAAAGGACACTAAAATATTGTCTTATCTAACTCTTTTATCCTGTTTATCAGATGAGCGAAGGATTTAAAGTCTCTTTTAAGTTGTTACGTAATGTTTTTTTTCCCTGTCATCTTGTTTTTGTTTTCTTAATTATAGTGGGCCTAATTTTTTTCTTGAACAATATGTTATGACACAAATTCTGAATTTTTGTTACCTATAAAGGACACGAGAAAGAAAAAAATGAATCCACTTTGTGTTTCTGGATCAGGATAAGTCTGTTTATTTAATATGATATTTATATAGTTGATTTAATTATGTATATACATACAGTTCCTCTGTAGCTACCATCCATGATTAATTTATGTGGGTTACTGTGCTAGTAATATGATGGGAGTTATATTCTTATAAAAATACTCGAATCTAGTTTTTATTTGGCTGTCACAACTGATAATAAAGTATGATGGATAATGCTATGGAGACACATTTGGGGACATTGGTCATGTGTCCTCGTGTCATTGGTTGACACTTGAGTGGAGTGTGTCCTACTTAAGGAGTCTACCAATGACACGGGGACACACGTCCTGTGTCCCAAAATTGTGTCGCCAAAGTGTCTTCCTAGCACTACCCAAGTATTATTTTTTTACTGCCGGTGGTAAAACTAAAATTATTCGTCTGTGTGTTTGTGTTTGTGTTTGTGTGAGTAAGGTTTCACTTTCTTTTTATTTATGTTACTCAGGGGTGGACCCTTTATGAGATACTGAGGTATGCGCCAGAACACAATTGGATTGCTTATGAAGAAGCCCTCAAGACAAATCCTGTATTAGCTAAGATGGCCATAAGCGGGGTTGTATACTCTATAGGAGATTGGATTGCTCAAGTAAGCCCGTGTTCCCTAAAGATCTTTTTACAATGGCTTATCAATTGTTATGGTCTTCAACTTGTTTTTACCTAATTCTTTTGTGATGTGCTAATATATCTACAGTGTTATGAAGGCAAACCGCTTTTTGAGTTTGATAGGACTCGTTTACTCAGATCAGGACTTGTTGGGTTTGCTCTCCATGGATCCCTTTCTCATTACTATTATCAATTTTGTGAGGTGATATATGCTCGTATTTTTTTTCCAATTTGACTAATTTTGTGATCTTGAGTATGTTTTGGGGGGTAACTGAAGTTATGAATTTTGGTGTTTGTTT
This sequence comes from Sambucus nigra, assembly GCA_949130495.1. Taxonomy (NCBI): domain Eukaryota; kingdom Viridiplantae; phylum Streptophyta; class Magnoliopsida; order Dipsacales; family Adoxaceae; genus Sambucus; species Sambucus nigra. The sequence continues at coordinate 76,927,840 of OX422213.1, forward strand.
AGTTTCTTTTTCCTTTCAAGGATTGGTGGGTGGTCCCTGTGAAAATTGCTTTTGACCAAACGGCATGGGCGGCAGTGTGGAACAGTATATATTTTGTGGTCCTGGGGTTGTTGCGTTTTGAATCCCCAGACAATATTTTTAAAGAACTGAAGGAGACATTTTTGCCTATGTTGACTGTAAGTATCTCTTCTGGCTTTATTCCATGCCAGTTTTAATGTTTCCCATGTGTTTGTTCTATCTCTGAAATCAAGAACTTCTGGTAAACATTTTGGAAAAAATAAAGTAAAGAAGAAAAGAGGAAAGACCAATATTATAATTCTGAAATAAATATTAAATTTATAGTGATTGCTGTTCTTCTGCGTATACTATATTGTTTTCTTTATAATCATAGCGGGGGAGGGAGATTGACTTTTCATCCTATAGAAACGACGATACTTTAATTTGATATTTTGGACTTCTGTGATTTGCAAAAATAATATTGACAAATTCTCGACTGTGAAACATGGAGCCATAATAATGTCTATTCCCGTGTGCATGACACCGTCCAATATACTTGGGAGTAGGAACCTGTTCGAAACTCTTCATTTGTATTTTTTTAAATATATACCATCACTGTGTACAAAACAAAGAGTAAACAGATACATTTACACACGGTATTTATATTATATGTTGATTACAGTACCATGGCAACGCAACTGCACATTGACTCGTTTAAATATTGTATGCTTTAGTACTTCCTTTATCTATTTATTTCGTTACGAGTACAGGAAATCTCTAAAGTCCAAATTGATGATTCAGGTCTGGTTAAACTTTTGAAGGGGTATTTTTACAATAGATGAAATATTTATCTGATTTATTGTATGTTTCCAAGGTTATAGTACTTGCAGCTGTTAGAGTTTGTTTTGGAACTCCAATTAGATGCCTTGGAATTAAATTGGAATATTTTCAGTTCAAAAAGTTCTGATTTTTAGCTAATGGTATTCCAATTTGAAGGCATGGGATTTGGGTTCCCAAACACACTGTTAATTTTATGAGTATAAACCCTCATAGCCGTTTACTTAACAGGCAGGGTGGAAACTTTGGCCATTTGCACACCTCGTCACTTATGGTGTGATCCCCATAGAGCAAAGGCTTCTTTGGGTCGATTGTGTGGAGCTCATATGGGTCACTATCCTCTCAACGTAAGTATCTCATCTTATCTCACCCATTCTATATACAATGAGAAGATGATTATTCTACCACACTGCGTACTTAAAAACTAACTATGTTTAGTCTATAAGAAGAAATTTTGAATTTATTTGTTTCGAGTGCTTTATTGATTGGTAAATTCACACGAAGTTGAGTTTTAAAGAAATTAACTTCTCATATGTGAATTTCCCATTCCCGAGAGATTTCAAAATAGTACAAAAACTCTATAACAGAAAGAGCACATAGACACACTCTAAAGTGCTTGGCTTAGTTTTTGGGGTGTCGTTATTAGCCATCTAAATTGACGAAGTTGTTAGCTAATGTTTCTAGGGTTCTGATTCTATTGTAAATCTGTTTTGGGTTTGAGGACCCTTTATTTAGAGATGGTCTTCAATTGTGTGATAGACTCAAAATGTTTCAGTAGTGTTATTGTTTTCTTGACAATTTTTGTTTCTTCCTGTAGTTACTCAAATGAGAAGTCAGAAGCACGAATTGCTGAGGAACCACTGGAAGAAAAGTCCAGCTCTCCTGAGGTATAAACCCCACTGAAACTGCACATTGTTTACCCTGGATGAAAAATAAATGTGGAATTTTTTTTATCTGTATATGGATTTTGTAGAAAATTGTAAATGAGTGTACATGTTATAATTTTATGTGATTTTGGATGAAAACAGTGAGCACAATTTAAAACTGAATAAGTGAAAATAATTTTTTAAACAATTTTAGTTTTCACCCCAAACCACACAGCATAAATGAAGCACACACAATCATCCAAGTTGCAAGTGAAAGGAAAATATGATTTTAGAAACTGTGATATTTGAGTGACCTAGTGTTATATAAATAAAATATATGGGGAAATTACTCTTAGGTCCCTCGCAAACAAATTTTAAACATTTAGGTCCACTAATTCTCGTCTTGTCAAAGTCCACGCTAGTGGCATAACAAGTGGACCTAATAGCAAATTGTTCTTAAATGTTTAAAAATTGTCAACAAGGGACCTAAGTGTAAATTGCCCTAAATATTTTAAGAGGTACTATGTTTTACATTATGAAAGACTAACATGTGTATTGTCTTCTTGTTACCTGGCAGGAGTAATTAAGTAAATGTCATACTTGAGAACATCTATGAGAGATGAGGAACTCATTCTTGTGCTCCAATAATGGTAAAAAGATTGGCCCAAGACAGATTTATAAAACCGTGATGTAAAGAATTTGGTGGTTATTGGTCATACGTGTCTACACGATTTTTATAACACTTTTGTAGGTTATACAACAATCTTTTTCTTCTAACCAGTAAACTTTAGCTGTGAGGAGAGAGGAAAGGAGGGGGTGAAGGGGAATGTTGTAAAATCAATATCTCCCTTTTATGTGGTTGTAGGCAAGAAATACTTGTTGGACCATGTATATCTTTGTGTCTCATTAACATTACTGCATAACACTCAACGAAAATTAGGTAATCAACATATTGTATAATCAAACCCCGTACAGGACCCCTTGGCACTTGCTGAAGGACTATGGCTCTCACCAACAGTGTAGCCAAGGACTAAGGCTCGAGAGTATGACCTATGTGTACATGCATTATCATTGAACCCTGAGCGCAACTCATGAAACTCCTCACTAATATATTGACCATGAGCTAATTCACCCGCACGTGATATGCTCAACAAGTTCACATGCAATAAATTTTTAAGACTAGTAGCCTAACATTTCAATAACCTTTTCATCCTCAAGAATACATAAATAAATGAACATGAAATAATCATTTACAGGTTACCCTCATACTCGTGTCCTCACAAGGTAATAATCAATATAAATTCAATGTGTTAAAATACATAAAACACTTAATGGAGGGTTTGTAATGTGATCAAAGTTAGGGTTTTGGTAAATTTTGGATGAAAGATAGCATGCATTTCATTATGACATTATTTTATAACGATATATCATATTCAGTGCATCAAAATAGGCACAAGAATGTGCTCGTTACGATTTTTCTACAATTTGTTATATAGATTCAAAGTTGGAAAAAAATGCCAAGTGTCGCCTTGTCATTTTGTAGCAAAAATGCATGATATTTATCACAAAAACAAGACCCAAATTAAATATGTAGTTATTTAAGGTTCAAATCATGTTTGAAAGACCAAATATCACGTAAGTACTAGGTCTAAATTAACATGGTTATTGTACACCTAACTAAGAGTATTATATAGAATTAACTATTGCCAACAAGGGAGATTTAACATGTTGAGAGTAAATTAAACTCTTAGTTCTAACAAAATTTAACTAAATTAAGATTTATTAATGAATATCACATGCGGATTCAAAGGGTAACAAAATAAGATGTTTCTTACATTGCATTATTTAAATGAAGTAACATTTCTGAAGGGACTATGAACTTGACAGTCCACGTGGAAAGGCACATGTCATTTAAGAATTCCACATCATTGCAAACTCTATCAGAGCAAGATGAGGATGAACTTCTCAAGAATGATAACAATGTGACCGGATCCAGTCTTATTATAACTTAATAACCTAAGAGATAAGGCTGAAGAAAGAGGTCGGTCACACGAGAAAGTCTTGGAGTCTCTGCGAGCAATCTCTAGCACTCCAAGTCACTTTCTTTTTATTGATTACAAATCTCTACCCCCCCCCCCCTGCATGTAGGCAGGATTACAAGTCGAACCACATATATCTTTGTGTGTTTTTCAATATTGCACTCATATTTGTGCGTTCATTTGGTATTTAGCATCATTGCATGATTAAATCCCCCACAACTTCTTTTTCATTCACCCCCAAACCATATAGTATGATATCTTCTTTTCTTTGTCTTAGAGTCTTATTCAAACTCTACAAGGCTTACAATACGCTAAGAGGTCAAAGTGTGTGGATTTTATGTCTTAGTCTAGATAAGTGGGTATAAATGTGATTAACAAGGTAGCCTCAAACCATAAAAAAAGAGGCAAAATTCACATTTCTTGTTAGAATGACTGGGTGATTGTGTGAACGACCTTGCTACTTATTCAAACGAGATACTACCAACTTAACTATGACCCTAGATGTACGGTTTGTATACAAGAATATATCAAGATCACTTGAACAAGCTTCCTACGAGTTTCACTGTCTAGAATTTGACGTATTGAAAAATCATGAAAAAATAATTTTAAAGTTCTCTAGTCTCATGTCACACATCCCAAGCATTTCTAACTAAGTTAAACATGCTTAACCCCCTCACTAATTCCAAACACACAACTAACTCAAGGTATTGTTCCATCATAAAACCAAGATACATATGACACAAAATTCAAGATAGTGAAACATATGTTATAAGCCTGACTCCCTACCACAAGATAGTGAGACATAATGAAAAAGGAGAAAAATTATTGTAGTTATGAAATGTGGGGAAGTTATCCAATCTAGGAGGAAAAGCTGACATGTGTCCATCCAGTTAGATAATCGATCACAACTCGAAGATAAGAACAAAAAGGAGCCGATTAACGGAGATGTTGGGATTGTATTCACTCGATCGGTTCATAACAGCTATCCAAGGCCATAAAGTCCCACACGATTCATTATCTTTATGTTCTCTATAAATGCAACCCCAACCCTGGGAAAGGGGGCGATGTAATCTTTATTATCAAGATTTTATTAATAAAAATATAGAGAAACACCCCATGAATGTAGGCATATTGTCGAAACACGTATATTATGTGTTGTGTGACTCTGAATTTACTTTCTGCTCTACTTAATTGTGTTGATTTATTTATAGTAGTTTTTTACCACCTATAATTGGCATCATCTGTGGGAATCGATTTTCTTATCCTAGCCAACAAAAAACAAATGAGCAGTTATGTCTCACCCATGCAGCCCACCTCCGTTGTCTAACTGTGACTACCGGGACGATCAAAATGAACCTCTAACACGTAGGTTCAAGTTCGAAGTCCACCCCAATAAGATTCGCAGCGCTCCCAACTCGTTGTGTTATCTTCCTCAGGAAGAACAAACTATAGAAAGAAACGAACAACCAAAATCATCAAAGCTTTCACAACTTATGGATACCTATGAATGACGAGTCCGTCAACAAGATGATGCCACGCTTCGTCAATAGGAGGATAACTCATGTTTGTAGCGTCACCTGGAAAGAATAAAAATGAAAATGTTACACCCGAACACCCATCCTTCAGGCGAGTAGACCTCGCAACTGAGAAAGGATTTTGCGGCATGATCAGGAATGCTGGAGCCCTCCAGAGAAAAGCAACTAGGAAGGAGGATGTCACAAGAAAGATCTTAGCGATCTCATTGGTCGAGAGATGGACAAGCATCCTGCCCATCGGGGAGACATGTCCACTAAAGAATTGTCCAGGAGGTATCCTTTCTTTAAATTAATTGAGTTACAAGAGCCTTCGAAGAAGTTTGCCACCTCTAGATTCAAAATATACGATGGAAAGACTGATCCCATTGATCATATTCTCCAGTATTGGAAAACAATGACCTTATGGAGAAATAATAAAGCCATTATGTGTCATTTATTCCCTTCCAGTCTGGGGGATATCACGCAAAAGTGGTTCGATAAGTTACCACACAGGTCGGTCACTAGCTTCATGCAGCTCGCAAAATATTTCACCACTAGGTTCATTACTAACAATTATTACCCAAAAAGGATGGACTCACTCCTCACCATGAGAAATCCCCATGTACCCTAAGAGAATATGCTCGACGGTACTGGAAAACCTACAATAAAGTGGAGGATTGCTCCGAGCAGGTTGTTGTGGCCTCATTCAAGATTGGCCTACCGAGCAACTCTATGTTGCACCAATCCCTTATTGAGAAAGAGGCTAGAACCATTGACTATGTCAATAATCGAGAAATATGCCAAAGTAAAAGATGTGGTAGTTGGACCCTGCACGACGATGGTCGATAAAAAATAGCCAAGAACGACGACAAGGAGAATGCTCCCAAGAAGGGGGAAAGAAACAGAATGGTGGATCCATAAATAATGACAAGGAGAAACCTACCAAGGCTCAACATGCGATCAATACAGTTTTCATATAACCAATATACAAAATCTTAAACAAAATTAAAGATCAACAGTACTTCAAGTTACTGAGGAAGATGACAGGGAACCCGTCGAAGAGAAACATTGCTCTAATGTGTTCCTATCATAAGAAGTATGGGCACAAAATAGAGAATTGTAAATCCCTCAAGTCCCACTTAGAAGAGTTGGCCCAAGCAGTTCACCTGGATAACTATGTGGAAAAGAAGGGTGCAAATGCCATTGTGGAGCACGACCAGAAACCTAACAATGTCCTAGATGATGACGTGATGGGACACGAGTTTGCAGTCATCCACGTTACATCAAGTTCGAACCATATCTAAGGAAATATTATTCAGATGGAGTTAAAGAAAATCACTATGGTCTTGGAGTCTTTCGAGATAAACAATGTCAATACCCCACTAGGCAAACACTGTCGACCAGAAGACATTGACTATAATAAGCATATAGTCTTTATTGAGGAAAATCTTATAGTATTCAGAACTCTGAATCACAATGCGCTAGTAATCGCTCCCAGGATTGCCAACCGGGATGTGGAAAAGCTACTAGTCAACCAGGGAAGCTTCTAAGAGGTCATGTACCTAAAGTTATTAAAAAAATTCAACCTCAATATGGGAAATCTGAAGTAAGAGACCATCCCCTTGGTTAGTTTTGCTGGAAAGATGTCCATGCCACTAGGGAAGGTGTTTTTGCCAGTACGAACTGGAAATATCTTGAATTTAATAGAGTTTTTAGATAACGTTGAGTCCCCCTAAAACGATATCCTTTAAAGAGGATGGGTTCATGCCATGAAGGTTATCCCCTCCGCTTATCACTATAAGTTCAAATATATCACCAACCAGAGGATAATGGAGATAAGGGGAAACCAGGTTGTTTTTAAATAATTCTTTGCCACTGCCATTGGGCTTAAAAAAATAAAGAAGGAACCATTGCAAGAAATAATGTTTGACGGCTCACACCTAGAGAAGAAATTTCTGATTGGCAGCTCACTTCCCGATCATGAAAAGGAAGAATTGATTTGTCTTCTCAAAGAGAGTTAAGATATATTTTCTTGGTAGCCTTACGATATGCCTGGGATTGATCTCGAATTCCTATGTTACCGACTTCACTTAGACCTGACATTCTCACCCATTACTCAAAAGGCGCACCGAAAAGCCACTGAAAATGGTTAAAGTTATGGAAAAAGAAATAGGGAAACTTCTGGAGGCAAGATCCACTAAAGAAGTTCAATTACCTAAGTGTATCTCTAACATAATCATCGTAAGAAAGAGTAACGAGAAGTGGAGAATCTGTATTAACTTCATTAACTTGAAGAGATCCTATCCCAAGGAAAACTTTCCTTTGTCGAAGATCTACCAGTTAGTCGAGGATATAACCAATCATGAACGGATGAGCATCCTGGATGCATACTCAAGGTATCATCAGATCCTTCTATTTGGTCCCAACCAAGAGAATACTTCATTCATTACCATAATTGGTTTGTATTTCTACATAGTCATGCCATTTGGGCTTAAGAATGCAGGATCAACATACTAATGGTTGGTCATCAAGATGTTCAAACATCAACTGGGCGACACCCTAGAAGTTTATATAAACGATATGCTCGTGAAAAGTAAGCATGGAGTTAATCATCTATAGGACCTGGAAAAGATGTTTGAGATCCTTAGATATTATCAAATGAGGCTCAATGCAGCTAAATGCTCCTTAAGGTTTTAACCTGGGAAGTTCCTGGGCTACCTAGTAAATCAAAGGGGAATTGAGGCAAACCCCGACAAAGTTGAGGCAATTAACAAAGTCCATCCATAAAAAATAGTCAAAGATGTTCAAAAGTTAACCTGAATGTTAGCAGCACTCAACCACTTTATCTTTAAATCCTCTGAGAAGGGTCGACCATTTTTTCAGCTCTTGAAGAAAGAGAATAGCCCAGCCTAAAATAAAGAATGCTCAAAGGCCCTTGAAGAAATCATGCTTTATTTAAGTCGATCAATGCTACTCACGGTCCCAAATCTGAGAGATCCAGTCTATTTATACCTCGCGGTGTCTGACCACTCAGATAACTCGACCTTAATATATAAAAAGGAAGGGTACCAGGCCCCGATCTATTATGTTAGCAAGACGTCACTAGATGTCTAAAAACGCCACTTTCCTCTGAAGAATCTATATTACTCTCTAGTAAGCGCTTCACAAAAGTTGAAGCACTATTTCAAAGCCTATTCAGTCATAATCATAACCTCATTTCCATTCAAGAAAGTCCTTAGAAAGGAAAAACTCTATGGATGAATATCCAAATGGTCGATGGAAGAGAAGGGGTTAGATTTCCATTATCAACTAAGAACTTTGATCAAAGGGAAAGTTTTAACATATTTCTTTACTGAGTTAACTAGAGGGTAGGAGCCCAGTGAAGGGGACCACGTCGACCAAGTAACCAATGAAGAGTTTTACAAAGTCAAGAAGTTGACACTCTGTGTCGACGGGGCTTATAATTCAAAAGGGTCAGAAGTGGGAATCATCTTAATAACTCCAGAACAGATTTTTCTCGAGAAAGGGATCAGATTTGGCTTTAGGCATCTAATAATGAGGACAAATATGAATCCTTTACCATCGGATTGAAGAAGGCCTTCTCCCTTGGCGCAAGTCGACTTGATGTCTTTTATGACTCAAGGTTGGTATTTAATCGAGTATCTAGAGACTATAACACCAAATATGAACGCATGTTAGAGTACTTATAGATCGCCCAGGATCTGATCGATCAATTCAAGAAGGTTTATATCCAACAGTTTCCATGAGGAAATAATGGCCATGAAGATGCTCTGGCCGCTTTGGATTTATTCGTTGACTCCGATATCAAAAGAACAATTGAGGTGGAATACATTGCCCAACCAAACATTATGAAGCTTAATGTCGCCAAACAAGTCCTTGCCATTTAAAAAGATTCTAGTTGGATGGACCTAATAAAGCATACCTACAAGAAGATGTTATGCCCGTCGATAAAAAATAGGCCCATCAGACTAGGGTGAAAGATGCTCGATTATATCTATCACATCAAGACAAGATCTACAGACAATCTTTCACTAGTCCATACCTCCGATGTGTGCATCCAAGTGGCGTCGGGGTGATTAGCCACGAATATTGCATTTAAAACCCCTTAACTTTATGAATTCTGGCATTTCCCCATACATAAATCTCGATACTTATGTTCGTTTACTAGATAACCTCTATTTTCATTGTATATATCGGTTGTGAGGTTTATTTGATCTCATAGGTGATGGGAATATTAGGAGTGAAGTTTGGTTGAATTTCAGGAAAGTTTCGTCGATAAATGCAACTTTGGGGCCATTTTATTAATTTTATCACACGAGCTTCGGGTTTGAGCTCTACACGAAAGTTGTATCTCCCTAAATAGCTTCGTGTGGCCAATGACAGTGCAAGATTTTAATTCCTAATGAAGAAGTTACAAAATTTTTCGTGAATTGGCCCATGAGAGGAAGCAAGGTAGCAAGGGATCTCATTCACCTACAGGTCCCGAATCAATTCATGCGATTTTCAAATTAATTCGAACCATATCAGTACTAAAGTTTTCATTTTCGAATCAATTCGGCTCTGCTCTGAATAGATTCGGCCCCTACTTTTTTTAATCTTCTTTTAATCACAAGTTTTCCATTTCTCTTATTGTATATTTAGTTTTTCCCTTTCATTTGATGGAGGACTTAGCTTTTATTCAGCAAGAAAGATATTTAAGAGCATTTACTCTCTTTTCTCTCCTAGATTAACATTAAAAGATTTTCTTTTTCTGTCTTTTATTCCATTAAATAGGTAAAATTTGTTGTGCATTTATGTTTGTAAGCCTGCTACTTATTACTTTGTTGGTTATATAAGTTGGCTTTGCATTTGTTGAAGAAACTTTGATTGGCTACTTTCTTTAATGGTGTTCTCTTTCTTGTTGAAGCTAGATTCCATTATTTATGTCATGTTTGCCATGGATAGGTAATATGTTAGGGATCATAAACCCACCATAAATAATTGAACTAAAAATTAGGGTTTGATTTAGATTCAATTTAGTTAAAACTTATATGTTAATATTGAAGTATCATTGCCTCTTAACTTCCCTTGTCATGCAATGGTAGTGCTTGAAACTTTACTACAAACTCAACCCATTTGTCACTATAACTAATTAAAACTTAATCTTCCATTATTGAGTTTGATCTCTACATGGTTGATGTTTGGACTTAATTGGGTATGATCAGTTAGAATCTAATTGAATTCCATCATTTATTTAGTTAGTACTAGGTGGGGGAATGATCACTAATCTCTTTCATTTATTTCACTCACAAGTTCATTTTACTTTTTCACATTTGTTTTAGTGCATGCTACGATACTTTTTAGCTGTAGTTCACCATTACCACTATTATCATCTTTTACACTTTACTTTTGTGACATATAGTAAAATTATATAACTCGAATGTGTTCTTTTCTAAGTGTCCAGTCCCTGTGAAAATCGATCCAGGACTTATTCGGATTATTACTTGTTGCGATTGATTTGCACTTGAATCAAACATAATTTTTGCAGATTCAAGTTTTTAGCATCGTTGTCGGGGATTGGCAACAAATTTCCGGTTATACAATGTTTTTATACAATTTCTCATTCCCAGTGGTCACCGTGACAATACGATTTCCAAAACAAATACAAAAATCTCATAAATGCATCATGCAAACGACAGTTATCAAAATCCCGTAGTGGAATATCCTTCGTCGAGTGAGCATTCTAGTTATTGGAGACTATCTCCTACTCCTTCCACTTCTCACATTTATGATCTAACTCCAATTCCACCACCATATGAGACAATTTGAGTGAGCATGGTAGTTGGGAGGAGCTCAAAATACTATATATGTGTAAAAAAACCTAATCGTTGACTACAAAAAAAACTAAACTTTAACATATTTATGTAAATATGCTAATCGTTGTTATTGGCTTCCGATCGCAATACAAAAAAAATATAAACTTTAACTACACTCTTATGAAGTATAGCGACTAGTCTGGGTATCGAATCCACGGGGAATGTTTGGTGGACTTTAATTGATTTATTACTTCTAAAATAAAAGTGTAAAAGATGATGATGGGGTGAGGAAGGAAAAAAGGGAAAAAATAAAGAAGTTAACTAAAACTAATTAAAACTTAAGCAAGGAATAAAAAAAATTAGTTTAGGATCACATCCCCGCCATAGGCTAAACAACTTGTATAAAGGATTTTGGTTCGAAAATAATTAACCGAGCATATTCAATTGATTATAAACACCAAACATGAAGAAATTTAATTCAACAATGAAAGATTAAACTTTCGCTTGAATATGGTCACAAGTGGATTAATTTTGGAATATCACTATAAACACTAATGTTGCATGACAAAGAAAGTATAAAGCATAATATTCCAACTTTAATACACGAGGTTTCAATTAATTGTATTTCTACCCAAAACCTATCTTTCAAAACTCAACACCCATTAATAGCAGAAATATTCTCTCAACCCTTGAACTAGCTAGACATGGTGGTATTAACTACGCAAGAATCCATTAACAAGCACGTAAAAATAATGAAACAATAATAATAGTGCTGAAATTTAAGGTTACCAAGATTGAAGAAGATAAACATGCAAGAAGAAATCAAAGCTTAAAGAAAAATCGAAAAAACTATTGAATTAGAGGTGAAAAATATGTAAATTGTTCTCTTATATGTTCCTCCTTGATTAGGAGCCTTTACATGAATGAAATATATCTTAAAAACCTACTAATATGAGTATATTTAAGTCTTGGGTCACTTAGAAGAGTTCTCAAAACATAAAACTCTCTAGGCTAAAAAATAGGGTCAAAATGAAAATCCTGCTTCTCGCAATTTGTAATGGTTTTAAAGCATGAATAATATTTGTCACAGTTATGAAGAGTGACTAAAGGGTGAACCGGTTCTCCTTGAACCCGAACCGGTTCTCCTTTATGCCTTGCTTTCCTCTTTTCTTTCCTTGGATTTCTTTCTCAACTTCAAACGGGCATAACTTCTTCACCGTAGCTCGGATTGAGGTGCCATTTTTTTCAGTATTCTTGTGACTTCAAGCTATTAAACTTTTCAGTTGTCCCCATCTTTGGACTAAGGCTAAAAAAATTTGAAAATACCCTTAAACTCCCCATTTCTTGGTTTTTCACTATTTTGAGTTTTTTCTCGCACTATCTTGCATGAAATACCTGTAAAACACATAAGAGATACACAAAACACAAAATACTTGACAAAAAGGGTTATTAGCATAAATATGAGATAAAACCAAGTCAATTACGATGCACGAGATCATAAAAATATTGAAATTAAGGGGATAAATGTGAAATATTTATGCCTAATCAAATCCTCCTAACTTAGAACTTTGTGCGTCCTGGGCAATGTTAAATAATAAGAAGATGAGTTAAGGAACCTTCAAAAACTTTATTGGGATAGAATATATTTTTCGCGGGAAAGAAATTGCATTTAGTGAATGCAATAAACCGTTAAACCCCTAGGTTACCCTAGTAGGACGAGTGGTGTCTCGTGAGGGTTTGCAGTGAATATACCTACAAAATTCAGTTTTTGCCTCAAAGAAAAATCAAAATTCTTAAAAATTGTATAATTTAAACCCCCCTAAAATGGTCAATGCAAATTCATATTCACAAGTCTCAATATGTATTGTGTGTGTGCGAAGTCGATAATTTAACCGCCAACTTCCACCGATTGATAATTACGTTATTTTCCAAAAATTTATTTTGATTCAATTTGTCACGAGATGCTCTCACAAACGAATCTCTCGTAATGTGGCTTATTTTCTCTCGGTATGCGTGATTTATAATATTCACGCACATAATTTGAAAGACGAAAATATTTGAGGTGGAAAGATCTCATCATCAGATTACGGTTATTGAAAAATGGGAAACTTTGCCTTTATTCACACAAATTAATCTCTCTTATTATCTTTTCGTGTCTTAGCTCTTTACGCAGTAATTAATTTTGAAATTCAGATTCGGTTAGGACTTTTTCGGGTTATAAGGTGTATTGGGAAAAATTGGAAAATTCGGAATTGGAAAAATGTTCTTATGATGTCTGTTTGTGTTTTTTTGGGCTTTTGCTCATTTTTTAACTTCTTTTTCCATATTTCACATTTTTCTTTTCTTGCTATTTTTGTTGAGCATTTTTTTTCTTACCCCTTTTTATTGCACCATTTAGACTTTTGATGAATTTTTCTATTTTCACAACTCTGGGCTAAATGGGTTTTTCAGGTTAATCAAACGAGAAGGGACAAATTTATTCGGCTCAAAATGGCTTGCAAAGGGGTAATTTTTCACAACATTTTATGGCTAATATTTTTGGGTTAAACAAACGAGGGCCCACTTCATTATCCGAATTACTCATTAATTTACCATATTCATCTCGAGATTAATTTAGTTTAGAGATATTTTAACGCATTTTTCAAGATAACATTTCACACATTTCCCGTAACCGATCAACATAAAGCAATTGAGACCTTCAACGACTTATTTAAACACTGAAATGAACTTTGAGTTAACTATTAATTCAGATTGATTTAAAAACTCACAATGATTGATAGGTTCGAAATCTTATCGGGTTAATTAAACTCCACATTTATTCGTTAAGTCGTCAATTTTCGCTCAATTTTCCTCTTTGATCAATTTCGGCTTAGTGCATTTGAATTTTTACAATTTGAGACTTCAAGCAAATTTTTAGTGATATTTTCGAAGATTTTAAATTCTAATTTTTATTTATTTTGAAGAAAAATATTTTTAGCTTTTTCAAAAAATTTCAATTTTTTTGGAAATTTCTGAAATTTTCTAATTTTTTTTTTGGGCATTTTAAAAAATTTATGAAGTTTTTAAAAGACGCACTTGTCACCCCCTAACTTATACTTTTGCATTGTCCTTAATCAAAAGGACTAAAAGCTAAAGAAGAAAAAATAATAAGTGCGACAAATAAAAAAAGCATATATTTAAAATGCAAAAAAGACACTATATAACTCCAACACACGACTCAAAAAATAAAAAAAATCACCCCATACACGTCGGGGGTGCGACGACCTCTCTCTCTCCACTAAAAACTCATCTGACCCCCTGTACGGGGTCCGATGCTCTCCTCGTCTTCCTCGTTCTCACATCGTACACCAATAGTCAGAACAAGTTAGGGCCAACCCCATAGATAAGGGGGACACCTTGAGGATCATGATAACTAGGGTGAATGAGATCCTCGTGGTGCCTAATCGAATTGCAACATAATTTTCCCGACTTGGAGAGAACATATCGGTTAAAATTGTAGGGACATGCTAAACCTATATCTCTCTTAACTTCGGGAATGCATGGGTCGGACTCTAAATCGATCGAGACTCGAGTCCTCTCCTCAGTCGCATTCGAGGACTCAAGTGGCATGGGTAGATCTCGAAGAAATACCTCATCTATCTTATATTTTCCTTCGCTCTCTTCAACGTGACTACATGAGTCCAATGATGATTGGACTTCGACGGTGAGGCTCTCATCCACTGGCCCAAATTATTTTTCACAATCTTTTAAGCTCATATCTCCTACCTTGCTCTCTTGCTTACTTTCTATGTCCTCTCTCACTCGCTCTCGCTCTCGCACTCTACATCATGATCTCTCCCGCTCTCCACATCAGTCACTAAACGCGTCTTCTCGATCTCTAGCTCAACGTCATAATTATCAGTCTCAGTTCTTGTAACACGGTATACCCCTAATGGCTCTCTCATCATAAGAGACAGGAACATCTCGCGCAGGACCAATATAACTCGTAGGAACAGACTGCGTAGTCATTGGACTCCTGATTTAAGAATATGATAATAATTTGTAAATTATTACACTTTGGCTTAAAAACATGACGTTAAAGGGTAAAAATGCAAAACAAACACTAAACGGTTCGTAAGAGGCACAAACACATCGCACGAGACCTACGTAACTCATAAGAGCTAAACAACCACCAAACGGCCTCGTAAAAGGCACGAACAATTTGCACATGACCAATGTAACTCATATGAACTGCTTATAATCTTATTTTACTTGTAGGAATTGATTACTATACAAATTTTATTTTAGTATAATGTTATTTTACTATAGAGATGATTCCCCGAGTACTTCCAATACGCAGTTGTAGGGAACTTGATCAGGTATTATCATTTCTCATCCCTATCCAATTATGTTGCATAGTTGAAACTTGGACATGAGTTTGGTGTAATTTCTATCCAATTTTTTTAATGCTGAAACTTACATTTAAAAATATGATTGTATTGAATTGGTGGAAGGGATTGAAATTGGTAGATTATTATTGCATTGTTGAAGGTAATTATGATAATTAAACAGGTTGGTTTTCATGTATAAACAAAGAAAATTCTGCCAAAAAAATTTAAAAATTGCAAAGAGTAGTCCATACGATTGACTAATATATTTACATATTTTATTTTACTATAATCTTATTTGTAGTTGGGGGTGTATTTGGTGTTATGATGGAGGTGGGGTGAGGGCTGTGTTTTATATATAAATAGTTCAAACCAAGATTATTCAACGACTATAAATAAATTATTTACTTTTAACTCTAACTTTATCTCCAAATGATAATAATTATATTTGAATGTGTGTTGTTATATGCATGGTATACCCTACATATGTAGTATTTTAAGGTGAAGCCCAGGTTTATACACTTCATGGCAAGCAACACAATCACAAGTCAATGGATACCAAGGAGCCACGAGTAAATGATTTTACTTCATTGAATTTGCTCAGCGGGCGTACTCTAAGTACACAAGAGATGTTGTTACCATATCAATACCCCCACGGTTCATATACATCAACTTCACAAAGCGTGGGAGCTTTACTACCATTAGGAGGCACATTATTTATGTTAGTTTACTTTTCTTTCGATATTCATTTAGTATTTGGTGTCTGGGATGGGTTTATTTATTTTTTTTAGACTTGTATGATGCTCGAAAATGGCTTATATGATATTACTTTTTATGTTAAATTTAAGTTCAAAAAGGTTTTATGCCAACAGGATATTTGTAATGTCCGAAATATAAAGGAAATTATGCCTATTTTTTTAGACTCGTATGATGCCCATAATGGATTTATGTGATATTACTCTTGATGTTAATTTAGGTTTAAACAGGTTCTTTGTTTATAGAATATCTAGAATTTCTAAAATATAATGGAAATTATGTCAATTGTTTTAAAAAATATATATAAAATGACTTTTCATCGCTAATAGTAGTGACAAATATTAGATTTGTCACTGCTATCAGCGGTGAAAAAATGGGCAGGGCTATTGCGGTCATATTATATAAACCCATGCAGGTGACAAAGACTGTTTATTAATGCTTCAAGTAGTGAAAATATTATTTGTCACCCCCTAAATCGTGAAGATAAATAATAGTGACAAAGATCATTTATCACTGCAAATAGAAGTGAAAAATTGCATATTTTGGTAGTGTCTAAACTCCATGAGTGGGATGTCTCATAAATGAAATTCAAACAAGGAACCCCCAAAATACACTTCTGTCGAGATAGGGTATTCGTTGAGACATTAGAATTAGTTATGAAATTATTAAGGTGAACTAATTAAAGGATTAAACGAATTAAATAACCAATTTTCATTTCCAACAGCAACAACCCACGATAAACCAACGTCACAAGCCATCATAAGTCAACAATGAAATCTCGTACTCCTTCTAATTCAATTAGTCATGTATTTCAATTTTCACAATATAAGAAGAATACATAAGCGCTTAAATCAAACTCTCATATAAGTGGGGTCCAAAATCCAATTTCCTAATAAATAATTAAAGATATTCTAATTTAAATCCAAGACTATAAACATGGGGTTATTCTCTATTTATACATTTACATGTGGGATAAAGATCCAATTATTAAACTTTCTGCATGGAATCATATTCATTAGGTATTTATACCTAAAAGTACTACCAATCAAGCTAAAGGTACAACCTTACATAGAAATTATGTTTTGTTTTAAGAATCTATTCGAAATTAAGGTCCAATTATCAATTATTAATTTTGTATTATCACAAGAGTAAATCCATGTTCAAAACCCTAATATGCAAGTCTAATATCAATAAGTTTAAATTCATCAATTCTTATTCGATAATTACATACTCATTTTGTTTAATGTTATTAAGCCTACCAAAGTCATAAACCCTAATCCACTAGTCCAAATATTAATTAAATAATACTCTCAAAATCCTAGGTATATCCCGAGTCACCAATGCACAAAAAAAAAATAATTCATTAGTTCATGAATCTAATCAAAAGTTTATTTCGGGTTTGGTCTTAGTCCAAACACACTTGGTAAAATAATCATAAATTCTTCTACATGATTCCAATTAATGAATCGATTTTTGTGTTGGAAATATAACTTCAACATCTTTCTTTTGGTATATGGACCAACTTTTGATTAAAAGTACACAAATAACACCATGCTTGGGAATACAAGACAATTTTTAGGGCAGTAATTTTACCTTCCTACTAGTTCTTTGATTATTTCTAAGCTCCAATTCAACCCAATTAAAACCGCATTCAATCCTATTCAAGATAAAATTTACAATAATTTTTTTAGCATTTATTTTTGGACATTTTTAAATTACACGTGTGCGTGTAATTTAATTAAATTGAGAAATAAAGTGAATTAAATAAATATTAATTAGCGAGTAAAAGGATTAATATTTATGTGATTATTATATTTACTTGTGTGATAACTACATGAAATTATGTTAAATAATATTATGTCGTAAGTGAGTAATATCGACGGGTGTGATGGTATCTCATTCGGGACACGCGCGTAGGGTTGTGTAGAGAATGAGTTGAAAATTTTATGTTAGGTGATTCGGGTGGTGATTTCAATTGCGCTAATGATCCGGAATGGGTCGATATAATCATAATTAGGTACTCGGGGAACGTAATTGGGTTCCAGAGACTTTTTAGGCTAAACGGGACTTGTATAAGAGCGTTCAGGTCATTTTACACATGGGACTTAACCTGATTTCGGGATTGAGGTTGTATCTAGGGAAGGTGTATGGATTGGGCATCCATCCCACCATCCAAAATACTTAAGGTTGGAGAGAGAAAAGAATAGAGAAGGAAAAACCAAGAGAAATTAAAGAAGAAACGATCTGGGAGGAGAATTGAGCATTCCGGGCACAAGATTATTATGTAAAGGAGATCACAATAGGAAGAATTCATAATCTTTACGAGTTAAAAGGAAAGTGTTTATATTTATTTAATTGTTGATGTGGTTCCAATATTTTATGAATAAATTTTGTTTAGGAACACAAATTTTTGGGTGGGATTAATCTGTAAAATGGGACTTTTAGGATTGAAATCATCGAGAAATAATTTGAATGTAATCCCATGTTCCAAGATGATTAATGTTATAAAGATACGATATTTAATGCCTAATATGTGAATTGGTTAAATCTTGAATTAGAAATGAGAGATTGAATTATTCTTGATATACAAATATAAATCCCATGAGTGGATATGTTTTCGGGTTAATACGAACGTTAAAACGAGTACTATTACATTTAGGATTGATAGAGAGATTATACTTTGGGTTTGAATGATTGGGTATTCATATGGTTGATGGGAAAAAGAAGAATTTCGTCAAAAAAATTGGCTTACAGCTCAGGGGAACCGAACTGGTTGTTGGGCAGGGGCAAACCGGTTCGCCCACCTAACCGATTCGAGCAGCCTTGCAAACCAGTTCGTCCTGGGTTATGAAGTTCTATAGGTGATTTAGGACTTTTGGGAATCCATAGGAGAGACTATAACATACCTAGGGTTATACGGGAATAAAATCCGGGTACGGGATTACGGGTGTTCTAGGGTGTATGACACTCGAGATACAATTTATGAAATCGAGTTAGGATTTCGAAAAGAGTTAGTTTACGGGCAGGAGTTGAATAGCTTAATGGGCAGAATTATGATATTTATGAATTTATTATAAGTAATTGAATACTTGAATAATCAGGAGCCGGGAAAGACTCGGGATTTGTGGACTAGTACTACGAGTGATATATGCATGATTAGCCAGTTATATTTACATATATACGTACTGAGTGAGATAGCATACATATATGTGTGATTGATATATATGAACGTACCTACTCTATACATGTTAATGTTGCAAGTTGCGCGTACTGGGTGGTCCACCTTGGCATGACCAGCAGGCGTTGAGTCGTTTCCCCAAGTCATAAGACCATTTCATGACCACTGTATGTGTAGAGTCTAGTGGGGTAATGTGGTATGGTTATGACCCACGAATGTATGTCTATGACCGCCTCCAGTTATGTGTTTACGATTTGGATTCGGTGGTGAGATTCCGACTCGGTGGCCTGAGTGGTACATGACGTGCCTGGAGCCTGAAAGCATGCTAAGGAATGCATCTGGTAGGACAGCTCGGGGATGCTATGTATATACACATATAATATTGTTATATGTATATGTGTACTAAATGAATGTGTGGAAAGTAAATTATATGCATCCATGAGAACAACTCGGGGATGATATATATATATATATATATATATATATATATATATATATATATATATATACAGAGAGAGAGAGTCGGGCTCTTGTACATACCAAACGGTACATACCCCTGATGCGGACCCATTTTATAAATGATTTTGAGTTGAGTTTTTTTATGTGGTACTTAAATATTTCGAGGGAGCCATATTAAAAAAATCAAGACAAAAAATTATTTTTTGCTATTTTTAAAAAATCGGTCAAACTTTTGCATCTTTTAAAGTGCTTTAAAAGCTGCGAAAGTTTAACCGATTTTTTTAAAATAGCAACAGACATTATTTTGAGTTATTTTTTTTATATGGGTCTATTAAAATGTTTAAACATCATATAAAAAAATTCAGTCAAATTTTTTTTTTTTTACTATTTTAAAAAATTGGTATGCACCATTGGTATGTACCGCTTGGTATGTACAATGGACTCTCACTATATATATATATATATATATATATATATATATATATATATATATATATATATATATATAGAGAGAGAGAGAGAGAGAGAGAGAGAGAAACTCCTATGCACACTAAAGTTTGCACATCATTATTTTAAAATAGCAAAAAAATATTTTTGACCTGATTTTTTTTTGTGTGCTGTTTACACATTTCAAGGAACACATATAAAAAACATTTGCTCAAAAAAAAATTTTGCTATTTTAAAAAAATCGGTCAAACTTTCACAGTTTTAAAAACTGTGAAAGTTTGACCGATTTTTTTAAAATAGCAAAAAATGTTTTTTTGAGTTGATTTTTTTTGTGATATTTAAACATTTCAAGGAAATCATATAAAAAAATCAGGTCAAAAATATGTTTTTCCTATTTTAAAAAAATTATGTACAACTTTTAGTGTGCACAGGAGCCTGAATATATATATATATATATATATATATATATATATATATATATATATATATATATATATATATATGAGTGTTATATGTATTTGTCAGTTTAGCAAATATGGGAACATTAAAATTATAACTAGTGTAAAGTTATGTTAATTTGTTAACGATAAGAATATAATTGAGAATTATAATAATGTAGGTTACGTGATTAGGTAAATGAGAAACAAAGTAAAGTATATTATGTGTAACACGGTTGGGCTAAAGGTTTAGCCTATGAGGCTAAGTTAAGCGGTTGTACTAGTTAGGCTGGGTAGCATAACTAGGGAATTAAAATATATGCATTAGGTGCGCACTATAGATGAGAGGCGATGATAATCTCATTCGAGTGCGACACCAGATGAAAGTGAACAATTCTGCGGCATTTGCATTATTGCATTTTAAATGCTTCCAAGATATTTTTAAATGGTCTTGGGCTCTAGCCCGTATTAAAAATCCTTTTTCAAAACCTTTTAGGTGCTCAGCCATAGGGATGTCGGGCTTAGCTATCCTTCCAATCAGATGATGCTGCAGCAGCTGTGGATGCCGACAGGGTTCAATTAAACGCTTTTATCCTTGCTATCTAGATAGGATTTCATTTCAGTCATTTATTGGGGCATGTTGCCCATTGTTGGACAATCTTTGTATCTTCCAGACTTTAATTTTTTCTCTGTATCAGTGGATTTTATGGTTAGTTTTATCGAGAGTTGTTCAGATAATTAATTTATTTCATGTCAGTTGTATTTAGTCTATTCTTGTTGTGAATGTTTAGTTAAATTGGTTACATTTATTAACGTGATTGTAACAGTTTGTTAAATGGTTGGATGTTTTTAATAAGGCAAGGTATTAAGTTTTAAGAAAATTTGACACTAGGTTTAATAGTTTATTAGTAATTAAATTTATTTTTGATAGTGATGTTAAGAATGTACCAGGCTGAGATTCCTATTTTATTTTAGTAAATTATTGATCACCCATTATTAGAATAGGTGGGGTGCCACATATGGTATCATAGCATCATGTTCTAATGTATTTAGGATATGTATGGACTTGTTGCTTTTTCAACGTTGGTTTTCCTTTGATGTAGAGACCTATGCTCAGGATTGTTAATTCATATTGCACTTTTACGTTCCTATGCTATTGTATATAATTGAAGTGAATTTCATTAAGAATTCGGTTTGGTTTTAAATGCCAAATTGGAGAGGACAACTATTGAGGGCCGTCGGGAGGGCCAACGGAGAAGAGGCTCAGTCATAACCGCAGACTATACGAGGGATGGTGACCGCAATAGAGGTCACCACTATTGTTACTCAGTCATTTAATGTCGTGATAACCGCCATATCAGTTTCCCCAAGCATCGCCACAGCAGTCAGTGGTGCCAATTCAGGCTCACCCAATGTCGTCGGTATGGGAGAGAGTCAGAGGGGCCTTCAAAAGGGCCATCCATTGGAGTTTCAGAGAAATGCGAACGTTGTAGTAGATTTCCAATGGAAAAAGGACATCCAAAGGCATTTACATATGGTTGAGTGTAATGACACTCAGAAGAAAATTTTGGAGACGTTTAATCTTGTAAGAGTGACATTGTAGTGGTGGGAGTTAGTTACCACGTCTGAGGAGAGAGATACCATGACTATCGAGGAGTTTTAGGTGCGATTTTATCGTAAGTTCTCTCCATATTCTATTCAGACAAAGATGCAAAGGATATTTCTTGATGTATCATAGGAGGGTCGGACACTAGTCAATTATGAGGAAGAATTCACTCGTTGGCAAACTTCATGCTT
This sequence comes from Sambucus nigra, assembly GCA_949130495.1. NCBI lineage: Eukaryota > Viridiplantae > Streptophyta > Magnoliopsida > Dipsacales > Adoxaceae > Sambucus > Sambucus nigra. Next base: position 76,950,350 of record OX422213.1, read on the forward strand.
GACAAGGTGGATACAACGGAGAAAATGGTCCTTAAAATTTTTAAATGGACTCACTTGGAGAATTCGCTAGCACTTACTGGGAAATTCGGCTTTGATGACTTATGTTGATGTCGTCAATGCTGCACTTTTGCATAATCAAGATCATCGCTTCCATATGAAGGGAGATAAGAGAGTTGAGGAGTCTAGTCAGCAAGGCAAGACTGGGAGTAATAGTGCTAGTGGGGCTCCACAGGGGGATACCCAGCAGGGGGATCCATCTAAGAGATTTATATCAAGAGAATTTCAAGTGGGAGACGGTGGATTCAGATTGGGCAGCAATGTGTTCCACAGGATCAACAGGGCCAAGGGAATAATGGGGGTGGCCATCAGCGCCGAGGCCATAAGGGTCAAAGATTAGGATACCTTGACATGTCCATTAGGGCCACAGGCCGGGGGATTTCACGGGAGGGTGTTTATATATGGAGATCATGGCCATATGCATCGAGGTTGTCCACAGCGAGTTAGGGGACAGGAGCAGATGCCCGACAAGGGCAACTGTTGTAGCAATTTTGGGGACAATTCGGGCGTGAGTATTAAGTTTGTGAACCAGTTGAACAACCAGTGTCATTGGTAATTGAAGGTATGTTTTCTATCCATGGGAAATGGGGAAATTTTTGTGTGACATGGGTCGCTCACTGTGTTTTGTTAGCACGAGATTTGCGTATGAGACTGGTATTATGAGTATAAAATTACCATTGGTTAGTCGGGCTCTCTTTAGTTCCATCTGCAAGGGAGCAGGTGTGGACACTGGGAGGATATGTTTTAGTGGATCTACTCATTTTAGAAAGGTGCTAGTATGATGTTATCCTGGGTATGGACTGGTTAGTGACGGTTTGAACGATGGTGGACTATTAGAGTAAGGCTATCGTATTCACTATTCTAGGGTAGGATGTGTTGTTTTTACGATGTCTCCTCCTGAGAGAGGGTCGAGCCTGCTTTTATATTATATTGAAGAGGAGACTTCAGAGGGTATAGTTTTCTTGTTATATTCGAATCTTGGGCGTAGGGACTTTAATAATGTGATTTAGTGGATATCAGGGTTACCGTCGAGCCAAAAGATTAAGCTCGTTACTGATTGAGCGTTGGGGACTTAGTGATAGTGCGAGCATCGTATTGTATAACTCATTTAGAATATGGAAGTTGAGGATTAGACTTAGTATTTTTTTAGGCTATATTTTTTAGTGTCCCGATAATGTTCTTTGGGCCTACGAATCTTGATACCGACAAAGTTAACTAGTAGTGTATTGGGAGGTTCCTTGTTTAGATTTCGCTTGCGAGATGTCCCACGCATGAACCTTAGTAAGCCTCGGGGGTGGGAGAAGTTTTGGGCGCAAGAGCATTGGTTTAGTATGTTAGTTATTACACGTGTGTAGATAACACTTTGAGCTGAGAGCTACTACACAACATAAGGCCAGCGAAGTCAGGTAGTGCTGCGTTGGAAAACCTGTGGAACGTTTGCACCACTAGTTTATAAATGGGTCAATCTTGAGAAGAATTAAGTTGCTACTAGTAGGGTAAGTGAGCCAACCTTTACTGAATATTCATGAAGGGCATGCTGGGTCGATTTTGATATATGTATGTTACGTCTCCGATATTTGTGCAAATATACACGGGGGATAAGGTGTATGGGAATCCTGGTTAGTTTGATATTCAGTATCATTTGAGTTAAGGTCATGGAAATAAATGTTTTGAGTTGTATGCCTATAGAGTGGTTAGCAACAGGGCTGGAATAAAAGGGTGGACTAAACTTTTTAGAGGAAAAAGATAGTTTGTATATATATACAGCAAATGGAGCTATCACACCCAAGATGGATTAAGGACTGTGAAGACATAGGCAAGGAATCTCTCCTCCCAAGGAAGGAACCAAAGGTTTCGAGAAATAGAGCAGAGTTGCATTCACTCAAGTTCTGAGGGTGGCTTGTACGTAAATAGGATGTTGATTTTACCAGACAAAAAGGTCCCTCGGAGTGAGTAGTTTTGGATCAGATGCATGGTTCATAATTTTTGGTATACCCAGGAGAAGGAGTAAGATGTACCACATAAAGTCGGATACAGGACGTGTGGGCCTATGTAGAGCGGGACATAACAAAGTTTTTCTCGAGGTACACCACTTATTAGATGGAAAAGGTTGGTTTTAAGCGATCAATTAGAGTTTCATAATAATTGGTGATTTCAGTGATTGAATGGATGGGTACACCGATGGAGTTATTTTTAGGTTACCAACGTCGCGAAAAGATCAAGACTCTCTTTTGGGTTTTGGCATTGGCTAACCGAGATGGAGCAATGATTAAAAATATTAGTGAACTAAACAATTGTGCAGTGTACCCAATATTTTACTGTAAATAGAGAATGAGTCGGCACGAGGTGCCGCCCAAAATTATGGTAGATCAAAATAAGGTCCTTGTGTCCCAACTCTGGTAGGGTTATCAGGAGGCAATGGGAACATAATTTCATTAAACAAGGCGTATCACCCATTGAACGATAGGTAGACGGGAGGGGTGACTAAGATGTTAGAGAATATGCTAGGGATGTGTATTCTAAATTTTTAAGGTAATTGGGAGGAGTAATTACCATTGGTAGAGTTGTGTGGAATAACTCACACCAGTTTATTATTGGCATGGAGCCTTTTGAGGATTTTTATAGGAGTCCTTATCTTTCGTCCTCTAGTTGGTTAGAGGTGGGGATAGCAAGCTTCTCGAGTTGAACGTGATTCAAGGTACGTCGGCGAGGATTGAGTTAATTAGGAGTTATTTCCAGGTAGTTCAGGAGAATCGAAAGAGTTACGTACTCACAAGTCGAAGATTTTTGAAGTCTAAAGTGAGGGTGTCTCCCATGAAGGGAGTTATGCGGTTTGGAAAGAATGGGGGTTGGTACCTAAGGAAGTGGGACCTTTCCTCATCATTAAGATAATAGAGCCAGTGATGTATAGGCTAGTTTGACTAGAACATTTACAGCAAGTTCACGATGTGTTTCGTGTGTCGTCATCAAGGAGAGACCTAAGGATTAAGTTTTGAAATGTCATGATAGGGAATGAAAGAGAGAGAAAGTGTTGATAATAGGGAATAAGGGATGGCGTTGGGGTGAGAGGCGGGAGTGGGTATAGGGGAGAGAGAGAAAACATGGTCATGTCTTTGCATATATGTGTTTATGTGTGTGTGTATATATATATATATATATATATGTATGTATGTATGCACTTGAATGGATTATACGTATTTACTTGTATCTTAGGCCAAAAACACAATTTCACTTTTTACCCAATTTTATCTTGATTTAATTTAAAGTGAACATGCAAAATAAATTGAAGTCAAATTCCAAACCAAATAAGCAGAAGAACTTTGAGGAAAAATTCCTTTTGGGCAAAACCTATATTCAGCACTGTTTTAAATTGATATACACAAGATGACTTACAGACTACATAAAGATCCACTTAGAATAATGCAAAAGAGTCTTCAAATCTTAAATAAAAAATGATACAGTCCAGCACCGCCCACAACAAGCAGCTCTTGCCTCAGTATCCATCGATCAACCTCAGGAATATGCGACTCCCTTCTTCTTCAGCAGTAGAGCCTCAACTCCACAAATCAGCGTAGAGAGAATCTCTACAAGGGTTTTAGAACTTTGATTATGTTGATCCTTAAAGATTCAAGTGGTTTGGATGAAAAAATTATAGAGTTTGATAAAAAAAAGAACTCTAAAAAGGCTTCTTGAAAAGTCTAATCCCGCATATCTATTTAGAAGTAAAGTTGTTGCAAAGAGATAGGGATTAAAAACTTGGAAAAGATTTAATGAAAAGTATCTTGAAAAGTCTAATCCCGCATATCTATTTAGAAGTAAAGTTGTTGCAAAGAGATAGGGATTAAAAACTTGGAAAAGATTTAATGAAAAGTAAAAAATACACGTACTCGTTCGAACGAACTTCCACCTCGTTCGAATGATATACCTGATCTCGTTCGAACGGATTCTAACGAAACTTCAAATGACATTCCAGAGCGATTCCTAAAGGTGATGATCTAGATCTCAATCGAACGTGGAAACTTCATTGTAACGACCTAGTGAATCTCCTTGGAATGACATATCAATTCGTTCTAACGAGCTAGCAATATTTGTAAAATTTCTTTAGAAAATCATATTAAAAACATTTTGAAAACTTTAAATGCAAACTCTTTTAAAAATAACCCCAAGATATTTAAAGCTTTACCAAACCACTTCATAACTCTTCTCAGGTAAAGTTATGAGGAATGATCTTCAATGTTGCAAATGTCACCAACATTTCTTCTCTTCGAAGACTTGAGAATGGTCATGAAGGTGCAGTGGGGTGTAATGGGATAAGACAAATAAAAATAAAAGGAGAAATTATAAATTTTTCACTTACAAATCTCCCCATTTGGCTATTCCAGTAAAAAACACAGACCGAAGCCAAATTAATGCCTTAGACTAATATAATTAATGCCCTCCAAAATCAAAAAACGTAAACGCATAAATGTATAGGTCTTCAGCTGAAAGTTTTTTACTTGTGCGGTCTATTACATCTTCATCAAGGAGGAATGACCAACACGCATGAGACAAAAGAAATATCGTGACACATACCAGTTTAAAAAATAAATAACCTCCCCATAAATTTGTTCTACCCCTTTTTATCTGTAATAGGCAAATGGTTAGACAATTAGCATAAATCATTAGCATCACTCGAATACAAATGAAATAACACCACAAAAATAATCAATTAAGCACATGCAATGAAATTTCGAAGAAACATACCGACTTTTTTATTTAAAATTTCAACTTTCTCAAATATAAAAAGTATATGTATACAAGGTACATATCAATACAAATACATCACACGATGGAATAACACAAAAATATCTTAATCATGAAAGCAAAATGTAATTGTGTGAACATTTTCCATAGGCAAATGAACATATTCATTCATAACATGGGTGCACGAAGTCAATAAGATACTTCTAATGAAAGGACTTAATCTCAACCTTAGGTGTAAGAATGTTGAACCTAAATGAAATTGAGTCTACTTATGCAACATTCCACGAATTTAAATGTTTCTCAAAACAAAAATGTCAAACTATTTAATATTTTTCAAGAGAATCTGTTATGCAAAGCCATTGATCTTCTACTTTATAACACCCTTAAAATCTCACTTATTTAAAATGTCACTCTCAAATTTTTGAAGATATCATAATGCTCATGTGTAGCAAAGCATCAATGAAGAAAAAAGGCCTTGGTGCTTCTGTTTTTGTGTCGTTAATCTTTTAGGCTCTTTTTGCAAATGGTGGATTTTAACGCAAAGGGAATTTTTTCTTTCGTATCCCCTTTTCATTGCTTAATATAAAACAAATTTTCGGGAAACAAAATTCGGATAATGCTTCTTACAAGCATAACTTATCTCTTGTACATTTGGTTCGTTATTAAACACTATTGAGATAAGAACACTGTATTTGATATATTAAAATGCAAGCACAATGTTCATAAAGTTTGTGCATGTGTGTAATAAATGAGATACAAAAGTCTAGAGTGAAGAAACTAATCATCAATGAACAAGGAGCTGTTATCCATGCCTTATTAAGCACACAAAAAAAATGAAGCCATGAACCAAAGAACCATGGAAAAGTCACATGAATGGATGGAATGTAGGGGTGATTCGAACATCTTAAATGCAAATCCATTTATAGTGAAAAAATTAAAGTACAGAAATCTTTTTATCTTTGTCAAAAAATTATCAAAAAAATAAATAAAATTGGAATTTTCAAACTTTTTCTAAAAAATGGATGTTTTTTGAATTTTTAAAAATATTTCAAATATAAAACATATATATATGTAGAAACACAATCTAACAATAGGGACAAATGATATGAACATGATAATCACCCTATTCTAGAAACAAGTCACAACCTGAATCATTGGTCCAAGAGGAGTTCTCAACATTAATAGGCATCCTTTGAAACTCCGCCGTCAAACTTTGCAAAGTTTTGACCAAAAAGTCTACTTGCTCTCGAAAACTCTCAAAATATCTATGATCGTGCGTGGGAGCATGAGTAGCAATATATGTGGAAGAAACTCTCCCTAACTTGAAACAACTCCCTATGGTAACCTCTTTGTTTGCAATGGGAACAAACATAAACAAGCTTGGGTCTACCTGTGACACCCCGTCTAATTAAATACTAGGTAGCTACACCTTTATTAAATTAATACAGATTATCAAGTTCGTTCAGTCTTAGCTTCATTGTTGAAAACATTTAATTAGTTACAAGCCACCTAATATTTAAAAAGTAAGATGCCAAATTTTATTAATTAAATTAACTTACAACTAAGTAATGAATAACCATCCATTCATCATTCACATGAACAATCTCAAAGGAATAATTAATAGAAAGTTGGTATAGCTGGCAAAGCTGGTATAGCTGGAAAAGCTGGCATCTGTGGTGGTACTGGGAGGGCGGCGAGAAATATCGGTCTCTGAGGCTCCTTTCGAGCACCCTGCTGCTTCGGCTACGGTTGCGAGGCTCTTTCCCTCTCAAGATAATCATGACTTTTTGTTTAGTCTTGCCACATATGAAACACTTTCCACCAAAGTTTCCCCCTCTCTGTCCCTGTTGGCCGTTACCACCTCTCACTTAGCCCTGCTCATACTGCTACTGGCCCTACCGTCCCTGATGGTCATGATGAGCCTGCTGGCCATTTCTATAACCTCCCTGACCGTGTCAGAAACCTCCCGATCTAAAATTCTTAGAATCCTTCTGCTGGGAATTCTGATCACCCTGCCTCTGCTAGCCTTGAGATGGTTGTCCCCACTGGCACCGCTACCTCCTGCCCTGCCCTGATGGCTGGACTCCCCTACTCGCTTGCTCCCTATCATGGGGAAGTGGTGGTCCTAGTAGTGAATTAGTGCTACATTAAACACATCAGTATAGGACTGCAATGAGAGGTTACCCAGAAGATGTTGTCGAATCCTTTAGGTAAGGCCATCCATGAACATCTGTATTTTCTTCTCCTCAGTAGGTACCTCTGCTGGTACCAGATTAACCATCCTAGTAAAATTTTCCTCATACTCAGCTACGGTCTTCCCCTCCCGAGTGTGGTTTAGTAATTTCTGCCTCATCTCAGTCTGAAAGGCAGAAGGGAAATATTTGCGATCGAATCGCACCCAAAAATTATGAATAGTAAAGACATCTCTCTCCTTAGCGATGGTAATAGACTCCCACTACCGCAGTACTGCTCCAACTAGCTTAAAAGTATCTAGTATCTACCTTTGTACATCTATGCATTCATACATCCTCAAGTGCCTCTGTATGTCCTTCTTCCATTGGCTTGCCACTACAACATCGGAGCTCCCTGCGAACTCTGGAGGATGTGCCATCTGAAAAGTATCTCTGACACGTTCCCAAGAAGACGATAATGCATGAGCCTGAACTGGGGCTACCATCGGTGCCTGAGGTGGCGCCTGGTGCACTACTGCTAAAGCTGCATTTACCGCCTGTGCTACTATAGCGGCAACTTCAGTAGCGTTCATAGTACCCTGAACTGGTGATGGCCGAGGCTCAGGTTGGGCACCCTTGGGAACTCATTGTGCAAGTCGAGGAGGGATCTGAAATGAGAGAGAAGCTTTATAAGCCTACAGTAAATATCATAAAATGGTTGAAGACATAAAATGTGCAAATAAAAAATATAACAATTCAAAAATCTAGGGCTCTATATCAAAGAACGCTACGAGGAAAGCATAACAAGTCGTACAAATCCTAAAGACTCTTGAACCTGATGCTCTGATACCACCTGTGAAACCCCGTCTAATTAAATACTGGGTAGCAACTCCTTTATTAAATTAATACACAATATCAAGTTGGTTTAGTCATATTATCACTGTCGAAAACATTTAATTAGTTACAAGCCACCTAATATTTAAAAAAAATATGCCAAATTTTATTAATTAAATTAACTTACAACTAAGTAATGAATAACCATCCATTCATCATTCACATAAACAATCTTAAATGAATAATTAATAGAATGAAATAATAGAGTCTAGAGTAAACACTCCAATAATAGTCTCAATGCCAAATAATCCCAATAAAAGAGTCTGACTAAATAAATCCAACATCTTAAATAAATTAAAGTCTGATAACTGCTATCTCTGAATAAGAGTGGGCAAAAATGCCCTAACTGATATGAATGACTCTGAAAGAAGTAAAGATAGATGTTGAGGAATCTAATACCGAGATCCCGTAACTTCCACAGCAGCTACAACACGTCAACATAATGGAACTCCTATGCTTGTCGTTCCTATGGCTGGGCACCTAAAATGTTTTTACAAAAACCAAATAGATTTGGAAGAAAACGAGTCAAAGCCTGAGGTGAAAATATTTAAAAACATAAAGTGTTTAATTGCATTAAATAAAAAATATTATATACATGGTAGTCCCGTGCTCTCACTTGAGATTCTCACCCCTCAACTATTATGCACGTCAAACTCATACCCTTAACCCATCCTAGTTATGTTACTACCTAACTAGTTTGTAGTAAATATGTCTTTACGAACTTCTTTACGATGCCACCTTATTACCCAATTAAGACATAATTACATCTCAAATACTCATTAATTAAATCAATTATCTCAATTATTAATTAAGTTCCCACATCTTTAAGTCATTTAAATATCTTAGCCATTCTCATCAACTAAGCAGCAGTGAATAATCACAAGTGTATATTTATATCACTCTCAGTACATATATACACATCTAGAACCCCTAGGCTGAGTTGTGGTTCATGTAGACTCTGCTATCGAATCCCGGTACATCACGTACGTAAGGATCACGAGTTCTGAATCACTCAGGAACTGTATCAATACAAATCACACATATTGGAGGTGAACATAGTTCACATACCTATGGGTCACGCACATACCTACGCTCCCATAGTCAGCTGACTTATCAACTCATAAATAAGTCTTCACAGTCCTATGTACTTGAGGTAACAAATCTAAATCCCCCCGAAGGCACACAATATAAGATTATCCTCCTCCTATAACCTCCCGTGATAGAAAGTATGGTAGGTATGTCATACACATAATAATCCATATAGTAGGTAATCACACAACCTAAGTAATCATCGCATCAATATAGGTATACTCATATCCTATATTACAAGTCTCATACATAGTATAGTTTCATCACGATTATTCTACGTAATATGTTTCTGTGCAACAACTCTCGTCGTATAATTTCAGGTACTTAAACCTATCCCAAAAGGTTACTAAGTCTCCCACTTGTCTATAAGGTTATTTCAGTGATTTAAAGTTTTCCCTACTACTGTCTCTAACCTTAAGTTATTGTTTATCCGAATTAAATTCAAGTTCCCATAATCTCTAACCTTAACTCACTCATCGAACGCTCGTAAGTTTTTCATTTAATCCCAGACCAAACTAATATTTTCGGACCTCAAATACACCCCTACTGACCTTCCCTAAGTCCCAATATGTTCAAATAGTCCACGCCAATAATTCTTAAAAGTCAAAATTGGTTAAACCTTAAAAGGGAATTTTATCACAAATACAGGGGGAGTCGATTGATCAAAGGAAAGGGTTGATCAATCGATCCAGTCAGTCGATCGACATTCTTGAGTCGATCGATCGATCCATCAAATATTGGCCTACGATTTTTGCATATTTTTGCCTACGGGTTTCATCAAATTTATCCTCAAATCCTATATTATAATGTCCCAAATTCCCAAATTTTTATACCCAACGTTATACCAACATAAACACATAAATTCTAACGTCTTAGAATCATCAAATCATTATGGGTTGTCATTTTCTTGGATCAAATCATGTATATTTCATAAAAACCATATTTCTTCTATTTGCTTCAAGAACATTATATATCTCAACATAAACTCGTAATTCTCTACGCATGGATCATGACTATTTTTCCAGAAGTTAATCTACATATAAAACTTACCAAGATTAAGATTTAAATCTCCAAATCCATTAATTCATCATTTTTCAAGGTTTTTCTCCAATTCTAAACTATCGTGGATAATATATATAATGAATTATTACAAATTAAATCAATTGCCTGGAATTGGAAGTTCTGATCCTTTGGAGAAGGTGATATGGTGGTGATGTTCTCTTTTCGATCACAAATTCGGCTGTGGTGGTGGTGCAAGGTGGTTGTTTGGCCCTAGCAACCTTTGGAAACCCTTCATTTCTCTCTACTTCTCTCTCTCAAGTTTGTAGCAGAAAATAATGCCAATGATTCTAAGCGTTGGATGATATATTTAACCTAAATTTCATAGGTCAGTATTCATCAAATTGTAAAATGACCAAAATACCCTCCCGTGTTTTCAGTTTGGCCTAAAAATGCCTCGGAATCCAAACTAAACCCCCAGGTTGTATTTTCAGACTATCTCGACCCTTCCGGACACATCCGCGCACTCAAAATGACAATAAGGATGACATAAAAATAAAATACTTTATAATCCATTAAATTGGTCCCGACACGACTGACACGCGCGACACAACTTAATTTCCAAAACTGTCGTATTTTCGACACCTGACAACTTTTAATGAGTTCATAATCATATATTACTATACTCGCTCAATAATATTCAACATAATTATCGTAATAAAATACTAACTCTCGCCTCGCTAGTATTTAAATCCAGATTGATTACCAATTAATTTCCCAATTAATTCAATTAATTCTAATATTAAAATCAGTAAAAGTACGGGGGATTACACTACCTAGGTTAAAAATCCTAGGACGCTCTCTCCTTGGTGGGTTAGAAATCCTTAGTGGATTAGGTCGAGATCTATAAGAATCCATCACGAACGCGAGAACCGTCTCAGGTGCGGCATTGGAAGTGGATTCATCACCATAACCTATTACTTGCCTCTTGTTGAGACCTAAAGCAGGACCGAGGAATATATTTCCAATCTTCTTCGATGTGTCCTCTAAACTGACCATGACCTCCTAAGAACGTTTGAGATCTTTCTCGATTTGGGATACACAGGCTTTAAGTTTCTCATGATTCTCTAATAAAGCTTGCAGATCTCTCGTAAGACTAACCACAATGTTGTTCAAATCGGTATTCTCCTTACCACCCACAATCAGTTGCTGACACAATGAAACTTTCAACTTCCCGAGTTGACTCATCAATGTCATAGGCTCTCTTAAAACTTTCACTTCCTTCACCAAATCAAATAACCTAAGATTCAAACTCTTATTTTGCTTTTTGGTTCTCAAAGACTCTTTGTAAAGTTCACCGTAGGCGCATTGAGGTCCACCTTCTCCCTCACTCAAATTCTACTCATCACTCTCACTCTCTACAGAATGGTTCAACAAACTGTCAAGGCTATCACGTTTATAAATGTCCTCAGTGACGGGGGACGAAATAAAAGTACTAATGTGAGTGGCAATGAACGTAAGACACGTTTCATGTGGTGATTCATCTTCGGAATTCATCGACTCGACGTCACTATCGCTAAGAGTGGCTTTATATGCTGCTTTGTCTTTTCCCTGTCCCTTTAGTCTAGTGGGACACTCATGTGCTTTGTGTCATTACCCCTCACATTTAAAACATCCCACTTGATCATTTTCAGAAACGTTCTTGCCCTCATTGACATTTATTTTTCTCAAAACTTTTGTTTTCTTTGGAAGATTTTTCTTTGTTAAATTTGAGAAATTTTTAAAACTTTTCATAAATACGGTAAAATCATCTAAGCTCAAAATTGAATTCAGAGTTAGAGTCAAAAACCTTTTCCCTTTTCTTTTGGACTCAACAATCTAACCAATATCTATTTTATTGTTCTTTTTAGTTTTGGGAACCTTATCTATTTCATAAGTTTGAAGATCTCCTACGAGTTCTTTTAACCTAAGAGTATCTAAGATTCCCAATGAATTAAAGATCGTAACTTTAGGGATAAAAGGGGACGTTACGTATCGCAAAAAAAAAAAAAATCACAACTCTTGTCTGAGGAATTCTCTCATCCAAATTAAAACTAGAATTGATTATATCAGATAATCTAGCATAAAATTCATCAAAAGTCTCAGTTTCAATCATAGTGATAGTTTCGAACTATGTGGTGAGATATTGTAGCTTAGAAGCTTTCACAATGTTGGTACCCTCGTGAGTGAGTTGGAGAGTATCCCACACTTCCTTAAATGTGGTACACGTCATAATCCGACAAAATTCATCAGGAGTGACTGCACCGATAATTATGCTCAAGCCTCGGGAGTTAAAATTACACCATTTGAACATCATCCTCTGTCCAATCAGTGACAGGTTTAAGACTTTAGACATTGTCATTAGCAACAGTAAGTGCTATCCACCCTCTTTCACAAACTAGCCAAACTCTCTTGTCAATCGACTTCATTGCCGATCTAATTCTAGCTTTCTAATAAGCATAATCTTACCTTTAAAAAATAGGTAGCCTATTATAAAAATTGTCCACATAATCCTAAATTGAAAGATCATACAATAAATTAGTGTAACTATCTCTCATACCAATTTAAAAAATTGGTATCCAAAAGTCACCTTTTTTAAAAATCGGAATCACAAGAAAATTTGGTGCAACCTGCTGTAATCCAAAAGGAACTCTTAAAAAAATCAGGATACCAATTTGAGAAGGCACGTGCACGGGTTATACGGATTTACTTGTATCTTATGCCAAACACACGAATTAACTTTTTACCAAATTTTATCTTGATTTAATTTAAAGTGAACATGCAAGATAAATTGAAGCCAAATTCCAAACCAAATAAGCAGAACAATAATTTTGAGGAAAAATTCCTTTTGATCCAAACCTATACTCGGAACTATTATAGAATTGACAGACATAAGACGACTTACAAACTACCTAGAGATCCACTAAGTATAACACGATAGAGTCTTCAAATATTCAATAGAAAATAATGCAGTCCAGCACCGCCCACAACAAGTAGCTCTTACCTCGGTATCCACCGATCACCCTCAAGAATATGCGATTCCCTTCTTCTTCGGGAGTAGTGCCTCAACTCTACTAAATAGTAGCAAATAAAATCTCTACAAGGGATTTAGAACTTTGATTATGTTCTTCTTGGTTTGGAAAAGTGATCCTTAAAGATCCAATGTGTTTGGATGAAAAAATCATACAGTTTGGTCACAAAAAGAACTCTAAAAAGACTTCTGGAAAAGTCTAATCCCACATCTCTATATATAAGGAAAGTTGTTGCAAAGAGATAGGGATTAAAGATTCGAAAAATATTTTATGAAAAATAAATAATACACGTAATCATTCGAATGAACTGCCACCTTGTTCGAACGATGTACTTAATCTCGTTCGAACGGTTTCCAATGAAACTTTGAACAACATTCCAGAGCGAACCCAAAAGGCGATGTTCCAAATCTCATTCGAACGTGGGAACCTAGTTTCAATGACCTATTGAATCTCATTCGAACGACATATCAGTTCTTTCAAACGAGGCAAGAGATTTTTTTTTAAATTTAAAAATCATTTTCAAAACTTTTTTAAAACTTTAAAGGAAAACTTTTTTAAAAATAGCCCCTGGATATTTAAAGCTTTATCAAACATCTTCATAACTCTTCTCGGGTAAAGTTATGATGAACGATCTTCAATCTTGCAAATGTCACAAACGTTCCTTCTCTTCGAAGACCTAAGAATGGTCATAAAGGTGCAGTGTTGTGTAACGGGATAAGCCAAATAAAAATAAAAGGAGGAATTATAAATTTCTGATTTACAAACCTCCCCCTTTATCTATTCTGGTACAAAATACAAACTGAAGCTAAATTTATCCCTAAGACTAATACAGTTAATGCCCTCCCAAATCAAGAAACGAAAATGCATAAATGTATAGGTCTTAAACTGAAAGTCTTCAACTTATGCGGTCCATGAAATCTTCATCAAGGAAGAATGACCTACACACATGAGACAAAAGAAATTTCATGATGCATACAAGTTTAAAAAATAAATTAACTCCCCCTCAAATTAGTTCTCCCCCTTATGTCTGTAATGGATAAAGGGTTGCACAATTAGCGTGAATCATTAGCATCACTCGAATCCAAGTGAAATAACACCACAAAGATAATCAATTAAGCACGTACGATGAAATTTTGAAGAAGCATACCGACTATTTAAAAAAAATTCAAATTTCTCACATATAAAAAGTATATGTATAAAAGGCATATATCGGATACAAATACATCACACCATGGAATAACATTAAAATATACAAATTATGAAAGTGGAATGTAATTATGTGAACATTTTTCACAGGCAAATTAACATATGCATTCATAAAATAGGTCCACAAAGTCAATGAAATACTTCTAAAGAAAGAACTTAATCTCAAATGTTAAAGCTAAATGAAATTGGCTTGAATTATACAACATGCCGTGAATTTAATGCTTCTCAAAACAATAATGCCAAATTATTTAATATTTTTCAAGAGATTCCGTTGTGCAAACCCATTGATCTTCAACTTTATAACACCCTTAAAATCTTACTTATTTAAAAAGTCACTCTCAAATTTTGAATATATCATAATGCTCATGTGTAGTGAAGCGTCAATGAAGGAAAAAATGGCCTTGGCATTTCTATTTTTGTGTGTCGTGAATCTTTTAGGCTTTTTCTGAAAATGGTGGCTTTTAACCCAAAGAGGATTTTTTCTTTCGTATCCCCTTCCCATTTCTTAACATAAAACAAAATTTTTGGGAAATAAAATTCGGGGAACGGTTCTTACAAGCATAACTTATCTCTTGTTCATTTGGTTTGTTATTAAACACTATTGAGATAAGAACACCGTATTTGGCATATAATAAGCAAGCACAATGTTCATAAAGTTCGTGCATGTGTGTAATAAAAGTGATAAAAAATCTAGCATGAAGAAACTAATCATCAATGAATAAGGATGATATCCACGCCTTATTAAGCACACTAAAGAAACGAAGCCATGTCCCAAAGCACTATGAAAAAGTCACAAGAATGGATGGAATGTAGGGGTGATTCGAACATCTTAAATGCACATCCATATATGGTGAAAAAATGAAAGACAAAAATATTTTTATCTTTTTCAAAAAAATTATCAAAATAAATAAATAAAATTGGAATTTTCAAACTTTCTCTCAAAAAATGAATTTGGTTTTTGAATTTTTCAAAATGTTTCAAATATAAAACATATATAAACGTAGAAATACAATCTAGCAATATGGACAAATGATATGAACATGATAATCATCCTATTACAGAAACAAGTCATAACCTCAATCATTGGTCCAAGAGGAGTTCTCAACATTAATAGGCATCCATTGAAACTCCTTCATCAAACTTTGCGAATTTTTGACCAAAAAGTCTACTTGCTCTCAATAACTCTTAAAATCTCTACGATCATGTGTGGGATCATGAGTAGGAACATATGTTGGGGAAACTCTCCCTAGCTTAAAAAAACTCGATAAGGTAACCTCTTTGTTTGCAATGGGAATAAACATAAACAGACTTGGGTTTACCTTGGTTAAAAATCCTAGGATGCTCTCTCCTTGGTGGGTTAGGTCTCCCTGGTGGGTTAGATCGAGGCCCATAAAGATCCATCACAAGCTCGATAACCGTCTCAGGTGTGACATTGAAAGTGGATGTATCTCCATAACCTATTACTTTCCTCTCGTAGAGACCTAAAGTGAGACCCAGGAATATATTTTCAATCTTCTTCGATGTGTCCTCTAAAGTGACCATGACCTCTTGGGAACGTTCGATATCTTTCTCGATTTGGGATACACAGGCTTTAAGTTTCTCATGATTCTCTAATAAAGCTTAAAGATCTCTCGTAAGACTAACCACAATGTTGTTCAAATCGGCCTTCTCCTTACCACCCGCAATCCATTGCTAACATAATGAAACTTTCAAATTATCGAGTAGCCTCATCGATGTCATAGACACTCTTAAAACTTTCACTTCCTTCTCCAAATTAAATAACCTAAGATTCAAACTCCTATTTTTCTTTTTGGTTCTCAAAGACTCTTTGTAAAGTTCACCGTAGGCGCATTGAGGTCCACCTTCTCCCTCACTCAAATTCTCCTCATCACTCTCACTCTCTCCAGAATGGTTCAACAAATTGTCAAGGCTATCACGTTTAGAAATGTCCTCACCGGCGGGGGACGAAATAAAAGTACTAATGTGAGTGGCAATGAACGCAAGACACGTTTCATGTGGTGATTCATCTTCGGAATTCATCGACTCGACGTCACTATCTCTAAGAGTGGCTTTATATGCTGCTTTGCCTTTGCCCTGTCTCTTTAATCTAGTGGGACACTCATGTGCTTTGTGTCATTTCCCCTCATATTTAAAACATCCCACTTAATCATTTTCAGAAACCTTTTTGCCCTAATTGATATTTTATTTTTCTAAAAACTTTCATTTTTTTGGAAGAATTTTCTTTGTTAAATTTGAGAAATTTTTACAACTTTTCATAAATACGGTAAAATCATCAAGCTCAAAATCGAACTCAGAGTTAGAGTCAAAAACCTTTTCCTTTTCTTTTGGACTCAACAATCTAAGCCATATCTATTTCATTTTTCTTTTTAGTTTTGGGAAACTTATTTATTTCATAAGTTTGAAGATCTCCTGCGAGTTCTTTTAACCTAAGAGTATCTAAGATTCCCAATGAATTAAAGACCGTGACTTTAGGGGTTAAAGGGTACGGCATGTATCGCAAAAAAAAAATCACAACTCTCGTCTAAGGAATTCTCTCATCCAAATTAAAACTAGAATTGATTATATCAGATAATCTAGCATAAAATTCATCAAAAGTCTCAGTTTCAAGCATAGTGATAGTTTCGAACTATGTGGTGAGATCTTGTAGCTTAGAATCTTTCACAATGTTGGTACCCTCGTGAGTGAGTTAGAGAGTATCCCACACTTCCTTAAATGTGGTACACGTCATAATCCAACAAAATTCATCAGGAGTGACTGCACCGGTAATTGTGCTCAAGCCTCGGGAGTTAAAATTACACCATTTAAAAATCATCCTCTGTCCAATCAGTGACAGGTTTAAGACTTTAGACATTGTCATTAGCCACACTAAGTGGTATCCACCCTCTTTCATAAACTAGCCAAACTCTCTCATCAATCGACTTCAGTGCCGATCTCATTCTAGCTTTCCAATAAGCATAATTTTACCTTTAAAAAATAGGTAGCCTATTATGAAAATTTTCCATATAATCCTAAATTGAAAGATCATACAATAAATTAGTGTAACTAGCTCTCATACCAATTTAAAAAATTGGTATCCAAAAATCACCTTTTTTTTTAAATCGGAATCACACGAAAATTTGGTCTAACCTGCTCTGATCCAAAAGGAACTCTTAAAAAAATTAGGATACCAATTTGAGAAAGCAAGTGCACGGGTTATACGAATTTACTTGTATCTTATGCCAAACACACGAATTAAATTTTTACCAAATTTTATCTTGATTTAATTTAAAGTGAACATGCAAGATAAATTGAAGCCAAATTCCAAACCAAATAAGCATAATTAAAATTTTGAGGAAAAATTCATTTCGAGCAAAACCAATACTCAGCACTGTTATAGAATTGACAGACACAAGATGACTTACAAACTACTTAGAGATCCACTTAGTATAATGCGGTAGAGTCTTCAAATACTCAACAGAAAATGATGCAGTCCAGCATCGCCCACTGCAAGTAGCTCTCGCCGCAGTATCCACCGATCAGCCTCAACAATATGCGATTCCCTTCTTCTTTGGGAATAGATCCTCAACTCTACAAAATAGTAGTAAAGAAAATATCTACAAGGGTTTTAGAACTTTCATTATGTTCTTCTTGGTTTGGAAAAGTTATCCTTAAATATCCAAGGATTTTGGATGAAAAAATCATAGAGCTTGGTGACAAAAAAAGTCTGAAAAGGCTTCTTGAAAAGTCTAATCCTGTATCTCTATTTATAGTGAAAGTTGTTGCAAAGATATAGGGATTAAAGAATCAGAAAAGATTTAATTAAAAATAAAAAATACGCTTAATCGTTGGAATGAACTGCCACCTCGTTCGAACGATGTACTTGATCTCGTTCGAATGGCTTCCAATGAAACTTTCATTATGTTCTTCTTTATTTGGAAAAGTAATCCTTAAAGATCCCAGGGTTTCGGATGAAAAAATCATAGAGTTTAGTGACAAAAAGAACTCTAAAAATGCTTCTTGAAAAGTCTAATCTCGTATCTCTACTTATAGGGAAAGTTGTTATAAAAACATAGGGATTAGAGATTCGGAAAATATTTAATTAAAAATCTATAATACGCATAATCGTTCGAACGAACTGCCACCTTGTACGAACGATGTACTTGATCTCTTTCGAATGGTTTCCAATGAAACTTCAAACAATATTCCAGAGTGAACCAAAAAAGCGACGTTCCAGATCTCGCTCGAACGTAGGAACCTCATTTTAACGACCTACTGAATCTCGTTCAAATGGCATATCAGTTATTTCTAACGAGCGAATGACATTTTAAAAATTGTTTAAAAAATCATTTTGAAAACTTTAAATGAAAACTATGTTAAAAATAACCCCTGGATATTTAAAGTTGCACCAAACCACTTTATAACTCTTCTCGCATGAGGTTGTAACGAACGATCTTCAATCTTGCAAATGTCACAAACGTTTCTTTTCTTCGAAGACTTGAGAATGGTCATGAAGGTGAAGTGTTGTCTAACGATATAAGCCAAATAAAAATAAAAGGAGGAGTTATAAATTTCGCTCTTACGAACCTCCCCTTTATTTATGTATTTTTGTACAAAACACAAACCAGAGACAAATTTATCCCTAAGTCTAATACAACTAATTCCCTATCAAATCAAGAGACGAAAACGCATAAATGTATAGGTCTTGAACTGAAAGTCTTCAACTTACGTGGTCCATGAAATCTTCATCAAGGCGGAATGACCTACACACATGAGATAAAATAAATTCCGTGATGCGTACGAGTTTCCAAAATAAATAAACTCCCCCTTAATTCATTATCCCCCGTTTGTTTTTAATAGATAAAGGGTTAAACAATTATCATGAATCATTAGCATCACTCGAATCCAAGTGAAATAACACCACAAAGACAATCAATTAAGCACGTGCGATGAAATTTTGAAGAAGCAAATCGACTATTTATAAAAAAAACAATTTTCTCAAATATAAAAAGTCTATGTATAAAAGGTATATCTCGGATAAAAATACATCACATTGTGGAATACCACTAAAATATTCGAATTGTGAAAGTGTAATGTAATTATGTGAACATTTTTCCTAGGCAAATTAACATATGCATTCATAAAATAGGTCCACAAAGTCAATAAGAAACTTCTAAAGAAAGAACTTAATCTCAACCTTAAGTGTAAGAATGTTAAACTTAAATGAAATTGGCTCGAATTATACAAAATGCCATGAATTTAAATGCTTCTCAAAACAATAACGCCAAACTATTTAATATTTTTCAAGAGATTCCGTTGTGCAAATCCATTGATCTTCTACTTTATAACATCCTTAAAACCTCACTTATTTAAAAAATCACCCTCAAATTTTTGAAGATATCATAATGCCCATGTGTAGTGAAGCATCAATGAACAGAAAAATGGCCTTGGCATTTCTATTTTTGTGTGTCGTGAATCTTTTAGGCTCTTTTTGCAAATGGTGGCTTTTAATCCAAAGAGAATTTTTTTTTCGTATCCCCTTTCCATTGCTTAACATAAAACAAATTTTTTGGGAAATAAAATTTGGACAATGTTTCTTACAAGCATAACTTATCTCTTGTACATAGGCCTGTCAATTGAGCCGAGCAGACCCGAAGCCCGCTTGCTCGGCCGGCTAAATTTGGGTCGAGCTTTTATTGAGTTTGAGCCGAGCCGAGCCAAGTTTGAACGGAGATATTAAGCCCGAATTCAATTTGAGTCGAGCACGAGCGAGGCATTTTCAAGCCCGAGCTAGGCTCGGCCTGAAATAATATATCTAAATATATATTTATTATATATACAAAATTATTTTATTTTCTATGATATGTAAAAAATATTTTAAAACAAAATAATTTTTATAATTTTATCCTTATGCAAATAAACTATTAGAAATAAAATATTGGATTTAATATTAAAGAAACAAATCATTAATTATTTTACTTTACTTAATCTTACAAAACTTGTCAACATTAGTGCTGAAATGTGATTTTTTAATGCTGAAATGTCAATTTTAGTGCTGAAATATATTTTTTTAGTGCTGAAATGTGTTTTTTTAGTGTTGAAATATATTTTTTTAGTGTTGGAATGTGTTTTAGTAATACTGAAATGTCAATATTAGTGCTGAATTCTATTTTTTTAGTGCTGAAAACTGTTTTTTTATTGCTAAAATGTATTTTTTATTGCTGAAATATGAATATTTATTATTAAAATAAATAAATATGTATTGGAATATTCAATTCGGCCCTGCACAAATCGGGCCTGAAGCCCGATTTACTTTGTGAGTTGAGCTTGAGCCAAACACTCTCAAGCTCGTTCGGGTTGAGCTTGAGCTTGAACCAAGTAAATCATAATCGGGTCGAGCTTGATCAACCATAGGCTCGGCTCATAGAGCCCGATTGACAGGCTCGCTTGTACATTTGGTTCGTTATAAAACACTATTGAAATAAGAACACCGTATTTAGAATATAAAAGCAAGCACAATGGTCATAAAGTTTGTGCATGTGTGTAACAAAGGTGATAAAAAGTCTAGCATGTAGTAACTAATCATCAATGAATAAGGAAACGATATCCACGCCTTATTAAGCACACTAAAGAAACGAAGCTATGTACCAAAGCGCCATGAAAAAGTCACATGAATTGATGGAATGTAGGGATGATTCGAACATCTTAGATGCACATCCATATATGGTGAAAAAATGAAAGTACAAAAATATTTTTATCTTTTTCAAAAAAAAAAAATATTGAAAATTTTCGAACTTTTTCAAAAAAATGATTTTTTTTTTGTATTTTTTCAAATTTTTTGAAATATAAAACATATATAGCAGAAATACAATCTAGCAAGAGGGACAAATTATATAAAAATGATAATCACCCTATTCTAGAAACAAATCATAACCTCAATCATTGGTCCAAGAGGAGTTCTTAGCATTAATAGGCATCCTTTGAAATTTATCCATCTAACTTTGCAAAGTTTTGACTAAAAACTCTACCTGCTCTCGAAAACTCTCAAAATATCTACGATCATGTGTGGGAGCATAAATAGGAATATGTGTGAAAGAAACTCTTCATATCATAAAATAAAACTCCCCAAGGTGACCTCTTTGTTTGTAATGGGAACAAACATATAAATAGGCTTGGGTATACTTTCGTTAAAATGTCTAGGATGCGCTCTCCTTAGTGGGTTAGGTCTCCTTGGTGGGTTAGGTCGAGTATCATAAGAATCCATCATAAAATCAAGAACTGGCTTGGGTGCAACATTGGATGTAAATGCACCATCATAACCTATTCCTTGCCTCTCATTGAGACCTAAAGTGGTACCGAGGAACATCTTTCCAATCTTCTTCGACGTGCCCTCAAAAATGATCTTGAACTCCCGGAAACGTTCGAGATCTTTCTTAAGTTGGGATAAACGGGCTTCAAGTTTCTCACGATTATCTAATGAAACTTGTAGATCAATCGTACGACTAGCCACAATGTTGGTCAATTGATCTTCTCCTTACCAACCACAATCAGTTGTTCACACAATGAAACTTTCGAATTTTGCAGTTGACTCATCGATACCTCACACTCTCTTAAAACTCACTTCCTTCTCCAAATCAAAAACCTAAGAGTTAAACTCCTACTGTTCTTTTTGGTTCTCAAAGACACTTTTTTAAAGTTCATCGTAGGTGCGTTGAATCACCTTATCCCTCACTCAAATTATCCTCATCACTCTAACTCTCCCCATAATGGTTTGACAAATTATCGAGGCTATCATGTTTAGAAAAGTCCTCACCGGTGTGGGACAAAATAGATTTACTAACGTGAATGGCCATGAACAGAAGACACGATTCATGTCGTGATTCATCCTCGATATTCATCGTCTCGACGTCACTATGTCTTTATATGTTTCTTTGCCTTTGCCCTATCACTTTAGTCTAATTGTACACTCATGTTCTTTGTGTCCTTTCCTCTCATATTTAAAACATCCCACTTGATCATTTTCAGAAATGTTCTTGCCCTTATTGACATTTTTATTTTTCTCAAAACTTTTGTTTCCTTCGGAAGAATTTTCTTTGTTAAATTTGAGAAATTTTTTGAATTTTTTTGCAAACACAACGAGATCATCAATCTCAAAATTGAACTCGGAGTCAGAGTCAAAAACCTTTTCCTTTTTCTTTTTGGACTCGACTTTCAAAGCAATCCTTATTAATTTTCATTTTAGTTTTGGAAAACATATCTATTTCATAAGTTGAAGGTCTCCTGGAGTTCTTCTAACCTAAGAGTATTTAAGATTCCCAACGAATTAACAACCGTGACTTTAGCGATAAAAGGAGATGGTAGGGATTTCACAACTCTCATCCCAGAAATTCTCTCATAAAATTAAAACTAGTATTGATTATATCTGATAATCTTGCATAAAACTCATTAAAAGTCTCAGATTCTATCATAGTGATAGTTTCAAACTTTGTGGTGAGATTTTGTAGATTATAAGCTTTTACGGTATTCGTACCCATGTGAGTAAGTTAGAGAGTATCCCTCTCTTCCTTAGTCATGGTACACATCATAATCCGACGAAATTCATCGGGAGTGACTGTGCCAGAAATTGCACTCAAGCAACGGGAGTTAAAACTATCCATTTAGAATCACACTATATCCAAGCAGTGACAAGTTTAAGACATTTGACATTGTCGTTAGTCACAGTGGGTAGTGTCCACCCTCTTTCACAAACTAGCTAGACTCTCTCGTTAATCAACTTAAGTACCGATCACATTCGATCTTTTCAATAAGCATAATTTGACCCATAAAAAATAGGTAGCCTATTATACAAATTATCCATATAATCCCAAATTGAAAGATCACACAATAGATTAGTGTAATCGGCTCTGATACTAATTTGAAAAATTGGTATCCAAAAGAAACCTTTTTTAAATAAAAAATATGGATCACCCGATAATTTAATGCAACCTACTCTGATACCAATTTTAAAATTGGTGTCCAAAATGAACTTTTTGAAAAAATTAGGATCATACAATAATTTAGTGCAGCCTGCTCTGATACCAATTTAAGAAAGCACGTGCATAGTTATACGGATTTACTTGTATCTTAGGCCAAACCTACAAATTAACTTTTTACCAACTTTTATCTTGATTTAATTTAAAGTGAACATGCAAGATAAATTAAAGCCAAATTCCCAACCAAATAAACAATAGAAGAATTTTGAAGAAAAATCCCTTTCGGACAAAACCTATATTCCGCATTATTTAGAATTGACAGACACAAGATGACTTACAGACTACTTAGAGATCCACTAAGTATAATGCGGTAGAGTCTTTAAATATTCAAAAAAAAATGATGCAATCCAGCACCGTCCGCAATAAGTAGCTATTGCCTCGATATGCCCCGATCAGCCTCAAGAATATACGATTCCCTACTTTTTAAATAATAGAGCCTCAACTCCACAAATCAGCAGTAGAGAAAATCTCTACAAGGGTTTTAGACCTTTGATTGTGTTCTTCTTGATTTGGAAAAGTGATTCTTAAAAATCCGAGGGGTTTGGATAAAAAAAATTATAGAGTTTAATCACAAAAAGAAATCTAAAAAGGCTTCTCAAAAAGTTTAATCTCGGATCTCTATTTATAGGGAAAGTTTTTGTAGAGAGATATGGATTAAATATTTGAAAAATATTTAATGAAAAACTAAAAAAACACGTACTCTTTCGAATAAACTGCCACCTCGTTCGAACGGTTTCCAACGAAACTTCAAACGACATTCCAGAGCGAACCCTCATTCTAATGACGTTCCAGATCTTGTTCAAATGTGATACCCTCATTCTAATGACCTACCAAATCTTATTTTAACGACATTACAGTTCATTCTAACGAGCTAGCGAGATTTCCAAAAAATTCTTTAAAAAATCATTTTGAAAACTATAAATGCAAACTCTTTTAAAAACAACTCCTAGATTTTTAAAGCTTTACCAAACCATTTGATAACTCTTCTCGGGTAAAGTTGTGATGAACGATCTTCAATCTTGCAAATGTCACAAACGTTTCTTCTCTTTGAAGACTTGAGAACGGTCATGAAGGTGCAGTGGGGTGTAGCGGGATAGGCCATATAAAAATAAAAGGAGCAATTATAAATTTTTCTCTTACAATATATATATATATATATATATATATATATATATATATATAGAGAGAGAGAGAGAGAGAGTTTTGAGAGGATATTAAAAGGAAATGATATTTTGAGCAAAAATGGAAAGAAATTTACTATAAACAAACTATATGTGTCTCTTTGGTGTCATTAGCTTTTAACCCTGTGTAGTGCGTGGATGTTTGGAAAAAAAAATTGTATAATTATACTTTAAAAGTTTTTCAAATATTATCTTACATAAATAAATTTGAGAAAACATTACCCTTATTTAAAATAAAGTCAAACGGTTTATAATTTGTTTGCATACTTGAGTTTTTCTCCCTCAAAACAAATATCAATGTCAGGACATGTTACAAAATTTTGCATAAAAAGTGACAACATGGGTATAGTTTCCAAATTCAGCTCTCATTTGATATTGAATCCATGAAATTTCAACCTATTAACAACCCAAAGTGAGTGTGTATAATCAATTTTTTTAAATGTTTTTTCATATAATGGTGCAACCAAAAAATAAAATTTTGAGCTAAAAGTACATAAATAACTAAGAAAAATACAAATTTAACCCCAAAGTTTGGGGTATTTTCAATTGTAGATCTGCTGTCTTAAAAGTACAATGTTAACCCCAAATTTTAATATTTGCTTCTATTCGACCCACCATTACATTTTCGTTAAGATATGTAACAGAAAATGTTGAGGAGATATCGCATGTGGCAAAAACATTATATTTTCCAATAAGAGTTTGGCACCTTGAAATCTTTTTTAGAGTTAAATAATCCCCTTTTAACACTAAAAGAATTCGAAAAAAAAATGCACACCCTTCTCCCACCAGAGTCGGCTTTCTGTCACCTCTCAAGTCCTTTCCTCCCACCCGCCTCTCACTCCCCACCCACCATCACCCCATCACCCACCCACAACATCCCTTCAACGCCCCTCCCCCACAAGAATTCTAAAGGAAATGATTCAGAGGTAAGAGAGAGAGGTGATTCTAGTGGGTTAAGTGTGTGCTTTTTTTAATTCTTGTAATGATAAAAGGGGATTATTTAAGGCTAAAAAGGGTCGCAATGTGTCAAACTCTTAATGGGCGATATAATTTTTTTCATATAAGATATCTACTTAACACTTTCTATAACATTTCATAGCGGCAATGTAACGGTGGGTCGAATATAAGCTATTTTTAAAATTTAGGGTTAGCATTACAACTCTTAAAACATCAAGTATAAAATTGAAAATCACCCCAAACTTCATATGATCAAGTTTGCAAACACTAGCACCAATTTACTTTAGCAATGTAAAAACAGAGTTATATACATCAATCATTAATGAGATATAGTTTGAAGATATAAACTTTACATGGTTTCTAGTTTATAGCATATTATTTTGCCAACCTAAGTTTATCAATATCTAAAATGTTTCACACTCTTTTGCATGAGTTGTTCAAGTAAGTCAATATTCAATAAGATCTTTGAGAAGGGTTCACACTCAGCTTGAATGAGTTGTACAAGTTGGTAAGGATCTAATAAGAAGTTGTTAACATTAATTGGAAATTCATAAATACATCACAAAAATCATAAAACAAATGTAATTTAAGAGAAAGAAAAAATATGCTAGTAAACCATAAATCTCTAAATTTAACATAATTTTAGAGATGGTAAACCTCGTAGGGTCATAGTTAATTTTTCAATCTCGTAATACCGAATAAAAAATAATATACAAAAATAATAAATAAAACTAATTAAATTAGATCAAATACTAAATGTGTTAAAGTATGAATAGAAATGAAGAAAAAAAAGTACCAGACAAAGCTTATGAGCCATGGCATATTTTGCGAGCTACCTCATTCCCCACCTCCTTTCAACATGAATTAAATGTTGATTGAAAATTTAGACAAGTATGATTGAAATAGAATAAATTTTTAGTGTCTAGGATGTTACACAAGAAAGGACTATTATATAATGTATGAACCATTTTCCTCCGATTCTATGCCGATATAAGGGGAAGTAAATTAGTTGAAAAACTATACCAACACCAAGTATGGAGTTGTGTAAACAACACCAAGAGCAAGAGTTACTGAGTGTAGTATCCAAGAGAAAAATAGAGATAATGTAAGAGTGTGCCTAGATAAAGTGTGTAACAGTCCAAGTTAATTTTATAGTGAAAGTGGTTGTAAGTTGTGAACGTAGGAAAAATTTATAGAACCACGTAAATCTTTATCTTGTGTGTTTGTACGTTGTGTGTATTTTTCTTGCACTATTATTCTCATGCTATTTTTGCCAACGGTATTGTGAGAGATAAATCGATAGCATATGGGGAGAGGAAATCTGTACAACTATCCCGTCAAAGATCTAAAATGAAAATATAAAGATTTGTAACGATGACCAACATAAAGCTCAAAATTTGATACCACTGATCAATCTAGATAATTAATTGAGCTCAAGGAGTCATACAGGACTCAATCTCTTTTCTTTTCTCTATAAATGTAACCTTTACCGTAGGGAAAAGGGGTATGCAACTATTGTTCTACACTCCCATTTCTAACTTAACATGAGTCGTCATACACACCCATTTATCATTACCATCAACGTGAGTATTGAACTACAGATAGCAATGATCCATTCCTATCTAACCAGATCTCACGGTGCATGGATGTCTATGAACAACATCTTTATCAATAGGAGGCGACCACGTGCCACCAGTAAAAAGAGAATGTTTGCTTCCAACTTCGCCTAAAAAAGATGGAGCGTGAGCTCCACGAGGGTAGACACAAGTGTCATGAGACTACCTAGACCCCTAGCCCTTAGGAGAGTAAAATTCATAACTAATAAAAGAGTTCACCCTGTGATCAGGATCATTCTAGCTAGAAGGGCTTGCCAGATAGAAGACGACACAACAACAGTCGTCGTAACAAGAAAGAACTCCACAACCTCATTCAAAGAGAGATAGATAAGCATCCAGCTCATCGAGGGGATAACTCCACTAAGAAGATAGCCAGAAGGTCCCTTATCAGTCAGATGAAATACCATTTCTCAAGATCGATTGAGGAATTTGAGCCTCCAATAAGTTCATCGCTCCTCGATTTAAATTTACGTCGGGTTCAAATAGCTCGCATAGGCCTTTACCGTAAGGTTCATCACCAGCAGCACCCACCCAAAAAGGATGGATTCACTAAGTAATGAGGAATAATCCCAAAGAAAACCTGCGTAAATATGGTCAGCGTTATTAAGAAACCTATAACGAAGTGGGAGACTATTCTGAACAAGTGCAGTGGTCGCATATAAGATCGTTCTATCGAACAACTTCATGGTGCATCAGTCCCTTACCAAGAAGGAAGTTGTTACTATAGACGACCTAATATCTATAATCAATAAATACACCAAGGTGGAAAACGTAGGAGCAGGCCCTTAACAGTATAATGGTCGACCAAAGGTAAGCAAGAATGAAGATCAGGTGAATGCCCCTAAGAATAAGAAAACATCAAAATGGTGGAACCAAGGGTGATGACAATTCAGATCCTAATAAGGACCACCATGCCATTAACACTATTTTTAAAGAACTTATCAATAATATCCTGAATAAAATTAAGGATGAAAAGTACTTTAAGTGGACAAGGAAGATGGTAGGGTACCCATTAAAGAAAAACACAACATCGAAATGTTCCTACCACAAGGATCAATGGCATAAGACAAATAACTATAAGTCTCTCAAGTCGCACCTATAAGAGTTAGGTCAGATAGGTGATCTAGATGACTATGTGGAGAAAATAAATGCAAAGGCCCCTGCTGAGAGCAACCAAAAATTGGACAACATCCCAGATAATGATGAGATAGGACATGAGTTTACCGTTATCCATAGGGCATAAAACCCTAATCAGATCTGAGGCAACGCCGTAAGGATAGAATTAAAGAAGTTATGCAACATTTCTAGAACAACCCTACTAAAACCATAGTTCGTAAATATTATCGACTAGAAAATATCAATTATGCCAAGCATATCGTCTTCACCGAGGAAGACATGATTGGATTTAAAACTTTATATCATGAACGATGATACGGATAAGCTACTAGTGGACTAGAGGAGTTCTTTGGAAGTCATGTATTTAATATTGTTCAACAAACTCAACCTAAAGATAGAAGATCTGAAGGAAATGACCATCCCACTGGTCAGCTTCGTGGAAGAATGAGGATGCCCCATGGAAAGGTTGTTCTCCCAGTACGAATTGGAAGTATATCCAAATTTATAGAATTTCTAGTAATGGACATTAAGTTACCATACAACGCGATTCTAAGACAAGGATAGCTCCACGCTATGAAGGTAATACCATCCACCTACCATCAGAAGCTCAAATGCATTACTAACCAGGGATAAATATAGATATGTGGGAATCAATTTTCTTCTCGATAATGTTATATCGTTACCATTAGACCTAAACATGAGAATAAGAAATAGGAGGTGGAGAATGTGGAGGGATCCACCCCTCCAAATAATAACTAAAGGATGGAAGACCGGGGGTAAAAGACATAAGGGTAGTCCCCACAAATAGAGTTATACACCCATTACAAGAACCCATATTCAACAACACTCACCCAAAAATGAAATTCTTGATCAATAGTTGGCTCACTGATAAAGAAAAAGAAGAGTTTGTTTTTTCCCTCAAGAAGAACCAGGTTGTGTTCACCAAGAATTCGTATGATATGCCTAGTACTGACCTCAAAGTAATGTGTTATTGACTTCACATAGATCCAACATGCTTGCCAATCACATAGAAGGCACGACGAACAACCCTAGAAGAGGCAAAGGTAGTGAAAGAGGAAGTGGGAAAACTTATAGAATCAAGTTCCATCAAAGAAGTTAAATTATCTAAATGACTCAAAAACCCTATAGTGGTAAGGAAAAGTAATGAAAAGTGGAAAGTCTGCATAAACTTCACCAACCTAAACAAAGCATGTCTCAAGGACAACTTTCCCCTACCAAAGATCGACTAGTTAGTCAATGGCACCAATGGTCGTGAATGAATGATCTTCCTCATATTGCAACTATCATTAAATTCGTATGTTTGGGACCAATAAAGAGAAGACATATTTTATCACTACCCCGCCTCTACTGCAACACATTCATACTATTTGGACTAAAAATATAAGGGTAACCTACATGCGGCTCGTCACCAAGATATTTAAGCATCATCTGGGTGACACCATGGAAGTATATATAGGCAACATGATCGTGAAATGAAAACAGAAGGGCGTTTGCCTTGTAGACCTGACAAAGACATTTAAAGTCCTCTAGTACAATAGAATGAAGCTCTATGGAGCTAAATGCTCCTTGAAGTCCAGCTCAAAATGTTTTGGGGTTATCTGGTCATCTAGAGGGGAATCAAAGTGAATCCCAACCATATCGAAGAAATAAGGACCATCCAATCGCCCAACACCGTTAGGTACATGCAGAAGTTAACCTAGATTCTTACAACACTCAATCGCTTTATATCTAAGTCCTCTTAAAAGTGTCAACCTTTCTTTCAACTATTGAGAAATAAGAAGAATGTGGTGTAGAATGATGAATGTTCAAGGGCACTTTAGGAAATCAAACTCTACCTAATTCGACCTCCTCTACTCAAGGTCCCAAATCCAGGTGATCTAGTATGTTTGTATCTCTTGGTATGAGACCATGCAATTAGCTCGGCCTTAGTATGCGAGAAGGAGGGGAATCAGGCCTCGATATATTATGTAGTAAGATATCATTGGATGGTGAGAAATTTATCTATCGCTATAATAGATGCACTATGCATTAGTAATTTCCTCGTACAAGTCGAAGCACTACTTCGAGGCACGTCCCGTCATAGTCATAACTTCCTTTCTATTAAAGGCGTACCTTAGAAAGGCCAATCTCTCTGGAAGGATGTCCAACTATTTTATGGAATTGGGGAGATTTGATATCAATTATTAACCCATAACTATTATAAAAGGACAGGTTTTAGCAAACTGTCGTTGAATTCGTCGGAGGGCATCAACCTGATGAAGTGAAACTCGTCGATCAAATGACCACCGAAGAAATCGATCAACATGATTAATGGAACCTCTATGTGGATGGTTCGTACAATTAAAAAGGCTCAACAGTGGTAGTTATCTTGGTAAACTAAAATAGGATTATCCTCGAGTAGGGATTCTGACTTGGCTTTGAGGCATAGAATAATAAAGAGGTATATGAGGCTCTCATCGGTGGTTTAAAGAAATATTTATCTTTAAGTTCTAGTCACATTGACATCTACTATGATTCAAGGTTTATATCTAATTAAATATTAGGCGACTACAACGTTTTGGATGAATGCATGCCATCCTACCTCTAGGTTGTCCAGGATGTGGTCACCAAGTTCAGGCACATCAAGTTTAGCAATTCCTTAGAGGAAATAATAGTAACGTAGATGCCTTAGTAATTTTGGATTCGTTTGTCGATTCTGACTTCAAAAGAGTGATCGAGGTAGAGTATCTGGCTCAGTCGAGTATCCTCAAACAACATAATGCTGACTTAGTACTCGTTGTTCAAAAAATCTCCCAATTGGATGGAACTGATTGTCACATACTTATGAGAGGATACATTGCATGTGGATAATAAAAAAGATCATTAAATACGAGTGAAAGATGATAAGTTTTATCAATCCCCTGAGGGCTTATAAAAGATCTTTTATCGGGCCATATCTGTAATGTCTGCATCCCGACGATGTCGATAAATTTCTTTATGAGTTGCACGATGGAATTTACAGAAGTCATGCAAGTTGGAGAGCTTTAATATTCAACGTTATAAAAGAAGGGTGTTAGTGTCCTTTTATGCAAAATGATTTCATCTCTTACGTGAAGAAGTGCTAGCAGTGTCAAATGTTCTCACCAATGCTCCACTATCCAGCCAGCGACCTTAAGACTTTGACCATCCCATGGCCTTTTACACAACAGGGTTTAGACATTGTAGGCTCGATGCCTATAAATTAAAGTACCTCCTGGTCGGAACAGATCATATAAGAGATGTCGACATGATCACATCCATCTAGAGGAATATTTTAACCCCTTTTGGTATTCCAAAGATGCTTATCACCGTTAATAAAATTTAATTTAAAAGCATCACATTCTAAGACTTCTGCAATATCCATGACATCAGACACTGCCAAAGTTCAATGAATTATCCTTAGAGAAATGGGTAGGCTACGGTCTCCAAAAAAATGGTGCTAAGCGTAATTAAAAAAAGTTGGAAAAATCAAAAGGTGCTTAGGTGGATAATCTTCCCCACATCCTATGGGTGTATTTAACAACACCCAGGAGGTCAAGCGAGGAAACGACCTTCGCTTTAGCTTAGAAAATGGAGGCCACGATACCACTATAGGCTAATTTTCAAACCATGTGAATAATTATTTTCGACCAAAACATGAACAGTGAGATCATTATAATGATATTGACCTAGTTAACGAGAGAAGTGAACAAGTCTTAATCAAATTAACAACAACTGTTGGCAAAGTAGTACAATAAAGGCACCAATTCAAGTAAGTTCCAGGTTAAGAAATATTTCCTAAGGAACTTTTATGGAAACGCGAGGAAGTTATCAGACGACAAGTTGGAACCGAACTGGAAAGACTCATTGGAAGTGATCACGGACGAACTTCGGGTAGCTTACCATCTCGAAACAATTGAGGGAAGGGAAATGACTATGGCTTGGAATGCACCCAACCTTAGGAAGTTTTAAGTTTTAGCCTATAATGTAAATTTGTGTTTGTTATTTCCATCTAACTCTTTAAATGTTAAGGTTTAATTAATGCAATTAGCTTTCGATTGTTCCAAATGGCAAGCCAATGTTATTACAAAGACACCTTGTTTTTGTCCGCTCAAATCATGATTATTATCTTGATAACATATTAAGTATGCTCACATCTGTAGTTATGTTTTTTTCATTAACAACACGAAAACAATAAGAACTTCCCATGCAAGATAAAGACCTATGGGCGATCACTAGGCGTTAAGTAATCCAATCATTATTGGACTGATAAAATCCTGATCTGGTGGATTGCCTAGCGACCGAGTGTGTTCTCGTCATAACTTGGCGCTAGGCCTAAGGAAATCTGATGACATAATCCTAAAAGGTAAGACCAAAAACACATGCTCGACATAAATTGGAATGGGATACTGCAAAATACAAAATGAAGAACAAGTTATACTTTGTTAAACATATTCATTAACTATAAGGTCGATTATGGTCGACCAAATACAAAATGAATAAGAAAATTACAAAATGGTAGATGTTAGGTTATCATCTTCTGTGGCTCACTTGCTCAGTGACTATCGTTAGGACTAGAATGGAACTCATCATCATTCTCACATTTTGCAATAAAGTCCCTAACTAGTTGCATGGGTATCACATCAAGAAGAATCCACGATTCTTCATTCCTAATAGGCGAAAGTCGAGCAAAAGGGGAGTCCACTTGTAACTAGTACCCAAACTGATAATCCTTAGGGACTTTGCAAACCATCAGGTCATTCATTTGGTCATGCTTATAAGCTACCTACCTGACCTCGTCTAACTAAAATAGGGCATCCATCCAACCCTCATCATAACTAGTGGTCCAGGCTTGACGAGGACCTTTTCTAAACCGATACCTCGATTTCATGATCTTCTGGTGTAGCCCATATTTGATTATCTCATTTTTTTTAAAGTCCTGTTCGATCTTGTTAAATACATTTCTTAAGGAGAGATTCACAACCTGTAGAAGACTGGTTGTGTTTCTAATCTCCCCCATCCACATCTCGGCCTGAAGATATTCGATCAAATTAGCTTAGTCATTGTAATCACTTGTTAATCTCTATAACCCTTGGTGAACATCCATAAAAGTTATTTGATCTCACTCAAGATCATCTCCAAGAAATGAAATTTATTTCTTCATTCTCTTATACAACTAGCATGAGGGTCAAACTATTATCACGTTGCAAGGATGAAAGGATTAATTCCAAAATTTAAGGAAAACAACATTACAAGGCATATGCAATCAAGTATAAAATAGAATCCAAACAAAATACAATAAATATGAAAGTGATTTATCATTTTCATTCAAAAAGTGGGGTAAGGCCTTACAAGTATAAATAAGGCTAAGAGACAGGACATCCAAAAGAAATTACAAAAAAGATCATAGGTTAATCTACTTAGAATTTGTCTATTTCTCTAGAACAACCTTACTCTGGTCGGCTGCCTCCTTGGGCTAGTCGATGACCTCATCTTCTTCCTCTTCATCCAAGTTAAGAGGGGATCTGGGGGCATATTTTACGGACAACTTTAACTCAGTAGGAACCCCAGCCTTTGCTAAGGCTTAAGCCCTGCCCTTCTTGAAAAAAGATGTTTGAATAGAGCTTAATTACTTCTAGGCTTTGGCAAAGGCCTTATCCTCTCCTTTTTCATAGGCAACATTATTGGCCTTAAATACTGCAACTAAATACTAGGCATATACCTCGTTGGTCTTCTCCATCTGCTCGACATTGGACTTCAAAGTGGCGACCTCAATTTTCGTGGCCTTCACAACAACATCATGGTCATTGGCCTTCTCTTATGCAATATTTAGGGCCTTATGTGCCCCATCCAAAGCCTTCCCTAAGTTGTCCATCTCTTTAATCTGCTTGGACCTCCAGTCAAGAAGATTGCCAAAGTCCATTATAAACTACAGAATAAGGAAAAGAAGGGCAATTAGCACAAGGAAATTTAAAGTGAAAAAAATCAAGTTAAGGAGTTCTTCACTTACCAGAGAGAGCATCTGGGCAACATGCATAGATAACCTGTCCGAGGACAGGCTGACGACTAAATATTGGTCGATAAGGAGATAAGTTCCCCTCTTGAGCCAAGAGATAAATCAGGTTGCTTGGGTACTAACATCCGACAGTGCCCTTCACCTTATTATTGGGGGAATCTACTAACTTTTGGGTGGGTTATTGGATAGAAAAGCTGGCAGTCGCCTTACTATTTTTTCAGTATGAGACTGCGTCTTCTCAATGGAATACCCCACATCCATAAGTTCAGAAGGACCCTCGATTTCTTTCCTTTTGGACAGTTGAGAAGTTGGTGAAGTGGCCAAAGGCATCCCCCATCAGATTAGGGATCTTTTTCCACACTTCCATCTCGTCTCGGGAAGATGTGGGGGTAACTATTGGTATGATGGAGATGTTAACAAACTCAAAGTAGCATAAAGTAATGGAAGTTGAAGGATCGTGCTCAATAAATCCTTCTAAGATCTTCGATTCTCAATCCACAGGGTGATCAACGGATAAAGTGGTGGTGGAAGTGCGAGGTAACTGAAATGAAATCGGACCTAAATGATTGATAAAAGTCAAAGGTTTTTTAGCGATCAAGACTTTTTTAAGTCAACAAAATTAATTTCTCTGGGTTTGGGTTCTTTTTCTTGTAGCGATCTACACAACAAAAAATCAAAAGATTTCAAAAGTAAGTTAGGCCTATTTCATAACCACCCTTTGAGTACCTAGGTCCCCTATAGGGTTCACCGCCCTTTGGGATGGGAAAATGCTCCAAGTACTTGACTACAAATCCATGGGATCGGAACTCCTTTTTGGAGCCCAAAAAGTTAACTATAATAACTCTTTTTACCTTCCTCGCATTCAAGTAATAGATACTGTTATTGGACTTTGCCCACATGTAATAGGAGCATATTTCAGAGATCCCAAATTGGGTCCCATACATCTCATTGATCATGATAACGCCATTAACGATTCTCTAAGCATTGGGAGAACATTCGGTAGGCACAACATCAATGTATTGTCATAACTCAAGAAATGATCAGTTGGGGGAAGGTAATCCCAGACTCAACCATGAATTGGGAGAATAACTAATGTCATCCCTCAATGTTATAATAATCTAAGGGGTCTTCCCACAACTCTATCG
The DNA here is from genome assembly GCA_949130495.1 of Sambucus nigra. Classification (NCBI taxonomy): domain Eukaryota; kingdom Viridiplantae; phylum Streptophyta; class Magnoliopsida; order Dipsacales; family Adoxaceae; genus Sambucus; species Sambucus nigra. Next base: position 76,985,658 of record OX422213.1, read on the forward strand.
TCACCCAATTAGGGATGTGAGGCTTTTAAAAGCCTCAATAGTGTTCTCATTAATTATGTAAACCCTTTTTGCAAGAAAACGATAGAAGATGGGAATAACAAGAAGACCTTTTTGAAGAAACGTAAAGGGAAAGATCAAACTTACCGGTTATGAAGGTACAAATGAACTCTACTACGCATAATAACTGATGGTAGTAAGAGAGTTAGTGGATTAGAAAAGTTTCCAAGACATAACTCATCATTAATTGGCATGCCCCCAAATGACGGCTAAATCACGCAACCGTCTTTTGAGTTAGCAGATGCTTAATTATGATCGATCCTTACAAATGTTAGGAAATGTTAATTCCATTGGGGAACTATTTAAAAGAATTCAAACACAACTACCAATAGCATCCTCCAACCATGGCATCTATGGATGACCAAACTTTATCAATAATCCCGATAAGGATCTAACTAAAGGAGCGAGCAAACCTATGCACCCCCAACCAGTTGTAACACTTTGGGGGAAATAGTGAGGGATAATTTGACAACACGTGGGGAGAGGACACGTTTCCAATGATCTTATCAAATATCTCAAACGAAAAGATAAATATTAGTAACACCGGCCAACTCAACTATCAGAATTAGTCCAGATAGCTATCTAAGGTCAAGGAGTCCTACACGACTCAATCTTTTTCTTTTCTATATAAATATAACCCTTGACCCATAGAAAAGGCACATGTAACCATTGTTATCAAAATAAGATTAATAAAGAGAGAGAAATATCCCGTGGATGTAGGCACATTGTCTAACCATGTACGTACTATTCTTATGTGATTGTGACTTATTTCTTTTCTGCTCGGCTTTATTTATGTTTACCATTACTTATAGATTTACATATATGTGGTTGTGAAAAAACATAAATAAAGCCGAGCAGAAAAGAAATAAGTAATTTACTTATAATAAGTAGGCACATCCCGTGGATTTACTTATAATTTTAAATTCACAACCAAAATAGTTATTTTTTCAAACAAGTGTTATTTTTTATTCTCTTGACCCATTGAATTCGAAGTGCCTAGCAAAATAATTTTCGGTATTAGCAACGTCTAATTTCCTTATAACTGGTATCTGCAGGGGATATCAAACCCACAATAAAAGTTATATTGTACCTTAGCCCCAGAAATATGAATGCAGTAAATTAAAAACATAATATATACTTGGTTTGGCATATCGTTCTGCCTACGTCCATGGGGAAGGAAATGAAAAATGTTTATTTCTTGGAAGTATAGGAGATGATTGGAGTTCTAGGGTTGCTAGATGAGAATCCAAGTCTTCATGAGCCAAATACAAGTCAATACACTCAAGTTGGGTGAGGTCCTCTTATTTATAAGCACAAGGTTCCTACCCTTCTAGGTCTCTTTATGTTGATCATATCTATAAGTTGTAGAGTTCTATTAGAATTTATCGCCTGCATCGTCTATGTGTTTTTTTTAGATTCTTAGTTAACTCCCCCTGATTATTTAGCCAATCATGCTTGCTGATTTCGACTGGCTACGTGTCAGTCCACATGGCATATGCAGTTATATTCCCTTCAATAAACCCAAGACTGGGGTGATAATCCATAATGGTGATTGGCGTAGTCATGCCTTTTTGCATGGACACGTGCCATCTTAGGTTTTTTCAACCGTCATTTCCCGTCTTCACAAATGCCCACTATCGGAAGTGGGTTGAAATCATTATTTTTTTATACGAATCATTCCCACTCCTTAGTTATCAAGAACTTCCAGTAGGCTTTCAGACTAATTATTGTGCGTGAGAGCATGGGTTCTGCTGCCATTGGTGTAGGCCTTCAACCTAATAATCAGACGTCGGTTGATTTGATTTTTAATTGCAGAATGTATAAGGTCTTAAAGACTTTACACCTTAACTATTTTCACAACCTCACAAGGAATTTTTCGCTTCTTTCTCTCTTTGGATTTGATTCTCACCAGAGCACTTCCATTTTTTTTTTCTGTTTTCATCTATTTCTTATCCATATGTTTGCCATGTATAAGCGTGGGGACAAAATATGAAGTGTTTGCCATTAATGATTTTGAGTAATTTTGTACCAAGTACTTAATCTCGATAATCTCTATATTGGGACTTCACCGGAAGATGAAAGCATCTTCACTCTTGATAGCGAGGTTGCTTTTTTTACGGAGGCTATACTGGAGGGGGAGTTCGCTTTCCCTTCCACCCATTGTTGGTGGAAGCACTCTATTATTATGGAATACTTCTATTATAGGCAAATGGATGTTTCTACCGGATTGTGATGAGTACAGTTTCTATAAACTAAATTTATAGGACCAATCTTAGCCTCAATAAAATTTTGCATTATTACCACCCGAGGTGTTCTCTAGGGACTGACATATACCATTTCTAGGCTAGGGATAAGTCTTATAATCTGGTCACTTATCTGCCCATGTCGCAAAATGGTATCGAGAAGAATATCCTTATTTTTCTAAGTTATTGTACGATGAAAACTGCGAAGGTTTCCGGGTCCCCTCAATTACTGAAAAACCTGGTAGGTCGTCCCTATTTTTCTCATCGTTTAATGATTTTTCGCTCCATTATTGATCATTTATGCCTTATGTGCAGATCACTTCCTCAATATAAAGATAAAGGGCTATCAAGTTAAGTTAAGAGATCTTGATCACGTTTGGAAAAGGCAAACTCCGATTGGAGTGAGACCCTACTAGAGGGCAGCCCATGTTTTGCTTTGTTAGGAATCAACCGTCAATTTGGTCAAGAATTCTACAGTCTTACCTAAGGTCGATGTTACTGATTAACCAGTGACTGGTGACGATTCCATCCCTACCTCAAACCCTATTCCAAGTGAAGTTTCTAGGGGAGTTTATTTAGGGGATTATTCCCCTATCTACGTCGTACCGACCAACTCTAGTAACGACCAATAGGAAGAGGCTAAAGAGAGAAGGGATTTTTTTTGGATGACCTAGACACATTATTCTCCTACGAGGAGGCAGTCTTATTATTTTGTCTTTGGGAAGAAATATAAGTAGAGGAAAATTTACGCATTGAAGACTTCACCTTTCCCTCCGTTCCAGAAAATATAGAGGAGATAATGAGCCGACCAAGGAGATCGGTTGACTTGGTAGCTGTCAGGGCTAACCAAGGGAAGAAGGGGGAAGGTAACTAGACTAGCCAGAATGTTGTTAGGAAATAAAAGAAAAGTCTTGTTACTCTTATGGAGAAATAATCCTAGGAGCTAGAGTAGCAAAGGGAGAGGCAGGTTGATCTATCCAAAAAGAGGAGGCTCGATAAATATCTTATTAATACTCTCCCTTCTCCTCCACCCTTATCAAACCTACGTGTGATTATTAACCCACAAATACAAAGTTGTGATATGACTACTTTTCCACCTAATACTAGGTCACATCCTTGGGAGATCGCCTTTTCAGAAAGGTAAGGAGTCGATCACCTCTGTTGACTTGGATCATAGAGACTTGGAGGTTGTCTACAATGTTGCCTAAGTGGCCATGTTACCTCCCAAAATGGTTAACCCGAGACCATTCTTTATGGAGCGCCTTCACAAAATAGGGCTCCGTCACAACGTGTTGGTAAGGCTTTAACTTCATTTCAAAACTTTTGGTTTCTTTTTTAAACTTTTTCCTGCCTAACTGACGCTTCTCTCTCCACTGATATTCAGGTCACATGACAGTTTGCCCATCGTACTGACCACCAGAGGAAAAGCACTAACGTTCTTCTTGATAATAATAATGTATTGAAGAACACATTGACAGAAAAGAAGAATAAGGTGAGTAAATTCACTAATAAGATGAAAAAGGAGTCTGCTGGATAAGGTAGTACAGGAGGCTGAGTGAACTCAACTGGAGTTCAACCGGGTTAATATCGAGTTGGCCGACCTAAGAAAACCCTATTTCTTAAAGAATCTCCAGAAGCTTATCCTCCAAAGGCAAAAGTTCATTTTAGAGAGGAAAGATAAGGATGACATCAACAAAGCCTTTTATGAAGGTTTTAAGGCGATTGTCCAAGAGGGCACTTTGCAACTAGACTACCATGAGTTCGTTGGGTTCAACAAGGGATGGTTAGTCGAGATTCAAAGGGGGAAAGTTCCCGAGGGAGACCCAGACTACACCGAAACCCATCCCTTTGAAAATATAATGGAAGAAGAGAGAAAGTTCCTGAAGTTTCGGCCACTGATCCCCCTTCTGCTGAAGTCAACCAAGTCATTTACGAGGTCGGTCTAGTTGTTGATGCCAACAACTAGATCGTCGTCGATCCTACTATCCCTTATGAGGAGGTGGACGATGTTATGGATTACGTACCTCCATAGGGTTAGGGTAAGGTCACCTATGACCCACAAATTAGTTGTTTTTTTAAAGTCTTACAGAACAACTGGTCATTTATTTTGTAGGGCCCTAGCCATTTTGTTATTTTAATGAAAATAATTAAGTTTCCGTCATCGTCTTTTTTGCATTTTTTTTTTACTTGTGATATGGTGAGTCCTTTATTGAACTGATTATGCCTTTGTAAAGTATGCTTATATATCATATTAACTCTTACAAATTAGTATGACCATCCAACTTTGATATGCACCCCTTTTGTGGGCGATCAACCTTTTTTAAAGCTATATCACTTGGTTCTCTAATGGGTTTTATGCCTATTTCAGGCCGACCAACCCAATTTGGGTCGTACCACAACTTTTAGGTGGGTTACATGCCAAACGTAGGTGACCAACTTATTTTTAAGTTGTACCACTGAATTCTTAGGTGGGGTTTATACCTCTTCTAGGCCAAACAACCTAGCTTGGGTTGTACCACCGTTCTCAGGTGGATTTTATTCCAAACGTAGGGGAACAACTTATTTCTAAGTTATACCACCCCATTATTAGGTGGAATTTATGCCTATTTTAGGCCGACTAACCCAACTTGGTCTATACCACCATTTTTAGGTGGGTTTAGTGTCAGGTTCTCAGGTGATCGACTTGTTCAAAGCCATACCACTGCTTAAGTGGGTTTGATGCCAAACGTAGACAATCAACTTGTTTTAAGTCATACCACACAATTCTTAGGCAGGGTTTTGTCAGATTCTCGAGCAACCAACTTGTTCAAATTGTACCATTACTTGAGTGGTTTTAATGCCAAATGTAGGCGACGGACTTGCCCTAAGTTGTACCACATAATTCTTAGATGGGGTTTTGCCAGGTTTTCAGATGATCGACTTGTTCAAAGTCATACCACTGATTGAGTGGTTTGAATAAGCAAAGTAATGAAACATAATATATTAAAGAAAATATTTCGTTAATCATAAATCGTCTTCATGAGACATGAAGGAAAAATATTTTTGATTTTTATCTAGTGATAAAACTTTCTAAATCCATAGAATTCCATGACATTGGGACTACTATTCCATCTAACTCTTTGATGATATGACCCATTATCACCTTTAAAAGTTATTCTGTAGGGGCCCTGCCAGTTCAGTGCTATTTTTTTTATCTAACGTCGTCGGCATGATCTTTTTGATAACCAAGTTATCGACCTAAAATTACCTGACTTTGACCTTCTTCCATTGCAGCTTTGCCAGTTATATTGGTAAGCTGCTAAGTGTACGCGAGCTGCCTATCTTTGCTCCTTAGCTAGATCCAACTCACGATCTAACAGGTCATCCTTTCGACCATCTTAAAAAAAATTGATATGAGAGTTGGAAATCCTATCTCCATAGGAATAACTGCATATATGCTATCAACAATAAAGTAACGGGTTTCCTTGGTCAGCCTTCGTGGCATTTTCCTACATGCCAGAGAATGAAAGGGAGTTCGTCCACCCATCATCCTTTTTCATTTTCTAGTCGGCACTTGAGTCCTGACAATAGAGTTTTGTTGATGATCTTAACCTATCCATTACAGTATGGGAATATGACTAATGCATAGTGGATTCTAATCTCGTGTTCTGCACAAAAATCTCGAAAAATATCATTGTCAAATTATGTTCAGTTATTAGTGAACAACGCTCTTGGGATCCCGAATCTCGTGGCGATATTTCTCAAAATGAATCGCCTCGCATCTGCTTCTCTGATGTGGGTGAGCGGCTATGCCTCCACCAACTTTGTGAAGTAGATGGTGGCAATTATCATATATTTTCGATTGCCAAGTGCTACTGGTAAAGGTCCTATAATATTCATGCCCTATTGAGCAAAGGGATAAAGACTTATTAGGGATATATCCAACCAGATGCTTAAGAATTGGGGAGAATGATTAATAATTGATGCATTTTTAGGCAAATCGCAAGACATCGTTTTGTATTAAAGGCCACTAGTATCCCTGAGAGATCGCCCTATAGGAGAGTGATCTTCCTCCTACGTGAGATCCACAAATGCCTTTGTGCATCTCGTCGAGGACTCCTTCTGCTTAGTATAGATTGATGCACTTGAATAGAGGACTAGTGAACGATCGCCGATAAATTTTACCTTAGAGTTAAAATAAAACCTTGTCGACTAGAGCTTTAATTTGTGAGCCTCTTTGGGATCCGATGGTAGGTCTTCGTTCTTTAAAAAGGTGATGATCAGCTCAATCCATGGTGGTGATGACTGAGCCTTCATTATATTCAATACTAGCTCTAAATCTCGCTCATCGATACTGGGTCGATCTATATATTCGACCACAAAGAGAGGCAAATATCAATTTTGAAGAGAGGTTAGTTAGAGGGATTGACTACCGTTAAAGAGGCGAAGTCAGTGAAAGGTGGAGGGAGAGAAGATATCAAATGGGTTTTTCATTACGGACTGCTTATTTATCCGAGAAAATGCAGCAAAGGAATTTATCCGAGTAAATGCACCAAATGAAATCAAACGCGAGTTAAGAGATGAAAGTTGGTTGAAATAATAAGTGGAGAGAGAAGATATCAAATTGGTTTTTCATTGTGGAGTGTTGATTTATTCGAGTAAATGTAGCAGATGAAATCGAGTGTGAGTTAAGAGACATGCCACGTGGATAGCTTGTTTAAATATCATAAATAAATTCTGGTTTATAATAGTTACTAGGCGTAAACTTACGTGATGCGGGGTTAGGCTATTGTGATAGTTATTTCACAAAAACTCGAACGATGCACGGGAATCGTACAAAATAAATATAATTGATACCGCAGATCTTACTTTTATGATTCTTTTATTTAGAAAACCCAGCAAACAACCTATGTATACATGGTACATAATTTTTTATCCAAACTCACATAAAAGATACATATAATAGAAGTGAGCTAAAACATACAAATAACAAACTATGTGATCATTAGATTTAAACTCACTACAATAACACTCCAAAGTTAGCTCTTAAGAATTTTAATTATACTTGAAATTAACACAATTTATGAGATATACCCATGTGTTCAATTACTACAGTATACAAATTTATTTTTTATTGCACATCTAGTTTCTTTTATACTCTTGAGGTACAATTTGTGATTTTAAAAAGAGTGTTCTTTCAGAGCTTTAGTTTCGTTGATTTATTTTTTTATTTATTTAGTAAAATCTCATTAAATTCTTAAAAAGTAAATATAAGGGATTAGGGTTTTTCGTTTCGTCATTATTCGAATGTATTTCACCCCCAAAATAACTTTAAGCTCCCATAAAAAGCATATCAGAATTCCATGAGAATTTGATTACTCAATCAAGCTCACATTATTAAAATATTATAATGAAAAAGGAATATAAGGGATTAGGGTTTTACATTGCGTCATTATTTAAATGTATTTCAGCCCCAAATAGCTTTACACTCCCATAAAAAACCACATCAGAACTCCATGAGAATTTCATTACTCAACCAAGCTCACATTATTAAAAAATTATAGTGAAAAAGGTATAAGAGAACAAAAGTGATCATTTGTGTTGATAATTAAGGTTAAAACATCAATATTGAGTCATTTAGTTGTCTTACGAAAACCATACATCCAATAGGTATAACTTTTTCTTTTACATGACCTTTAACCGATCAGTTGGCTTTCATTATAGGTAACTCATGAAAGGACATTAGTTACAATTTACACTATACATAAATACGTAAGTACGAGAAAATACAATATATTAGAAGAATTTCACTAATCAAATAATAAAATAATATCATGATACAAAGCAAATTTAATGATGTACCTTTCCACATATTTTTAGAAACAAAATTGCTCTCTCAGGTGAAGAGGCGAGAGTGAAGCATAGTTCTCACACCGATAGAAAATGATGCTACGAGGCATCAACCAGTGAAGCCAAAATTAGATTGGGCTTATCCAGTTACTTCCATATAGCCAATGCTATGTAGCTTCCTACTTGCCGCTGAAATGTATAAAATACGATTGTTATTTTATTTTTCAAGCTATGAAAAGTAGTGGTTAAGTAGAGAGCAATTACAAAATAAAACAATGCATAGCATAGTAGAATTATGCCATAATAAACACACATACGGGTCCTTTCTAGTAAGCCTTTATTTTGCTCCAAATAACTGTTTATCTTAAGAATTTCTTCAGTTCTTCTTGACCCAGGTATTCTGTTCAATTTCAAAGAAAATGTCCATTAAAAAACAAAAAAAGGTAATGCAAGGAAAATTTTACATAGGCAAACAAACAAGCATATATGTTGAAACACTCGTAAGTCAATCTACATTTAACAATACAAACAGTTACGCGAGAAACTGAGTAAAGCCCCCAAAATTAGGTGAGAAAGTACTCTGATCTGCCACGTACCAACACCACGTCATAATCTCTGAAACTCTGATATAAAAACTCATAATTAATATCAATGGAAGTTTTTTTTCTTTTTTGTACGAAGGGTAATCTTCGGGCAGCTTACGCGCACCACGAGATTAATCCCTACGCTTCGAACAAGGCTTACGAAACAGGCAGTGTGCAAAGTGCACACATAATTTGGTGATATTTGGAGAGCAAATCCAAGGTCTAACCAGTTGAGCCAATCGCTCTTGTTATTATTAATAGAAGGTTGTTTGAGATAAAATAAAAAAAATTTAAACGTGAAGCGAACTTGCAAATTAAAATTTATGCCTGTGTTTTATGCTACCGTTTGATGATGATATATACACATGGGGAGATTAAAAGAGGGAACTGAGAGAGACATAATATCAAAAGGAGGAGAGCATGGTTCATTCAATATTTACAATTATACATACGCGGTAAGTATAGAAGTGTTGGGTATATTGGGTATATATATTTATTTTGAATTAACTAAATAAGTTGGGGTAAGTGGCCAAGTGGTAAGTTTATAGATTTTGGTGCTTGAGATTATGGGTTCAATCCCTAGGAGTCTTTGGGGTTTTGGGCCATGATTTTTACCTTTTTATTAATTCATTTTTAATTTTTGACTTAATCTCCTATTCTAAGTAAACTACTCGTTAGTGGAGATATTAGTGGGTTAGTTGGCTAAAACCTCTACCCACGTTTTTGACCATTTTTTTTATAAAACAATGGCTACGGCTTTGAAAAAGAACACATAAAAAATCAATCTCTCTCACTTTCTCTGCAAAAATAATTTTGTTACTTTCTACTTTTCATTAATTTTTTTGGGAGTGCTGGAGTATCCTGAGAGTTCAAAGACTTAACACAAAGCTGGTGTGTAAATCTGATCGTTGAACCCTGGGAGGTGTAAGTTCACGAGGCTGGCAGCTACAAATATCAGCGAGCAATTTCACCTTTAGGACTGTGTGTCAAACACAAACCTCGATCGATAAGTCCTTCTAATTTTATCTATTTCGAATTTGGGTATTTTCGTTTATTCTGCATATATTATTTCCAACAATCTAAAGGTGAAATTGATTGGTTGTTATTCTACAATCTGCTATGGAAAATCCTAATGCAAAATACTTTGAAAAACCTGAACTGTTTGATGGAAAGAATTTTAAGAGATGGCAAATGAAACTGCAATTTTACTTAACAACTCTTAAGGTCGTTGACGTTATTGCATCTGATAGACCTTCTACACCTGAAGAACTGGTTGTTTGGAAACAAAGGGATTATATGTGTAGGAATTATATACTGAATTGTCTCTGCCTTGAATTGTATGATGTTTATTGGCCATGTCCTACTGCTAAAGAATTATATAACTTACTGGATAAAAAATATGCAACTGAAGATGCTGGGTCTAAAAAATTTGTGGTTGGAAAATTTTTGGATTTTAAAATGGAAGATAATAAATCTGTTGTGTCGCAACTGGAAGAACTACAAATTATTATTCATGAAATTCTGGTCGAGGGTTATAATATATGTGAGGGATTTCAGGTGTCTGTTATAATTGAAAAACTGCCACCTTCTTAGAAAGATTACAAAAACGGTCTTAAACATAAGAAAAAAGAGATGTCATTAGAAGATTTGATAGTTCGTTTGAGAATTGAGGAAGATAATAGGAATGCATAACTTATGGAGAAAAATTATGAATTCAGTTTTAAGGTTAATTTGGTAGAGGAAAAATCAAATGGAAACCAAAAACATAACCAGTCTAAGCCTAACCATTCAAACCAGAAACATGGGCACCATAAACCAAAACCAGAATTCGAGGTTCAACCATAAATTCAAACCTAACGATAAGAATAAAAATTCTAAACCTCAGTTTAAATATAAACCTGCATGTCAATGCTATGTATGTGGAAAACCAGGTCATTACGCTAAAGATTGCAAGTTTAGGAAGAGTCAAGATGTGAAGCCTTAAGCAAATGTAACCGAGGAGGGTAACTTTTCTGTTGTTGTGATCGAGGCAAACATTGTGAGTAACATGACAGACTGGTGGCTTGATTCTAGCGCCACCAAACATATTTGCGGCACGAGAGGTGGCTTCACTACCTTCACTGCTGTGGGTGAGGATGAACGTCTGTACATGGGAAACTCCTCTTCGTCTAAGGTTGAGGGGAAGGGAACCGTAGTTTTAAAGTTCACTTCAGGAAATGTTCTTACATTTAAAGATGTTTTGTATGTCCCTGAGGTTAGGAAGAATCTGGTGTCTGGTTTTATCTTAGTTAATAAGGGTTTTAAAGTTGTTCTAGAGAGTGATAAGTTAGTTGTGACTAAGGGAGGTGCTTTTGTGGGGAAAGGTTATGTTCATGAGGGTCTTTTCAAATTAAATGTAACCGTGGCTGATAATAATAAAATATCTACTTCTTCTGCTTATTTGACTCTTGTGATATGTGGCATTTTAGACTTGGTCATGTAAATAAGGCATCCATTAAAAAATTAATATTTTTGGGAAACATACCAAAATCTGATATTTCTACCAACTCTAAATGTGAAATATGTGTTGAATCAAAATATGCTAAAAAACCTTTTCCAAGTGTCGAAAGAAGTTCAACTGTTTGAAGTTTAATACATTCTGATCTTTTTGATTTAAAAGGTCATGTGACACGTGGTGGAAATAAATATTTTGTTGCTTTTATTGATGATTACTCTCGTTATTGTTATATTTATCTCCTTACGAGTAAAGATGAGAGTTTCTCAAAATTTATTTCTTATAAATTAGAAGTTGAAAAATAATTGGAGAAATCCATTCAAACATTAAGATCCGATAGGGGAGGAGAATACACCGGTGATCTTGATAAATATTGTAAAGAAAATGGAATAATTCATCAAGTTACTCCTCCTTATTCACCCCAATCTAATAGTGTAGCTGAAAGAAAAATTAAAACTCTTAAGGATATGGTAAATTTTATGTTAAGCACTTCGGGATTACCTTATAATATGTGGGGTGAGGCACTTCTTACTGCTTGTTATATTCTTGATAAAATACCTTTTAAGAATAATGATAAAACTCCTTATGAAATGTGAAAAAATAGAAAACCTTCTTATAAACACCTTAAAGTGTGGGGGTGTCTTGCTAAGGTTTCAATACCAGTAACTAAGAGAACTAAACTTGTCCCAAAGACTGTTGATTGTGTTTTTATAGGTTATGCTAAAAACAATAATGCTTATAGGTTTCTTGTAATTGATTCTAAAAATCAATATATGGATAAAAACACTATTTTTGAGTCAAGAAATGCTGAATTTTATGAGGATAAATTTCCTTTTAAAGTGAGAAGTGAGGGAACTAGTAGTTTTGTTCCAGTGGGTCCTAATGTTAGAAATGAATCTCCAAATTCAGAAGATATTGAAATTAGAAAAAGTAAAAGGCCTAGGATAGCTACTTCTTTTGGTCCTGAATTTTTAACGTACTTAATGGAAAATGACCCTGTCACTTTTAGTGAGGCAATGTCCTCACCCGATTCTATTTTTTGGAAAAAAGCTATTAGTAATGAATATGATTCTATTATTTCTAACAACACGTGGGAGTTAGTTGACTTGCCTAAAGGATGTAAAACTATTGGATGTAAATGGATTTTTAAAAGGAAATTAAAAGCTGATAGTTCAACTGATAAATTTAAGACAATATTGGTAGCTAAAGTCTATAGGCAAAAGGAAGGAATTGATTTCTTTGATACTTACTCTCCTATTACTAGAATTACATCTATTAGGCTATTAATTGCTATTGCTTCATTTCATAACATGATAATTCATCAAATGGATGTTAAAACGGCTTTTTTAAATGGAGATACTGAAGAAGAAATTTATATGGATCAACCCGATGGGTTTGTAGTCCAAGGCCTAGATTAAAAAGTGTGTAGACTTAAAAAAATCTTTATATGGACTAAAACAAGCTCCTAAACAATGGCATGAAAAATTTGATCAAGTAATGATCTCTAATGGTTTTAACATTAATAAAGCGGATAAATGTATCTATAGCAAATTCAAGGATAATTCTGGTGTGATTATTTGCTTATATGTGGATGATATGCTTATTTTGGAACTGATATGGATGTAGTTAATAAAACTAAAAGTTTCCTTAATAAGCAATTTGATATGAAAGATTTGGTTGTTGCTGATGCTATACTTGGAATTAAAATCATTAAAAATTCTGAAGGAATTGTTTTAACACAATCTCATTATGTAGAGAAAGTTCTTAGAAAATTTGAACAATTTAATTATATTCCTGCTAAAACACCTTATGACCCTAGTTGTCACTTTAGGAAACATTCGGGTCCTGGTGTATCATCATTAGAATATTCTAGAGTTATAGGTAGTCTAATGTATCTTATGAACTGCACTAGACCTGATATTGCATATGTTGTAGGTAGACTTAGCAGATACACTTGTAATCCTAATAATGAACATTGGGGTGCTTTAATTAGAGTTTTGAGATATCTAAAATACACAATAAATTATGGTATTCATTATATTAGATATCCTGCTGTAATTGAAGGCTTTTGTGACGCTAATTGGATTTCTGATAATAATGAATGTAAGTCTACGAGTGGCTATATTTTTGTCTTGGCAGGAGGCGCTATATCTTGAAAATTTACCAAGCAAACGTGCATAGCTAGATCCACTATGGAGTCAGAGTTCATAGCATTGGATAAAGTAAGTGAATAGGCTGAATGGTTAAGGAAGTTCATATTAGATATTCATTTGTGGCCTAAACCAGTTCAAGCCTTATCCATTCACTGTGACAGTCAAGTAGCGATCGCAAGAGCACATAATAACTCCTACAACAGAAAGTCTAGACATATCAGGAGGAGACACAATACAGTGAGACAATTATTGAAAGATGGAGTTATAGCAATCGACTATGTCAAGTCAAAGGAAAACCTGGCGGATCCATTGACTAAAGGGCTAGCTAGAGAGCTAGTTTATCAAACATCGAGGGGAATGGGCCTAAAGCCTATTAATATCTAAATCACCTATAATGGAGACCCAACCCTTATGACTGGAGATACCAAGGTCTGGGTTCAATGGGATAACAAAATTATATAAGTGATTTGTGGGGGTACAAATTTAAGTTTTACTTAAAACCCATTCCTATGATGTAGTACCTCTGTATCGATGGAGGATGAGATTTAATCTCTTAATGTTTTCTATAGCTGTTATTCAGTGGGGTGTGAGATACAGTACACTCTTGATAGAAGCACTTGTATGAGTGTGGTAGTGGGGTCGTTTCCTATGAGAATTAAGGATGATTCTCTAGAGCACTAAAGAAACCTGGGCATGCTCAAGGCCGAAACGAGCACAACTGTGGGAACTCGATGATGATTTTTGGAAGTCACGTGTGTGTTCTATTGACTTAAGTTTACAACAACGGTGAAATAGTTCAAGACATTAGTTCACTATCAACCGGTAAACTCAATAGATCAACACAAAGCAAATGTTCAAGTCGAATGACACCTATGCCTTATATGTCACTCCTTATGATACTCCAGAGCGTCATTTTATTTTATTTATTTATTTCATTCATGTGGGGGATTATTGGGTATATTGGGTATATATGTTTATTTTGAATGAACTAAATAAGTTGGGGTAAGTGGACTAGTGGTAAGTTTATGGGGTTTGGTGTCATGGGTTCAATTCCTAGGAGGCACACTAAACATTAATAGTCTTTGATTGGGCCTTGGGGGCTTTGGGCTTCTCTTGAGCGCCCAGAATTTTTACCCTTTTATTAATTCATTTTTTATTTTTGACTTAGTCTCCTATTCTAAGTAAACTATCCGTTAGTGGAGATATTAGTGGGTTAGTTGACTAAAACTTCTACCCACGTTTTTTACCATTTTTTTTATAAAACAATGGCTACGGCTTTGAAAAAGAACACAAAAAAAATCAATCTCTCTCACTTTCTCTGCAAAAATAATTTTGCTACTTTCTACTTTTCGTTAATTTTTTTGGGAGTGCTGGAGTATCCTGAGAGTTCAAAGATTTAACACAAAGATGGTGTGTAAATCTGATCGTTGAATCCTGGGAGGTGTAAGTTCACGAGGCTGACAGCTACAAATATCAGCGAGCAATTTCACCTTTTGGACTTTGTGTCAAACACAAACCTCGATCGATAAGTCCTTCTAATTTTATCTATTTCGAATTTGGGTATTTTCGTTTATTCTGCATATATTATTTCCAACAAGAACGAGAGGGGAGGTTAAAGAGAATGAGAGAGAAGCGAAAAAGATTCATAGCAATGGGAAAAGAAAGTTTTTCGGAGATGAAATGAAGTGATGGGTAATAGGGGAATATGGATGTCACGTGGACTCCTTAGCTATGGGGGAGAAATAACTTGTGTAGGTTTCATAGTATTAGTATAGACTAGGTTTTAGCCTCGGGCGTTGCGCGGGCACTTTATAGGAATTGTTATATACTCTACATCATAAGAGAGTTTGAAAATTTAATGTGGCAAGACTTTGTTCCAAATTTTTGATACGTGACAGCCTGTCTTTCACTTATTTAAAGGTATTTTGATCACCATAAATGCATAAAATTGAGGAGGAACCAAAGAGATTATAGAAATAGATGGACAAAGAAGTCTCAAGCCATTCAAATAAATTGTAAGCAAAAGGTTTTGATAATTAGTAATAGTTGTGTGATTGTAATTTAATGAACAAGAGTAACGGGAGATACATGAACTACTTAAAGAGAGAAATAAAGACGGGTTAAAAAAACTCAAATGTCAATTAGCAAAGAATAATAATCCATGGCATCCAAAAATGAAAACTCGAAGCTATAGAGTTATTCTTGAGACGTGCAATTACTTTTAGAAAAAGTTTTCTAAACATTGCCATAATTATTAAGATAGTGACTTAGAATTTTTTATCACGGAAATGAAACAAAACAAAGACATAAAATGGACTAATATTCTGTAAAACTAACCAATATTACATATCAACCACACTCAATAACATCGTTGTGAAGGAGAGATGTTCGCTTCATTAAGAGTTTTGTGGATCTCCCCTTGAAGATAAAACACATCCAAGCTTACTCTTGAGATTGGTAGAAAAACTTGTGCGAAAGGGATGACAAGATACATCTTAGGAGAATTAATATATATATAGATATTCATTATACACTACCTAAAATTATTGGGCATGACATAATATTTTTTTTAATATAATTATATTTAAGTTAATAAGTGAATAAATATAACTTGAGTGTTCATTTTTATTGAATTAAGCATAAAACAAGACGTATTTTTTAATGTAGAAAGTATGAGGTAACTTTCAAAAGAAGCTAATGATCATTTTGAGTGTTGACACAACCATAAGATAATATTAACATATATATACCCAAAAGTAAATGATGTAATTGTGAAATTAATATTACAGATTAGGTAAAGTTTAGTCTTTATAAAATAGTATTTATGCATTTATTATATTAAAATGTAAAAGATGTAATCGTAAACATGATTTAAAATAATAAAATGTTAAAAAGAGTAAGATAAAATAAATTCATACAACTCGACTTACATAAGAAATTTTGTCCAACTACGATTATAAAAATAAAAATAAAAGGTGAGCAGATGCGAGTATACAACACTATAATAAAGAAATTTAGTATTTCATTATATACCTGTACATAGCATAGCGGTTTACAATATAGGAGGTGTTGGAAGTATTCCAAACAAATTTATTAATTTACCTAAATTTTTAAAAAATCAATGAACTAATAAATAAAGAAAGAAAGAAAAGATAGAAAATCAGTAACTAAATGGGGAAAACTTACTATTCATGATGAAATCAAAGATAAATGACGAAGGGTTTACCCAAAATCAAACTGATCTATCTCATATCGAAATGAAGCATGATTGTGAGTTGTACAAATTAGAATTATATATATATATATATATATATATATATATATATATATATATATATATATATATATATATATATATATATATGGGGGTGAATAACATTCAACTAAATCATTGATTAATCTAGTATTTAACTATAAGAGCAAACTCTGGTATAAACACCAAAAAATGGACTATCCATATTAGAATAACTCTGCAAATAAAAACAGTGAAAACAAATGAATCAATTCGGTAAATTAATCAAAGCACCACAACTCGAGGTTAAAAATGTAAAACGAAATACCGTGCCAAAAATTGTAAAATGAATTTCGTCGTTAGTAGAAAACAATGTTAAATGAAATTTATATTCTTTATATTATGGATTTGATGTAAATATTTTTTTTAATCAATTTTTTGGGTCTATTAAAAAGGATCATATTATGTGTATGATAATTGAGTGAGGATTCATTAAATTTCAATGAACATGATTTGGTATTTAGCTCAAAATTTGTGAGTGTTCATGACTGAACATATAAATGATAATTGATAAAATATAGGGTCATTTGAAGTTTGGCCCCCATTTAATTCCTTATAAAGAGTCAAACCTCTAAAAATTGACTTTCTGAAGGTTTGGCCCCATTTTTAACTTTCTGTCCATTCAACCGTTAACTCCTATGTTTATTACCGGTTATAACCATACTTCAATATGGGGGCCAAACCTTGATTTAAAAAAAACCCAGAAATTTATTAAAAAGTCAAAAATTTATTAATTACGAAAATAAATAACAGAAAATTAGAAAAATGCTCAAAAAATTAGAAAACGCTGAAAATGTCACATTTTACAAAATCTTTTAAGGATAATTTTTATAAAATAAACATGTGGGGATTGTTTTGACATTAACTCAATTTTTAATTTGTTATAATATGGTCCATTAACCTTATGCGCATTAAGGGGGAATTTTTTCTAAAAATCCACGTGATTTTTATTAAAAGTCAAATTTATTAATTAAGAAAATAAATAACAGAAAATTAAAAAATGCTCAGAAAATTAAAATTTCAAAAAAAATAATTGTTTTTTTTTTTTACTGTTTTAGAAAAAACTGATTAAAAAATAAAAATTGTTTTCAAAGAATAAAACACTTTATTATATTAAAAACAGTTTTAACTATTAACAAGTTCTTTAATAATTAAAAAAAATAGTTTTTTACATTTAAAACAATTTATTATTAGAAGTTTTTTTTATAATTGCAAGTTGCTTTTTTTAATTAGCCTTAATCAATTTTTTTAATTGAAAACTTTATTTTTCTCATAGTAATTTTTTCTTTTTTCATTCATCGTATGCTATTTTTTTTTTATTTCTTCATCGTTTGTGTTTTTTTCAGGGAATGTATGGTAGGGTCAACAATTAGGACCATTTAGAGATGCGGAGAAAAATGTTTTGGGGTTTAACAATTTTGGAGGATTTATTTTCATTTGGTTAAGAAAAAAGTGGTGGATCCGTTATTACTTGCCTTATTTGAGGGTAAAAATTGAGGACAAAAAATGGGGGTCACTCTAGCGTTACTTTTATTATTTTTAATAGGGTCCTCATAATGTGTAACGTTTTCAAATAACATAGATGAAGAATGTTAAAATAATTTATTTAATATTCAAGTTTAATTGCACTTTATACCTCATATTTAAGAGGAATCACTTTCTAATGTGATGCAACGTTAACCAACTTCGTGAAGAGATTTATTTTTTTAAATAAATTGTTAATTTCATCATTTAAACTTAATTGAATATAAAATAAACTTAATCTATTTACTTAGTTTTAACAAAAGGGTATGTTTCGACTTGATTTGAGTATAAAATGGAGTGGTTAAAGTTTTTTTTGTAAAAAGTAGGACATGTTTGAGCTTTGATTTTTAGAAAAAATTTCCTTAATGCGCCTAGGGTTAATGGACCATATTATGTCAAATTAAAAATTGAGTTAATGTCAAAACAATCCCCTACATGTTTATTGTATAAAATTGATCCTTAAAAGATTTTGTAAAATGTGACATTTAGAGCGTTTTTAATTTTCTGAGCATTTTTCTAATTTTCTGTTATTTATTTTCTTAATTAATAAATTTTTTACTTTTTAATAAAATTTTGGGTGTTTTTAAAATTAATTTTAGGGTTAATATTTTTTTCTGTTTTTTAATTCATTTTCTGTATTTTTTATTATTTTTATTTTTTTATTTATTTTTGTTTTTTTTCATTATTTTCTGAGCCTTTTTTTAATTTTCTATTATTTATTTTCTTAATTAAGGAATTTTTGACTTTTTAATAAATTTCTGGGCGTTTTTTCAAATTAAGCTTTGGCCCCCATATTAAAGTAAGGGTATAACTCGTAATAAACATAGGAGTTAACGGCTGAATGGACGAAAAGTTAAAAATGGGGGGTTAAACATTAAGAAATTCAATATCCGGGGGGTTGACTCATTATAAGGAATTAAATGGAGGTCAAACATTAAGAAAGTCAATTTTTGAGGGTTTGACTCATTAAAAAAGTCAATTTTTAGGGGTTTGACTCATTATATTAGGTTTGATTTCTTTAGTTATTGTAATTACATTAAATAGTTACTGAAAAAAATATACCCAAGAATTATTTGCGTAATCTAAACTTTCGGCATTAGCACCCTAGTGGGTGTTATATCATCAATACAAAATTAATCAAATCTTGTGCCCCTACAATAGGCATTAAGAATTAAACCAACAACATTGATTACTATAAAATGACTTCCGTTTCAAACTCAATCTTGTTGGTCATATGATTCCCCAAGCCACCACCATCTCGAAACCTCACAAACTATCCCAAATAATCAAAATCCCTTTTTTTTCTCACCTCACAATCTCGGAGACCAAATGACTCCGAACCCACCCTTTGAGTATAAATACCCTATAAACACAAATAATACAAAGATTAACATTAAGGTTATGTTTGATTGACATGGAATTTTTTTGATGGAAAATAGTTGTTTTGACTCATATTTTGCATTTGTAGTACCTTAATTGCGAATAGTTCATATAATAACAACACTCGTTCGCATAGCAAGTGCTCCATCTCAAAATTCGTTTTTCGTGAAAAATATTTCTTATCCACCCATGAAAGAATTGGTTTGCATAGAAAATAGAAAAAGTAAGACCAAAAACTCATATATTTTTCTCTCATTTTCCAACTTCTCATCCCAATAAACTATTTTTCATGTTTGCAATCAAACACACCCTACCTTTTTTCTTTGTCAAAACACACATAAATGAAATTGAAGATATGGTAAAATGGATTGCATACCTTGGTATCCTGGGAACCGAAACAAATGGTGAAATCGTTGGACCAATTGAGGGTTAAATAGTGTGGCCGAAAGGTATTGGGTTAATGGCATCTGGAAGTCATTGGTGTAATACCCCATTATTTTATTGATTTTTAATTATGGGATTAATTGAATTAAATATGGGAAATAAATTTTTAATTAATCCGAATTTAAACAAATATTAATCTTGCGAGATGAGGGTTAGTATTTACTGATGTGTATTACATTGAATATTACTAACTGAATAAAGTAATATGTGATTATGAAAATATTGAAGTTATCGCGAGTGAAAATTACGACAGTTATGGTAATTAAATCGGAGCGTGCGTGTCAACCGTGCCGAGATACAATTTATTGAGATAAAAAGTAATTAGTTTTTAAGTCATCCAAATGGTCATTTTTTACTGCGCCGGAGTGTCCAAAAGGTTCGAGATAGTCAGAAAAGTCTACCCAGGGATTTAGTTTAGGTCCCAGAGCAGTTTTAGGCCAAACCGATAACCCGGAGGGGTATTTTAGTCTTTTGAAATTTATAGGAATTAAACCCACGAATTTTATAAGGTTAAATCAAATGGTGTGTCGATGAAGTTAGGGTTATCATAATAAAAAATTGAGAGAGGCTATCCAAGGAAGGAAGGAGCAGAATTCCAAAGGAGATTTAAGGTTTTCCCACACCTCTTGCACCACCGTCACCACCAACGCGTAGATCAGAAAGAGAGTATCGCCCTCGTACCATCTTCTCATTGGGTCAGAACTTCCATTAAAGGCAAGTGTTTTATCTTGTAAGGATTCAGTGCATATATTATCCATGGTAGTTTAGATTAAAAGAAATAACCATTAATAAGTGATATTTCATAATTTTGGAGAATTGAATCATGATTATGGGTAGGTTTTGCATGTAAATGAATTTTTGGAATCATTGGAAAACGAAATTATAACCTAAGTATTAGAAATCACGGATTAAATATGAGAATTATGGTGTTCTTGAATATAATTTGAGGAACTAGGTTTCTTAAGAAATATTCATGAATTAATCCAAGAAATTGATGCCCCATGATGATTTTATGATTCTTATACGTTAGAACACGTGTAATTATGTTAGTACAACATTTAGTATGATTGATTGACTGTTTGGGATGATTAAATTGAGGATTTGAGGTTGAAAATGGGATAAACCCGTAAGAAACACATATGCAGATTTTCCATACATGTACGAGCGAATCGATTCGGACCAGGCCGAATCGATTCGACTGCCCATAACTATTTTCCTTTCCCCTTTTTGTTTAAAATTTTGGGATATGATCGAGATTTAGTCGTGGACTTTAATTTTAAATAGATTGAAGAGTATTTGGGAATACCAGTACACTTAGATTGTAATTTGGGTTTAGTTCCAGGATAACGAATTTAGGATTAAACTTAATTAGGTTTAATCGTGAGAAAATACCTAAATCGGAGTATAATTTAAATCATTAAAATCCAAGGAATAGGATGACTTAAACCAGTAAGATATAAGCGAGTTACTTACTGATATTATATTAGGAAATAAAATAGACACTTCGAGTGGCGAGAATTACCCGGGAGTATACGAAGAGAGCAGTATTGTATTTCATTAACACGTAGGATACTCATGAGATAGATATACTACGTATAAAATATATGATATAGGATGTGCGTACACCTATATTAAAGATAGAGATTTATGTACTAAGGTTGTGTGAATACCTAATGTATGATTGATAGGCTGTGTGTATGACATACCTACCATACTTGTTATCACAGGAGGTCTTAGAAAGGGGACAGGCTTATCTTGATGAGCCTTCGGGGGGATTTTAGATTGGTGCCTCATAACATAAGTCTGGGAAAGACTTATCGGTGAGTTGATAAGTTTGCGCTCGTGTGGGTGCATATGTATGTTCGTATCCCATAGGGCTGGGACTATGTTCATCTCCACTATGTGTGATTTGTATTGATATGGTTTCAGAATGATTCGAAACTCGTAATCCTTATGTACATGATGTACCGGGATTTGATAGCAGAGTACGCGCGCACCGCATGTTTAGCCCTTTTGGGGTTCCGTATTAGTAGATACATATGGTAGTGATTTATATATTTATACTTGTCATTATTCTACTGTGCTTCTTAGTAGATGAGAAAGATTGCGACATCTAATATTAATCAAGAATGTGGAAACTTTAATGAGATACTTGAATTCAATTAAATTAATATTGAAAATGCAAGAATGTATTATTCGGGTAATACGGGTGGACACAATGACTTAGGCATCATAGTGAGAGACTTGATTTAAACTAGATAATTTGGATAGCGTAATTAGGATGGGTTAGGAGTATACGTTAGGCGTGCACATTTAGTTGAAATGTGATAATCTCAAGTGAGGGCACATGAAACTAACATGTATATAATATTTACTATTTATTGCATGTTAAATAGTTGTTGATTTTAAGAAATTTTCAACTCGGGCTCTGACCCATTTTCTTTCAAATCTATTTTGCTCTTGTAAAAACCTTTTAGGTGTCCAGCTACAGGGGCGCCAAGCATAGGAGTTCTTATCAGTTGACGTGTTGTAGCTGTTGTGGAAGTTACAAGACCTCGGTACTAGATGCCTCCACACCTATCTTTGATTCTTTCTGAGTTATTTACTTCAGTCAGGAATGTTGCCCATCATTATTCATATGTATCCATAGACCGCGAGTGCAGACATTTATTTATATTTCAGTTGTGGGGATACATTTTCATTTCAGACTATTGTATTTGGGATTTAGATTGGTAATATTTATTTCAGACTCAGTTATTTCTTTATAACAATTTCTTGCTATGAGATTGTTTATTAGATGATGAATGTTTAGTTAATTATTTATTTTAGTTGTTTATTAATTTAAAAGATAAAATTTGACACCAGACTTTTTAACTACTAGATGGTTAGTATTTAATAAATGTTTTTCGACAGTGATGCTAAGACTGAACCAACTGGATATTTTGTTCAAATTTAATAAAGGACTAATCACCGGTATTTAATTAGGCGGGGTGTCACACTTGGGTTTGAAGATCGATGTAGTAAGAAGACATGAGGTCGGTTAGAGGAGAGTGAGGTAGAGCGTGCGAGATAGAGTGAGAACAGAGGGCTAATTGAGATGCCTCATTGAGTAAGATGAGTAAATGAGGGGCTTTTAGTTTATATATGAAAGGGCTTCTTGGGATATCTCGGGATAGTGTGTTATTTTTTAATAGATATGAACTAAGTTCCCTAAAAGAGAGAATCAATGAGTGTTTTATATAAAGAGTTATTCTTAATTGTATTTACAACTTGAAGCCACATGACAAAACTACACTAATAGACACCGTTATATATATATATATATATATATATATATATATATATATATATAAGAGCCATGTGGAGTGAATAACATGCCTTAAAATGTTATTAGAGGCTAAGGGCCTATTTGGTTTGCGACTATAATTCTGTTTTCTATTTTTAAATGCAATTCTGATAAAAATTTGCGTTTGGCATACCTGTTTTTAAACAGTGAATTATAATATTTATGTATTATAATCAAATTTTTTTAGAAAACAACAAAAGAGTGTTCTATAACTTTTGTTTTTTGTTTTTCAACTCAGTATTATTCATTCTTAATATTTTAATGCATTTATTCTTTAATATATAATATACATACATAATACATTAATATGTGAGTAATTCTTATAAATAAAAACTATATATGTATAAGTACACAAAATTACGTATGTTTATATTTTATTAAATTATATAATATACTAGATCCATATGTTAAATAATATTATCAATAGATACATGATACTTATATATAATTTTATACATGTATTATTAATGCATGGAATTATATAAAATATATTAAAAAATATTATCAATTCATGTATGTATATAATTTTATTGTGAATTATACATGCAATATCATTATATAAACATATATATATGTATGTATTTTATACATTTATGTATGTATGCATGTATACATTAGTATTATGTATGTTGTTAAATTATGTAACTTTTGACTTTTGGGTGGATGTCCACTCACATTCTTATCTTTTGGGATACCTCACCATGTCTGTCCTCGTATTATTTTGGACTACACTCAATACATTTGATTATTTTGGACTACACTCAATACATTTGAGAAATAATATACTCTCTCTCTCTAAATTCTCTCCATGTCTTAACATGTTATCAACACGACTCTTTGGGCACCGATTAAAGTATATACCAACTGGTCGAGCCACTCTAACTTCATTACTTTGTGTATTTATGTCGCTGATTTGAGGCCATTTTATCAGTAACATGCAAAATAAATATTTCATGTACAGGGCGTTGAATGAACTTTTTATTTTAAATTATTGCTATAATAATATTAGTACATATTGCAAAAATACTATTTAGATGTTCAATTCTATTAATTTTTTAATACTATTGTTTAGATATATTGACACAACACATTTAGTTTAATCCTAATTAATTTCATATTAATTGTTCGACTCGTCAATTTTTGCGAATTCCTATTTGCCTCATATGTTTGTTTCAAGTTGCGATAAAATTAAAAGTTGGAGCCAAAAGTTTTATATGTTTTATTAGGACTCGAAATTCTTAATTATCATTTAGTGCTGGAACTTGAAGTTCCCAAACTTATATTTATTAAATTTTTGGGTCCAGAAGTTCCCAATAATTAACTACAAAATTAGGACCCTAAATTCCTAATTTACATTTAAATTTCTCACCTGAACTTCCGAATTGCTATTTAATTTTTGGACCTGATGTTCCAAATGAACACCCCAAATCATCACTTCAAGTTTTGATTATTTATAAGGGACATTATATGTACCCAAATAATTTATAATTTGGACCTGATGTTCCAAATATATATTTGTGATCAAACCTGAAACTTTTGTAAGGACATTTTTGTCCATTAGCATTTTATATGTCGTACGCCGTTACACCGTTGAGAAAATTCAAGAATCATACGCTCATCAACGGAATCCGAATATCAAAGGCAGAAAAGGAATCAGGGAACAGACCGGACTGGCCCAAATAAAAGAACCGATCCGGTTCCTCCGGACCGATCCGCCTAAAGAGACCCGACCGATCCGCCTGCTGAGGTGAGGCCAGTGTACCCCGGATCCATAGCGAACCGATGAAGCTAAAAAGCCGAACCGATCCGATGCCAACCGGATTGATCCGCCTTCAAAAAGGAACCGATCCGATGTCACCGGACCGATCCGCCTAAAGAGACCGGACCGATCCGACGAGGATAATTTCAAACAGATCGTGTTCAGATCATGTTCCGAATTTTAGGGCTCAAGTTCTCCTATTTAATCCCACTACGGGAAGTGGTTTTTCTAAGACTTCTACACGATTTTCTGAGTTCCAAAACTCTAAAGTCTTCATGGTATTTGAGTCCATTGATTCATACCCTTGATTCACACAAATTCCATACCTTCGTGAATCACCTTTTGGCAACCCAAGAGTGCACTTTTGCAGTTCAATCCTTGTGGAGGAGACCGTTCTTCTTCTCCATTGCAGCCCTACTGGAAAGGGATAATTCCAGCCGCGACTACAGAATCCGATACCTGAGGGTAATTCTTAGTCAACTTGTATTTCCATTGTAATCCGATTGTAAGCCGTTTTCTTACAAATTATAGTGAAAATAAATGGTTTTGCCCCTGCGGGGGATTTTTCCTCAATTATGTGTGTTTGAATAACTCTTGCATGATTTCATATTGTTTCAATCACACCTAGTTGCATGTTTAGGGTTTGTTTGGATTAAAAGGTGTTTTAAATATAATTTGATCATTTGAACGCGAGCACACACGTTCTCAAATTGGTATCAGAGCAGGTTACGCTAATCTATCGCGTATTCCTTTTTCCGCAAAATTTTTCTAAGATATCAATTTTCTGGAAATAAATGATTTTTGAAAAAGTACGTGTTCAAATGGAGAAGTCATATTATAAAATGCCTGTTTTTGACGGGACAAATTATGCTTATTGGAAAGCCCGTATGAGGTCGGCTTTAAAAGCCATTGATGAACGTGTCTGGATTTTGGTTGAACGAGGGTGGACTCCTCCCTCCGTGACTATTGATAATGCGATTAACTTGAAACCTGTCATTGCTTGGACTGATGAAGAATTTAAATGGTCATCTTTTAATTCTAAGGGTCTAAGTGCTATTTCTGGGTCTGTCACACATGATGAGTTCAAACGCATAATGACGTGCACCACGTCAAAGGAGGCATGGGATGTTTTGCAACTTACCCATGAGGGTACGAACGCTGTTAAAGAGTCTAAATTACAAAATTTGGCCACCCAATTTGAGACTATCACCATGTCTGAGTCCGAATGCTTTGATGAGTTTTTTGCACGCTTGTCGGACATTGTTAACACTAGTTTTAATTTGGGTGAGGTAATTGATAACACGCGTGTCGTTAAAAAGATTTTGAGATCTCTCCCAAAACGCTTTATTCCTAAAGTCACTGTTTTGAACTCTTTGGGAAATTTGAAATCACCTAAGTTAGAAGAACTTGTAGGAGATCTTCAAACTTATGAGATTGACATGTTTCCCAAAACCATTAAGGCTAAGGATAATGGGATTGCTTTAAGGACTCATTTTCAGAAAAAGAAAGAAAAAGTTTTTGAGTCCAAGTCTGAATGTGATTGTGACTTAGATGACTTGGCCCTATTTGCAAAAAATTTCAAAAGAATTCTCAAATTCAAGAAAAGTGGAAATTTCAATGATAAAAGGAATGTTGAGAAAAATATTTTTGAAAAGGAAAATGAGAAAGATTTCAAAGACCCTCCTAAGATAGACAGTGAGAGATGTTTTGAATGCGATGGTAAGGGTCATAGAGCATTTGAGTGTGCCACCCGTCTGAATAGAGAAAAGGGTAAAACTGTCCTGAATACTACCCTTAGTGACGACAGTGAGGTCGAGTCGGTGGACTCGGGAGATAAGTCACCGCATGAGCGTAACTTCACCGCGTTCATGGCAAGTCATGTGAGTACCTCCAATGCTTCTCACGACGATGAGGATGCTACGTCACAAGGACACCTCGACAGTAAGAGCGATGAGAGTGAAGGGGAGGTTGAGGCAAGTGAGAGCGAGTGTGATCTCCCACGCGCTTACGCCAAGTTATATTCTGAGTTTTTTGAAACCAAGAAGCGTAATAATGCTTTAGTCCTTAGGATCACCGCTTTAGAGAAGGATTTAAGATTGTTTGGAGAGAGAGAGAGTTGTGGTGAGAATGAGAGAAATAAAAAACTTGAGAAGATAAGATGTTTTGAGTGCGATGGGACAGGGCACAAGAAATTTGAGTGTCCCACTAGACTTAAGAGAGAGGGCAAGAAAGTTTATATGCCCACTTCTCTAAGTGATAGTGAGGATGATAATGGTGATGATAGTTTGATCCAAAAAACCTTTAGAAAGTTGTTTATCGAGACCATGGAAACAAAAAGGACTAATAGGATCCTAGGTCTTCAGATTGGTGAGTTGAAGGGAGAGAATGATGAGCTTAAAAGGGAAAAAGGTGACTTGACCAACACGGTGTCTAGTCTGACGTCACGTATATCCCATCTCGAGGATGACCTCAAACAAGCACGGGAGGTTCAAGTCACATTAGAGAATTCACCCGAGCCTATATCCACCATTGTGAGTAAGTTCCATGAGTGTCCGTCTAGGAATGTTCATCCAAAAATTGTTGATAAATTACTTCCTAGACCAGTTTATGTTTGCTCCCACTGCAAGAAGCGAGGACATCTTAGGGAATTTTGTTCTAAGTTGGGTTTTGTGCCATATCATGCCACTTCACACATTCATGCACATGCACCCACTCATGATACTTTGCCTGCTCATTTTGATAGAGAGTTTGCACATATTCGCGAGCAAGTGAAGTTTTTGATCAAGACTACACATGATCTAGTGGAGTTGGTTCAAAAGATGTCACCATCTTTAGACAACTCCACCGTTACTCCCGGTTGAGATCTAGTCTTGATTGCTAGCATAGGTTGTTTATCATTTTTTTCACCTATTGCTAGCATGTATCATTAATTAGTTTTTTTCATTTTTTAAAAAAAAAATATACACAAAGATTTTCCTTTAAGAAAATTTTTGAAAAGCACAAAAAGATTTTATTTTGATAAATTTTTTGAAAAAGGCCAAAAAGATTTTTCTGTTTTTACTCCTTTTGTGGATGAGCATTTAAGATAGCCAAGTCACAACTTCATTCCATATCTCCATGTGACTGTTTGATAGAGTTTTGAGAGGCTACATCATTTCATCCATGTGCTTTACATTGTATGGAGTCTTTGAGATGTAATTCATGATATCTTCCTACATGTTTGACTCCTATATCCTTTATTGCACACATGCACGGCTATATTTGATTGTTGCACTTGTCAATCTCATGTTGGCTTGAGTGTTTCCATCTCAATCCTGTCTATACAATGTATAAAATGCGATAAAACTTGACAAGATTGGAATGCATGTAAAAACCGTTTTGGTAAGACTATGTGTTTTTGAATAACGGGGAGGGGCTGCGAAAGGTCATTATCTATCCTTTGCGCAAAATCCACCGTTAAAAAGGACCTAAAAATGGAGGAATTTTAATATCCGAGGTCCAAAGAGGTTAAAAGAGCCCGAAAAAATTTAAAGAAAATAAAAAGCAATTCATGCCAAATATGGGCCTCTTAGGTTTCACCATCAATTCTCCAAAGTTTGAGAATTTAGAATGCCTCTATTCAAAATAATATCTGAGGGAGTTTGGTTGGAGAATATAAACGGGTTTGCACTTCCTTGAAAGTCCTGAAAAAGCATAAAATCATTTTGGACGTTATTGGTGTGAAAATCATTTTGAGCTTTGATTTGTTGATTTGATTGAGTCAATATCTTATATTGTCATTCTTTTACACCAAAGAAAGCATTTGAGTTCATTCGCTAGGAATATCCAATATTCATCGTGCACATATGTCATGTTTGTATGCATTGTTTTTCCTATCGAATTTGATCACACCACTTCATTTACGCTATCATCGACTTGGTTGCTTTATGTTCATTCATGATGTGGTTTTATCCCAGTGAAACCCCGCTCTTGCTTATTTGATTTATTTCTCTCATTTGTCTATTTGGGGACATCATAAAAAGGGGGAGAATGAATTATCTTATTATGGGGGAGTTTTGAAAGTTTGAGTTTGTTCATAAATTGAGTTTGTTCATAAATTGGTATATATGTTTATCTCACTTCAAACTCGATATGTCACGTGGTATTTTGCTTTTTCTCATATGTGTAGGTACTACATGGATTATCATTGTATTGCACACCCTGATGAGAAAAGCGTTGAGATTCCTGAAGATTTGAAGATCAAACGATGCAGTCTTATTCACTTGTACTCTTTCAGTTTTGGGTTCATGGAAGGGTAGATTTGTATAGACAATTTTTTATGATTGATAATTCGGATGTTTGTTTTTATGTATGTACCGGCATAGACATAGGGGGAGATTTGTAAGGACATTTTTGTCCATTAGCATTTTATATGTCGTACGCCGTTACACCGTTGAGAAAATTCAAGAATCATACGCTCATCAACGGAATCCGAATATCAAAGGCAGAAAAGGAATCAGGGAACAGACCGGACCGATCTGGCCCAAATAAAAGAACCGATCCGGTTCCTCCGGACCGATCCGCCTAAAGAGACCCGACCGATCCGCCTGCTGAGGTGAGGCCAGTGTACCCCGGATCCATAGCGAACCGATGAAGCTAAAAAGCCGAACCGATCCGATGCCAACCGGATTGATCCGCCTTCAAAAAGGAACCGATCCGATGTCACCGGACCGATCCGCCTAAAGAGACCGGATCGATCCGACGAGGATAATTTCAAACAGATCGTGTTCAGATCATGTTCCGAATTTTAGGGCTCAAGTTCTCCTATTTAATCCCACTACGGGAAGTGGTTTTTCTAAGACTTCTACACGATTTTCTGAGTTCCAAAACTCTAAAGTCTTCATGGTATTTGAGTCCATTGATTCATACCCTTGATTCACACAAATTCCATACCTTCGTGAATCACATTTTGGCAACCCAAGAACGCACTTTTGCAGTTCAACCCTTGTGGAGGAGACCGTTCTTCTTCTCCATTGCAGCCCTACTGGAAAGGGATAATTCCAGCCGCGACTACAGAATCCGATACCTGAGGGTAATTCTTAGTCAACTTGTATTTTCATTATAATCCGATTGTAAGCCGTTTTCTTACAAATTATAGTGAAAATAAATGGTTTTGACCCTGTGGGGGATTTTTCCTCAATTATGTGTGTTTGAATAACTCTTGCATGATTTCAGATTGTTTCAATCACACCTAGTTGCATGTTTAGGGTTTGTTTGGGTTAAAAGGTGTTTTAAATATAATTTGATCATTTGAATGCGAGCACACACGTTCTCAACTTTGATGGGGTGTGGAATTTAAAATGCCAAAATATTTATTGAACCTGAAAATCAATGATTTTATGTATTGCACCTCGAATACATAAATAAATAGCAATTAAATAAAAAAATTATTAGTACACCCATGGTCATTTGGTCTTTAATATAAAAAAAGATCCATATTGCCCTAAACACAATGATGAGGATATATTGGTCCAGAAGTACCATATTTAAAGTGTAATTGGGGCAATATTATACTTGGTTTAATGCACTTGATCAGATATTTCATTCTCAGTAACTTGCTTGCCAGATATAGTTCTGAATCAACAAAAAAGCATTGGATTGGGACCAAGCATATCCTAAGATACCTACGAGGAACCACTAACATGGGCTTATATTATTCTAATCATTCTAATGGTTCTGAGTTAGTAGGTTATACAGATTCTAGACACCTCTCTGATCCTCATAAGTGGTAATACTGCTATTTCTCGGTGCTTTACTAAACAAACTTTAGTAGCTACTTCCTCTATCCACTCTAAAATTTTAGCACTTCATTAAGCAAGTCGTGAATGTGTATGGTTGAGATCTTTAATTTAGCATGTTCGTAGTTCTTGTCAACTGTGTTCCATTACAGATGTTCCCGATATCATATATGAAGATAATGCAACATGCATAGCTCAAATTTAAGAAGGCTTCATCAAAGGAGACGGAACTAAGCACATTTCAACAAAGTTTTTCTTCACTTATGAGCTTCAAAAGAAAAATGAAATCAAAGTCAAGCAAGTGCGTTCAACTGAAAATCTAGTTGATTTGTTTACCATCACTTCCAAAAGTAACGTTCCCGAAACTTACGCATGGGATTAGAATGCAGAGTGTAACAATCCCCATTTTTTCACGTAAAGACTGGTCAGGCACGATACGCCAAAAATGGAGCTTGTCTGTCAATTAATACCATTCTTAGCACCAACATAAAATAAATTCTATATTAAAGTCCCATCATTGGATTTTTAAATTAACATTTCTAGAATAAGTATATAAAACCAAACCAATATAAAGTGCATGATAAGTCTGACATAAAAGTAAGTACCACAACCCAACATAATGTAAATAAATAAATCTCGGGCTTATGCCCTTAGAAGTGTCGCAAATAAATAACTATGACTGGAAAAGCACCTAGGCTAGAGTCAATAATTTGAAAAGCTAATAAGCACGAGAGATCGCAAGGCTGGTATAGCAACAACATTTCCGATATCCCTGTCTAGAAACAACCTGGGGGGAGGGGACATTTAAATTTGGGTCAGAGTCCTATGTGTGTAAGAATTAACTTATTTAATTTAAGATGCAATAATACAGTTGATGCAAAAAAGAATAATCCCTTTCGTCACTCGCATGCGTTTAACACCTCACCCCTCATCTAAGTGTGATAATATATATATCCCAATAAGTCTCCAAATGACAACTTTGACAATATGTCAAATTAATAATAATGGATTTGTTGATAATTAAATGGTTAAGTGTAAATTACTAATGCAGGTAATATCCTAATTTCATAAGTTACACATCAAAGGCATAAACATCTATTATACATTATAGAATCAAAGTTGTAGTTTATGTCCACATTCTTACATATTTCCAATTTATCACATATAAAGTCCGAGTATATATATATATATATATATATATATATATTTGGTACACAAAGGCATCAATCATTGGTGTCTAGTTCGTACTATATCGGCAAGTCCGGATGAATCTCTTATCCTGAGCGGACATCACAAAAGAAAATAATGAAATTGGCAGAATTTTACCCCTATCGTTCGAATGACTTGCAATGTCGTTTGAACGACATTCAAGGTCGTTCGAACGACCTGCAAAGTCGTTTAACGTTGCGTTATTTCACTCCGCATTCTAATCCCATGCGTACAACATGGCATCATATTACAACCTAAATTTCAAGAATACAACACCTAAATTTCTGGGACTAGTTTTATATTAAATTTAGTCCTCTACATACATAAAATGTTTATTCATCATCAATTTATTCATATCAAACCTAAATCCCAAAAATGTTAAGAAGTTATCATTATGCATCAAGAAAATACATCGAAAAACTTAAATTAAGCAAGAGAATTCTTGCCTTAGAAATATGTGGAAGAAAGCCTCTTTGATTCCTCCTTGATTTCTTGCCCCTTTTTCCTTCTTTTGGTTCTTTTCCATTCCTCTTCCGTTAACAATTGTGTTTAGGTCTTCTCTGAATAGTAGTGGCGAAGTGATTTACCCCCATTTAAACACTAATTAAACTTAATCCCGAGTTGGGCTTAAAATCAAACTAATGGACCCCCAAATGGATCCGAATCCACATTCAAACTAGCCCAAAAGTTTCTCAACTCATATACCCATGACCACGACCATTTCTAAATATTTAAAACACTTAACCAAGCCTCTAACGCTTCTCAAAACGCATCCTAAGTATTTTTATTTCACTTAGACATTTTTGTATGTTTAAACGACACGCGCCCGTAAATTTACTTATGTGTGATTCATTTTTCACTAGCAAGCCCATTATATCCAATTGAGTTTTGTATTTATATAACCATGAATAAATATTTATTTTAAATTTAAATTTTTACTCATTTAATTTAAATTCTCCCAATTTAATTTATTCTCAAAATAAAACCAAAATCGTTAAATTTATTTATGTCGTAATATCTTATTCTGAAAATATGGGGTATTACACGGAGATTTCATCAACAGTCAATTTGAGATATGCAAATCAGGGGGAGAATAAAAAAGCATACTCTTTTAGGACATAAGTGTACTCTTTTTCCTTTAACTAGGTTTTTCCCATTGAGTTTTTCTAGGAAAGGCTTTAACGAGATAGCATTATGCACGTCCAATACTATTTAATGATAACAAAAGTTGTACTATTTTTCCTTCAGTTTATTTTTTTTTCACTGGATTTTTCCTTAGTAAGGTTTTAATGAGGCAATAATCATTTAATGGTGATATGTTGTACATCCAAGGGGGAGTGCTAAATTATATAACTTTTTACTTTTGGGTGGATGTCCATTCACATTCTTGTCTTTCTGGATACCTCACTATGTCTTATAAATATGAGGGTCCTCATATAATTTTGGGGTACAATCAATACATTTGAGAAATAAAATACTCCCTCTCTCTAAATTCTCTCCATGTCCTAACATATATATATATATATATATATATATATATATATATATATATATATATATATATATACACACTAGTGGTGACCCGTGCGATGCACGGTGGGTGTAACGCGTTTTGAACTATATTATTCTAATATATAATTTTGATTAGTATTTAAAAAATGATCTCAGCCAAATAAGTAAAACAATTGTTATTTTTAGTTTTCCCCGATTTTATGACCGGTTATCCAACACACTTTCAAAATTTAAAAAACTTGTAATACACCCTCATTATGTCAAATATTCATCCAAATCATTAGTACCCTTTACATTTCGTCTTTGGCCCCTACTTTTAGTGTTGCAAACTTAATGCAAAAATTGACATGTTGGAAGATAAACCAAGAATCTTAGAAACTACATGAAATTTCATGATAAATGTAATAAATATTTTATTGATAGTCAATAACAAAAAACAACAACTTGGGAAGGCACTGTCCTTAAAACAAAAAAATTTAAGACACAAAATTTTAACTTTTGAACAATTTTTTTTTATGACATGCAATCTATCGAAGCTATCATGAATTTCTAAAATATAGTACAGTAGTTGTGAACTTAGTTTTTTTTAACCCAACACGAACACAAATCAATTAAAAATAGTGTTCGCGTGTGTTAATTGGAGAAGTGATAACACGCAGATGCGATACGTGCATGTTTTCCACTATAATGACAATAGGGGTCTTATTTATTATCATACTTGGAAATCATTCTTTTGAAACATGGGCTTTTGATATTCAAACGTATAAATATATAAAAATCTGGAACATTTAGGGTGGGGATTGGACTTTTAGATTTTATCTATTTTCTGAAATGATTTTCTAATAACACACTGTTTTTTAACAATTGAAAAATATTTTTAAAAAACATTGTTGTTTATTTTGTATTTTAAGGATTGGACATACAAATAATGCATTTTTGAACTGTCAAAAGTAAGAGATTTTAATAATAGTAACTATATATTTTTTTATCAAATACTATTGGATTTACAATGCAAAAGAGCTTTATCTTATCACATCCAAACCAAAAATTAAAGCATCACAAATATCATAACTTAATTAGATTATATGGCTATTTGTTTAAGTGACTACATCTCATTACTAATTGCACTGTATTGTAATAAACAAAGAGGATTGGTGTTAATGTGAAATGATAAAAATTTAAGAATTTCATTTTTCTTCGAAATAAATTTCTAGATTGTGCTATAATAAATCTAGGTATAAATGCATGAATTTTTTAACATTCAAATGTAGGGGTGCCAATGTTAAAAATACACGAAAATACGAAACAAAACGACACGAAATTGACCTCAAAACGCGTCGTTTTTTTACACGAAGTCTTGTTGTGTCATGTTTGTGTGAAAATTATGAGACGTGTTAGTTGTGTCATCGTGTCTTGTTGTGATAGTCGTGTTTTTATTCGGGGTAACGTATCGATTTATATTTAATTCAGTGTATATTTTAAGAAATCGTTTTATTTGTATCATGTCGTGTTGTACTGTGTTCTATTTGAATTGTGTTCGTGTTAACTAAAAAAATACAAATTCATGTCGTGTTGTATCCTTTTTAAAAAAACTCCTATTGTGTCAAAACATATTCCAAAAACACGAATGGGCAACCTCTCTAAATATCGCACTTTCTTCTTGTTAAATCATATTCAATGACAATAAATATATCTACTACTAATAAAAAAACAAATAACTTGCCCAAAATAAAATACCACACGAAAAAAAAAATTATTCAATAAATATATGTCAGATGAATACATACACCACACACACACTCCATACCCTCACATTTTCAAAGCCCATAAAAATTCTATCATATTTCATTTTTCTCTCTCGTGTCATCTCTCATCACTTAACCCATCACCAATTCTCTCTCCT
The DNA here is from genome assembly GCA_949130495.1 of Sambucus nigra. Lineage (NCBI taxonomy): Eukaryota > Viridiplantae > Streptophyta > Magnoliopsida > Dipsacales > Adoxaceae > Sambucus > Sambucus nigra. The sequence continues at coordinate 77,021,164 of OX422213.1, forward strand.
CTTCCTCCATTTCAAGACTCACTTTCTATAAACACCATAGCCATATGTTTAATCCCCCACCTAACGGTACCCAATTGTGAACCATCCAACTCCCACCAACCATAAATCCGAGCCAACCAATACTCACCGAAAAAATAAAAAGCGTCAGCGACCTACCTCCATCTCAGCTCCATACTGGATAAACCCTCTTACCACCTGCCTACCCTCTGGTCCACATAGCCATGACCATCCACCCTTACAACTACGGCCAACCACCTCCTGACCACCAACGCCAGAGATACCTCAAAATTGGCCACCAAATTCGACCGAATATCTCAGCTACTACCCGGATGAACCCAACACCATAACCAACCATCTTTCTACCTGCCCGACCCAACCTATACCCATAACTACCCAAACCCGACCAGCACATATGACTTCTCACCCACCCTTCACTCATATAAAAAACAAACCATAGATCAGATACGAAGTAATTGATAAAAAAATTTACTAACCGATTACGGTAGATACTCTTTAGAGAGACACCGCACAATTTGTCTCACTTTTGAGGTTGTCTAAATGGACTTCATACTTGAGAGATAATTTGAAAAATTCTCTTACATTCCTGGGTATCTTCAACCAATGAAAATTCCTTAGTTTATCTTCTTTCTATTGATTTTTCTACCATCATCATTGTCAAGAATGGTGTGGATGTTGAGTGGAATATATGGAGAAAGGGTGAGAGAATAGTTTCAGAAGCCATATCCAAAAAAAACCCAAGAAAAGATCCGTTGTTGTGGGAGGGTTTCCAAACCATGGTTAACGGCATTGGGTGGACACGGTTGTGGGGTTTTGTGGAGGGTATGAGAGAGAGATATTTAAGGGTTCGATTTCATTTTACAGTGTTGTGTGGTCACGAAGAAGGAGTTCTAGAGAGAGAGAGTTGGGTGGCCACGAAGAGGTCATGGAACCATATACAAGTGAGAAAGAGGATGATAATCTATCTATTATTATGTTTTTGAGGGGTGAGTTTTATGCACCTGTTGGGATTGTAAGATGTGAATAACTGTAGAAACAAAATGTGGGTTAAGCAAATTTCTGAGAAAATAGGATTGGACAGTTATGGGTTGTAAGTTTTTAAAATGTAGATTGTGGGTTTGGTATATAAAACAACATGTATATGTGTCTAAACTTCTGTAACCGCCCCATGAATGTGGGACTCCATGTATATCTAGATTTTTGTTCATTTAAAAAATTCTAAATTCTAAGAAATTAGGGATGGAGTTTTGGAGAGTTCTCAAAGAAGGACTACATACGTGTCTGTATATATATATATATATATATATATATATATATATATATATATATATATATATAGAGAGAGAGAGAGAGAGAGAGAGAGAGAGAGACGTATATGTATAATATAAATGAATGCCCATTTTGTCAAATTTTTAAAAAAATGTATTTAAAAACAAGTTTACCAAATGCGCACCAATATTATATTAACATAAAAAGCTGAATTTTAAAACTGTATTTAAAAATAGTGTTTAAATCAAATTTTCTGAATACAGAACCAAACGAGTTCTACATTTTTATAGTAATAGTATTGTGGGTGCTTATTGTGTCGATCAAGCCCATAAAAGTAGCTAGCCAAGCCCAAGCCCAAGTGAGCTAATCAGGTAATCGGGCCAAATTATGAGCTTTGGTTAAACAGTTACATTTGATGATATGACCGAATTTACTCCCAAAAATCTCGGAGATGTATTTAAGGGATATAGGCTCAACGTGTTAGTTACCAACACTTTTAATTAATTGAATATATACTGTATCCCTGGCCCGGGGAATAGGGGTATGTAGCAAAAAACCATCTCGAGAGTTATTTAATCAAAACAATAGACCTCTCCGTGGATGTAGACAAGTTGTCGAACCACATAAATTCTTGTGTTGTGATTGTGATTGTTTGCTGTTCTTATTTTCTTCGTTATTGTTTTCTTTCATTATTATTTGTGTTGTGATTTTTGTCACCAAAATTGGCGCTGTTTGTGGGAATCGATTGTTATTCCTATGAAAACCTTCATCAACAAGAACCAGCGATGTCCCATCACAACAGTAACATCCTTCAAGCAGGTGACATTCAGCAGTAGCCTAACCCTCCAAGGGTAAGGTCTGAGATTCATCATTCAAACCCACGACTTCTCCAGGAGAGGTAAGTCTCCGAAGAAAGCTAGGGGCCGCCCAGGTCCACCTAGATCTCTAGATTAATAGACGCCTATAAAGCCAGACTCCAAGAGCAGGAGGAGACTACTCGCCAACAGCAAGATGAAAATGCTCGCCTCAAGAGGCAGTTGGAAATAATGGAGAGAGAAATCCATCGAAGCATAAGGCGATGCCACAACCGGACTCCTAGCCCTCAGGCAGAGCAAGTCTCACACCCGAGGAAGGAGCCCGAGGCGTGGGTCAGAAAGAACTGAGAAGCACTGGTCAAATGATGAACATTCTGAACGACTACAACCAGCTCATCATTATAAGAGTCCTGGTCGACAGAATGATGACATACGAAGTTTGGTCCAAAGGGAGATGGACCAACACCCAGCTCATTGCGGCACCAGATCTACGAGAGAGCTAGCCAGGCGAGCTCTCGATACACAGATAAAGTCCCCTTTTTTAAGTGCAATAGAAGAAGAAGAAGAGGCCCCGAAGAAGTTCACGTTTTCCAGGTTTAAGATTTACAATGGGAAGACTGACCCCATTGACCATGTCAGGCAATACAGACAAGCTATGATTCTATGGAGTCACAATGATGCGCTTATGTGTCGAATCCTCCTTTCGAGCTTGAACGATGTAGCCCAGAAGTGGTTTGAGAAGCAAACTCATAGGTCCATACGAAATTTCAAATCCTTGGCTGAGTAATTTATAGCTCGCTTCATAACAAGTATCTCCCACCCTAAGAGGATGGATGCACTGCTTACTATGAACAAGAAGCTGCAAGAGAACCTCATAGAGTACGCAAAGAGGTTGTGACACCCCGCCTAATTAACCCCGGGTGATCAGTCCTAAATTAAGTTAGAACAGGTTTCTCAGTTGGTTCATTCTTAGCATCACTGTCGCCTTTTTAATTACTAACCACCTAAGTGAGAAAATTAGACCGGTGCCAAGTTTTATCCTTCATTAACTTAAATGAAACTCATGCGGAAATAAAACAACATAATAATCTCAATTAACTGAAACAGCCATTCACAATTAAATGACTGACCGAATAAACCATCGGCCCCAAACTCCAACAAATATAAAATAAAGACAAGTAATCAATCCCAACAAGTCTGACAAAAACTAAAAGAAGTGTGAGCGACATGCTCGAAATAACTGATAGAAGTCTATATACTAGAATGAAAGAGTGAGGCGTCTATCAAACTCCCACAACATCCACATATGCTGCAGCAACGGATCCCTAAAAATGAGTCAAGCCTGACGTCCCTATGGCTGGACACCTAAAAGGTTTTTAAAATTTATATAGCAAGGGTTAGTACCCAAAAACATTTGAAAAATATTTAGCAAATTATTAACTTGCAGTAATAAGTAAATATGCATGCTCTCCATATTTTAGTTAGTGCCGCACTCCCTTGAGGACATCATCACCCCTCCTCTAATGTGCACTACTAACGCCTTAAATAAATTCACCTAGATCTTCATCTTATGACTAATAAATTATATAACCTCTTGCAAACACCCTACTCTAACCGAGTATGCCTTATTTATGATTTTTAAGTTATCATCAACATCAAATTAATTAAATCATTTCCCTTTTTAATTTCATATAACTTCCACATCTGTTATACATATAATACAACTCATGCTTTGTATTAATTAGCCCGTATATAATTATTTATCTAATTATATACTTAATCATATTACAGTATTCACAAACATACTGAAATAACATTTAATAATAGCATTCCCTCGAGTAAAGTTTCACCGGGTATAAATCCTCTAAAGTGCTATCCCACTAGGTATATTCACATTGCCTCGTTACCCCAAGTCAGAATCGCTTACTAACTTGGCTAATACATACATGTTGGAGGCGGTCATATTCCTTCCCTGAAAGTGAGATGCCCCTCACCCATATAACGGACGCTATGACCTGAGATTATACTCGCCCTACTCCTCAAGCTAGGGGATTCATCCACTACGCGCAACCTGCCCCAATAGCACTAGAGTATATAATAATAATAATAATAATAACTATCCACTGATATTAATGCACACATCATATATATACTATCACACACCGTATATATATAAATATAAAACATCCCGGCTACACTGTGTACTAAGTCCGTGACACAAGCCTATTCCATTTTATTATGAGTTTATGGCCCAACTCTAATGATTAATTAATTTGCACATTAATTTCTTTTGGTATCGCCCCAACCAATATATTCGGACTTACTCTCGTGCCCGAAATAAAAACATCACCCGAGTCTAAATCCCCGACTCTAAATTATTTAGCCTTCACCTAAATAAAATTTATATCTCGGTATCGCTCAACCATTATTCCCGGACTTGTCCACTAAATCCGTATTTAATCATTTTGAAACAAATTTTCCAAAATTTAACCTTAGTGTGTCACACCTAATTTCCTCCAAATCCCAATTAATTTTAATCACGATGTCACACCAAGTTGCCCTTAAATCCTAATTAATTTTTTTATTCATAATTAATTAGATTTAAACCCATGTATTAATTATTCAAAACTTAAGGCATGGAAGAATTTTTATTTAATTTCCCTATATATTAAAAACTGAGTGAAATGTCAAAGTTTTCGGACCATCAATCGATCGATGGTCCACCTTCGATCGATCGATCGATCAGGTCCTCGTCTTCCCCAAGTTGGTTGTTTCAGCCATGGACGCACACCTCCAAACCCTAACTTCTTCTATACTGAAAACTAAGCTTTCCCATCCACAAGAAACATCAAACACCTTATATGGAACCTCCCTAAAGTCCAAAAACATCATTTAATTTACTTTCTCTCTCTAAAACCCAATTAAACATCAATTTCGTAACACAAATTCGTTTCTAATTCATCCGGATTTACACATCTTACCAGATACAAATACAAAACTTAGATTGTATATGAATTTCTCCTCAATTTAGAAATCAGATTCATGGTTCACAAAAACCCATGTTTATCCCCTTTAAATCCCAAAACGAATTTCTTTGGTTATCCACATCACATGAATATGATTTGAAATACACTTTAAATGCTACAGCAAGTTAACCACTTGCCTTAGGGTTCGTAGAGTCTAATTTTGGAGTTGTGAATGCCCAAGGTTGAAGATGACTCTTTTTGGCTCTCCTGTGATCCCCAACTTTGCCTTTGACTGCTACTAGGGTTTCCTAAACCACTAAGTCTTTTCTAAACTCAATTCAGCCCTTCCCTTATTTCTTATAATTATTTAATTAACCTTAATCCCGTTTTTTGCCTAATGGGCCAAGCCCAAGTCACCCAAATGCCCCCGTGTGGGCCCGGCTATGCCTAAAAAGTCCCGTGACCCGTTTTCTATCCCCGGGTACACTTTTCTGACTATCTTAGCCCATCCGGACTCAACCGTACACTCAGAATTGGCATTCGAATTAATTTATAAATATTCTTATTTTACACTCAAATTAGTCTATACCGACTCCCAGCCGAAATAAGTACATATTCCGTCATTAATACCCGAAATGACGTAAATACATTATTACTATTCACTTAGTAATTAAATTTCCCTAAATATTAACCATTCACCTTCCGATTAATATTTAAATATAAATTGCTATAATTAATTCAATTAAAATTACGAGTCACAAGTAATTTTGAATTCCCGAATTAATTAAATATTTAATGCATGAAAATACGGGGTGTTACAGGGGTATTGGAAAGTATTTAATAAAATTAAAGATTGATCGGAACAGGTCGTTGTAGCATCCTTCAAAATTGATTTGTCGAGCTCCTGCCTCCTGCACCAGTCCTTAACTAAGAAGGAGGCCTCATCCATCGACGACTTAATGGCTCGTATTGAAAAGTATGCCAAAGTCAAGGATGTGACCCATCTTAATGCCGGGGATAATGATCGCGCGAAAGCTGGCAAAGGAGTGGAGAAGAACGAACCTCAGAAGAAAGTGAATAAGAGCGGGGGAAAAATGGATCCAATAATGGAAACAAAAATGATGCCTCTAAGGCATTTCAGGCTGTGAATACAGTCTTCAAAGAGCCAATATATAAGATTCTCGCTAAGATCAGAGATGAGTCATTCATTAAGTGAACTAAGAAGATGAGAGGAGACCCCTCCAAGTGGAATAATGTACTAAGGTGCGCCTTTCACTAGGAGGGCAACCACAAAACTGAGCATTGTAAAGCCCTCAAATCTCATCTCGAGGAGTTAGCCCAAGTCGGTCATCTTAATGAGTTAGTGGAAAAGAAGGTAGATAAGGTAGCAGCAAATGGCGAGCAAAGGCCCGATAACGTCCTCGAGGAGGATATCGGCCATGAGTTCGTGGTGATACATAGGGCGTCAGACCTCAAGAAAATTTAAGGAAATACAGCACGAATGGAAGTAAATAAACTTACTGCAGTCATGAAGGCCTTTCAGATTGACCCAGCCAAAACTTAGGCCGGAAAGCATAGACGATCGAAGGACATCGATTATAATAAGCACATTGTGTTCACTGATGAAGACTTGATTAGGGTGAGAACCCCTCATCATGATGTGCTGGTCATCACACTCAGGATAACCAACTGGGATATCGACAGATTGCTCGTTGATCAAGGTAGCTCGTTCGAAGTGATGTACCTAAAGTTATTCAGAAAGTTGAAACTGAGCGTAGCCAACCTCAAGGAAGCCACGATTTCATTGGTCGGTTTCGCCGGAAATATTACAGTTCCTCTAGGGAAGATGGTCTTGCCAATCAGGGCATGAAACATTTTGAAAATAATTAAGTTTCTAGTAGTTGATATTGAATATTCGTACCACGCTATCCTCGGTAGGGTGTGGCTCCATGCAATAAAGGTCGTACCCTCAACATACCATCAAAAGCTGAAGTGTATAATATATCGGGGAGTGGTCGAGATACATGGCGACCAAGCTATGGCCAGGAAATATTTCATCACGGAGATTCACCCCAAGCAGGAAAGGAAAACTGATGAATTAAAAAGTAAGGAAGAAGACCTGGAGGGGTTGATACCCTCCAAATTGCAGTTAAGATATGGTCGACCAGGAGTAGAGGAGACCATGCTCCATCCCTCCAAGAGGGTCGTTGAAGACCTGGAAGAAATCGCTGCTGAAAATAGCTCCACAGAGAAATAGTTTTTGATTGGTACATCTTTGACCCATTACGAGAAGAAATAATTAGTCACCCTCCTCCGAAGCAATTTGGATGTTTTTGTATGGGAACCCTACGAGCTGCCTGAGGTCGATCCCATCATCGCTTGCATATTGACCCAAACTTTAAGCCAGTCACACAGAAGGCTCACCGAATAGCCTCGAAAAAATCTAAAGCAGTAGAGAAAGAAGTCGGAAAGCTACTGGATGCAGGTTCCATACGGGAGGTTCAGTTCCCTAAATGGTTATCCAACCCGGTAGTAGTTCCTAAGGGCAATGGAAAATAAAGATTTTGTATCGACTTCATCGACCTCAACAGGGCTTGTCCCAAATACAATTTCCCTCTTCCTAAGATTGATCAACTGGTGGACGCTATAGAAACTCACGAGAGGATGAGATTTTTAGACGCCTACTCTGTATACCACCAAATCCCCCTTCACGTACCGGATCAAGATAAGACCTCCTTCATAACCACTATTGGTTTGTATTTTTATAAAGTTATGCTCTTCGATCTTAAGAATGAAGGAGATACTTATCAATAACTAGTTATAAATATGTTTAAAGAGAAAATGGGGGATACTATGGAAGTTTACATTGACGACATGCTCGTTAAGAGAAAGCTTAAGGACGATCACCTCTCTGACTTGGCGAGGACTTTCGATATCCTTAGGAAATACCGAATGAAACTTAACGCAAGTAAGTGTTCTTTCGGTGTCCAGTCAGGAAAATTCCTTGGATACTTGATCATCAAGAGAGGAATAAAGGCAAACCCCCACTAGATTGACGCCATCAACAAAGTTTAGCCCCCTCAAATAGTAAGAGATGTACAGAAGCTCATCGGAATGCTCGCCGCGCTCAATCGTTTCATTTTAAAATCCTCAGAACGATGTCAACCCTTCTTTCAGTTATTGAAAAGAAATAAAGGCATAACATGGAACGAGGACTGCTCCAGAGCCTTAGAGGAACTCAAGGCCTATCTTGACAGGCCCCCTTTGCTCGTGATTCCTAGAGAGGGTGATCCTTTATACCTTTACCTCACTATCTCAGACCATGCTGTAAGCTCCGCCTTGATATATAAAAGAGAGGGAGGCCAACATCTAGTCTACTATGTAAGTAAAACTCTGTTAGAAGCCGAGCAACGGTACCTGCCATTGGAAAAGCTCACCTACGCATTGGAGATAGCCTCAAGTAAAATGAAGCATTATTTTGAGTTCCACTCCATCTTTGTGGTTACTTCGCACCCTCTAAAGGTTGTTCTGAGAAAAGCATACCTCTCTGGACGACTACCGAAGTGGTCAGTCGAGCTCAGAAGGTTTGATATTCACTTTTAACCAAGAAAAACCGTCAAGGGGCAGATCTTAGCTGATTTCATCGCTGAGTTCACAGGAGAACAGCCTGCCGATCAGCCAAAAACTAATCGACCAATGAAGGGCTTACAAGAACCGGGCGTTTAGACCTTATACGTTGATGGAGCCTCCAACTCAAGGGGCATGAGTAGGTATCCTACTAGTAACTCTCGAAAATACAGTGCTCGAGTAGGGCATCAGACTAAGATTTGAAACCTCCAACAACGAGACAGAATACGAGGCACTGATCGTTGAATTAAGCAAAGCACAATTGCTAGGGGTAAGGGACCTACAAGTCTTCGGCGACTTTGAGCTGGTATCTAACCAAATAAACGGTGATTTTAATGCAAATGATGAAAGGATGGCAGCTTATCTCGCCGTTATGAAAGGACTAATAGTCAGGTTCAATCAAGTGGATGTTCAACAGTTCCCTAGAGGACAGAACAGCCAAACAGATGCCCTATCAGCTCTGAGTTCAAGAATAGACTCTGACTTGAGAAGAACAATCCAAATAGATTTCCTCGCACGACCCAATATTGATCATACTACTGAGCTGATTCTCCATATCAAAAAGCCTTCGAGCTGGATGGACCCCATCGTAGACTACTTATGAAGTGATATACTGCCAAGTGACAAGAGGTCGGCTCATCGTATAAGAGTCAAAGATACTCGCTTTCACTTATCTCTTGATGGGAAGTTGTATAAAAGATCCTTCACCAGCCGTACATCGAGTGCGTTCATCCATAAGACGTCGATCAAGTTCTATACGAACTTCGTGAGGGAATTTGTGAAAGTTACGCAGGAGGAAGGTCGCTAGCCTTTCGAGCAATGAAGGAAGGGTATTGGTGGCCATACATGCAGAAGGATGCTGGAGTCTACGTTCGGAAGTGCGAAAAATGCCAAAAACACTCACCCATGGTCGACTAGCCCACCAGTGACCTAAAGTCATTAACTAGCCCGTGGCCCTTCGCCCAGTGGGGTTTGGACATCGTAGGTCCTCTGCTTACTGCAGTAGGCAATCGAAAGTATCTGTTAGTCGCGACAGACTACTTCACTAAGTGGATAGAGGTAGAGCCACTAGCGAACATCAGATACGCAGACATGATGAGGTTTATGTAGAGAAACATCATTACCCTCTTCGGCATACCCAGGACGTTCATTACTGATAAGGTGACCCAGTTCGAGAGTGGCCCCTTCTAAAGTTTTTGCAATGATCGCGGAATTAGGCATTACTTCAGCTCTATAGCATATCCCCAAAGCAATAGTCAAGATGAGGCTTCCAACAAGACAGTAATCGATGGACTAAAGAAACGCCTGGAACGGGCCAAAGGAGCTTGGGCGAATGAAATACCCCACATCCTCCTGGCCTATCGCACCACCCCAAGACGAGCAACTGGGGAAATACCCTTTGCACTCACATATGTAATGGAAGTAATTATCCTACTAGAAGTTGGTTTTTCTACCACGAGGTCTGCGTTAGTTGACTAAGGCCACAATGATGAAGCTTTGCTAACTAAACTTGACTCAACTGATGAACGACGAGAATTTGCTCTAGTTAAACTGGTATCCTACCAGCAATAACTAGCAAAATAGTACAACTAGAAAGTCAATCCAAGGAAATCTCAAGTTGGGGACTATGTCATGAGGAAAGTCCTTGGTAGTGCTGTGAAACCATCAGATGGCAAATTGGGACCAAACTGGGAAGGACCTTTTAAGCTAGTGAGGGATGACTTGTAAGATCCTATCACTTGAAAAATCTGTAGGGTTGGGAGATACTAATGGCTTGGAATGCGACCAACTTTAAGAAATTATACTTATAGATTTCTCTACCCATACACCATTAGTTTAGTCAAATTTTTATTTTACTAACTAATGTTGCTCTTTGTTTATGACTTCAATTAATAAAACTCGATTGGCCTTGGCATTCTAAATACATGTATTGGTTGTCTCAAATGTATTTTGTTATATGCACCCTTTTCAAGTTACAAGCTTCACTTTTTATGAGTATAATAGAATTTCTAGATTACAGTAAGTTGGCTAACTTACTTTAGTCAAAGAATCTTTTAAACCAGGCTCTTATGATTGCAACACAATAGTTAGGACTATCCTAGTTCAACTTGTTCAAAACGCAATTGGCCTCCTAGGTTGCTCCGAAAATAAATAAAGACCTACAGGGGATCCTTAGGCAATACAACCAACTCAGATTGGTCGCCAACATAATTTGTCTCCGAAATCCTGCTCGGGTGGATCGCCTAGTAATCAGATGTATTCTCGCCATTGCTTTACTTAGGCCTAAGGCAGTGTGACCACTCGACCTAAAAGGTAAAGTGGGCGGAATGGTATGGCTATGGCAAACCGGACTGGGGGAATGCTTAATTGCAATTAAACTCTAAACAAGCAACAACTGAAGTGCCCAAAATAACTAGAGTTTATTAGTAAGTCGAAAGCAAGCAACACATGTTTAGTCGGCCTATGCCCAAAACATAAATATTTTATTTTTTACTAAGAATTACATAGTTACATGTACAATAGTAATGAAATAAATTAACCCTAACAGGATCTAGGTCGCAGATCAAGGTAGTTCGCTACTCGAGCTCTCCGACCATCATCAGGGTGAGGGGCAAAGCTCTCTACGGCCTCCTCCGAGCTCGATTCCAGTAGCTGCCTTGGAATAACATCTATAGGGATCCTGCGATCATCCCTTCGAAAGGGATTTCGCTCCAAGATTGGTGGAGTGATCTCATGCCTATACCATAGGGGAGAGTTTTTGGAAACCATCAACTCCCTGGGGGCACTTAGCCATCCTTTAATAAAGGCTAGCTCCTCCATTTCTTTCAGCTTTGTGGGGGCATCTATCCAGCCTTGATCGTATCCGTCAGCCCACATCTGCCGAGGACCCTTTCAAAATAAGTATCGTAGACTTGTGACGTATTTTTGTAGTCCAGCAGCGATTACGTATGTGATTAGGCGTAAATTCTTCTGATTTATCCCCTTAATTTAGAGGCTTTTATCACCTCGTAACATGTAAAATGCATTGATTTATCCCATATCCTTGATATTGACGTTTCTTATATAATGCATCGAGTTTCATGCATTTTTTGTGCTTTTTACATGTATTTTATACAAGTGAAGAGAATAGGAAACTCAAAACTAAGAAACCAAGGAAGAAAGAAAGGAGGAAACGTCAGAGGGCAAAATAGTAACTTTACATCTGGAGTTCGGACGAGGAACTAAAATAAAAGTTGAGGACCGCGAGTCTACAAGCACGTAGGAAGAAACAACATCCAAATTCGAGTCCTGGATCAAAAGTTATGAAGCCTCAAAGACAAGAGAAAATCACAACAATAGCAGAAAGAAAAAGATTTCCGGACCAATCCGGATTGAGCCAAAAATGGATCGATTCGGTGAAGCCAAAGTCCCTGTAAAGGACGAACCGATTCGTATCATTATAAAATGAACCGGTCCAAAATCTTAAAAGTTCCTCAATAAAACAGACCACTGGACCGATCCAATTTCAAGCAAAAACGAACCGATCCGGTATACACCGAATCGAACTGATAGACCAAGCCGGACTGGTCTGAGTGATGAATTTATATTTTATCTTTTTCAAATGTATAGTTGTACCTAGATCGAACTCTTGTAATTTCGTAGGGTATTTATTCCAATTAATTTCCAAACTTTAGGGAGTTGTCTTTTTGATAGTTTTAGAGGACTTTTGCACCTAAGAACCCTAGTTTTAATTTTTGCAACAATTATTCAAGTTTCAAGCATTAATTCCAGAATTTTCTTCATTCCAAGTATTGTTTCCTTTCTTATTTCAATTAATTTTACATTTGGGTAGGATTATTCATAGAAATTAGGGTTGCAATTTTTCTTTACAAGTTTCTTCCTAATTTTTTACATAGTTATGAATTCAGGCAGAATAGATTTTATGATCATGCTTAGTTTAATTATGTCCAGCTAAACTTTCAAGGGTTGGGATGCATGAACCCGACCCGATGTAGTTTGCATGAATAGAAAATAGGTTTTGAATTAAATTTTGATCGAATCGTGTTGTGTAGTGATCACAACCATCGAAGGCCTTTTAACCTCATTTGTCCTAGGTAACCGGGGTGTTTAAGGATGCGATGTGCGTGTTGTCCATGCAACACCACTTTATTCTTGCCTTTGATTGTGTATGATGCAGGCTAGTACCCTGATATATGCAATGTTTGGGATTAATAAAGACTGGGATTAATCGAATATCTAATTCAAAAGATAGTATTATATCCGGTAAATCTACTAGGGGTTTGGGGGATTGTATCCTAACCTATTTTCCTTCATTCATATTTACTTAATTGTAGTAGTTTTATTTCCATGCACGTAGCGTAGTCAGTAATTTAATTTTCATTTATAATTATATAGTAGAATTCAATTCCACATTCAATCATCTTTTAGTTTCTTTTCTCGAATCAGTTTAGGGTTAGTCTTCTATTCCTTCTTCATTATGATCATTCATCCTAGTTCCTTATGAATACGATCCCGACTTATCGGGTTATTACTTACGCGACAGGCTTGCACTTGAGCCTATATAAGCCCGCACTTTAGACACATTTGTGGTCGCATCAGTATGCTTGCCGAACGTCCTCCTTTAGCTCGATAATCTTCCTCTGGGAACTGCCATCACCTCTCACAGCTCGCTGCGTAGATGACGACGAGGAACCTTGGATAACTCGGGGAGCACTACTTGGAACATTTTCCTTAAGGTGCGTAATCTTCTTCCTTGAGGCATCATTTTCCTGCTGCAGCACCTCTCCAACCTGATTAATCTCGGATGCGTCCAAGAGCTTAGCCTTCAGGGCATTCATCTCTTCTTGAACGGAGGCACCAATCTCCTCCATCTTTGCAAGCCTATCCTTCAGCCTGACAACTACTTCGGACTGATCTTTATAGTTCGAGTTTTTACCCTAAAGGATTTACAAATCTTGATAAAAGCTCAACGAACTTGGTCGCTTATATTCGAACCAATGATTTGGCCTAGACGAGAGGTGGCAAGAATGTAATCATCAAAATTGATAAACTACAAGACGTCTAACACATAAAGCCCATATATCAGTGAATACAAAAATAGAATTTCTTCATTTCATTAAAAAATGGCACTGGCCAGGTACAAGTACATCGAATGATAAGAAGAAAAGAATAAAAAATACACAAGTGAAAGAAAAAGCCTATAACTCTATTGGGCAACCTCAACCTGCTCGGTGGAGGCTGGCTCCTTCCCCTTATCAGTGGCAGCCTTACTCATCTCAGCCCCAAGTATACCTCCCTCAGTCGAGGTAAGATTCACCCCCTGGTCGCCAGCAGGGACATCAGCAGCAGGAGCAGTAGGCTCCATAGTAGTCTGAACAGCCGGTACTTTTTCATCAATGATGGGCTTAGGACCAGGATTGTGCTCGTCGAACAGAGAGGAGTCAGTAATAACTAAGGTTCGATCCCAACCTTTCGTGAAGTTTTCCCAAATGATGTAGTCAATCTGTTTATCGGTATCTATATACACTGCCTCCCAGCCCTCATTGTATCCACTCTCTCTAATGGTAGCCACCTCCTTTTCCAGGCTCTTCACCTTCTTAGCAAGCCTTTTATTTTCATCTATGACAGCCAGTTTGCTCATCATGACCAGCTCATAGACCTCACGGAGTTCCTTCAGCTCCTTGGTCTCTTCATCCCTCTACATAGTAAAAGAAGCCTCAGCCTCCGTGAGAGCCTTCTCAGCGAACTTCTGGCCCTCCTGGGGAGACTTCAGGCTCTCCTCGAGCTCAGAGTTCATCCTCGCCAGCTCATTTCGGCTGCACCTAAGGGTGATATAGTCGAACGCAAAATGTAGGAAGAGGCATAAGTTAGTAAACATAGCACGAAGAAATTACAAGTCAAAGAAATAGAAAAAAGGGGAAGTGGCCTTACCAAAGCAAGCCCTTGATATGCTTTTAGGGCTAACTGGTCAAGGCCCATGCTCGAAGACCGATCATGGTCCGCCATGAGCGCAGCTCTCTCGAGCATCATTGGAACGAGATGAGGGGTCAGAGCCACAAAGGCCCCCTTAGCTGGGACAACCATAAGCATAAGAGAAGCCTGTGCTTTCTTCGTCCTCTCTTTTCCTCTTCTCAGCTTTTTTCTTCTTGTTCTTCTTGTTGTTCTTCTTCTTGTTCTTCTTCTTATTCTCTCTCTCTCTCTCTCTCTCTCTCTCTCTCTCTCTCTCTCTCTCTCTCTTCTCTTCTTCTTTCCTCATCCTCTTCACCTCTTTCTCATGAGCTGTTATCTGGGAACCACTAACAGTATCCCCAGACCTTAGTTTCTAGATCTTCAGCCTGTTAGATAATAGGACATCATCATCATAATCATCGCGGATCAAGTTTTTTTTCTAGGGGGATCCATATCTTGATCCCTAGAACTTCCTGAACTGGAATCTCCTGAATTAGAACCTACCTCATTGGCCCTCTCTCCACCAGATTCTTCCTCGCTGGATCCCTCCTCACTGGATCCTGCCTCACCACCACCCCCTCTTCCACTTTTAGCAACACCAGTCTCTGATCTTCTTTCCTCCTCATCGTCTAGCTCGATGGGTTCGATATCACCTTCTTCCTCCTCTTCTTCTTCTTATGGGATATTAAGATGGGGAATTGAGTCAACTGGACGGGCAGTGAAGCTGGTGGTAGTGTTCTTGTATTCCAACAAAAAGGCAGCCGACCTGGGATGCTCACCTTTTATAATGGAGTACCTTATTGTACAAGATTTGATCAACTTAGTAGCACGAATTTCGTGAGGAGCAGGTTATTGATTTTTAGACTTCACTGAAAAAGGAAAGTGAAGAAAATATTAGAAGAATACATTAGAGCAACAAACAACAAACAACAAACAACACGCAGATGGACAACAACCTATGTACTCATCCCCATATGTAGGGATCCGAGGTCCCCTGTACCTTGTTCCCCCTACTTGGGGAGGGAATTGTCAGATCCTAGCAATGAACCCCTCATACCAGTAGTCCTTATGGGAATCAGGTAGGTTCACTACCAATACCCTGTCTGGACTCCTCGCTTCAAAATAAAGAAGACCAGAGCTCGTGCGAGAAAAGGTATAACATAAGCAAATTTCAATAAATCCTAAGTTAGTGCCATAAAGTTGATTTATTCTATGGATGCCATTTATAATTTTTTAAATATTTGGAGAATACTGAGCTTGAACTATATCGAAGTATTGAAAGAAATGGAAGAATGTGCGATTTGGGGGAAAGGTTAAACCCCCTTGAGATAGTAAAAGAACATGAATCTAGTGACCATCCTTAATGTCATGGACATTAGGAGGAACATGGATGCTGGAACACGAGGCCCCCAATTTGAAAATCTTATTACACAAATTAATTTCAATTTCCTTTTAAAGATGCAGAAGTAAAGATGGTTCAACTAAACAAAATAACTAATTTTAATTTTGTTTTACAAATTAAAATTAAACAAAGTTCAAAGTGAAATTAAATTAATTAACAATATAATTTTTCACTTAAACCAATTTAACCCAAGTCCTAGAAATTTGCCTAAGTCATGTTTTCACTATTACCAAATTAGGCCAAACTAATTTTATCAAATTAAATTAAATTAAATGACTTGAATTAAATTAACATAAACATTACCCAAATTAATTTAGCACCAATTAAACATGCAGTGATTTAAAACAATTTTATCTTTTTACCTAAGCATGCGTTCTAGGTGATTTTGCAAAAGATAAAATAAACAAAGAAACCACTACGCCGCGATGTACGAGGAAAAACCCACAACGGGAAAAAAACTTGGACGACCCAGCCTCAAATCCATTAAGTACGGAATTTACAAATACAAGCAAGATGACTTACAACACTCGACTCGACTCCTTCAAGCCCCGACGGGTCTTCTTGTATCAACCTCTGCCTAGCGAATAATCACGGAGCTCCACTACGGTCTCGAAATCCACCGATCGTACTTTTAGGTACACCATCAACCACACATGGTGCTTTTACCATGTGAGAATGCCGCAGCCAAAAACCTTCTTCTTCTTTGTGGGATTTGGAAGCAAACCCAAACTCTCTTCAAATAGGAGAGATAAAACCGGTGCCAAACTCCAAGCAAAGTATATATATAGAGTAAATTGGATAAACAAACTATGGGTGTAAAACATAAGTGTTTTAAAGATTTTCTTGAAAAATCAACACTCTAAACCATGAGATTTTTCTTGGAAAGTTTAACTCTCAAAACTCTCTATAGGAGTTGGAATAGTATGAAAAAGTTAATTAGAAAAAGTTAGTTCCCGCACATAATAATTCTGCCAAAAAAGTAGTGGGAACAAAAGTGGGAAAGTGGGAAAAACGGCTTAAAACTGCCACAAAAACTGTTCCCGCCAAATCTCGTTCGAGCGAGATTTTCGTTCGAATGAAGTCTCGTTCGAACGAGCCTTCTAACGAAGTTCGAATGAGCCTTCTCGTTCGAACGACAACTTCGAACGAACTTCCAGAAAGATGAAAAATTGAGTTTTAGCCCAGAAACTTTATATACTTTATTTTAAAGTTTTAATTAAATCTTTCTGAAAATAAACAACAATTTAAAATAATTTTACACCCAATATGACTTGTTCCAAGCTCCTATATATATATGTAATGCATTCATACCTTGGGAGCAATTGGAACTATGATGGTGACGTAGAAACGAGGCACACAAACTCGGCATTTGATGAGGCTTTATACTCTTTGCCACTACGTCTTCAACTTTAACATGTCATAGGCTTGAAGGATACACATGACACTATTCTATGACTCAAACGTTTTTATCCAAAATTAAGCCAACACTACATTGAGACTCAATCGGAGAATTGTGTCCTTACAAATCTCCCCCTTTGGTTATTCCGGGACAAAAACCAACAAAAATCCTAAATGGCCTTCAAGCTCTACTAGACTCAAACATCCCACCCAAACTTGACTCAAGACCCAAGGATCACTATCTTTGCCGATGAAGAAAGTTGCCATATATAGAAGAATTCTTGCACACTTAAGCAAACACATTAAATGCATAGGGAATATTAAAATATTAAATACAATATAAATAAAGACTCCCCCTTAATTAATTCTCCCCTTTATCAAACAAATGACCTACTTCGAAAGACTTCTCCCCCTAAGATAAATCTCCCTAAACTAAGATACGATTATAATAGGTTTAGATACCATTTCTCCCCCTATCATTCTCCCCCTTTTTGTTCAGGAATAGACAAAGGCTAAAGAATCAAAGCTTAACATATCTCCCCCAATGAAAGCATATACACCCTCTAAATTAAACAAGGGATAAAGAGAATGGGATAACAAGATAAACATGCAATTGCGCATAAAGTGATGAGAACATTAAAGCACATGGGCAACAAAATCATAACTAATTCAACAAAAATTAACGGATATCAACTAAGATACAAGAAAATGATACCAAAATGATACATAAAGTATTAAGCATGTGATATCAACGAAGAGTGCAACAAGATAGATACCACTTATGAATTAAGGCATAGATGGACTAGAAAGCAAAGCAAAGACATAAAATATATCATATATATACATAGACTCAATATAAAAATAATGCACATGTACGTATATATAGATATAAACACACAAATGACACAAAATAAATAACATAAGATTTTCCACACGCTTATAGCATAAATGTGTCATATGGAAACGAAAGTGTTGGGGTGTGAACTAGTAACAATTAAAATTATACCCAATCACTTAACACATGTTCACGGAGTTCTCAATTGATTGCAAACTTCATCACATTTGAATATAACCTCATGTGACAATATATATTGAACTCAATGAACAAACATACACAATGCATACAAGCCTAACATGTTGATGATTCTACAAACTAATTGAGTCATGACATTGAAAACGCATCTAGGATAAACGAACATTGCGTAAACCGTTGATACATCATCCAAACTCCCTCAATAAGCATATATATTATTCTTTTTAATGAATAAATCAACTAAACAAATTAGGCCTTGGCAAATTATTTTTCTTTCAATGCCATATTTTCTTTTAGGCCTTTGGACCACGTATTTCTTTTATGTCCAAGCAAACGATGGCTTACTATTCGCAAAGGATAATAAATCCTTTCGGATGCCTTCCCCGTGCACATTTATATATAATATTTTTATTTCTCACAAATCTCATGTGCAACGGATTTTGACATGCATTAGTCCTCCTAGGTCACAAATATGTAGATTACTAGATTGGTAGGAGAACACCTCACAAAGCTCAAATATAACATGTGACGTTAAGGTTCAAAAAGCTCGTGCATGTGTGTAAAGGCATATAAAAGTGAATCCATTAAGCAAGTCAAACTTAAGGTACTCCATGTATGCATGATAAAGAACATTTTAAGGATTAAAATTCTAACCAAAAGTTCTAGTTACATGGAAGCGAAATGAGGATTCAAACACAAACATATGCCACAAAATGTGTGTAAAACCAAAATACACACAAAATAAAATCTTTTTGAGTTTTTGAAAATTTTTAACCTAAAAAAAATTTACTCAAAAGACACACAAAAATCATTTGTATTTTTCATGAAGTATGAATTACGAAAAGGGTAAAACATAAATAATAAACAAAAATCTTTTTGTATTTTTCATTTAATGCAAATTAAAATGAAAGAATAAAATACAAAAGATAAACAAGTCATGATTTCTAGCATGAGATATAAAATAAAGCAATGACTAGAAAATGACTAAACATGCATACACCTAGCAATGATATATAATACGAAGCACAAAAGCTAGAGTATGCAAACAACTAACACATTCAAACTTTAAATTTAGCAAGGGAGGTTTCATGTGAAAGCAAATGAGAATGCGTCTAAAAATGATTTCTGAACCCATATAGATGTTTTAAAATGATGGAATTTGGAAACTAATGAAATGTTAGACATAAACTTCCTATGACTTCTTTTCAGATCAAAACAAAATGACCTAAGGTGACCTTTCCTACCACAATGCAAGCATGCGAAAACACGAGGAATGTTACACAAGGTGTGACATTTTCTAAAGTCTTTGGATAAAGTTGACCCTCTAAAACAAACAATGGTTTTAGCTTTAGCAACGAAAGTATTTGAACTAGATGAACTAGAACCATTACAACTACTACTCGAGTCTTGTAAGTCATTTTTCATTTTTAAAATATTGGACTCAAGTAATAAATTAGACTCCTCAATTTTACGGGACTCCTTCTTTAAATTTTCTATAGCTCCTAGAAGGTTATCACGCTCCCCCTCAATGTGAGCAAACTTGTCCCTAAGAGTCTTTTCTCGAAAATCACTCTATTTCTTGGACTTTTCTAAAATATTAAAATTATAATTTATGTCCATGAGTTTTTCACGAAAAATATCTTTTTGAGATAGCAAGGTTTGCAAAAATTCGACTTTAGCTTTAAAACAAGAATTTTCATTTTTAAGAAATTTAATTATTTTTGCAAATCTCAAATTCAATTCTCTTTATCTTTCATTACACTTATTAAGCTCATTAAATTCCTCTCGAACAAAAAAAATTTCATTATCATTAGAAATGGACAAATTATTATTAAGACGTCCCATCGAGAGATATAAAACCAAAATGAGAGTGAGTAAAAAAAATGAACCACCTAAAAATGTAAGGAGAATAAAAATTATAAAGGCTGAAAAACGGATCTTTGACGCGATAAATTTGTGCTCCGGCTTTGATACCAAGTTACAAAGAGGTAATTTTCAATCTCCTATTTAAATATGCGGAAGCATGAGATGGTTCAAATAAAGAAATTAACAAATTTTAATTTCTTTTCAAATTAAAATCAAACCAAGTGAAGTTTGATTAAACACACACTTATGTTAATTTCACTTAAACACAATTAATTAACCTATCTCCTAGAAATTTGCCTATGTCATGTTTTCAATATTATCAAATTAGGCCAAACTAATTTTATCAAATTAAATTAAATGACTTGAATTAAATTAACATAAACATTATCCAAATTAATTTAGCACCAATTAAACATGTAGTGATTTAAACCAATTTTATCTTTTTACCTAAGCATGCATTCTAGGTGATTTTGCAAAAGATAAAATAAACAAAGAAACCACTACGCGCCGATGTACGAGGAAAAACTCACAACGAAAAAAATTCTCGGACGGCTCTAGCCTAAAATCCACTAAGTATGGAATTTACAAATACAAGCAAGATGACTTAAAACAATCGAATCGACTCCTTCAAGCCCCGACGCGTCTTCTTGTATCAACCTCTGCCTAGCGAATAACCACGGAGCTCCACTGCGGTCTCGGAATCCACCGATCGAACTTTTAGGTACACTATCAATCACACATGGTGCCTTTCACCATGTGAGAATGCCGCAGCCAAAAACCTTCTTCTTCTTTGTCGGATTTAGAAGAAAATCCAAACTTCTCTTCAAATGGGAGAGATCAAACCGGTTCCAAACTCCAAGCAAAGTATATATCTAGAGGAACTTGGATAAACAAACTATGGGTGTAAAACATAAGTGTTTTAAAGATTTTCTTGAAAAATTAACACTCTAAACCATGAACTTTTTCTTGGAAAGTTGAACTCTCAAAACTCTCTCTAGGAGTTGGAATAGTATGAAAAAGTTAATTAGAAAAAGTTAGTTCCCGCACATAATTATTCTGCAAAAAAAGTAGTGGGAACAAAAGTGGGAAAATGGGAAAAACTGCTTAAAACTGTCACAAAAACTGTTCCCGCCAAATCTCGTTCGAACGAGCCTTCTAATGAAGTTCCAGCGTATAAAAGTTGAACTCGTTAGAAATATCGTTCGAATTCTCATTCGAACAACCATCTTGTTCGAACGACAATTCGAACGATGTTCCAGTGGCCAATATGGGAACTCGTTAGCAAACCTCGTTCGAACGACATTCTTGTTCGAATGACATTCTCGTTCAAACGAAAAACTCATTCAACGATAATTTCAAACGAACTTCCAGAAAGCTGAAAAATTGAGTTTTAGCCCATAAACTTTATATACTTTATTTTAAAGTTTTAATTAAATATGTCTGAAAATAAACAACAGTTTAAAATAATTTTACACCCAATATGACTTGTTCCAAGCTCCTATATATATATGTAATGCATTCATACCTTGAGAGCAATTAGAACTATGTTGGTGACGTAGAAACGAGGCACACAAACTCGGCATTTGATGATGTTTTATACTCTTTGCCGCTACGTCTTCAACTTTAACATGTCATAGGCTTGAAGGATACACATGACACTATCCTATGACTCAAATGTTTTTGTCCGTAATTAAGCCAACATTATATTGAGACTTAATCGGAGAATTGTGTTCTTATAAGGGACACACTCAATATCCACCAAGTTGGGGATATTGTAGCATCTCCGTAATTCAGTTAGAGACTTGTTGTCTATTTTTGCCATGAGAAAACCCTAGCTACAGTAGAAAGAAAAGCAACGATGAAAGGAAATACGGAAAGAGAAGGGGCTGAGAACTTACGAGGAAAGAATGAAGCTTAAGATGATGAAAACCCACAATTTTGGAAGATGAAGAGCAATCGATAACTTGGGAGCAAGCAATAACTTGGAAGTGGAGGAAGCAAATAGTCGAAGGTGACGATAGAATTGTCCAACACTTTAGTTTAAACTCATTAATGATAGTGCACACCGATCGAAAAGGATTTGCCGCTTAAAATCCCTGCCAAATGATGATTCACACTCCTATGATTCTTATGAACTACGAAAGTTCCATCAAAGGGTGACGAGAAAACGCTTTTTAAAATTTGTGAGCCCAAAGGCCCCAAAATTTTTATGGGCAATTGTGGGTGCCTATTGTGTCGATCAAGCCCATAAAAGTAGCCGGTTAAGCCCAAGTGAGTTAATCAGGTTTCCGACCAAAATTATGAGCTTTGGTTAAGTAGTTACATTTGATGATATGAAGCATCATTGATAATGGCACCTTTTTCAAATGTTCTCACTAGTCAGCAACAATCTATGATTGATGTCATCAATCAAGTTACTGACCCGGACGTTAAACTAAAACTAATTAAGTCTTGCTATATTCAGGAAAGCCTTCCTAATTCTTCAGATACCCTTCCTCAAAACCTACAGTACAACCTTTCGGAGGTACTTAACCGTCTTGAAAAAGGAGAAGAATCTAATAAACCCGCTAACATTAAAGACCTCAGACATGAAGTCAATAATCTTAAAATCGAGTTAAGACTTCTTAAGAATCACCATAATAACATGCAAATTGAGATTAATAATCTCAAGAATGCTTCAAAACATTTAAATCCATAAATTCCTAAAACTGAAGATTCAGTGGATTATTTGGGTGTTATGAACCGTGTACCTAGCCAGAAGTGGTACACAACTGTCAACCTTGTTATTAACAAATAATTTACTTTGTGTAATATCATTGCTCTTGTTGACAGCAGTGCTGATATGAATTGTATCCAGGAAGGAATTGTTCCTACTGAATACTTTGAGAAGACTACTCAATCCTTGTTTAATGCTAGTGGTGATAGCATGGGCATTAAATATAAATTAACTAATGTCTCCATCTGTAACAATGGAATTTATTTAGATAGTACCTTCTTGCTTATTAGTGATTTATCTCAGCAGATAATTTTAGGTACTCCCTTTTTATCTTTGCTTATGCCTATAGATAAAATTGATTCTAGTGGAATATATGCCACTGTTCAAAACCAAAAGATTGTTTTTGAATTTATTACCCAACCTGAGATTAAGAAAATCAACTCTTTGACAAATAATATTATTTTCAAAGAAAACCATTTGAATTTTCTTCAAAAAGAAATCTCTTTTTTAACTATCAAGCAGAAGCTGGAGTTACCTAATATACTGCAAAAGATTAGTGTTGTTAAAAACCAATTAATGACTGAAGTTTGTAGTGATATCCCTAATGATTTTTGGGATAGAAAGAAACATATTGATTCTCTTTCGTATGAAACTGATTTTAATGAAAAATCCATTCCTACCAAGGCCAGACCCAATCAAATGAAGACTGAATTCCTTGACCTTTGTAAGAAGGAGATTCAGAGTCTTTTAGATAAAAAGCTTATAACTAAAAGTTATTCTCCTTGGAGTTGTACAACTTTTTATGTTAACAAGGCTGCTGAAAAGGAACGAGGTGTTCCTAGGCTTGTAATCAATTACAAGCCCCTTAATAATGTTTTGCAATGGATAAGATATCCAATTCCTAATAAAAAGGATTTACTTGACCGGCTTAACTCTGCCACTATCTTTTCCAAATTTGATTTAAAATCTGGATATTGGCAGATCCAAATTGCTCCACAAGATCGGTATAAAACTGCTTTTGTGGTTCCTTTTGGCCATTATCAATGGAATGTTTTGCCATTTGGGCTTAAGAATGCCCCCTCTGAATTTCAAAATATCATGAACGATATTTTCAATCCTTATTCTGATTTTTCTATTGTCTATATAGATGATATCCTCATCTTTTCTCAATCGATTGATCAACACTTTAAACATCTAAAGATTTTTAAAGATATTATTAAAACTAATGGTTTAGTTGTCTCCGCCCCTAAAATAAAAAAATTTCAAACTAATATTCGATTTTTAGGACATAACATAGGAGAAGGGAAAATACTCCCTATTGATCGAAGTATCGAATTTGCTTCCAAATTCCCCGATGAGTTAAAAGAAAAAACTCAACTCCAAAGATTTCTTGGTAGTCTCAATTACATTGGTGATTATTACAAAAATCTTGCACAAGACAGTGCAATCCTTTATATTAGGTTGAAAAAGAACCCTGCTTCTTGGACCCTAGAGCACACCAAAGCTGTTTAGAAAATTAAACTGAAAGTCAAGCAATTACCTTGTTTAGCTTTGGCAAATCCTTCATTTTCTAAAATTGTTGAAACTGATGCCTCGGATGTTGGCTATGGTGGTATTTTAAAACAATTTAATTCTTCAACTAAAAATAAAGAACTTGTTCGTTTTACTTCTGGATCTTGGAAAGATGCCCAGAAAAATTATTCTACCATTAAAAAATAAGTCCTTTCGGTCGTCAAATGCATCACAAAATTTCAAGATGATTTATTAAATCAGAAATTTTTACTACGAATTGATTGTAGTGCTGTTAAGCAGGTTTTGCAAAAAGATGTCGAAAATATTATTTCAAAACAGATTTTTGCCAGATGGCAAGCAAATTTATCCTCATTTGATTTTGATATTGAACATATCAAAGGTGAAAACAATTCTCTTCCTGATTTTCTAACTAGGGAGTTTTTGCAGAATCAATGAGTGGCCCCTCTAGAGGGCGTGGCAGAGGCCGTGGGCAATCCCACCAAAGCCCTGGAAAAGAGAAGATGGTGGTCAATGATGACCAATATCCTCTGATACAGGATTATTTGGAATTTCTTCGCCAGAGTGCACAGAATAGGGGAAAATTGAGTTCTCCTCCTAACCCTTTTAGCAAAAAGAAATCTGCTAAAGAAGTATTGAAAACCATCAAATATGATTTTATTCCTAATCAGAGGACTTCAGAATTAATACTCATTCTTAATGACGAAGATGAAAAGCAGATGTCTTCTCCATGGGAAATTAAGTCCCTTTACCTTGATACACATAATTATGATGTGCAAGAAGGCAAATACCGGACGGTATATGAGGCGATTCTCACTGAGACTGAATCTGTAGTGTTTAATCATACTAACAAACACCAGAATAATTTTAAGTCTCCTATTGCTTATAGCAAGGCTGTTTTAAAACAGTTTATTGGTCCCCGAGAATGGGGAATTCATTCTTTGAAGACGCGAAAATTGAGTTCGCACACTGGATCCTATAATTACTGGGATTATGTCCAGGCTTGGACTAAAGCATTTTATTATCAAAATGCTGAGCACAAACACACATGGTTCTTTGTTTTGTGCCCAAATTCCTTAAAAGAGACTTACCCAGGATGGGTTATCAATTGGTGGGACAAATTTGGCCCAGGAATTGATTTTTTTCCTGATGAAATTTCCAAAGAAAAACTCTTTTTACCTTGGACCCAATTCCATCCAAAATTAAGAGGGAAAACTAAGATCCCAGTAGGGCTTAATACCCTACTATTTTTTACCGAGATAGGTATTCCTTGGATCTCTCGTTGGGATCTTCAATGTAGAGTTAACAATCTCAATGTTCCTCTACTTGAAAGAATATTTTTCTACAGATGGTGGAGTGGTGTTGACACTAATAATACCATTTCTAAAATAAAAGAAAGCTTAAAGCACCACATGGCTTCGGTTGATGATTCACCACCTCCATCTGAAAAGATGTCACCAGCTGTCAATCCGATCAAAGATTTGAAGTTTGCCATTAAGAAGAAGTTTCTCAAAGCCACGGAGCAGGAGCTACTGCAGAAGGTTTTTGAATACACTCAAAGCCAATTCAGATCGGCTTTTGATTTTCCTGAAATGAAGACCAATCCTCTCAACGATGATTCTAATCCCATTCCATTACCTTCGGATGATGATGATACATCCATGGTCTCTGTCAAGAATGATAACCCTTTCTTTTGCCTTGCCCTCAAAACCCAGAAGATGATGAGTTTATTGGTGACATGTTCGACACCAACTTACCTACTGAGCCAACAATGGAGGCATTCTTCAACTCACTGAGTTCTGCCTTTCCAACTCGGAACCCAGAGGATGGCCTAGATGATTTGAGATAAATGGCCCACCTGGCCCCACAAAGATGCTCGCCGACGCTTGAAGACAAATTTTGGCAGACTCGTCGATAGTGGTAGGACCCACTGGCCCATCAGCCAACAACACGTGATGAATGTAGGAACCCATTACACACCAGCCGACGCTTCACGACAAAAGAATTTGTCAGTGGAGGGACCCAAGGGTCGTTTTCTCAGGAATTATTTATTCTTTTCTATGTAATATAAATAGAGGACTCTGATTCATCTTTCAGACACCTCTTTCTTCAACATCTCTCTCTCTCTCTCTCTCTCTCTAAATTTGTAATAAGCTTGTGGATCTTCCGGCCTTATTCCGGTGGACTCTTATTCCGTTTGTAAGTTTTTAAGTTTGTTTCAATTTCAGTTTGTAATAAAGTTTGTATTATTATAACACTTTAGTTTAAACTCATTAATGATAGTGCACACCGATCGAAAATGATTTTTCGCTTAAAATCCCTACCAAATGACGATTCACACTCCTATCAGTCTTATGAACTACGAAAGTGCCATCAAAGGGTGACGAGATAACGCTTTTTAAAATTTGTGAGCCCAAAGGCCCCAAAATTTTTATGGGCAATTGTGGGTGCCTATTGTGTCGATCAAGCCCATAAAAGTAACCGGCTAAGCCCAAGTGAGTTAATCAGGTTTCCGACCAAAATTATGAGCTTTGGTTAAGTAGTTACATTTGATGATATGACCGAGTCTGCTCCAAAAAATCTCGGAGAGAGATTTAAGGGATACAGGCTCAACGTGTTAGTTATCAACACTTTCAATTAATTAAATATATATTGTACTCCTGGCCCGAGGCATAGGGGTATGTAGCAAAAAATCATCTCGAGAGTTACTTAATCAAAATAATAGACCTCTCCGTAGACGTCAGCAAGTTGCCGAATCACGTAAATTCTTGTGTTGTGATTATGATTGTTTGTTGTTCTTATTTTCTTGGTGATTATTTTCTTTCATTATTAATTGTATTGTGATTTTTGTAACCACAAGTATAGGTATAGATGGTGCTTTACAACAAATAAAATGAACCTTAACAACACTCCTTGCTAATTTACATGTTCCGCGAGTCAGCACGACTCAACTCAACGAGTTCTCCGAGAGACAAATACAACCCTCCCGTTACGCGCGAACATTTTGTATATCTTTATTCTCCTTAATCGCCTTTATTTTTCCTGTAGCATTCCTCTTTTGTTGCTTTCAAATTCACGGGAAACACACAATCACCAACAAAAACAAAAGCATTCTGTACTATCATCACCAACACATTTCCTTCAAACAAATCCTATTTTTTAAATTTCCATATTCAGATCGATTTTTAAAAATTCTCAGATCTGTCACAGTCTACAACAATAATATTCTGATCCTATCTAATGGCTGGCCGTTACGATGCTAATCCTTTTGCCGCCGAAGAAGAAGTTAATCCATTTGCGGTAATTTCAGCATCTACATTGTAATTATATTTAACCAAATGCTACATATTTCATGTTTCCAGATCTGTTTGTTTTGCTCATAAGGTTTCTCCCTAAATATATTTAACTAAAGTATTGAAGGAGAGGAGTTTGTGAATTACATTTTTGCTAAAGTCAAAATAGTGTGACCATTCTGCATAATTGGGATGGATTTTGAATATTTAGGCATGTTTTTATTTGTGGAAATTTGAAGGCACGTGAAAAAGGTTTGGTTTGGTATGTGACAAAAAGAAGCGGCTCAGTAGTTGTTTTCATCTCGCGTTTAAAGATAGTTATTGTGATGGCTTCAATTTTTTTGAAAACAAATAGGATCAAATTACTTTATGAATGATGCGAAACCTTAGGGCCTCGAACTATTTCGTTTTTGTCTAGTTGATCATCTGGATTGATGTCCCACCATTTGTGAAAGACGCATTTTAAATTGAGATTTGGTATAGCTGGTTTGTGCCCGCATAAATCAGGTTTGAAATTTCATGCTTTTAATAGTGTTGGGGGAAACCATCTCGAAGAGTTCTTTAAAAAAATAGTAAAACTCCATATCCATTAAAGAAACTCATACTTATCGTTTCTTCGTATTAGACCAACATCATTTCTATAGTTTATATGTTTAGGTTGTTCTTGAGAGTTTCTATTTAAAGAGGATCGCAAATCTTGAATGGGGGCATGTATCATTTTGATGCTTCTTAAATTTGACTTCAAATGACTTTGGAATCGGTATTGGTTGAGTTTGAGTACCGGCTCTCTACGAATCTCGATCTGGCAATGAGGCTGGGGAGGTGATGGATCGTCATGTTTTTCTTGGTGGCATTTTAGGGTCTTCAATTGGTGGTGGTGACTATTTCACGTAGTGGTTGTGCTACTTTCTATGAATGGTGTGATGGTACCGAGAATTTATTGTTGGCATTAGTGGTGTAGTGGACATATAGTCGTGTTGCTTTTGTGAAGACCATAATGTTGGTGATGAATTGTGGAAATTATGAACCTTGATGGCTTTTGTGGTATTCATAGACTACAAAGTTTGCAGTAAAATACCCGACAGTGATCTTTTCACCAGCGTAGTGGTCTAATGGTGGCTTGCTAGTGAGAATGATTACATACCCTCTGTTTTGGATGTCAGTGATTGTAAGGCAGTTTTAAGAGTTACTACAGGTGTGGTGATGGTGGTTCTTTTGGTACACTAGACTAGATGTTTTAATGTCTTGCTAAGAATTTTAAATATCACCTTCTTTATGAGAAATTTGTAAAATTTGTCCCTTATCACCATTAGCTAATATTGTTTGAGTAGGACTACCCAATTAATTCTGTTGTTCACATCTGAAACTGATATTTGAAATTTGGGGTTTCTTTGTAGTTGCACTTCGAATTTAATCTTGTTTCTCAAACATCATGCACCTGTGGGCCCTTTTTTAGTTTGGGTTAAATATTTTTTATCCAGGTGAAGAGTAGAATGGTGTGAAGTTATTTAACCTATTTGGAGTATTAATTTATCTTCTTATAAAATTGCACATAAGTGTTCAAGCTATAATTTTATATTATTTGGACCAAATATATTTTACTTTTCACCTAGGTGAAAAATATTTCACCTGAACCAAATGGGGCCTTAAAGTTTTTCTTAAATTTTTTGTTTTTCCCTTCGCTTGTTTACTTGCTTGATGAATGTTTTAAGCATAGTGTTCCGTTAAGTAGTCAAGTATAATATCTCTGGTATCATGACATCACTTGTATTTATGCTTAGCAAGTATTTGCTTTGTGAGGTTTTTGGTTTGTGTTAATTTCTCATGATTTATAATGATTACTTTTATTTCTTATTTTTTTAAATTTTATTTTATCTTGTTTGTGATTCAATCAATTTTTTTTCTTGCTGAGATCTGCAGAATCCTGGAAGTGTCCCCCCTGCAAACTCAAGGCTTTCACCCCTTCCTCCTGAACGTGCTGACTATGATCGCGGTGCAACAGTTGATATTCCTCTTGATAGTGCCAAGGTAGATCAAATATCAATGATGCTTGATATTTTGGTTGAATTTTTATAGTACGTATGTTCTTCAACATAAGGACAAAGCAATCTTATTATTTTATTTTAATTTTAGGATTTGAGGATGAAGGAAAAGGAACTCCAAGCCAAAGAAGCTGAATTGAAAAGGAGGGAACAGGTACCCTCTCTCTCTCTCTCACACACACACACACCCCATTGTATGGTAGCTTCTGGATATTACTTGCAATAACGTTCAGAATGCGTTCAACTTAATTTACTTTTGGAAGTGATAAGTGCAGGCTGTGTCCAAAACCTTTTTTATTTATCAACTACAATTTCTCTTACTTTCAGGCAGATTCATTGAGTGATAAGTGCAGGCTGTGTCCAAAACCTTTTTTATTTATCAACTACAATTTATGTTACTTTCAGGCAGATTCATTGTTTGAGTAATTATTTATCAGCTTTTTTAATGCTTTGCAGGAACTAAAAAGGAAGGAAGATGCTGCAGCACGAGGTAGTTTTATTTTTTAACGTTATTCATGTACAGTTGCTATATCAGATAGTTTATTTTCGACATAAAATGTTCTCTGTTGCATTGCAGCTGGAATTGTTATAGAGGTGAAAAATTGGCCTCCATTTTTTCCGATCATTCATCACGACATTGCAAATGAAATCCCTATACATCTACAAAAGATGCAGTATGTTGCATTCACAACATTTTTGGGTATGTTAATATATATCCTATTTTATGAAATTAGATACAATGTTCATTTCTGTAAGGTAATTATTTGCAGATGATACATGCGATTTGCACTTCTTCTTGAATCTTCTATAGCAAATTGAAGTGATTTTGATTATTGGGGTCAAATGGCATTTTACATAAATAATAGTGACCTTGTGTGTTTGATATCGTGTCGTATTTTAATAAGATGTGCCATGGGTTTACAATTTCATTTCTGTGCTTATCACTTCCATGTAAGGTATCTTTTTAATTGTTTAGCTTCCGCGAATATCATATAAATACAAAAGATCTTAGACGCGCTTCTGTCTTTTTGTTAAAGAACGCACCTCTGTGACATAGAAATGCAATGGCCGTAATTGATTGGTAATGGATACCAGGTACCAATGTCACGATCCATGGTGCAATTAAATGTTAATGACAAAATGAGTACTATCAAATGGCGAATAACAAAGGTGCAATGATTTGATCTTGGCAATAAGTGAGGGCCAAAAGCATAGCTTGAAATAATTTGTTCTTAGTCCAAAGTTTCAGCCACATCTTTCAAAATTTTATTATCGTTAAGCTCTGATAAATTGCACCGGTTAGATTGTTTTATTAATTAATTGCAACCAGTGAATTGCTGTTTCACATTGATACGTTCGTAAAATCTTTTTTTTAAAACATTTGTGTATGTGAGGGTAGCTAATCTGGGAAGGGATTCGGAAGGGTACTCAAGAGTGAGACTTATAGACCTGTGCTGTGATACAACAGAGATTACAGAGAATAATGAGATGGAGAGTGAGAGAACAAGAGACAAGTTAGAAGATAGCCTGAGCAACAAGGGGCTTTAGATTATATAGGTTGTATGAAGTTATGGGAGACCGGATAGTGTGAATGGAAGTAAATGAAGTTCAGAGATCCAGGCTTGTAAATGGTGCCTTCGAGCAAGTTCTAGGTAAATGAGATGTGCAGCCCATTAAATGAGGTTTAGGGTTGTTTATATATTGAAGTTGGGGATGATTTGAGCCATTGATCTCAATAGTGAACAGTAGCATGCATTTGATTTGATAGGGTGTCGGGGTATTATGGGAAGTGTTAAGTTATTAGATCAATTTCCGAGTGGGACTGTGGTCGGGGTTAATGCGATAGAAAGGGATTGGTGTCTTTGCAGGCTGCCAAATAAATTTAAGGTTACTCATGGTGGTGTTTTTGGGGTGAAAGGGGGTCCTCGAGAGGCTATCAATGGGGGATTTGTGGGTTCAAAATTTGGTTTTGGATATGGTTATTGACCGGGGACGTGGGTGCTCTTTCACTCATGATGATGTGGTTGGCTGATGGAAGCCCTATTTTCTATTTTTTCCAAAATGCACACCTTCGAAGCTCCCGAAAAGGGAATATTGATTAGTCCCAAGCCCCTTGAATTCTGCCTAACCCAAACCATTGGAGATACTGTAGTCCAGGGATTTCTGAAGATAATAAGTACAGAAGTGCATATACCTGTATCTTCCTTTTGATGGATGTTTCTTCGAGCACTCTTTGGTTGGGATCTAAAGTCTTAATCCCCTTTGCACAAGAAGGCGGTGTGGAGAGTTGGTTGGCCTATTGACTATTTTGGAATGCCATTTAACGTGTGTCAATATACCACACCCAAACACACGTCTTCCTTTTGATAGATGTTTCTTCAAGCACTCTTTGGTTGGGATCTAAAGTCTTCTCGGATCCCCTTTGCATAAGAAGGCGGAGTGGAGAGTTGGTTGGCCTATTGACTATTTTGGGGTGCCATTTAATGTGTGTCAATATACCACACCCAAACACGCATGTACTAAATATTTTTGGGAGCTTGATAAACAAGTCAAAAGATATTTCTTCATTGGTCCTATCAATATAAATTTTCCTCAATAGGTTCACTAAATTAGAACCTTTTGGAGCAAAAATATTTTTTCATGGCCTGTTAGCGAGAAAAAATCCGTAGCGCCTATGTATTAGACGCTTAGCATTGGTGTCCCTAGGTTTTTGTAGAAGAGAATTGAATATTTTCGACTTTCTTCTTCAAATGGAGGGATATATATATAGCTCTTACAATGTGTATAATGGGAACATACAAGCATGATTTATGCCTAAAATTAAACCTAAGATATTAAAATAATTATACCAATAATTTCCATAAAATATGGCATGTTCTAGGGAACATGTTTTGAGTAGCTTTAACACTCCCTCGCAAACTCGACTGTCCTGGAGAGACGAGGTTGAACCTTAGCAGAATGAAACGATGCTTATGGATCCCTTTGGTAAAAATTTCTGCAAGTTGATCCGGAGCATGGTTCAAAGTCGCGGGTATCGGTCCCGGTATCGGGTGAAACGCAAAGATACGCTATTTAGAGAGCGCGAAAAATTCCGAAAAAAATATATAAAATTTAAAAAAAATAAGATTAACAATATGTACCAATCACATATGTTTAAACCATTATTTAATATGCATTACATTGTACGATTAGTTATTCTGAAGTGCGGCAGACTTGGCATATTGCTAACGTACTAATTTTATTTTTATTTTTAATTATTTAAAATCTCTAAATAATTACGTATTAGTGATTAATTGTTGATTTTAATTTATGTACGGTGAATGTCGTTAGTTTTATATTAGTGACATTTTAATTTAATCTTAGTGTGTAAAATTATTCAACATGTATATGTTATGTGGACAAACTTATATAGGTTGTGTTTCTGTAAATGTTACAATATATTTTCAACAACGAAGAAATATGGTAACAAATTAAAATTCTATCAAAAAATAAAAGAAAATATGACAATGTTGTAATAATGATGCAATTTTTTTTCCATATTACTCAGAAAAATTATATAAAGTCGCAATAATTTTCACGACATGTTTTTTGTACAAATAAATGTTTTGTAAAAAAATGTACAAAGAAATGTCTTACAAAACATATACATTTTTTTTTGTACAAATAAATGTTTTGTAAAAAAATGTACAAAGAAATGTCTTACAAAACGTATTTTTGACATCTTTTTACAAACAAAATTAAATTTTTTTTGGAGAAAAATGTTTTTTGGCTGCCAAAAAAATTGTCAAAAGGGTAAAAAAAAAA
This sequence comes from Sambucus nigra, assembly GCA_949130495.1. NCBI lineage: Eukaryota > Viridiplantae > Streptophyta > Magnoliopsida > Dipsacales > Adoxaceae > Sambucus > Sambucus nigra. The sequence goes on from OX422213.1 coordinate 77,054,892, forward strand.
ACCGTGTCGTTTGAATCGGTTGTCTCGGCCGATATCGCGGCTGTCTCGGCCGATATTGCGGCAAGGTGTCTCGGAATCGGTTGCCTCGACCGATATCTCGGCGAGACAACACGATTCAGTGTTTTTTTAAACGCCTCTCAGTATCGTATCGAAACCCTCCGATTTCGAGTTGACTCGGTCGATACCGAGTCAACTCGGCCGATACTTTGAACCATGATACGGAGAGGAGATAGTGAACTCGATGAGAGCCGACCAGGAGACATTCTCGAATGAAGTGATAGTTCAACTCAATGGGTTTGGTGCGAGTATGAAAAATAGGGTTGGAGGTTACGTAAGTGGTGCTGAGATTATCATAGTAGAGGGTGAGAGACTTAGGGGAGGCAATCGCAAGCTCAGTGAGGAGATGTGAAAATCAAGTCGTTTAGATACATACATGGGCTAGGGAGTGGTACTCAGCTTCGGTACTAGAGCGGGAAACGGTGGGTTGTTTCTTGGCAGTCCAAGAAATAAGATTGGAGCCCAAAAAGACGCAAAAGCCAGTAGTAGAGTGGCGGGAGTCAGGGCACCCAACCCAGTAAGCATCGGAGTAGGCAGTGATGATAAAGGGGTTGGAGGAAGTGCGAAAGAGGAGACCATGATTAGGAAAACCTTTGATGTAGCGAAGGATTATTTTGGCGGCTATGAGCTGAGGGTGACAAGGCTTAACTCATGAATATGATGGACAATATAGGCGCTATGTTAGGACGGGTGAACGTGAGGTACTGAAGGGAGTTGACTAACTGTCGATACTCGGTGGGATAAAAAATAAGGTCATTAGTGTTGGCCGAGAGCTGGGTTTTGGCCCAAACATGTGTATAGCAGGGTTTGCAGTCAGTCATGCTGAAGCGATGGATAAGGTCAATTGTGTATTTGGTTTGGGAAAGGTAAAGACAGTTGTGGGGGTAGGTGGCTTCAAGACCGAGGAAGTAGGAGAGGGGCAGGGGGTGTCTGGAGGGGGTTGGGCGGAGCGATGGTGATAATGTAGAGGATAGGAATATGAGGAGAGGGTCGAGGAGTGGGTGGGGGTAAGGAGGGGGAATGTGCGAAAGGGGTAAGAGGGATATGGATACGAATATCCAGAGAGATATGGTGGAGGTGGGCGTAGCAGTAGAGAAGGGAAAATAATGTCCATTGAAACGAACATGGAGGGATATATAGACATGACATGTCGAGCGACCAAAGCAACGATATCCTTTGTGTTGTGAGTTGTAACCTAAAAACACACATTGGACAGTTCTTGGCAATAATTTGTTAGTGAAATAAGCACCCAAATGCAGATAACAAGCACAACGAAAAACACGGAGGTCGGAGTACGAGGGAGAACGCCTATATAGAGACAGAAGAAAGGGGAAGCCCAATTAAGAATGGGAGAGGGGAGACGATTGATAAGATGAGCAGAGGTGGAGACAACTTCAGGCCAGTGTCAGAGGGGAACATGACTAAAGAGAAGGAGAGTGCGGGACATATCCCCAATGTGATGATACTTTCGTTCAACAAGACCATTCTGTGCGGGTGTGTGAGGGCAAGAAAGATGACGGTGAATGCCGATGGACGTGCAAAATTCCTGAAAATGGCACTCATATTCTCCCTCGCCATCACTTTGAAATTGTTTGATGGAGGCGGAGAACTGTGTCAGTGTATAGGTGACAAATTTTTTAAAGTACATAAGAATTGATTTACGTTTCATAAAATATAACCAGGAAAAACGAGTATAATCGTCAGTAAAAAGAACATAGTATTTGTAACCAGATACAGAGAGATTAGGAGATCGCCAAACATCAGAATGTGTTAAAGAAAAAGGATCTAACACTTTTTATTTCATTTGATTGGGGAAAGGGGAGGTGTGTAGATTTTTCCAAGGCACACCCTTAACAAAAGGAAAAATTAGTCTTAAAAGTAGGAGATAAAAATTTATGCAAGCTTAAATAAGAGATGATTTTGAAAAGGTATGGCCAAGCCTGTGATGCCACAATGTAGAGGAACTGTGGGAGGCAGAGAGAGCTTGAACACAAGATGGAGGAGCAGGTAAATTGTAGAGACTATCCTTACATAGGCCTTGATAAAGAAGAAACCCAGTAGTGAGATCAAAGATAAAGAAATGATGAGTATCAAAAGCACCAAGAACTTTATTATCTTTACAGAATTGAGCAATAAATAATGGATTCTTGCGCATGGAAGGAACAACATAGACATTGTTAAGATAAAAAGAAGATGAACTAAGAGGAAGTGCCATGTTACCCGTATAAGTGATGGGGAGATGATCACATTTACCAAGTTGAACAGTGTCTTGTTCAGAATAAGGATGACGTTGCTGAAGGAGCGCAGGATTGATCATGTGGGTGGAGGCTCCGGTATCAGCTCAGGATACCAGCTGGGGTCATATGAGGGCTGTGGAAGTTGGGCTATCTCTAGTCTAGCAAAGGCAGAGTTGAGGGAGCGGGGAACCAATGGCTAAGTAAAGGTAGAGAGGCGTGAGCAAGTGCGGATTGAGTGACCAAAGCTAGAGCAAAGTTGGCATTGGGCCATGGGTTGTAGTGTAGGACCAGATCCAAGAACACCGGGCTGAGGGTAACGAGTGTTGTTGGTATAGGAACGGTTTGGGGTCCGTCATCCTTTCTGACGATAGTTGTTTTTTCGATAGGTGGTATGAGAATGAGGGGCATGGTGAGAGGCTAGTAGGGTAGCAGGTGGGGTGATGGGAGTGGATTTGTGGCGGCCTCGTAGTTCAGCAAATAAGACCGGAGTTTGGGAAAATCAGAGAGAGCGTCAAAGCTCTCAATGTCGATGACAAGAATCTTGAACTCAAGGACCAGATCTAGACCTGTCAACAGGTCGGTTTGGGTCGTGTACGGGTTACGGGTCAAAACACCCATAACCCATACACGACCTGAACCATTACCACCCGCTAATATTAACGAATTGGTTTGGGTCTAAACGGGTAACGGGTTGGGTTACCCTATAGTACCCGTTAGTCTTTAATAGTTTAAAAATAATGAGTTTTAATTGTAATTCTTATTGGGTATAGGTTGGGTGACCCTATAGTACCCGCTAGTCTTAAAGGATTTAGAAATAATGGGTTTTAATGGTTATTCTTATCGAGTACGGGTTGGGTGACCCTATAGTACTCGTTAGTGTTAACAGGTATAAAAGGGTTAAAACGGGTACAAGTAAATTTCCAAACCCAAACCGCTAGTGTTAACGAGTCTACCTTGTTAACCCGTTAATGACCCAAACCTAATAAAGGTAAACCCATTAACTTATAATTTCGTGTCGGGTCGTGTCGTGTTAACGGGTTATCGTGTTTTTTGACAGGTGTACCCAGATCGTTCAGAACAGAGTTGACAAAATCCGTGTTGCGATACAGATTGATCAATAGTGGCAAGAGCATCTGCAGTGGACTTGGCTTCCTGAAGGTAGTCGGTAATGGAGCAGGTGTCGCGATTGAGACTTGTGAGCCTTTTTTTAATAGAGAGAGGCATTAGCACTTGACTTCTGAGAGAAGTGAGTCTTAATCATTAATCGAAAGTTCGGCAGAGGTTGAGCATCCAATCATAATGGCCAAGAGAGATTAGTAGATCTTTTTAGGAGGCCCCAATGACCATAAATCGAACCTATCCAATCTTTATAGTCTGATGGTTGGCTGTTGACGGCCTAGCTGTACCTACCGTTTTTTTTTGGGGTCAATATCATCAATGCAGTTCATCGAACGATAAACCTAATTTGAATTATAGAGCTACGACGCAATCAAACCCGAACGAACAAAATATTGAATCAAATCGTATCAGTCTCTACTGGGGGTTATTACTCATTTTTGTACTAGCTATTTTATTTTCCAATTATTTCTTTAGAAAGAGTAGCGAAGATGATACTGACCAGAGTTTTATCAGCACGGAGCCAGGTGGAGCATTCTGATTCAGAGGTGGGGCGAGGATAAGAGCCATCAACAAATCGAAAATAATCTTATCCATAGAGAAATGCTTCAATTTGGTGGGACCACAAGGAAATTATCATTAGTTAGTTTGACTGTGACAAGATGGGTAATATTGGGGATTTGAATATGAGTAGAAGGGTTTTGGGCAGAAGAGATGTTTTAAGTATTGGTGGAAGAATTAGTGGTGTCGGAGGAAGACATTGTGAGGGTAGCGGAGGGTATGGGTATTTTATGGGAATTACACCAACAATTCCATAAAATATGACATGTTTTAGGGAACATGTTTCTAGGAGCATGTTTTAAGAAATATGATTCAAGGAGCTTTAACATGTTGTAAATATTCACTAAAATAAAACCTTTTGGAGCAAAAATGTTTTTTCATGGGACCTGTTGGTGAAAAAAAAATCCGTAGGACCTATGTATTAGACACTTGCATTGGTGTGCCTAGGTTTTTGTAGATTTGCTCGAAATGATGAAAAATTAGAGAACCAAGTAACATATGTGTTTCATTTTGTTTTTTTATCTTTGTTATTCTCTTGTTCTCTTTGAAACAAAAATGGGGCAAAAGATTTGGATACCTAGAATGCTAAAGTACTATGGATATGTGCGATCTTGAACACAGTATCATGGGCGAAAATGTATATGATAACATTGTGCCACCCCACCCCCACAGAATGTTGCTACTGCCACCAGTAGTAGAAGTAATCAGGTTTGATATGGTTTACTGGGTATAACCTAACCTATTTATAACCCGACTCGTCCTAATCCTCTAGTTAAATGCATGGATTTAGGTTAAGACCCGTTGAATCTATGATTAGCCACGCCACTCCTACATTGAATGAAGATATATGATTTAACTTGGGGGGAATAATGATAGAGTAGACAAAAAGATAATTGCCACATTTATATTATTTTTAAAATAAAATTAAGAACTTAATCATTTTGCAGCATCTTATTCCCCATATGATCTCATATTTATTCTATGGTTTTTGAATTGATTGAATAAAGAAAATTTTGGAAAATAAACATTGCTTATAATGAATGTTAAAATCCCCAAATACATTCAAGTTATTTAACATGAACGTGAATAAAAAAATGAACTCTCTGAACAAAGCATGGAGATAGAAACCCCCATAAATCTTTCTTTAAATAATAGACCTCTTTAAGATTTGTATATATTACTGTTAATTTTCCAATCTTGTATGGTTCCATTTCTTTTCTTTTTTACATAAGAATTTCAGTGAAAAATTGAAAGCCATTTGAGCATAGATATTAAATATTTTGCAGGTTTGGTGTTGTGTCTTCTTTGGAACATCATAGCAGTAACGACGGCCTGGATCAAGGGAGAAGGTTGGCTTGGAATTACTTAGCATAGACTCTTTAACTTTGGGGTCATGTATATTATCTATATCTGAGTTACTAATTTCAACTGCTCTTTTGTCTTAGGTCCCACAATCTGGTTTCTTGCTATCATTTACTTCATATCAGGAGTTCCAGGAGGTTATGTGTTGTGGTATCGCCCTCTTTATCGTGCTATGAGGTACAATTTTCATGCTCTTTACGATTGAATTTATGTCATCATCTGTGCTTATCAAGAATAAGGTGGCTTTTTTCTTGTCTAAATATATGTTTTTTTTTATCCACGTATCATTGACTTCAATATATTTGTAATATTTCCAGCCCTATCGTCTTTTATCATAGGGTTCTTTGGTTTTTTACATGTGTTATTATTTTTACACAGGACTGAGAGTGCTCTGAAGTTTGGGTGGTTTTTTTTGTTTTACATGGTAAAGCTCATTTAAATTGATTTTTTTTTTCCTGATAATATTTCGTAGCCTCACTTCTGTTCCTTCATTTTGTTAATGCAGTTACACATTGCCTTCTGCGTCTTTGCTGCAGTTGCTCCCCCTATTGTTTTTAAGGGGAAATCTCTTACGTAAGTTTTCCTCGTCATATATGCCCAATAGAGGGTTACATTGTCAGTTGAATAGTTCGGTGACGTTTTCCTGAGTAAGAAAGGAAAGAAAATAGTTCAAAAAGAACCCATTTGGTTCAGGGTAAAATATTTTTCACTTAGATGCAAAGCAAAATCGTAAGAAGTATTTTCACGTGTTTAGAATTTGAAGAAATAAATTATCTTGTAAAATTGTTTACAAGTGTACGCACTATTATTATGTGATTTTCGATGAAGTAGTAAACAAAATTTAATCCAATTAAGTGAAAGATTATCACTATTTTACCTCACTTGGGTTAGAATGATTTCACCTCTTACCAAACAGAGCCATAGTAGTTTCCTTATATTGTGCAACTGATTCTTGCCTGTTGAGTTCACATGTAACAGAGGAATCTTACCAGCAATCGATGTCTTGGGTGACCATGCTATGGTTGGGGTAAGATAATGATTATTATTACTTCATAGAGTTCAATTATATTATTGTACTATTTCAACTGTTATTTATTTGCTTTACAGTTTTTTTCTTTTTTGTTTTCGTTTGTTGTGAAGAAACAGATTATTACAGTTTATGATATTTGCCTAGTGTAGCTTATTGGTGTAGATTTTGGTAAATGGTAATCGCCAATATAAATGATGAAAAAGATATGAATGCGTCAGAAATGGTTAGAATTAGGATTCCAAGTGAGATATAGTAAGAAGTTGAGATCATTAACACTTGGTTTTACTTGCAGATTTTCTACTTTATTGGCTTTGGATTTTTCTGCCTTGAATCAGTGGTCAGCATCTGGGTTATTCAGGTCCAGAAATCAAACTTCTAACATCCACCCCCACCCCTTCCCTCCTGAACTATGAATGTTTTGTATAAAACAAAGCAAAAACATCAGGAGCTAGATTTAATGCAGGAACTCTCCTGTACTCTTTCCCTTTTATCCATTAATGTCATATTTTGTCTTTAAAAAGTTCCCCGAGGGGGGTATTTGCAACAAAATGCTCAGTTTTAGGTTTGCTCTTTTTTTAGTCCTTAGATGGGTTTTTTGCAAAACCTGCATGGTTCAAATTTATTTATTTATTTTTCATTTATCCTTTTTAATTTAATTTTATTCCATTCTTTTCTTTTCTGTCATTTCTCATTTTATATTGGTTTCTTCTGATCCTCTTTGTTGTTATTCCTGGTATTCAGCAAGTTTACATGTATTTCCGAGGCAGTGGGAAAGCTGCAGAGATGAAACGTGAAGTTGCAAGATCAACTATGATGTCAGCGTTATGACATGGCACTTACCTACCTAGGAAGGGGTGTAATGGGCACTTGCATGCGTGTTTGGTCGACGAGTTGTTTTATTCTTTACTATGCGTATCTTGATCTTCCTTTGACTGCATCAGAGTTTAGTACAATTAGATTTTGTGGTTTTCGGAGTATTAAATAGATGATACCAGAGTATAGTTAGATACGCGTAGGTTTTGCAGTTATTGAAGGCATTTGCGGCTGATCTGACTCTGATTTTCCCAAGATTCAGTAGAAGTGTTCATTTTTTTTTCTTCGTTTCATTTTTCATTTTTTTATTTTTTTCTTCTGTTTTTCTTTATTTATATTTTTTATATTTCTGTTAAGGTCATTTAGACAATACATTATTACTTGGAAGCTCTGAAATTTTGGAGTTGAGAGGGGGCGGAACGATTCTGTGTGTTTATATATTTGCATTGTAATCTTAAATTGTTACGTTGGATTGTTATCTATTCCGCATTCAGAATTTGCTTACAATGACTGCCCATGCGAAGTATTGAATAGATGATGCCAGAGTGTAGTTAGATACGCGTATGTTTTGCATGTATAATAGGCATCTACTCATTTGCGGCTGCCCTGGCTCATGTTTTCCCAAGATTCAGTCGAAGTGTTCATTTTTATTTCTTTGTTTCGTTCTTCATTTTTTTTTCTTTTTCCTTCTGTTTTCCTTTATTTATATCTTTTATATCTATGTTAGGGTCAATTAGACAACACATTATTAACTTGGAAGCCTTGAAAGTTTGGAGTTGAGATGGGCCGAACAATTCTGTGTTTACAGCTTTGCATTTTAATCATAAATTGTCACGTTGGATTGTTATTTATTCTGCATTCAGAATTTGTTTAATGTGACTGCCCATGCGAATTTAGAGATGAATTCAGTTCTTAAGTGTTAAAATTTGAATTCGGTAATTTTGAATGATTTTAAGGACGTGCGGACATAACATCCGCATATCTTTATAGTATAATCGTCTTAACGGAATATTCTCGAAACACGTTTACCTCATTGTGACCAGCACTTCGTCTCCGCATGATCACCATCACTGTGATTGGATATAACAAATCGTTGCGAAATATGGTTATATCTTGATTGACGCATCAGCCTTGATCAGGGCACTGCTGTCGCTTTTGAGTTGTACTCGACAACAACAGTATCCCAAAATGTTGTTCCCATTTGCGAGTTTCCTTCAATGATGTTCATTGTATGTTTCGTAAAAAATACAGTAATTTTTTTTTTACCTCTGAGGTCATTCGTGTGCCAATGTTGTGGTTTAGAGGAGGCTGGGAGGATAGCTTGAAGGTGCTTAAAAACAATATGAGAGCATGCAAGAGGATGCTGAAGAATATAGAGATAAGAGTCTACTGACAATAGTTCGCAACCCTATATCATAAATAGTTCTGTTTGTTTTAAAAAATTTAACATTGGGGTTATTTTTACTCAGGAACTTGAGTTCTTAAAGTTAGTTGTGGGAACTCCCACGAGGTTGTATTGTTCGTGGAAGTCATTGGGTTTTATGGAAGAGGAAGGTCAAAGTTGGCCAAACTCTACAATTTCTGATATCACTTTGAGGACGGAAAAAGATATTAAACTGGAACTTTACCATAAAATGTTTTGAAAACTAGGTATAGTGGCCCACTTGAAATTGTACATCCCTAAGTAAGAGTACACTTTAGCAATTTTTATTTTATTTACTTTTTTATTATTATTATTAGTTGGGGGAGGAATTTTGGTCACTAGTCTAGTTCTAATATTTATTACATTTTAGCATCTACGAACTAAGCTCCACAAAATTCAACGAAGTTTTAGTTTAAGACATTGATTGGGTTAAAAGTCTTTTTATGATTTTTTTTAAACATTCAAATGTGGAATCTTAATCTGGACGTGGGGGGTGGGGGAGGAATTTTGGTCACTAATACTTATTACATTTTAGCATCTATGAACTAAGCTCCAAAACATTCAACCAAGTTTTAGTTTAATACATTGATTGGGTTGAAAGTCTTTTTATGTTTTTTTAAAACATTCAAACGCGGAATCTTAATATGGACGTGGAGTGTATGCAGGTACACACCAGTGTGAAAAATATATTTGTATATAGGATTACCCAATCAAATTTTTTTTTTTTACATCCGCCACTGCATGTACAAAAGATAAATTGTGTTACTTTCTAACATATTTAAAGTATATTCATTTAGGGTGTGTTTGATAACACTAATTTTCCATGGAAAATGTAATATATGGAGTCATTTTCCATCTTTTGGATGTTTGATAAACAAAATTTTCTATGGAATTGGTTTCCTTAAAATAAATCACGTAACCACTTTTTCCACAAAAGATGGAATTAAAAAACCTCTTCCCACCTTGTTATTCATTTTCCAGGGAAAAGAATTACCACACCAAAAAATTGATAAAAATCCAGAAAATGAATAAAAACCCAAAAATAAGGGAAAAAATCCAAATAATGAGTAAAAACCCAAAATTAATGAAAAAAACACATAAAGTGAATACAACTCCAAAAATACCGAAAAAAATACAAAAACTAAATAAAAAGCCCAAAAATATTGAAAAAAAATCACAAAATGAATAAAAACCCAAAAATAATGAAAAAAATCCAGAAACCTATTAAAACAACAGAAATAATGAAAAAAAATCCAAAATAGGAATAAAAGCCCAAAAATAATGAAAAAAACAATCAGAAAGTGAATAAAAACATAAAAAAATTGAAAAAAAATCCAGAAAGTGGATAAAATCCCAAAAATAGTGAAAAAATCCAGAAAATGAATAAAAACCCAAAAATAATGACAAAATGCAGAAAGTGAATAAAACTCCAAAAATAATGAAAAAAATACAGAAAATGAATAAAAACGCAAAAAAATGAAAAAAAATCTGAACGTGAATAAAAACAAAAAAATAATGAAAAAAAATCCAAAAATTGATTAAAACCCTAGAAATAATAAAAAAATCCAGAAAATGAATAAAAATCCAAAAATAAAGACAAAATCCAGAAAGTGAATAAAAACCCAAAATAATGAAAAAAATACAGAAAGTGAATAAAACCCAAAAAATAATGAAAACATCCAAAAAATGAAGAAAAAAAAAACATAAATAATTTAAAAAATCCAGAAAGTGAATAAAACTCCAAAAAAAATGAAAAAAATACAGAAACTGAATAAAAACCCAAAAATAATGAAAAAAATCGAGAATGCGAATAAAACCCAAAAATAATGAAAAAAATATAGAAAGTGATTAAAATCCCAAAAATATTTTTAAAAAATCTAGAAAGTGAATAAAAATCCCAAAATAATGAAAAAAATTCAAAAAGTGAGTAAAAACCCAAAAATAATGGAAAAAATACAGAAAGTGATTAAATCCCAAAAATAATGAAAAAAAAATCAGAAAGTGAATAAAAACCAAAAAATAATGAAAAAAATACAGAAAGTTAATAAAAGTCCAAAAATAATGAAAAAAATCTAGAAAATGAAAAAAAACAAAAATAATGAAAAAAATATAGAAAGTGAATAAAACTCCAAAAATAATGGAAAAAGTACGAAAAATGAAAAAAACCCAAAAATACAGAGAGTGAAAAAAACTCCAAAAATAATGAAAAAAAATACAAAAACGAAAAAAAAAACGAAAATAATGAAAAAAATTCATAAAATGAATAAAAACCCAAAAATAATGAAAAAAAATACTGAAAGTGGATAAAAACCCAATAATAATGGAAAAAATCCAGAAAGTGAATAAGAATCCAAAAATAATGAAAAAAAATATATAAAGTGAATAAAACCCCCAAAATAATGGACAAAATCCAAAAAATGAAAAAAAACCCAAAAATAATGAAAAAAAAAATACCGAAAGTGAATAAAACTTAAAAAAAATGAAAAAAAATCTAGAAATTGAATAAAAATCCAGAAATAATGAAGAAAATCCAGAAAATTCATTATGGGGTAATATTTATTTTCTGTTTTTTTATTCATTTTCTGTATTTTTTATTTTTTCGTATTTTTTTAATATTATTTGTGGGGTTTGATTCACTTTCTGTATTTTTTCATTATTTTTGGGTTTGTATTCACTATCTGGATTTTTTTTCATTATTTTTAGAATTTTATTCATTTTCTGTATTTTTTCATTATTTTTGGATTTTTATTCACTTTCTGGATTTTGTTTTCATTATTTTTGGGTATTTATTCATTTTTTGGATTTTTTTTCATTATTTTTGGGGTCTTATTCACTTTCTGTATTTTTTTTTCACTTTTTATTCACTTTTTGAATTTTTTCATTATTTTTGGGGTTTTATTCATTTTCTTGATTTTTTTCATTATCTTGGGGGTTTTATTCACTTTTTGGATTTTTTTCATTATTTTTGGAGTTTTATTCAATTTCTATATTTTTTCATTATTTTTGGGTTTAGGTTTTTATTCACTTTCAGTATTTTTTTCATTATTTTTGGGTTTTTATTCATTTTATTAATTTTTTTTCATTATTTTTGGGGGTTTAGTCACTTTCTGGATTTTTTTCATTATTTTTTTATTTTTATTCACTTTCTGGATTTTTTTTCATTTTTTTGGGGTTTTATTCATTTTCTGGATTTTTTCCTTATCTTTGGGGTTTTGTTCACATTTTGGATTTATTTATTTATTTATTCTTTGGGATTTTTATTAATTTTCTTAGATTTTTTTTATTTTTCTATTTTATATATATATTTTCTACTTTTTTTCCATGGAAAATATTGGGAACCAAACACAATAGATGGAAAATATAACATTTTTCACCTGGAAAATATTTGCAATCAAACACCACCAACAAATTTTTTCCATGGAAAATATTTCCATGTTTTCAATTCCATGGAAATCGATTCTTGGCGCTTATTTTCCATCTTATTTATCAAACACACCCTTAGTGTGAGTGTTTTCTTCCCAATAGACAGCTTATCACAGCAAGTTATACCAAGTGATGTAGATGCTACAACAAGAAAAGGACATCTGAATACTGAGACAATTATTAAAATATATGCTAATCACCTTTTATGAAAACCACCAGCTGGCGAACCAGAAAAGTAACCTAATAATTTACACTTTCTAGACTTGCATGCAAGGTTTTGAGATGAAAAAAGAGAAAGATATACAGCAACTAAGCATAGAAATGATAGTCAAGCGAATGTTTATCGTTGCGTATTGTAGCTTGGTTTTGCTAGGTTAATTACGAATAATCACCTCAAAGGTGGAAAAATATGCGAGAAACCAATGCCGTAATTTCGTTCCGATGTGAATTGAGAAGTTTAGAGGCTATTTTTAATACATACCCAGATGAGTGACATTTTTGTTATTTCATTGTATTTTTCCTTTAATTAGTTCTTTAGTATTTTTATTACATTTTTTTTTAGTTATAGCAAGGGTTGAGATGTAAGTTTTTCCATTAGTTAGTGTTGTCATAGATGAGTTGCCATGACAACACTAAAGAAAATACTGAGTTTTTGAATTTGTAGATGAAAATGATAACAATATTTTTATTATCTTTCATAAGAAACATGGGACGTATAGACTACTGTATAAATAGCAAACAAGAACAATTCAAAAGACTACTAGCTGTTACAAAGCTAACTAAAAAGATTTGATCAGTTCCATGTATCTCGGGTAAACAGCAGCAGCAAGCCTTATTTGTAGAGCAGCATGTGCGTAAGAGGAGCAATAGCTATGACTGAGTCAACTTAGATTACTTAATACTCCCCCGCAAGCGAACATTGGGTGGAGGACACACACGAAGCTTGTCACGGACAAAAGTAAATTGAGGAGTTCCAAGAGGCTTGGTGAAAATATCACCAAGTTGAGAAGATGAAGGAACAAATTGTGTGACGAGCGACCCTTGCGCAACGTTTTCCCGAACGAAATGATAGTCAAATTCGACATGCTTGGTACGAGCATGAAGAATGGGATTTACCGTCATATAAAGTGCACTTATATTATCACAATAGAGAACTGGAGGAGGAAGAGGTGAAATCCCGATATCCCGTAAAAGATACGTAAGCTAGATTAATTCAGTTGGGGCACTGGCAAGAGCACGATATTCCGCTTCGCAAGATGATCTCGACACAGTTGGTTGCCGCTTTGATGACCAGGAAATACAATTGGCACCAAGAAACATACAAAAACCCCAAGTGGACCTACTGGTGAGCGGACATCCAACCCAATCAACTTCAGAGAACCCATATAAAGTGAGAGAAGATTGATTAGCAAGGAGCAATCCCAGCGTAGAAGTACCATGAAGATAACGCAGCAGACGCTTGACTTGCTGAAAATTAGACTCAGTAGGTGCATGCATAGACTGACATAGGGTGTTAACCGTATGAGTAATATCACGCCGAGTAAGAGTAAGATATTGAAGAGCACAAAAAATAGAGCGAAATTGGGAGGCATCAGTGTATGGTGTTGGTGAGTTTAAGGAAGGTTTAGTGGACATTGGTGTTGAAATAGAGCTGCAAGTAGTCATATGAGTACGTTCAAGAATAGACTCAGTGCATTTTTGTTGAGACAAAAACAGTCCACCTGAAAAGGGGTCAATGCCCAAAAAATAATGAAGATCACCAAGGTCTTTCAATAAGTGGTATTATAAAGGACAATGTTCGTAGGAGTAGAGGGTGTGACGGGTAAAGGAGGGATAGGTGAGGTAGTGTCATGTCACTACACCAAAAATGCTAATCTGGCACGCTGTGGCAAGGAGATTCTGGCACGGTTTTAAGCTGTGCCAGATTCTGGCACGGTTTAATGACAATCTGGCACACTTTAAAACAGTGCCAAAATTTGGCACTGCTTTAAAGTGTGCCAAAATTGAGTACACTTCACTAAAATATAAATAACCAAAATTTTTTTATCCCCCTTAATTTTTTAGCCTCCCGCTCTCTCCCTCTCTCGATCGCTCAGCCCCCGCTCTCTCTATCTCTCTCTCCCTCTCACACGCTCCACACATCCACACATCTCCATCCTCCACCATCCATATCCCACGGATTTGTTCATGGGTTGAAATGGTCTTAGCATTTGGTTTATGGTTAAAAACGATTTTGCCTTGTGGGAGATGGGTTTGTCTTTGGTTTAACTTGGTCTTGCACAGGTGAGGAAATCGATTGGCTGAAATGGGGGCAGGAGATGTCCGGGGGGTTCGGGTATGGGTGGTTCCGTGTTGTGGAGATGGAGTCGTGGATGGAGCAGAGAAGGGTACAAACCGGGTAGGTTCGGAAAGCAATAGGGTCAAATCCGGCAACCGGAGCAAGGGTGGATGGCGCCAGAGACAAGGGCTGCCCAGTTTGGGACACGCCGGCGATAGAGGAGGGTAGCAGCGATGGCGAGTTTGGGACTCGTCGGGTCTAGCCAGCCCAGGTAAATCCTCCCATTTTTTTTTATTAATATATATATGTACACATTGCTGATATTATGAGATTGCTAAGGTTCTAAAAATATTGCTGAGATTAGTGTCGTTTTACCCCTTCTAATATTTGTATAAATGTGAATATTGATTTATAGTAATTATTAGTATAAATGGCACAGCTATTTTACCCCTTTTAGTATCACAGTGTTGTTTTACCTCTTTTTTTTTAGATAATTAAATGCCATTAAGAAACCTCGCAAAGGGTGCGAACCTATATACAGGGAATATACAACGCGTCTAACATTAGTATAAATGTTGTTTTACCTCCTTTAATATTAGTATAAATGTTGTTATTAGTTTGTAGTATTTATTTTTTAGGCATGAGGTAAGGAAAAACAAAAGTGTACCTGAGCGGCAGTTGTGTGTGAATGAGTTGAGAAGAGCTTAATAATACAAGTTGTGCTAAATCCATGCTCAGGCAGCCCTATTGCCGCTCTGAGGCCGGCACCACCTGCACCTACCACCACCGCATCGTACGTATGATCTACTATAGTATATGATGACCCTCCAACAATCTCTTACATTTTATTCAAATAATCAAATGTTTAATCAATAACAGGTTCTTAAATGAAATGACATAAGATCAGAAGATGATTTAGACATACAGATTCGGAAGAGAAGAGTCTAGGTTTGACGGAGATGGATCTCTTTGAACGAATGCTAAGGCCATGAGCAACGGACCTCCGTAGCAACCCTCACACAACCCACGAACCTTAATCATGTATTACGAAACACTAATATCTGATTTATTATTTGTGTTGAAAGATCGATATTCACGGATCTGAGTTAGTGTACCTATATAGGTTATTTTGACATTTATTTGCAGTTACCAATCTTATGCACCCTTTTTTGCACTTCAAAGGCCTAACAATGGTGCCCGGGGTTCTAGAGCTACTAATATTCCATTTTATCTTTTAGTTTTTGCCCCATGATAAGTAATTTCTAACTAATTTGACATGTATTTTATTCTTTCACTTGTTATTAACCTACAAGATGTTCTGTAATTTAACATGTATTTTGTTGGGACAATATTGTGTTATGCATACTAGACGGACAGTAAAAAACATTCCCAAGTGTGCTCCATCACAGTTCTACGTTGCAATGTGTTTCCTCGGATCAAGGAGAAAAAGATAATGTCCCTAAAACCTTTTGTTGAACGCCTTCGGTAAGTTTAAGGATGTTATTCAGAATGTTATGTTTTCAATTTAGTACATTTTTTAAAAGTTCAAGTTTGTGTTAGTTTTTTAATCTATTTTTCATCTCATGGCTTGAAATCATCGTAACTGAAATTGTATATCATAATGTGCCCATACATTTTTCAGATTCTTAGCTCTGGAGTGGAAATGAGAGAAGGAATAAGGTTTGTAGTTACACTACTACAGATGGTAGTTTGGTCTTCTGTAAGTTGTTTCTTAAATAATCCCACAATATGATTAATAACGTCTTGATTATTCTCCCAAGTATTACCCTCTTCATCTTTAATGGAGTGAATCCTAAGCTTTTAGTGCTTGGTTTTAACACTAGCCTGGCCATTACCAAACTTACCTCATCTCTGTTGTTACATCAAGTTTGTATTGTCCCCTATAGCCTGGCCATTACCAAACTTACCTCATCTTTGGTTTGGTTTATTTGTATTTCAATATGAGTTGAAATTGATAGATTATGTATATGAATTGACTTCTACTATGAATCGTTCATAAACCCCTTGAATATATGCGTAAATATTTAGAGAATGGGATCAAATTGATTAAGATTGAATTTTTAGGGTTCTTGATACAGAATTGGGTTTTATCATTAAATCTTGAATTAATATTGTGTTTTTGATGTTTTAAGCATGTTTAAATCATAGTTACTTTATTTAGATGCTATACCAATTTAAGTAAGATCCTACTTCTATGGTAACATTATAGTTCATGCCTATAGACTTTATGACCGTCTTATTTATTTTGTACACTCGCAATTATTTAGTATAATGAATAGGACCCATGGTGAGGACAATACTCAATATTTCACAATAGGACTCGGAATAAATCGACAAATCGATAGGACCCACATCGAACACATGTGATTGGTTTGTGGCCTTTCTCAATTACTTACGCATTTTCACTAATTCTTCATGTATGCCAAAATTGAAAAACTGGTAAATAAAACAAAAAACCAAGAACATTTCACAAGTCAGAAAATTAAGTCACATGTTGTAAAATGACTACTTTCCCTACATAATGGTTAATATATCTTTTTAAAATATAATTTTGGTATTGCAGGATCTCTTTGTGTCGGGACTGATACAACATCAGCACACTGGTGAAAGCCAAAGCGGAACTCGAAGAAGTGATTGGAAAAGGGAAGATCTCAAGTTGTTTGCACAAATACGCAAGGATCAAGAATGAGGGAGCTTATTCGGAGGATCTCAAGTTGCGAATAAATTTGGTAAGTATTTTATATTGATGATAGAAGATTTTATAATGTAGTGCACCTTTACCAAAGTAAATTCTTCATTTAATTGTGTGCGCGTGTGTGTGTTGTGTAAGATGTGTGTGTTAAGGCCTTAATAAGTGGTTGACATGGAGGAAGGGGCTATATGGATTTATATACTATTTTTAGATGTTAAATCGGTGGAAGGGATTTATTGGTGGTTTAGCTACGGCTTTTGTGCTTGTTGTTGTTGTTGGGCTTATGTTAATATTAAAATAAGTTGGATTTCATGAATAAACAAAGGAAACTCTGTCGAAATTTTATGAAATAAGTAAGTGTTCTAAATTGATTAAGGCTAGCATACAAATTTGAAAATTGAACATTGGTGAATGAAATCAGCACTTAAACTTAAACTTAATTTGCAAAAATCAGCACTTAAACTTAAACTTAAACTTAAAAACAAGCCGTTAAAGGGTGAAAACCCAAACCACCCCCCAAACGACCCCGTAGGGGGCATGAACACCTCGCACGGGACCAATGTAACTTGTAGGAACTGACCGCGTAGTCCCGGGTCTCCCGGTTTGTGAATATGACGATAATTTGCAAAAATCACACTTAGTTAAAAACAAGCCGTCAAATGGTGAAAACCCAAACCACCCCCCAAACGACACGAACACCTCGCACGGGACCAATGTAACTTGTAGGAACTGACCGCGTAGTCCAGGGTCTCCCGGTTTGAGAGTATGACGATAATTTGCAAAAATCAGCACTTAAACTTAAAAACAAGCCGTTAAAGGGTGAAAACCCGAACCATCCCCCAAACGACCCCGTAGGGGACACGAACACCTCGCACGGGACCAATGTAACTCGTAGGAACTAACCATGTAGTCCCGGGTCTCCCGGTTTGAGACTATGACGATAATTTGCAAAAATCAACACTTAAACTTAAAAACAAGCCGTCAAAGGGTGAAAACCCAAACCACCCCCCCAAACGACCCTGTAGGGGGCACGAACACCTTGCACGGGACCAATGTAACTTGTAGGAATTGACCGCGTAGTCCCGGGTCTCCCGGTTTGTGAGTATGATGATAATTTGCAAAAATACACTTAGTTAAAAACAAGCCGTCAAAGGGTGAAAACCTAACCCCCCCCCCCCCCCAAACGATCCCGTAGGGGGCACGAACACCTCGCACGGGACCAATGTAACTTGTAGGACCTGACCGCGTAGTCCTGGGTCTCCCGGTTTGAGAGTATGATGATAATTTGCAAAAATCAGCACTTAAACTTAAAAACAAGTCGTTAAAGGGTGAAAATCCAAACCACCCCCCAAACGACCCCGTAGGGGGCACGAACACCTCGCACGAGACCAATGTAACTCGTAGGAACTGACCGTGTAGTCCCGGGTCTCCCGGTTTGAGACTATGACGATAATTTGCAAAAATCAACACTTAAACTTAAAAACAAGCCGTCAAAGGGTGAAAACCCAAACCACCCCCTCAAACGATCCCGTAGGGGGCACGAACACCTCGCACGGGACCAATGTAACTTGTAGGACCTGACCGCGTAGTCTTGGGTCTCCCGGTTTGAGAGTATGACGATAATTTGCAAAAATCAGCACTTAAACTTAAAAACAAGCCGTTAAAGGGTGAAAATCCAAACCACCCCCCAAACGACCCCGTAGGGGCACGAACACCTCGCACGAGACCAATGTAACTCGTAGGAACTGACCGTGTAGTCCCGGGTCTCCCGGTTTGAGACTATGACGATAATTTGCAAAAATCAGCACTTAAACTTAAAAACAAGCCGTCAAAGGGTGAAAACCCAAACCACCCCCAAACGACCCTGTAGGGGGCACGAACACCTTGCACGGGACCAATGTAACTTGTAGGAATTGACCGCGTAGTCCCGGGTCTCCCGGTTTGTGAGTATGACGATAATTGGCAAAAATCAGCATTTAAACTTAAAAACAAGCCGTTAAAGGGTGAAAACCCAAACCACCCCCCAAACGACCCCGTAGGGGGCATAAACACCTCGCACGGGACCAATGTAACTCGTAGGAACTGACCGCGTAGTCCCGGGACTTCCGGTTTGAGAGTGTGACGATAATTTGCAAAAATCACACTTAGACTTGAAAACAGGCCGTTAAGTGTGAAAACCAAAACCAGCCCCCAAACGACCCCGTAGAAGGCACGAACACCTCGGACGGGACCAATGTAACTTGTAGCAACTGACCGCGTAGTCCCGGGTCTCCCGGTTTGAGAGTATGACGATAATTCGCAAAAATCACACTTAGACTTGAAAACAGGCCGTTAAGGGGTGAAAACCTAAAACAGCCCCCAAACGACCCCGTAGGGGGCACAAACACCTCGCACGGGACCAATGTAACTCGTAGCAACTGACCGCGTAGTCCCGGGACTCCCGATTTTTAGAGTATGACCCAAATTTGCAAAAATCACACTTAGACATGAAAACAGGCCATTAAGGGTGAAAACCCGAACCAGCCCCCAAACGACCCCGTAGGAGGCACGAACACCTCACACGGGACCAATGTAACTTGTAGCAACTGACCGCGTAGTCCCGGGACTCTCGGTTTGAGAGTATGACCCGAATTTGCAAAAATCACACTTAGAGTTGAAAACAGGCCGTTAAGGGGTGAAAACCCGAACCAACCGCCAAACGACCCCGTAGGAGGCACGAACACCTCATAGGGGACCAATGTAACTTGTAGCAACTGACCGCGTAATCCCGGGACTCTCGGTTTGAGAGTATGACCCGAATTTGCAAAAATCACACTTAGAGTTGAAAACATGCCGTTAAGGGGTGAAAACCCGAACCAACCCCCAAACGACCCCGTAGGAGGTACGAACACCTCGTAGGGGACCAATGTAACTTGTAGGAATTGACCGCGTAGTCACGGGTCTCCCGGTTTGAGAGTATGACGATAATTTGCAAAAATCACACTTAGACTTGAAAACAGGTCGTTAAGGGATGAAAACCCCAACCAGCCCCCAAACGACCCCGTATGAGGCACGAACACCTCGCACGGGACCAATGTAACTTGTAGCAACTGACCCCGTAGTCCCGGGTCTCCCGGTTTTTAGAGTATGACCCGAATTTGCAAAAATCACACTTAGACATGAAAACAGGCCGTTAAGGGGTGAAAACCCGAACCGACCGCCAAACGACCCCGTAGGAGGCACGAACACCTCACACGGGACCAATGTAACTTGTAGCAACTGACCGCGTAGTCCCGGGACTCTCGGTTTGAGAGTATGACCCGAATTTGCAAAAATCACACTTAGAGTTGAAAACAGGCCGTTAAGGGGTGAAAACCCGAACCAACCCCCAAACGACCCCGTAGGAGGCACGAACACCTCGTAGGGGACCAATGTAACTTGTAGGAACTGATCGCGTAGTCCCGGGACTCCCGGTATGAGAGTATTACGATAATTTGCAAAAATCACACTTAGACTTGAAAACAGGCCGTTAAGGGGTGAAAACCCGAACTAGCCCCCAAACGACCCCGTGGGGGGCACGAACACCTCGCACGGGACCAATGTAACTTGTAGGAACTAACCGCGTAGTCCCAGGACTCCCGGTTTGAGAATATGACGATAATTTGCAAAAATCACACTTAGAGTTGAAAACAGGCCGTTAAGGGGTGAAAACCCGAACCAACCCCCAAACGACCCCGTAGGAGGCACAAACACCTCGCACGGGATCAATGTAACTTGTAGGAACTGACCGCGTAGTCCCGGGAGTCCCGGTATGAGAGTATGACGATAATTTGCAAAAATCACACTTAGACTTGAAAACAGGCCGTTAAGGGGTGAAAACCCGAACCAGCCCCCAAACGACCCCGTAGGAGGCACGAACACCTCGCACGGGACCAATGTAACTCGTAGGAACTGACCGCGTAGTCCCGGGACTCCCGGTTTGAGAGTATGACGATAATTTGCAAAAATCACACTTAGACTTGAAAACAGGCCGTTAAGGGGTGAAAACCCGAACGAACCCCCAAACGACCCCGTAGGGGGCACGAACACCTCGTACGGGACCAATGTAACTCGTAGGAACTGACCGCGTAGTCCCGAGACTTCCGATTTGAGAGTATGACGATAATTTGCAAAAATCACACTTAGACTTGAAAACAGGCTGTTAAGGGGTGAAAACCAAAACCAACCCCCAAACGACCCCGTAGGAGGCACGAACACCTCGCACGGGACCAATGTAACTTGTAGCAACTGACCGCGTAGTCCCGGGTCTCCCGATTTGAGAGTATGACCCGAATTTGCAAAAAACACACTTAGACATGAAAACAGGCCGTTAAGGGGTGAAAACCCGAACTAGCCCCCAAACGACCCCGTAGGAGGCACGAACACCTCACACGGGACCAATGTAACTTGTAGAAACTGATCGCGTAGTCCCGAGACTCTCGATTTTAGAGTATGACCCGAATTTGCAAAAATCACACTTAGAGTTGAAAACAGGCCGTTAAGAGGTGAAAACCCGAACCAACCCCCAAACGACCCCGTAGGAGGCATGAACACCTCGTAGGGGACCAATGTAACTTGTAGGAACTGACCGTGTAGTCCCGGGACTCCCGGTATGAGAGTATGACGATAATTTGCAAAAATCACACTTAGACTTGAAAACAGGCCGTTAAGGGGTGAAAACCCGAACCAGCCCCCAAACGACCCCGTAGGAGGCACGAACACCTCGCACGGGACCAATTTAACTTGTAGGAACTGACCGCGTAGTCTCGGGACTCCCGGTTTGAGAATATGACGATAATTTGCAAAAATCACACTTAGACTTGAAAACAGGCCGTTAAGGGGTGAAAACCCGAACCATCCCCCCAACGACCCCGTAGGAGGCACGAACACCTCGCACGGGACCAATGTAACTTGTAGGAATTGACCGCGTAGTCCCGGGACTCCCGGTTTGAGAATATGACGATAATTTGCAAAAATCACACTTAGAGTTGAAAACAGGCCGTTAAGGGGTGAAAACCCGAACCAACCCCCAAACGCCCCCGTAGGAGGCATGGACACCTCGTAGGGGACCAATGTAACTTGTAGGAACTGACCGCGTAGTCCCGGGACTCCCGGTTTGAGAATATGACGATAATTTGCAAAAATCACACTTAGAGTTGAAAACAAGCCGTTAAGGGGTGAAAACCCGAACCAGCCCCCAAACGACCCCGTAGAAGGCACGAACACCTCGCACGGGACCAATGTAACTTGTAGGAACTGACCGCGTAGTCCCGGGACTCCCGGTTTGAGAATATGACGATAATTTGCAAAAATCACACTTAGACTTGAAAACAGGCCGTTAAGGGGTGAAAACCCGAACCAGCCCCCAAACGACCCCGTAGGAGGCACAAACACCTCGCACGGGATCAATGTAACTTGTAGGAACTGACCGCGTAGTCGTATATGCACTTTTTCTTCTTGTATATGCAATTTTTTTGCTTGAATATTTTTTTAAAAATGACTTGGTTACTAATATTGTATCTTTTTTGTGTCTTATTTTTTTTGTAGGATGACATTCAATCGTTAGCTTTTATCCACTTGGAACGCACGAAGAAGTCAATGCTTTACAACAGGGGGATTGTGTATTTAGTGTCGTTAATATTCAGGATTCTATTTTTTGTGTTATGGCCGAGCAGGCTTCCGTAGTTTTATGGTTTATTTTTATGGTCGTGCTGGCTATAGTAGTTTTATTGTTGACTTTTATGGCCGTGCGGGGCTTTATATGGGCAGATTTTATGTTAGCAGGTTTTGGAATGCTCAAAACATAGAGGAAACTCTGCCCAATTTTTTTTTGATATGAGAATTATTAACTCTTGTAATTTTTTGAAGTTATTGTCGACTTTTATGGTCATGTGTTGGTTTATATTGGTATTATCTCTTGTAATTTTTTGAAGTTTGTATGCACATTAGTTTATCAACAACCTGCGATATTCATAATTTGTGAATTTTCTTGATTTTGTTTTTGCAAATAATAAATATTTTTCCTACCGAATTTGGAATTTGCAGATTTTCCAGATTTGGTTCCTATTATTATTATTTTTAATCAACTGAAAAATCTGGCACGGTTTTAAACCGTGCCAATGCATAAAAATGAGAACGCTTATAAAACAATCTGGCACGCTTTATAACCGTGCCAAAAGCGTGCCAGAAAATAGATAATTTGGCACGGTTTTGGCGTGTGCCAAAAGCGTGCCAGATTTAACATCTGGCACTGTTTAAAAGCGTGCCAGATTAAAAAACTGGCACAGTTTAAAAGCGTGCCAAAAGCGTGCCAGATTGGAAAATCTGGCACGGTTTTAAACCGCGCCAGAAAATCTGGCACGCCTGATTCTGGCACGATTTTGAACCGTGCCAGATTGCGTCTGGCACGGTTTTAAACCGTGCCAGTTTCCTGTTTTTGGTGTAGTGTGTTGGTCAGAAATAGTGGGCAAAGAGGTTGAAGTATGAGACAAAAAGTCAAGTGAAATATCTGTTTGGGACAAGTTTGGTGAGCGACAAGAGTTAGAGGTATGAAGTGGGTCATAAGGAATGGGATGTAAAATTGATTGTGTGGAGTGCAATGGTATGTTAGCAGAGGTCTTGGGTGCTTTGGGTGGTGTAATTTTGAAAAACTAGCGGTAAGTAGCCAAGTCAATGGGTTGGGGTGAGACAGTTTCTTTGGGGGTAATGACATAAGGGAGACTATTTTCATCAAAGATAACATGTCTAGAGATAAAAATTCTTTTGGTGTGTGGTTGATAGCATCTGTAGCCCTTATGAAGTGAACTGTACCCAACAAAAATGCAAGGATAAGATTTAGGTGTAAATTTGTTTTGGGTTTTGTTTCGTAATTAAGGGAAACAATGACACCCAAAAATATGCAAAGTGGAATAATTTGGTTGAGTACCATAGAGTTCAAAAAATGGTGTGGTTTGTTTTAAGGGTGCGAAAGGCAATCAGTTGATGTGGTAAACAACGGTTAAAAGTGCCTCGACCCAAAGAAACAATGAGATATTAGCATGAAACATTAACGTTAGTCCAATTTCAACAATATGTCTATGTTTTCTTTAAGCAACACCATTTTGTTCTGGGGTACCTGGACATGAAATATGTCTCACTATGCCATTTTTATTTAGATAATCAATAAAGTCATTACCGGAAAATTCACCACCACCATCACATTGAAAGATTTTTTTTTTTTTCAAATTGTGTTTCTATCATTTTATGAAATGCTAAAAATACTTGATGAAAGTCTGATTTTTGTTTAAGTGGATACAACCATGTATAGCGAGTACAATCATCAATGAACACAACATAAAATTTAAACCCTTGAGAAGATGTAATAGGCGCCGGTCCCCATAGGTCACAATGAATCTTTTCAAAAGGAACATTGGAAATTTTATCATTCAAACCAAAAGAAAGTTTACAACTTTTTCCAAGTTGACAACTTACACAAACATTATGCAATTTATTCCAATGGTCTACATACATGCAAGGCATGACTTTTATTTAAAAACTTTAAAGACTTGATTTGAGGATGTCCCAAACGTTGATGCCATATGTGATCGCTAGCTTTCTTTTCATAAATAGCAATTAGCGCTTCATGATGATCATCTTCAAAAGTGTAAAGCGATCATCTTCTAATTCCCTTGGCAATTTCTTTGTGAGTCTTCATGTCCTTGACAATAAAACCATTATTAGTAAATTCCAAAATGCATTCATTATGATAAAGTAATTGACTCACAGAAATGAGATTCTTTTTAATTTTGGGAACTACTAAAACATCTTTAAGGATTAAATTTTCATTTAATTTTTTTCCCCAATGTGAGTGATGTCAAGTTGTGATCCATCTCCAATTATAACTTTATCATTACCAGTATATGACACAGGTTTTGAAAAATTACCAGTTCCATTTGTCATATGTGAGGTTGCGCCCGAGTCAACATAGAGTCCATTGTCTACTTATGTGACAACGTTTGATGCTGTCATAGTTACCGGGGATTGGTTTGGAGAGTGAAAGGAATAATCCCACCTATAAAAGCAAGTTGGTGCAGTATGATTTGTTCTTCCACAGATTTGACACGCAACATTGTTTGAATTAATTCCACCACCTTTATCAAATTGTTGAGTCGTGGGTGTTTAGTTACATTTTCCGGAGACTGGGGTATTGGCATGTATGTATGTTGTTGGCCATGAAAGTGCTGAACTCCATGACTTGCTGGTCTGAACCCTCGTCCTCGTGATGAAAATTGTGCTCCAGAATTGTTAACAGAAAATCCTCTTCCTCGATTTGATCTCCATTGTCCTCGGTTGTACTGTTGCGTTGGTGCTCTTATGGCATTGAATGCCATTGAGTGATCAACCAGTTGAGTAGATGATTCATTTGTTGACTCCTCCCGAATATCAAATCCTTTTAGTGATGAAATTAATTGTGAGAGAGTTGGGTATGGAGGCTTACCAAGCATGACAGTGCGAAAAGTTTTGTACTTCTATCCCAATCTTCGTGCAAAGTTGATAACCTTGGAATCTTCGTCCATAGGTTTGCGAATGGCAGATAGTCTGTCACACACTTCTTTAAATTTTTTGATATACTGATCAAGTGATTTACCTTCCAGCTTTATGTCATGTGCTCTTTCTTTTAGTTGAAACTCTTTATCTTTAGTTGACTCCAAAAATGTATTTTCCAAGCAGTTCCATTTTTCTTTTGTTGTGTCAAGACCCAAAATAAGGTATTGACACTCATCTGCTATGGAAAAACCAATCCAGCTTCTTACAAGCATGTCAGTTTCTTCCCACTTTGTGAAGTCAACAGTTATTTCATTCTTCTCATTGAACTTGTGCGGTGGCTCATTTTCAATGAAGCTAGTTAACTTCATTGTTGATATGAGACGCAACATCTGAGTTCACCATATTAGAAAATTATCCGGTTTCAGCTTAATCGGACACAATGTAATGAATTAATGCAAAGTGTTCATGTTAAGTGAAGGACCAGATGATGTTGATGAGGATGCCATTGAGCCTAGGGCTCTGATACCATAAAGAGAATACTGAGTTTTTGAATTTGTAAATGAAAATGATAACAGTGTTTTTATTATCTTTTATAAGAAACATGGGACGTACAGACTACTGTATAAATAGCAAACAAGAACAATTCAAAAGACTACTAGCTGTTACAAAGCTAACTAAAAAGATTTGATCAGTTCCATGTATCTCGGGTAAACAAAAGTAGCAAACCTTATTTGTAGTGCAGCAGGTGCGTAAGAGGAGCAATAGCTAACAGCTGGCATGACTGAGTTAACTTAGATTACTTAATAAACATATGACAACTCGTACTTGGCTAACAACTTCCAAAAGTCTCTCCAATTCCCTATAAATACTTCCCATACAACATCATTTGAGACATTTCTACATTTTTTAAATACTGAGAAAGAGTTGAGACGAGAGTTAAATCATCTTCTTATTTTTCATTTTACGCTCATTTACGTCAACCGGTATCAAAGCCTCGTTGGCTCAACCCGTTGGCGTTGTTATTGTCGTTGCATAACAAATCATAGACGACGACAAATGAGACCTAAGAAGAGGTTTGCTCCCGTTGATTCGCGCACCGATAGGCTCGAGGAGGTTTTAAATTGCCTCGTATCACGATTCAACGCTCTTGAGGCTCGCCTTCCTCCACCTGACACATCCACGAGCCGCCCTCACGCCGCTTCCACCACCACCCAAAACCCTAATTTCACCGCCACCATTGCCCCTATTCCACCCTCAGTTACGCCACCACAATGGAACCCTAAACCCACCCAAAAACCCCCTATCAAACCTCATAAAAAGAAGAAGAAAGAGGCGATGAGACCTTCTGGCTCGCGACCCAAGTCTTGTCTTAGGGTCTCGATGAGGAGAGATGGAGAATCCAACAATCACTCGGACTAGAAAGGAGCCCGAACAGTTGCCCCAATCATCGACATGACCAGGGAACACTCGAGGCCAAAAGGGTCCATAATGGACAAAGAGGCCGCGACCTAAGATTGCGAAACCCTAGGTTATTGTTCGACCCCGGTGGGAACAAAAAGTAGAGATGAAGAGATTGAGAGGAAGAAAAGATCACAAAATATAAAAATAAAGACAGGAGGAAGTCGAACTTCCGATGGTCCCCATCGAAGGCCCTCGCAGGCTCCGACCAGATGGTTAAACGTCCTAACTTTCGGTGGTCCCCAAAATTTTTCTTTTCCTCTTCAACCACTTATTTTGAGAACTTTTCACTCGCCTCCAACTTCTAAAAGCTCGAGGACGAACTTGGTTGGTTTTAAGTGAGGGAAAATGATGTGAGTTGAGAAGCTTAGAGGTTGTTTTTAATACATATCCACTTGAGTGACAATTTTGTTATTTCATTGTATTTTTCCTTTTATTAGTTGTTTAGTATTTTCGTTATATTTTTTTAGTTGTAGCAAGGGTTGAGATGAAAGTTTCTACAATGTTCCATTAATTAGTGTTGTCATGGATGAGTTGTCGTGATAACTCATCTCAGGACAACTCATATTTGACTAACAACTTCTAGAAGCCTCTTCCATTCCCTATAAATACTGCCCATGTAGCCTCATTTGGGGCATTCCTATATTTTTGAGATATTGAGAGAGAATTGAAATGGCTTTATTTAGTTACCACCACCACAAGGAGCATATGTTATGGATTCTTCAGTAACAAGGGTTGCTGTCCTTTCAAGTACAAATGGGAGTTACGGAGGCAACATCATCTAAAATTCTAATTATATCTACAATATTCAACACCAACCACAAATGCCTTGAGGGAAGTCCACATAAAAAAGATCCACATGCACCTATACTAATTTAGATTGAAAACTTACAGTATCTTCGCATTTTAACTTTCTGCAACCGAGGAGAATCGAAAGTCTAATTTCCAACAGGTGCTCCAATGAAAGGTAGATTGATTGTTGCAGCAATTTTTCAATAAACTGGCTGTATTCAGATCAACGGTACCAAGAATATATTGAAGAAAGAATAATGTTTCACCTAAATTGTAGCTGAGATAGACTAACAAGGTGAAGCACAAATATAGAGTAATTGCTTGGAAACATATCCATATCACCATAACTACAAGATTTGAAGATCAATAACACTCTGCAATCACCCATATAATATAAATGCCGTATATTTCTTTGATCCTCCCCAAAGAGACCAACATGATAATAACCAATCCATACATTAAGCTCTTCCATCAAAATCCCAAGATTCCTTTGTCACATTAAGTTCATCAGTTGTCCGTTGTACAAAGTCATAAATACAGATACATGAAGGCTTGTGCAAATTCTATGTACACTGCACGCGATGGAGAGCTCGTGATTTCAAATATACATCATAAAATTAAGGGATATTTTGACTTTCATCTCACCTTTTGGACCAACTTCTCCCTTACCCCTCACGCACACAACACACCACTCTCTTTCCTAGAAATTTGCAGTACACCCCAAAAGTGCCATTAAAGCTTGCATACTGTGATAAAAAAAACTCTCAGACATATAATGAGTTTTAACAACATTTTTCAGGAAAAAGGGGGGGCCGTAAGGTCAAAACAAAAATGGGGGTGAAAGTAAAAAACACCCGACAATTAATATCTGAGAGTTCTAAAGGTCTACAGATCTTTCATCAAGATCATCTTCAGTTTCAGAGTCAGGAGATGGCTGTGTGTCAAAAGCAAATCTCATCTCTTGGCTAACCAACTCAGCAAGTTCATGCCTGTTGACATATTTGTAGGCATCAATAACTGCCTTGAACAAGGACTCATTAGGTTCAATTTCCCCATATTTTAATTTGCTGTATATCCTCTTCACACCCTCTACCATCCCAGCTCTCGCATAACAACCGACAAGATTGATAAAAGTAACAACGTCTGGTTCCAACCCTTCATCTTGCATTCTCATGAAAATTTTCAATGCCTCATCAATTTTTCCGGAAGACACGTAAGCATATATAGCGACATTGTAGGCAAACGAATCCAGACCCGTTTTGGCTTTTGTGAGGGTTTCACAAGATTCTATCGCAAAAGCATGCAAACCCACTGTCGAGAAAACAGCAGTTATAACAGCTTGTCTGGCATAAGGCCGCCCGTCTTGGAAAGATGACTCGAGCTGTCTCACTGCTTCAGTTGAAACCCCACCCTTTTTCAATACGGTTAATAATACTTTAACAGTCCCACCATCCGGTAAAAGCTTCCGATTTACCATTTCGCACAGCATTTCACCACAAGCAACTAGCTGTCCGTTTGTGGCATAGCATGCCATTACCTTATTAAACGAAACACAGTCACCTAGCAAACCCGAATGTTTCATCTCCTCTGCAACCTCAATGGCTTGATCGGGCATGCCCATGTTCTTGTAAAGGTACATCATGGTGGCATAAGAAACCCCATCTGCCCAACCTTTCTCTCTCAAATTATCAAATATCAAAATGGCTTCTGATACCATTCCCATATCGGCATATAGATTGAGCATGCTATTCGATGCAATGATATCAGGACCGCCCTCGAAACCCTTTATCTTCTCATACAGTCGTTTTGCTCCTTCTACAGACCCAACCTTATTGTAAGCTTTAATGAGGGAAGTTAACACCACTTGATTTGCTGAAATACCAAATTCTTGCATGACAGAGGAATAGTGAAGAGCTTCTTCGATTTCGCCAGTCTCTGCAAATCCATTAATTAAAGACCCGAAAACGACTTCGTTTGGTTTTACCCCAGTTTTTACCATTTCTTTATAGACCCCGACTGCATCGGAGAGCATGCCTAGACGAGCATAACTTGCAATAACAGCAGAGAAGGTTAGACATTGGGGTCTAAATCCTGCTCCTAGCATTTCATCTAAGAGTTCCCTTGCTTGGTCCACTAGATCACCTCCTGCAAACATTTGGACGAGAGAGTTGTAAGTGCACTCATCCGGCCATGTCCCGTGGTTCTTCATGGACTTAAAGAGCAAGAAAGCTTTATCGTAAAGCTTTGCTTTGCCATAAGCCTTGACCATCACATTATATTCCACAACATCCTTCTTCTGTCCCCTCTTGCAGAAGTAGAGGGACTCAGCCTCGGCCCAAAGTCCCTTTTCAACATATATGTCCATAATAGCAGCATACGTCCTCGATGACAGCCCACCATCCAATTGGCTCTTCTCAAGAAGGATTTTCGCTCGCTCTGTCAATCCTTCATTGACATACATCTTAATAACAACAGGAAGAGACTGCTTATCAATACGCATACCCGATTTCTCTATCTCTTCAATTACAACCTCCGCTTCTTTAACCATTTTCCTCTCACATAGTATCTGAAGAACAGCTCTATGCGTTACAACATCGGGGAAAAGACCCACTTCCCTTATCTTCCTATAGCACTTGAGAGCAGCGTCTATGTTCCCCACATCAGCATACAGAGACAAAAAGATGTTGTACGTTTTCGTATCGGGAGACACCCCTCTTTCTTCCATCTTACTAAGCAAAGATTCTGCCTCCGATAAATGTCCGTGACTTCCACAAGTGAAGATCATAGTGTTAAAAGTAATGGTATCCACTGCGACTCCTGATTTAAGCATATCAGCAAACACATCCGCTGCGTCCTTCAATCTACCCGCTTTCCCATACAAATCAATCAAAGTATTATAAGTAGCCGTACGTCGAGGTTTTTGAACAACCGGTTCCATATCCGACAGGGCTATACCATTAGAAGCAGGATTCCTCCCACCCGTTCTGAAAAGCTCAGTCGACAAAAAATGCTTCAAGCTCATAGGCTCCAAGCCTGACCCAATTTTAAAATCAGCCATGGAATCTAAATTAACCCTACCAACACACCAATCCTTATAAAATCTATCAGCCCTTTCAAACTCTCCCGCATCCTTCAACACCCGAATAACCGTATTCATTGTGACCTCATCCGGAAAAACTCCCCTATGTTTCATATGTTTAATCCACAAAAGTGATTCTTTTACAAGGCCTGCTTTTCCATACACATCCACAAGCATAGCATAAGTGTTATTAGTGGGAAAAACACCCTTTTTCGCCATCTCAATCCAACACAGCCTCAACTCATCCCATCTCTGGGCTCGACCCAAAGCCCGAAGCACGACATTGTAGTGAATCACATTGGGCAAGTACTCTTTCTGAGATTTCATCCACTCAAAAACCCTAACAACTCTTTCCCAACTACCCTGCTCTTTGAGAATCACAGTTTGTTCTTTAGGACTAAGCTTACCATAATATAAATTAAGGGTTTTCTCCATATCCTCTTCAGACTCCATGGACCTTAATATTTTAGGCAAAACCCCACCGTACCCTCTCTTGTTACATTTGGTTGTAGTTTTTGTGGGCAAAACTAATGTTCTTGAATGACAGTGAAGCTTAAACCCTTTATGGGTTTGGTTTTGGTTGTGGATATATGAATTTACAATTGTATTTAAGTAAGGTGATATGGAATGTAGTGAAGGGTTATGTGTTTTGAGTAAGGTGGGGTGGTTATACATGTTAAACCCTAGAAAAACTTTAGAAGTGAAAGGAAAGAAAAGGGTTTGAAGCTTACATGAAGAAATGAGGTGAGTCGGAATTTGGCTGTGGATATTATCGTGACCTACTCCTACTTCTGTCGAACAGCAGGCGTGAAGCATCATTTCCTTCTGGTGTTTTAGGGTATGGATTCCTGTATCTCAAATCGGAGATTTATACTTGAAAGCTTATTTGAATTTTGACGTTCATTAATTATCCAAAGTCCTTCACCATCTCAAAAAAGTTTTATCATGTAGTTGATGTGGGCTTTAAAGATAGAGTAATTCTATTATGACATAATTTTTATGGACAAACTGACGTGGCGTGTTTCTATTGGTTGGTTTCTTGTTCTCACTGGCGTGGTCCCCAAAAACTAACCAATAGAAGCACTCCACATCACTTTGTCCATAAAAATTCTGTCAAAAATTATGTCATAATAGCATTTTTGTTAAAGATAAGAGAATAAGTGACTTTTTAATACAAAATAGAAGGCTTGGACTAAATGTGTATTAAAAAATATTTGAAGGACTTTTTAGTATTTGATCCTAAGTTTTAATAAAAAATTATTATACGTTTGATCCTCAATTTAGATAGCTCCGTTGTTCAAAAGTTAATCAAAATTATTTTGATCTTGGGATCTAATCATACAATATTTTTTAATTAAGAATCAAAATCGAAACATGTATTACTATCGCCACTCGAGATCAATTATTTTCCTTTTTATTATTAAATCAATTATTTTCTATTTTTACATCACAACGTACTATTACCCCATCATATTAGTAATTGTATTCTTTCATTGTTTTCTAAATTCTATATATTGGTAGTCGTGATAGTGACACAAATGGATTACTTGGTTCTCAAGTTAGAATACTTGTTGGAGTACTTGGTAACACCAACCTCAACCCCAACCAAGAGTTGTGGCAATAACAATGGTAATAGGGAAACACTTAAAGTGTGATACTTATAAAATACAGAATGAGTATTTTCAGAATGGTCTTGTAAGTCTGAGCCAGATTATATAGAGGACATATTTTCAGAGTGTCGGTGATACACAAAAAATACAAAATCAATATTTTTAGAGTGGTGCTGTATGTATAAGTAAAGATATACATAGTGCTAGTTATATATTCAAAAAATAAAAGGAAAATCAAGTTTAGAGAGTTAAGAGAGGGATACAAATCAAGTTAAGAGAGAGAAGAGAAAGAGAGAAAACTCTTGCTTTTGGTGGCATTATAAAAATATTGTATATGTGCTCCCGTGGTAAAAATAACCTCCACTAACGGTAGAGTGGCGGAGCCATGTAAATTGGGGGCCTAACACACAATAGTTTTTAATTTGAGGCTAAACACAAAATGAGCATAACTATTAGGGGCCAAAAGCCAAATAACCCTTATACTTATTAGGCTGCGTCAACTTTTTCATCTGAATTTGAAGTTTGAATCTGAAATTTGAAGTTTAAAGTGTGAATCTGAAAAATTTGTCTATTTTATTGTCTTAATGAACGTCTGGATGTATTCAGACATATTCAAATTCAGAGTTCAAATTTAGAGGCAGTTTTACCTCTAATTACTTCGAGGCAAATATAGTCGTTAGCCTCTAAATCACTGAAAAAACAAATATATTTAGTACCTCTTAAAGCCTGAATGGTGTATATTCAAACTTTAATTTTAATTTGACTTTTCGTTTTACTTTGTTACATCATTAATTTTTATTGGACTTAAATACATTATAACTTGCAAATTAAATTTACCTCAAAATCATCAGAATATTGTTAATTTTAACTAATTTGGCGCAGTGTCCAAGGGGTGGTGGTGATCGAAGTTTTTTCTCAAATGGGAATAGTACGAATCGATTTTATAAACTTTGGCTTTTTAGTTTATGTATAATTAAAAGGTATTTTCTTTTTAGGTTTCGTTTTTTAGATTTCTTTTTGTTTTGAAATTATTTTAATGCAAATGTCACGAGGCAATTAAAGTTAGCAGTTTTCTAACTATTTTGGGCAAACTCTAATATTTAAATTAAAATGTATTTATAATATCGAAAATTAGTAATGTATTAACGTAAAAAAAACTCCTTTAAGTTTTGATATATTTTAAATAAAATTACTGACATATAAATTTAAGTTAAATGCGTAAATACATGGGTGAGTAGAAAATGTATTTTACTAATTTGCAACTGCATAAAACTCACAAGCAATCAATTATCAATCATAAGCTTGAGATGATAATGAACAATTAAATATATATAACCAAACACACAAAATGTACGTGATTGGGTAAATTATCTACGTCTAAGGGGCTCTTTCATTAATGTTTGGAAGTGTAAATTAAGAGAGGTTCTAGGCCCTCAATTTCACCTGTCCCATCTTATATCATCAACGAGTCCACCATTGGTGACTTCAAGAGGGTACATCCTTGATCGAGTCGTCCTTGAGTTGCCATACATAGGTGTTGATACCAAATTTAGTCTGCTGACGTGGACCGTTCACTTGAAGACACGTGTCAACCTACGTGGCAATTACAAACACTTTCAACGAACAACATACTATCACCGAGCTACTCAAGCGCCCCGAGCAACTCAATCATACCGAGCAGCTTAGGCGCCCCGAGGAGCTTAAGGCTCCGAGCAACTTAAGTGTACCAAGTAACTTAGGCGGTCCGAGCAACTCAATGTAAAGAGTATCCAAATCAGGAGAATCAAAAAGACGACTGCGCATTAAATGCTCATTATTATCGTACAAATGTATATGTATACTAGATAACAACGCATTATCCTTTCACATGTACAGCCTCAAGGCTATAAATACATTGTAACCTCCTCATTAGGGGGGGACTCTGGATTTCTTGGTAAACCATTTATCGAGAATTCCAGTCAAACAGTCAGTAATACAAAAACAGTGGACGTAGGCCAATCTTATAAGGCTGAACCACTTTAAAATTCTTTTGTCTTATTTATTTTATCAGTGATTGATTAATTAGAGATAATCTAATTTTTTTACATCAACAGATTGACGCCGTCTATGGAAAAAGACTGTAATTAGCGTTTTTCACCAAAATAATTCATTATCAATGGCCGATAATCCGGAATTCAGTAATCGAAACATTGGGGTCCCTCCGAACCTTTCTACTCCCCTAAATGTTCAAGATCTGGCTAGTATAATGGCTAATTTGGCCCAAGGCCAGACGACCATGCAAGAAACCATGCGACAACTTATACAAACTGTTCAAGGCGGAGTGCCGGCTCAATCAGGACAACGAAGTGTTTAGAGAAATACCCATTTACCCTCTTCGCGAATTAGGAGAACGTTATTCCCAGAGAAATCTCGATCCAGACACACTGACTCATATCGTACTGAAAGATCTAATGATCCTTCTTATCAGCCTGGTCGAACTTCCTCAGTACGAGCTATAGACTCTCAACAAAACGTCACTTTATCTCTAGAAAGGACCAGTGCTCTTGAAAGGTTAAGTACCTCTAGGATTGTGTCGAGGAACTCTCAACGACCATCCGAACTAAGGGAAGGCTCTGCCCAATCACGACCAACTGCTCGTAATAAAAGATCCCAAGAGGAAAATTCAACGCGATCACTTGCTCGAACCAATAGGCCCGAGGAGGGAAACGATGCATGGAAGGGCTCTATTCAGAGGTTGGAAGACAGATTAGGGGAAATGGCTAAGGCCAAGGATTCTCTACAAAGAACTTTTGTCCAAGGAACACCATTTGTACAGGCAATTGTGGATTTTCCCACAGCATCAAAATTCAAAGCTCCTATGGTGACGCCTAAATATGATGGAAAAACTGACCATGTCCTTCATATAGAACAATAACAAGTTGCTGCCGATATCTATGCAGTTCCAGATGATATGAGATGCAGGGCATTTTCAGGAACTCTTACCGGATCATCTCAGATATGGTACAATAACCTTTCTCGGGGGAAAATTGCGACTTTTTATCAACTAGCAAAACTCTTTATTGGGAACTTCTATTTTGGAGCGAAACCAGTCAAACGAGTAGCACACTTGCTGAGTGTTAGACAAAAGACAGGTGAAAGCACCAGGGACTATATTACTCATTTCAATAGCGAGAAACTTGAGGTAATTGATTACGAGGAGAAAACAGTAATTACTGCTCTGATGAGTGGACTGTTGTCGGATAAATTATACTACACTTTAGCCAAGGATCTGCCTAGGACCATGGCTGAACTGATGGCAAAAGCAGCCAAAATCATGAATATCGAGGAGGCTATGACTGCGAAGAAGAATGCAGATACTAAGGAAACCAAGGTCGAGGCTGACAAGACTGAGAAGAAGGATCAGAAGAATAATGGTGGCAACAGACAGTCGAAAGCAAAGCAAGAACTGGAACAGTTGAAGAAATTTGGAAATTATACTCCTTCGAAGATAGATATAAACCACATTCTGGAAGAGATCAAGAACATCGAGGAGCTAAACTGGCTAGAAAAAATGAAGGCAGATCCTGACAAGAGGAATAAGTCCAAATATTATGAGTTCCATAAAGACCATGGTCACACCACCAAGCATTGCATAGCTCTCCAGAATGAAATTGAAGCACTCATCAGGCGGGGAAAATTGAACAAGTATGTTGATCGTCGAAATGGTGAAAAGACCAGCGACCGAAGAAGGCAAAGATCTAAATCTCCTCGTCGAGCAAAAGAAAACAAGAAGAGAAGTCACGAAGAAGATCTAAAAGATGACCAAGATGACCCCGATCTCCCTAAAAGACCAAGGCAGCCAGAACGTGAGGTATTTTCAATCCATTTTGGATCATTTGAATGTAATGTTATTACATCTGGAGATGCAGGAGGGGGAGATCTGATTGCAGAGAGGAAAGCTTACCTCAATGAGGCTCAAGCCTGCTCGTACATTCAACGAATAAATCTGGCCAAAGATGATCGCCCGAGGAAGGTGAATAAAGACAAATTGGTCATTGGTTTCTCTAAGAACGACCTGGCAGGTGTACTATATCCTCATGATGACCCATTGGTGATTAAGATGAGAATGAAGGAAGTGGTAATTTCACGAGTACTGGTGGATAATGGTATCTCGACAGACATCATGTTTTATCCATGCTTTGACAGTTTGAATCTGAAGCTAGCCCAATTGGAGCCATATCATAGGCCCCTCCTTGGTTTTACTGGCGAGAAGGTTTTTCCACTTGGGACGATCAAGTTGGATATGATTATTGGTACATGGCCTGCTTGTCGAATAGAAAGAATATGTTTTTTCGTAATGGATAAAAATATCCAATCAACTTACAATATCATCATGGGAAGGGTAGGTCTGAAGAAGTTCGAGGCGGTACCATCTACTGTACATCAATGTTTAAAATTCCCAACCAATTTTGGAGTGGGAGTTGTGAAAGGCGACCAGAAAGTAGCTCGAGAATGCTACTATTCATCTGCCGAACAAGAGGAGCGTGAAGAATCCAGGAAGAAGACTACTACCTATCAGGTGGATGAAATAGAAGATGCAGAGATTGAAACGCTAGACCCTAGAGACGAATCTCAACTCGTGAAGGGACAGGTCATGGAGGCTACTGAAAATATCATTTTGGACGACGAGCATCCAGAACGAACAACTCAAATTGGTGCATCACTGGATGTATCGATAAAACGGGAATTAATAGCATTTCTAAGGCGTAGAAAGCAGAATTTTGCATGGAGTCATGAAGACATGCCAGGGATAGATCCAAATTTCTTGTGTCACGAGCTCAACGTGAACAAGGAAATCAAGCCAGTAAAATAGCGAAGAAGAGTGTTCAGTCCTAAGAAGAACCAAGCTATACAGGAAGATGTAGAGAAACTACAAAAAGCCTATTTTATTGAGGATGTCAAATATCCCGATTGACTAGCAAATGTGGTCATGGTAAAGAAGAAAAATAACAAGTGAAGGATGTGTGTAGACTTCACTGATCTTAATAAGGCATGCCCAAGGATCATTCTCCTTTGCCCCGAATCGATCAACTGGTGGATGCTACATCGGGGCATTAATTATTGAGTTTCATGGATGCTTATTCTGGTTACAACCAATTTAATATGAAGCCTGAGGACAGGGAGAGTACCTCTTTTATCACCCCAAGGGGAACTTATTGTTATAATGTTGTGCCTTTTGGACTTAAAAATGCAGGTGCAACATATCAGCGGCTGATGAACAAGGTGTTTGCGGAGCAAATCAGTCATAACATGGAGGTTTATATTCACGATATGCTGACGAAGAGAAAGAAAGCTGCTGATCATCTCATTGACCTAGGTCAGACCTTTGATCAATTAGAGAAATATCAAATGAAATTGAATCCCACCAAATGCATATTCGGAGTACGAGAAGGTATATTTCTCGGATATATTGTTAACTAACGAGGGATTGAGGCGAACCCTGAAAAGATCAAGGCTCTATTGGAGCTGCGATCTCCAACCACAAAGAAGGAAGTGCAAAGCCTCACAGGGCGAGTTGCAGCACTTAATATATTTGTGTCACGAGCAACAGACAAATGTCTCCTATTCTTCAAAACACTCCGAAAAACTTTTGAGTGGAATGATGAATGCGAGGAGGCCTTTCAAGAGTTGAAGAAGTATCTGGGGACACCTCCACTATTATCTAGACCAGTGATGGGAGAAAGACTATACTTGTACCTGTCAGTTTCAGAAAATGCAGTGAGCTCGGCATTGATAAGAGTGGAGGACGGAGTACAAAAACTAGTCTATTACACCAGCAAAGCTTTTCGAGGAGTAGAAATCAGATATCCACGGCTGGAGAAGTTGGCGCTAGCACTGATTGAAGCAAGCAGAAGGATGAGGCTATACTTCCAAGCCCATACTATTATGGTGTACACTGATATGCCTTTAAGACAAGTTATGAATAAATCGGAGAAATCAGGAAGATTGATGTACTGGGCAGTAAAACTTAGTGAATATGATATAATTTATGAGCCTAGATCGTCGCTCAAAGGGCAGGCAGTAGCGAATTTTATCGCAGAATTTACTCAGGAGAATTCCTCCGATGAGCAGGAGTTGAATACAGACCAACCTGTGGATGTTACAGGATCATCAAATTTAAACCCCGACAAACTTACGTCAGTGGACGAGCAGCGAGAAGTACTGGAGGAGGACAAAAGGAAGCATCAAATATTCCACCAAGGAACTCTGTCTGACTAAGAGTTTGATAATGAAGTACCTGTATGGAATCTGTATGTAGATGGCTCTTCGTGCTCTACAGGCAGTGGAGCAGGGATTATTTTAAACAGTCCAGATGGGATTGATGTGGAATATGCTCTGTGTTTTCAATTTAAGGCTTCTAATAATGAGGTCGAATATGAAGAAATGATCGTGGGTCTAAGCCTGGCCAAAACCATGAAGGCAGAGCAAGTCGTTGTGTTCAGTGACTCCCAGTTAATCGTAAATCAAATTCTGGGGGTGTATGCAGCAAAAGGAGAATTAATGGTCAGGTATCATGCAAAAGCGATAGAGGTTGTATCAAGTTTTACTGCAATTCAGTTGATTAGAATACCAAGATTGGAGAATGAAAGAGCATACGCCCTAGCTCGATTAGCATCAGCCACATGCATCGAGCTACGAAGAACAATCCCAATAGAAATACTGGCTGGTCGGAGCATCGATAAAAATCTGATGATAAACTTCATCGCCCTTGACTTGGGACCATCTTGGATGGACCCCATCAGGGCCTATATTGAAGAGGGGGCTTTACCAACTGATAAACTCGCAGCCAAGAAACTAAAGTTTAAAGCTGCTCGTTATGTATTGACCAATGGCATTTTATATAGATGAGGAATTATAGCAGGGCTACAAAGATGTGTTCACCCCTCCGAAGTGAAAGATTTGATCCGAGAGGTTCATAAAGGGTCTTGTGGAGACCATGTGGCAGGTCGGACGCTTTTCTAAAGAATAACAATGCAGGGGTATTACTGGCCGACAATGAGAGCTGATTGTGTAGCTTATGCAAAGAAGTGTGATAAATGTCAACGCTTCTCTTCTATCCGAAGAACTCCCCAAGCATTGTTAACACCCATCACGTCTCTTTGGCCATTCTCCATATGGGGAATAGACTTGGTCGGGCCACTTCCAATTGTAATACCCCGTATTTTCATGGCTTTTAAATTTAAGGATTTATTAAATTTAATTGAGATAAATTAATTTAATTTTAATCCGAAATGTTGTTTTAAATATTTACTAGCGTGACAAGAGTTAGTAATTATTGGGAATATATTATTTGTTGCATATTACTGGATGAGTATAGTAATATATGAGATTTATTTTTATAATATTGTCACGTGTGAATAAAATGACAATTGTGGAAATTTAAGTCGGGACGCGCCTGTGTCGTGTCCGGACTAAATGTGGATTAATAAAAGTGAATATTTTATAGGTTGTTCGTATGGTCGTTTTGAGTGCGCCAACGCATCCGGAAGGGTCGAGATAGTCAGAAAAGTATACCCGGGGGTTTGATTTGGGTCTCGGGGCGTTTTTAGGCCTAATTAGTACCCCGGGAGGGCATTTTAGTCATTTTGTATTTTTGGGTAATTAAACCCACGAAAATTAAAGGGGTTATATCAGATGTTAAGGTTATCTCCTAGGGTTAGATAACTCAAAACACTAGAACGGCCATTGGAGAGGAGAGGAGGGAGCTCTCAAGGAATTCCAAGGCTCAAAACTCATCTGTTTACACCGTCGCCACCGCCAACGCGTAGATCGCGAGACGGGGAACGCAACCACACCAAATTCAACACCAAACCAGATTTTTGAAAATCCCAGGCAAGTGTTTATCTTTCTTATTTCGTTGATGCATCATCCATATTAGTTTAGGAGTTATTAAGATGAGATTTATGGAAGAAAAACCCAATTTGAGATGGGAAATTTTCATGTAGTGATGATTTATATGATATTCTGGAAATCCTTTGTCATGTAAAGGATTAAGAGTTTGATTAAGAAAAGAGTTCTAATCAGATACCAACACTAAAACATTTATTCCGGACGATCAGACCGTTGGAATTGGATGAATTTTACAGAGAATTAGCTGAAGACGAGAGGAAGCTATAGAAAAATATTCAGCTCGATCGGACCGTTCAATATTTTTTAATATTTTTTTTTGCTAGACAGTTTTATGTTTTGAGGACTCTTAGAAATAATAAAAATTCAATTAAAACTCCATTTTAATTCCGATTTCGAAACCGTTTGAAATTCTCATCTTTGAAAATAAAATTCAAAATCCTTTAATGTAAGGAGAAATCTATATTTTTGGGATATTTTGCATAAGGGATAATGTAAGTATATATTAAAGGGGAGAGACACGTAAGAGAGAGTTACGTTGGAACATAAATAGATATATACTGAATTGTACATTTGGAAGAATAGAGTCCATGAGGGTTACGTAGTAAGTTGGAAAAACCCTTCGAATTAAAGTTAGAAACGAACCATTATACTTGATAAATAATAATG
Source organism: Sambucus nigra (assembly GCA_949130495.1). Classification (NCBI taxonomy): domain Eukaryota; kingdom Viridiplantae; phylum Streptophyta; class Magnoliopsida; order Dipsacales; family Adoxaceae; genus Sambucus; species Sambucus nigra. The sequence goes on from OX422213.1 coordinate 77,095,944, forward strand.
GGAAAATAAGGATAAATGTTGTGAATGTGGGTTATTGGATAAACCTAAATTGATATAATAAAAGTGGTATATTTATATGATTGTGTATGCATATATTATATACTTGTGAAAATCATGCCCGCGCTACTTGCAATCCCTGAGGTTATCGCGCTGGGACGATCTTATCTCGTGTGCCTTATGGGGGATATTGACTCGTACCCTAGAAGATAGGAATCCTAGGTACAGGCTATCGAATCGGTAGTCACGGTCCTAAGAGACGTGAGGGTATGTACTGACCTCTTGGAAACTATGCTTCGCCTCAATATTATTTGTGTATGTATTTATACAGTTCGAGAGTGATTCCGAACTTGTATTCCCTTTAGTACGATTGATACGGGGATTGGATAGCAGAGTATGCCCGCACCATAGTTTTTATGTGGGGTGCTGTTATGATATATATATTATACGAGTAGTTAATATATATATGAAATTCTGAAATCTGGAACTGCCTACTGTGATTTGATATGTAGGACATGGTTGATGACTCAAATTATAAATAATTGTTTTGAGAAAGTATAATATGACACTAGAAAACTTTATTGATTAATAAAGTTAAAAGGAGAACCTTGGTTACAAATTGAAATCTTACGTTTTAAATACTTGTGTTGTTCAGTTGTAAATCCCGCGAATAACCTAAGATAAGTTAAATCATTGGGGAAAGATAGTGTGGTATATGACGAGATAGACCATTGGGAAGGTTAGTGCGATAGGTGTGCACATTAGAAGAGAGGTGAGAATTTTTCAAGAGAGTGTCGCACTAATATGTTGTTGCATTAGCCTGTAATCAATTTAAATACTTGCTAAACGAATTTTTAAATCATATACACTATCGGGCTCTGACCCGTTTCCATTTCTCTTTCTCTCTTGTATATATATATGTATATATTACAGGTGCCCAGCCACATGGGCGTCTTGCATAGGGTCCTTTGGCAGGAACGCGTTGCAGCTTAGGTGGGAGTTGAAGGCCTGTTGTTTATACGACTTCATCCATTTGATTCTACTCCTAGCATGTTCATTATTGGGGCATGTGTCGCCCTTTCCATTTTTCAGTTGTTATTTGGATATTGTACTTCATCTATTTCTAGTATTGTCACTTTGGGATTTATTATATTCTGGATGGTTTACTTTAAGTTTTATTGTTAGTAGCCAGTTGTTGAATGTTAAATTATTGGATTGATTGTTTAATAAAATAAATAAATAAAACTTGAAAGGAATGTTAAAAATGGTTTTGACACTTAGCTTAATTAATTAGGGTGTTTAAATTGGAACGACAATGATGCTAAGAATGATCCAACTGTTCACCTTGATTTTAATTTAATAAAGGAGTGATCGCCCGATATTTAATTAGGCGGGGTGTCACAGGTGGTATCAGAGCATCAGGTTCTAGTGTCCTTATTATCTGTATGTCTTATTATGCTTTCAGCGTTGCTTTGTTTGTTATAGAGACCTATGTTTAGGATTGTCGATTCCTTTGACGAGATTTCGTTCTCCTGCTATAATGTGTATACACTAGTGAATTCTAATTTCGTTCGGATGTGTGCGGGTGCCGAGCGATGACGGATGTCAGAAGTGGACCGTTAAGCATACATCAGGAGGCAGGGCTCAGTTGAGATTATGAAATATATCCGAGGATGATGACCGTAGTCGAGGTCACCTCCATTATGGCATGAGAAACCACGACTAGAAAGGCGACTAAGGTGCATCAATGATTTTTAAATGCTGTTATAGTCAAATGAGGTGCGAGGGTAAACTTACCCAACGTATTACAAAAACGTGTAGAGACTATCAGTGGGAAATTTTAGAAATGCAAAAATTGTATGTGTTTACCAAAGGAGGTAAAGTATCCAAAGGCTTAAATATTGGACGGAGTGTGGCAAACTGAAAGTGAAAATTTAGAGAAAATTTTCTTGGCTTTCGGGACGAAATTATAATGGTTGGAGTCAACCACCAATTTTAGAAGTGGAATGCTATGCCTATAGGAGAACCTTAGATACAGTGCTGACCGTATGTTCTTTCCTCAACTGTTCAGGATGAGAAGCAAACGTGGTTCTGAACTCATCGCAGGAGGGCATGACAGAAGTCCAATTGTGGATATGAATCCTAATCGTTAGCAAATTTTGTATCGAAAGAGGTAGATACTAGTGGAGGAAACGACTCCAAGTGGGAGACCAACTTGTAATAATAGTTGATAATACTCGAGGAGGAAATTCTGATGGATGACCGATTCAGAGGTTGACAATGTCATATTTTGTCAATATAGATGATAATGCTTCTTTGTGGGGGAAGTTAAAGGAATCGAAGAATTTAGTCGAGAATAAGACTGAATACAACGGTGGTGATATAGCACCACAAAAGGATGTGGATACACATCAGGAAAACCATTTAAATGCTTCAGATAGTTAAATTCTTACCAAGTGATGGTAAATTCAGTAAGTACTATTATAGATAGTAACATGATCTTTATGGCCTAAAAAGCTAAGGGAACAATCGGGATGGCTAACAGGAATCGAGTCTACTAAAGTCCGAGAGAAGGACAATCCTAACCTGGTTAGTAGGACAGGTGATAAGTGGATTATGTGTTGAGATATTTTGGTGCGGAGTGAAATTGCTCGCGATAATATGTTCCAAAGTGAGAAAAAGGGACAAGAATACGGTGCCTAGTAAAGGACGACGATTAAAAATAATTTTGGTTTGGTTTGGGCAGACGTGTTACGTTCGAAAACCATTTGTGCAGTCAAGACGATTGCCAGGATGGATGTATAAGTTGTATCCTTAGAGGATGCGGCGTGTTTATGTGACACGAGCGAGTCACCATATTTTGTTCATTGCTAGATTAGCATGTGAGACGAGTTTAATGCATATCATTATAAATGTTACCATAATGTGAATATTTTTCCTTAGTATAGCGGGATTTTTCTTTGGTGCTATACGCGGGGGATGAATGAGTATATAAACAGTGTTTTATACTTTATTGAGGTTACTCGTTGTAGTGATGCGATACACGAGTATGATATTATCTTTGTTAAAATGTTATAGAAATGGGTAGTATGATAGTGGGCATTTATTGCAAGGCTATCGGAGTAGTTACATTAGTGCAACACGTTTTGTTTTGGTGAGGCTTTACCTGTAAGAAGGTTGGACTCGCACTTATATGATCTATCCTAGAGACTTCGGAGGAGATAGTGGGCTCGAGATATTCGATAGCAATGTATGTATAGACTTTGTCAGTATGATTCAGTATGTACCGGGATTTACCGTTGAGCGAAAAGACTTGACTCGGTATTATGTTTAACACTCCGGACTTAGTGATAGGAAGAGTGCAGTGTTATATTTATCCTTAAGAGATGTGGGAGTTAAGAGTTATACCCCTAATGTTAGAAAAAGGAAATTTAGAGAATTTCGATTGTATGTATCCGAGGTTTATAGAATGTAATTACCATCAACCAATACGGGACGATAGTGAAATTGGTGAAACGTTCTTTGTTAAGCATAATTACGGGAGAAATTGTAACTTTTCTGTCAAGGGACGGAATAAAGGGGTATATACTATGGACGGAGGACCTAATGGATTTCGATAACCGACAATGCTAGGTAGTAGTGTATCGGGGGGGTTCCTTGTTTGGATTTCGCTTTGCGAGACATCCCACGCATGAAACTTAGCGTAAGGTTGGAAATAGGGAGACGTTTGGTCACTATTCCATGAGTTCGGTACCCTGGTCGAAATGGGATCAAGTAATTATGTATGTAAGCTGGAAGTTGAATTTTGTTTTAAGGTCATTGGAGCCGAATTTTTGTGGTAGGAAAGCATTGAAAGTTATCCCCACGAGTTGAGGGGTGGAACGATGATAAGGAGAATTTAAGAATTTTGATTTCTAGGGTGATTGAGAGTACCCAAATGTCATAACCGCGTACAGAACACAAGGTGAATAAAGAGTTGGAATGATTTTTAGCATGGATTATCTGGAAAGAACTTTATATTATACAAAAGAGATGACCTGTAATTATTTTGATGAATAGAGCGTTAGTGATTTATTTTGGTTGTTGTACCTATTTGGGAAAATTGTTGTACTTATCTGAGGAAGGTTGATAATTATTATTCCTCTTTTATTTTCATGGAATTTGAATGCCCTATTCCTTCTATTCCGTTGAATTTAGTTAGTCCTACAGATGAGTAGCACGCCGTTCGCTCTCCCAGGGCGGTCGGAGTGTTGCAAAAATGTGGGCATCTTGGTTAACTACAGTTAAAATAGTTCGAGTCGAAGGGACGTTGTAATAGACGTGTGAAATATATGTTTGTGGGACTAGTATAACGAAGTGGAAGTGATATAGTGGATTAAACGTCACATGAGGGGCGATAATCCTTACATAAGTGTGCAATTAGAATAGCACGCCCTAACTTGATTGGAAGGTTGTGGGAAGCCATTCAAGAATTGGTATTCCTTGAATAGAGTAGAATTTAATTGTTATGAAGCACACCCGGAGCGGAGTTGTTATTAGTCAAGTGTGAGAGCGACTTGCGCATTCAAAGAGTAATGATGTTAGTATAGTATAAGAGATCCAGAAGTGCGCTTCGTGGAGAGAAGAGCACGGGTCGGAACTTTCGACATACTCCAAGGAAGGAAGGGGAGTATTACGTGTCACTTAATGTGAGGCATTTCAAGGGAAGAATCGATGTTTAGCGAGACGTAGTGAGTAGTCTCTACATGCACTGGCAATAGGTAAGGTTTGGTTGAAAGAGGAGAATCAACCAAAGAATTTTGTGTTTATCGAAAATTCCTGAAATTGGAAGAGGTTGGTAAAGTCGGTAAAGTTCTTGGATGGGTTGCCATCCTCAAAACAAGATCAAGGGTTTATCCCGAACATGTGAATTAAGTCGCCGAGAAGGAAGTGATTGATATTCCTTTGGGCTAGCTTACAATATTAACTAGTGTGCCCCAGACTTCCTTTGAAAGGAAGTATCGCGCCAGTGCATGGTCCGGCGCAGTATAAATTTCTGAATCAAGATGAGATTGGTGAATCCCACCTTTGATATGGGATTTCAGGAACCAGCGGAGATAAGATTTCGTTTCGAGTAGGATGTATCACCCTTAGCCAGGGAATAAGCGCATGGTGATTAAAGATTAGTGGAGCCACGCGAAGGAGATTTTGGAATCTTGGTACGATGATTTCAAGAATGCTCTGTAGAAGCACTCGTACCTGTTTGTCGCGTACGAGGTACTTATTAAGGTTTTGTTATGGAAGAACCTCGACTATTCTCCTTCTGTATGTTTAGAGGAGAGTAGATAATCAGAATTTTTGGATCGGTCGAGAAAATATCCGATAACTATGGTGGAATTCCACGACTGTTTTAGGCAGTCAAGAGTGGTCAAATGTTCGTATGATCTTCTCAGAATGGGAATTTTGTGTATGAATAAATCCGAGTAGTTGTCATGTAGTGAGGTGCGGCCTCCTAATGATAGTGAGATAATGGAATTTATAACGTATAGACGTAACCTATTTAAATGTTGTCAGTTGGGAGTGCAATGTGAAGTGTCTCCAATGAGAATGTAAAACAATGTTGCTGTGAGGAAAAAGCTATAGTGATTGAGCGTCGTACTATGTAGATAGTTTGCGTACTGACAAGGATATCCAGAATTGTGCTACCTGGTAGGCCTTATTTTCCGAATTTAGGGACGAAATTCCGTTATTAGGGGGGAAGTATGTAATACCCCGTATTTTCATGGCTTTTAAATTTAAGGATTTATTAAATTTAATTGAGATAAATTAATTTAATTTTAATCCGAAATGTTGTTTTAAATATTTACTAGCGTGACAAGAGTTAGTAATTATTGGGAATATATTATTTGTTGCATATTACTGGATGAGTATAGTAATATAAGAGATTTATTTTTATAATATTGTCACGTGTGAATAAAATGATAATTGTGGAAATTTAAGTCGGGACGCGCCTGTGCCGTGTCGGAACTAAATGTGGATTAATAAAAGTGAATATTTTATAGGTTGTTCGTATGGTCGTTTTGAGTGCGGCAACGCATCCGGAAGGGTCGAGATAGTCAGAAAAGTATACCCGGGGGTTTGATTTGGGTCTCGGGGTGTTTTTAGGCCTAATTAGTACCCCGGGAGGGCATTTTAGTCATTTTGTATTTTTGGGTAATTAAACCCATGAAAATTAAAGGGGTTATATCAGATGTTTAGGTTATCTCCTAGGGTTAGATAACTCAAAACACTAGAACGGCTATTGGAGAGGAGAAGAGAGAGCTCTCAAGGCATTCCAAGGCTCAAAACTCATCCGTTTACACCGCCGCCACCGCCAACGCGTAGATCGCGAGACGGGGAACGCAACCACACCAAATTCAACACCAAACCAGATTTCTGAAAATCCCAGGCAAGTGTTTATCTTGCTTATTTCGTTGATACATCATCCATATTAGTTTAGGAGTTATTAGGATTCGATTTATGGAAGAAAAACTCAATTTGAGATGGGAAATTTTCATGTAGTGATGATTTATATGATATTCTGGAAACCCTTTGTCATGTAAAGGATTAAGGGTTTGATTAAGAAAAGAGTTCTAATCAGATACAAACACTAAAACATTTATTTTGGACGATCGGACCGTTGGAATCGGATGAAATTTTACAGAGAATTAGCTGAAGACGAGAGGAAGCTACAGAAAAAAATTCAGCTCGATCGGACCGTTCAATATTTTTTAATATTTTTTTTTGCTAGACAGTTTTATGTTTTGAGGACTCTTAGAGATAATAAAAATTCAATTAAAACTCCATTTTAATTCCGATTTCGAAACCGTTTGAAATTATCATCTTTGAAAATAAAATTCAAAATCCTTTAATGTAAGACGAAATCTATATTTTTGGGATATTTTGCATAAGGGATAATGTAAGTATATATTAAAGGGGAGAGACACGTAAGATAGAGTTACGTTGGAACATAAATAGATATCTACTGAATTGTACATTTGGAAGAATAGAGTCCATGAGGGTTACGTAGTAAGTTGGAAAAACCTTTCGAATTAAAGTTAGACACGAACCATTATACTTGATAAATAATAATGGGAAAATAAGGATAAATGTTGTGAATGTGGGTTATTGGATAAACCTAAATTGATATAATAAAAGTGGTATATTTATATGATTGTGTATGCATATATTATATACTTGTGAAAATCATGCCCGCGCTACTTGCAATCCCTGAGGTTATCGCGCTGGGACGATCTTATCTCGTGTGCCTTATGGGGGATATTGACTCGTACCCTAGAAGATAGGAATCCTAGGTACAGGCTATCGAATCGGTGGTCACGGTCCTAAGAGACGTGAGGGTATGTACTGACCTCTTGGACTTGGAAACTATGCTTCGCCTCAATATTGTTTATGTATGTATTTATACAGTTCGAGAGTGATTCCGAACTTGTATTCCCTTTAGTACGATTGATACGGGGATTGGATAGCAGAGTATGCCCACACCATAGTTTTTATGTGGGGTGCTGTTATGATATATATATTATACGAGTAGTTAATATATATATGAAATTCTGAAATCTGGAACTGCCTACTGTGATTTGATATGTAGGACATGGTTGATGACTCAAATTATAAATAATTGTTTTAAGAAAGTATAATATGACACTGGAAAACTTTATTGATTAATAAAGTTAAAAGGAGAACCTTGGTTACAAATTGAAATCTTACGTTTTAAATACTTGTGTTGTTCAGTTGTAAATCCTGCGAATAACCTAAGATAAGTTAAATCATTGGGGAAAGATAGTGTGGTATATGACGAGATAGACCATTGGGAAGGTTAGTGCGATAGGTGTGCACATTAGAAGAGAGGTGAGAATTTTTCAAGAGAGTGTCGCACTAATATGTTGTTGCATTAGCTTGTAATCAATTTAAATACTTGATAAACGAATTTTTAAATCATATACACTATCGGGCTCTGACCCGTTTCCATTTCTCTTTCTCTCTTGGCGCTTGCGTTCAATTAAGAAATAATATAATAAACACCTTTTTAACCCAAATAAACCCTAAACATGCAACTAGGTGTGAATGAAACAATATGAAATCATGCACGAGTTATTCAAACACACATAATTGAGGAAAAATCCCCCACAAGGGCAAAACCATTTATTTTTACTATAATTTGTAAGAAAACGGCTTACAATTGGATTACAATGAAAATACAAGTTGACTAAGAATTACCCTCAGGTATCGGATTCTGTAGTCGCGGCTGGAATTATCCCTTTCCAGTAGGGCTGCAATGAAGAGGAAGAAACGGTCCACTTCACAAGGGTTGAACAACAGCAATGGTGTTCTTGGGTTACCAAACTTGATTCACATAGATATGGAAGATGTGTGAATCTAAAAACCTAGAATCATAGGACTCAATAGGTGAAGACTTTAGGGTTGATATGCTCTGAAAAACGTGGGAAAGTCTTATGGAAACCAGCTACTGATCGTGGTTTAAATAAGGAGTCAAAACCCTAAAAAATCTGCTACACGATCTGGCAGAGTTTATCCAGGGCGGATCGATCCGGGCATCAGGCGGATCGGTCCGATGGCGGATCGGTTCTTTTAATTTGAAGCCGATTCGGTTCGTAATCGGTTCGGTGCTCTCTGGACTCATTTTGCAAGGCGGTTCGGTCCGGTCCTGGGCGGATCGGTCCGCAGTCGGATCGGTTCTTTTTATTTTGGGGCGGACCGGTCCGGCTGACTGTTTCCAGATTCCTTCTTCTTTTGATCTTCGGATTTCGTTGATGACGATGTGATCTTTTCAACCATCAATCTTGTAACGGCGTATGACATAACATATACATAAAGATGGACAAATTGTTCTTACAAATCTCCCCCTATGTCTATGCCAGAACAAACATAAAAAATCCGAATTATCAAGTATGAACAATGCCTATACAAATCTACCCTTCCATGAACCCAAAACTGAAAGAGGTACATATGACTAAGGCTGCATCGTTTGTTCTTCAATTCTTCAGGAATCTTCACGCTTTTCTCATCAGGGTGTGTATCATGGGATTATCAAGGATGTACCTACACACATGAGATAAAGCAAATACCAAGTGACGTATCGAGTTTGAAATGAGATAATAAACATATGCATATATGCTTACATACCAGATTTATGATGAACCTCAAATTTCAAAACTCCCCCCATAATCAGATAATTAATTCTCCCCCTTTTTATGATGTCCCCAAATAGACAACATGAGAGAAATGAAATAAACAAGCAAAATCGGGGTGACACAAGGTATAAATCACACCATTAATGAACATAAAACAACCAAGTCGGTGAAAGCGTAAATGAATTGGAGTGATCAAAATTCGATAGGAAAATCAATGCATACAAACATGACATATGTGCATGATGAATATTGGATATTCCTAACGAATGAACTCAAATGCTTCCTTTGGTGTAAAAGAGTGGAAATATAAGACATTGACTATATCAAATCTACAAATCAAAGCTCAAAGTGATTTCTACACCAATAACGTCCAAAATGATTTTCATGCTTTTTCAGGACTTTCAAGGAAGTGCAAACCCGTTTTTCAATCTCCAACCAAACTCCCTCAGATTTATATTTTGAAGAGAGGAATACTAAATTCTCAAACTTTGGAGAATTGGGTGAAACCTAAATGGCCCAGATTTGGCATGAATTGCTTTTTATTGCCTTATCAATTTTTTCGGGCTCTTTTAACCTCTTAGGACCTCAGATATTAAAATTCCTCCATTTTTTAGGTCCATTTTAACGGTGGCTTTTGCGCAAAGGATAGGAATCAACTTTCGCAGCCCCTCCCCGTTATGAAAATATACACACAGTCTCACCAAAACGGTTTTTACATGCAATCCAATCTTGTCAAGTTTTATTGCATATTGTACATTGTATAGACATAATTGAGATAGAAACACTCAAGCCAATATGTGATAGACAAGTGCAATAATCAAATATAGCCGTGCATGTGTGCATTAAAGGATATAGGAGTCAAACATGTAGGAAGATATCGCTAATTGCATCTCAAGGACTCCAATCAATGTTAAGCACATGGATGAAATGATGTAGCGTCTCAAATCTCTACTAAACAGTCACATGGATATATGAAATGAAGTTGTGACTTGGCTATCTTAAATGCTCATCCAGAAAAGGTGCAAAACAAAAGAAAAAATCTTTTTGGATTTTACAAAAAAAAAAATTATCAAAATAAAATCTTTTTTTTTGTTTTTAAAAAAAAATAAAAATGAAAAACTAACTAATGATGCATGCTAGCAATAGGTAAAAAATATGATAAACAACCTATGCTAGCAATCAAGACTAGATCTCAACCGGGAGTAACGGTGGAGTTTTCTAAAGATGGTGGCATCTTTTGAACCAACTCCACTAGATCATGTGTAGTCTTGATAAAAAACTTCACTTGCTCGCGAATATGTGCAAACTCTCTATCAAAATGAGCAGGTAAAGTATCATGAGTGAGTGCATGTGCATGAATGTGTGAAGTGGCATGATATGGCACAAAACCCAACTTAGAACAAAATTCCCTAAGATGTCCTCGCTTCTTGCAGTGAGAGCAAACATAAACCGGTCTAGGAAGTAATTTATCAATAATTTTGGGATGAACATTCCTAGACGGACACCCATGTGACTCACTCACAATGGTGGATATAGGCTCGGGTGAATTCTCTAATGTGACTTGAACCTCCCGTGCTTGTTTGAGGTCATCCTCGAGATGGGATACATGTGTCGTCAGACTAGACACCGTGTTGGTCAAGTCACCTTTTTCCCTTTTAAGCTCATCATTGTCTCCCTTCAACACACCAATCCGAAGACCTAGGATCCTATTAGTCCTTTTTATTTCCAAGGTTTCGATAAACAACTTTCTAAAGGCATTTTGGATCAAACTATCATCACCATTATCATCCTCACTATCACTTAGAGAAGTGGGTATATCAACTTTCTTGCCCTCTCTCTTAAGTCTAGTGGGACACTCAAATTTCTTGTGCCCTGTTCCATCGCACTCAAAACATCTTATCTTCTCAAGTTTTTTATTTCTCTCATTCTCACCACAACTCTCTCTTTCTCCAAGCAATCTTAAATCATTCTCTAAAGCGGTGAGCCTAAGGGCTAAAGCATTATTACGCTTCTTGGTTTCAAAAAACTCAGAATATAACTCGGCGTAATCGCGTGGGAGATCACACTTGCTCTCACTTGCCTCATCCTCCCCTTCACTCTCATCGCTCTTACTGTCGAGGTGTCCTTGTGACGTAGCATCCTCATCGTCGTGAGAAGCATTGGGGGTACTCACATGACTAGCCATGAACGCGGTGAAGTTACGCTCATGCGGTGACTCATCTCCCAAGTCCACTGACTCGACCTCACTTTCTCCCTCACTTGAAGCGCTCAAACCATCACTATCACTTTCGTGTGCACTATTGTGGGACAAGGTGGGAGTGCTCACACGACTAGAAAAAGCTACAAACTTCTCACCACTAGTCTCATCACCCTCACCTTCACTACTATCACTAAGTGTGGCGGGCATAGTTACTTTCTTTCCTTTCTTTATAAGCCACGTAGGACATTCAAACGAATTATGTCCCTTACACCCACATTCAAAACAAGTGACGTTCTCAAAAACTTCCCCACACTCCTCATCGGATTTATTCTCTTTTTCCCTCTCACCACTTTCATTGGCCTTTCCTTTCTTTTTATTTTTCTTTTCAAAAATATTTTTCTCAACATTCCTTTTATCATTGAAATTTCCACTTTTCTTGAATTTGAGAATTCTTTGAAATTTTTTGCAAACAGGGCCAAGTCATCTAAGTCAAAATCACATTCAGACTTGGACTCAAAAACTTTTTCTTTCTTTTTCTGAAAATGAGTCTTTAAAGCAATCCCATTATCCTTAGCCTTAATGGTTTTGGGAAACATGTCAATCTCATAGGTTTGAAGATCTCCTACAAGTTCTTCCAACTTAAGTGATTTCAAATTTCCCAAAGAGTTCAAAACAGTGACTTTAGGAATAAAGCGTTTTGGGAGAGATCTCAAAATCTTTTTAACGACACGCGTGTTGTCAATTACCTCACCCAAATTAAAACAAGTGTTAACAATGTCCGACAAGCGTGCAAAAAACTCATCAAAGCATTCGGACTCAGACATGGTGATAGTCTCAAATTGGGTGGCCAAATTTTGTATTTTAGACTCTTTAACAGCGTTCGTACCCTCATGGGTAAGTTGCAAAACATCCCATGCCTCCTTTGACGTGGTGCACGTCATTATGCGTTTGAACTCATCAGGTGTGACAGACCCAGAAATAGCACTAAGACCCTTAGAATTAAAAGATGACCATTTAAATTCTTCATCAGTCCAAGAAATGTCAGGTTTCAAGTTGGTCACATTATCAACAGTCACGGTGGGAGGAGTCCACCCTCGTTCAACCAAAATCCAGACACGTTCATCAATGGCTTTTAAAGCCGACCTCATACGGGCTTTCCAATAAGCATAATTTGTCCCGTAAAAAATAGGCATTTTATAATATGACTTCTCCATTTGAACACGCACTTTTTCAAAAATCAATTTTTTTCAGAAAATTGATATCTTAGAAAAAAAAATTTGTGGAAAAAGGAATACGCGATAAATTAGCGTAACCTGCTCTGATACCAATTTAAAAGAGTTGGCGCTTGCGTTCAATTAAGAAATAATATAATAAACACCTTTTTAACCCAAATAAACCCTAAACATGCAACTAGGTGTGAATGAAACAATATAAAATCATGCACGAGTTATTCAAACACACATAATTGAGGAAAAATCCCCCACGGGGGCAAAACCATTTATTTTCACTATAATTTGTAAGAAAACGGCTTACAATCGGATTACAATGAAAATACAAGTTGACTAAGAATTACCCCCAGGTATCGGATTCTGTAGTCGCGGCTGGAATTATCCCTTTCCAGTAGGGCTGCAATGAAGAGGAAGAAACGGTCCACTTCACAAGGGTTGAACAACAGCAATGGTGTTCTTGGGTTACCAAACTTGATTCACATAGATATGGAAGATGTGTGAATCTAAAAACCTAGAATCATAGGACTCAATAGGTGAAGACTTTAGGGTTGATATGCTCTGAAAAACGTGGGAAATTCTTATGGAAACCAGCTACTGATCGTGGTTTAAATAAGGAGTCAAAACCCTAAAAAATCTGCTACACGATCTGGCAGAGTTTATCCAGGGCGGATCGGTCCGATGGCGGATCGGTTCTTTTAATTTGAAGCCGATTCGGTTCGCAATCGGTTCGGTGCTCTCTGGACTCATTTTGCAAGGCGGTCCGGTCCGGTCCTGGGCGGATCGGTCCGCAGTCGGATCGGTTCTTTTTATTTTGGGGCGGACCGGTCCGGCTGACTGTTTCCAGATTCCTTCTTCTTTTGATCTTCGGATTTCGTTGATGACGATGTGATCTTTTCAACCATCAATCTTGTAACGGCGTATGAAATAACATATACATAAAGATGGACAAATTGTCCTTACATAAATGTATATATTACAGGTGCCCATCCACATGGGCGTCTTGCATAGGGTCCTTTGGCAGGAACGCGCTGCAGCTTAGGTGGGAGTTGCAGGCCTGTTGTTTAGACAACTTCATCCATTTGATTCTACTCCTAGCATGTTCATTATTGGGGCATGTGTCTCCCTTTCCATTTTTCAGTTGTTATTTGGATATTGTACTTCATCTATTTCTAGTATTGTCACTTTGGGATTTATTATATTCTGGATGGTTTACTTTAAGTTTTATTGTTAGTAGCCAGTTGTTGAATGTTAAATTATTGGATTGATTGTTTAATAAAATAAATAAATAAAACTTGAAAGGAATGTTAAAAATGGTTTTGACACTTAGCTTAATTAATTAGGGTGTTTAAATTGGAACGACAATGATGCTGAGAATGATCCAACTGTTCACCTTGATTTTAATTTAATAAAGGAGTGATCGCCCGGTATTTAATTAGGCGGGGTGTCACACCAATGACCAGGGGAAGATTTAAATACCTCGTGGTTGCTGTGGATTACTTTACCAAATGGGTGGAAGCTGAGCCTCTCATTGATATGACATACGACAAAGTCTATCAATTTATTTGGAAGAATATTATCTGCAGATATGGTCTACCACATGCATTCATTACCGACCATGGAACCCAATTTGATAACGAGGAGTTTGCTGTGTATTGTCATCAATCCAATGTACTGAAGATCCATTCTGCACCAGGCCATCCCCAAAGCAATGGGAAAACTGAGGTGACAAACAGAACGCTGCTGAATGGTTTGAAGAAACGATTATATGATGCAAAAGAAAATTGGATTAACGAGCTACATTATGTGCTGTGGGCTTATCGTACCACACCACGAACAGCAACTGGTGAGTCTCCTTACATGCTGGTGTTTGGGAGTGAGGCTGTCATACCTGCTGAATTGGGTTTACCCACGCATAGGGTGCTTAATTTCAATTCTCCTGTCAGTGATTTGATGAGAAGGTTAGACCTAGATATGCTCGAAGAAGTTAGGGAAGAAGCAACAATCAGGAATGCAGCGTATCAACAACAAACAACTTTGTTCTATAACAGAAGAGTGAAGAAGTGCGATTTGAAGGAAGGGGATTATGTGCGGAAGAAAGTGATCCAAAAGAATAACAAACTGGAAGCCAACTGGCATGGACCCTACAGAGTAACATAAGTTGTTCATCCACGGACATACAGGATTGAAACCTTGGAAGGAGAAGAATTCAGGAATGCATTGAATGCAGAGCATCTGCGCAAATATTATCTGTAATTGAAATTCCTATGTAATACAATTTCTTCAGTATGAATAAAGTGATGTTTCACCCAGTTTCTCTCTTTGTTGAATTTTTTTTTCTTGGAATATTAGTGCTACACACTACACATCAATTGGTCGACAAATCAATTACCACCAACTTCGGTTGGTCGGCAAATTAATTACCACTTACTCCGATTGGTCGGAATCAATTACCACCAACTCTGGTTGGTCGACAAATCAATTACCACCAACTCCGGTTGGTCGGCAAACTAATTACCACCAACTCCGGTTGGTCGGGAATCAATTACCACCAACTCCGGTTGGTCGGCAAATTAATTACCAGGCAAATTAATTACTACCAACTCCGGTTGGTTGGCAAATTAATTACCACCAACTCCGGTTGGTCGGAATCAATTACCACCAACTCCGGTTGGCCAGAAATCAATTACCACCAACTCCGGTTGGTCGGCAAATCAATTACCACCAACTCCGAATGGTCGAAAATCAATTACCACCAACTTCGATTGGTCGACAAACTAATTACCACCAACTTCGGTTGGTCAGAAATCAATTACCACCAACTCTGGTTGGTCGGCAAATTAATTACCACCAACTCTGGTTGGTCGGAATCAATTACCACCAACTCCGATTGGTCGAGAACTAATTACCACCAACTTCGGTTGGTCGGAAAATCAATTACAATCAACTCCGGTTGGTTCGTACTAAACTAAGCAGAAACATGGGATGCAAATCATTCCATTGCTTAGGCCCAAAGAGTGACAAGTCACTATAATCAAACAATAAATAGGACAAGTTCCATTATCCAAAAACAAAACGGAATGTAAGGTTCTAAAAAATGCGGGGCGTGATTAAGGCGTGGAGGCCAAGCCTTAAGCCTTAGAAGCCTAGGCGGGCCTAGGCGTAAAAAGGCGTCAAAAGGCATTTAGGCCTTCTTAATATATTTTAATATTTTTTAACCATAACAAGGCTATTAAAATACAAAAATTGCACATATCATAAAAATATGTCTGAGTATATGCAAATTAAAATACTATTTGATTATTTTGGATGAGATAATGGTCCGGTTTGTAAAGAAATTCTTTGAAAGGCGACATCGTTTCACTAAAGCATTGTTGTTTTTAGAAAAAAGTACGTCTTAATGGTTTTACCAAGAATAAGGCGTGAAAAGCGTAAGGCGAGGCGTTTCTCCCAAGCCTTATGCCTAGGCGGGTTTTTTAGAACAATATATATTCACAAACAAACAAATAAGGACATTCTACAAATTATTTAGAAGAAAATAAAATGGCAAAAGATTAAAAATTTCTTCATTCAAATCAAGTAGAATTACATATGATGTGAAAAATATACTTCATTACATAAAAACCCTATTCTATTGGTTTTTTCCCTTCTGCCTTTGAAACAGGTTCTACTCCAGTAGGAGGATCATTTAATGCATAAGGGGAATTTATAAAGTTTAGATCTCGCAGCATTCGAACATTCATCACAGTGGGACGATCAAGCAAATGCTCTGGGCGAGATATCTCAAAGTTTGCATGAAGACTGTAATCGCTGAGATACTTGGAGATTAAGCATTGAGGAATCACCTGAGCAGGAATCCAACTAATGTCAAGCTTAAAAGGAGGCACAGGCAAATCAAGCACTCCAGGGTCATAATAATCCCATAAGTAGTGGCCCTGCTCCAATTTTAGCACACACAGTGCATTCAACCACCATTGCTTGTACCCCTCATTATTTGACTGCTGGATCTGAGCATCAAGGTGGCAAAGGGCTTCATTATACCCAACCATCCAAAACTCTCTGGGTTGTTTATGAAACTGATAAGTTAACCTCTCCAGTTGCTCGTGGAGACTCTTCGCCAGAATTTCCTTATTTTCCAAAGCATAACTCTGGGAAGAGAGTTGGTCAGTAGAATTCAGAATTTTCTTGGACATTTCTGCTAAATCTTGATTCTTCACCATCAACTGAAATGCCTGATTCTCCAAGGCCGATTGAGTTCTCGCTTCTTCAATAGAAACCTGACCAACCCTTGCTTATCCACGAGAAGAAGATCTTGCTCGTCCACGAGTAGATGTAGAGGGTCCAACTCTTTTTAAAGTTTCCAACTCATCTCGTAAGTTGGCATTTTCTACCTCCAAGAAAGAAACCCCTTCATCATTAACAGGGACCAAGGCTCCTGAAGAAGATGCAACAGATTTAAGTTGTTTTATCTCTTCTTGCAAAGCAATATTCTCCTACTCCAACAACTTGGCGATATGCCTGTGCTCTTCAACTTCAAGCTTGAGAACACTCTCTTTCTTATCATAAGCAGAGATAAACTTGTCATACCCTTTGTCAGCACTCAATTGTTGATATTTTTTGTCGTATCCTTGGTGGAAAAGGGTAGAAGATTCTTTATATTGCTGTTAGAGTTCCTCGATAGTTCCTTGGAGATCTTCAATCATCTCGTAGTAGGCCACATTGTTGGTAACAGCACGATCGAGCAAACACTTTAAGTATTGATAAGCTTCAACTGCTCATTCAGAAGCATCTGAACCAAGGATATCGATGATTTGAGCCTCATTAAGATCTGCATGACCAGCTTTAAAATAGTCATTGCATTTTTTCATCAATTCTGTGTCATGAGCTGATAAGAGCTCCATCCTAGCCATAAACTAACAAAGAGAAGAAATAAAAAGAATCAATAATGATACAGACAGAGAAAGTAAAAGAGAAAGATAAGACGAACAACCAAAGTTCAAAATTTTATTCATCATAAGAAGATATACATAGTCCAAGGTTACATTAAAAAAAGTAACAAAATAAAAAAGCCCAAACAACTTTACACCTTCTCTTTGTTTCCTATGACTTCCTCAGAAGGTTTGGAGGAAGTGACTGGTTGCTCAGAGGATAAGGGTAGCTGCTTGGTAGAAGTGCTGGTTGGTTGGAGTTGCTCAGAGCAAGGTTGAACAACAGGAACAACAGGGACTTGATCTCCAATCATCATGGAAGATTCATCTGAAGTAGCTTCATCCTCTTCTTCTTCTCCAGGAGAGGGAGGAGTTCCATGAGTGTGCTGCTGGAATAACTCAGAATTCTCAGTAATTTTTAGTTCCTGCAAGGCTGTAACCCATCCATCCCTAAAATATTTGAGGCTGGCATAGTCCATTTGAGAGGACATGGCAGCCAGTCCCTTGTTCCAGCCTTTGTCCCAACCAACACTGAATGATTTTTTAACTGCATTCTTCCTTTTTGCCTTCTCCGAGGAGGTCCTTTCCTTAAGGAGCTCCTCGGTAGCCTTCAACTTCTCTTCCACCTCCGTTTTCTGTCGCTCAATATCTTGAAGTTTAACAACTTCCTCTTCAGCAGACTTGAGCTTAACTTCAAGCTCTTTATTGCTCTGTTCAAACTTTTTGTTGCTTTGCTCAAACTCCTTCAACTTCTTCTCCAATTCTTTGGAGGCATTCAAAGCTTGATTTTTGTCCAGCTCAATGAACTTGAGTTGCTTCTCCCAGGCAACTTTATCCTCCTCGTACTTTTGACGAGAGTCTTTTAAAGATTGGGTCAGCCCAACAAAAGCTTCCTCTACTCCTCCCGAGGAGCTTGAAGCCTTGATAGCTTCATCCTTCTTCAAAATGCTGTTGAAACACGTCACCAGCTGAAAAAATAAATCACTTAAAGTCAATACATGAACATAGTATTAGAAAATAAAGGGGTCGAGTTAAAGATACTTACTGAGGCAATGTGTTAAGAAACCAGGGTAGTAATTCTCTCACGATAAAGAGTATCTTCAAGGCCTTTGACTTCTGGGATAGTCCAGGATTTTACCACACCCATAGCAAAGCTCGGAGGAACAAAAGTTGAAACACTACCTTCAACATTTAAAGGTTGGGAGATAGGTTCAACAGGTTTCTCAAAAGAGTTTTTCTTTAACCTCCTCAGAGGAGCAAGAACATTTTCAATAAAAGACGTTGTCTTTATTGGTGATATGGCAATAACCTCGCTCGGAGGAGAGATAGCGACAGTCTTACTCGGAGCCACAGGGGGCTTCTCGCCAGCCTTCTTGGCAGTAGCAGGAGGGGGTACATCAGTAGTTTTTGTCCCTTCTTCTGGGACATCTTGTTTACTTTTCTTTGCCTCCACAGTGGCAAAGGCAGATTTATCAAAAAAGGCAGGATCTCTTCTCTTCTTCATCAGATCACTGATAGGAATACTCGACTCAGAGGAAGAACCTTCCACACTAGTCTCAGAGGTTGGCACTTGGTCAAGATTAACTATCACTGGACGAGGACGAGCAGTGAAAGATGAAGTATAAATTTTGTACTGCAACAAGTAAGAATCAGATCTAATATGCTCCTCAGCAACAGAATGATGCAAATCCCAGATAAGTTTCAAATGCTTTAAATTAACATCAGCCTCTTTTGGAGGTTTTCTTTTACTGTCAACTGTAACAAACAAAAACAAATATCAGTGATGTATTTTATCAAACATAAAGAAAATAAGATTTCAAAAACTAAAAACAACCTATCCCATTGCCATAAGGTGGACATCTGGTACCTTGGTATACATCATCTCCATTTAATGGAGGGTGTTGCCAATTTTTCATCACCACTCCATGGTCAAAGTAATCCCTATTGGCATCAGGAAGATTGATAACTAACGCTCTATTCAAAAACCTAGTTTTTAAATAGAAAGTATTATTGCTGATAACCCATATGTAGCAATACATAATCTCTGGAATCCCTAAACGGGTTCCATGAAGTTGATTTAACCTGTGTACGCTATTAACTATCCTCCATGTATTTGGAGCTATTCTTGCAGGTACAACATCAAAATATTGGCAAAACTCCAAACACGGGGGATTTTACGGGAAAGAAAAGCCACATTAGGCTACAAAAAGACTGGGGAACCAATGTTCCTTAGCCAAAGAAAAATAATCAGAAGCTTCAGAAAGTTCTTCCAAAATAACCCACGAAGGAATTGAAAATTCAGACCGAAATTTGTCAAGCGATTCAACAAGGTAAACCATGATGAACAAAGTAAATAAAAGAGAAGGAAGAAAATCTTACAGAAAAAGAGAGATCAGTTGACAACGAACGATGGAAAGAACGAGGCACAAAATGAAAAAAAATGAAGAGTTCAAAGATACAGATTTGAAAAGTGAAAGACGATAGGATTTCTGTCGCGCTTAAATACTTTACCTCGGGAATAAAGAAAGGCAATGATTACAAGGGAGGACGTTTGCATCTCCGACGGCTAAAAGAAGAAATGGGGCACAAATATCGAAGCGATCATGAAAATTAAAATATTTATGAGGCCTGATAATATGCGCTCAAAAAGGAGTTATATACAACGAACATTCTCCTAAAAACCATAAAAACCAATAATCTGAGCAGTTTTCGAGCAGAATATTCCACACTTTTCTTCAACCTCAAAGTGTGAAACATTGGGGGCTTCTGTTGATACCAAATTTAGTCTGCTGACGTGGACCGTTCACTTGAAGGCACGTGTCAACCTACGTGGCAATTACAAACACTTTCAATGAACAACATACCGTCACCGAGCTACTCAAGCGCCCCGAGTAACTCAATCATACCGAGCAGCTTAGGCGCCCCAAGGAGCTTAAGGCTCCGAGCAACTTAAGCGTACCGAGTAACTCAGGCGGTCCGAGCAACTCAATGTATAGAGTATCCAAACCAGGAGAATCAAAAAGACGACTGCGCATTAAATGCTCATTATTATCGTACTGATGTATATGTCTACTAGATAACAACGCATTGTCCTTTCACATGTACAGCCTCAAGGCTATAAATACATTGTAACCTCCTCATTAGGGGGGGACTCTGGATCTCTTGGTAAACCATTTATCGAGAATTCCAGTCAAACTGTTAGTAATATAAAAACAGTGGACGTAGGCCAATCTTATAAGGCTGAACCACTTTAAAATTCTTTTGTCTTATTTATTTTATCTGTGATTGATTAATTAGAGATAATATAATTTTTTTACATCAATAATAGGAATTGATTATTACTACCCTAGTTAGGGCCAGTGGCCTTTTACCCAAGTGATAACAGAGGAAGGGGTTACATTTCTCATTGTGACACCCCTACTTTTCATACATAAGGCAACCCATACCATGTAAACTCCACACCGACTATCTAATAATTAAATACCACTTTAAGAACAAATAGTTAATAACAAAATGAATAAATGATAAAATAATAACTGAATAAATCTCATCCGTCAACAAAGAATATCTGATATAAAAATCATAAGTCTCAAATCCAAGCATAATTATAAATCTTAGCAAAAAGTAAAGAAACTAAAAGTAGCGCCAAAACGACATTATATCTCAAAAGTAAATACACAAAATAAAAATAAAAAGGAGATGAAACTCTCAACACATATATAAATTTTTAATGGATGGGTGAAATAAGAATGTAGTTAATGCCTCGAGTAGCTCAACCCTGGAACTACTAATGCTGGTGGCCTAAAATGTTTCAATGCTTGAGGGTTAGATCTGAGCAAAAACTTCATACATGATCCTAGTAAAAGGAACCATATAACAAAAAAAAAATAACTATGTCATCCCACGACAAATTAATTAGGTGATTCTTAATACATCATTATTACGTTATCCTTACTAAACCCATTGTGGCATCCCATTATAATATCCAGTTTTATTATGATATTACCCAAAGGATATAGTTCTAACTTTAGCTATCACAACACATAATTATTGTAAGCATATAACCCATATAACATACACAAAGTATCTCATGGGTATTCTGGACCCATCACAAGAATCACAGGTCATCCTCAAATACCCACATAAAGTATCTCATGAAGACCTACCCCTACGCCTCTAGGGATCTTTTATGCCTCTTCTAGTTCCGACTAATAGATAGTCCCAACTCCTACAATCTCCAATTGCATATACGAGGAAATCATTATGCCATTATACCAACCATGTAACCACATACCAAAATTTATACTGAAGGATTCAGTTGCATTGTGCTAACTCAAGAGATAGAGACCTCGTCATATAGGATCATGATATGACCTATGCCATGTTGACTTCAACAACCCAATGATTTTTAAACATAACCCCACATATATAAGAGACCTATACCCAACCGACATCATCAACCCGGGGTTTAAACGCAACCCAAATGTACGCGCCCATCAAATACCCAAATAGTAGATTCACGACAAGACTACTCGCTCATTGTTGTATGTTCACACACATACGATAATAAAACAAAGTGAATCCCACTAAGTTCATATAGTTTACACACATCAACTATATTGATTATAATTTAACATCCTGAGCATACCCTATTGATTCATTGCATTTATAACGAGAGTATCGTGTAAAAATATTGTCTTGGAGATGAATATAATGGTAGGGTATCGAGTCCACAGGGGATTGAATATATTAACAAAGACTAAAATCACTTTGATTTGACATTCAATATTTGCAAAAATAAATAAAATATGATTGGTATGTGGTTTTATGATTTGAACTTTTATTAAAATTAATGAGTTTTACTTGTAATTTATATATAAGGGAGGTTGTGGATCACTTTTTCGACCTCTGAAATACGTGAATCTGAGCTAGAAAAGTTATAGTTATATCAACGGTTACACGCTCATTTAGGCAAATAATGAAATTTATAGGGCAAAAACCTTACATGAAAGATGGAAACTTTAATAGTGAAAGTGTAAATTCTAATATACATTGCATCGCATACCTCTAATAAAATAATTTTTCAATTTTTGATACAGATTAACTTAATAAGAGGCCTTGGTCGAGCAATCAAGGCTCGAGAAACCATGAAATATGGGACCTTCTGAGGGTTTTGGTTTGGAGGTTGACACATTAGACTTATTGAGTAAGTTAAAACTCAACCATTTTAATAATTTAAGAAAGAGTTAATGGAAGTGAGGGAGACCCCAAGGTGCATTGGTACGGACACACGCATAAAAAAACCATTTAAGTCACTCGTACATACACAAGATAACGAAATAACACAAAGGTTACTCACGCAAGCATTAGTTACACCTTAAAGCAAAAAACTAATGTGGTTGATCGCATATTCACACGTTCATAACATCGAGTGACCATTAGGGTCACTCACAAGGCCTCATACTTGCACACCAAGTTTCTTATTAACATTGATATTTGTGTGCAGCTTTTGCACAGTACAAAGGTACAAAATACAAAAAAATAATTTTTAGGCTACTGGTCGATAATATTATCCTTTTGTCACTATTACACCACGTGTCACACCACTAAAAGGTAATAGTAATAAGATAATTACATGCAATCATAGGGTACAAATTTTACCCAAATATTTATTACACATAATATTTTAGAGGCATGCAATGACACTTTAGCCCTAAGATTTGCCTATAAATATGACCTCATCTACACACGAAAGAGCATGCCATAATATATCATTGTTATGCTGAACAAAATATCACAAGCACAAATATATTCTCTCCCCACTTCTCTCTTATAGTTATAGAAGTGATCACTTCTCCTATTTTAAAGAATAATCACTCTCAAAGGGTATTTATTAATATTTATTCTTTTATATTTTGTTATCATATTACACCGTTGTTGCATTAACCTTCAACGATTACTATCCTCTTGTAGTAAATATTCAAGTAATCATAAAACAAAGTTCGCTCTAATTCATTTATAAGAATTTAACTATTATTACCTTAGAAAATTCTTTCATAAGTGTGGGTCACACCTCTCCTTTAATCATTATTTATAGACCCTAATACAACTACCCTCTTATATATGGTGACTCCCCTAGGAAGATGTGGTTGGGACAACTTTCATTTTAAAATATTTTATTCCATAAAATGTTTAACACTAAGTTTTCTTGAAAATACATCATTTTGTCAACCCTGTGAAACCATTTGTAATGCCATTTTTAGATAAATCAAGCAAACACCAAAAAGGTCAAATTGTAACCTTTGAGCAGGCCAGCCTTGTCATGGTCATTGACCGTGACAAGGCCGTGACAACCAGTTGTCACGGTCAAAGATCTTGACAGGTCCGTGATAACTTTGCCAGTAAAAAAACCCTACCCTTTTTCCCACCTTTTATATTCCCTCCTTTTTTCCCTCTCTTGCGCGACTACTCTCTCTCTCTCTCTCTACGGTACATTTTTCTCTCCCTTTCTCTTTCCATTATATATGTATATATGTGTATATGTGTATGTAGATGTGTATATATATGTACGTTTTTCTCCCCCTCTCCTTATTTGTGTGTGTGTGTGTGTGCGCGCTCAGGTAGGTGGGGGGCAGTTGGGGGGGGAGGGGGAAGTTTGTGTGCGTGTGTGTGGGAGGGGACCAGGGGGTGGGGGGACGAGTTCGCCTCGGACCCCTAAAATCTCTTGTTAATATTGACATTATAAATATTGTTTAAAGAATGAAATTAATTTGACATTATAAATATTATTTGTGTATTCTTATTTAGGTTTGAAATTGGTTAGAAGTTGTTAATGTTGATTGGGTATTATTTTTTAGGGCTTGAAGCTAATTAGTCATATGTATTTAATTTCTTATGTTGTTGGAAATGAATTAATTGAGTAGATGAATTAGAAGGAGTACGAGATACACATTTGTTGGTTTGTTGTTTCTATTGGTTTATATTGGACAAATGTGGTTGGATATGGAAGTTGGTTGTTTAATTTTTTTTTAAATTCTTAATTTAATTCGCACTAATTAATCCTTAAATAATTATATTATGTTAATTTATCGGGTTGGTTAATTTTGAAAGTGACACGACCACTGGATTATTGTCCAAATGGGGGGGAGGGGGGACTTTTCAACTTTTTTCTAAAATTACTTTGTGTCACGACCTGTTCGGGAGTTGCACGACAACAGACTTATGATAATTAAATGAAACATACTTGAAATTACATATAGTGCGCATAGATACTAGCCTTCTACTTATTATTCATATGCCTTCAATAGCCCTTAGACCCGTTCGAGAGTCATTGCCTCTATAATGAGATCTCTCGAATTGCCCCATTTGGACAGTTTGGGACTGCATAGTTTCCGTATAATAATATTCTTAGTGTCTTAAACTTGTTACTTTTAGAGGAATTTCTGCAGCCGTATCTTAATATTCTTTGGGTACATACGAGATGATACGATGTTAAATGTTATTTCAATTGATAAATTGAAATAACACTCACACTTGCGAATCTACGTCGTGTACTTGGAGAATTATGGGGACATGCTGCCGAATTTTTCACAAATTGGAACAATGTGCATGAGCTGTTAAGTATATTACAGAAATATATGGTCTTGAATGGGATAGGACCACTCACCCTTTAGAGGAGATGGAGGAAATAGGAATTAATATTATAAATTGAATTTTAATTTCAATTTCAAATTAAAATTGAATTTTAATTTGAATGCACGAATAAACTTACCCATCGAACCTAGCCTTCTAGTTGTTATGCGTACGCATTCAATAAGTGTTTATACTAATGGGAACTAAATATTCACACTTTTGTTTATGCTATTTTACCCATAATAGTTGATTGTTTGTAGTAGCTGTGATGGGATATCCTAAATACAAAGAGTGGATGGGTGAGACAAATAGATTAGGGGATGTGTTTCGCAGAGGTGCTAATGAATTTGTGAAAGACGCAAAGAGATGCCATGATAATGAAGAGTTTTTATATTCGTGTTCTAGGTGTAAGAATGGTAAGGTGTTTGAGTAGAAAATAGTTGAACTACATTTGTTAAGATCGGGTATGGAAGATAGTTATCAAAGTTGGGTTTTTCACGGAGAACCGAAAGTTCCTTTTATCCCCGAGAAACCTTCATAACAACCTTTAACAATTAGGATAGATGTACAAGGGGAGGATGACAATGTATATCATAATATGTTAGAGGATTTAGTTGATGATGCGTATGGAGTTCATGAAGTGGAAGATAATGAGGTCACTGGCAATGTACAAGGTTTAGGTGCTCATGAAGATATCGGGATAAACCTTGCTGATGACTACCAAAGTTTAAAATTTAAGACGAGCCCACCGTTATAATCTGGTTATGAGAAAGATGAAAAAAATTTACATACAATGATTGGTTTGCATAATTTGAAGACTCAATATGGTTTGTCTGGCACCAGCGTGATAGGAATTTTGAATTGGGTGAAGGGCTTGCTACCCAAGAAGAATATGCTTCCAATATCCTACAATGAAAAATTGTTTGAAAGGTTTGGAAATGAAGTATAAATTAATTCATGCTTGTGTGTAAGACTGCATACTATACCGAAAGGAGTATGAAAATCTCAATCGGTGTTTGGTATGCGATGAACCTAGATATGTCCAATCTATTGACAAAGAAGGCGCAAACTCAAAAGTGCCTCAAAAAGTGTTGAAATATTTTCCCGTTGGGCTTAGATTAAAGCATTTTTTCATAATACCATGGGTATCGGAGGAAATACCTTGGCATGTTAGGGAATAAGCAGGAGAAAATCTCATGCACCATCCTATTGATTCTAGAGTTTGGAAAATGATGAATTTTGAGTATCCTGATTTTGCTCTAGAACAGCGTAACATTCGTTTGGCAATATCAACAGATGGTTTCAATCCATTTGAAAATCTAAGAGCGAATCAGAGTGTATGGCCAGTGATCCTAGCCGCACTAAACCTCCCTCGTTCAGTGTATGAGACTTGAATTTTTGATGCTGTCTTTCTTGATCCCTGGGCCAAAGGCACCAAGTGAGGACATCGATGTCTACATGGATCCTTTGATAGAAGAATTAAATGAGTTGTGGGAAGAGTGTGTGTAAGCATTTGACTCTTTTAGAAAAGAAGAGTTTACGCTTAAAGCTATGTTGATGTGGGCAATTCATGATTTTCTAGCTTATGGGACATTATCCGGTTGTATAGTACATGGTTATTTAGGGTGTCCTATTTGTGGAGAAGAGAATGAATCTCTTCGTCTCCCTTCTAGCTCAAAAGATGTATACCATTGTCATAAGAGTTTTTTTACCCCCTCTCATAGTTTTAGATTTGAGAAAGGGTCCAAATTTTTATCGGGCAGAGTTGAACGTAGGATACGATCGAGAATACTTTGAGGCTCATAAATTAAAAGTAAATCTTCTGATTGTGGCCCTAATATGCCAGGTAAGAATCCTAAATTTAAGAATGTAAAGCATAAGAAGACCCCAACTGGGAATGAAACCGAGTCAAGAAAGGCATGGTCTAAGAGGCCAATTTTATTTGACTTGCCTTATTGGAAGAATAACCCGGTGTGCTATGTATTGGATGTGATGCACGTAGATAAGAACATCGCTGAACATATTGTGGGCACATGCCTTAGGGGAAGTCATTAGAAGGATGGAGAAAATGCACGAAAAGACCTTAAAACTTTAAAACTTAAGCCATAACTATGGTTGAAAGAAGATATTAGGGGAAGGACAATAATTCCCCTTGGTGTGTTTACTTTGACGAGTGAGGAAAGGAAGGTGCTTTTAGACAAAATATATAATTTTAAAGTTTCATCTAATTTTTCCTCCAACTTGCAAAGGATTGTGAATTATGCTACCCATGATTTACATAAGTGTAAGTCCCACGATTGGCATGTGATCATGCAATTAGTTCCTCTATTATTTATGTAATACCCCGTACTTTTGGCTATATTTATTTTTGGGATTAATTAATTAAATGCGTATTAATTGGAAATTAATCCGGGTTATAAATACTAACGAGATGTGAGTTGGTATTTAATTATGTGCATATATGAGTATATATGAAATTGGAATTATGAAAGTTGTCGTGAGATTTATATACGGCATTTTAGAAATTTTGTTGAAACGCGTGGGACCGCCGCGTCACGGTGTAATATTTTGACTATAAA
Organism: Sambucus nigra; assembly: GCA_949130495.1. Classification (NCBI taxonomy): domain Eukaryota; kingdom Viridiplantae; phylum Streptophyta; class Magnoliopsida; order Dipsacales; family Adoxaceae; genus Sambucus; species Sambucus nigra. The sequence continues at coordinate 77,123,697 of OX422213.1, forward strand.
AGTGAATTTAAAATCTATAAACCGTGTGGTCGTTTTGAGTGCGCCAACGCGTCCGGAAGGGTCGAGATAGTCAGAAAACACTAGCCGGCGGTGTAGTTTGGATTCCGGGGTATTTTTAGGCCATACCGGCATCATAAAGGGTATTTTGGTAATTTCGTATTTTGGGAAATTAAAAGTGACGAAAATTGGTTAATTACATCTGATGTGGATTTGACCCACTAAGCCCCTAACCAACCCATATTAACCTAGAAGGCTACGTAGGTTATTAGAAGAGTTTTCTAAGTTCCCCAAAACAAACCCTAGCCACCTTAAGCCACCATTGGAGAAGAAGCTTGGAGAGAAGAAATTCTGCAGAAAAGCTTCATCAAACCTACACCAAACCCAGAAACAACCAAGGCAAGTGACTTTATTCCATTTAAATTCAGAGAATGTCCTTTCCATGTTAGAAAATTGAAGAATTGTAATTGTTCTTAAAAGTTGAATGAAAACCCATGATAATTGGATTTAGAACTTAATTATTGAGGACAAATCGCATGTAGAATTACATAGAGATGATTATTCTGGTATTAGTGTATGTTGGTTGTAACAAAAACGGATTAAATTCTGGGATTTGATGATGATAAAAATCTAGGGTTCATGTTCTTATAAAAATTGGGGAAAAGTATAGAATCTTGTGATTTAATGATGTATATGGTGCATTATAGCCTTAAAAGATGTTAGTTTTTGACCTTAGCATGTTTTAGGATGATTAGAGAACTTAAAACATTGTTGGAACGAACTTTGGAGAAGATTTGAGGAGTAGAAATGGATGAAAAACGTAACTAAGAAAATCTGGGACGAAACTGGCAGGTCGTTAGAAGCCCCTACCCAGGTCGTTCGAACGAGCTCGTTCGAACGAGCTTCTAACGAGTTGACCAGTCTCTTCTAACGAGGGGTAGTTTCGTTCGATATCTCGTTCGAACGAGATATCGTTAGAAGGTACAGTTCGTTCGAACGAACTGGATCTCGTTCGAACAGCCTCGTTCCAACGAGACTTCTAACGAGTTGACAGAGGAATCTCGTTCGAACAGTCTCATTCGAACGAGACTTCTAACGAGTTGACAGTTTGGGCCTTTTTGGACTGTTTTGATTTTTGGAGTTCCGTAAACTTGTTCGAGGATATAGATAACATTCCGAGGATGATGTAATGATAGAATTGGGACTTTTGGGTATTTATGAGAAGGAAATTAGATACGAGAGTTATATTAAATGGACGGTTTGGGTTGAGACGTGAGTGTCTACTACGACGTGAGAATGAATTATGGCGCGTATAATTACAAACCGGAATAATATAAGTTGTAGATATTATAAGTTGGTACGAGAATGCGATATGTACTACGATTAAACTACGGGATTACTAAGACGTGTGTTTACTTAGTATTGGTATATGAATTGTGTGTATGACATACCTACCATACTTGCTATCACGAAAGGTTTGCGTTCGCTTAGGGCCCTCTAATCCTTGTGTTGCCCGGATTTAGACTGGTTACCTTGATGAACATAGGTCATAGAAAGACTTATTGGGATATTAATAAGTCCGCTGATCGTAGGAGCGTAGGTATGTGCGTGACCTATGTGATGTGACTGTGTTCGCCTCCATTGTTTGTGATGTTGTTATCTGTGAACTATTCCTGAGAGATTCGGAATATGTAATCCTTATGTACGTGATGTACCGGAATGGATAGCAGAGTATGTGTGCACCGCAGCTTAGTTCTCGGGGTGCTTATATTGTATATTTATGATGTGAATAATATACACTTAATTAATGGGAACCTTCACGTTAATGTTGTGAATATAATTACGGTATTGTTTCGAGAAAAATAACGAGTTAACTGATAGTGATATATATATGGCATATTGAGCATCTGAGTTTACGTTAAACCCCTACTTAATTACGAGCGTTATAATGTTAATAGAACCGAGTAATATGGGTAGGACCTATGATAGTCTAGCTAGAGATGATGTCACTTAGCTAGTGGTTTGTGTCGTTGTATATGGGTACTTACGTTAGGAGTGCACAGTTAGACGAGAGGTGAGAATATCATGTGAGTGTACGTCCTAACATGTACTTTGCATTTAATGTTTTAAATGTTTTTAAAGCACTTGCAGGTTTTTAAAATATAAATCCACATTCGGGCTCTGACCCGTTTGCTTTTCAAATCTATTTTTCTTTGTAAAACCATTTTAGGTGCCCAGCCACAAGGACACCATGCATAGGACATTCATTCAGGTGACGAGCTGTAGCTGTTTGTGGAAGCTACAGGGATTTGCTTGTAGACGCCTCTATCACTTGGATTCCAGATTCATTCTCTATCAGTTGTAGGGCATGTTGCCCATTTCTATTAGAGTTACATTTCCATTTCAGTTTCAGACTTTGGCATGTACTGTTTTAGTTTTCGGTTTACTTATTTTCAGTTATGGGATTGTAGTGAGGAGTTTTTCCTCCAGACTTTATTTACGTTATGTGATGGTCATTCTATTTACTTCATTATGGTGAATGGTGTTATTATTCTTTATTACACTTGTTGCATGTTAATCAGTCTTTAATTAAAACTTGTCACTTACTTTTTAAATACTAGGTGGTTAGTAATAATAAAATGTTTTCGACAGTGATGCTATTAACTGAGCCAACTTGGCATTTTGAATTAATTTAATAAAGGAGTAGCTACCCGGTATTTAATTAGTCGGGGTGTCACAGGTGGTATCAGAGCATCAGGTTCTAGTGTCCTTTAGGATCTGACGGCTTATTATGTTTCCGCTAAGTTTCTTTGATATAGAGCCCTATATTTTAGGACTGTTGTACTCTTTTTGTGTATGCTTCGTTCTTCAGCTATCTTAAGTTTATAAACAGCGAACTTATAAACTTTGTTCTCATTTCAGATGCCTCCACGACGTGCACGACGAGTTCCCAGGGATGCAACGCCCGAACCCCAGCCCGCTCCAGTTCAGGGCATGATGAACGCCGCTGAGGTTGCAGCTATAGTTGCCCAAGCGGTAAATGCCGCCATTGCCGTTGTTCAGCAGGCACCACCTCAGGCGTCGGTTGCCGCGCCAGTACAGGCTAATGCATTCCCGTCTGCTTGGGAGCGTGTACGTGACGCTTTTCAGAAAGCGCATCCGCCAGAGTTTGCAGGTAGCTCAGATGTGGTAGTCTCGAGCCAGTGGAGGAAGGATATGCAGAGGCACTTAAGGATGTATGAGTGCACGGACGTCCAGAAGCAGGTGCTAGCTACTTTCAAGCTAGTTGGATCTGCGCTACAGTGGTGGGAGTCTATTACCACCACGGAGGAGAGGGATACTCTCACGATTCAGGAGTTCTGGGTGCGGTTAGACCGCAAGTACTTTCCGTTAGCTGTTCATACGGAAATGAGGAGGAGATTGATGAGTCTGAAGCTGGAAGGTAAGAATGTGGCCGAGTATGAGGCCGAGTTCACAAATCTGTTGAATATCGTTCCAGATGAGATACCAACAGAGAAGAAGAAGATTGAGAAGTTCACGGACGGGTTGACTGGGAGGATCCGTCAGCATCTGCTAGGGAACCTATCGTTGGCCACCTATTCTGATGTGGTTAACGCTGCATTGTTACACTGCCAGGACCACCGTTTTCATATGGCCGAGGGTAAGAGGTCGGGGGAGTCTAGCCATCAGGGCAGGACTGGAGGACATGGTGCCAGCGGGGCACAATCTGGTCAGGGGCAGAGACAGAATGAGCAGGGCTCCCAGCAGGGGGATAATAAGAGGTTCCGGTCAGGGAACTACAGACAGGGACAGGGAGGTTTCTGTCAGGGCCATCAGGGTCCAAACGGCCATCAGGGCCAACAGGGGCAGAATGGGCAACAGTTTCACCAGGGCCAGCAGGGCCAAGGGAGGAACGGTAACGGCCACCAGGGCCGGGGACAGCAGGGTCAGAGAGGAGGGAACTTCTCGGGGAAGTGTTTTGTTTGTGGCAAGACTGGTCATAAGCGACAAGATTGTCCTGATAGGGGCAGGGCCCCACAGCAGCAGCAACAGGGTGCTCGCCAGGAGCCACAGAGGCCTATGTTTCCCGCCGCTCTTCCCGCACAGCCACAGATGGTAGCATTGCCACCCATTCCAGCAGTCCCAGTTCAGCAGGGGCAGCTACAGTATGGACGTGTCTACAACGTCCACCAGGCTGTAGTTCCACAGGCACCGCCCGCAATTGAGGGTACGTTTCCTATCCATGGCACTATGGGTCGGGTATTATTTGATACGGGTGCTACACATTATTTTATAGCTACACACTTCGCGAAGGCTTTAGGATTGTTAGCTACGGAAGAGAGCACAGTGACGTGTGTCGACTCACCATTGGGGAGTGGGTCACTTATTTTCTTTATATGCCGGGGAGTGGGGGTAGATATTGGTGGTTTAGTATTACCTGCAGATATGTTCGTATTAGATATGCATGTTCACGATGTGATTATTGGGATGGATTGGCTCGTAGCTTATAGGGCCATGATTGATTGCTTCAGCGGGAGCATTGTTTTTGCCATTCCGGGGCAAGAGATGTTTGTAGTGGCGATGCCTCACCCAGAGGGAGGATCGACCGCCCATCTGTATTATATTGAGGAGGATACCTCTAAAGAGGTAGTGATTCCTTTAGATTCTATTCCAGTAGTCAGGGAGTATTCGGATGTGTTTCAGGAGATACCAGGCTTACCCCCCAGTCGAGAGATAGACTTTGTTATAGATTTGCTACCGGGTACGAGACCTATAGCACGCGCACCGTACCGTATGGCTCCAGCTGAGATGAGGGAGTTACGGGATCAGATAGAGCAGCTGTTAGGTCAGGGCTTTATTCACAGGAGTACCTCACCTTGGGGCGCTCCAGTTGTGTTTGTGAAGAAGAGGGACGGTTCACTGAGATTGTGTGTGGACTACCGAGAGTTGAATAAGGTCACGATATGGAATAAGTATCCGTTGCCTCGAATCGATGACTTATTCGACCAGTTGAGAGGAGCTTCTTTCTTCTCAAAGATTGATTTGAGATCGGGATACCATCAGTTGCGTATCAGGGAGGAGGATGTCTCGAAGACTGCATTCTTGTCGAGATATGGTTCTTACGAGTTTCGGGTTATGCCTTTCGGCTTGACCAACGCTCCAGCTGTGTTTATGGACTTGATGAACAGAGTGTTCAGGGATTTCCTAGACCAGTTTGTCATTGTCTTCATTGATGATATTCTGGTTTACTCCCAGACAGAGGTGGAGCACGCCGAGCATTTGAGGCAGGTTTTGCAGACACTTCGTCAGAACGAGTTGTATGCAAAATATGAGAAGTGCGGGTTTTGGCTGAAGGAAGTCCAGTTTTTGGGACACATTATTTCCGACCAGGGAATATCTGTTGATCCGGGGAAGGTATCAGCGGTGAGGGAGTGGGGACAACCTACGACACCAACGGAGATTCATAGTTTCTTGGGTTTAGCAGGATACTACAGGAGGTTTATTCGGGGTTTCTCGTAGATAGCAGGTCCTTTGACATATCTGACTCGTAAGGGTGTGCCCTACATCTGGAGTGATGCCTGTCAGTTGGCATTCGATGAATTGAAGGACAAATTGACCTCAGCACCTGTGTTAGCATTACTGAGATCGAGAGTTGAGTATTTGGTTTACACCGACGCGTCTTTGCAAGGACTTGGAGGTGTATTGCAGCAGGAGAGACAGACCATAACTTATGCTTCCCGTAAGCTTAAGCCTCATGAGAAGAATTACCCCACGCATGATTTGGAGTTGGCAGCAGTGGTATTTGCCCTACGGATTTGGAGGCACTATCTTTTGGGGGAAAAATTCCAACTGTTCACGGACCACAAGTCCCTACAGTACCTATTCACGCAGAAGGAATTGAATATGCGACAGCGTAGGTGGCTTGAGTTTGTGAAGGACTACCAGTTCGACATCCAGTATCACCCAGGTAAGGCTAACGTGGTAGTAGACGCGTTGAGCCGTAGGCCAGCAGATGAGGTGGCAGAGGTGTGGAAGGCTAAGTGGAAGGAATTGGGACACCAGGATGCAGTGGCCCGATCTTTCATGTCTGTGATGACCGTTACACCGCAGATTGTCACGAAGGTAGTACGGGCACAGGCTAATGACTCGTTCTGTCAGGAGCAGATAGTTCGATTACTTGCAGAGGGAGCCGAGTCCTATACCGTCAGCTCAGACGGGGGATTACGCTTCAATGGGAGGTTGGTAGTTCCGGAAGGAGAGGAATTGCGACACGATGTGATGGCAGAGTCGTACGGCTCACGGTTCGCGGTACATCCCGGAGGGGACAAAATGTACCAAGATATGAGACGACAGTATTGGTGGAGCGGTATGAAGAGAGATATCGCTGAGTTTGTTTCGAAATGCGCCACCTTTATCTTGTAAAAGTGAATCATCAGAGACCGACAGGATTGCTACAGCCATTGGAGGTCCCGGTGTGGATGTGGGAGAGCATATCCATGGACTTTATCACGGGGTTGCCTACGTCGCAGAGGGGTCACGACTCCATTTGGGTAATTATGGACAGGTTGTCCAAGGTTGCTCACTTTTTACCCGTAAGGACTGACTACACTACGGGACAGTATGCCCAGCTCTTCATTTCAGAGATTGTGAGACTTCACGGTGTACCCCTAAATATCGTGTCTGACAGAGACAAGATATTTGTTTCGAGGTTTTGGGAGAGTTTCCAGGAGGCAATGGGCACGGAATTGCAGTTGAGTACGGCTTATCATCCGCAGAATGATGGGCAGACTGAGCGCACAAATCAGATGTTGGAGGACATGCTGCGCATGTGCATTATTGACTTTGGGGGTGGATGGGAGCAGTACCTTCCACTGGTGGAGTTTGTTTACAACAACTCCTATCAGTTCACTATTGGCATGGCTCCGTTTGAGTCATTGTACGGTAGGCCTTGTCGTTCCCCAGCATGTTGGTTAGAGGTGGGGGACAACAAACTACTTGGGCCGGAAGTGATTCAGGATACTTTGGCAAGGATTGAGTTGATTCAGAGTCGCATTCGGGTAGCTCAAGACAGGCAGAAGATTTATGCTGATGCGAAGAGATTTTTCAGGGAGTTCCAAGTAGGGGACCAGGTTTTGCTCAGGGTATCTCCTATGAAGGGGATTATGCGTTTTGGGAAGAAGGGGAAGTTGGCACCAAGGTATGTGGGGCCGTTTCCTATTATTGAACGAATCGGACCGGTTGCGTATAGACTCAGGTTACCGGAGCATTTGCATCGAATTCACGATGTGTTTCATATTTCCTCGCTGAGGAAATACCTTAGAGATAATTTGGCTCATTCTCACATTGCTGTGGAGGACATCGATCTCCAACCTGATAGCTCCTACGAGGAGGGGCCGATTGCTATTTTGGACCGAAGCGAGAGGAAACTGCGGTCAAAGATAGTTCCGTTAGTGCGTGTTCAGTGGCGACGTCACAATGTCGAGGAGTCCACATGGGAGCGCGAGGATGAGATGCGCGAACGTTATCCAGAGCTGTTTTTAGCAGGTACTTTCTAGTTTCGAATTTCGGGATGAAATTCAGTTATTAGGGGGGAAGTATGTAATACCTCGTACTTTTGGCTATATTTATTTTTGGGATTAATTAATTAAATGCGTATTAATTGGAAATTAATCCGGGTTATAAATACTAACGAGATGTGAGTTGGTATTTAATTATGTGCATATATGAGTATATATGAAATTGGAATTATGAAAGTTGTCGTGAGATTTATATACGGCATTTTAGAAATTTTGTTGAGCCGCGTGGGACCGCCGCGTCACGGTGTAATATTTTGACTATAAAAGTGAATTTAAAATCTATAAACCGTATGGTCGTTTTGAGTGAGCCAACGCGTCCGGAAGGGTCGAGATAGTCAGAAAACACTAGCCGGGGGTGTAGTTTGGATTCCGGGGTATTTTTAGGCCATACCGGCATCATAAAGGGTATTTTGGTAATTTCGTATTTTGGGAAATTAAAAGTGACGAAAATTGGTTAATTACATCTGATGTGGATTTGACCCACTAAGCCCCTAACCAACCCATATTAACCTAGAAGGCTACGTAGGTTATTAGAAGAGTTTTCTAAGTTCCCCAAAACAAACCCTAGCCACCTTAAGCCACCATTGGAGAAGAAGCTTGGAGAGAAGAAATTCTGCAGAAAAGCTTCATCAAACCTACACCAAACCCAGAAACAACCAAGGCAAGTGACTTTATTCCATTTAAATTCAGAGAATGTCCTTTCCATGTTAGAAAATTGAAGAATTGTAATTGTTCTTAAAAGTTGAATGAAAACCCATGATAATTGGATTTAGAACTTAATTATTGAGGACAAATCGCATGTAGAATTACATAGAGATGATTATTCTAGTATTAGTGTATGTTGGTTGTAACAAAAACGGATTAAATTCTGGGATTTGATGATGATAAAAATCTAGGGTTCATGTTCTTATAAAAATTGGGGAAAAGTATAGAATCTTGTGATTTAATGATGTATAGGGTGCATTATAGCCTTAAAAGATGTTAGTTTTTGACCTTAGCATGTTTTAGGATGATTAGAGAACTTAAAACATTGTTGGAACGAACTTTGGAGAAGATTTGAGGAGTAGAAATGGATGAAAAACGTAACTAAGAAAATCTGGGACGAAACTGGCAGGTCGTTGAAAGCCCCTACCCAGGTCGTTCGAACGAGCTTCTAACGAGTTGACCAGTCTCTTCTAACGAGGGGTAGTTTCGTTCGATATCTCGTTCGAACGAGATATCGTTAGAAGGTACAGTTCGTTCGAACGAACTGGATCTCGTTCGAACAGCCTCGTTCGAACGAGACTTCTAACGAGTTGACAGAGGAATCTCGTTCGAACAGTCTCGTTCGAACGAGACTTCTAACGAGTTGACAGTTTGGGCCTTTTTGGACTGTTTTGATTTTTGGAGTTCCGTAAACTTGTTCGAGGATATAGATAACATTCCGAGGATGATGTAATGATAGAATTGGGACTTTTGGGTATTTATGAGAAGGAAATTAGATACGAGAGTTATATTAAATGGACGGTTTGGGTTGAGACGTGAGTGTCTACTACGACGTGAGAATGAATTATGGCGCGTATAATTACAAACCGGAATAATATAAGTTGTAGATATTATAAGTTGGTACGAGAATGCGATATGTACTACGATTAAACTACGGGATTACTAAGACGTGTGTTTACTTAGTATTGGTATATGAATTGTGTGTATGACATACCTACCATACTTGCTATCACGGGAGGTTTGCGTTCGCTTACGGCCCTCTAATCCTTGTGTTGCCCGGATTTAGACTGGTTACCTTGATGAACATAGGTCATAGAAAGACTTATTGGGATATTAATAAGTCCGCTGATCGTAGGAGCGTAGGTATGTGCGTGACCTATGTGATGTGACTGTATTCGCCTCCATTGTTTGTGATGTTGTTATCTGTGAACTATTCCTGAGAGATTCGGAATATGTAATCCTTATGTACGTGATGTACCGGGATGGATAGCAGAGTATGTGTGCGCCGCAGCTTAGTTCTCGGGGTGCTTATATTGTATATCTATGATGTGAATAATATACACTTAATTAATGGAAACCTTCACGTTAATGTTGTGAATATAATTACGGTATTGTTTCGAGAAAAATAACGAGTTAACTGATAGTGATATATATATGGCATATTGAGCATCTGAGTTTACGTTAAACCCCTACTTAATTACGAGCGTTATAATGTTAATAGAACCGAGTAATATGGGTAGGACCTATGATAGTCTAGCTAGAGATGATGTCACTTAGCTAGTGGTTTGTGTCGTTGTATATGGGTACTTACGTTAGGAGTGCACAGTTAGACGAGAGGTGAGAATATCATGTGAGTGTACGTCCTAACATGTACTTTGCATTTAATGTTTTAAATGTTTTTAAAGCACTTGCAGGTTTTTAAAATATAACTCCACATTCGGGCTCTGACCCGTTTGCTTTTCAAATCTATTTTTCTTTGTAAAACCATTTTAGGTGCCCAGCCACAAGGACACCATGCATAGGACATTCATTCAGGTGACGAGCTGTAACTGTTTGTGGAAGCTACAGGGATTTGCTTGTAGACGCCTCTATCACTTGGATTCCAAATTCATTCTCTATCAGTTGTAGGGCATGTTGCCCATTTCTATTAGAGTTACATTTCCATTTCAGTTTCAGACTTTGGCATGTACTGTTTTAGTTTTCGGTTTACTTATTTTCAGTTATGGGATTGTAGTGAGGAGTTTTTCCTCCAGACTTTATTTACGTTATGTGATGGTCATTCTATTTACTTCATTATGGTGAATGGTGTTATTATTCTTTATTACACTTGTTGCATGTTAATCAGTCTTTAATTAAAATTTGTCACTTACTTTTTAAATACTAGGTGGTTAGTAATAATAAAATGTTTTCGACAGTGATGCTATTAACTGAGCCAACTTGGCATTTTGAATTAATTTAATAAAGGAGTAGCTACCCGGTATTTAATTAGTCGGGGTGTCACAATTTAAGCACTGTTTCTACGAGCACAAGAATTTGCGGAGGGCTATTATGCAAATTAATATCTTCTTCTCACTTTTATGTGAGAAGGTAGTCAATCAAGATCACATAGTGGTCGCAAAATTGGCTGTGAACAAAGCAGTTTGTGTCTTAGATAAGTACTTTCCCTCATCTTTCTTTGATATAAGTGTTCATTTGTTGGTACACCTATGCGACGAGGCACTTCTTTGTGGCCCAATAAAATATTAGTAGATGTATCCGTTTGAAAGATTGATGAAAGTTTTCAAAGATTACATCAAGAATACACGATACATTGAAGGATCAATTGTAGTGGAATACATCACCATGGAGTCATCAATATAAACTCGGTAATATATGCCTGACTAGACTAGCATGGATGATAATGATGAGTTCATCGATCAAGGTGGCCATATGACGGGCAAACAAGTTTGCAACATGAACAAGTAGCTCGTTATCTTCTTGACACACATGAAGATGTCGAAGAATGGAAAAAGTAAGTTTAAATTATTTTAATTTTTACGTGATTAATTTATTAATACTTTCATCACGATCTATGCAGAAAATATGAAGCCCATGAGAACATTAAAAGACGAAAAATAATGGCACAATCAACAGTGAGTTTAGGTTGTGGTTGTCACACGAGGTAATTGTAATTAATGTAGACTGCTATCAAATGTGACATTATAAGAAATCTTTACGACTAACCTAATTAATTTATCTATATTCTAAGCTCTTAAAGACGGGTGATGCGACATTAAGGCTTTCTCGTCTAGCCACTGAACCCTTGTTCATGGCACAAGAGTACAAAAAGTATTGATTAACCGGTTACGTATTTGGTGCAAGGGTGTACGAGGAAAATACAAATATACAGAACTCGATCATTTCATACAAGGCTCTTAATTTTTTTCAAGCGAGCGCGAATGGTGTAATTCGAAATATATTTGAATTGGAATATGTAAACTTCAAAGAGGTTGTATTTTACTGTGAGGATAAAAATGCTTGTAAAGTTGATCCTGGCACCAATTTGATCATGGTTGACTTGTCCAAGTTGAAGAGTAATGAACACGTGACCGATGAGCCGTTTGCTTGTTCTTTTCAAAAGGTCAAGCAAGTCTTTTACTCGGAGTATATAAATAACGAGTCATGGTCAATCATCCTACATGCGCCAGAGTGTCTAAACAGTAGTGTTGATGACTTGGCTACACCTACCGGATATCAATCCATTTTTTTATAACCCGCATCTGAAATAATTTTTTGATTTGTAATAAGTATTAAAATTATTTGTAATGGCCAGTGGATGTATTGTTCTATTTCTCTATTATTATCGGACGAAAATTTAATGTTAATTAGGATTTTCATCAATTTAAGCACAAATATCATTTTAATGCTAAGCAGGTACTGGTATAAATTGATATTGGTATTGGTATAAATTGATATTGGTATAAAAAATAAAATTAGTGTAAATTGATATTGGTATTGGTATAAATTGATATTGGTATTGGTATAAATTAAAATTGGTATAAATGAATATTGGTATTGGTATGTATTGTTATTATCGGATTTGAGCATTAATTCAAATTTCATATACATCTTTGTATTAATAATAACAATCTCTACAGAAAATGACTTCATCAGAACGCGGTAGCGGAGGGATGAGGACTCCTCGAACAGTAGGCCCCCAAAATGGGGAAAATTAGGGGCCGTCGTCGAGAGTAACACAATATTATTAGCTAAAGTGCTAGAGTTGTTGAAGGCGATTGTCGGCCCGGGGTACATTTATTAAAGGGTCGTGCCTATTAACCTTAAGATAAACATCTGGGGGCGTTACATGTTGAATATTTAATATTTATATATATAACTGTAATAATTACGTACATGATGGTCCGTATTTGTTTGACGGGAACAATTCGACCTGCCCGCATATCTCCGCAATCCCACGTTGGAGCAATTGAGGGATCAATATAAGACAGGGAAGAAGAATTTACGGACATGTTACTTTGGGAAGACCCGCGAGTCCATTCTGAGACTCCATGATATTGTCCCCCCCAAGGAGCCAATATCATTGGCACAGTGGCAAAAATTTATCGACAATGAGCGATAATTGGCATCTCTCCAATCAGGGAGGGAGAATTGGGAAAAAAAGTTGAATGTGAACTACTCCGGGCGGACGTCTTACGCCGAGGTGGAGCACAGGATGGTAAGTTTTTAATTTTATTTAATTTTCGTTATTATAATTTAGCATTAATTTGCATTACTTACTAATTTTGTATTATTTTATTTCAGGAGACGAGGAGTGGCCCTGGGAGTAGGCCACATAGGCTCGATGCCTATGTGGCAATTCAGACGAAAAAAAGGAAGGATAAGAAGGTGGCCCTGAGCTTCGTAACCACCATTGTAAGTTATAAATGTTTAATTTTTTCAATTATGTTGTAATTTTTTTATTTACTTAATTGACTAATCGTGTATTTTTTGATTTTTCAGGCATACCTTAAGGAAGTGCATAGGTCGCATTCTGATGTGGACAAAGCATCTTTGGCTATATATGCACTCAGCCAAGTGCTTGGCCCGGATTGCAAGGGGAGGACTGGGGGTGAGCTCGTGATTAGGGAAGTCCAGAATTATCGACATGGAGACGAGCAACAACGGGTTGGTCCATTAGGTGGACTACCATGACGATAAACTATCAAGGTTAGAGGTGACAGTCCTAGATATGTACGTCTTCATGAAGCGTGATTTGGGTAAGTGTAAGGGCAAGGGGAAGGGGAAGGAGACAGTGGCAGAGGAGGAGGAGGACGCCGACATTGACGACAGTGCTTCATTGACGATACGCACACACTCGGTATCATGTGATGATCCATTTCCCATCGTGACCCCTGTCGAGCGGCCTATGTTAACACTCGGTTGGTCGAGCGTTCATCTACTCGACATATATTGTGGCCTGTCGATAGCGAGGGGGTTGAGGGATCCAAACTTTCGCCCGGGTATGCCGGTTCATGGACGTCCCCTCTAAGACATTGAGTCAAGAGTGCGCATCACGCATGTGCTGGGGGGAAAAGAGAACTCACCTATGTGGTTTCGCGAACGATGTGGCGTTAAGCATATTCGGGGGGGGGTGAATTCATATATTGTGTGTCCTTCCTTCCTCTTCTGACCTACTGAAGATTGACATTATTTCTATCTCTTTTGATTTTGAAAATTGGATTGTATTTATATTCTTTTGAATTTGGTACAATTTGGTTTGGATATGATGGATATTTTGTAACACCCTGTAATTTTGAGGATTTAGTATTTAATTATTTTTGGGAGATATAAAATATTTAAATTGGAGAAACTTAAATTTATGATTTGGAGAATTTATTTGAGTGGGAAAAATTATTTATATTTGGCGACTTTAAGATAAATTATTCAAAATTTTGTGTGTCGCATTTTGAGGTCAAAATTGAAGAATGTTATAAAGTATTTCGGATGGTAATTCTGAGTGAGCGGTTGAGTCCGGATGGGTCGAGATAGTAAAAAAAGAGTACCCGGGGGGTAGTAATCGAGTTTCGGGGCATTTTTGGGCATATCCAGGGCCACACGGGGTGATTTGGGCCATTTTAATTAGGCCCATGTGGCCAAAAATGAGATTAGGGGTTTTAAACCTAATTAAGGGACTAGTTGAATGACCGTTAGCAATTCTAAACCTAGGGTTTGAGAGAGAAACACAAAAAGCTAATCAAGGGCAAATTGTAGATTGTTTGGGGACAAATCGAAGGACAAAGTGAGGGTTCGTCATCAAACCATTCTCTACAACGGATCAGACTCTACGAACGATTCCAGGCAAGTGGTTAACTGTTTTGATTCGTAAAATAAGTGATAACCAATTCATATTATAGTCTGTGTATATGAAAATTCGTTTTGGGTGTGTAACCATAATTAAAATGTTTTTTTTTTTTTAATTTAGAGTAATTGATAGATTTAATTACTTAATGGATGTTAAGTTATGATTTGGAACTGTTAAGATTAAATTGTAGGATGAATTTTGATAACTAGCTTTTTGGGTATGGTATATGTGTCGTTGTCGTGCAAAAGCCACTCTCAAAATTCCTTGAGTACCTACAAAACTTGTCTAAAACTAACTCGTATTGCGGTAAGTACGGGTATCAATCCAACTTTCAAGGTGAAACAATAAATGTGAAAACGTGCAATTCCAATTTTTTTATGAAAATATTTATATATATATTTTTTTATTTTTAAAACAATATCAAGGGAAAAATTAACTAACAAAAGCTAAAAATTATAAAATGACTAAATAATGAAAAAAAATGTGCAACTGAGTGTGAAATATGTGAGAAGGTCAAGAGATGGGATTAAACTGCATTTTCAATTATTTTAATTTCTCAATTTATTAATTTTGAAATATTTCGAGATAATATTAAATCGATAATCTAACTCTCGTTAAAATTATAAATTTAATAAAATCTTTTTTAGAAAATTAATTTAAAATTGTCACACGATGAAAAATTAGGACTACACTATTTTCAGGAAATTACCCGCTAGGATCAATTTAATGAAAAAAATATCAATCCTTAAATTTCAATACCGAATTAACATTCAATTATCGAAAAAACCTATATCTAGTTCGATTCCAACATTCAAACATTAATTCGTTCAATTAATTTACTAACTCTCGTCACATAAATTAATTGGCGACAGTTAAAGATTAATTTACCTTGAAATATAAAATTAATGAATCAACTAATTAAAGTAACATCATTCGCAGTGCACCCCACCTCTTGAACTAGGTGTTTAACCAAACATTCTCATGTTAGAATAAACAACTATCACAATAGCATTAATCAAAATTGAAACAAGAGGGAAAGAATACGATACGCAATTTTTTTCTTGTGTCAACTGTGCATGAACACGCGTCTCAATCTTCTCACAAATCCAGTACTTGATTACACAAAAAAAAATATAAAAAACAAACTTAAAATTTATTCTAAAACTAAAATAATTATTTTTGAAATTTTTTGAAATTTTTTTATGACCCTAAACTATACATAATATACAAACTATTTTTCTCTCTATGCGTCTCTCTTTTGTTGCCTGATGAGAGTCTCCTTTTTTTTTGGGTCCTTTTATTTGGACCCATTTTTCCTGTATAGAAACCAGCCGTGTTATAACCCCACATATATGGGTTCAAATCTATTCATTACACCATATCTATGCGTGTGTAGAGAAAAAAAAACGAAATAGGCTTTCAGACGGATAATCGGCATTTCCGACGAATCTAAACCGGCATTTCAGACAAAGGTGGTTTCTTCTGAGCTGTCTTCAAACAAGAAGTAAGTTTCGTTCAGATTAATCTCTCCGATCTGGCCTTTTTTTACTGCTAAATTATTATTTTCGCAGAAATTTTTTCAGCTTTCAGATCTCGCTTGTTCTTTCCCTCGAATCTTTCGTTCAGCACAGAGCTTAGGTATACGACAACCCTCGGATCTTGGGTATTGGGTTCTTGTCGTATACCTAAGCTCTGATACCATTTGTAACACCCTGTCCGCCCGGGGAGAGCGAACGAAGCGCTACTCTCGATAAAACTAAACTAATACACAATATAATAAGGTATAGAACATCTAAATCCCACAATAAAACAATAGAAACCACTAATCTCAATCTTCAAATTAATACAACAATATTCTCTCGAATAAATACAACTAAAGTAAATCTCCAATGCTCTATACATCAAAATAAAATAAATACAAATTTTCTCATGTTGTATTCTTCTATATTATTCCCAAAATAATCCTCGCTAAAATCATCCCAATAGGTCCAAAGCGTCCCAATCCACGCTAACCTGCCAACTAAAGAAAATATGGGGAAGTACACAATACGACAATAAAAATTCTCAACAAATATATTAACGATGAATAAAGCGTAACAACACGAGTGCGAATATTAGCGTAAGGTTGGAAGTAAAGAGATGTTTGGTCATTAGTCCATGAGTCTAGTACCTCGGTTGTCATTGGAGCCGGTAATATTGATTGTAAGTTAAAGTTAAGTGACGATTTAAGGGCAGTGGAGCCAGTTGTGTGGTAAGAAAATATTGGAAGTTTTGTTTTATTACCCAATCGAAGGGTGGAATGATGATAAAGAGAGTTTTGTGATTTGATAAATACGAGTATTTGTTATGTAGTGAGGTGAGGCCTCCCAATAATATTGAGACAATGGGGGCCAATGATTAGGCATAAATTCTTTCCATTTATCCCCTTAATTTAGATGTTTTTATCGCTTCGCGTAATGTAATTCAAGTGGATTTATATCATATCTTCGATATTGGCAAGTTTCTAATGAGTGCATCGAGTTTCGTGTGTTCGTCATCTATTTTGCAGGTATTCAGTGTTGTCAGTCGAGTTCCATATCAAAAACTTCAAAGAAACACAAGAAGGCAAGGGTTTTGCAAAGACTGACAAAAAGAAACCGAACCCAAGGAAGCTAAAAAGAACCGAATCACTCATGGGCAAAGCTTCTGTAAAGGATGGTAAAACAGAACCGAAGCGAAGCAATGAAAAACGAACCGAATCCACCATGGCAAAACTTCCTGTGAAAAGACGAAAAGATGGAACCGAATCGAAGCAAGGAAATAACGAACCGATCCCATGCTCGAAGAGTTTCTATAAAAGCTACACAAGATGGAACCGAACTAAACCCTTTACCCGGATCGGTTCTGTTATCGATTGTCCGGAATTATCCACTTGTAAAGATCAGAGTTTTACTTGGTTCAAACTCTTGTATTTTCATAGTAAATAAATTGTAACTCCTCCCAAACATAAAAGGGAGCTTCCAGGTCATTAAAGAAGCTTAGTAATCCATTTTAGAGAAGAAGAACAACAAACCCTAGTTACTTTCGAGTTGCAATTCAAGTATAATCATTATGATTTCTATTTCAATATTTATTCTAATTGCTTGTTCATTAATAATTTCACCTTTCTTCATCTTCATTCATTAGTAAAAATGGTTTCTTTCATTCTAAACGTGTTGTTTTTAAGTTTTCACATGTCCGGATAGATTTAAAAGGTTGGGATGCATGAACTCAACCTGATGTGGTAGTTGCATGTGTATAAAATTAATCCTCTAAATTTAAGGATTTGATTATGACTGTATCGCGTAGAAACACGATAATTATAGAATTTTGGATCTCGTTTGCTTCAGGGTAACCGAGATTCTTCAGAATGCAATTCGAGTGTAATATCGCAATACCAATTTACTCGTCCTTTGATTAAGTATGGTGCGGGCTTGAACCTCATATACGTAATGCTTGGGAGTACTAAATTCCGGGTCTAATTAATCACTTAAATTTATGATTAGTTTTATATCTGCAATACACTAGGGTTGAGGGATTGTATTCCCGTCCTATTTTATTCATCATATAGTTTAAAGTTCAAATCAATCATCATCAATAATTTAGAATAGTTGCATTCCATTCATATTTTATTTCATCGGTAAACCATTTTCCAATTCGCATTTAGTTGTAGCCAATTCTCGAAACAAATCATTTTTTCTTTCTTTTTAGAGTCAGAGTTAGGATTTATTTGTCTATCCAACGTCGTTACAATTCCATAGTCCTATTTCCCTAAGGATCGATACCCGACTTATCGGATTATTACTTGAGCGACAGGCTTGCACTTGAGCCTAGAGAGTACGCACTTCTGAGACACATTCTTAGTCGCGTCAAGTTTTTGGCGTCGTTGTCGGGGACGTAGGTAGACTTAGGATTAGATAAAGTCAATCTCAAACTTTGTTCAAAATTTTTTCCAAAAATCCAAAAACATATAAAAATTTGAAAAAGCACAAAAATAGTCATCATCATCTCTCATAAGCCCATTAATGCAAAATTTTGAACTCACTCCAACTCCCCATAATACTCCAATCCGGATTCACGAAAACCTGATAAGAGAGTACAACCCTGATAGCCCTCACACTCCCAACGATCCACAATTTTGGGTTCCACCTCCCACACCGTCTCACTCAATTTCAAATAACACTCGATTTTCCCTCTTAGGACACACTTCAGAGAACGCTCCGAGTATACCAAGTGAGGATACCGAGTCGTTAAGAGAGAGAGAGACATATCGCAACGCGGTAGTACATCCGCAGGTGAGTAAGAGGCCCTATACCGCCCGTTAAGAGGAATCTTATATCCCGAGTGCACTGTCACTCCGGGATGCATTATACTCTCGTATAATGCAGGGCAATTTCATTTTAAAAATGGAATGATCCAGATGCTCCCCCACTACCGTGGGATGGATTCTGAAAAGCCATATCTCCACATTAGGGAATTTGAGGATGTGTGTGAAACCCTGAATGATCAAACTTGCACACATAGATAATTCGCCTGAAACTCTTCCCGTTCTCGCTAAAAGATAAGGCTAAGATCTGGCTATGGTCTTTACCTACAAGCTCGATTGCATCCTGGAATGAGCTACAATCTAAATTTCTCAAAAAATTCTTTCCTCCACATCGAACGAACTCCATCATGGCTCAAATTCAAACTTTTCGACAGTTAGAAAATGAGTCATTCGATCGATGCTATGAGGGTTTCAATGAGTTAATTACTTCATGCCCCTATCATGGATTTGATAAAGGGAAAATCATTTCCTTTATCCATAATGGGATGAATATTAATTCCAAGCAACTCGTTGAAACCATGGGTAGTGTTTCGTTTGTCGACTTAGACGCCCACGATGCTGAGCTTCACCTGAGGTATGTCGCTGAGACTACCCAATCCTGGGATACATATGACCCCATTGCTCAAAATTGAACTTGCCAAGTGACCACCACTCCATCGACGTCCGGATTATTTCATGTAGAAGAGAATTCTATGACGGACAGTCGACTCAATGTACTTGAGAAAGGACTGCGAGACCTATGTGAGGTATATGGAAGAGGACCAACTGGATCCATCCCAAATCCCATCGAGAAGGTGTGTGCGATTTATGAGGCGGGACATTCAACTGAGGAATGCTCGACTGTACCCGCCTACAAAGTTATGCTTCAAGAGCAAGTCAATGGTATAGAAGGATTCAAGGGTAATTTTGGTGCACCGCACGGAAATTCTTACATCCCTTCATGGAAAAACCATCCTGGTTTTAGCTATGGGAAAAAACATGCTGCGATGAATCCTAATTCACATGCTTCCCCTCCTCTACCACAACACTTTCAACAAGTTCCACACATGCAAGGACATTTGTAAGCAACACCACCTCAAGGAGCATATATCACTCCACCGCGGAGAACTCTCGAGGATACGATGAACCAATTTATCAATAACCAAAATGCATCTAATGCTAGATATGCTCGCATGATCAGCGACATAAATGAAAATATTTCAAAGATGCAATCATCTTGGAGTACCCAACGAGACATGATGCCGTTAACCCCAATACTCATTATTGAGATCTTCGACTTTTAGGGTATTGACTTCATGGGCCCTTTTCCCCCATATTTTGGATTCCTATACATCCTTGTCACAGTAGACTACGTTTCTAAATGTGTGGAAGCTATAGCTACCAAAACCAATGATAATAAAGTGGTGATTAGGTTCCTACGAGAACACATACTTTCTCGCTTCGGTGCTCTGAAAGTGATAATCAGTGATAATGGCACGCACTTTTGCAACAGGCCATTCGAGAAACTCATGAGAAAGTATGGGGTTGTTCACAAGGTTAGAATAACCTATCACCCACAAACGAACAGGAAGGCCGAACTAGCGAATCGGGAGATCAAGAACATTCTCGAAAAGATCGTCAATCCTACCCGAAAAGATTGGTCACTTAGATTGAACGATTCACTATGGGCCTATCGTACCGCATACAAAAATCCGCTCGGCATGTCCCCATTCCAATTTGTGTATGGCAAACCTTGGCATCTTCCAGTGGAATTAGAGCACAAGGCGTATTGGGCAATTAAGAAGCTGAATTATGACATGGATAGAGTCGGTGAAGCTCGCAAGCTTCAATTAAATGAGTTAGAAGAGATACACAATGAAGCGTATGAGAACATAAAAATTTCTAAAGAACGGATGAAACTCGCTCATGATAACATCATTCGACGCAAAGAGTTTCTTCCCGAATAAAAAGTGCTTCTCTATAACTCTCGACTTCATCTTTTTTCGGGTAAGTTGCGGTCACGATGGTCTGTCCCGTTCGTTGTAACGAATGTATTCCCGCACAGAGTTGTTGAGTTAGACAATTTGAAAGGGGGAAATACATTCAAAGTAAATGGACAACGCCTAAAGCCATATCTAGAGGCGTGTGTGGAAGAAGTCGACACTGTTTGGTTATCGGACCCCGTTTATGGAGTCGATTGAGCTGACAAGAGAGGTCATCGCACCCTCGATGCGTATGGGGTGAATTCTTATGTATAATAGTTATGCTTTAATAGAGTACATTGATTCCATAGGTAGGTTACATTAGGTTAGGGTTACGATCACACATTCCAACACAACATTCATGAGGGCATCGAGGAATTCTAGTGGGAGAATAAGTGCAAGCATTTATAAATTTAAGAGAATAGGATTCCAGTGCAGAGAAAAAGTGTTCTATCACAGATGGAACCGAACCGAATCCCAAGCCGGATCGGTTCGCTTTGAAAAAATAAAAAAAACCCAGAACCGAACCGAATCGCCCCTGGACCAGATCGGTTCGGTTCCTACGATTTTACTTCTTCCCGAGGAACCCATTCAGCCCCCTATCCCTTCTCTTCCCCCCATTCTTCCCCTTTTCCCTCCAACACAACCACCCATTTTACCTCCAAAAATCCTCACCTAAATCCCTCCCCACCACCTATAAAAACCTCCCCTTCCCTACTCTTCCACTCACACCTTCACCTCTTTCCCTCTCTACAAGCCCTAATTTTTTCGATAAGTAATTCTATAAAAATATTTATCTATAAAAACTTGACGTGACTAAGAATGTGTCTCAGAAGTGCGTACTCTGTAGGCTCAAGTGTGATTTGATAAAGAGAGTTTTGTGATTTGATAAAGACGAGTGTCTGTTATGTAGTGAGGTGAGGCCTCCCAATAATATTGAGACAATGGGGGACAATGATGTGTAGGCTCGTCTTATGCGAATAGCATGGATTGGAGCACAATGTGAAATGTCGTTAATAAAGTGTGACTCTATAACTGATTGTATTGAAAGTGAGGCGGGGAGGACCTTAGGAATTCGCCTTACCCGAAAGTCCGTTTTGAGTATTGTTAAGGTATCCAGATCTATTTTTACCAGGCATACCTTATTTTTCAAATTTCAGGATGAAATTCCGTTATTAGGGGGAGTATGTAATACCCCGTATTTTTATGGCTTTTAAAATTGGGGATTTATTAAATTTAACTGAGATATTAATTTAATATTAATCCAAAAATTTATTTTTAATATTTACTAGCGTGACGTGAGTTAGTAATTATTGAGAATTTGTTGAATATTACTAGTTGAGTAAAGTAATACATTGGATTGATTTTATTAAAATTGTCACGAGTGAATAAAATGATAATTATGGAAATTTAATTCGGGACGCGCCTGTGTCGTGTCAGGACTAAATTATTATTATAAAATTGAATAAATTATAAGTCGTCCATATGATCATTTTGAGTGCGCTAAATTGTCCGAAAGGGTCGCGATAGTCAGAAAAGTGTACCCGAGGTTTTAGTTTGGGTCTTGGGGTGTTTTTAGGCATAATTGACATCCCGGGAGGGTATTTTAGACATTTTCATCAACAAATCAGACCCTTGAGTCCCAGGCAAGTATCTATCTTGCTGATTTCTAGTTGGTATTTCTTTAGGGGTGGAAATTTTAGAAACGACATGAAAAAACGACACGGAATGACACGAAATTGACCCGAAATTGACACGATATTTCGTGTTCGTGTCGTGTTTTTTTGACACGAAGTCGTGCCGTGTCGTATTCGTGCCTTAATTATGAGTCGTGTTATCGTGTTTTTTAAGCCTGAAATTTAAGAAATTATGGTTGTCGTGTCGTGTCATGTTATTTTTTATTCGGGTCGTGTTCGTGTCAGCTAAAAACAACACGAATTCGTGTCGTGTCGTGTTCGTGTTCGAAAAAACCTTATCGTGTCGGGCCAAAACACGGCCCGTTAACCCGAATTGCCACCCATATATTTCTTCCATGTTAGTCTAGGAATGAAAATCATATGTTTTAAATGAAGAATTTTATGTTTTGGAAGAGAATTTATATGAGTTGTAGGGAAAATCCATATTGTCTGAAATTGTGATCTTATGTAGAGGATTACCCACGAATTTATTATGATATTTGGGAAGAAAATTTGGATTAAAATAGAGGTTTGTGAGTATTCATGCAAAATTTGATTTTATAAAGAAATGTGAGATTAAACCTCTTTTTGATTGATTCGTTGAGGATTTATTGATGTTGTTACGTTAGAACTTGTTTATATATTGCTTATACATTTGGATAACTTTGATGGGAGTTTGGGATGAAATTATAGAGGTTTGGAGGGTTTAGAATGGTTGAACCATAGGTTGAAAATTGGAGGAAACTGGGCAAGAACTGCTTGATCGATCGATCGACCAAGAGCATCGATCGATCGACCCCATTCCTCGATCGATCGATCCCTGCTGGAAAAGTGCATATTTTCTCCTTTTTGTTTAATTCGGTTAAGATACGTAGGAACCCTTGATTAATATTTATGGAGTATAATGGGTTAGGAAGAGGACCAATAGGGTCTAAGTAGACTCCGTTGAGTGAAATTAATATGAGATGAAATTTTGTGTTAACGGGGAGTTATTCACACATTGGAAATTGTGCGTATGTTTACCAAAAGATTGAGACTCATAAAAGATTTAGACTAGAAGGTCAGTGAGGGTATATCCACTGAAATTTATACAGAGTGAGAGAGAATACTTCGAGAGATGAGTAGTAAGTATGAAGTAAATTATAAATGAGAATAAAAGGGACGAATCCGTTATGCGAGATAATTGAGTAAAATATGTGCTAAGAATGGATGATATTAATTATGGGTCGTGGGTGAACCTAATTTGGAAAATGTGAATATTTATATATATGACTGTGTGATTGTGCATATATTATGTATCTGTAAAAATCATACTCGGGCTACTTTCTATCATGGAAGTTTCCGCATTAGGACAGTCTTATCTCGATTGGACCTTTATGGGGGATATTGACTCGTACCTTAGAAGATAGTATTCCTCGATACAGGCTATTTGAAAATGATAGTCAGATGTTCTAAGAGACGTGAGGGTATGTGCTGACATCTTAGGACCTGGAACTATGGTTCGCCTCCATTTGTATGTGTATTGTGTTAATACAGTTCGAGAGTGATTCTGAACTAGTATTTCCCTTAGTATGAGTGATACGGGGACTTGACAGCAGAGTATGCCAGCACCATAGATTTATGTGGGGTGCCGATAGTATATATATATTATATGAGTGATTGATATATATATATATATATATATATATATATATATATATATATATATATATATATATATGCTTATATATGGAAACTTTATATTGTGTGTATAAGCAGTTAAGTAATGAATAAATGCTTCAGCTTTATAACAAGTGTTCGTGAATTTTGTAACGATAACTAAGTGGTTCTAAGTAACGTAAGAAAATGGAAGAGATAAATTTACTAAAACTAAATATCATGGCCTTAGTATTTCTCAAGATAAACTTCATGGGAATAAGTTAGATAGACTTATGAGATCAGTAGAACTCTAGGCGTGCACACTAAATAAGATGTGAGAATTCTCAAGAGAGTTTCGCATACTAACATGATGATTATATTAGCCGATAAGCATTTTAAATACTTTCTAAACTATTTTTAAAACTGTTTTACACTCGGGCTCTGACCCGTTTTCTGTCATTTCTTTCTCTCTTGAATATATATGTATGTATTACAAGTGCCCAGCCACAGGGGCGTCTTGCATAGGTTCTTTGGATTGGATGTTCTGTAGATTATATGGAAGTCCTAGGCCCTTGCTTTAGACGACCTCATCATTAATTCTGTTCTTACCTTAGTTCTTTATAGTTAGGGCATGTGTCGCCTGATTTCCTATTCTGTTTGGATTTGTCAGAGATTTATGTTTATGTTATTTCTAGTATTTGGTACTCTTTGGAAGTTAACTCTTGTCAGGATGATTTCATTTATGGTTCTTAAACTTGGTTTGGTTTATCTAGATGGTTTGATTCTTGTGTGTTAATTGCCATCTTTAGTATGTATGTGATTCTTTAACCGTTGAGTATTAAAAAGGTTTTCATATTGGTATTTAATAAAGGAAAAATGAGACTTTAAATTGTTTTGACACTTAGCTTAATTATTTGGGGTGTTTAAATTGGTAATAATTATTTTACGACAGTGATGCTGATAATGAACCAACCGGTCACCTTGATTTTAATTTAATAAAGGACTAATCACCCGGTATTTAATTAGGCGGGGTGTTACAATTCTAACCCTTGCTATAAAATTATTTTCAAAACCTTTTAGGTGTCCATCCACAGGGACGTTAGACTTGATATTCTATTCCAGGGACACGGAGCTGCGACACATGTGGATGCTAGCAGGAGCTTGGATTAGACGCATCGTTCATTCCTTCCTAGAGTAGGGATCATTTATCAGTTTCAGTTTTACTTAGGGCTTGTCGCCCAGACTTTTCAGTACAATTTTTAGATTTATTTATTCAGGTGTGGGATGTTTGTATTGGACTGTTTACTTTGGTGACCGATGGATTATTCGGCATGTAGTTTATTATTTATTCAGATTATTTATTTCAGTCATGGTGTATGACTCATATTATATATCTGCATGTTATTTGTTGTTTAATTAAAAGATAAAATTTGGCACCAACTTTTTGGAATGCTAGGTGGTTAGTAAGTTTTAAAAAAGTTTTCGACAGTGATGCTAAGGATGAACCAACTGAGATTCCTGTTTTAATTTGGTATATGACTGATCACCCAGTATTTTATTAGGCGAGGTGTCACATATTTGCATTTCTATTTTATTTAAATATGGATTATAAATGCATTGATTTGGTATATGATTTGTATTTTATATATATATATATATATATATATATATTGTTTGAACATGTACAATTTTGTTATAATAGGTACAAATATACTGCTGGACAGTGGCAGTAGCAGTGACCATACTGCCCAACAGTTTTTTTTAAAAATTTTACCCAAAATTGTCACGGTAAAAAAATGTGGCAAAGAAACTTGTCACGGACTTGTCATGATCTTCGACTGTGACAAAAATTGTCACGGTAAAAGATCGTGACAATTTTGTGAAAAAAAAAGTTATCACCCCCATACTTGTCACGGTCAATGGCCGTGAAAAGTCAATAGTTTTGGTGTAGTGAAGAGAATATAACCTTTTACAACATACGTTATTCTACTCTTAAAAATCTATATACAAGACCATACTAGGGAAATAGAGTTCTTAAACTTAAAGAGTAGAGTTTTCCACCTTATTGAAGCTCCAAAAAATGTATGGATGAAAGTAGAAGAAGATGGCAACCTCCTATCTCCTAAGGTGGCCTTAAGGAGGTTGTTTAACTCCACTAAGCTTGCTCCCTAAAACCTCCATGAAACCTATTCAAGCTCCATAATTTATACTTTTCTTCTTAAAAAAAAAACCAATAATATCTCCACAGATTAATATCTTGGGGTTTTATAGGCTTAAATGTGGTAGAATGTAATGTAAATATGATGGCTTAGGGTGGAGGGGTGGTTTTCCATAAAATCTCGAAGTGTTAGAGAGAGAAAATAATCACTTTGAATTCCTTTAAACCCTTATGGGTTAAATCCCTAAAATGCCCAAGAACACATGCCTCGAGTTGATCTGCTGTCGTGGGAGATTGACACGTGTTTTAATCCAATGTTCAGGAGTTTGACAAAATTTTTTGATCCTGCAAAAACTGATTTTTGCCGTCTTGTTCGAATGAAGATGGATCTCATTCAAACGAGAACTAATATATCGTTCGATCCCAACTGCATCTCGTTACAATGAGAACTGCATCTCGTTTGAACGAGGTTCTAACGAGAGTATGTTTTCCAAATAAGGGTGGGTCATTGGAAGGTCGTTTGAATCATCGTTCCAATAAGATAGGAATCTCATTCGAATGACCAAGGGTCTCGTTTAATGACCGTCACTTTTTTATAAATTAAATATAAAGCCATTCTAATCCAATTAATTGCACCAAGGCCACTACATTATCCAAATTTGACCCATAATTCATCTTATAAAGTTTAAAGCCCATTTGGGTCACATCAAATCACCAATTTACATGGGTACGGTCAAAATTATGGGGGCGGGTGTTACAGTATACATCTGGGTTGTACTGAGGCTGAGGGGCCACGATTTATGAGTTACCTGGTCATGTCCTTCCGAGGTAGCTTGGTTCTTCGGGTCCCAACCTATCTATGTACCATGTCATGGTATTGTGTATTAAAGTGGAAATGAACCATAGTACTAAGCCTGTACGTGTACTAGGTTATGGCCTTCTTTACCGGCCGAGACCTTTTTCCAGTTTTGAGCATATCTTCATTGTGTTAGCATGGGATATATGCCACATGTCTATTGATCACTGGGTGACATATTTTGGGTATACCGATATCCTAACTTATTGTTTCCTCTTTTAGAAAATATAAACTGAGTATTTTTAACGTGGTGTTATAAGTATGAGATAGAAAATAAAAAGTGAGGATTTTCAGAGGGGTGTTATAATTCTGAGCAAAAAAATAAAGACTGCATATTTTTAGAATGCTAGTGATACACAAAAAATACGGAGTGAGTATTTTCATATTGGTATTGTAAGTCTAATCCAAAAAATGCAAACTTTGTATTTTCAAATTGTTAATAATACATTAGAAAAATAAGAGGTAAATAAAGTTAAGAGAGAAAAGAGGGGGAGAGAAATCAAGTTGAGTGATGATATAAGGATCATGCACTGGATTCACCTTGGATATGATTATTGCACAGATGTAATATGATAGAGTAACTAATTGGTAGTTTAGTAGAAGAGATGAGATACATGGATATGAACACAAGATTTTAGTGGTTCCGTTATTGGCCTACGTCCACTATGCAAAGTATGAGTGTGCTTCACTATAATCAGGTAAAAACAACCGTTGGAGACACAGATACAATCTCTCTCTAGAAATGTATAGAAATTGATCCCAATGAAGAAGACAAAGTGTTACTTTTATAGGCTGAGGGGTGCGTGGTGTCACCCAAACAATGTGTTCCACTCCCAACTAAGGATGAGGGCATATGAAAGAGAACCACATGTTTATTCTGGCGGTGAAGTAATTATGATGAAAATTCCCTCACGTGGATGAGTGATTCTTTAACATTTTTGTGCTGAAATGACTGAGATACCCCTGTCATGATTTCCATGTCAGGATGAACATATTTATGGGAAGTGTGGAGACCCATTTAATATGGCCCTTGAAAGTAATCGACCAGCTTGTATTGCCCAAAGCGCTGCCTGACCCAAATCAAAATATAATTTGCTCACGTGTTTGAAACACACTAGAACACTCAAGGTTATATTCAAATTGATTATTAACAATTTTGGAGGAGATATTCAGGTTCACCATAAATTATCCACAGGTTAATTCAGTTCCTTTTACAACTCATTCTCTTACTTTTACGCACCTATAAATTGTAAGCCATGACCCGGGGCAAAGGGATGTAATCTCGAGCCTTGAGAGACAATATAATAAAATAATAATCTCTTCGTGGACGTAAGCAAGTTACAAACTACGTATATCATTGTTGTGTGTGTTATTTTTGCATTCTGTTCTTTGTGATTATTTCATGGAATTCTTTTTTTATAATTCTTGTACTCATAATTGGCGCCATTTATGGATATTTATTTCTTTTCCCGTTAAACCTTCACAAATAGAAAGCCCGTGATACCTCACCATAGCAACAACATTCCTCATTCTGGTGATGTACAAGAAAACCCAGTCCTACCTAGGGTCAGGTCTGAGATTCGCCATCATACAAATCCCAGGTTTTGCAAAAAAGGCAGCCTTTTGAGGAAAGTCAAGGACCACCTAGGTCTACTCAGATTTCCAGGTTGATCGACGCTTACGAAGCCATGCTTCGAGAATAAGGGGAGGCTACATGCCTCCAGGTGGAAGAGAATGTTCACCTTCAGAGGTGATTTAAAAGAATGAAGAAAGATCTCCATAGAGATACAAGGAAACATTGTAACAAGACTCCTAGTCCTCAGGTGAGTTATACTTGCATCCAAGGGAGGATCTCTAGGTGCGACCAGGGTAGAGCTGAACGTGAAAGATCAAAGCATGGTAGATCAATCTTGGCTAACCTAAGGGACACCACATGACCAATGACTGATAAGATGAGGATATTAAGATTCTGGTTCGTAGGGAGATGAACCAACATCTAGCTCATCATGGGGACAGATCCACCCAAGAGCTAGATAGAAGAGCTCTCAATACCCAGATGAAATCCTCTTTCTCAAGGGTGATCGAAGAGGAGGAGACCCCAAAGAAGTTTTCTTTTTCGAGATTTAAATTTTACGATGGAAAGGCAGACCCCATAGACCACGTTTGGCAATACCGAGGAGCGATGACCTTATGGAGCCACAACGATGCACTGATGTGCTGAATTTTCCCTTCTAGCCTACATGACGTAGCACATAAGTGGTTTAAGAGGCTGCCTCACAGGTCAATCGGAAACTTCATGGCTCTAGCAGAGGATTTTACTGCTCGCTTCATAACCAATAACTCCCACCCTAAGTGGATGAATGCACTACTCACGATGAAGATAAAGTGATAAGAGATACTTCACGATTATGCCAACAGATATTGGTAAGTCTTAAACAAAGTTGAGGATTGCTCAGATCAAGTTATCATTGCATCCTTCAAAATTGGTTTGACGACCTCCTCCTTGATGCACCAGTCCCTGACTAAAAATAAGCCAACACTATTAACAACCTCATGGCTCGTATTGAGAAATATGCTAAGGTGGAAGATGTGGTTCACTTTAATGAAAGGGATAATAGTCGAGCAAAGGAAAACAAAGGATAAAAAAAGAGTGATACTCCAAATAAGGGAAATAAGAATGGGGCCAAGAATGACTCTAATAATGGAAACAAGGCTGATCCTTCAAAGGCATTCCAAGTTGTTAACATAGTTTTTAAGGAACCCATTTATAAGATCTTGAGAAAAATCAAGGACCAAATATTCATTAAGTGGAATAATAAGATGGGTGGCGCTGAAATTCACTTTTCACAAGGAGGGCGGCCATAGGACTGAAAATTTCAAGGCTCTAAAGTCACACTTGGAGGAGTTGGCCCAAGATGGACCCCTTAATAAGTATATAGAGAAGAAAGCAAATAAGGTCGCAGCTAATGGCGACCAGAAGCCAGACAACGTCCTTGATGATGGCATGGGACATGAGTTCATGGTAATCCATGGGGCATCTAACCTTAAGCAAATATAAGGGAACGTCATTAGGATGGAGCTAAAGAAGGTTACTATCGTCATGGAGGAATTTCATATTGACCCTTCCTAGACCTAAGATGGTAAGAATCGGCGACTAGAAGACGTCGACTATACCAATTGTATTATTTATACCAAGGAAGATTTGGTCGGAGTGAGAAACCCACGTCATGACGCGCTGGTGATTACCCTCAAAATTGCTAATTGGGACATTGATAAGCTGCTCATGGACCAGAGGAGTTCTTGAGAAGTGATGTACCTGGAATTATTCCACAAGCTGAAGCTAAATCTTGCTGACCTCGAGGAGGCCATAATTTTATTGGTCAGTTTCTCACGAAAGATCACAGTGCCACTGGGAAAGATAGTCCTGTGGGTTAGAGCAGGAATCATCTCAAAGATGATCGAGTTTTTAGTGGTGGACATAGAGTCCCCATATCATGCCATCTTGGGCAGAGGTTGGCTTCATGCCACAAGGGCCGTACCATCCACCTACCACCAAAAATTGAAGTGCATCACTGATCGGGACATGGTTGAAATTCGTGGCAACTAGGTCACTTCCAGGAAATGCTTCATCGCGGCTATTCATACAGATAAGGAAAAGAAGAAGGAGCCCAAAGATGCTATAGAGGAAACCGAGGAGGGGGTTGTACCCTCAAAATAGTAACTACCGTACGATCGAATAGGGTGGAGGAGACCCGGGTCCACCCCGCTGACAGGGTTATTGAAATCTTAGAATAAGTCAGAGCCGACGATAACTTGCCAAAGAGGAAATTACTGATCGGAGCCACACTTATCTATCGAGAAAAGAAAGAACTGACTGCCTTTATGAAGATCAATCTAGATGTTTTTGCTTGGGAACCATATATTTTGCCAAGGATTGATCCCAGCGTAGCCTGCTATCGCTCGAGAAGGATAAAGTAGTAGATAATGAAGTAGGGAAGCTACTGGATGCATGATCCATTAGGGAAGTTCAGTTCCCTAAGTGGTTGTCCAACCTAATAGTAGTACGCAAGAGCAACTATAGTTGAGGGTCTGTATTACCTTCAAAGATCTCAACAGAGCATGTCCCAAAGACATCTTTTCGCTTTATAAAATAGATCAGTTGGTTGATGCTATGGAGACACATGAAAGAATGAGTTTTCTGGATGCCTACTCTGACTATCATTAGATTCCATTTTTCAGACTTGACCAAGACAAAGCATCCTTCATAACCTTCATTCGATAATACTGCTATAAGGTCATGTCATTCGGGTTAAAGAACGCAGGGAAACTTATTAAAGGCTAGTCACTAAGAAGTTTAAGAGATAGATGGGATACACTATGGCGGTATACATCGATGATGTACTAGTCAAAAGTAAGAACGAGGGTGACCACCTCATGGATTTATCCAAGACCTTCGAGATCCTTAGAAAATACCTGATGAAATTTAATGTAAGTAAGTTCTCATTCGGTGTCTAGTCAGAAAAGTTCTCGGGCCATCTAGTCAGTAAAAGAGGAATTGAGGCCTACGCTATCACCAGGGTCCAACCTCCTTAGACATTACGAGATGTTTAGAAGTTCATTGGTATGCTTGCGACACTCAATCGCTTCATCTCCAAATCTTCGAAACGCTGCTGACGATTCTTCTAACTCTTAAAGAATGACAAATGCATCATATGGAATTATGATTCTTCGAGATTGGGAGGAGATCAAAGACTACCTTAGCAAGCCTCCCCTGCTAGTGATCCCAAAGGACGGAGGACCATTTTATCTATACCTTGCAGTATCAGGCCATGCTGTGAGTTATCTCTCGTGTGTAAAAATGAGAGCGATCAACACTCGATTTATTATGCTAGAAAGACACTTCTGGATGCAAAAAAGTGTTACTTGCCCCTAGAAAAGCTCGCCTATGCAGTGGTGGTTACCTCAAAGAAACTAAAAAATTACCTTGAAGCTCACTCAATAATCGTGATCACTTCCTACCCCCTCAAAGCTATTCTTCGGAGAGATGGCCTCTATAGAAGACTCTCAAAGTGGTTAGTGGAGCTTGGAAGATTCGATATCCATTTTCAACCAAGAATAGTGATTAAAGGAAAAATCCTAATAGACTTTATCACCAAATTCACAGGGGACTAGCCAATTGACCAACAGGGAACATAGCAATCAACAGGTGAGGAAGCACAGTCTAAGGATTGGACCCTATACGTTGATGGAGCCTTCAATTCTAAGGGGACAAAAATGGATATCATCCTCATAACTCTATAAGATGCTGTTATCGAGCAAGGAATCATATTGGGATTTGAGGCCTCCAATAATGAAGCTGAATACGAAGCACTGATCGTTGGCTTGTGCAAGGCCTAACTGCTAGGGGCAAAGTGCTTTCACATGTTCGATGACTCCAAAATGGTATCCAATCAAGTAAGTGGGGACTTCAATGCAAAAGATAATAGAATGGTAGCCTACCTCGGCGTAGTAAGAGGACTTATGGCAGTGTTCGAGCAAGTGGATATTCAATAATTCCCCCGTAAGTAGAATAGTCACACAGATGCCCTAACGGTCCCGAGCTCAATAGTGGACTCTGACCTGAGAAGAACCATTCAGATAGAGTTCCTCACCCAGCCAAGCATTGACCAGACAATCATAATCGAGCAAGTCCTCCTCACAAAGAAGGCCTCCAGTTGGATGGAATCCATCATCACCTATCTACGAAGCGACATACTGCTCGATGACAAGAGGTCGTCCCATTAGGCTAGGGTCAGGGCTGCCCATTTTTATCTCTCCCCAGGGGGAAGTTATATAAGAAGTCATTCACAAGCCCTTATCTCCAAAGCGTTCACCCACATGACACCGAACAAGTATTTTGTGAGCTTCGCGAGGGCATTTGTGGGAGTCACGCGGGAGGGAGATCATTAGCCTTTCGAGCAATTAAGAAAGTTTACTGGTGGTCTCATATGCAATCAAACATAGGCACTTATGTTCGCAAGTGTGAAAAATTTCAGAAGCACTCTCCTATGGTCCACCAGCCTGCTAGCTACTTAAAATCCCTGACAAACCCATGGCTATTCGCACAGTGGGGGCTAAATATCATGGGCCCACTACCTACTGCATTTGGAAACCGTAAGTATCTGCTAGTAAGCACAAATTACTTCACTAAATAGGTAGATGCAGAATCACCGACGAACATTTGTGATTCAGATATGACCAGGTTTATTTGGAGAAACATTATAACCTGCTTTGGGGGTACCAAGGACTATCGTCACTTACAATGGCATGCAATTTGAAAGTTTCTTATTTCAAGTTTTTTGTGATGAGAATGGTATCAAGCACCACTTAGGTTTCATTGCGTATCCACAAGGTAACGGTCATGTAAAGGCTTCCAACAAGACCATGTTTGATGGGCTGAAAAAGGGGTCCTGATATTTCCACCCAAAAAATCTCTCCAAAACAGCACATAAAAATTAAACACAAACTTTACTAACCATACCCAAAATTTTATACCTTTTATTTCCTTTAAAATGTCTTATATGTCCCAAACTAAACAAAAATTACACAAAAACTAACTCCACATAATTTAAAACACCACAATATACAAAAATAAAAAATGTTGATCTTCCCACCTGAAATGTTCAAACCCACGGTTAAACCTAGCCCAAATCATCTTGTTTATGTCTCCCCATATCTCCATTTCATGTGTTTGTTATGTTTTCGTGATCTTTGTTGTGTTGTTTGTATACATAAATCAAGGATAAATGGGCTACATTACAGTGGTTGAGGAAAAGAAAGTTGATTTTCAAGCTTACCGAACTTAGAACATCCAATTCTCTCTTGATGATTTTGAGGCATTAAAGCACCTCTACACAATATATAATCTGTAAAATAACATTTGAAATGATCAAAAGATTAAAAAAAACCTGGGGTGACTTCACTTATGGTTACCCGTCGTCGTAAGTGACGGTTACTTTCGGTCATAAGTGATCATATTATCTTGTACCACGACTTCATTAGCCTATAATTGAATCATGGTTGTTTATGGTCATGGGATCATAAACCGCGATTTCATGTAACCGTGTTAAGGATTACCCGATTTTACCATCCATGGTTACCTTACACTGTATGTATCCCCATAGCAATTGTAATTATCCGTGGAATTTATATTGAAATTAAAGTTCAATTATTAAACGGTGTATGTGTTTTTATTTGTTTTTGTTATTATATTGTCAATTCTTATTGTACTGGTTGTATTATCATTTCAGTTAGATGACTCGGTACTTAATGATACATTTTGGCAAGATATAGAGAATATTATTATACCGAGTGTATCCACTTAACGTGCTTCCATCGAGGAATCGAATATGCATTAGGGAAATATGAGCGAACAAGCAATGACATCAACCTCACCCAAATGTTTGCACGATTTGTTTCCATATTTCACATCGTCTATGGTAAAAAACTATATCACGTAGTTAAATTTCACCAATTTGAGATTTTTAATGTATGACATGATTGTATGACATAATTTGATTGCATGCATTCTTAGGATGTGGCAATAGAAGAAGGATTGAATTTTAATGTGATTAATCAAGACCATACAGTCAAATTCACCACCGAGGAGGCATTTTTAGTTTATTTATATTGTACTCAACATGATCTTTCATTTTTACTTGAAATTTTCATTTGAACTATTCTTTCATCTAACAATGTTTGTCTTGTGATTTTTGATGACCGCTATAGACACCACATTCTAGGACCCCCTAAGTCTCTCCTTAGGTCCCTAGCACCTCCCCATTTCACTACAAACCCTAGGTTATACTCCGAGTACCGATCGAAAGGCCATCAGGTGCTCTCAGGCCCTGTTTGACTTCGGTTAACTCTATCATGTTTAATAAATATTCGAAGGGCTCTTAATCCCCTTTCCAACAGTCCGTGCCGTGCATGAATCGACATAACAGTTTGGATAAACGAACCATTTTATCGTCGAAAATCGATCTGGAGGCCACCAGGTGCTCCCAGGCCCTAATTTGACACCAAAACTCTTCATCGCTAGAGATAAAGCTATTTGAATCTTCTAAGGTCATTGAAACTCCTTTCTAACAGTCCATCCCATGCACAAAATGGTATAACCATTCGAACGAATGATTTGCTTTCCCCCAAAAATCATTTAGAGGTCACCGGAGGCTCCCAGGCTGTGTTTGACCAAGGTCAACTCTTTAGCTCGAATGAGACTGAATGAATCTTAGAAGGGAACTGAATATCCTTTCCAACAGTCCTCCCCATATGCAAATCAGCCTTACGGTACGAACAAACGATCCATTTTACTTTAAAAGATCACCGAGTGCTTTCAGGCCTTAGTTGACCAAAGTCAGCTTTTTGAACTGAGCGAAACTCTTTGGAATGTCAAAGTACCTTGTACAACTTTTTCAACGGTCTACCCCATGTGTGATTCTTACTAACACTTTGGACGAATGATCTATTTTCGTCCGACGATCTCCCGTCCAAAGGACCGATGAGTATTTTCGAGCCCCGTTTGTCCCAAAGTCAACTCTCGGACCCGAAAGCAGACCAGACTCTTGAAAGTCTCTGAATTACCTTTTTAATAGTATTCCTCGTGCATGATTTGGATCAAAAGATTGTGTTTTACGACCATTTTCCCAAAAAAACTGCATGAGACTGTCGATTAGCAGGTCTAGTTCCCTGCCGATTGGCTGGGATAAGGCTATGATGATTGGCACCCCCCTTACCCTATAAATAGAGGGAATGACACTCCCGAAGCACACCTCAGATCCATCAATATCAGTGATCTTAGCAACATTCTCTTGCAATCATCGAAGTTTCCTTGTGTGAAATTCCTTTCCATCTTTCATTCCCATCATTTTCGTTCCCAATTTCTTTCATTCTCTCTTATCCAACATTCATCTCAACACTCAAGGGAGTTCATCAAGGATCAAGATCAAGCCTTAATTCTCCAAAGAAGGTCCAAAATCATTCTCTCTCTTTAAATTCTTTATTTTCTCATTAGTTACGTAAATTCTTAATCTAGTTTTTTTTTACTTTAGTTCATATACATTAATATCTCACCCTTTATTAGTTATATTGTACATACTCTATTTTCTATAAAAAAACAAAACAGAGAAAAAGAGGGTTACACCTATAAATTCCTACGGGATTGTCCACCACAATTTCTCAAAACTAAATTACATTTTCTACACACGCACATATAATAAACTCCCATTCGAATCTATGGGATAAACCCCACCCTTATGTTGCATGCGAACTACGTGGACTTTAATGCCTTTATAAGTTATGTAAGCGTTTCGGGCTAAAATTCGAGATTCGAGTCCAATTTTCCAAAATTTCCAATTTCCCCATTTTCGCATTTGTTTCTTTTTCATCTATACATTATTTTAATATTTATTATATTTGTGATACTTATTGGCGTTTTATCCAACATATAATATCGTTTTATCATAACGATCAATATTTCGATAAACACATACATCGTATTTTCTAGTTATTATTTTGGGAACATTCTTTTAGATTACCTCACTCTATATTTTTCATGGTATGATTTTGGAAATTTCGATCTCCATTTGTATATACACGCACACACACTTCACGGAGAAATTAAGGTAAACAACAACACAAGCCCATGAGAGACCGAAAAGGTGGGATGGGTGCCTAACACCTTC
The DNA here is from genome assembly GCA_949130495.1 of Sambucus nigra. Taxonomy (NCBI): domain Eukaryota; kingdom Viridiplantae; phylum Streptophyta; class Magnoliopsida; order Dipsacales; family Adoxaceae; genus Sambucus; species Sambucus nigra. The sequence continues at coordinate 77,160,453 of OX422213.1, forward strand.
CCATTCCATAACTTATCCCCCGAATCTTCAAACTATTGATTTTGTAAGTATCAATTTGTCTTTGATGCCGATCTCTCGACGCAACGACATGTTCTTTTGCCTGTTTTGTGCAAAATAGACTGACTACTCCATCTCTTTACATTCACCCACATCGACGACAACTGAATTGCTCCTAGAGTAATAGGGCACGAGACCTTCCCCCTTTCCCCCGGAAGGGAGATGGTATGACCACAGTGACGACTCCACTGGGGACTTTTCATAAGCGGTCTAGAGTCTGTTTGCATTGGTGTTATCGTTTTCTGCTTGTGTGCGTATGCACCTACTTATATGTTACTTTTTTTCTCCTTTATTATTTCTTGCACATATACATCTCATGATTATATCACTACTCACTCACACACTTGTAGATACTCTCCATATACACATACACCACTTACACATAGGATCATTTATATCCACATGTTGCACACACCACTTAGAATATCCATGCTTATGTGTCACTAACACACACCTCCACTAATCACACCTGTATATATCATGCTCATTCACACTTGTCACACACCACTCGTAGTTAACCCATGCTTAGGTTCACTACCACTTATAGATATTCACACATCACTCACCCTCACATATCCATGATTAGTATAATCTTCATGCTCTATATTAGATTTACTTTTTATACTTGTATATTCTTCCCTATTAGTATAGTACTTATCATGCTAAATAAGATACTCTTTCTATATTATGCTAATAAAGAATCATGCATTTTGCACACTACATCACCAAAGATGATGACTATTGACCAGATTTTATCTCGTAACTCGAGGGTCACTTCGTGATGGGCGCTGGTCCGATAGGTCACAGTTAGCCTAAGCGATATGACTCTCACATTCCATTGGTCAAGTACCTTCGATGTATATCAAACAGTTCCCCCCGCATCGAGTATATCGAATTCACGTACGTCGAGTATATCGAATTTACTCTCACACGCACTATCCCCATGAGGTCTACAGTGAGGCAATTCATGTACACTCAGGTATATCAACTGACTTGTCCACACATACCAATTACCCTAGAAAGTAAGATGCATATCATGGAAGTCATGCTAAAGGGGGAACCCTTCCAATTAACCCAATAATTTCATACCCTCATATAGGCGTCAAATCTAGGGCACTCATATTTAGTTTTTCGGTTACTACCCAAAACTCTGCCTAAATGACGGGTTAGCATGCTGCCCAAATTTTTGCGGGATTTCATCTTTTTCAAAATGGGACCCTATCCATGAGCCTACTAATAAGTCAAACTATGTTTTTACATATTTTTCAAACCCAATTTTCCCAGGTTCGGGACCCGTCCAACATTTCTTTTGCATTTAAGTAAACCTAAAACAAGTGAGACACAATAATAATAATAATCACGCTGAGACCCTTTTTCTCGTTTTTCCTCTTTCTTTACCAAAAGTGTCAAAAATATTTTTCCCCTCTTTTTTCAAAAATACCAAAAGCATGCACCTTCCTTTTACTCTAGATATTTTCCCTCCTTTTTACTCAAAAATATTTTGTCCTCCCCTTTTACAAAAATGTCAAAAATATTTTCCTCCCTTTTCAATAATAACTAGTTTACCCTTTCTCTTTCAAAAATAAATCCAAATCTTTCTCCTTCTCAGGTTAATTGCATACCCGACCCTTGGCCTGGCTCCCTGTTGGCTTCGGTCTTTCATCGAACTGCCTCGAGGCTCCGTTAGTTCCCTCGCTACTTCCTCCGATTTCGAAACCCACCTTCACCCGCTTTCCATGGAGAACGCGAATCAAATACCAAATGTGTATCCAGATTTGATGACGGTCCTAGCCTAACTCACTGCCAAGATTGACAACCTTCAAATTGAGGTTCTTAAGATGCAACGAAATCGGGTCCCTATTCTCAAAGAGCCCGATGTCCTCTTCCCTCGCGCTATGGGTCCACCCACACCTGAGCCTATTTAGGTCATTGAGGAATATCAGCTCGCTCCTCATGCCCCTCATGCTAATGGGCCACCTCTAGCTCAGCTCCCTGTGCCGAATCTTGCCCAGCCATGGGCTAGTCTACTCATGACCGTTGATCCGAAGGAAGAAGATTTTGATAAGGTCAAGGAAGACCTTAAGATGTTGACCAAAAAGTTTGACCAAGTCTGAATCTCTGGGAATTACATGGATTACTCCCATATGTCTCCCTATCCTAAAGCAAGGTTGCCTGCCGTGATTTACAACTTCTCAAATAGAATTCATGGAATCTGTCAGTAATTTCTAGGGGTGTTCGTGGTCCAATCCGATTCGGTTTTGAAGTTTTTTTAGACCGAACCGACTATGTCGATCCTTTAAAAAAATGGACCAAAACTGGACCGATAATGTTGGTTAACCGACTCTATTCGATCCGATTTTTTATAGGGTCAGATCGGTTTATTTTGTCGATCTTTACATTAATTAATTAATTACTATCGCAGAAAACTGTTCTACATGTTCATAAAAAAAACAAAAAAATTAACAAAAATTTTCTGTTATGATCGAAAGTAAATGAAGTATCCAATAAGACTAGTAATCATGATACGTTAATGTAGTGGTGTCAATGAACAAACCTTCGCCGCCGAAGCTGAAGCTCAATTTCTCCAACCCCACTTCCTCTCATGTATATCACAAAATTTACAGCTATGCAAATCATAAATCTTTCAATGAAGTAATAATTCAAAAAACACATGGATATGTTAAAACATTATATATCTATACATATAGACAAATGCATAACAATAATCAAGAGGATACTAATTTATGCCTATCTCTTAAAAGAAACCAACTAATGGGATATGAGGAGTTCAATAGATGGAATGGAATAATTGATTGTCAATAAATAAATTCGTGATGATGGCACATGAAATAAGTGTCGATCTGTATAAAACGCAAACTCAGATAACATTGAGAATGTTTCAACCATGTAGTTCAGATACAAAATAAAAAATCCAAAAAATATATCGCAGATCCATTTTTTTTCGGATTACTATCAACACAACAGGTCGGCAAGGAGATAAATAGTGGGGTGGACAGTAGCACCGCCTAGGAGAAAGGGTGGGTCGACGTCACAGCGTGCGTGAGTTTAGTGAGAGAGGGGAGAGTTTTTATTTTTGATTTATTGTGTGCGAAAGAATGACAAAGAGAGAATGAGATGATATGAAGTGTAGTCTTTAGTTTAGAATGATATATATATATATATATATATATATATATATATATATATAAATTACTGTCGGTTCAGGTTGGTCCAGACCGACCATATCAACTCAAAACTCGAGGATTGGACCGACTCGGTTGGTTTTAAAAAAAATGGAACGAATCGATTAACAAAAAAAATCGACAAAAATAAGGCGGTTCGGCTTGGCACGGTTCGGTCGATTTTGTGAACACCCCTAGTAATATCATAGCAAGGTGGAGAGATAAAGAGGCCACCATGACCAACCGACCTTCCGAAGAGGAGCAAGTCAATATTGTGAAGAATAACTTCTTACCCTCTGTCCGAGCGACAATGGGAGGACAATATTACCCCCACTTTCGAGCCCTCTGAGAAGCAGGATTAGATATCGAGTAAGGACTTGCTAAGAAACAAGTTGAGCTGAAGAAAGTATCTGGACATTTCACTCCTAGGAAGTACGAGAAACCTGCCAATACCATAGTTTCAGCCATCATTAACATGTCTCAGCCTGCCACTTTATGGGCACCATAAAGCCACCCTAACCTAGTAAAAAAGGAATATACCGAGCTTCACGCTCCCCTCTCCAAAGTTTACCAAGCCCTTTTGATCCAAAATGTTATTAAGCCATTGGACCGTTATCCAATACCAAGCCCACTTCCCCAAAATTTCAAACCAGGTGCCCATTGCGATTTTCACCAAAAGGCTGGTCACACCACTGATTAGTGATTCCACCTCCGAAATGTAATCCAAGGTCTGATTGAGTGGGGTATCATCACCCTACTAGTCAATCCTCAGCCAAATACTACCCACAATCCACTCCCAAATCATGAAAATGCTATCTTCTTAGAAGAAGATCTAGAATTTGATCCATCTACCTAGATTGTACCTAGTAAATTACCCATCATAGCCATATATTCCCCTAAACCTCTTCAAGTTTGCCCATATTTTCTCTTACGTCCTACCTGCTTTGCTGATCAGGCTCTGCCACTCCTTACAAGAGCATGAATTACTGTTCATACTCGCTCTGGAGAGAAAGATATGGAATTGTCAGCAGTACTGAGCTAAATTCTAGAGTTCCGGCTGAAATTACCCTCACAAATGACCATTGAGTGCTAAAAATTCATCACATTATTTTTAAAAGCTCTAAAGTGGTCTCAAGAGTCAAATAATTACGTGGTACCTACTCATAAACTTAGTTTAGATGATGTCGTCCATATCATGGCAGACTTATTTCGATAGACTGGTGAAATTTATATATGTCCGAGCTACTTGATGCTTTGAAACTATGAGGGCGCCTAGTCCCTTCACTTCTACATCTCCCCATTGAGTGTGAGTATCTATACGAAGAGGATGTTGAGGTTGTGGAGTACATTAACTTTTCATGAAAATATGATATCATTGGCACCAAATGGGGGATGAATTCGATAGTTCAAATGAAGAGCAAAGCCCAAAAGAGACTGGCCCAATAGTCAGCATATGTGGAATGATATCATTTGAGGAGATGCTAGTGTTAAACCCCGCCTAATTAAATACCGAGTGATTTGTCATTTATTAATTAAAATCAGAATATCTAGTTGGCTCAGATTATGCATCACTGTTGAAAATTTGTTTTAAAATACTAACCACTTAATATTTAAAAAGGTTGATGTCAAATTTTATCTTTTCAATTAATATAAAGCAATTAAACTCAATAATCAATCATTCACCATTCAATCCAATGTCATAAGAACCGAACAACCCGAGATAGATGAGGATATGGGGTTTCTATTTTCCCAGTCTTTTGTGAACCATATGACTATATCAGGGAGGCATTACCAAGTTCTAAACCCGCAATCAACAACGATCGAAAAGGGAAAAGGTGTTGAGAATCTTCTTATGCCGAAAATGACCCTCGAGGAGAGCAAGATCCTCAATCAGTAAAAGAAAACTCAGGCTAACATCACCCTGTGGGAACTCTTTATGTCTTCCCAATAACACCAGAATTCCTTTATCAAATTACTTATCGGGCCGATAGTCCCACCTTCCACCATGCCAGAAGAAGTAGTGAATCTGGTCAGATCTCTAACCTCTACTAGAATGCTCTCCTTCTCCAAAGAAAGAATCCCTAAGTTTGGTCCGAATCACAACTATGTTCTCAATATCTCTGTCGAAGTCATGGGAAAGACCATCCCACTTTCACTTGTCGATAATGGATTAGCTTTTAATGTTTGCCCATAGAGAACCCTCAATTGTTTGGGATTGAAAGTGAGCGACCTTGATCCAACCTCTGTCGTGGTGCGCATTTATGATAATACTCGTTGAGAAGTGATGGGATCCATAAAGCTTATAATAGGGGCTAGCCCTATAAATCCCGTTACTGAATTCCAAGTCATCGACATGCCGATTTGCTTCAACCTATTTCTCGGACGACCATGGATCCATAGTATTAAGGGTGTGTCTTTTCCCCTCCATCATAAACTGAAGTTCTTAGCTAATGGGAAGATCATCACCATCTTGGGTGATGATGATAACACTGAGAATGAAAGCACCGGTAATTCGGTACTTAAAATACACCATGGGATAAATGATATGCTTCTGTCAGGTTTTCGAGTCGAACCACTTCTGCTCCCGGCAAGGGATGATTTCAAAGACAAAGTCTTTCCAAAACATAGCCCTCATGGCAACGTCAATGTGTTATAGATGTTAAAAAACATGAACTTTATGCTCGAACGAGGGATGGGATGATGACAATAGGGGATACTTTAACCCATAGTACTGAAGAAATATTTTTCTCCTGTGGCTTGGGTTATCAACCCTCATTAGAGGAACTCAGAATGCTCCGCCAACCTCGATTAAAGAGAAGGCTAGAAAGTGCCAAGACTGTCTCAAGAGATTTCTTGAATGGAAGATTCATGAGAGAGGGTCAAGATTTCCCTTTTGTGGATTTCCCATGATCATGTGGATAAGAAGATGAATCTACAAATGTAGATATTTTTCCAAGACAGCTACTCATGGGCTGAAAGTTTCCAGCATCATGTGCAACCACTCATTAAGAAGACTATATTTGCTACCAGAGATATCAAGGGAAGTGACTCTAGATATTCATTCAACTTGCAGTCACTGGGGCTGACACTTTTTATGGTCCACTTAAGTGCTATATCATCAAATCCATCCTGCCTAATCAAAGCTGCTGATGCACCTCTCCTCAACTGGAATGTTGTGCCAATTCCACCTGGTGAAATGCAATCCAACCTATATGTATATCCCATTTCCTTTTCTTTTATTGTTCCTCCATATTCTGATGTAATCGAGACCTCCTTCGATGAGGTTCTCAACTCTATTTTTCCCAATAATGAAATAAAAGAAGATTTTGAGTATCTTGTTGTGCCTTACATTAAATGTCTTGATTCTAATCAAACTCTTGATGATGATGACTTTGTAAATGAATAATTCTTAACTGATCTAAATAAGGTTAATAACAAACAACATAATCACGTTAAAAATAATGGAGATGAAATTGTAGTTATTAATCTCGATTTTAATAGCCAATTGTGCATGATTAGGATAGGGTTTACCCTTGACGAGCAAGAGTGTGTGCAACTCGAGGAATTACTAAAAGAATTTGTGGATGTCTTCGCATGATCCTATGATGACATACCCAAGATTGATCCCGTGATCGCTCAATATGAGATTCCAACTCTCCCGAAATGCAAATCGAACAAACAAAACCTATGAAATATCCGCACCAGATGGTCGCTCAAGGTTAAGGAAGAAGTGGTCAAATAGTTGAATGCGGGTTTCATTCGTGTGATTGAATATCCCACATGGTTTGCCAACATCGTACCCATGCCAAAATCTGGAGGAAAGGTTCACATATACATTGACTCTCGAGATTTGAACAAAGCCTCTCCGAAGGATGAGTAACCTCTACCCAATATCGACATGATTGTGGATAACATAGCTAGTCATGCTCTCAAGTCATTTATTGATGGTTTTGCCGAATATAATTAGATCAAGATGCACCAGGATCATCAAGAGAAAATAGTATTTATTTCACCTTGGGGAACATTTTATTACACTGTTATGCCATTTGGTCTAAAAAATATAAGGGCTACCTACTGGTGGGCTGTCATAACCATTTTGCATGATCTGATACACAAAGAAGTAGAGGTCTATGTGTATGATATGGTTATCAAGTCTAAGACTAGGGAAGGTCATGTCCGCGCTCTTCGAAAGTTCTTCGAGCGACTATAGTAATACTAGATGCGACTTAACCCGTAGAAATGTGTTTTTAGAGTGACCAAAGGAAATTTTTTGGGATTCATGGTTAGTGATAAAGGGATAAAAGTTGATCCTGCCAAACTGAAAGCCATACTCGAAATGCCACCACCCTGAACGGAGAAGGACGTCCGAGAATTCCTTGGAAAATTATAATATATCAGTCGGTTCATCACCCACTTGACTTATATCTGTGAACCGATCTTCAAACTCCTATGGAGGGATTTAACCAAGATTTGGAATGAAGCCTGCCAAGAAGCCTTTCACCGAATCAAAAAATACCTAACCCGACCTTTGGTACTTATTCCACCATAACCTGGTCTTCCTTTACTCCTATACTTGGATGTAACAGATACCGTAATTAGGGATTTATTGGCCCAATACCTTAAAGAATCCCATAAAGAGAAAGCCATCTGTTACACCAATCATAAGTTGGTCGGGTTCGAGGTTAACTACACTGCCTTGGAGAAAGCATGTATCACTCTTGTCTAGGTCACCCAAAAATTATAATACGACATGCTCGCTTTTCCCATCAAACTTGTAAGGACACAAATTTCCAATTGAGTTCATATATGGTTTTGGCTCAATTCCGGATAAAAACATTTATACATAGGATTGTATTTAATTGTAATATTCTTAAGCCTATGAAAATTTTGTTTGAAGATGTATCGGCAAAGAGTATAAAGCTTCATAATCATGCTGGTTTCGTGCCTTGTTAATACGTCATCAACTATAGTTCCATGCTCCCAAGGTATGAATGCAATCATATATATATAGGAGCTTGGAACTTGTTTAATTGTGTGTTAGGTTTAATTAAAACTTTGTTTTATTTTCAGAAAGAATTAATTAAAACTTTAAAATAAGTTTATAAAGTTTTCTGGGCTAAAATCGAATTTTCTAAACTTTCTGGAAGTTCGTTCGATATGTCGTTCGAACGAGATTGTCGTTCGAACCATATGTCGTTCGAACGAGATTGCCAACGACTTCCCATTAAGTCATACTGGAACTTCGTTCAAAATGTCGTTCGAACGAGATTGTCGTTCTAACGAGATTTCCAACGAGTTTCTAACGAGTTCATACTGGAACTTCATTAGAAGACTCGTTCGAATGAGAATGTCGTTCGAACGAAATGTCATTCGAACGAGATGCCAGGCGGGAATAGTTTTTGGCAGTTTTAAGCAGTTTTTCTCCCACTTCCCCACTTGTTTCTTAACCAACTTTCCTCAGACTTTATTATGTGAGGGAATAACATTTTCCAACTTAACTTTTCCATTCTATTCCATCTCTTAGAGAGAATTTGAGAGCTAAATTGCTTAAGGAAAATGTTCTTGTTTTGAGTGAGAGTTTTAAAGAGAAAAATATACACCACTCTAGTTTACACCCAAATTTGTTTCTTCCAAGTTCCCATATTCATATATCTTTCTTGGAGTTTGGCACCGGGTTCATTTCTTCCGTTCAAAGAGAAGTTTTGGGTTTTCTTCTACATCCCATAAAGAAAGAAGAAGAGTTTTATTGCGGCATTACCCACTTGGAGAAAGGCTCCTTGCTCGGGTGACGGTGACCATATAAAGTCCGATCGGTGGATTCCGAGACCGCGGTGGAGCTCTAAGGTTATCCGCTAGGAAGAGGTATCTACAAGAAGAAGCATCGGGGCTTGAGAGGGATCGAGTCGTGTGTTGTAAGCCTTTCTGTCTTGTATTTGTAAATTCCGTACTTAGTGGATTTGTGGCTAGGGCCGTCCTAGGTTGTTTCCTGTTGTGGGTTTTTCCTCGTACATCTCGACGTAGTGTGATTGATTTATTTTTATCTTGCATAATGAATTAGAACTCATGCTTAGGGTAATTCAAGATAAAAATGGTTTTAATTGTCACACTTAATTTAATTGGGTGCTAATTAAATTTGGATAATTATTTATTTAATTCAAGTCATTTGCTAAAATTGGTTTGGCCTAACTTTGGAATATTGATATTTGTGACTTAGGCAAATTCTAGGACTTGAATTAATTGGTTTAAGTGAAATTTAATATTTGAGTGTGTTTAATTTATTTTCACTTGGGTTTAATATGAATTTGAATTTGAATTTGAAATTGAAATTAAAATTTTGTTTTAACTGAACCATCACATTTTACGCTTCCGCATAGTAAACAAGAAAAGGAAATATAACATTAAAAAGAGTTTAAAATCTGGGGATCCGCATCCGCATTCTTTTAAAACTTGTGTCCCGAATGGATCCTATCAAATACCTGCTCGAAAAACCTGCCCTATCTAGTCTAATGGCCCGATGGTTGATGCTGCTAACCGAATTTGATATTGTGTATGTCACACAGAAAGCCATGAGAGGAAGATCCATCTATGACTACCTCGATAATTACCCCGTGGAAGAAATCGATGTTTGGATTTCTGAGTTCCCGGATGAAAATATCCTTTGTACCTCCCAAGAAAACCTCCAGTGGAAAATGTTCTTTGACGGCACCGCCAATAAGAATGGGTATGGCATTGAGATACTCCTAATTGCCCTTGATGACTCTCACACTCCTATTGCCATTAAGCTAGACTTTCCCTACACCAATAACATGACAAAATACGAGGCATGCATGGTAGGCATCAAATTAACTCCTAAGAAATGAATTCAATACCTAGATGTCTATAGGGATTCAACCCTCATCATCGGTCAATTACTCAGGAGATGGAAAATAAAGGATGAGAAACTGTTTCCCTCCCATTCCCCTCCTAGAAGAGCTTCCAAGATATCACTTTCCATTACCTGCCCCGAGCAAAGAATAATTTAGCTGATGCCCTTGCTACCTTAGCCTCCATGATTAACATGCCCGAGGGAATAATAATAGCCCCCTTCCTAGTCCAAAAGTAAGCCAAACCTAACCACTACTACCAAATTAAGCTCATCACAGAAGAAGATCCTGATATAGTCGATAACTGGTACTAAGATATTTGGTGCCTCCTCAAGCATGGTAGGTATCCCCAAGATTCTAAGAAGAAAGACCGAGCAACCCTTTGCAAGATGGATGCCCTATACATTATCTACAATAAAGCATAGTTCAAGAGAAATTTCGATAGAACCCATTTACACCGCATCGCAGGGGCTGACATTGAAGAGATGATGTAGAAAATCCACAGCGGGGAGTCCGGACCCCACATGAATGGACATATGCTTGCCAAGATAATTATTCGACAGGGATACTATTGGACTATCGTGGTTTAGGATTGCACCGCCTATGTTCGGAGGTACCTTAAATGCCAACAGTTTTCCACTCTCAAGCACTTACCTCCACGGGAATTGTACAAAATGACTTCTCCCTGGCTATTCTCCATATGTGGCATCAACATCATAGGGAAAGTTACACCCAAGGCCTCCAACGGACATGAATTCATCTTAGTTGCCATTGATTACTTCACCAAATGGGTTGAAGTCGAGTCATACACAATTTTGAATGCCAAAACGGTGGCCAAGTTCATTCAAAAAATATCATCTGTTGATATGGGGTCCCGTATGAGCCAATATCAGATAACAGGTTGCATTTCAAGGAAGAAGTCACATAAGTGGTTGAAGAGTAAGGGATACAAAGACACAAATCTTCTCCTTACCAACGGTGTAGTAGAAGCCGCTAGTAAGAACCTCAAAGAAATCATTAGCAAAATGATTGAGAGTTGTCAAAATTGGGTCTATCGAATCCCTTACCCTCTCTGGGGATACCGCACTTCAGTTTGGGCATCTACTGGGGCTACCCATTACTCTCTAGTATACGATATGGAAGCAATCCTACCCATTGAGCTAGAAATTCCTTCATTACGTGTCATGCTTGAAAGCAAAGTCAACGAGGAAGACTAACATCAAATCCTCCTTGACGAGTTATCATTCTTGAACGAAAGAAGGCTAAAGGCTCTATATCATATACAAGGGTACCATCACCACATAGCACGATCATTCAATAAGAGAGTCAAGGACCGTGGTGTCTGAGAAGGGGATTTAGCCCTTAAAAATTATAGACCTCATTTGGGACCATAGAGGGAAGTTCAAACCCAATTGGAGTGGCCTTTCTAATGTGAAGAAGGTCTTATCTGGTAGCGTCGCTATGCTCATCGGCCTCAATGGGGGAAGAGATGGCTTATCTAATCAACTTGGACCATATCAAGAAATTCTACCCTTAATATCGATGTGTTATGACTCTTCTCATCTCCTATCTATTCTAAAAAAAATTCTTTATTTCTCTCTACTCAGAACTACGTGGGGACTAATCCTCTACAAATCTTTTTACTTTAAAAAATGAAACTCAGAAAGTTTTCAAAACCCCCAGCAGTACGTAGGCAACTCATACGCTTCACATGAGCACGACCCTTTTTTTTCACAAAACGCTATTTTTTTCTTATCTCCGAGAACGACGGTTTATTTTTATAATTCACATGAACAAAAAGATTATGTATGCCTTAGCGATTTGTATAGATAATTCAAATGCAAAACTCATCAAGAGGCACAATAATATAATTAAAATTTTCTTTATTCCATTGATGAAATTTTTTGTTATAATTACATCGGCGTAGGGAGTCAAACAACTTCCCACGCCAGCCTAACCTTATTTTCCTAAAAACAAAAACAAGCCAAACTACTCCTAAATAAGCTTCCCAAATTTATTCCTATCGAACAACCAGATACATAACCGAATACCATACAAAAGCTTCACAAAACTCCCCAGAAATCCTACCTACAAATGCTAGAAGAACCAACCCCATCATCATCTACATCTTGGGGTCCCTAAACTTCCTCTACTTGGATGGAATATCGAAGGCTCTCCACGGAACGATAAGATCGGACCAGCCTAGGGAAAACTATAACACCTCCCTTTATGGTATCAAACATGGCAAACCACCTTTGCTCAGTCTCCTCGGCCAACATTTTGTCCACTAACCTCCTCTATGACCACTTCATGTAGTCCCCATAAACATGACAAACTCTACCAACAAATTGGGAAGGATGGGTCGATGGCTGATGATTCTCCCATAGATCCCAATCGCATGTGCATGAGTTCTGTCAAATCCTTCATAGGAAAGAACACCAGTGTTCGAGGTGGAATAATTTTCTCCTATCCAAATTGACGTAAGAGACACCAGGGAAAGTAGAATGAGGTCTGCCCGAAGCCAACTAACTGAACATACTAGTATTCTCCCAGTTCTAGAATGGGTTGCAACCCTACTTACTAAGGCACTGACCAACACAAACCTTGAGCTCCGTGCTCCACAAACCAATTTTCCTAGCCCTCGATATTCAGTCCCACACCGATAAATTAATGGGTAAAGATATTCAACACAGCTGCCAAGGGATATTGAAAAGAGATAGCCATATGAAATCTCTCTGATAGCCACATGGACAACGTAAATAGGATACCCCTTAGGAAGTCAAAACGGACTTCCTTCCAAGCATCTAAACCATTTAGGGTCTTCGCTAGTATCACCACCGTAGGATTACGATGGTATGGCATCCACAAAGTGATGGTTGCAAGTTATGGGTCCACCAACAAGTCCTCGGTAACCAATAGTAATTTTGAAGGATAATTGCTCTGATATAGCCTGCATCACCAACGTCCTGCAGATGCACGAAATGTAGCATAGTTGGGAGAGAGGTCATTCCTTCAGTAACTAATGGCTGAGTTGCCGAGGGAGAATATATGGAGAAGTCCTTCGAACATCTCCCAAGGAGACCTAGAAAATTCAGGCATGGCTGTCGCAACACTGGGATTTATCCCCAGCATGGCAGAGAAGTCTTTAAAAGTTAGACAAATTTTATCCAAGTCAAAGAAAAATACATGGTCTTAGGGGTACCAGAATTGTACCGCTACCATTAGCATGTTCCATTCAATAGGTCGATTGCGCCATAATGAAACCACACGCATGTTGAAATCATCATAATCTACATTATATGTGCACATAGCCTTTAAATTTTTGAGGTACGAAGCGAATTCAACACTTTCGTGAAGAGCCATATTGCAAAAAGATTAGACAAGAAGCAAGATGTAAGAAAAAGAAATGAAATGTGAATGGGTGAGGTAAATACTCCACCTTACCCCCTTTTATACTTGAAAAACTTGGCTAAAGATAAGGGACTGCAAAATTCAGAGTAAACCCTGCCCCATCAAGGACTAAATAGTTGAAGAAAGTGCAATCAATGTTTTCGGGTGATTAGGCCGAATTGACCTATCGATTGGCAGGACAAGGAGTATACCGATCGACAACCCCTATTTTTGGAAATTTTCCTTTTTCCTTTTATGTCAAAATCGAAAAGTCAATAAAAATAATTTTTATTCTAAAGAATTCTGAATTTCCTTCTCCCTATATTTTTACTCATCCTATTTTGAAATAAATTTTCCCTTGAATTATTTTAAATCTTTTTTACGGTCTCAGCAAACAAAGTAAAAAGTGTATATGCATTAAGTCACTAAAGCAAAAATTAAAAAAACTTCATTCCATTCCATTGCATAAATATTGCTTTATTACATTTTTCCTTGCACGAAAACAAAAAAACGATGGGACTCAGCCCGAACCCCCCAAAACATTCTCTCTCTCTCACTTATATTCTCTCTCTACGACCCCCTATCCCTGCAGCATACGCGCTTTCTCTGGTGATGAGCTGAAGAGCCTCCGCTACTCGATCTAGACCCTTCTCCAAATGAAGCAGACGAAACCAAGCAAAAAGGAACAAGGATAGAATCCCAAATATGATCCTTTTGTTAAAGCCACCTGAACCCGGATGTATTTGGGCCAAGTAGTCGACACCCGAACATACTGCAGGAAAAATAGGAAAAAAGCAAAATCAGTCAGTTTAAGGTAAAAAAGAAATCAGAAAGACAAAAGTTAAAGAAATGAAAGGTATACCTCTTGGTGAAGGACATCCTCTGTCCGCCTCAGCATCTTCTGTTCCATCGCATTGGGGAGATACAGCATACGCATCGATCCTCCATTAGGCCGTCAGATGTTATAGGGAAGGGGATCCAATCGCATAAATGGAACCTCTGATGTCGTCGCCGCACCCCCCGCACTGTGGGTAGACCCTACTTTCTGACTCGTGCCCCTACCAAAGGCCGCAGGGGGAAGAGGCATAACATCATATATGTTGGGCAGAATCATCCAACTCGACACGAAATTCAGATAATCATATGTCATCTCCTTATCGGTATGTGACGAATAAGGCTCGCCGACCATCGCCACCACCCTCACCTCCTCCAACATCTCCCGCTCCCGCCTCATGTACCTCAGGGGCCTCGCAGGTGGAACTATCACCTCGTCCTCCACCACCTGTTGGACTACTCTCTCCCTTAGGTACCAGCACTAGCTGAACTCATGCCCCCAATAGACGACATAGCTGCTCATTCCCCCAGTCACCCCCGTGTGCTGGATGTCTATACCCCAGGGGTAAAAGGTAACCTGCAAGTTTCCGAGTGAAAAAATCAACATTTGAAAAGGTCATCGAACAAAAATGGTCTCAAGAGGAAAATAGAATTTACCCAATCGCTCGTCAGGCCATTCAAGACCCGACGCACCACGGGAGGAAGGTGCTCCCATATGCCACATACCGATCGACACTGTCCCTTCACCTACCCGAGGTAGTCCAAAAGACCTGCCACTATCTTTTGGAACCTCATACACCCTTCCGGTCGGCACCTCCCTAAAATTTTGTACAAATATTCTTAAAATTACCAAATGAATTTTAAAACTTTTTTTTACCAAGAAAAATATTTTTTCAAACCTCCCAAATCCCCAACTGAATTAATACCACATTTTTCTCCTAGAATTACTTCCCCAGAGGAATTCCCCAAATCCAATTGGATATCTCCCCAGCAACGTCTCCAAAGGAAACTGTAGAAATTGAAGAAAAATCCCCAGCAGGGATACACCCAATCCTCAGATTAATATCTTTTCCCCAGTGGAGTCTCCAAACTTTCCTAATAAAACTATGCCCCGCAACTTACTTAAAGCCCTCAGAATTGGCTTCGACCCTCAGAATTGGTCATCCCTACTTAATGCCCTCAGAATTGGCTTCGAACCGTAGAATTGGTCACCTCTACTTAAGCCCTCGAAATTGGCTTCGACCCTCACAGTTGGTTACCTCTACTAAAGCCCTCAGAATTGGCCTCGACTCGCAGAATTGGTCACCCCTACTTAAAGCCCTCAGAAGTAGCTTCAACCCATATAATCGGTCACCTCTACTTAAACCCTCAGAATTGATTTCGACCCGTAGAATTGGTCACCCTTACTTAAAGCCCTCAAAATTGGCTTTGGCCTGCACAATTGGTCACATCTACTTAAGCCCTCAGAATTAGCTTTGACCCTTTGAATTGGTCATCTCTACTTAAGCCTTCAGAATTAGCTTTGACCCTCAGAATTGGTCTCTCTTACTTAATCCCTCAGAATTGGCCTCGACCCTCAAAATTGGTTGCTCCTACTTAGGTCCTCAGAATTGACCTCGACCCTCAGAATTGCTCTCTTGCACTTAAGCCCTTAGAATTGGCTTCGACCCTTTGAATTGGTTGCTCCCATTTTAAGCTCTCAGAATTAACCTCGATCATCAAAATTGGTTGCTTCCTACTCTAGGTCCTCAGAATCGACCTTGACCCACAGAATCAACCATCCCCAATATTTCCTTAGGTCTTCAGAATCGGCCTCGGCCCTTTAAAATGGTCATCCTTATCCCTTAGGTCCGCATAATCGACTTCTTTCTAAAACATCATGTCGTGTCTATTCGATAACATTTTCTTGTTATAAGCTCACCCGTCAAGAGCCTCTGTAGACACCACATTATAGAAACCCATAAGTCTCTACTTAGTTCCCTACCACCTTCCCATTTCACTACAAATCCTAGGTCATACTTAGAGTACCGATCTAGAGGCCATCAGGAGCTCTCGGGTCCCGTTTGACACCATTAAACTCTATTTTCACAGTGAAATCTCAATGAATCTTTAAAGGGCTCTGAATTCCCTTTCCAGTAGTCTGCCCCGTGCATGAATTGGCATAATGGTTCGAATGAACGAACCATTTTACCATCGAAAATCGATCTGTAGGCCATCGCACGCTCTCGGGCCCCAATTTGACCCTAATCAACTTCATCGTCATAGAAAAATCTCTTTTAATACTTGAAGGTCATTGAAACTCCTTTCCAACGGTCTGCCTCATGCCCAAAATGGCATAACCGTTTGGATAAACGATTCGTTTTCCCCAGAATATTGATCTGGAGGCCACCAGGCGCTCCCGGTCTCTGTTTGACCAAGGTTAACTCTTTAGCTCGAATAAGACTGAGTGAATCTTCGAAGGGTACTGAATACCCTTTCTAAGGGTTTGCCCTGTGCTTGAATCAACCTTATGGTACAAAAGAACAACCTGTTTTACTTCGAAAGGTCACCGGATGCTTACGGGCCCCAGTTGACCAAATTTAACTTTTCAAATCGAGAGAAGCTCTTTTTAATGTCTAAGTACCTCGCATAAAATTTCCAACGGTCCACCATGTGCGTGATTATGAATTACGATTTGGGAAAACGACCAATTTCAGTCAGACGATCTCCTGTCCAAAGGACTGACGTGCGCTTTCGAGCCCTGTTTGACCCAAAGTCAACTCTCGGACCTGGGAGAGGCCCAAAGGAATCTTAAATGTCTTTGAATTAAATTGCTAACAGTATGCCCTGTGCGTAATTTGGATCAACGAATTGCGTTCTATGATCATTTTTCTAAAAAAATCTGCACGAGTTCTGATTGACAAGTCCATTTCCCTGCCTATCGGCAGTGTGCCTAGGGTTACCAGCCGATTGGCAGGGCTAGGACTATGCCGATCGACACCCCCTTACCTTATAAATAAATGGCATGACCTCACTCCCGAAGGACACCTCAGATCCATTAATATTAGTGATCTCGGCAACATTCTCTTGCAATCATCGAAGTTTTCTTGTGTGAAATTCCATTCCATCATTTATTCCCATCATTTTCATACCCAATTTAGCAAAATTTCATACTATCTCCTCAACACTCAAGGGAGTTCATTAAGGATTAAGATCAAGCCTCAATTCTCTAAAGAAGGTCCAAAATCCTTCTCTATTGCTTTATTTTCACATTAGTTACATAAATTCTTAATATAGTTTTTGTTACTTTCGTTCATACACATTAATATCTCAGCCTTTGTTAGTTATATTTCACATACTCTATTTTTTGTAAAAAACCCAAACAAAGAAAAAGAGGGTTACACCTATAAATTCCAACGGGATTTTCCACCACAATTTATCAAAACTAAAATACATTTTCTACACACACATTTAATAAACTCCCATTCGAATCTATGGGATAACCCCCACCCTTATGTCGTATGCGAACTAGGTGAAATTTTATACCTTTTTAGGCTACATAGGCATTTCAGGCTAAAATCCGAGACTCGAGTCCAATTTTTAAATTTTTTCAATTTTCCCATTTTCGCATTTATTTTCTTTTTATCTATCATTATTTTAATATTTACTATATTTGTGATCCTTATTGGCGTTTTATCCAACATATATTATCGTTTCATCATAACGATCAATATCTCGATAAATGCATACATCGTATTTTCTAGATATTATTTTGGGAACATTCCTTTGGATGACCTCACTCTATCTTTTCCATGGTATGAGTTGGGCGATTCCGATCTACATTTATATATACATGCACACTTCACGGAGAAATTAAGGGAAATAGTAACACAAGTCCATGAGAGATCAAAAGGGCGGGATGGGTGCCTAACACCTTCCCATTCCATAACTTACCCCCTGAACTTCGAACTATTAATGTCATAAGCATTAGTTTGTCTTTGACGCCGCTCTCTCATGGCGCCAACATGCTATTTTGATTTTGTGCAAAATAGGCTGGCGACTCCATCTCTTTACATTCACCCCACATCGACGATGGCCGAAATGCTCCTAGAGGAAAGGGGCGCGAGACCTTCACCCCTTTCCCCCCGGAAGGGATATGGGATGGCCACAATCGCGATAAAATGATTGATTGGTGTCAACAAGTTGGTCGCAAACTTCATGCGGTCGTGATCATTCTAAAATTCGACAAGGTCAGTTTATTTTGAAAGGGGAGGGTCGTAGAGCAAAGCGAACTTCACAGATCTAGAAAAGACGAGCGGATGGATAAGAAGAGGAAGGGGTGTTTCGGCATGCGAAAGTGTGATTGTCCCTTTTGATTGGAAGGCGTTCCCCACGATAATGGTCGTTGGGGGGGGGTGGAAGTTATCTTTGGGCTACACAACCACGAGGTATCTAAATCACTTGTTGGAAACCCTTATGCAGGTTAACTCTCCTAAGAAGAGTGGAACATTGCTGCTGAGATGATCAACAATGGGGCGAGCCCGAAGGAAGTACGCCAGACACTGAAAAAATATCGAAATACAATTGTTCATCCATATTAACTATTTATAATTCTAAAAGCAAAATGAAGAACGTTAAGATGCAAGGGCGCACCGCCATGCAACAGGGTTGATGCATTTTCTCATGGAGAAGAGTTATGTCCACCAGCGTAGAAGGAATGAGCAAACTAATGTGGTGGAGGATTTATTTTTTGCACATCCCACCTCTTTCTTATTGGTGAAATGCTTCTTGAGTGTACTGGTGATTGATTGCACCTACAAGACCAATCGGTATAATATGCCATTATTTGAGATGATTAGAGTCACATCCACCGGGCAATATTTTTACATTGTAATTTATTTTCTGAAGAGTGAGAAGGAGGAGAATTTTAGCTGGGCTCTGAAACATTTGCGGTCACTATATGAGCCAGAAGATTTATCACCAGTTGGTGTCTCTGACAAACAATAATCTTGTCTAAATGCTTTGCCAAACGTATTTCCATTTGCCACCATTCTATTATGCTTATTCCATGTTCAAAAAAATATTAAAGGTGCATGTGTGAAACACAACATCATAGATCAAGACAAGGTTTTAAAAAACGCGGGGCGTGATTGAGGCGTGGAGGCCAAGCCTTAACCCTTAGAAGCCTAGGCGGGCCTAGGCGTAAAAAAGCTTGAAAAGGCGTTTAGGCCTTCTTAATATATTTTAATTTTTTTTAACCATAACAAGGCTATTAAAATACAAAAATTGGCCATATTATAAAAATACGTCTGAATATATGCAAATTAAAATATTATTTGATTATTTTGGATGAGATAATGGTCCGGTTTGTAAACAAATTCTTTAAAAGGCGACATTGTTTCACTAAATCATTGTTGTTTTTAGAAAAAAAGTGCGCCTTAAGGGTTTTACCAGGAATAAGGCGTGAAAAGCTTAAGGCGAGGCGTTTCTCCCAAGCCTTAAGCCTAGGCGGAGCCTAGGCGAGTTTTTTAGAACAGTGGATCAAGATAAGAAGGTATTTATGCAGGGTTGGATTTCGGTTATGGAGTCAGAGAATCCGATCGGCTTTGAGAATGCACGGTTAAATTTCTGTCAAAATTGGCAAAACTACCCGAACATGATTGGGTACATAGAGAAGAACTGGATGCCTTTGCATTTTCAATTCGCGCCTACATAGACTAATCGCGTACCCCACTGTGGAAATTGCACGCACAACTAACAGAGCGGAGGGTGACCATGCCCAACTAAAAAACACTTAACAAATAACACCGGTTCATTTGTGATGGTATGTAAGGGTATGGACGCATTGCTTGTCCACCAAGTCACTCAAATACAAATGGAGTTTCAGAATTAACTCCAATCCACAAAGCATGGACACAATGATGCGTTGTTGTGCGAGATCCATGTTAGGGCATCACACAATGCCTTCGACCTAATTATTATCGAAATTAATTACATGCGATTGATGTTGAGAATACGAGTCGCTAACACCAAATATACATAGATACGATGCTCCCACATACTTCACACCATCTGTGGATTAACTTGTGTCCATGAGTTGTCCCAATGGGAGAAGCTAGGCAAAGCAATTCTACAGTGGGCACTAAACGATCATTGGACGAAACTTTCCAATTTTCCTGACATACCTCGGTAGCGGGACCTTGAATATACTTTTGAGATGATATTGTTTAAGAAACGATGGACTGAGGCAGGTGAAGATGCTAGAAAGATGATGCTAAGAAAGTTAATGAAAATTGCCCAACCCTCTAGCACACCCTTGATGGAGTCCGTACAAATTCGTTAAAAAGGTAGGACACCTAAGAGGAAAAAGTTTACTGATATATATACGAAAAGAACCCCTTGTGCTTGTGATCAAGATGTACTGTCGACAACGGAACTTAAAAAATATTTGTAAACAAGACCCTATTGATGGGCACAAAATCGGATACATGGTCTCGGGAAAAGAAGATGTACATGAAATACGTTCTCGAGTTCTTCCAATCATTTATGGACGGTATATATGATGTAAAATCGGATGGGAACTGTGAATATAGGGCTATTTTCAAAGGAACGGGCGTTGAGGATGGACTAAAATATTGTCATGCTATTCGTAGTGTTGTGTTGTTCGAACTACGTAGGGACAAACCATTTTGGGCTACCATTATGACCTCCTATGATATTGATGAGTATGATATGAGATTGGACTATTTTAGAAACTCATGCACAAGAGAATGTTGGTTTATAATGCCAAAGTTTAGCCACCTTGTGGCGAATGAACTTAATCTAATGGTTGTGTTGATATCCAAATTACAATGCTTAACTTTTATTCCATTCGATGTTGGTCCCAAATCTAAGACGAAAGAGAATCACATCATTTTTATCCTCAACATATCAGATATTCATTGGGTGAATTTCAAATGCACAAGATTTTATCCCATACCACCGATTGCCTCTCAGTAGAGATTGAGGGCCCGTCAAAATGCCGTGGAGTGTCCTACTTTGTTCAAGTTCCTCTTACAAACGTTTTAAAATATATGTCCCAAAGACATTGCGACGAAAAATGAACCGTGCTTGATATCATCGGATGAAGATGAGTACTTGACGGCGACTTAAATTGGTCAAAGTCTTATGGATGATTGTAACTTTTTTTTAACTTTTATTGTAAATTTTGGTTATATGTAAATTTTTTATTGGAGAAAGTCTTAACAATTATTTATTGCACCTTTTTTGTAACTTTTTGCAATTATTAGCCTAATATAAATTGGGTATTGGTGAAATTCTTACCAAATATTGATTGTAACTTTTTTAAGTTTTTGTTTAAATATTGGTTATATGTGATAAGGATGATTAATGTTTATATGTGATAATCAAGACATTTAAAATCTTAGGGTATTGTAAGTAACATACGGTCCCTTGAAATCGTACATATATAGCCACGGTGACACCACACTGGGAAAGAAATATATACGTTAACACCACACAGGCGGATACATATACATGTTTGGATCTTACCGTCGCATTTTGGCAGAGCCATGGTCTATTTTCCAACACAACTATCACGGTCAATTGAAACCGTATGTTATAGTTTTACGGTGACTTGTAAGCATACCTATATACGACACGATTGGATATCACAACCCCAAGTAGGCAGACACTTGGGCTATTTTCCAACCCAAATATCATGGTAATAAGAAACCGTGTTTAACATCTTCACGGTGACATGTGGTCGTTAATCCATAAGACATGATTGGATGTCACCTTCCTAGTGAGGCAGAGGCTTAGGCTATTTTCAAATCCAAATATCACGGTGATATGAAATCATGTCTTACATGTGCACGGTGACATGTGGCCGTTAATTCATAAGACACGGTTAGATCTCACCGTCCCATTTAAGCAGAGCCATTAACATAACTATCGCGGTCAATTGAAACCGTGTATTACAGTTTCACTGTGACTAGTGACTATAACTATGCACAACAAGGTTGAATCTCACCGTCCTATGTAGGTAGAAACTTGGGCTATTTTCCAACCCAAATATCACAATAATAAGAAACCTTATTTAACATCTTCACGGCGACATGTGGCCGTTAATTCACAAGACACAGTTGGATGTCACCGTCCTAGTGAGGCAGGGACTTGCTATTTTTTGACCCAAATATCACAGTGATATGAAGTCGTGTGTTACATGTGCATGGTGACATGTTGCCATTAATTCACAAGACATAGTTCGATGTCATCGTCCCAGTGAGGCAGAGACTTGGTTATTTTCCAACCCAAATATCACGGTCGATTGAAACTGTGTGTTAAAGTTTCACGGTGACTTCTAGCCGCAACACTATATGACAAGGTTGGATATAACCATCCCATGTAGGCAGACACTTGGTATATTTTCCAATCCAAATATCACGGTAATATGAAACTGTGTTTAACATCTTCATGGTGACATGTGGCTGTTAATTCATAAGATACGATTGGATCTCACCGTCCTATTTATCCAGACACTAGGGCTATTATCCAACCCAAATATCACGGTGATATGAAATTATGATTAACATATTCACGGTTACATGTGTTCATTAATCCATAAGACACGGTTGTATGTCACCGTCCCAGTGAGGCAGAGACTTGGGTTATTTTCCAACTAAAATATCACAGTCGATTGATACCGTGTGTTACATATTCACGATGCCTTGTGGATGTATTATTATATATCACGGGTGTACCTCACCGTCTCAGTTATGCAGAGATAAGGGCTATTTTCCAACACAAATACCAGAGTCAATTGAAACCGTGTGTTACATCCGCACGGTTCCTTGTGGCCATTCGATCATATATCACAGTTGGATCTCACCGTCCCATTTAGGTAGAGACAAGTGCTATTTTCCAAAACAACTATCACGGTGCATTGAAATCGTGTGTTACTTTTTCCCGGTGACACCACACCGTGCGATTTACACCACAATCACACCACACCGTGTATATCTCACTAACAGTTAGATGTTAAGGTACATTATATGCATGCCTTAGTATTTATTTTTAAAATATAAAAAATTAATTTACAATGTAATGTACAATGAACTAAGAATAATTAGCCATGGATGTTCATACAAGAATAATTTCATATAAGAATAATTTCAAACAAGAATAATTTGTTAAGAATAATTATTTAGAAAATTTAAAATTGTTCATACAAGAATAATTTCAAACAAGGCATGTCAATATTTCATTCAAACACAACAAAATATTGTTCATACATGTCATAATTCAAATTTTTTACAACATATCATACTTCAAAATTGTTTACAACACAGAGTAGTTACAAATAAACTCTTCCATAAAAATCTGTCTACTTTTTCCTTAAACGCTTCTTCGGGGGGATTTTCGATTAGGGGCGCTTCTTCTTGGGGGATTTGTGATTGGGGGCAGGATCATGTCGTGCCTTGGTTCGATTTTCTTGACGCACCGGTGCCTTTTCTCTTTTCTTTATGAGCGTGAGTTCCCTTGGCCTCAAGTAGGGCGACAAGAGCTGCATGTGATAGTTCACGGACATTCGAAACCTCATGGTTTGAGCCGGATTCAATAGTCTCCTAGAATAGGATAATGACTACGTCTATCCCATGGACTTATATAAAAATTACCATAAAACGTGTTAGAAAACAATCAGGAAGAAAAGAAATCAATTTAAGATTAAATTTTGAAATATTTACCATTTTATTCGAGTGCTTTAACTCTAGATTGCGTAGTCTATTCTCAGAATTTTGAATGTATGGATGGGTTTTCTCTAGGTACTAAGACATATACCCATCCACACATTCCCAAGGCATGGTCATCACCATGTTCAAGCATCTGGCATCGGAAAGAACATGGTTGACCCAGTTAGTTGATATCATTTCTCGATATCAAACTTTAATTTGTAACGGGCCTCGGTCTTTCCCCAATCCTCTGATAAAGGGCACATTGGTGGTCTAGGGATTATTTGAAATTGGCCAGCCTTTCCCCGAAATCATAGCAAATAAGTAGGTAGTTGTACCATGAGACCTCCTGAAATGGGTAAGCCTCACTATTTTTAGAGTAGGGATCCCATACAATCTAAAAATATTTCAAAATGTTAGTACATAAAAAACAAATATTGACTTTAAAACAAATAATACTTACTTCTGAAGCTTTTAAATCATCTAAGGTTTCCCTTAGCTCCAATATCTGTGCAAAGGCATCACCTGACACCATTTTCTCCCTGAATTTACATAGATGCAGCTCGCTATGCTGAAACTCGAGATTTCTAACACCCCTCAAGTGAAGTGGTCGTATATCCATGCCCGCAGTCAAATAAACATAATTAGGAAATTCATATATTACAAAATAAAATTAAAAGCACGTGTTGTATTTAAAATATGTACCACGAGAAGGGAAAGATATTCGGCCACCTGCTGAACGTCTACCCATGAGGAAATCCCCAACTGCCGATATAAATGGGCCAATACACCCATCCCCCAAGCATAGTCTTTGAATTTATTGACTTTTTGCAAAGATGACAGGTAGTATACTAATACTTGGTTTCCCGATTTGTTCGGGAACAACAAGCAACCGACCATGAAAACGAACGACATGGACAAACTTTTACTCCTCCTTAGCCTCCTCCTCGGTACAACACAGATAATTCATAAGCCATTCAATTTGGGATGCCTTCTTCTCGGCTTTCCTAAAAATAATACCGTACACCGGTCTACCAACTATCAAGATTTGGAGGAGATGGTACACATCATTGAGGGTGATGGTCATCTCACCGAATGGCATACGAAATGAATTCGTCTCCGGCTGCCACTATTCGATGAATGCCCACACGAATACGTAGTCTATGTACCGATAAAAATGTCTTATCAGACCCCATATACCCAAGTTCTTCACCAACTCGATAACCTGCTCATCCTCTATTGGTATGTATCACTTAGTAAATTTTTTGTAATGATACTTGTACTTCATTATGCCCCTCTCCTCATCTCGATTCCATATAGAATAACCGACATGGTTATGAAAATTTTTCATCAGTTCGGGGCTATTGGCGTGCACCCCTCAAGCGGTTGTGAATTCGAGTTCCTTATTTTTTTATGTGCTTTATTCTCTGGAGCTTTAGATGTGGACGATATAATTTCATCTTCCGATGAAGAAGGATCATCCCTGCACCCCTCTACTTCTTTCTCTCCTTTTACCTTTTCTTCCTCTCATACTTTCTATCCTTCATCCATTCTCTCTTCCAATATTTCCTCCTCTCTTGATTTTTCATCTTCTTTTTCTTCCTCTTTATATCCCGCCCTTACCTCACCCCCTTCTCTAACCCTAATCAAATCACCTACCACCGCCTCAACCATTTGCTCAATTGACTGCGATGTATCACCCTCACTAATAGTATGTAACCCCTACCACTTGATCGACTACTTTATTTAATGACCTCATAGAAGAATATCCTTTACTAGAACTAGTGGCCTCACCATCACTACTACTACTAGAGGAAGATACGATTGGTTGTACTTCCTTCGCAACCTCCAACCTCCTCTTTCACTCGGATGCGACAAGAGGATTTTTGCTTCATCCGATTTATATAAACTACATAAGAAATTAACAAAATTATATTAGCTAATGAACATCAAATTAATAAGTTCATACCCACGAAGAAATAATAATATGTAAGGGCATAAAAATGACAAATTTTCAAAAATACATAAATATGTTCATCATGCAAAAACTTGCAAAATCAAGTATAAAAGCATACATTAAAAATAACTATAAATATTTTCAATATGAACGAAAATATAAAATGGATGGCTGTCCAAAAATATGTAAGGGATCAAAAATGATAAAATTTCAAAAACACATGTATACATAAATATGTTCATCATGTTGAAACTTGCACAATCAAGTATACATGCATACATTAAAAATAACTATAAATATTTTCAACAACAAGAAAATATAAATGGATGGTTATCAAATAATATATAAGAGCCTATAAATGACAACATTGCCAAAAATACATGTATATTTGAAGTAAGAAATACATTGCTACACATGGTGATTATTGGCTGGCAAACAGCACAACATGGCAAGAAGAGATCGTGAAAACCAAACCACGGTGGTGTATGGCCGTGAAAATCAAAACACGGTGAGCTATGGCTGTATATAAGTGAATAATGGTGGGATGTGACCGAATACGTTTGGAACCTTTGGTGACGGGTGGTCGTATGTGCAGAGAATAATTTTTTTTCTTTCCAAAAGGTAAACCCTAGGTTGTTTAAATGGGTTAAACCCTAGCCTTTAATCATGCAAATGCAATATATTTCCAGTTAGATTAATTTGGGTAATATTTTGTATGGTTTAATGAGTTTATAATGGATTTTTATATGTAGTTTGCGTGATAGGGTTTAATACACAAAATGAGAGCACAAAATAAGAGCATGACAGTAATGGGAGTAAGTTTTAATGGTGTAAAATACCAAAAATGAAGCTTGAGGGTAAGTAGTAGGGTTTGAGAGAAAATGTAAGTAAATTGAAAGGTTTGGGAGAGAAGTTAGAGAGAGAGAATAAATAGAAAAAGTGAGGTTTAAAAATTTTTGGGCTTTTATATGGGACAAGGTTAATGTGGTGTTGCGTGTGTTTGGTGTTTTGTACAAATATTGGGTACTTATGTGGTGTTTTGTACAAAAGGGTATTTTGGAGTAATATTTTTGTAACTTTTTTTAAGGTTGGAAAGGGCAAAGGTGCCTAGGTGGACGAGTTCCCTCATGTTCCGAGGGCTTACCGTACCACCCCTAGGCGACCAACTGGAGAAACCACCTTTTGTGCCTGCTTACGGGATGGAAGTTATCATCCCACTGGAAGCAGGAGTCCCTACTATGTCAACCAAGGCCTTGATGATGATGCATTATGCGCTGAACTTGACTTAACATACGAGCGAAGAGAACTTGCCATGATCAAGTTGGCTTCCTATCAACAGTAACTGGCCAAATAGTATAACAAGAAAGTCAACCCGAGGAAGTTTTTGATAGGGGACTATGTCCTAAAGAAATTCCGCGATAGTGCAGTGAAACCGCTAGATTGCGAGCTGGGACCAAACTGGGAAGTTCCTTTTAAGGTGATAAGGGACGACCTTTAAGGAGCATATCACTTAGAAACGCTGGAGGGCAGGGAGATACCAAGAGCTTAGAACGCAGCCAATCTCAAGAAGTTATACTTTTAGTTATCTTTATCTTCTGTTAGCACATTTAGTTTAAGAAAATTTTCATTTTCAAACTTATATCTCTTAATAGTTATTATTCAATAAACAAAGGCCCTATGGCCCTCGCATTTCGATATAATACATTGGATATTTAATCTTTCTTAATCGCATCTCATTAATATGCACTTTTTTCAAATGATAAACTCTCTTATTCATAGCAGAACCCCTGGGGATTACAACAAGTTGTTAAAATTGTTTCAATCAAGGAATCCAACATGTCGAGCAGGGTTAGCGGTAATTATGACAAATAAGTAAAAGAGTTTCAATTACTACAACCCTTAGGTCTTTATCGCAAAAATAATAGACCTCATGAGTTTCCCCGGTGTTAGCAGATAAATGATGAGGATGAGATTGAAGATGAAGATAAACATTCACATCAAACATATAAGAGACAAAGGTTTTTAAAGTGGTTCGGCTATGAATAAAGCCCCATGTCCACTGTTATTTTATTCCCAGGGCTTTACAATAGAACCATATGGTGTAGAGAGAGAAATGATGTGTATCTTGGGTATGGTGTTTCTTGGTTGTCTCTCCCCCCATCCTTTGGGTAAGGGAATACATGTATTTATAGTGATGGGAGATAAAGAGATACAATGTCTTTATACATTCAAACATTTATGTCTACATACAATGAATCTAATTGTTGGCCTTCTATGATGGTTGGTCTTCCTTGAATTGCTTAGTATGCTATGTGTTGTCATCTATTAATACAGTAGAAATGTACATTAAGGCTCATTAAATGCGTTGTCATCTTCATTAATGCACATTAAATGCATAGTTATCCTTTGATCTTCCTGGTTGGTATGCCGACCAACTCTCCTCGGGTGCCAACTATCTCTCTTCAAGTGCCGATCAACTCTCCTCGAGTGCCAACTAACTCTCCTCGGGTACCGACCAACTCTCCTCGGGTGTCGATCAACTCTCCTCGGGTGCCGAATATTTCCAGGTAGGATGACATGTGTCCTTTTCTGATTGGTCCTCGTAGATGGAGAATTTTTACGTTAACAGAAGCCCCTAATGCTCCATGCTTGATGGTTCACTGAAAGGATGGAGTATTTATTCTGCAGTGTTGCTCGTTGCTTGTGAAAATCTTAATCCGCCGTCTTGATTTGTTCAACATAAAGTGCACTAACTCCTGGACGACATATGATGCAGGCTAATCGATGGTTGCTAATATCTTTTTGTGGAACTATGTTCATCAAGCGAACGTGTGCTATGTATCACCCCTAGGAATTTGGATGCATCCATGCCATAGTATGCATCTTGTAGCTTGTCATAATCTTTAAGTATGTTAATTGGTTTGCTAGCCGACCAACTGCCTCCTGTGCCGAGCAACTGAGTGCTAACTTCACGTGCTTGATTTTTCTGATTTATGCTCCTCTAAATACTTTGTCAAGTAACATTCTAGCTTTTGAACCCAATTCTTCAATGTACCAAGCTAGTGGTGGACTTCGAAATATTTTCATACAACTTCTTCTTCATTATTGGTCGGGACAATAGTAGTAAAGATCTCAGTGCTGTAGATGCCAAATTTGACTCCTGAACTTCAATAGCATGTGCATAATAACTCCTGAATATGCCTCATGAAATTCTGAATACACCTCCTGAACTTCTGAATACGCCTCCTGAACTTCAATATACCTCTTGAACTTCAATACCAAAAATTATTCCTGAGCAAGAAAAATAACTCCTGAATGATGATTGGTCGGGGCCCCGACCGTGTGACTTTATGGAGTTGAATTTGATGCTCGACTGCATGATGTTATGAGAATGTGCCACCGAATGAATAACTAAATCTGTAATAGAAACCCCCAAGTATGGAATATAAACTTTTAATGCTTTCTTGGCCTTGAAGTATGTTGGTCTTGCTGGAAAAATAAGGCCGAGGAAATATTCCATGAAATGACTCCCTGAGATCTTTGCCTGTTTGCATTTTCATTTTCTTGGAAATACTTTGTAAGATGCTTTGCTTGTTGTTTGCTGATGAATATATATGTAGAAGGATAAATTGTCCTATTTCTCATAGACAATGAAACTTGCTCCACCTGCTGTTTAATTATAGTGACTTATCACTCTTTGGGCCTAAGCAATGAAACAACTTTCGTCCCATGATACTGCTTAGTTTAACCAACCGGAGTTGATTGTAAATTGATTTGCCGACCAACCAGAGTTGGTGGAGATTTGTTCCTGACCAACCGGAGTTGGAAGAGATTGATTCCCGACCAACCGGAGTTGGAGGAGATTTATCGACCAACCAGAGTTGGATTTTATCTACCAACCGGAGTTGGATTTTATCGACAAACCGGAGTTGGATTTTATCGACCAACCGGAGTTGGATTTTATTTATTCCCGACCAATCGGAGTTGGTGGTAATTGATAATAAATGCTAGAGACTTTCTCGGAGCTGACCAACAGATTGTTGGGAATAAGATATAATAAATGATGGAGACCTCCTCAATAGATTGTTGGGAATAAGATAATATAAATGTTGGAGACCTCCTCGGAGCTGACCAACAGATTGTTGGGAATAAGATAATACATGTTAAAGACTTCCTTGAAGCTGAATATATATATAGAGAAGAAATTTTCTGAGCTCCATGCGAGCTCCATGTTGAGATGAATAAAGAATATGAATCCCAATGGATATATAGAATAATTTGTGCTTGAGCCGATATCTGGGCCTGAATATAAATAAGATTTTCCCCGACTAACTATCCGTTGGGGGTGAAATATAATAACTGTCGTAGCTTTTCCTCGGAGCTGAATATGATAATAAATATTTCGCCGAGCTCCAAGCTGAGATTAGTATAGAATGGATATAGATAATGATTCGTGATTGAGCACATATCAGAGAAATAATAAAATCAATAGTGCCTCATTGAGGTAAAATTTCATAATGCCAAGCAATGATAATATTTCCCAGAAGTTTAAGATTGTTTCCGAGCATTCGTCGGCACTGAATCTTGTACCTATAAAAATTAATAACTCGCTCTACCATATGTGTAGGCCGAATTAATTAGTCATCTAATCAATATATATGATATGTATATGCTCGGGCAATAAAAATATTAATTTCAAAAAAATGAAATAATATATGTTGGCTGATATGTCGAGGCAAAATTGCCTGATGTTGAGCAATAATAGTTTCCAGAGGTTTAAGATTGTTTCCGAGCATTCGTCGGCACTGAATCTTGTACCCAAAGAATTTTAATAAGCTGCCCAAATACCTGTTGAGACTAGATCAGATAGTTAGTCATGAGAACAATTTAGTGATCCAATCAATATATGATATGTATTTGCTCGGACAATAATATGTTGTGACGACTTAACAAATTTTATCAAATATACACCAGTTGTAAGGCATAATTGTTTAATCTAAATTTTTTGCAAAATTATTTGAATCCCAAGAAATACTTAATATAAGTTGGTTTCCAAAATATTTATAAGTTGGTTCACGCGAGGGTGTAAATTGTAGAGAATTGGTGTAATTAACCAAAAGTTTTTTAACAAGTTTTTAATCAGCAAAGGGCTTTATTTGGATAAAGTCAAAATAGGATATGGAAAAGCTTTAATTAGAAAATGCTTATAACAGTCTGGTATGAAACCCAAGAAGTTTTCTCCTAGTTTTATCCTTTGTTACCGACCAGTGACACCGATCACCAAGTCAGATCCCTAGAGTTTTATCTATGTCTTAGCCGAGGAGTATCAGGTGGTGCCGACCTGCTCCGTTATCGACCTTCTTGTTTGCCGACCAATAATATCTACAGCCGACCAGCCAAAGGAGGTCGGTAAGCCTTTCAATCTGCGTGAAACATGTATCCGATCAACAATTAATTTCGCCGACCAACATGTAGGAGATCAGGAACCCGTAATTTGTACAAATGTTGATTTAAAAGAAATCTGGTGTCGCAACCTCATTGTCGATCAGTGCAAAACGTTATAAAAATCTGAGCCGACAATCGCCGATTAATATTTTGCATTCGTTGGTCGTCGATCAAGACTGGATATGCCTCCCACCATGAATGATTACTGCCAACAGTATCCGACCAAGAATAGATAGCTCCGGCGATGTTGTAACACAGTGATGGCGACCTTCAGTTTCTTTCTGCCAATTAACATATTGAATCCACCGATCTGTACTAGGAGTCCAATCAATCAGTAATAGATGGTCGTAGACCAATATAACTGATACCGATCAACAAAAAAAAGGGTCTGGAGCCTAAGTCGATCAATATATTATCTGGATTTGTTCAACAAATGGTGTCCCGACCAACAAGGTATTGCAACCCAGCTTCCGACCAACGATGTCCAGTATCCATATGACACCGACCAATAATTCCTATGTAATACCTCATTTCAAAGAACGCTAAGAACGGCCGAGCAACAACAATATCAAAATTTATATTGCCGATGAATAATCCCAATTAATCGAAATCTCTGCGCCCAACTATCAGTACCATCTGGCATCAACCCATCGTCTATATAGCCATCACTGATTTAAACAACAATACCTACTTTCAACACCTGGTCTCAAAATCATTCCGCCGACCAACAAATAGTAGGTCGAGAAGTTTTTCAACCTGCGAAACCCTGCTGCCGACCAACAAAAGAGGTCCGGGGCGTTTGCCAGCTAATCAATGGTCATCTCAGTGTGTTCAGGGACCACTAAGGCGGTTGACGATGTGTGGATATAGTTTATCCTGATCGCCAACTAGTTAAATGGGTATAGTTCGAAGGTGTGGTACATAGTACAACCGCTGACTGATCTGACGGTTGGCCATAATTAATTTCGGTGTGTTGACGTTTACAGTCGGTGGTAACCAATAACGATAATTTTTTAATAGAGGGGAAATAAAAATGATGTAGATCAGATTTAACCTGTACTGGATTTCAATTTCAACCTGTAATGGGTTCGGAATGGATCACCATCCCTTTTGATGTGATCTTTTTTATCAGAGATAGAATTTGGATTCTCATATGAATAGTTTCAAAAATATTTTCATACAATTTTTAATAAAGAAAATTTGGAGATAAACGATACCATTTTGTGTCCAACCATGGTTATTTTAAGAATGATATTTCGAAGAGAGACGATTTGTATTCCTTCCCTCTTACAAAGATAAAAGTATGGTAAGCAATCATATATGAAAGTCAATTAACGAAAATTATCTAAAATTGATATTATTGTAGTTTTAATTTCAGGAATCCTTAAAGATCTCTTGAAATTCTTCAAACTTGATACCATCGTGGAGATGGAAAGAGGAATAGCAGTGTCAGAAATTAATGGAACAAATCGTTCAACTATCGAGCCAAAAATTATGATTTTGAAATTCAATAATTTTCAGATTTCCAAATAAGAATTGATCCAGCAATTATGATTTTAAAATCATGATATGCAATATTTTGTAGATAAAAAGTGGACAATTAATTTATGTATATAAACATAAAAATCATGATTGAATCAAAAGATGTATGTATAATTGATTATACGTTGAGAAAATAAAAACTTAGCTTTTGGTGGAGAACAATGCTTGTAACACGTTCCCACAGACGGCACCAATCTATTGAAGACAGAAAATGGCCACTGCCATTTTAGTGGCGTCAACAGCAGATAAATGATGAGGATGGGATTGAAGATGAAGATGAAGATAAACATTCACATCAAACATATAAGAGACAAAAGTTTTTAAAGTGGTTCGGCTATGAATAAAGCCTACGTCCACTGTTATTTTATTCCCATGGATTTACAATAGCACCTATGGTGTAGAGAGAGAAAGGATGTGTATCTTGCGTATGGTGTTTCTTGGTTGTCTCTCCCCCCATCCTTTGGCTAAGGGAATACATGTATTTATAGTGATGGGAGATAAAGAGATACAATGTCTTTATACATTCATACATTTATGTCTATATACAATGAATCTAATTGTTGGCCTTCTATGATGGTTGGTCTTCCTTGAATTGCTTGGTATGCTATGTGTTGTCATATATTAATACAATAGAAATGTACATTAAGGCTCATTAAATGCGTTGTCATCTTCATTAATGCACATTAAATGCATAATTATCCTTTGATCTTCCTGGTTGGTATGCTGACCAACTCTCTTCGGGTGCCGACTATCTCTCTTCGGGTGCCGACCAACTCTCCTCGAGTGCTGACTAACTCTCCTCGGGTACCGACCAACTCTCCTCGAGTGTCTATCAACTCTCCTCGGGTGCCAAATATTGACACGTAGGATGATATGTGTCCTTTTCTGATTGGTCCTCATAGATGAAGAATTTTTGCGTTAACACCCGATAACAACAAAATCCCTATAGGGGATCCTTAGGCAACAAAGACAACTGAGGTTGGTCGCCAACTATGTTGGTCGCAAAAAGCCTGCTTGGGCGGATGGCCCATCAACTAGGTACATTTTTTCCATCATCTTACTTAGGCCTAAGGGAGTGTGATGACACAACCTAGAAGGTAAAGTAAGTGGAATAATACTGCTAAAGCATGTAGGACTGGGAGAATGTTTAAACCCATATAACAAATGGCTAACACTTGTTCTTAATATCATTTAGTCAGCTGAGAAGCTCAAAATAGTTAAAGATAAGTACTAATTCATTTAAACAATAAAGGGTCCAAGACGATCAATCACTATTGCTTAGTTGACAAAGATGTTAAGTAGCTTACGAGCATCATCTCTTTCTAGTTCAAAGCACAAGCAACAGTTATTAACATATATTTAGTCAACTCATGCTCAAAATATAGAAAAGGTTAATAGCTAAAGCTTTTTATTTAACAAAAAGTATAAAATTCCAATTATAAAAATTTCCAAAAATACACAAGGACCTAAGATGGCCCAGGATGGCAAGCAAGATATTCTACAACGAGTGCTCTTTTACCATCATCTGGTTTAGGGGCAAGCTCCTCTACGTCTTTATCATGGTCTTGCTCTAAAATTTGGATATGTATGGGGTCAGTCGGGATCCACTCATCATCCTTTGAGAAGGGATTATGATGGTAGGCCACACACTCGACATGATAATTATACCACAGTCTAGATTCTATGGACCTCTTCACCTCCTTAAGGGCACTTAGCCACCCTCGAGTAAAGGTAATGTCCTATGACTCCTCGAGAGGGCATCTACCTAGACAACATTATAACCTTATGCCCAGGATTCTCGAGGTCCCATTTTGAATGAATGCCCCAGACTCTTGACATCCTCCTTAAGCAAAACCATAAACGCTTTCAGCCCAGCGACCTCCTTCCTCAGAACGTCATTCTCGGCCTAGAGAATTTCACTCACTTGGATAACTCTGTGGTCTCTATGAGTTTATCTCTCAAAGCATTCACCTTGTCCCGGACCGAATCCTCGATCTCCTCCATGGCTTAAAGATTATGCTTTAGCTTGGCAACAAACTTAGACTGATTCTTGTATTGCTCTGTCCTCTCCCTCAGAGATTTGCAAATCTTTACAAATGCCTTGCGAGCTTTTATCCTATTGTTAAGCCTAAGGATCATCCCCAAACGTGAGTTAGGGGGATATAGTTTGTATCAGACTACAAACGAACAAAAACCCAAACAATGAGCAAAAATACCAGTATATGGTAAAGGAGAAAACAAGCCATAAGCACGATATAATTTTATTTTCATTGATATATTTGGGGCCCAAAGGCTAGTACAATCGGATTAATAAAAAAATTATAAGGTCAAAAGGCTACAAAATATCAGTGTATAAGGAAAAAAGAAATTTCCAGTCTACGTGCCTCGCCCCTTTACCTGCTCAACTTTGATAATAATAATTACCTTATCGATAGCCCCTTACTCCAGACTAGCATCCACACCAACCTCAGTTGGCACGCCCTCGGCATGACTGGTCGGCAGACCATCACCCTCTTCTTCTTCTTCTTCTTCTTCTTCTTCTTCTTCAAAAGGGTCGGGCCTAGGATAATGGAGGCCGAACAACTCAGATCCAATAAGGCCCTCCATCACTTTCAGATCTCGGTCCCAACCTTTTTTAAAGTCCACCTTCCTCCCATAGGTGAGCTGAAGCTTGACATCATCATATGCTTTGTTAAAACCATCAAGATAGCTAGCTTCCTTCTTTTGAGGGAGCCCTTCCTCTAGCTTCTAGATTTTTTTTGGACAAGGTATGATTCTCCTAAGCCAACTCCTCCTTTAGGGCGACCACCACCTTCTGGGATAACTCAAGTCAGCAAGGGCCTTAACAGATTTCTCCCTCTCTTGCTCCCATGATAAGAGAGAAGCATCAAAGTCTTTCTTCCCCTTTTTCGGAGCATTTTTTTGCTTATGGGGACTTCTATACTTATTGGCATGATCATCCCAAAGGGTGGTAAAATCAAATAAAAATTGCACGGATAAAAAAATAATAAGTTAGTACGAAGAAGGAAAAATACAGAAATCACATAAAATTACAAGAAATCAAGAATAGACTGTAATACCCCGTATTTTTATGCTATATTATTTTGGGGATTTATTAATATTAATGTGAATTAATTATTTAATAAAAATCCGGAAATTAATTATGTTATAATTATTAACGTGATGAGAGTTAGTAATTATGGGAATTTTTTTTGAATATTACTAATGAGCAAAGTAATATATAATAGTGGCCATATTAAATGTCACGAGTGAATAAAATGATAATTTTAGAAATTTGAGTCTGGACGCGCCCGTGTCGCGTCGGGGCTAAATATTGATAAATAAAAGTAAATATTTTATAAGTTGTTCGTATGGTCGTTTTGAGCGCGCCAACGCGTCCGGAAGGGTCGAGATAGTCAGAAAAGTATACCCGGGAGTTTGATATGGGTCTCGGGGCGTTTTTAGGCCTAATAAGTACCCCGGGAGGGCATTTTAGTCATTTTGTATTTTTGGGTAATTAAACCCACGAAAATTAAAGGGGTTATATCAAATGTTTAGGTTATCTCCTAGGGTTAGATAACTCAAAACACTAGAACGACCATTGGAGAGGAGATGAGAGAGCTCTCAAGGCATTCCAAGGCTCAAAACTCACCCGTTTGCACCGCCGCCACCGCCAACGCGTAGATCGCGAGACGGGGAATGCAACCACAGCAAATTCAACACCAAACCAGATTTCTGAAAATCCCAGGCAAGTGTTTATCTTGCTTATTTCGTTGATGCATCATCCATATTAGTTTAGGAGTTATTAGGATGGGATTTATGGAAGCAAAACCCAATTTGAGATGGGAAATTTTCATGTAGTGATGATTTATATGATATTCTGGAAACCCTTTGTCATGTAAAGGATTAAGAGTTTGATTAAGAAAAGAGTTCTAATCAGATACAAATACTAATTTTTTTTTATTCCGGACGATCGGACCGTTGGAATTGGATGAAATTTTAGAGAGAATTAGATGAAGACGAGAGGAAGCTACAGAAAAAAATTCAGCTCGATCGGACCGTTCAATATTTTTTAATATTTTTTTTGCTAGACAGTTTTATGTTTTGAGGACTCTTAGAGATAATAAAAATTCAATTAAAACTCCATTTTAATTCCGATTTCGAAACCGTTTGAAATCCTCATCTTTGAAAATAAAATTCAAAATCCTTTAATGTAAGGCGAAATCTATATTTTTGGGATATTTTGCATAAGGGATAATGTAAGTATATATTAAAGGGGAGGAGAGACACGTAAGAGAGAGTTACGTTGGAACATAATTGGATATCTACTGAATTGTACATTTGGAAGAATAGAGTCCATGAGGGTTACGTAGTAAGTTGGAAAAACCCTTCGAATTACAGTTAGAACGGAACCATTATACTTGATAAATAATAATGGGAAAATAAGGATAAATGTTGTGAATGTGGGTTATTGGATAAACCTAAATTGATATAATAAAAGTGGTATATTTATATGATTGTGTATGCATATATTATATACTTGTGAAAATCATGCCCGCGCTACTTGCTATCCCTGAGGTTTCCGCGCTGGGACGATCTTATCTCGTGTGCCTTATGGGGGATATTGACTCGTACCCTAGAAGATAGAAATCCTAGGTACAGGCTATCGAATCGGTAGTCACGGTCCTAAGAGACGTGAGGGTATGTACTGACCTCTTGGACTTGGAAACTATGCTTCGCCTCAATATTGTTTGTGTATGTATTTATACAGTTCGAGAGTGATTCCGAACTTGTATTCCCTTTAGTACGATTGATACGGGGATTGGATAGCAGAGTATGCCCGCACCATAAAATTTTATGTGGGGTGCTGTTAGAATATATATATTATACGAGTATTTAATATATATATGAACTTCTGAAATATGGGAAACTGCCTGCTGTGTTATGGTAAGTAAGACATGTATAATGACTCAAATTGGAAATACTTGTTTTGAAAAGTATAATATGATATTGAAAAAACTTTATGAATCAATAAAGTGAAAATGAGCATTTTGTACTAAATGAAATTATCCTTTTTAAACCATGATGTTGTTAAATCTTAAATTTTGAGAGTCACCTAAGATAAGTTAAATCCTTGGGGAAGGATAGTGTGATATATGATGAGATAAACCATTGGGAAGGTTAGTGCGATAGGAGTGCACATTAGAAGAGAGGCGAGAATTTCTCAAGAGAGTGTCGCACTAATATGTTGTTGCATTGGCCTGTATCAATTTAAATACTTGCTAAACGAATTTTTAAATCATATACACTATCGGGCTCTGACCCGTTTCTATTCCTCTTTCTCTTTTGTATATATATGTATATATTACAGGTGCCCAGCCACATGGGCGTCTTGTTTAGGATCCCTTGGAAGGAACGTGCTGCAGCTTAGGTGGGAGTTGCAAGCCACTTGCTTAGACGATTTCATTTACTTGATTCCACTTCTATCATTCTCCTTATTGGGCATGTGTCGCCCTTTCCACTATTTATCTGTTTTATTGGGACATTTGTATTTCAGTTATTTCTAGTACTGTTACTTTGGGATTTATTCAGCATGTATGTTTTACTTTAAGTTTTAAATGCTGGGATTGGGTTGTTAAATGTTAAATTATTGGATTGATTATTTAATAAAATAAATAAATAAAATTGGAAAGTAATGTTTAAAAAATGGTTTTGACACTTAGCTAAATTAAATAGGGTGTTAAATTTGGAAAAGTTATTTTTACTACAGTGATGCTAAGAATGAACCAACTGTTCACCTTGATTTTAATTTAATAAAGGAGCGATCGCTCGATATTTAATTAGGCGGGGTGTCACATAGACTTACTAAGGAAATCCCCTGGGCAGACTTAAGGGCAAGCTAGGGTGACCCCAACCTCATAGAACGCTCATGATCAGTCGCGAGCACTGGAACCTTTAGCAGATTGGGGGCAAAGGAAGGGCAATCATCCACGCTGAACCTCTCAAACTCAGAAGCACTACAGGGGACAATGGAAGGCCTTAAGACCAACTTCTTCTTGGCCTCTTCCCCCTCATTTTCTCTCTTCTATTCTTCCTCTTTTTTTCTCTCTATCTCTCTCTATCCCTCTCCTTTCTCCCATCTTCATTATCTTCTCTCTTTTTATCTTTCTTATTTTTCTTCTCCTTGTCAGATGGGATAAAACGAGTAGTCCTCGGAGATCCAATCTCATAAGTTTTTAAAGATTTTAGCCGATCATATAAAGCTGTTCGATCTTCATCATTATCTAGCCTCGATTTCCTCCTCTTAATCAAGGGATCCTTATCTTCTTCTTATTCTTACTCCTCCTCCTCCTCCTCCTCCTCCTCCTCATCCTCTTCTTCTTCTTCTTCTTCTTCTTCTTCTTCTTCTTCTTCTTCCTCTTCTTCTTCTTCTTCTTCTTCTTCTTCTTCTTCTTCTTCTTCTTCTTCTTCTTCTTCTTCTTCTTCTTCTTCTTCTTCTTCTTCTTCCTCATCTATCACGATTGGGTTAGAAGGACCAACCCGATGAGCTTTTAAGTTTGGAACCTTGTCGAATGGGTGTATAATAAAACTGGTGGTCGTATTTTTATATTCTAATAAATAGGCTGCCGACCTTGGGTGTTTATAATTATGTAACCTTTCCTTGATGTTCAAAGCCTTTAGAAGCTCATCAACACTGATCTCACTTATGTTAGGCTCCTGATTTTTAATGCGAGCTGCAAAATAAAAGAAGAAGAACATTAGTCAGAGGACAAGAAATGAGAACAGAGCAAAGCAATAAACAAAAGAAAAGCATAAGCGACCTATATAATCCTCCCAAAAGTTTCGAATTATAGGGGGTCGGTGCCTTCCGCCCTCACAAATAGGGGAACATTGCCAATTTCTAGGAATAAAACCATGGTCCTAGTAATCTTTGTGAGAATATAAGAGATTCACTACTAGGACCCTATCAACCTTCCTGGCCTTCAAATACATAAGACCATCATTGGTTCGCGATCATACATAGTAGTAACAGATCTCAGCAAGGCCCAATTTTATCCCATAAAAGGTGTTTACTCTATCTTCCCCATTAACTATTTTCTAAACATTAGGGGCACATTGAGTTGGCACTGTTTTAAAGATTTTAAAGAATCTAAGGAAAAAAAAGTTTGGGGGAAATGTCAAACTGCCCAGGGTTGTCGAAAAGGTATGAATCCAGTGCTCCCTTTAATATCAAGAACATTTTACAAAAATGGGGCACAGTCGATGTCTACCTAATTAAGGAACATTGTACGACTTCCTAGTCTCAATAATTAACTTGTTATCAATTCTCTCCATGATCACACTAAAATAAGAAGAACCCTAGCTGCAGTTATAAAGTAATTCGAAGAAAAAGAATTGAGAAAGTGTAAATGGAGAAATCAAGAACTGGACTTACAAGGATTGACAAAGCTTTGGGGAAAAAGAACGCTAAAGTAGAAAAGCTCTGGAATGCCTAGCGACGAGGAAAGAGAACATTGAAGTGACAAAGGAGATGAACCCCTAGTTTAAAACCCAATGCCAATGATCAATATGACATCCTAGGATGATTTTGGCGCTTCATATTGCTTTTTGGACAATATTACCCTCACACATTCGTAAAAACTACAAGTATGACATGGTGTTTGGTTCAAGATGAGCATAGCCCTATGAGTTCAGCAGATCACAAAAATGCCACGTCGATTATAAAGCAGAATGTTTCAATTCATTGGACTTTAATTCATTAAAAATTATTGGCCTAAAGTTCACGAGGACCAAAATTTATAGGGGTAATTGTGGAGACCCATTTAATATGGCCGATGAAAGTAGCCTACCAGCCTGTATTTCCCAAAGCACTACTCAACCCAAATTATTATCTAATTTTCTCACATTTATTTGAAACACACTAAAAAACTTACAAATATATTCAAATTGGTTACCAATAATCTCAAAGGAGATATTCAAGCACACCACAAATCATTCACGTGTTAATTGAGTTCATTGTACATCTCAATCTCTTACTTTTACGCACCTATAAATTATAAACCCTGACTCGGGTCAAAGGACTGTAATATCAAGCATTGAGAGACAATATAGGAAAATGATAACCTCTCCGTGGACGTAGGCAAGTTGTCGAACCATATATATCGTCGTTGTGTGTGTGATTTTTGCATTCTATTCTTTGTGATTATTTCGTGGAATTTTATTATGATAATTCTTGCACTCACAAGAGTTTATATCGTCTGAGGTGATACTAAATGTATTGTCTCCGTATAGAATCTAAATGGTGCCTGGATCTATACTTGTATTCGAGACAATATAGGATGGCCGTATGTTCCTTACATACCCCTATCCATCAAGTATGAATGCTTCACTACACCATAATATGCGAACGGTCACGGCTAAAGTCCCTGACCAGGACTGTGGGTCGCAGCTAAGGATCATAACCATTTTGGGAGTGACCATTTTGGGGGTCAAGACACAAATCCATGACTAAACGAAGGGTTATGGACCAATGGGGTCACGACAGATGGTCACGAACTATAGCCGTGATCCATACACACATCTGGTGATGGCTAAAGGCCTCGACCCATCCTTTAATATATACTTTTGGTCACAACTCTACTCAAGGGTCAAGACCGTGTTCATCCTTCAGAATATGAAAATGGTCACAGATCGGGTCACGGCTCAAGTCCGTGACCCATCCAAATGTATATGACAATGGTCACGACTCTTATCACAGCTTAAGGTCATAACCCAAACTTTGACATCACCAAAATAGTCAGGGCCCTAGGCCGTGACCTTATTTATACATGAGAAAAAAAATAAAGATGGTCATGGACTTTGTTCGTGACCATTTTTAAGTATAATTTAAACAATTTGGGTAAAATTTTCTCTATTTTCTGGACATTCAAAAACCTCTATAATGTGAACCACATATGATCATAATGCTAAACAGTAAATTATGAAATACCGGGTGGTCATGGGACCCTCGGTTTGAGAGCACGAGAATAATTTGAGATTATCATCATGCTCTAAAATTGGGGGTCTAATGACCAAGTGATCAGTTCCTACGAGTTACATTGGTCCCTTGCGAGGTTTTGATGCCTTTCACGGGCTGTTTGGGTGGTGTTTTGGGGTTTCACCCCCTAACGCCATGTTTTCAAGCCTAAATGTAGATATTCTAAAATTATCTCCGTGCTCTCGAATCGAAAGTCCCATGACCACGCGATCAGTTTCTATGAGTTACATTGGTCCCGTGCGAGGTGTTAGTGCCTCTCACGGGGACGTTTGAGGGATGTTTTGGGGTTTCACCCTCTAATGCCATATTTTCAATCCTAAGTATGAAATTCTCAAATTATCGTCGTGCTCTCAAACTGGGGGTCCCGTGATCATAGGATCAGTTCCAACGAGTTACATTAGTCCTGTGCGAGGTGTTGGTTCCGCTTATGGGGCCGTTTGTAGGGTGTTTTGGGGTTTCACCCTTTAACGTCATATTTTCAAGACTAAGTATATATATTCTACAATTATTATCGTGCTCTTAAACCGAGGATTCGGTGACAACGCGGTCAGTTCCTATGAGGTACATTGGTCCCGTGTGAGGTATTGGTGCCGTTCATTGGGCTGTTTAGGGAGTATTTTGGGGTTTCGCCCTCTAACGCCATGTTTTCAAGCCTAAGTATAAATATTGTATAATTATCGCCATGCTCTCAAATCGGGAGTCCCATGATAACGCTATCAGTTCCTACGAGTTGCATTTGTCCCGTGTGAGGTATTTGTGACAATCACGGGGCTATTTGGGTGGTGTTTCGGAGTTTCGTCCTCTAATGCCATGTTTTCAAGCCTAAGTGTAGATCTTATCAAATTATCATCGTGCTCTCAAATCGGAGGTCCTATGACCACGCGAACAATTCCCACGATTTACATTGGTCCCATATGAGGTATGGGTGCTGCTCACTGGGCCATTTAGGGGGTATTTCAGGGTTTCGCCCTCTAACGCCACGTTTTCATGCCTAAGTGCAAATATTCTCAAATTATTGTCGTGCTCTCAAACTAGGGATATCGTGACCACGCACTCGGTTCCCACGAGTTACATTAGTCCCATACGAGGTATTGGTGCCACTCATGGGGCCGTTGGGGGGGGGGGGGGGGGTGGTACTTCGGGGTTTCACCCTCTAACGCCATGTTTTGAAGCCTAAGTGTATATATTCTCAAATTTTTATCGCGCTCTCAATCCCGGGGTCCCGTGACCATCCGGCCAGTTCCTATGAGTTACATTTGTTCGGTGCGAGGTATTGGTGCCGCTCACTGGATCGTCTCGGGAATGTTTCAGGGTATCGCCCTCTAATGCCATATTTTCAAGCCTAAATAAATATATTCTCAAATTATCATCGTGCTCTCAAATTGGGGTTCCTGTGACTACGCGATCAGTTCTTACGAGTTATATTGGTCCTGTGCGAGGTATTGGTGCCTGTCATGTGGCCGTTTGGGTGGTGTTTTGGAGTTTCTCCCTCTATCGCCATGTTTTTAAGCCTAAGTGTAGATCTTATCAAATTATCGTCATGATCTCAAACCCGGGGTCCCGTGACTACGCCGACAGT
This sequence comes from Sambucus nigra, assembly GCA_949130495.1. Classification (NCBI taxonomy): domain Eukaryota; kingdom Viridiplantae; phylum Streptophyta; class Magnoliopsida; order Dipsacales; family Adoxaceae; genus Sambucus; species Sambucus nigra. The sequence continues at coordinate 77,204,049 of OX422213.1, forward strand.
TTCTACGAGTTACATTGGTCCCGTGTGAGGTGTGAGTGCCGCTCACAGGGTCATTTTGGTGGTGTTTTGGGGTTTCGTTCTCTAACGCCATGTTTCAAGCCTAAATGTATATATTCTCAAATTATTATCATGCTCTTAAACCAGGGGTCCCATGACCATGAGGTCGGTTTCTGTGAGTTTCATTGTCCCGTGCTAGTGTTGGTGCACTCACAGGACCGATTGGGAGGTGTTTTGGGGTTTCGTCCTCTAACCCCATGTTTTTCAAGCCTAAGTGTAGATATTCTCAAATTATCACCGTGCTCTTAAATTGGGGGTCCCGTGACCACGTGGTTAGTTTCCTACGAGTTACATTGGACCCGTACGAGGTGTTGGTGCCTCTCATGGGACTGTTTGAGGGATGTTTCGGGGTTTCACCCTTTAATGCCATATTTTTAATCTTAAGTGTAGATATTCTCAAATTATCGCCGCACTCTCAAACCGGTGGTCCCGTGACCACTCGGTCAGTTCTTACGAGTTACATTGGTCCCGTGCAAGGTGTTGGTGCCTATCACGGGGCCTTTTTGGGGGTGTTTGAGGGTTTTGTCCTCTAACACCATGTTTTCAAGCGTAAGTGTAGATATTCTCAAATTATCGTCGTGCTCTCAAATCGAGAGTCCCGTGACCATGCGGTCAGTTCCTATAAGTTATATTAATCCCGTGCGAGGTATTGGTGCCGCTCATGTGGCCGTTTGGGGGGTGTTTCGAGGTTTCACCATTTAACGCCATGTTTTAAAGCTTGAGTGTAGATATTCTCAAATTATCACTGTTCTATCAAATTGGGGATCCCGTGATCACGCGATCAGTTCCTACAAGTTATATTAGTCCCGTGCGAGGTGTTGGTGCCTTTCACGGGGCCGTTTGGGGGTATTTAAGGGTTTCGCCGTCTAACGCCATGTTTTAAAGCCTAAATAAAGATATTCTCAAATTATCACCGTGTTATCAAATCGAGGGTCTTGGGACCACAGGGTCAATTCCTATGAGTTACATCGGTCTCGTGCGAGGTGTGGGTGCCGCTCACGGGGCTGTTTGGGGGGTGTTTCGGGGTTTCACCCTCTAACATCATGTTTTCAAGCCTAAATGTAAATATTATCAAATTACCACCGTGCTCTGAAATTGGGGGTCCTGTGACCACGCGGTCATTTCCTATGAGTTACATTGGTCTCGGATGAGGTGTTGGTGCTGTTCACGGGGCCATTTGGGGGGTGTTTTATAGTTTTGCCCTCCAACGCCATGTTTTTAAGCCTAAGTGTAGATATTCTCAAATTATCGTCGTACTCTCAAACCAGGGATCCCATGACCACGTAGTCAGTTCCTATGAGTTACATTGGTCCCATGTGAGGTGTTGGTACTTCTCACGGGGCCGTTTGAGGGTGTTTCGAGATTTCACCCTGTAACGACATATTTTCATGTCTTAAGTATAGATATTCTCAAATTATCACCGTACTCACAAATGGGGGTCACGTGACCATGCAGTCAGTTTTTATGAGTTACATTGGTCCCGTACGAGGTGTTGCTGCCTCTCACGGTGCCACTTGGGCGGATGTTTCGGGGTTTCGCCCTCTAATTCTATGTTTTCAAGCATAAGTGTAGATATTCTCAAATTAACATCGTGCACTCAAACCGGGGGTCCCGTGATCGCGCGGTCAGTTCCTACGAGTTACATTGGTCCCATGCAAGGTGTTGTTGCCCATTATGGGACCGTTTGGGGGTGTTTCAGGGTTTCTCCCTCTAACGCCATATTTTCAAGCCTAAGTGTAGATATTATCAAATTATTGGCGTGCTCTCATACCAAGGGTGCCGTGACCATGCGGTCAGTTCATATGAGTTACATTGGTCCTGTGTGAGGTGTAGGTGCCTCTCACAAGGCCGTTTAGTGGTGTGTTTTGGATTTTCGCCCTCTAACGCAATATTTTTCAAGCCTAATTGTATATATTCTCAAATTATCATCCTGCTCTCAAACCGGGGGTCCTGTGACCACGTGGTTAATTTTAACGAGTTATATTGGTCCAGTACGAGATGTGGGTGCCTCTCACAGGGCTGTTTGGCATAAAGGTATATTTTTCCACGTATACTACAAACTAAATCCCCCTTTTCTTGGCCTTTTGCCTTTCTGAAGTATTTTCTCTTTGACTTAGAAAATAGCACCTGTTTGGAAAGAAAATCAGCCTTTTCTGGCCTTACCAAATGCAACGTGTTGTAGAGCTCGTTGAAATTGTTCTGGAAAGGAGTCCTGAATAATATGATGCATTTTTTTATTTGGATTTTGATAGAGTATTCCAAATACGTCTCCTTTCATTACAGGGAGTGTGGACTTCATCAAGAACTACCAACCCAGGACACTCCAATAGTATTTTACCCCATTCATGATGTTTTTCATTTACAACACTCCTTTTCCCTTTCTTTGAGTGTTCCTTAGCCACGATTTTATGTTCGATAAGCTTCTCATACAAATTATAGCTTACTACTAGGACACTTTGGACTTTCTTCCACGAATACACCTTCGTCACGCGTACAACTTCTTTACTCGCACACCTATTCTCTTGGAGAAGCTTAAGATCTATATTTTCTTTTCCAGATTTCTCAGGATTGTTGAGGTTATGAATTTGGTATTTCCATATTTCCATTTTTTGATAAAAATAGAAAGTTAAATTTCTATCTCATAACCTCAGGAATCCTGAGAAATCTGGAAATGAAAATATAAATCTTAAGCTTCTCCAAGAGAATAGGTGTGCGAGTAAAGACGTTGTACGTGTGACTAATGTGTATTCATGGCAGAAAGACCAAAGCTTCCTAGGAGTAAGCTATAATTTGTATGACAAGCTTTTCGGAGAGAAAATCACGACGAAGCAACACTCAATGAAAGGGAAAAGGAGTGTTATAAATAAGAAACATTATGAATGAGGGAAAATACTATTGTAGTGTTCTAGATTGGTGGTTCTTGATGAAGGCCACATTCCCCATAATGAGAGGAGACGTATTTGGAATACATTGTCAAACTCCAAAAGGGAAAACACATCATATTATTCGAGACTCCTTTCCAGAACAATTTAAATGAGCCCTACAACACACTGCATTTCGTAAGATCAGAAAAGGGCAAATTTTCTTGCAAAACAGGACCTATTTTCTAAGTCAAAGGGAAAATACTTCAGAAGAAAAGGGGGATTTAGTTTGTAGTATAAGTGGGAAGAATTTCCATTAGAGGAGTTGGTGCCTCTTACAGGGCCGTTTGGGGGGGGGGGGTGTTTCGGGGTTTCGGCCTCTAATGTTTTTAATCTTAAGTCAAGATAATTTGAAATTAACGTCCTATTCTCAAACTGGGGATCAAGTGATTATCCAATTGCCAAAATCCAACAACCAGTAATTATCCAGTACTCCTTCTAACATACTATCCAACAACAAGTCAACAGCAGTAACTATCCAACAGCCAAACCAAAAAAAATTAATAATTATCCCGTACTCCTTCTAGCATCTAAAAGATTTAAAAGATAATGCATATCAATTATATTACTATTTCAGTTAAAGTAAAAAGTACCTGGTTCCTGCGATCCATAACATATTATCAGAAGTTAACTTACATAAATCATATTAAACATTCGTAAAAGTTACTAGACATTCATGCATCAAAGTAAAGTGCTAATACAATGTCAAGATCATAATAGGATACAAATAATATTAACAAGGATAAAATAATATTTTGATACTCAATCTTCCTCTAAATCAACTAAAAGATCATTCAAATTAGTCTTGTCATTAAGAGCTGACTGAAACTCTTTTGGAGCCTTAAATGTATCCACTTGAGTAGTCATACCCTTTGGTGCATATACCAATTGCCATCATTTATGCACTTTGAGAAGAATACCTTCTTTACGTTCTGAAAGTCACAAATAAAAGGCTCGTCCACTATGTGATCTTTACTCTTAAACTTGGATAAATCTACCATAATAAGTTTGGAGTCAGTATCAACTTTGCAAGCATTCTTCGAATCCTCCACCTTTTCCCAATACAATTTTTGTGAAATCTAAGTAATCAAGTTCTAGGATTTATTGGATTATCCCATAATAGGTTAGCACCGTATTCTTTGGATTTTTACTGCTTTTTCTAGTGATACAGATGGTCAAGGATGAAATTGATATTCCACTATTTTGCGTTAAAAGCTTTTCCTCATATGGATATGAAATGGAATCAAAACCGTTGGTGCATAATTTCGTAAAATCTTTCGGACGAAATCAATGACCTTTTTCTAGGCGTGTAAGTCTGGAAGAGACATCACCTCTTTTTAGAAGCTGCATTTATTAATGAATTTGTATTAGGGCAGGTTTTTACCACACATGAATACATAACCGCACACATAAGATGTGAAAATTACCTCTTTTGACACCCATGCCCTGAAATAAGTTGTCGTGTAATTTCTCCTTTGATTTTGGGCAATATCGTTCTCGTACTTCCTACCGGTAAATTTCAGAGTTTAGATCATAAAATATAAAAAAATATAATCAAAGAAGAAGAATTTAGTAGATACTCACTCTCTCTAGTCTTGACTTCATCTTGCGATTCGAATACTTAATGAGCTGCTTGCTCGTATTGTAGATTTATGAGTTTCACCTATTTAGGGTTCCCAAATGACAATTCATCTTCAAACTCGTCAGGTTCCTCGATCATTGATTCTCCACGAGGATTGAACCTCCTCACCTCTTGTTCTGGCATATGTTCCCTAGCGTATATCGATGATTCCACCATTACGTATTCTTCAACAATTGACCCTCTAATATACCATGTATTATTTACGTAATCTTTGAAGGTTTTTATTAAGAGCTCAGAAGGATACATGCAATGATACCTAACAGGACCACATAATAAAGCTTCATCGCATAAATGCACAAGCAGGTGGATACTAATATCGAAGAACGACGGAGGAAAATATTGCTTTAATACATAAACTACCTCCGCTAAAGTTGATTTCGCAGCTTTAATGTGCCTTATGTTTACCACTTTTGCACAAAGTAGGGTAAAACACAAACTTATTTGCATAATTTCCCAAAGGAGATCTTCTTATTCAAAAAAGCAATGCCGAAATAATAGAGGGATTACTTGGATGATTACATGACAGTCGTGAGACTTACACTATTTTAGGTCATGTTTTTGGTAGCTTACTACCCTTAGTAAATTACCAGAATAACCGGTTGGAGTCTTCAAGTTGAAAAATGTGTCTAAGAGGATCTTTTTTCTCACTAATAGTCAAAGTGAAAGCAGCCCCTCGGGGGGGGGGGGGGGTAGAAATTCTTCCTGTTATAGGATCATTTTTCCATCACATTTTCTTCTTTATATTCATATCCTATAGATCTAGGAGGGCCCGCTCTCCATATTTGGGATGAGATCCACCCGGACATGCTACTATCAGATGTTCTGCAACATTCTTCTCTGTGTGCATCACATCAATTACATGCCTTACACGATGATCTTTCCAATGCAACAAATAAAAAAATATTGATCGCCTGAACCACGGCTTCGCTTTACTAGGTTCGTTATGATCCCCCTAGATTTACGCTTCAGGTTTACAAACTGGGGGTATTTGCCAATGTACCTATTTGCCACAGTCGAAACCATCTCCTTCTCCTCGATCTGTTGACCAGAATGCTGAGCAGGTGGTGTTTTTCTCTCGTGACTGATAGGCAAAAAGTTAGACTTATCGTTCTTAAAAGGGTGACTGGTCGGTAAAAATTTAAGGTGACCCGTGTAACTCATATTACTACTATATTTTAGCAAATAGGCTTTAGTTTTCTCCCCACATATGCGACATCCATAATAACCATAAACATTACAACCGGATAAATTCCCATAAGCTGGAAGTCCGTGGATCACCCACATCACCATTGCTTTAAGTGTTAACTCTTCACTCTTATGAGAGTCGAACGCCGTCATGCCTTTATCCCATAACACTTTAAGTTCTTCGATCGATGGTGCTTAGAATATATCAATATCATCGTTGGGAACCTTCGGCCCGGGTATCAACAAAGATAACACTGTGAACTCCTTTCTCTTGCATAGTGTTGGAGGGATACTTAAAGGCACCAAGAGAACTGGAAAATAACTCAGAGTAGTACTTAAATTATAGAAAAGGATAAACCCATTGGTTGAGATTGCAAGACGAGCGTTGTGCGGTTCCTTTGCAAATTCAAGGTGTTGTGCATTTAAAATTTGCCAGATGGGTGAATCAACTGGATGACGCATCAGATTCCCACCCACCTCGCATCAAGCATGGCATGTCATGGCCTCCGCTATCCACGTTACAGTAAAAAATCATTTTAATCGTGGCCCAACTGGAAAATACTTTAAAACCTTTTGTGGGACTTGCGAGCACTTGCATTTTTTTTATAGCTTTGTCCTTTCCATTCTCACAAACCACATATTTAGGATCATTGCATATAGGACATTCATCATTCTCTTTGTACTCATTGCGGTATAATATTCAATATTTACTTACATGCATGAATATATTTTTATTTCAAACCCAAACCCTTCAAGCTCTTCTTCATGGTAGGATAATTGTCTGGTAACGTGTTCTCTTTTGGGAGAATATCTTTAAACCAATTAAAAATTTTGGTTATGATGTTCCCAGAAAAACCAAACTGACACTTCAAATTATGCAAACCAATATTTTCATATAATATCGAGCGATCTTCATCGTAATATTTATACAATGGTATAGCCGCATTGGCTTTCAAACATATGTATTCCCGATCTCCTGGAAGTTCAACATCAAAGTTTCATTTCATTATCCATATTGCGCATTATCCGTATCCATAGGTTGGTGGTTTTGACAGTTGTGGAGTCCATAAACATCATCAATTAAGTTTGTCAATGGGCGATGTGATGATGAATATTATACCACTTCCAGTCATTGGGGTTCCATTACGCAGTCGGGTACCAACAATTCTTTCGGAACATAAGGTATATTTTTTCACCATGGTATGTCCATATTATATGGTTTTGACATATTCCCCACTTTATTAAATGAACTCAACATATTCCAATGACTTATATTTTTCGTTCATACATCGGGTGGATTGACACGAAATCTTGTCACTTTTAAGATTTTTGGAAGCATATTTAACAAATTCTTGAATGCCATTTACATGATTATTTAAAATTCCGTTAGTCTCTCCTATCCACTTTTTGTATTGTGGGAAATCCATATAATAATCTTCAGATTTCAGTCCTGTGGCAATAGGTTAAAAAATATTATTACAACTGAAACAAAAATAATAGTCCTACAACTAAAATAAAACAAATATTCTTAAACTGGCCAAACATGAAAAGAATATTCTTATAACTGAAACAAAAACAATATTCTTACAACTGAAGCAAGAAAAAAAATATTATTAAAACTAAAACAAAACCAATATTCTTATAAATGAAATAAAAAAATATTATTACAACTGAAACGAAAAAAATATTATTAGATCTTAGCCGAAAGATAAATTGGCCAAGCAATAAAAGAGTGTGCGGAATTCGTCAATTCCATCCCTTCCCCACTGTCACCGTGCACATGTACATCTCCGTAGCCGTTGTATATTTTATCGACCAATATTTGAGCCTCATCCTTCTCCAAAGGTTGGTTGTGTACTGGAGTTCCGACAACCATAGAGATGAGTGTGAACACCCCAACAACCGTCTTATTGCTATGGTCTTTAAAATAATACTTTTCTCCATAGTCATCGTGAGTTGTTGATGATGAACCAAGTCCCATGACATGAGAAGGCACGGGGAATGGGAATATTTAATGAGTTGGAATTTAGGAGGGGAATGATAGACGAGCCAGAGTTTGGGAGGGGAATTCTAGATGAGGCGACATTTGGAAACAGGAAACTTGAAGGGGGAAGATTGGGAAAAACTTGAGGAGGAGGGTAAGGGTAACCTTGAGGAGGTGGCATTGGGACCCCATAATTTTGAAAAAGAGACACAGGTTTTCCAATTTTATTTGTCAACATTCTCAGGTTATTTTTGATATCCTGGGCATCCCCATCGGTCTTGAAGTGTTGTTACTCATTGGATGAGACACGATCCTTGACCGAAGAAAACTTATCCACGAGAGGTGAGGTGTGTTGAAATATTATTTTTAGAATATGTGAGCCAACACCTATTGTTCTCCCCCTTTTGTCCCTTCCAAAAGTTAGGGTTAGGGCATCATTTTCAAAGTCAAAATCATCATTAGGTTTCGAACCTGACTGAATACTGATGGCCTCTATTGATTCTTGCATCTCAACAAAGTGTGATGATATTTTATTATCTTTTTCCCGTTGAGCATGAACGAATAAGTTGGAATGATTTGGTTTTTTACCCGTATCTGGACCATCCTTTGTCCTACTTGCCCATTCATTCTTCAAATCCTCATATGATTTGGATCCCAGCCCGTGGATATCAAGTTTTTGTGCCCAATTTTGGTAGTTTTGCTCCCTTTGGACCAATTTTTTCTCCCTTGCCTCATTCTTCAAAAACTTATTCCACCACTCCATCGGTATTTCAACATTAGGAGGCACTCTCTTTTTCAAACATAAAATATCATAGCTCACTACCACCTTCGAAAAATGTTTTTTTCGAAGGTTTCTCCTGTATGTCTTTAATGATTCGGTAACCAGAGATAGAACCTTATTCTCGAAATGATCGAGAAATGAGAAATACTTGCAGAGTTGATCGTATATGTCATCTTTAATGACTTGATCAACCAGGCGCCAGGAGTCTAGTCCGCCAACTCCCTTGTTCATTTTTCCCTAGTGACAAACATCGGGATTTAAAGTTCAACACGTCATTCCTATCACCCGTCGGGTTATTCTAGAGAAGGGAGAACCCAATGGAATTCTTTTGAATTGAGCGGGAGGCATCAAGAGCATTGGATGGAGGTGGTGGAGCAATGGTAGTGAGGGCTCCAGGTCACTTGAAGTTAGACTTGGCGAGGAGAGAACCATTAGTGGAGTTGTGGATTTCCCATACAATGGTGTTGAGAATTCCGTTTGTGCACGAGATGGTGAAACTCGTTGCGGTGTCACCTCGGCACTTGGTACCCTTGGGTTGTTTCCTCCCGACATAATCTACAAAGCTGAAAAACAATAATTGACAAAATAATTATAATAATATGAAATTATAACTAATTAATCAAGCTTATATATATATATATATATATATATATATATATATATATATATATATATATATATATAGAGAGAGAGAGAGAGAGAGAGAATTTAGAATATATTCAATGTGTTTGATCTCCATCCATTCGATATTAGTTTTTAAGAACCTATGAATTTTTGCACGTGGCCAACTAGGAGGAAAGGTATATATGATTGATGTGTAGATATACGTGACATGAACTCGGTATCCCATCCTTTTCAAATTATTGGCAAAATTCAATTTAAAGTGCATATGGCGCGAGACATCACAGTCTATGTCAATGCTCTCTGTACGCAATTGTATCCATAACGGGTGGATTTTTTTTTGCCTTCTCCAACAACGTAAACAAGGTTAGGGCTATGTCGGGATTAAGTGTGTGAAATATATTTTGTATAACGTCATCCCAGTTTTCTGGTAGGTAAAATAGAATACAATCGAACATGTAATCTTGTTGGAGATTAACTTCACGATTTACAAGGTAGTTAAATAATTCGATCTTTTTATTTCCATACTTATAAATACGAGTACCCTCTATATGGAGCTAATTAATAAAAGAGTTGCATTTGCGATCCAATTGCAACTTCTCGACTCTTGTTTCCAGTGATTATCACCGCGCCTTATTTTTCCTGAGAAAAATATACGAGGGCGTTAATATGAGTCCTACAATTACGGTATTAGGGTATATGAGGGCTCTAATTAATTAATAACTATTAATTCAAACATCTGAGGTAGTAGGGTATATTAATTTGATTAAAATTTTGATACATTCAAACATATAAGGGTATATTAGTTTCATTATGGTTTTGAGAATGGAAAGGATTTTGAGTCGGTGGGTGCGGAACCTAAAATACTCAATTAATTTCAAACTCTAAATAAATACAAAGCGCTAAATGAAAATACCTTTAAATAATACAATTTATATTAATCCCTAAGTAATCAGATTCAGTCAATACTGATTATACTCAATTAATTTCAAACTCTAAATAAATTTCAAGCCCTAAGTAACAATACCCATAAATAATGCAATTTATTTTAATCCCTAAGTAACCACATTCAGTCAATACTAATAATGATTTCAAATTCTAAATAAATTTTAAGCCCTAAATGACAATACCCTCAAATAATGAAATTTATTTTAATCCCTAAGAAACCACATTCAGTCAATACCATTAATACTCAATTAATTTCAAACTCTAAATAACAATTCCAAAACATTTATTTTGTTAATAATATAAAATAAATTTCAATTCCAAAATATAACACACCTAATCAAAATATGAAATTAGAAAACATTTATTTTATTGAAAAAAAAACTACACACACACACACACACACATACATACACATATACACACACGTAAACAGATATACATACACATTCACATACATATACACACCCATATAAACACGTACACACATATACACACACAAACATACACATAAAAAGAAATACACATACATTCACACATATACATGAGGGTCTAACAAAAAATTATAAAAATTAGGGTTTACCTTTGAGATTGAGAGATATATTAGGGTTTAATGGTGGGAATGCCAATCGTCGAAATGCAAGAGAGATAAAGAGAGATTGATGCGGGAAGATATGAAATGGAGGCAGAGGGTGTGACACCCCGTCTATTCTAATCCTGGGTGATCAGTCCATCATTAAATTAAACATGAATCAATAATAGTGTCATTGTTAACATCACTATCAGGATTCAATTTAATTATAAATACCCTAATGGTCCGGTGTCAAAATTTTAATGTTAATTATTAACATGCAGAAAATAAAATTGGAATAAATATATCATTCACCATTTCCATGCACATAACAATGAATAATGAGACAACGACAAAAGTAAATAATCGGGTGAGGAATAACACTCTAGACAATAACCAAATACAGTCATCCATATTTAAGGTCTAAATCAATACTGGATATAAACGAAAATAACTGGAAATACAAAATCTCTGTAAATAGTATCCAATTATGAATGGGCGACATGCCCAACTGAGATAAGTAAAGAGAACTAAGAACTGGACCACATCAAATGTAGAAACTCCTATGCCTGGCGTCCCTGTGGCTGGGGACCTAAAATTATTTTTACAAAAAAGATTTGCAACGGGTCAGAGCCTAAGTAAAACAGTTTGAAAAATTTAGCAAGTGTTTAAAATGTGACAAGATAAGATATTATATATATGTTAGTACAATGGGCTGTCACTTGAGATCCTCACCCCTCAATTAATATGCATGCCTAACGTACTAATCTAACCCACCTAGTTATGCTACTCGCCTAACTTGTCGAGCCTATATATCTTCACATCTATTCATTTATACTGCCCACCCGTATTGCCCATACAATATGATGCTACCTTTTATAATTCTTTATATTCATTAGGAATTACGAGTAAATGATTTAGTTCTCCTTCACATTGATTAATTTAGATTTCATTATCTATCTTATGTACTAATATCCTCAAAGTAGTACCAATCACACGTATATATACATTTATCACTCTTATCATATATACGTATACAACACCCTTAGGTGGAGACCTGCGGTGCGGGCATACTCTGCTATTAAGTCATGATACATCACTTACTATATAAGGACACTGTTCGGATAATCTCCCTCTAACCATAATTCAAATCACACAATATTGGAGGCAAACATAGTTCTAAGCCTTTGGTATACGCTCAAACCTAACACACCCAAATGACCGGTCACACTCTTATTCATATAAGTGGTGCTCAATACCTAAGTTCTATGTCCTGAGGTACATGTCAATATCCCCCCAATTGGGCTCATCAGAATAAGACTATCCACAACGCAAAACCTCCCCTGATAGTAAGTAGCCTAGGCATGATTACATATAAAAATGAAATAGTAGGTATACACACCACCCATATATATATAACATCATCATAGGTGTACACGTAACCTATATCATATGCCCCGTGCGTAGTATAATAACTCTTGAATAGTCTACATAGCGTAATACTTATCATGGTATAATCCTGAGTGTTTCCCAATAACCAAGTGGTTACTATTTCTCCCTTAAGTAAATTCATTTGGTATCTCATCAAGGCCTACTGGTCTAGGTCCTACGTTCCCCTAATTTTCCATAACAAGAAATCATTATTCGAATAAGCTTTTATTACCCGTTAAGCTTAATCAATTTTATCCTTCCTCATGTGACTGACCTTAAACCCAACATTAACCTAATGGTAATTAGAATATCTCTCTTTAGGATTTTAAAATTAATTCAAAGGTCCACCCAATTATTTTCCATGAGTTCGCAGCAAAAATGGGAAAAATTGTGCTAATACGGGAAACTGAATCGATTCGGCCTTGGTCCGAATCGATTCGCTTTCCAAATCGATTCGGCCAAGGAGCCAAATTGATTCGTCGTAACAGATATCATCTTCTTCCCTACACTGTTATGGGAATCCTCCATTGTTAAACCTCTAAAACAATATTACACTATCCCAAACTACCAACCAAAGGTCTCTAACATTATAATAACATGTATAAATGATTTTTAACTTGTTAGAATCATTAAATCATTATAGAACAACCCCAAATCAGGTTTAATCAAGATTTATTTCTAAAAACCCTAGATTATTATTATTGTTCAAGAACCTTAACACAATTCCATATTTCTTACCAAATTTCATGATATTTCTCATAAGAATTCATGTACATATATCAGAGATTAAATATATTATCATTCCTACCCAAGAACATGAAATATATCTCCAATTTTAAGATCAATTTTCTTAAGTTTCATAAGAAATCATCCTATTCTAATATGGATGGTATATCAAATCAAAAGTTAGAAAGATAAACACTTGCCTTAATGTGGAAGTCTGATTTTTGCAGAATTGGTGGTGGAATTTGTGTTCTCCTCATCTCGATCTACAATCCAGTGGCAGTGGTGGTGCAAGAAGGTAGTTTTTAGCCCTGGAACCCTAGGGAAAACTCTCATTCTTCCTCCTGTGACCCCCCTTTGGTTTGGTAATTGATAACAATAATTCCCTTTACGTGTTATCATATATAATCCTCTAATTTTCATGTGTTTATTACCTCTAAAATTTTAAGTGAACGAAATACCCCTCTGGGTGCCAGTTTGGCCTAAAAGTGTCTTGGGACCCAAACTAAATCCCCGGGTAGACTTTTCTGACTATCGCAACCCTTACGAAAACACTGGGGAACTCGAAATGACCATATGGAATATAAAAGTTGAAATTATATTTCATTTCCCAAATTAAATTTTGACACGACTGACATGCGCGTCCGACTTAATTTACCGTAACTATCGTATCTCTCACTCAAGACAATTATAATATTTCCTTATCATCATTATTATTACTCATTCACTAAGTAATATTCAGTATAAATAAATATTAACCCTTATCTCGCTAAGTAATATTTATTTTACTGGATTAATTTTTCAAATATAATTTAATAAATACCAATTAATTCTCAATATAAAAATCAATAAATTACTGGGTGTTACATACTTCCCCCTAATAACGGAATTTCATCCCGAAATTTGGAAAAAAAAAATACCTGGTATGAACAACTCTGGATAATTTTCACGCATCTCATCCTCACGCTCCCAGGTGGACTCGTCGGCATTATGATGCCCCCACTGAACACGTATAAGTGGAACTACCTTCGACTTTAGTTTCCTCTCACTATGGTCTAAGATAGAAACTGGCCTCTCCTAATATGAAATATCGGGATGCAAATCAATATACTCTAAAGCAATGTGAGTGTGAGCGAGATCATCCCAGAGATATTGCCTCAGCGAAGAAATGTGAAATATATCATGAATCCGAAGAAACTCCAGGAAGAACCGCTTAGCATCGGCATAACTTTTCTGTCGGTCCTGCTCTATCCGTATGTGACTCTGAATCAACTCTATTTTGGCCGACGTATCCTAAATCAATTATGGTCCAAGAATTTTGTTGTCCCCTACCTCCAACCAACAAGCGTGCGAACGATAAGGCCTACAGTATAACGCCTCAAATGGTGCCACACCCATCGTGAACCGATAGGAGTTATTATATGCTAACTCCACCAGTGGAAGATACTGCTCCCAACCTCTCTCAAAATCAAGGATACACATCCGTAGAATATCTTCCAACATCTGGTTAGTCCTTTTTGTCTGCGGGTGGTAATCCATACTGAATCGCAACTTGGTACCCTTGATTTTCTGGGAACTCTCCCAAAATCGAGACACGAAATATTGTGCCTATCAGACAAAATATCTAATGGCACCCCTTGCAATCTCATTCTCTCAGTAATGAAAATATGGGCATACTATCCCATAGTATAATTAGTCCGAATTGGAAGGAAGTGAGCTACCTTGGTCAACCGATCCATTATAACCCATATGGAATCGCAACCTCTCTGCGAAGTAGGTAACCCAGTAATAAAATTCATGGAAATGCTCTACTATTTTCACACTGGTATCTTTAATGACTGTAAAACCCCTGTTGACTTCTGATGGTCCTCTTTCACTAACTAACAAGTGGTACACCTCGAAATAAATTCAGCAATATTTCTCTTCATCCCACTCCACCAGTACTGCCATCTCATATCTTGGTACATCTTATCCCCTCTAGGATGTACCGCAAACTGGGGCCCATGTGACTCTTCCATCACGCGTACCGTAAATAATCCCCCTTTGGGACAACTAATCTTTCATTGAATCGTAAACCTTCCTCTGAACTCACGAATTACGACTCGTCTCCCCTGGCTAGAAGCTGTCTGATTCGATCCTGATAAAAAGAATCTACTACCTGTGACTGTACCATCCTCGTGACAATCTGCGGGGTGAAATTCATAACTGACATAAATTATTGGGAAATCGAATCTTGATGTCCCAATTCCTTCCATTTAGCCTTATAAACCTCAGCTACCTCCCTATTGACCTGTGGCTCAATGCATCTTCCACCACATTAGCCTTTCTCGGGTGATACTAGATGTCAAACTGATAATCTTTCACAAATTCAAGCCACCTATGCTGGCGCATATTCGACTCTTTTTTAGCAAACAAGTACTGCAGTGACTTATGGCCTATTCATAGGAAAAATCTATCCCCCAATAAATAATGTCCCCAAATTTGCAATGCAAACGCGACTGCTGTTAACTCCAAGTCGTGGGCGGGTAATTCCTCTTATGAGGCTGAAGCTTGCTGGAAACATAAGATATAGCATGATCCTCCGACTATAACAGACCCCAAAGCCTCTATAGGGACACATTAGTGAAAACAAGATACTGTACTCCTGCCCTCAGAATGAAAGTACGAGTGCTGAAGTTAACTTATCCTTCAGCTCATCGAAAGCCAATTGATAATCATCATCCCAAATGAACGATACACCTTTGCAAGTTAAATTTGTCAATGATGGACTCACAATCTTTGAGAATCCCCTAATAAACCATTTGTAGTAACCGACTAACCCCACGAAACTGTGCTCCTCTGTCGGTGTCATGGGCTGTCCCCACTCCCTCACCGCTGATATCTTACTCGGGTCCACCGATATCCCCAACTCGAAAAAATATGCCTCCAAAACTATACCTCACGCAACCAAAACCCATATTTTTCAAGCTTCGCATACAACTGATGCTCACGCAGTGTCTGTAAAACTCGACGCAAATGCTCGACATGCTCCTCCTTAGTTTGAGAATAAATAATAATGAAATTAATGAAGACGATAACAAACTGATCCAAGAACTCTCTGAACACCATATGCATTAAGTCCATAAATATCGTTGGCGCGTTGGTTAGCCTAAATGGCCTAACCCAAAACTCGTAGAACCCATATCTCGCCAAGAAAGCATTCTTAGACACGTTCTGTTACCTAATGCGCAACTGGTGATACCCGGATCTCAAATATATCTTAGAGAATTAGGCGACTCCTCTCAACTGATCGAATAATTCATAGATTCGGGGAAACGAATACTTATTTCTCATCGTGACTTTATCCAACTCCCGGTAGTCAACACACATGCGTAAAGACCCATCTATTTTCTTCATAAATAATACAAGGGCACTCTAAGGCAAATTACTATGACGTATAACGCCCTGCCCCAACATCTACTCAGTCTGATACCATAGCTCCCTCATCTCCATAGGATCCATACGATACAGTGCACGAGCTATTGGTCGAGTGCCCAGTGCTAAGTCTATAACAAAATCAATCTCTTTAGTAGGGGTAACCTCGTTATCTCCTGAAACACATTAGCAAAATCACGTACGATTGGAATCTAATCGAGGGAAATTAACACCCCCTAAGAGGTCTCATCCTCTATGTAGTACGAATGAGTGGACGATCCTCCTTCAGGATGAGGCATCACGACTAAGAACATCTCCTGGTCGGGAATTGCAAATATTTCCCTATACTCAACTATCCAATCCATGCCTATAATGGCGTCGTACTCTGACATTTATAATATAAGCATATCAGGAGGAAAAACTAGTCTCCCAATATCTATACTCACACCCTGTCATATAAAGAAAATCAGTGCCCCGCTAGCCGTTGGTGAGTATACACACGTGATTGTACTATCTATCGTCTCTAATAACCCTGCGACTCGTGCAAATATAGTGATTATGAAAGAATGTGAAGCCCCAGTGTCAAATAAAATGCTCCCTAAAGTACCATGGATAAGAAACACACCTTCAACAGCTGGTGTATCATGAGGAGCTATAGCGTGGTGGACGTGATATATGCGCCCATACTGTAACTGCCCTTGTAGGGTGGGGCTACTAGAACGATTGATGCTGTAGGTAAGGCTGGTCTGGGTACTGGTGCTAGGAGGGTGATGGGGAAGATATGTATCTAGGGCTCCTGGTGGGATCCCTACTACTGTTGGACCCTGCCCTTATCAGGGAAATCCTGTCAGTGGTGGCTAGTCTTGCCATAAATGAAACACTTTCCCGTAAAATTACCTCCCCTATGGCCCTACTGGCCTCGACCCTACTGTCCATTACCACCTCTACCCTGGCCGTGGTGACCCTACCTGAGTCTACACTGTCCCTGCCTATAATTCGTTGAACGAAACCTCTTAGCAGTATCCCCCTGGTGGGAACTCTGCTCACCCAGCCTGTGTTGACTCTGAGTCGATTGTGCTCCACCATCACTGCTACCCCCAATCTCGCCCTACTGGCTGGACTCTCCAGAGCGTTTAATTCCCTTAACATGGAAGCAGTGGTCCTGACCGTGTAGTAGCATTGCATTCAACACCCTCGTATAAGTATTTAGGGCTGGATTATCCAACAAATGCTGTCGGATCCTCCAAGTAAGACCATCCATAAACAACTGAATCCTCTTCTCTTTCGCCGGCACCTCATCGGAAACAAAATTTGCTAGTTTGGTAAAATCCTCCTCATACTCTGCTACTGTCCTCCCCTCTTGAGATACATCCAAAAAATTCTGCCTCAACTCAGTCTCGATGGCAGAAGGGAAGTATTTGCTATGAAACCGCTCCTAAAACTCTAGAATAGTTAAGGTGTCTCTCACTTGTGCAGTGGCGATGGACTCCCACCACTGTAATACTGCCCTTACTAGCTTAAAGGTAGCCAATATCTACTTCTGTACTTATGTGAACTCATACATCCTCAAATGCCTCTGGATATCTTTCTTCCATTGCCATGCATCCACTACATCGGGGATCCCCTGAAACTCTAAAGGATGTGACTTCTGAAAGGCATCTCAAACTCGCTTCCAAGCATAAGGACATGAGTGTGTAGGAGATGGAACAACCACCTGAGGCTGGGGTGGCATCTATGGTGCCTGATGGGTGAAAGTAGTCTAGGCTACATTGACCACTTGTGCTATAATGGCGACAACATTTATAGATCCTGTGGCCTGAGCTGGCTGTGGCTCGGGCTATGCATCTGGAGTGGCTTGTGGTACATGTCTAGGAGGCATCTGAAACGAGAAAGAATTTTCCATCAGTCCACAATTCAATATGTCTTAAAATAGATGAAGACATAAATGTGTAATAAAGAATACAACAGTCCTAATAATAGGGCTCTATATCAAAGAACGCTATGTAAAAAATCGTAGTAAGCCGTACAGATCCTAAGGACACTAGAACCTGATGCTCTGATACCATCTGTGACACTCTGCCTTGTCTAATACTAGGTGATCAGTTTATTATTAAAATAATCAGGAATCATTAATGGTTTCATTCTTAACATCATTGTCATAATTTAATTTAATTACTAATACCCTAATGGGCCGGTGTCAAAATTTTAATCTTAATTATTAACATCTAGTAAATAAAATTGGAATAAATATATCATTCATCATTTCCATGCACATAACAATGAATAATGAGATAACATCATAAGTAAATACTGGGTCTAGAATAACACTATAAAGAATATCCAAATATAATCATCTATACATAAGGTCTAAATCCATATTGGAAATAAACGTAAATAACTGGAAATACAAAGTCTCAGCAAAGAGTATACAACTACGAATGGGCGACATGACCGACTGAGATAAGTAAAGAGAGCCAAGAACTGAATAAAAGTGGAGGCGTTTAATAGCAAGGTCCTGTAACTTCCACAACAGTTGTAGCAAATCAAATGTAAGAACTCCTATGCCTCGTGTCCCTGTGGTTAGGGACTTTAAATTGTTGTTACAAAAAGGATTTGAAATGGGTCAGAACCCAAGTAAAACAGTTTGTACAACTTAGCAAGTGTTAAAAACGTGACAAGATAAGATATTATATACATGTTAGTACAATGTGCTCTCACTTGAGATCCTCACCCCTCAACTAATTTGCACGCCTAACAAACTACTCTAACTCACCTATTTATGCTATCTGCCTAACTATTCCGGCCTACACC
This sequence comes from Sambucus nigra, assembly GCA_949130495.1. NCBI lineage: Eukaryota > Viridiplantae > Streptophyta > Magnoliopsida > Dipsacales > Adoxaceae > Sambucus > Sambucus nigra. The sequence goes on from OX422213.1 coordinate 77,223,135, forward strand.
TCGTTAGATCTATTGATTTATAGTGCCCACTCGTATTGCCCATATAATACGATACTACATTTTCTAATTATATATATTCATTAGGAATTGCCAATAAATGATTTAGTTCTCATGCACATTGATTAATTTAGATATCACTATCTATCTTATTTACTAATACCCTTATAGTAAGATCGATCACACATATATACACATTTATCACTCTTATCATATATACATATACAACACCCTTAGATGGAGACCTGCGGTGCGGGTGTACTCTGCTATCAAGTATTAGTACATCACTTACTATATAAGTACACTAGTTCGGATAATCTCTCTCGAACCATAATTCAAATCACACAACATTGGAGGTGAACGTAATTCTAACCCTTTGGGATACGTTCATACCTAACGCACCCAAATCACCGGTCACACCCTTATTCACACAAGTGGTGCTCAATCCTTAAGTTCTATGTCCTGAGGTACAAGTCAATATCCCCCCTAATTGGGCTTATCAGAATAAGACTGTCCACGAAGCGAAACCTCCCATGATAGCAAGTAGCCTAGGTATGATTATACATACAAATTAAACAATAGGTATACACACCACCCGTATATATATAACATCATCATAGGTATACACATAACCTATATCATATGCCCCATAGGTAGTATAGTAACTCTCGAATATTCTACGTAGTGTCATACTTCTCATGGTATAATCCCGAGTGTTTTTCAATACACAAATAGTTACCATTTGACCCTTAAGTAAATTCAGTAGGTATCTCACTTAGGGCCTACTGGTCTTGGTCCTATGTTCCCCTAGTTTTCCATAACAAGAAATCATTTTCTGAATAAGCTTTTATTACCCGTTAAGCTTAATCAATTTTAGCCTTAAGTTCTCCTCGTGTGACTAACCTCAAACCCAACATTAACCTACTGGTAATTAGAATATCTCTCATTAAGATTTTAAAATTAATTCAAAGGTCCACCCAATTATTTCCCGTGAGTTCGAAGAAAAAAGGGGAAAAATTGTGCCAATTTTGGAAACTGAATCGATTCAGCCAAGGAGACGAATTGATTCGCCGTATCAATTATCATCCTCTTCCCTACACTGTTTTGAGAATCCTCTATTGTTAAACCTCCAAACCAACATTACACTATCCCAAACTACCAACCAAAGGTCTCTAAAATTATAGTAACATGTATCAATGATTTTTGACGTATTACAATCATTAAATCGTTACGGAACAACCCCAAATCAAATTTAATCAAGATTTATTCTAAAAACCCTAGATTATTATTCTTGTTCAAGAACCTCAAAATAATTACAGATTTCTTTCCAAATTTCATGATATTTCTCATCAAAATTAATCTACATATATCAGGGATCAAATATATTATCATTCTTAACCAAGAACATGAATAATATCTCCAATTTTAACATCAAAGTTTATAAGTTTCATGAGAAATCATCCTATTCTAAGATGGATGGTATGTCAAATAAAAAGTTAAAAAGATAAACACTTGCCTTAATGTGGAAGACTAATTTCTGCAGAATTGGTGGTAGGATTTGTGTTCTCCTCCTCCCGATCTACAATTTGGTGGCGGTGGTGGTGCAAGAAGGTGGTTTTTGTCCTTGGAACCCTAGGGAAAACTCTCCTTCTTCCTCCCGTGACTCCTCCTTTGGTTTGGTAACTGATAACCCTAATTCCCTTTACGTGTTATCAGATATAATCCTCTAATTTTCATGGGTTTATTACCTCTAAAATTTCAAAAGATCGAAATACCCCTCTGGGGTGCCGGTTTGGTCTAAAAGTGTCCCGGGACCCAAACTAAACTCCCGGGTAGAATTTTCTGACTATCCCGACCATTACAGACACACTGGGGAACTCGAAATGACCATATGGAATATTAAAAGTGAAATCATATATTATTTCTCAAATTAAGTCCCGACACGACTCACATGCGCGTTCCGACTTAATTTACCGTAATTTTCGTATCTCTCACTCACGACAATTGTAATATTTCTTTATCATTATTATTACTCATTCACTAAGTAATATTAAATATAAATAAATATTAACCCTTATCTCGCTAATTAATATTTATTTTACCGGATTAATTTTTCAAATATAATTTAATTAATCCCAATTAATTCTCAATATGAAAATCAATAAAATTACGGGGTGTTACATGGGGTTTTATTATAAGGACCCTGGTCGCGGCCTATAGCTGTGACCCATAATTTTTTTCCATATTAGCGTGTAGGCAACTATGTGGTCACGTCCCTCAGCCGTGACCCACACGTGTGAGCAAATTGAGATGGTCACGCTCCGAAGCCGTGACTCAATGGGTGTGCATTGTGACCCTGGTCACGACCCTTGTCCATGACCCTACTGTGACAAAACTTGGATGGAAATTTGGCGCGAATTTAGCGCTATGATGGTTATGACTAATGTCCGTGACCCAAACTGGTCAGGGATTTGGTCTGTAACCACTTCCAATAGCATCCATGGCCACACTGGGTCATGGATATGGTCACGCCAAAGTTGATGTGGTCACGACTTTGGGCCATGACCCCCTTGGGTTGACCATTCGCTGAATTTGGTGTAGTGCTTGTAACATGAGTGACATCTGAGGCCATTACACGGAAAACACTCATTTATGTCATTTTTAAATTAATGTTATGTCAAATACGGTTTAAGTGCGATAAATAATATTAACATAAAAGAAATTTATCACATTTTAAGTATGTGGCAAATATTTTTTAACATTTGAAATAAATATGAGATAAAAAAAATATAATTTATGTTAGATTATATATATAGATGCAGGCTCCTGTGCACACTAAGTTTGCACACTAAGTTTGCACATTACCTTTTATATATAGTAAAAAAAATATTTTTGAGTTGATTTTTTTTGTGTGATATTTAAACATTTCAAGGAACCCATATAAAAAAAATTAGCTCAAAAAAACTTTTTTGCTATTTTTAAAAAATCGGTCAAACTTTCGCAGTTTTTAAGCCCTTTAAAAACTGCGAAAGTTTGACCGATTTTTTAAAAATAGCAAAAAAAGTTTTTTTGAGCTAATTTTTTTTATGTGAGTCCGTTGAAATGTTAAAATATCACATAAAAAAATTGGTGTGCGCCAGCACTAAGTTTGCACACTTTTAAAAGATAATGTGTAAACTTAGTGTGCAAACTTAGTGTGCACAGAACCTGCCTCTATATATATATATATATATATATATATATTATCGCAAAAAGAAGGGGAATCAAAGAACCAAGCAGGTACCAAAAACTGAGATAATTTTTAAATTACCTCTAGGAAAAATCGCTAGATTTTTTAGACTCATGCTACACCTATTTAAGACCAAACCCTATGCTAAAAGTAGTCTACCTCTCATTTTCTCTCTGATACCTCTTTGAGGCCAAACACCTACTATTCGTTTGGTTCGTTTTTCACTATTCGTCTCCTCTTAAACGCCCACCCAGTTCTCTTCTTCAAATGGCAACTTCGTCTGTACTCTATAAACCACATCGTTGAGTAGAAGAATTATGTTCGTTGGATTGATTTTGAGAAACATCAAATTTGTAAGCTACTCCATCTCAATCTTGATTATATATATATATATATATATATATATATATATATATATATATATATATATATATATATATATATATTAAGATCTCTAATTTTCTGCTTACATTTGAATGGTTATTTTCTTTAATTTTCTTTGCCCTGTTGTGTTTAAATTTCTAATCTAGATTTGCTTTCTGTTTTTGAGATTATTATTATTTTTTAACTCAAACATGGACGAACCATGAACTTAAATCGATTACAATCGAGTAACATTTGTTTCAATTAATGATTTCATCCGAGGAGATTTTATTTCAATTAACGATTTCATATAGGGAACAAAGAATTTATAAGCCTACGATTTTGGGTTCTATAACTAAATGGAAATCGTTAATTGAAATTATTAACTAGAAATTGTCAAATGAAACAAATGCTAATTAATGTTTATTTTTTATATATTCCCTTAAAAGGCCATATTCAAGTTTCTTTATTTTAGTTTTTTCTGTATTCATGTATATTTAGTTTTAATTAGCACAAATGTAAGTTTACTTTCAAAATGTAGTAATATACACTATTTTTTGCCACATTTTAAGTGAGAAAGTGATGTAGTCAAAATATATCATTTAATAATAAAAGTTCATCAACTGAAATCGTTAATTATAACTAATTTTTAGATTTAATTATAAAAGTTCATCCGAGGAGCATTTGTTTCAAATTCTATGTTCCTTATATGAAATATCATATATAAATCGTTAATTGAGATCGTTAACTGCTGAAATTGTTAATAATTAAATATGGTTCTTAGTGTGAAACCTAGAGTCGAACATGATGAAATTGATTTGGGTTTGTGGCTTACAAATTCTCTGTTTCTCATGTGATATTTGTAGTGAGCTTTTATTTAAATTATTATTCATTTGAAATAGAGAATTTTTAAGCCATGAACCCAAATCAATTTCATCATGTTCGACTCTAGGTTTCAAACTACATTCAAGATTTATTGAGGGGTTGAAACTAATTTATCAAACTAGTTTCGCTAAAGATTTTGGGTTGCAAACTAACTTGAGATATATATATTTGTTGTGTTTGTGATTATGTGCATTTATCCGTATTCATCTATTTGGTATTTTGTATCTAAATTAAGTTACATATTTTTATCCAGTTGGTTTCCGTGATTCACGGGGAATATCATTGAAGCATATATTTAACAGGCATGTTTAGTATTTATGTTGCCACTTGCTTGTGTATCATTTGAGTTTAACTATGGTTAAGTTTATTGATTTTATACATAAAATGCATGGTCTTAGTTAATTGATATTATGTCACACAATGTTTAAATAAGATAAATAACATTCACATAATATCATTTATCATATTTTAAGTATGGCTATTTCTTTACATTTGTAATAAAAGGGAAATAAAACAAATATGAGGTTTTCATTAAAAAAAAAGTAGGGACACTTTTTCGAATATGATTATTTGTGGTTAGTTTATAGACCATCTTTCCATATATGAAATCAATTGTTGATACCATTTGGAATTTGTCTCATGTCTTTGATTATTTCTTTTTATATTTTCCATTCAGACATTACGCATTTGATGATACGTTTTAGCTTCAAGTAATAATTTTGCTATTTTTTGTAGGTATTAATACCTGTACATTTGTATAATAATGTTTGAGCATGACGTTAGATAATTACGACGTATTTTGTGTGAGGCATAAACATGACAAAAATGTGGCAGGATATGTGTTGTTATTTGGTGGTTTAAATGGGTGTGGTTGATGTCAAAGAGCATTAGTCGTGGATTCATGATAATTCTTAGTTTCTATTCATTACAAATATTTCTTGGGTCCTTGATATTTTTGTCTAACCTTTATGCTTCCACATAATCTACATACAGATCTTTCTCTGAAATATGGTTCTTGATTTTTTGGGCGTTATTCCTTAAAAATATATAGTTTTTTTCTTTGCTGCATTCGTTTGTAGTAATGAAGTATCACGTTCGAAAATTATGTATCCAATATTGCATATATTTCACTAATGGTTGTTATTATACATGGTTCAGAATGGATAGGTCTTGGATGAACAAGGAAAAATTATCAAAAGAATACATAGAAGGGGTTGATAATTTTCTTATGTTTGCTCAAAATGTTGCGAATGACGAGAATTTGATACGATTCCCTTATAATCAATGCAAAAATAGAATAACAATGGGTGAAAGAAATAAGAGCACATTTGGAGATTATTTACAATCCCATTTTGGAATTTTTTCGGAGAAGATTCTCAACTCCCTAATCTTTCTTATTTTTCTTTTGGAAGCTTAAGTATTTAGTCTCATTTTTTATGATTTATTTGTAGTCACTTCCATATTTTTAATTTTTTTGTTGTTGGCCCTATTATAATTATTATGGGACACGTGTCGTTCTCTGCAAAAAGGAAAAGGGGAAATTACAGAGTAGTTGTGGACGGTTTAAAACGGTTATAAAATTTACTATAATTTTTCAAACACATGGAAATTGAACCTCTAGACCTAAAACTATTGTCGTTTTCTAGTTGTTGTTCGTTGTGGGTTTCAAAATTGAGAGAGGCAGATGAAGATTGAGGGAACACATTCTCAGTCTCCCTTTACATTTCTCTTTTGTAAATTACTTTTTTGAATTAGCAATAATTTATCTAGTGTGGATCAGATTCTCAGCCCCTAATGGATTAATTTTCTAGAGCATATTCACAGCTCTTTGTCATTTTCTTTTTTTTATTCATTTTAAAATTGTGTCCCAAGTACAACAATTGAGATTGTATTTTGTAAATTCATAGGGTACGTGTTTTAATTAAAAAGAAGAGTAGGGATACTCTTACTGGGTGTTAGTACCGATTTAGTACTGATACCGCTTTAGTACCAGTACCGCTTTATTTTATTGTACATTGGCGGGACCTACAACATTCCCTAGCGGGACCCACACCATAGTACAAGAAAATGATACCGATCCATATAGAGAACAAATTAATGATTTGAACCTTAACAATGGCAGATAATGCTCTGAATTGGGTATCTGAGCTAGATCAGGTAGGGATCTCATCGGGTCGGAGGCATTAAAGATAAGGATCAAATACCAAAAAGTCCCTCAAACATTTTTTAATACACATTTAGTCCAAGCCTTTTATTTTGTACCAAAAAGTTCCTTATTCTCTTATCTTTAAAGGTTCGCACAAGCGACATGGTAAAGCCTTTTTTGGCATGGTGAAGTACTTTTTGGTGCAAAATAAAAAGTCTTGGACTAAATGTGTATTAAAAAAAATTCAAGGGATTATTTGGTATATGCCCCTACAGATAAATGGGACTCATTATTGGGCTTTCACATTGATATGCATTCTCTTCACAAGCGTGTTACAACATCTTTTATCATATAAAGCCAACATTTATAAGGTTGTGTTTGGTCTTTACTTTCCTAGGATACCTTCCTTTTTGAGATATTTTATGTTCATATATTTGGTTTAAATGTACTTATTCCTTTTCAACTAAATATTCCCATTATTTCCACAATTTCCACGACCTAAGACAACTATTTCCACTATTTAATAAGTATTTTGGTCAGTTATACCGATCATTTTCATTAACCATATCATTTTTACCATTACATCCTCTTCTATTTCAAGGTAAAAAGTTCCAGTCACCTTTTTTTAATCATGATATGTATTATTTTAATATAGAATTAAGGTAAAGGTCATGTTCCTTCATATATTTGAATTTTTAGGACAATACTTTTAAAGTTTATAAATCTAGTCCCTGTGGTTCAATATCATTTATTTGTGTGGTCCCTTTAGAGTTAAGAGTTCATTTTTTTGGTCCGCGCTAGCGGCACCATTTTCACCATTTTCTCATGGTGTTTTTAGTACAGGGATAAAATTTTAAAAATTATGTGGAGTGTCTTATTTTTATACACTTTGAGAATTATCAGGAACTTTCCCCAAAACCCCCTTCTTTTACTGTCAAGCATTGTAGCTAACTAAAAATAAAGGGTTCTATAATTTATAAAAAAAACAATGGTTTTTATTATTTGATTCATCCCCGACATTATGTTATTGATCAATGACCATTAATTTTGTTTCTATCAAATACTTTTGGAAACTCTCTTACAAATCTCTCTTCTACCATATGTAACCAATATTTTTCAGGTTTACTACTCTCTCTCTCTCTCTCCATCGTTTATGCTCATGATTATTCGCTACTTCTCAATTTTTTCCTATTTCAATTATTCAATAAAATTGAATGAGATTTTCATGTCACCCCTCCCTCTATCTGCAAAACTTTCTTCCTTATTCTTTTCTTTGATCTGACATCACTTGGTTGTTTATTGGTTTTATAATTTTTTTCCACTATTTTTACAGGAAAAATTCTAAAGAGTCTCAAGTTGGAGCCCAAAATGCGCGTGGAATTTTAAAATCCAAAGAGCCTCAACTAAAATACAACACTACTTTTAGTCCCCCTTTGATGCATGGTAATATTTTAAATGGATTGTGATTAACAGAAAAATTATTACCAGAAATCGTTTTACCAAGATTTCGAATCTTTGCACATTGCTTGGTTAACCAAATGATTACTCTTAGGAATCAAAATCCAGTGTTTGGTTCAATCATGGAAAGTGACATATATATATATATATATATATATATATATATATATATATATATATATATATATATACAGTACTGCTCTTGTGCAGACTGTCTCGCATTTTAACAGTGCGGACCGGACATGTGTCACTTGACGGTGAGCCCTAAAAAGAGAGAGAGAGCGCTTATAATTTACACTATAAGAACAATGAGTATTAGGGGATGGAAATATTTGGGATAGACGTATCATTTTGTCCCTTTTGATATACTAAATGGGACGATTTTTAATTATCGCTCGTTTTGATAAATCACAAAAGGGACGATTTTTAAAATGGGTCCCATTTACTATACCAAATGGAACGGTTATTAAAAATTGACCCTTAAAGTGTATGATAATTTTTAGCACTATTTTTTCCCGAGCTAATATAAGGGACGGATTTTTAAAACCGTCCCTTTTGATATACCTTGATTTTTTAGCATTTTCCAAAACAAATATAAGTGACGGTTTTAAAAACCGTCCCATTTGATAGAGCTTATACCACAGATTTAATAAAACCGTCCCATTTGATAAGTCACAAAAGAGATGGTTTTAAATTTCGTCCCTTTTGGTATAGGAAATGGGACGGTTTTATCTGACCCTTTTGGTATTTTATTTCCCCTCACTTTTTTCACACATTTTTACAACACCAAATGGGACGGTTTTAATTTTTTTCCCCTTTTGGTATTTTCCCGCAGATTTTTGTAACCCTTTCCAAATAGCATTCTTACTCTCTCCCTCTCTCTTGCACGACTCTCGTTGCCTCTCTCTCTCTCTCTCTCTCTCTCTCTCTCTCTTTGTTATCTATAAAATCAAGTCGAAAATGATGTTGTATTTTTGGTTTCTCAATCCATATCATGAATCAATCCGGTTCATGGGATCTCAATTGGTGGGATCTCCACAAAAAGGGTTTGGTTCGTGGGATCTCGCCCATGCTATAAGAGGAGGAGGGGGAGAGGCGGATGGACTTCTTTGGGTATGTGTGATTTTCTTGGGATTGCCTTGAAGGGCACTCCCATGGTGGACATGGTGGTTCCAGGAGGTTCTAATTTAAAATAGGTTTGTTTGTTTGTTTGTTTTCTCCGATTTAGACTACTGTTTTCATGAATTCCCCGTTATGTCCATGTTCTTTGTTTTTTGATTTATTTGCCTTATATGCTAGTGATTTATATTGGTGATTTAGACTACTGTTTAGAAAATGTTATTTTGTTTTTTGAGGTGTTGAAAATACGCTTTAGGTGTTTTTTTTAAATTGCTAGTCATAAATTCCAGGGGATAGGGAAATTCTAAGCTTGAAGAATAATTTGTGTTCTTAGATTTCACATGGATTTTTAAATGTTTGATGGGGAAATGCCATTACCGTAGTGTTCAAGGTACGTAAGGAAATCTATTTACATTATATTACTATATCTTCAATTTATTGTTTAAGATTTAATATTTTATACTCGTATTTAATCAAAACAGGGGAAACTATGTTGCATTTGCTTTACAAATAGGTTGCACTCCAATTATATCTAGTCACATGTGATTTGGTTAACTCTTATTATATCAAGACATGTGTCTTTTTAATTTTGTTTTACGATGTCCCGTTTGAGATTTTTATATCTATTTGCAGTTAAATATGTGGTGTGAAAGAATTTTGTTTTCTGTTTAGGGCACTAACATATGTGCGTGATTAGTTTTGTAGTTTGATTGTCAAACAGTTAGGTTATGAACAAGAAGATTTTGGATTCGTTTGTTTTACTATTATTGTGTAGCATTAATTACTCTAAACAATAATTGTTTGGAAATGTCTTTGTGGACTAAATTCAATTACTGAGTTTGTATCAAAAGTGCAGTAAAAATTTGTACCTCAAGTACAAGGACAATCATATAATGCACTTGGGGTACAAACTTGGTAAGAAAAACTTCTTACTTATTGAATTACTCTAATTCTTTTATCTTTTTGAGTGGTATTAAATCATGTACCCTTATGTGAGTTTTTTTTACGTATGTTTTGCCGCTTGAGATGGAGACAGTTAACCATTTTTTTGTTCTTGGAGCAATACCTACATGGCTATGGCGACACTCTTCACCGACTGTAAAATTAAATACGACACATCCATAAAAATATTTTTGTTGTGCTTCTTTATTTCTTCAAATTTATCACTCCCAAATCATTTTGCTTCTGTATTTTTTCCATTTGTTTATTATAAATGATCCTCATTTCAATTTGTGGAGGGAGTTACTCATCATCATCAATAGATGGATGAGTTGAAAGAACTAATGTCACATACGACCAACAAATTATTTCGTATGATACAAAATGCTGGATTCCAGTACCACTAAATGATTTTTCGAGTACTTTCAACGTGCAGTTGTAAGGAATGGGTATCCTCATTTCTCATCGCTATCCAAGTATAAGGAAAAAAATGATTTTGTATAGGAATACTTAAACATAGAACACGGTCAATTGCATTTCTTCTCTACCTTGATATTGAATTATGAGTTCTAAAACAAGATTTTTCAATGTTAATTCTCTGAGATACTTGTTCATAAGACTTTAGGAACCACACCATCTTTAATTTCATCTTATTCAAATGATTGAAATTAGATATAGGCTCCAATATAGAAATCAAAGGGTGAAAACGGTTAGACTTAGGCTTAAAACATGCCGTCAAAGGATGAAAACATTAAACAACCACAAAATGGTCCCGTAAGAGGCACGAGCATCTCATACGGGACCAATGTAACTCCTACGAACTGACCACGTAGTCATCGAACTTTCGATTTGAGTATACGATGAGAGTGTGAAAACGGTTAGACTTAGTATTTAAAGCATGATGTCAAATGGTGAAAACGTAAAATAGCCACAAAATGGTCCTTTAAGAGTCATAAGCACCTCGAACGGGACTAATGTAACTCGTAGGAACCGATCGCATAATCATCGGATTCCTCGTTTGAGTATACGACGAGAGTTTGCAAACGATTAGACTTAGACTTTAAAACATGCCGTCAAAGGGTGAAAACGTAAAACAATAACAAAACAGTTCCATAAGAGGCATGAGCACCTCGCACGGGACTAATGAAACTCGTACGAATCGATCGCGTAATCACCGAACTCCAGATTTGAGAATACGACGAGAATTTATGAACGATTAGACTTAGGCTTTAAACATGCTGTCAAATGATGAAAATGTAAAACAACTATAAAACGGTCCCGTAAGAGTCACGAGCACCTCACACGAGATCAATGTGCCTCGTACGAACCGACTGTATAGTCATTGAACTCCCTGTTTGAGTATACAATGAGAATTTATAAATGGTTAGACTTGGGATTAAAAATATGGCATCAAAGGTTGAAAACATAAAAATCCATAAAAAAGTCATGTAAGGGCACGAGAACCTCACACGGTATCAATGTAACTCGTAGGAAACGACCTCATAGTCACCGGACTCCCGATTTCAGTATAAGATGAGAATTTACAAAAATTTAGACTTGGGCTTAAAAAATGCCGTCAAAAGGTGAATACATAAAACAACCACAAAATTGTCCCGTAAGAGGCACGAGCACCTCGCACGAGACCAATGTAACTCATAGGAACCAACCGCGTAGTCACCGGACTCTCGATTTGTGTATACGACTAGGATTTGCAAAATTTAGGCTTCGTCTTAAAAACATACCATCAAAGGGTAAAAATGTAAAACAACCACAGAACGGTCCCGTAAGATGCATGAGCACCTCGTACGGGACCAATGTAACTCGTAAAAACCGATTGCGTAATCACCGAACTCCCTATTTCCTTATACGACGATAATTAGCAAATAATTAGACTTGAGTTTAAAAACATGGCATCAAAGCGTGAAAACGTAAAACAACCAAAAAACGGTACCGTATGAGGCGTAAGCAACTCACACGGTACCAATGTAACTCGTACGAACCAATCATGTAGTCACTAGACTCCCAGTTTGAGTATACGATCAGAATTTGTAAATGGTTAGACTTGGGCTTAAAAACATGCCGTTAAAGGGTGAAAACGTAAAACAACCACAAAAGGGTCCCGTAAGAGGCACAAGCACTCTATACGGGGCCAGTCTAACTCGTACGAATTGATCACATAGTCACCAGACTCCTAATTTGAGTATATGACGAGAATTTGCTAACGGTTAAACTTAGGCTTTAAAGCATGATGTCAAAGGGTAAAAATGTAAAACAACTACAAATTGGTCCAGTAAGAGGCACGGGCACCTCGCAAGGGATCAATGTAACTCGTAGGAACCGATCGTGTGGTCACCTAATTCTCCGTTTGAGTATATGACGAAAGTTTGCAAACGGTTAGACTTAGGCTTTAAAACATGTCGTCAAAGGGTGAAAACATAAAACAATAGTAAAACGATTTCGTAAGAGGTACGAACACCTCGCATGAGATCAATGTAACTCGTACGAACCGATCGCGCAGTCACTGAACTCTCGATTTAAGTATATGATGAGAATTCGCAAACAATTAGACTTAGGATTTAAAACATGCCGTCAAATGGTGAAAATGTAAAACAACCACAAAACGGTCCCGTAAGAGGCATGAGCACCTCGCACGGGATCAATGTTCCTCGTACGAACCAATTGTGTAGTCATCGAACTCCCTGTTTGAGTATACGATGAGAATTTGCGAACGACAAGACTTAGGCTTAAAGACATGGCGTCAAAGGGTGAAAATGTAAAACAATCACAAATTTAGACTTAGGTTTAAACATTATTTGGTTACTGATATCTTTTTTATTTTGTGTCATATATTTTTTTGCAGAATAAAATTTCGGCGTTATATTTTATTCACGTGGAACATGAACAAATCAATGGTTTGAGCCAGGTAAATTGTTTATTTATTGTTGTTGATAAGCGAGATTGTTGTTTTAAATTTTTTCTGGACGTGTGGGCTTTTTTGTTGATTAAACAAGTTGGTTTTCATGTATAAAAAAGGAGACTGTCGATTTTTTTTTTTAAATTGTAAAGAAATGTTGATATGCGGTTGTTGTTTTTAATTTTTTATGGTCATGCAGACTTTTTTGTTGATTAAACAAGTTTGTTTTCATGTATAAACAAATGAGATTTTGTCGAATTTTTTTAAAAATTGTAAAGAGTTGTTGATATGTGAGATTGTTATTTTCATTTTTGCGGTCGTGCGACTGTTTGTGTTGATTAAATAGGTTGGTTTTCATGTATAAACAAATGAGATTTTGCTGATTTTTTTATAAAAAGTTGTTGATATGATTAACTAATATATTTGGATATTTGATTTTACTATAATATAATTTTGATAAAATGATTATTTATTGATTGCTGGTTGTACACAAGAAGTTGAAGAGACATGTTTTTAGCGTGTCTACTATATGTGACACCAAGAGATGTTTTGTAGCGTGACAATTATATTTATCATCTTAATTTAGGGACGACTTTTCTTTTAATAATTGTATTTCTTATTAATTAGTATGATTTTGTACTCATTTAAATATTTCGACTTGAATGTAGTTTAGTGGAAGAAATTGTTATTGGATACGTGTTTCAATGAATGCAATTGATATATTGCGTTTATGATTGGATGATTTAACTTATAATGCAAATTAACTGTCATTTATTATTGCAGCATAAATCATATAATAATATAATTATTTATTACAATTTTTTAATTATCAATTGGTTCGGTTATAAATTATCCCTAGTACCCATTTTGTATTAATTGAGAATACATTTTGGGATGGTTATAATCCGTCCCTAATACCCAATTTTGCATTAATCGAGAATACCTTTTGGGACGGTTTTTTACCGTCCTAATTGGGGTTGCCAGAATCTTAGTAGTATTAGGGACGATTTATCCGTCCCTAACACTACTCACAGGAGCGGGATTTTTTTCACAGGAATACCTTTTGGGACGAAAAATCCGTCCCTAATGCCAAATGTAGAGCGTCCATGAATTAACATTTAGGACGGTAAAATCCGTCCCTATAATATTTGCGACGCCTAGTATAAGGGATGAATTTTTGCCTTTGCAAAATCTGTCTTAAATACTCTTTTGGGACGGATTTTGTGCTTTTAGGGACGGATTTTTACCGTCCCCAATACCCATTTTTCTTTTAGTGTTAGGCGATAATTTTAATATACTCACCGCCATGCGACACATGTCCGGTCCGCACTGTTAAAATGCAGGATAGTCCGTACAAGAGCATATATATATATATATATATATATATATATATATATATATATATATATATTAAATTGATCTATTTTGGATATTTGATAAAACACAATTACTCTATTTATATAAACATTAAAACCCAAAATTAATATGCCAGTCCCACTCCAATTTGAGATCAAAGTAGTTTAATTGTGACTTTTTTAATCTATTTTCAATACATCCAACTTTATCGCGTACTAAACGGGGCCTTATAGTATGTATTTTAATAGAGAAAACAAAAATTCGAAGAGAAATCAAAAGAATACATTAACAAACCCATTAAAACTAAAAAAAGGTATCGTAGTAAACATAAGCTAAGATAATGACATACCCATGTTTCTGGAGGTATTTTAAATGCTCAGATGTGTCTTAACAATTAAACAAAGAAAATTAATATATACATTAACAAAATATATTAAAACTAAAAAAAAAAGAATAGTGCTACAAACACCGACTCTTAATACCACCAATTACTACTAAATGTGTTTTACAAGTATTGTATTGGAGTAAGACCCACGATATGCTACAATAAAGGACATTCAGTCTTTGGCTGGCAGTAGGTGTTTATATCTTTGTTAAAAAAGTGTCATAGTAAAAACAAACAAAGACGTCAAGCTAAAATCATAATGATAAGTAAAAAAGTGCGAGATAAAATTCATATACGTGGATTGGCTTAGAAGTAAGAGACAATCATGTGATAGCATACCACATATATTGGGATGCTGTACATGATTTACAGTAATAAACGTGTTGCCCAGATTAATACTCAAGAGGGGGGGTGAATTGAGTTTTTGCAAACTTTTCGGGTTAAATTAATATTTCAGAAAATACTAAATTTAAATCACTTAAACAAATATCAGATTTATAAAACTATAAAGAATAAATCCAACAATATCAAATAAATGCAACTAACTAATTTAAACAACTAGACATGCAGATTTTAACACTCTAGAAATATTAAATTAATTTTCGTATTTAATATAAAGTGATATTCTGAAATTAATTATTTAATTCAAAAATAATTATTTTAACCTTAAAAATAATTTAGTCAAATTTCGGAATTAATTTATTTGCAAGATAGTGTGCTGAAAATATTAACTCAAGCAAGCATGTGCAAATAAATAAATAAAAGTGCGGAAAATAAATGACACCGAAATTTAACGTGGTTCGGCCAAATCCCGGCCTACGTCCACGCGCCTAGAGCCCCTGTCTCCTTTGCGCTTCACTAAACCTGATCCACTTACGGGTAGGATCAAACCACCACGTACAACTGTTTGCAAGCTAACTCCGAGCTTCAAACCCCGTGGCCCACTTACGGGTAGGAACCAATTACCGGTACAAACCGAAGCTTCAACAAAGCTTCACAACAAATCTGAATTTTTGTAGTACAGAATAAAATACTGAAACTCCTTAAAATACAATTTTTAATCTGAGTTTCTCCTTCTTGAATCAGACTTCAATAAATGGTGTTGAAGTAGGCACAAGTCTTCTTCTTCAATGATTGAGCAGATGATAAAATTTATTGCTCTCTTGAATGTGTAGCTGAGTAGTAAAATAAATGCTCTCAATAATATTTCAAGTCTGTCTCATATTTTCGTTCTTGTTCTGCTACTACATTTCAATGCAGCTCTCACAGCTTTTAAATGTGTCTTCAGATAACTAGTTGTTAGACACAGCATTTTGAACATTTAATGCTCCTGATTTTCTGGGATGGTGTAGTCTGAAAATAATCTTTAAAACTGAAATGCAAATCTCCAGTTTGATAAAAAATATGCCCGGTTGGAAGATTTGGAATTTGGTCTGAGGCTGCATTAAATGCATTTGATTTTCTGAGATGAGAGAGGACAAAAAAATCTCCAAGATTGAACTGCAAACCCTATTTTTCTTCTCAATAAAATGGCTCTGCAAAACTATGTTAGTCCAAGAGATAATATCCAACTGATATATTAATGTGGAACTGATGTGTAAACAATAATCTTTTGTCAAGATAGAAAAAATCGGACACATTAAGAATATGTATTACTTAGTCACAGGTTTTGCAAGAGTGTGTATGTGAATATATATATGACAGATGTACATACAAAAAAAATGTATTTCGAACAGGTATTAATTTAAAGAGTTTCTGCCAAAAGAAATATATAAATAAAGCAATTCGGAACAGATATAAAGGATAATTTCGAAAAACAATTTCAGTCAGATATTTTCGTAAAAGGAACTGAAATATATATATAAAAGAGATTTTCGGAATAGATAAAAAAAATTTCGAACAGATATTTTCGTAAGAAAAAAAATTCCGAATAGATTTTTTTTTCGTAAAAAAACGGACTGAATTATATATATATATATATATATATATATATATATATATATATATATATATATATATATATATATATATATATATATATATATATATAAAGTACTATCATTCGTAATAAGGGACGGCGTCGCACAGTACACTGGAACAGAAAAAGATTTTCGTAACTGATATATATGTATAAGAACATTAGCTGGAAAGGTATGGCACTTGACAAATCATGACAGCTAATGGCCAAACATTTGAGAACCAAAGTGGTCAACATCACTTTTTAAAAATCAAATCTGTCTTATGTCTAAAAGGACGAATAGGTAATGGAAGGTATGGGATAAAAGATGTAATTACTCAACTTCCAGTACAATGGCCGAAAAGTATGCAGGTTACATTTCCCATGTAACAGGTATAAGAGGCTTTCACGTTGCTCGAGACCCTTAAAGAAGGAGTACTTTCGGACTAATCAACAAAAAGATATGTAAGAGATTTCGTAAAAAAAACTAAACTGACTTTTTTTTTTTTAGACCAATGAAAGAACTAAATATAGCCTAACTTTGCAGATAATAAAAGTCGTAGCCTTTGCCATAGGCTGTCAAAACCACCTTTAAGGAAAGTGACGAAAAGTATAAAAGCAAAGCATAGTTAAACAAAAATTTGTTTAAACAGACATTTTGGAACTAATGACATTTTAATAAATAGAATAATTCCAAAAATTATTTTAGAATAAAAAAAGTCATTTTAAGCAAAGTTGCACCAATTGTACAAACAAAATATTTTCAACAAAAATAATATAATTTCATTAAAAAATGTTTAGGCTCACAATTAATAAGACACATAAATAAAAAATCATAGATAAAAAACTATGCATGTGTGCCTAATGTGTCAAGTGAAAATGTGCGCCACACGTGAATACCTTTACTCGGATATGTCATTGTATAAAGACGAGGCGTGTTGAGTCGGAAATAAACAGGATAATACCATAATAAATATTTATAGAATGACCTAATAAAAATATGTTTGGAATCATCAAAATCAATATATTAAGTTAAACTAAAATGTACATTAATTAAACTAATTTAATTAATTAGGGATAAAATACATTTTCGTTAACAATCTCCCCCTTTTTGATGATGACAAACAATTGATTCACAAATATTCATAAAATGAAATATTAAGCACAAATAGTGAAGCATAAATATTTCTCCCCCTTTGACATTATCAAAAAGATATTTTAAATAAGTCTCAAGTGTCATCGGGTTAAAGTGCGAAGCTCCCCCTATCAAAAATAATTCATGCATGGAATATAACCATAAATCGCAAGGGGCATGAAATTTTCAATACGCACATGTGTCAACATAGATTCATCATTAATATTCATAGCATGTATTTGAATTTATAAATCGACAATAATGCTATTAAATAATGCACAAGTCAGCAAAATAAATAATAAAAGTTAAATGATCAACTTTTCAAAATGCATCAATGATAAATAATACCAATAGTTGTCTGATACCAATTGTTGTAGTCACACAAACCGTGCGTTGCACACAATAGTTCCTCGGAACAACCTTTTTTTTTTTTTTTTTGCAAAAATAGGAATCACAACTCAATGTTCTCAAATAATGTAAATACGAGAGATATATCAATGTGCATAAATAACTCTCTCACTAATGTAATAAAATTCCAATGTATAAATTTTCAATAGGCGCAATCTCAATTGTTGTATACATCATCATGATATAAACTTTCAAGCGCAAAACATTTCATAACTCGATGTGTTCAAATAATTTGGAATAAAGCACATAACATGAGTTAGAAATAAAAAAATATAGCATTTTTCTCAAGCTTTGCCATTTTCAAGATACGAGCTAAAATTCTCGGAATAATCAACTCAATTGCAATATCCATAAAAATATATCAAAGTTATGATCAAGCATTTTTCGAACAAATAATCAAACAAATTTCAATAAACTTTTATCTCCCCCTAAGGGATACCAATTAAGGCAAATATGCATATAACAAATATGGTGCATCTATTTCATGAGATAAAATATTATTAAAAAAAATTGACTTCATAAAATCATTTTTGAAAAGTCACACAAGTGATATCAATTATTGATCATGTGGTTTCTCAATTCAAACATACATAACACAAAAAAAATTCATCGTGAATAAATATTCGAACAATGACATTAATCATGTAGTATGCAATAAGACTAACTCATAGAGATTAATATGTTCATATCATCAAAATCAACAAGTGAATGTTACAATATTAACATGTATCACATATAACTAATATACTAGAATGTACTCAAATGACATTTTCGTTTCAGATTTATAATCAATAGAATCATGAATTTATCCAATATCATTATTCATAAAAAATATATGAAGATGTAATGAAATTTTCTTATAAAATAATGATCAAAATTAAATGTATGGTATAATAAAGAATCATAAAAAATAATGAATACACAAATTCATATGTGAATACTAACTAATCAATCAACACGCTCATGCGTTATAACAAATATTCTTATGCATGGAAATATTTCAATTATGAAATAAATCATTAATAAACATATGATATTAATTTCAAGAAAGGTGCTCCTTACTACCTTACCAATACAAAAGATATATTCAAGCAACTTCTACCAAGTGTGGCATTTCCAACATTAGGCAATGATACTGAAATTTGTAATATGATCAAATCATATGCCTTGAAAATCCACATCCCTTCTCAAAATGCAACCTACACAACTTTGAAAATTTTCTCTTTTGGTACCCAAAATGTGTTAGGTCCATAGGGGTTAGTATACATCTTGGTTCCTTTAGGAATCCATGCAAATTTTCTTTTTCTAAATTTATATGGACACAAATCTGAAAAATGTGTGTGTCTTCCACAATAAGAGCATAAATAATTAGGTAGACTAGATGAAGCATCAAATTTCAATAAATTTGAATAAGTCTTTTTCTCATTTCCTTCATCATATCCAATACCATTATTATTAAATCGAATCCTTTGTGTCTCAACAATTTTATGAAAATATTCATTTCCTTTTGTAAAAGTATCTAATGATTTCTTTAGATATTCAATCTCCCTTTTTAACTCAATATTTTCAATTTCAAGAGGAGAAGTGACAATAACAGATTTTTCCTTTTTCAAAGATTTAATTTCATTTTTCAAAGATTCATTTTCAAATTTCAACTCATCAAAATCATTTGACATATAATCATATTTGGTTGAAACTAATGAATGAGATTTCTTAAGTTTAATATATTTATTTTTAAGTTCTTCAAAACTTTCACATAATTCATCAAAAACGTTTTGTAAAACTTCATAATCATCAACTTCATCATTATCACTATCACTAGAGTTAGGGTTAGAATGTACCCCATTTTCCATAGCCATGTAACATAGATGAGCAACTTCATTTTCATTTGAATCTTCATCGGAAGAGCTTGTGTCGGGGTCACTCCATGTTGTGGCTTTCAATGCCTTCTTCCCTTTCTTATATTTTGGACAATTAGGCTTAATGTGTCCAACTTCATCACAATGATAGCATCTTGGTTCAGATTTGGATTGATGATCATCATTGAACTCTTTTGAAAAATGTTTCTTTCTCCTTTCCTTGGCTTTCTTTTTAGAATTGAGATATTTTTTGAAATGTTTAGCCAATAGGGAAATTTCATCATCATCATCATCGTCATCTTCACTTTCTATATTTTTGCTTGAAGATTTGAGAGCAATAATTTTGTTTGCTTTTGGTTTCTCAACTTCAACAAATTCCTTAAGTTCCATTTCATGAGTGATTAGGGAGCCCAATAACTCATCGAGAGAGATAGGTCTTTCTCTAATTGCCTCTTTGATTGACAGCTTCTTTGTCATATAAGCAGATGGTAGTGACCTGAGAATCTTACTCACTAATTCAGAGTCAGTATAAGATGTACCAAGAGATTTAAGACCATTAATAATATTAGTGAACCTAGTGAACATATCAGAAATAGATTCATCAGACATCATCTTAAATAACTCGTAATTATGAACAAGCATACTAATTTTATCTTCTTTAACTTGACTAGTTCCTTCATATATGACTTCTAGTCTATCCCAAATTTCCTTAGCAGATTCACAACAACAAATTCTATTATACTCATTTGCATCAAGTGCACAATGCAGAATATTCATAGCTTTCGCATTTATTTGAATTTTCCTAATATCAACATCATTCCATTCATTTTCTTCTTTAGGGACATTTTTATCATTAACAATTTTTATGGGGATATTAGGACCATTTATAATGACTCTCCAAACAGCATAATCATTTGATTGAATAAAATTTTTCATTCTATTTTTCCAATAGCTATAATTATTTCCTGAAAATAAAGGAGGTCTATTTATAGATTGACCCTCACCAAGAGATGAAATAGTAAAGTTTTCCATGGATCTTTAACTCTAAGATTGTTAAATCTAAAAATAAATAAGAAGAGCACTAGCTCTGATACCAATTGTTGCCCAGATTAATACTCAAGAGGGGGGGTGAATTGAGTTTTTGCAAACTTTTCGGGTTAAATTAATATTTCAGAAAATACTAAATTTAAATCACTTAAACAAATATCAGATTTATAAAACTATAAAGAATAAATCCAACAATATCAAATAAATGCAACTAACTAATTTAAACAACTAGACATGCAGATTTTAACACTCTAGAAATATTAGATTAATTTTCGTATTTAATATAAAGTGATATTCTGAAATTAATTATTTAATTCAAAAATAATTATTTTAACCTTAAAAATAATTTAGTCAAATTTCGGAATTAATTTATTTGCAAGATAGTGTGCTGAAAATATTAACTCAAGCAAGCATGTGTAAATAAATAAATAAAAGTGCGGAAAATAAATGACACCGAAATTTAACGTGGTTCGGCCAAATCCCGGCCTACGTCCACGCGCCTAGAGCCCCTGTCTCCTTTGCGCTTCACTAAACCTGATCCACTTGCGGGTAGGATCAAACCACCGCGTACAACTGTTTGCAAGCTAACTTCGAGCTTCAAACCCCGTGGCCCACTTACGGGTAGGAACCAATTACCGGTACAAACCGAAGCTTCAACAAAGCTTCACAACAAATCTGAATTTTTGTAGTACAGAATAAAATACTGAAACTCCTTAAAATACAATTTTTAATCTGAGTTTCTCCTTCTTGAATCAGACTTCAATAAATGGTGTTGAAGTAGGCACAAGTCTTCTTCTTCAATGATTGAGCAGATGATAAAATTTATTGCTCTCTTGAATGTGTAGCTGAGTAGTAAAATAAATGCTCTCAATAATATTTCAAGTCTGTCTCATATTTTCGTTCTTGTTCTGCTACTACATTTCAATGCAGCTCTCACAGCTTTTAAATGTGTCTTCAGATAACTAGCTGTTAGACACAGCATTTTGAACATTTAATGCTCCTGATTTTCTGGGATGGTGTAGTCTGAAAATAATCTTTAAAACTGAAATGCAAATCTCCAGTTTGATAAAAAATATGCCCGGTTGGAAGATTTGGAATTTGGTCTGAGGCTGCATTAAATGCATCTGATTTTCTGAGATGAGAGAGGACAAAAAAATCTCCAAGATTGAACTGCAAACCCTATTTTTCTTCTCAATAAAATGGCTTTGCAAAACTATGTTAGTCCAAGAGATAATATCCAACTGATATATTAATGTGGAACTGATGTGTAAACAATAATCTTTTGTCAAGATAGAAAAAATCGGACACATTAAGAATATGTATTACTTAGTCACAGGTTTTGCAAGAGTGTGTGTGTGAATATATATATGACAGATGTACATACAAAAAAAATGTATTTCGAACAGGTATTAATTTAAAGAGTTTCTGCCAAAAGAAATATATAAATAAAGCAATTCGGAACAGATATAAAGGATAATTTCGAAAAACAATTTCAATCAGATAATTTCGTAAAAGGAATTGAAATATATATATAAAAGAGATTTTCGGAATAGATAAAAAAAATTTCGAACAGATATTTTCGTAAGAAAAAAAATTTCGAATAGATTTTTTTTCCGTAAAAAAACGGACTGAATTATATATATATATATATATATATATATATATATATATATATATACTATCATTCGTAATAAGGGACGGCGTCGTACAATACACTGGAACAGAAAAAGATTTTCGTAACTGATATATATGTATAAGAACATTAGCTGGAAAGGTATGGCACTTGACAAATCATGACAGCTAATGGCCAAACATTTGAGAACCAAAGTGGTCAACATCACTTTTTAAAAATCAAATCTGTCTTATGTCTAAAAGGACGAATAGGTAATGGAAGGTATGGGATAAAAGATGTAATTACTCAACTTCCAGTACAATGGCCGAAAAGTATGCAGGTTACATTTCCCATGTAACAGGTATAAGAGGCTTTCACGTTGCTCGAGACCCTTAAAGAAGGAGTACTTTCGGACTAATCAACAAAAAGATATGTAAGAGATTTCGTAAAAAAAACTAAACTGACTTTTTTTTTTTAGACCAATGAAAGAACTAAATATAGCCTAACTTTGCAGATAATAAAAGTCGTAGCCTTTGCCATAGGCTGTCAAAACCACCTTTAAGGAAAGTGACGAAAAGTATAAAAGCAAAGCATAATTAAACAAAAATTTGTTTAAACAGACATTTTGGAACTAATGACATTTTAATAAATAGAATAATTCCAAAAATTATTTTAGAATAAAAAAAGTCATTTTAAGCAAAGTTGCACCAATTGTACAAACAAAATATTTTCAACAAAAATAATATAATTTCATTAAAAAATGTTTAGGCTCACAATTAATAAGACACATAAATAAAAAGTCATAGATAAAAAACTATGCATGTGTGCCTAATGTGTCAAGTGAAAATGTGCGCCACACGTGAATACCTTTACTCGGATATGTCATTGTGTAAAGACGAGGCGTGTTGAGTCGGAAATAAACAGGATAATACCATAATAAATATTTATAGAATGACCTAATAAAAATATGTTTGGAATCATCAAAATCAATATATTAAGTTAAACTAAAATGTACATTAATTAAACTAATTTAATTAATTAGGGATAAAATACATTTTCGTTAACAAAACGTAACTGTATATATTTTGTCAAGTTTATAAGAATTATATTCACTATATTATTTTGACATTTGACGACATATAATTGTTACAAAGTTAGGATGACAAATATATACTAGCAACACCGACTAAATAAAATAATGTTATACAAAAAAATATGCACTGAAAGTAGAAAATATAAATTTGGTGTCTCCTATAAAAAGATTAACACATGTATCATCTAATTAATAGAAACATTGCTAGACTATCCCCATGCCTCTTCTTTTGAAGCTTCTCTCTAATCCATTTCTATTCTTCTCCCTTTTCTTCTTTCCCCATAACCTTTAGATCTTCCATTGATCCACCTTCTGCATTGAATACCGACGCCTCTTCCTCTGCTATCACTCTCACTGCCTCTCTCGTGTATATATACATATATACATATATATACATATATACATATATATACATATATATATATATACATATACATATATATATATATATATATATATATATATATATATATATATATATATATATATATATATATATATATATATCTGTGTGTGTGTGTGTGTGTGTGTGTGCGCTCCTTATTCTTAGATGAGGAGAGAGAGTGATGATGCCAGAATCAGCACCACCAGATAAGGTGTTTTCATGCTCAATCTAAGAACAACAATGGTAGCATAGTTATGTGGCAAGGTAAGAGAATGAGATGAGGGGAAGAGGAGAGAGCACCAGAATATGAGTGGTTCAGCCTAAATTGGCCTACGTCCACTGTGTGTGTGTGAATAACCTCACTACAATAAGGCACTAATGGCCATGGATACAATCTCTCAAGCTTTCTCTCTCTATTGTGTGTCTAGACAGGGTTTTAGCTAGGGTTGAATATCTGGGGATCCATTTGCAAGGTAGAGGATGACCTCTATATATAGTACCTAGGGGGTGTAATGTACCCTCCATGCATGCAATGAGCATGTGTGTGGTTACCTCACCAATATGGGAGTGCCATCTGTCACTGTCACATGTAGAGAATAATGATGCAATATTCTCCCCACGTGTGGGGAATAATCTTGTTATAACAGATTTGTGTAGACGTGTCCTTATCTAAATGTCAGCAGATGCTCGGCTATCGCGTATGGTGTATGACCTCGGCCTTGGAGAGGCCGAGGTTGGTGAGTCTTGATACCTATTCAGTCCGAGTATTCCATGGAGGTCTCGGCCTAATCCTAGCCGAGACAATGGGCAAGGTCGGTCTTAGACGAGATTGAACTGGTGGCTTGACGAGGTTGCTGCTGGCTTGCTGTGAGCTCGGCCTACGTCTGGCCGAGGTTGCCATCCCAAGGTATCCGAGAATGCTGCCGATCCTTGTGGCGTCCCTTGGAGAGGCTCATGGTAGTGTCTGCCTGGGCCGACCTTGATATGGCCGAAGGGTGATATCGCGTGTCCAAGACATGCCCAACCTCGGCCATAACACCGGCCGAGGTTGATGTCTCTAGGCCGAGGTTACACTTGGGGTATATCAATCACCCCCCAGCCCTTAGTCATATGTGAGAGCGAGTGACTAGGGGATTACTACACCTCCGAGGCATGTCTGTTAGAAGCCAATACTTGCTTGACACTTGTCCAATGCTGTAACATGCTTGCTTGGTAGGCGTGTGCTGTCAGCCGCCCTTTGGGGCTCCCAAGGCAATGATAGGCCTTGGGAATCGTGCCTACTTATTTAAGGGTTTTGAACCCTCATTTCTTCTTTCTTCTTCACTTCCCTCTTCTGCGAACGCTTTCTCCCTCTGAAAGGCATTTCGAACCAGAATCTACTGCAGAGGTCTTTGTTGGTGTTTTTTTTCTGAATTTTCATCACTTCCCCTTGTCGTTTCATTTCCAGGTATCTTCTCCCCTTCATTTTCTTTGTTTTTTTCTTTTGGTTTGCATTTTCCGGCGAGTTTCTGAGTTTTTCGGCGACTTGTGTTTGCTTTGAATTTCTTGGTTTGATCCTTAGATTCCTTTGCTTTATCAACAAGTCTTGTTTGTAATTTTTGGAGTTTTAGGAAAATCCCCAAGTGTAGTGTCGTCCTCTGATGCTCAGACCCTTATATCAGCTTCTTGAGGAGTTCCCCTCTCTTAGAGAGAAAACTTTAGAAAAGATTAGGCAAATAGAAAGAGCACAGGAGGAGGCTCGTAGATCACAAGAGTTTCCCATTAGACCTATATTTCCACCACCTCTGAAGGTGATATATCCTGACCCCCCGGAGAACTTCTATTAGACAGAGGTTCCTGCTAATCCCATACCTATGTCTGAGTCTGAATCTTCTACCTCAGACCCCATGTCTGTGGATTCCTTTCAAGAGGCCATGGACTTCACACCTAGGCCTGATCAGGCCGAGGTTTCCAGCCGAGCCTCGTCCCATAATCACTCAAGAACCTCAGGGTCTTCCTCAGAGGTTGAGATTCTTGAGCCGAGTGTGGCCATTCCACCACCACTTGACGCCATCCCTCTGTCGGCTGTCACCGGGGTAGAGTTCGCTCAGAGGTTCCCGAGTAACCCATCAACATCTGCTCCGACCGACGCTGAGTCGGATGATGATGAGGTTGAGAGCGATGTCGACGTCTCTGAGGTGACCGAGATCGAGAGTACAATTACTGAGGTAGACCTTCTCTGCTTCAGATATCTGTATTCTATCAGCCCCTCAATAAAACTTAGGAGACCTCTGAGGGAAGAGAGGGCTTATCATGGCCGAGACGGCGAGATCTGCCTGTACGAGCAGATGTTCAAGTTGGGGTTCCGTCTGCCCATTCACCCCATTATCAAGTCCATCCTTTCTTATATTAATTTGGCCCCCTCTCAACTCTCTCCTAATGTCTGGAGAGTCCTAATAGGGGCCATAGTGTTATGGAAGGCTGTCCACCACTCAGACCTCCCAGTTCAGGTCTTTGTAGGTTGCTACGTCCCTTCCTCGGCCAAAAATCATCCGAGCTACTACCATTTTGTAGCTCGGAGGCCTGAGAAGAAAATGCTTCAGGTGACTCAGACTTCCAACCATAACTGGAAACCTCGGTACTTCTTTGCTTCAGGGCCATGGGAGTTTGGCCCATGTGTTCCCTCGTCTAACCTGGAGCAGAGGATTCCCCTGAGGTGGGGTAAGGTCACCATGTCTGCCAGGGCCGACCCTGGCCTAAGTCTGCAAAACCTCCAGAAGGTGAAAGCCCTTCAAGATCAGGGGGTACATGGTCTATTTGTCAGGTTTGAACACTTGATGACTCCCCACTTCCTCTCTGGGACAAGTCTAGGTGGAAGTCCCCTTGCCGAGCTTGGTAAGCATTTTTGCTTTTGAAGTTTAACCTCTGAGTTTATTCATATCTGACTATCAAACTCAGGTCTACTAATTTTTTTGCAGAGCGACCAAAGGATATTCCGGACGAGCTTTGGGAGATGGCTGCACCAAGCTTGACGAGACTTGCGAAGAAAGCAGGTCTTAACGCTCCTCCCCCAGCTCCCTCTGCCTCTAAGCCCCCAGCCAAAAAGAAGAGGGCTCCCGAAGGTCATGCCCTTGAGGATCAGAGGCCGAAGAAGAAGGCTGCTGACTCTGCCATCCCCATCTCTTTAGATGACGCCCTGTCGGCTCGTCTGGATCAGTTGAAGTTAACCGACAGTGTAGTCAGCCACAGCTTTCAGGCCCTGGATGCCGTTGGTTCTGTAATGACCGAGGCTGACAAACGCTTCTTCAGGTCCCTTGACACCCCATTGCTGGTTGAGTTCGGCCTTCATAGAGCCATTCAGGTATGATTTGATCCTTCTTCAGAAATTCTTTTAAGTGTAACATTTGATTCTTCCTCAGCTTACTCATGATCACTAAACATGCAGGGCTTGAGAGCTATGAACCATTTATCCAACTGGACTCTGAGGAAGTTGCCCCTCATCCAAAAGGGGCAAGAGGCTGAGAAAGTCCAGAGTACTCTGAACGCAGAGATCGAGCGCATCAAGTCTGAGCTGAAGGACTCTGAGAAGAAAGTGAAGGGATTGGAGAAGGACATCTCCCAGCTCGGCAAGGATCATGCTGCTGCACTGAAGGCTAAGGGCGACATTCTGCAGCAAAAAGTCAACTCAGTTGTCAGGGCCACCCTTGATGACGCCTCTGAGAAGATAATTGGTGACTACAAGGCCTCAGATGAGTTCATGGGCTTCGGCTTTGAATACCTTGAAAGAGGTATCAAAGCCATTATTAAATGGGCAGACGTCAGGGAGAGAGAGGCCGACACTTTGAAGGCCTTTGATTTCGTTGGTCTCGGCTTTGCTGATCCTCAATTCGCCCAGGCTCTTCAGGAGGTTGAGGAAGAGACTGCCGCTCCTGCCGAGACTGCTACATTGGAGGTCACCGAGGTTGGAGGGGCATACCATCGTGATGATGCGGCCGAGGTGACTAATCAAGCCGAGGATGTCAACACTCCCCTTTCAAACCCTTAGGATTTTTCGATTATTATTTGTAACTCATTGTATTATGGAGTTTCTGTAATCATTGAACATATCATTTCTGAATATATATATCAACCTCTGATGAGGACCATCTTCACTTTCTTTTCATTGAACGTCATGTGATGCTTTTCATTCTTAGCTCATTAATTTTCATTCTTAGTTTCGTTGCAATGATGTCTGCTAAAAACAAATTTGTAATGAGCTTCAACCTCTGAAGCCCTCTTTCTAAGCTTGTCTCTTTGCAATGGTCTTATTTAAACTCAACCAATGATCGTGAGCTCAGACCTCATCACCTAAGATGTTATCCCCATAATAAATCTTCACCAAATTAATGATGTTATGTGTCTGAGGTCATCTAATTTATAGTGTCTGACCTCAGACCTCGTCATCACTGGATGGTGTTATGAAGGGCTGAGGCCATCACATAAGATGTTATCCCCATAATAAATCTTCACCAAATTAATGATGTTATGTGTCTGAGGTCATCTAATTTATAGTGTCTGACCTCAGACCTCGTCACCACTGTATGGTGTTATGAAGGGCTGAGGCCATCACATAAGATGTTATCCCCATAATAAATCTTCACCAAATTAATGATGTTATGTGTCTGAGGTCATCTAATTTATAGTGTATGACCTCAGACCTCGTCACTACTGAATGGTGTTATGAAGGGCTGAGGTCATCACCTAAGATGTTATCCTCATAACAGATCTTCACCAAATTAATGATGTTATGTGTCTGAGGTCATCTAATTTATAGTGTCTGAGCTCAGACCTCGTCACTACTGAATGGTGTTATGAAGGTCTGAGGTCATCACCTAAGATGTTATCCCCATAATTAGTCTCACCGAATTAATGATGTTATGTGTCTGAGGTCATCTCATTATGGTGTCTGAGCTCAGACCCTCTGGTTGTAGAATTTCGCTGCCCTCTGCTGGTAGCCTGCTTGTCTGACCTCTGCATCCTCTTTTCTTTCTTCGATAAGATTTAGGTCTAGCCTCCTCCCTTCCCCACTATTGTCAGGGTCATGGTCTGAATCCTATGAGTTGGGAGCCCTATCTCTGTTGGTATGACGGCCTCTGAGCCATGTGCCAACATGAATGGGGTTTCACCTGTTGGTGTCCTTGCAGTGGTTCTGTAGGCCCATAACACAGCGTAGACCTCTTCAGCCCATCTTCCCTTCGCATCCTCTAATCTCTTCTTAATCCCATCCAGGATAAATCTGTTTGTGACCTCGGTCTGGCCATTTGCCTGAGGTCGACCAGGAGACGAGAAGAATTGCTTTATTCCTACTCTTAGGCAATACTTTTCTAAAGAGAAGTTCTTGAACTGGGTCCCATTGTCCGAGATGAGAGTGTTTGGGAGGCCATATCTGCATATGATATTCCTCCAAATGAATTGGAAGGTCTTCTGCTCTGTGATTGTTATCATCGGCTCTGCCTCCACCCTCTTTGAGAAGTAGTCAATGGCAACTATCAAGAATCTATAGCTGTTGACAGCTCTTGGCAAGGGTCCCACTAAGTCAATTCCCCATACCAAAAATGGCCATGGAGAAGAGATTGACGTCATAGGCTGATGGGGTTGATGAGGGATAGTGGCGAACCTTTGACATTTGTCGCACCTCTTCACGTAGTCTGCAGCGTCCTTGGACAAGGTAGGCCACCAGTACACCTGAGTGATGATACTCTTGGCCAAGGGCCTTCCCCCTATGTGGCTAGAGCAAGAACCCTCATGGACTTCCTGTAAGACCCTGGAAACTTCCGTGGGATGCACGCACCTAAGGAGAGGCAATAGAAATCCCTTTTTGTACAAGACGTCTCCTATCATCGAGAACTTGGCAGCTCTATGTCTCAATTTTCTCCTCTCTAATTTGGACTCAGGCAGCTCTCCCTCTTTTATGTATCTGACGAGCGGGTCGATCCATGAGTCTCCTAGGTTCAAATTGTGACAAGGGTTACATACCTCTTCTTCCTCGATGGTTGCCTTTCCTAAGACCTCGATCGGAACGGTCCTTCTAACCTTTGTCTTCGTTGCCGAAGCCAACCTTGCCAATGCATCAGCGTGGCTATTACTTTGTTGAGGCACTCTCTTCAGTTTTGCCTCTTCAAAATATTCCAGCATCTTTCTCACTCTCTCCAGTTACTTCGCCATTATTTCATTTTTGGCCTCATAGACTCCTAGCACCTGATTGACAACTAACCTTGAGTCACTGTGGAGTAGGAAACGTCTTACGCGAAGAGTCTTTGCCAATAAGAGGCCTGCTATCATAGCCTCATACTCGGACTCGTTGTTTGAGGCCTGGAAGTTGAATCTCAAGGCGTATTCAATGTTGGCGCCATCTAGAGCCTAGAGTATTAGCCCCGCACCGCTTCCACTATCACAGAAAGAGCCATCAATGAAGAGGCTCCAAACGTCTGTATCTGATGAGAAGACCCCTTCTGTCATAACTCCTTGCTTGAAGAGGTATCGATCCTCTTCGTTCTCTTTTATTCTGCTCCAGGTTTTGCCTGAGATGACCTCTTCCCGATCTCGGAAGACGTTTGGTGCCGTCTCTTCCAAATTTTGGAAGACACTACAGTTTGTCTCTTCGGCGTCTTCTAGGCCTTTCTCTGTCTCGGCCTCTTCCCAGGTGAATTCTATAACAAAGTCCGCGAGGGCCTGCCCTTTGATGGTTGTCCTAGGCTGGTAGTTAAGATCATATTCTCCTAATTCGATGGCCCAAGTCATCAATCTCCCGGACTTCTCAGGTTTATGCAGGACCTGCCTTAGTGGGGAGTCAGTGAGGACTACCATGGAGTGAGCTTGGGAGTAAGGCTTCATTTTTCTCGAGGCATGTATTAGGGCATAAGCCAACTTTTCCATACGGGGATAATTTTTCTCAGACCCTTGAAGGGCCTTACTGTTGAAGTATGCAGGCCTTTGGATCCCATCCTCTTCCCGTATGATGGCCGTGCTGATGGCTGATTCAGAGACTGCCAGATACACAAACAACCTTTCTCCTGCGATGGGCCGAGACAGCAATAAGGGAGACCCTAAGTAGGACTTGACTTGGTTGAAGGCTTTTTCACACTCTTGGCCCCATTGGAAGGCCTTTCTTAAAACTTTAAAGAATGGGAGACACTTGTCCGTCGCCCTAGAGACGAATCTGTTAAGCGCAACCACTCTCCCTGTGAGTCTTTGGACATTCTTGATACTCCTAGGAGTCTTCATGTCAAGCAACGCCTTAATTTTTTTAGGGTTGGCTTCGATCCCTCTCAGGTTGACGATGAATCCCAGGAACTTCCCGGCTCTTACTCCGAAGACACATTTCGCTGGGTTGAGTTTCATCTTGTATGAGTCCATCACATCAAAGGTCTTCTCAAGGTCTGCTACATGAGTGCAAGCTTTCAAGCTTTTTGTCAGCATATCATCTACATACACTTCCATGGTCTTCCCTATTTGCTCTTCGAACATCTTATTGACAAGACGTTGGTATGTTGCCCCTGCATTTTTCAGACCGAAGGGCATCACTTTGTAGTAGTACATTCCTTTGTCGGTAATGAAAGCTGTCTTCTCTGAGTCTTCGACATCCATGAAGATTTGGTTATAGCCTGAATACGCATCCATGAAGCTCATGAGCTCATGTCCTGCTGTATCATCCACCATCTGATCTATCCGAGGTAAGTGGTAGCTGTCTTTTGGGCAAGATCTGTTTAGGTCAGTGAAATCGACACACATTCTCCACTTCCCATTGGCCTTGGGCACGATGACCGCATTTGATAGCCACTCCGGATAGGTAACTTCTCTTATAAACTCAGCCTCTTCTAACTTTTTCACCTCTTCACGGATGACGTTGTATTTTTCCCTGGAGTAGACTCTTCGTCTCTGCTTGATAGGCCTGGCATCTTTAGCTACGTTGAGCTTGTGACTCATCACTTCAGGATTGATGCCAGGCATGTCTGCGTGACTCCATGTGAAGACACTCTGCCTCTTCCTGAGGAAGTTTATCAGCTCTTCCTTGATTTCCGGATTAAAGGATTTTCCGACCTGGATGGTTTTTTCCGGCTCGTCCTCATCGAGGACGATGGATTCTACCTCTTCCGAGGACTCTCCCTTCTTCAATTTTGTTTCATCTCTTGGATCAAGAGTATCAATGCTATAAGTGGTGGTGGCCCTCTTATGGGCTTCTATCTCTTCGTCCGAGTTGAAGTAACATTCTCTCGCTGTGGTCTAGTCACCTTGCACTTCCCCTACTCCATAAGGAGTCAGGAATTTTAGCATCTGATGGACCGTTGACGGCACAGCCTCGAACTCCCTAAGGGCCACCCTTCCTATGATGAGGTTATAGGCAGAGAAGACACTCTCGTCCATCACGAAGAAATTAATCCTCCTGGTCAACCTCTTAGGCCATTCATCACCCATCCGTACGTCCATCTCATACATGCCCAAGGGGTGAACCTTTTCACCACTGAAGCCTATCAGGGGGTGGTGATAGGGGACCAGTCTTGCTCTACTAAGGCCTAAGCTCTTGAAGCAAGGCCAAAACATCACATCTGCCGAGCTCCCCCCATCCACGAGTATCCTCTGCATATTGTTCCAACACCAAAAGAGATCATACCAACCCTCTTCACCGGGGTGTTGTCATCCTTTGGTGGGAGATTCGGATCATCTTCATCATCACCTTCTGAATCATCGTCTCTTTGGGCCGGGACGTTGTCACGGCATCTGTCGTTCCTCCTTTTCTTATGGTCATCTCTTCCACTTTTAGGAGCCTTACCGTCTACATATTTTCTCAATTTCCCAGATTTTAACATCTTCTCAATCTTATCCTTCAAAGCGAAGCATCTATCTGTGACGTGACCATGATCTTGGTGGAACTCACACCATAGGTTTTTGTTCCTCTTATATGGTGGGGCTTTTAGCTTCTCTGGCCATCTCAGTGCCCTGTCAATCTTAATCTCATTGAGGATGTGCTCACAGCTCACAGTTAGAGGAGTATAGTGAGCGAACTTGTCCTCACTCGATCTCTTCTTCCCATCTTTCTTGCTTTGGGACTTTCCACTTCCATCGCGGTTCTCATCCTCATACTTGGCGGCCATTGCCTCTTCCGCATTCATTACTTTCCCTGCGGTTGCCAGCAGCTCCGCCATAGACCTAGGGGCTCTTCCGCCAGTTTCCACAATAGGTTCCCCTTCTGGAGACCTCTTATGAGGGCGGTCATGGCTATGTTCTCTTCATAATCTTTGACCTCCAACTTTTCTTTGTTGATTCTTGCTATGTAGTCTCTTAAGCTCTCACCCTTGGCCTACTTGACATACAACAGGTGGGTAGTCTTCTTTTGAGGCCTCACCCCAAAGCAGAAGTTGTGGATGGATCGCTCAGCCAAGCCTTTGAAGTTCTCAATTGAGTTCTTCGGAAGGGAGGTGAACCAACTGTGTGCAGCCCCTGTTAAGGTCCCAGAAAAGGCTCTACACTTCATCTCATCGGGTGTCGAGTAGATGTATGCTGCCGATTGATACATCTTGATATGATGCACAGGGTTAGTGCTGCCATCATACTTAGGAGACACCGTAGGAGGCTTGAAC
The DNA here is from genome assembly GCA_949130495.1 of Sambucus nigra. NCBI lineage: Eukaryota > Viridiplantae > Streptophyta > Magnoliopsida > Dipsacales > Adoxaceae > Sambucus > Sambucus nigra. Next base: position 77,257,018 of record OX422213.1, read on the forward strand.
TTAGCTGGGGTTGGGAACCCCACTATCCTAGCCACAAATGGGAAGCCCTCTGAGTAACCCCTTTGTAATGGGTCCCTGCTTTTAATGAGGTCTCCTATCTTCTCCTCAAGGCGTTGGATGGAATCATTCCATGGTCTTCGGCCATCGACTTGGCCGAGGTTATCCCCTGCCATCTCCCTGGGATGGACCGAGGGTTCCCCTGCCAAGACACGTTGGCTGTTGACCTCTTCCTGTTCCCTGCCTCTTCTTTCACCGTGTCGACCTTGGTCTGGCCGACCCTGCTTGTTCCCTCTCTAAGAGCCTGCTGCGCTCCTTGATCTCGACAGTCTCTATCTTAGGTCATTTATCAGGCCCAGTCTCTCGAAGGCCGACCCTCTGCTCAACCTATCAAAGGCTGACCCTCTTTGTTGGGCCACTTCACCTCTTCGGCCGACACAACCTTGACTTTGCCTAAGAGGCCGTACAGTGTTATTTGACACCTCATAGGGCTCCCAGCAGTGTTCCGGGGATTCTTCCGCCTCTAGATCATCCTACCTGTCCTCTGGACAAGGGTTTCCCTGCCTCCCCAGGCGCAAGCGCCTAGGGTCAGCAACGTCCCTTCTCCGCGGGGGTGTAGGCTGGTCCTTCATTGGTGCCTGGGGTGGTCCCCTGGCGTCAGGATGAGGCTGAATTGCCGCCGGAGTGATCATGTTCGGTGAGACTCCAGGTGGCCTCATCATAGTTTGGTTGAGCTATGCAAATTGCTATTGCATGGCTGCTTGTGTTGCAGCTAAAGATCTCAAGGCTGCAGCTACCTCCGCCATTTCGAACTGGGGGGCGCCTGACTGGAACTAGGCCCCCTGCCCCTGGGCGGCGGAAGAGGCGGTGGTAAGTCTGGTGCCATATGTTAACACTATAGAGCTTGAGTAGCAGATGAGCTTAGTACCTTACAAGACCTCTTTCAATGGTGAAACAGCTCCGCGCTAGGGGGAGGCCCGGTTCACCACCAGAGTCTCCGGTGAGGTTGATCAGAAAATGAGGAAGAAATAACTTCTCGTTCCCACAGACGGTGCCAAAATGATGATGCCATAATCAGCACCACCAGATAAGGTGTTTTCAAGATCAATCTAAGAACAAAAATGGTAGCATAGTTATGTGGCAAGGTAAGAGAATGAGATGAGGGGAAGAGGAGAGAGCACAAGAATATGAGTGGTTCAGCCTAAATTGGCCTACGTCCACTGTGTGTGTGTGAATAACCTCACTACAATAAGGCACTAATGGCCATGGATACAATCTCTCAAGCTTTCTCTCTCTATTGTGTGTCTAGACAGGGTTTTAGCTAGGGTTGAATATCTGGGGATCCCTTTGCAAGGTAGAGGATGACCTCTATATATAGTACCTAGGGGGTGTAATGTACCCTCCATGCATGCAATGAGCATGTGTGTGGTTACCTCACCAGTATGGGAGTGCCATCTGTCACTGTTACATGTAGAGAAGGATGATGCAATATTCTCCCCACGTGTGGGGAATAATCTTGTTATAACTAATTTGTGTCCACGTGTCCTTATCTAAATGTCAGCAGATGCTCGGCTATCGCGTCTGGTGTATGACCTCGGCCTTGGAGAGGCCGAGGTTGGTGAGTCTTGATACCTGTTCAGTTCGAGTATTCCATGGAGGTCTCGGCCTAATCCTAGCCGAGACAATGGGCAAGGTCGGCCTGAGGCGAGATTGAACTAGTGGCTTGACGAGGTTGCTGCTGGCTTGCTGCGAGCTCGGCCTACGTCTGGCCGAGGTTGCCATCCCAAGGTATCTGAGAATGCTGCCGATCCTTGTGACGTCCCTTGGAGAGGCTCATGGTAGTGTTGGCCTGGGCCGACCTTGATATGGCCGAGGGGTGATATCGCATGTCCAAGACATGCCCAACCTCGGCCATAACACCGGCCGAGGTTGATGTCTCTAGGCCGAGGTTACACTTGGGGAATATCAGAGAGGATTATAAGATATGGGATGATTTTTTTTTTGTTAAATTTAGGCAGCAAAGCTGATGTCATATGTGTCTCTCCTTTTACAATCGGATTGGGCCCAAAAGCTGATGTTTTCTGGTGACCGGAGGATGTTTATTGGTATTGTGGGTTATAAGAAAAAGTATATCTTAATAATGTTGGCGCTAGCTGTAATGTTTCTTTTGATGTTTAATATATAATATAAATGGTTACGCAGGGGGAAAAGGGAAGTGGTTTTGAAATGGGTAAAGCCCCTCTGCTTGGTTTGTTTGGTTCTACCGTTTATGTGAGTTGTGGGTAAAGCTACTTTATGTTGTGGGTATTAATTCATTAGCAAGATTAGATCTGCAAAAACATAAATAGATAAATTCAAAAGAAAACATACTAATGAACATTCGTGTGTTTAAGTATAAGTTACAAAATCGTTGATACTAATGTCCATTGGTGTGTATACGTATAAATTTATTTCTACTTTCTCATCACAAGTGAACAAGTTGCTGTGAAATGTGTTTTTAATAGGCTTTTATATATTGTTACATCCACTTGACCCATATAAACTAGGTATATCCATTTGGAGATATCAAATGATTTCAAAATGGCATTAATATTTTAAGTACTTTACCTTTTAATATATTTGTGGGTTGAATTTATTCACACTCGCTCGGTAACATTGGACAGTTTTAGGTGATATTGAATGTCTTGAATTTAGTTTAATAATTGTTAGACATATCAAAATAAGTTTGTGCATCTATCCCCTAACCTTTAATTATTGTTTAATACTAGCATGAAATTCGTCCGATGCGCGCGGGTGAACTACAAATTATTACTATATATATATAGAGTCCTGCTCTTGTGCGGACTAGTCCGCATTTTAAGAATGCGGACCGGACATGTGTCACCTGACGGTGAACCCAGAAAAGAGAGAGAGTATGCCTATAATTTAGATGATAATTTCTAGGCGCGTCGTTAGGTGACACATGTCCGGTCCGCATTCTTAAAATGCGGAATAGTCCGCACAAGAACATTATTATATATATATATATATATATATATATATATATATATATATATATATATATATATATATATATTACTTAAAATGATTTCAAAAATAGTGTCACCTAATCAATTGTACACTACAGGAATATTGATTTTTTTCGGCATAAATTAAATGCCGAGAAAAGCACTAAAAATGTCGGTAACACTTTTTGCGGCACTTTTGTCGGCATTTTCACAAGTGCGGTAATAGCCAATGTGGTAAAAGAACAACGACATTTTAAAAAATGCGGCAAAAAGTTAGCGGCACTTTTGACGGCATTTCCACAAGTGCGGCAGCCAATGTGGTAAAAAAACAACGGCAATTTAAAAAATGCCGCCAAAAGTTAACGACATTAAAAAAATGTTGGTAATAACCTTTTGCAACACTTATTAAACGTTCAACAAACTTTTGGCGGCACTAAAAAAATACCGAGAATGATAATAACGGCATTAAACAAAATGTTAGTATTATTTTTGCAATATATGACTGCGAAGAAGTGTTAAAAAAAATCATTTATAAGAAGTATTGTATTTATGTGCAAATACATTGCCATGACATTAAATTAAGAAGGCAGTAATCAAATTAAAATGTCATTAAATTAAAACCAATAACATTCATCGTAAATAAACATAATTATGCTTGGAACAATTATCCATCCAAAAAATAAAATGTATCACGTGTCCAATAAAAATAAGCGGGAAAACATGAAGCGAAACGAAATTTTATATAATGTACGATCCTTCTTCATCAAAGTCATACATCCTCTTTGACCTACAAATTAAAAAGTCAATCGTTAGTCATTGATACTTATATTTTAGCTACGTAGACCAACAAATATTTATCCATAGTTAAGAGGAAAAAACAAAAGAAATCAATGAAAATATATAGAGCAAAAAAAAAAAGAAAAAGGAAGAAGAAAAAAAAGTATACATTGAAAGCAATTCATACTTACAGGTATACACAGTGCAATAGGATTCACTGAAACGTTGAAGGGATCAGGTGCATCCATTTTCATAATCTTCTTAATCACCTAAGCTGCAAAAAAATGAAGAGGAATGTAAACAAATATAACTTCATAAGCACGTTGTAAATTGATATCACCAATGAAAGACAATAACCTTATTCTTACTATCATTTTAAAATGACCCCGTACAAAAGACAATAATCTTGGTTGAAGACAATAATTATTCTTACTATCATTTTAAAATGACCCCATACTATCATTTTAAAATGACCCCGTACAAAAGACAATAATCATTGTACAAAACATGTAGTTAGGTTTTCACCCTCTAACGGCATGTTTTTAAGCCTCTAATCTAGATATTTTGAAATTATCGTCATAGTCACAAACCGAGAGACTCGTGACTACGCGATCAGTTCTTACAAGTTACATTGATCTCGTGCAAGATGTACATGCCTCTTACGGGGTTGTTCGAGACCAGTTTGAGTTTTCACCCTTTTAATGACTTATTTTTAACCCTATTCTAGATATTTTGAAATTATCATCATATTCTCAATTTGGGAGTCCCACGACTATGTGGTCAGTTCCTATGAGTTACATTGGTCCCGTACGAGATGTTAATGCCTCTTACGAGGCCGTTTGGGAGATGGTTTGAGTTTTCACCCTCTAACGACATGTTTTTAAGCTTAATCTACATAATTTCACATTATCATCATATTCTCAAATCGAGAGACACATGACTACACGGTCAATTCCTACAAGTTATATTGGTCCCGTGCGAGGTGTTCATGCCTCTTACGGGGCCGTTTGGGGGTTGATTTGGGTTTTCACCCTTTTAACGGCTTGTTTTTAAGTTTAATCTAGATGTTTTCAAATTATCATTATATCCTCAAAGCAGGAGACCCGTGACTACGCAGTCGGTTCTTAGAAGTTACATTGGTCCCGTGTGAGGTGTCCATGGCTCTTATGGTGCCGTTTGGAGGGTTGGTTTGATTTTTCACCCTTTTAAATGCTTGTTTTAATCCAAAGTATAGATGTTTACGCTTAAATCATTTCTTACGATTCCATTCACGATTCGATTCGTAGGGTTTCCGATTCATGATTCAATTCACAATTTGAAAACTATGATCAGAACCTATTTACTCTATAGAATAAGTAATATAAGAAGTTTATGGGTAATTAGCATACCATCAACAAGAGGAGAAACACACTCTTCAAACTTTGAGGATGAGGGAGTACCATCACTCCTATACACATTAACAAAAATAAAGGAATGTGTGCCAAGTTGGACCTGCACCATGTCACAAAGAAGCATTAATCAAAAGAATGACTTCTTGAAAGATGAGGAAAGACACTAGAAATTATAAAAGATAATGGTTATATGATTTTATTTCTATCAGCATCTAATGAGAAAGAGGCATCTTCGTAATGAAAGATGTTATCAACATTATATAGTGAAAAAAACAAAGATACATTCAAAATAGTTTTTAGTTCACTTTAGTTGTCAATATTTATGTAAATGTATAAATTTTAATTAACCTTGTTAATCATGTTCCACTGCCCCACTGGTGGATCAACTATACTCTCTCGCCCCAGTCTCGTGATACGTAATTTGGGAACACCAAAGTGGAGGTTAGAGTCGAAATCACTTATAGGGTAAAGATAATGTAGTCATAATTGGATAAGGTAGGAAATGGATACCGTTGGCGGTGGAAGGACTCGTGCATCAATTGAAGTAAGGGCGACCCTCACTTGAATCCTAAATTCATCTTTTGCAATCTTATCAGTATTATAATTGTTATTCCTTACAATCTGCAAGCATATTCAATGTTACATAGAAAGAATGGTTCAACCAAACAAAAAAAATTAAGAGATGAATTAATATTAAGTATTATGGTCATAACAATGATATCGCAGCATACATCTCTCTCCTCAAACTTGTTATGCTAAGTATTCATACCTCCATTATACTGGCTTCCCTCAAGCTAGTTCGAATATATTATTTTGGGAGATTTCCCATTAATTAATTATATTCCATTAATCAAACATTAAAATGGAAATTGAATTAGACCACCGCAAGAACTAGCTAGAGGGAATTGATACTTTCAACATGGCATCATAGAACTGGGATGAAGATTTAGGCAACGACTCAAATTGAATTCAGTAGTCAAAAGTTTAAAAATATTATCTGACGACGTTTGGATAGGTTAATGACCTCCTTTATCTCATGTATGTGTTTATGATACACAAATATATGCAAATATTTTATTGCATTTCGAGCATAAATATGAAGGTAGGACTAACAAGATGAAATTAAAAGTAGATTGACCTGGGTAAGGAAGTATCTGATAACATTAGCAGTATTACCTCTCCAAAGAGCAATGAGGCCTTCATCTTTCATAGTACTGGCAAAGCAATCAGAAATTCCCTTGTATGGTTCGGACAACTTGCCAGATTTAAGCATCTCATCCTAATTTTGAATCAAAAGCTTAACTCTCTCAATTGGAGCAGCAACAGTCTTGGATATTGTGATCCATCAACTATGTTTGCAAACCAAGGCAGCGACCTACAAAGGATGATTGATTTCAATTAGGAGTATTAGCAAGGGAAGATCAAGCTAGAAAAAGGCCTATGTGTTTCTAATCAAGATTTGAAGCAGGTTTGGCAAATCTTCGAAAACTAAGACTCATCCATAACTATATCTCCTTTCATTCCCAGCTCTGCTCAACAATCTTCCATACTCTCCTGTTGTACTCACGATTACTCTCACTAAACATTCGGGCAACTTTTGAATTCGCACAAGAATTTGAATTTGGATCACACAGCAACGACCATTTCTGGACTTTTAACTTGATGTTGTGCACCAGCGCTTACTATAAAACATTGAATAAAAAGATTAGCATATAACCATGATTATCCCATAAGATTTTGAAGTTGCATCAAAATTTGGATGTGTGTTAATGGTTTCTTCAACATCAAAAACACTGAGCCTCCAAAATTGGAATTCCAACATTTTTCGACCATAATTAGATGTCATAAGAAGACAATACGTAATAAAACATGGGATGAGTAGCTCATTGTGAATCATTCTTCTCATTGTAAATTATTTAAGGATTATAAGCTTAGCAACAAAACATAGGTATTCAAGTTGAACTAGTATATACACCAATCAGATATTTTACATGTCTTTTCAACTTTCAATACATAGAGCATGCAATTAGAGAAAAATATTGAGATATCGGTAGAAATAGAACTAAAGCTGGTGCACCATTGAGAGATGCTAGATTCTATTCACTCATTGGCAGATCAGAGACTAAAGCTGCCAATGCATCCGCTGAAGACGCGTAAGAAATTATTTTTAAAATCATATTTTTAAGTTATAAGCCTTTATAGTTGTCTTAAAACTGCCTTATGTTTTGTTGTATGTTATTTCCTATGAGGAGGCTTTGTAAAGCAGGAACACTAGACCATGACAAGGTGAACAGAAAAATATTAGTCTTCCTTGTACTGCAATTATTTTCGATGGTTCTTTGCAAAGAACCATCCCAAAATATCGTTGCAAAGAACCATCCTAAAATATTATCGGTATAAGGCTAGCGGTAATGAAATTATTTCCGATGCTCATGTTTTTCTCGCGTTATATCTTAACTATACCGATGGTCTTGCCGTCTATGCATACCTCAATTCTACCGAGTATCTCTCTCTCGCTCTCTCCATGACACATTTTTATTATTAATATTACTTATTAGATTAACTTTAGGATGTATCTTTTATTTGTGTTCAAGTAAGAATATTATTTATTAGGATGTATCTTTGACAGTGACCCGCTCTGAATCATTACAGATCCTGAGGCAGAAATTAACATGTAACCTGCTCCATTTATGGCTGCTTTCTCTTCTAAGGGCCCCAATACTGTTACACTCGAGATTCTCAAGGTTTAATCCAATCAATCATTTTACCCTTTCATAGATGTCTACCCTTTTTATTATTTTATGATTCTAATATTTTGTGTTGATGTGATATGCAACCTGCTATTACTGCACCGGGAGTGAACATTATAGCTTCATACTCTGAAGCAGTAAGCCCGATAGAGGAAGATTTTGATACACGTAGGACACCGTTCAACACAAAATCCGGTACCTCTATGTCGTGCCCGCCTATTTCTAGTGTTGTTGGTCTACTCAAAACACTCTACCCTTATTGTAGCGCGGCTGCAATTCAATCGATAATCATGACTAGTGGTAATTATCTTTGTCACTTTAGTGTCATCTAGATTTACTAAGGGTGAGGGTGCATTTATTTTTTGTTTAGAGGCATATCTAACTGGGCGAGGACGTGTCATAGTTGGAGGAAAAACCACTATTCTTGTTTTTCTTGCTCATGAACATGTCTCGTACTTCAGTGATAAGGGAATTGTCTACTCTGCTCGAGCCTAAAAAATTCCAGCATGCAGACGTGCTGCTGCTGGCACACCATTGGCCTAAATTTTGTCCTTATCTGATGGTGAGAGAATAACTTCCATTATTCCCATGAGTGAGTTTTCCGAAGATCAGTATATTCTATCACTGGGGGCAATTAGATACCACCCCTTGCTATATAATATCTCGATCCATAAGACGTAAAATTAAACATATCGACACTTCAACTGTTTTCCCCGGATAAGCTTATTTAGCCTTTACAAAATTGACATCTATACCCTCTTAGTTGTGGAATATTAATACTATTAGTAATATCAGTCTTCTAAACACAGACGTTGTGTACCTTATGAAATCAAGTAATGCTCAAGTTAGACACATGGTATTAGTCTGGTCAAAGTTTATTTTTGGCATCATTAATTTTGAAGTGACATAAAATTATTTCTTGGAGTACTTATCGATTTCTTTGATATAAATGTCTATTCCTTCATTCTCTGTTTTCCATTATACTCCATTTGGTTTACTGATTCGTTAAGGGGAAAGGATAAGTAAATAAACAATAAATATAAGAAGAAATGTGAATCCATAAAAGAGAAGAAGGAATGATCCCGCTGAAAAAATTCCCTCCCATATATAAGCCTTCTAACATTATACAACTACCAATAGTGAATGGAATTTCACCAGATAACATGTTAGAAACATCTAGTTTACCGATATTTATCAAATTTCTGACTTCCATGGGAAGGGAACCACTCAGATAAGTTTAGGGATATTGACAAGGGTGAGAGACCTATAACATCTCAGGGTATGATGCCACTTAGGTTGTTTTGAAAAACATCCACTACCACTAAATTTTGACATTTTCCAAGAATTGGTGGGATTCTTCCCTCAAGATTATTTAGTCCTAAATCCAGTTCGATTGACAAACTCAGATTCCCTAGAGAGGATGGAATGTTTCCGGACAACTTGTTTGATAAGAGAATCAGTTCCCATAGGTTTTTAAGCTTCCCAATATCAGCAGGAATAATGCTCGTGAGCTGGTTATTCCTCATAACTAAACCCTGCAGGATAAGAATATTCACTATTGTGTTTGGGATGCTTCTGTGTAGCTGGTTGTTTTCTACATACAACATTTGAAGTGTTATTGAAAGATTACTAATGGATTGCGGTAGCATTCCTCCAAAATTGCTATCGCTGACATCGAAAATTTGTAAATTGGTGGCATTGGTCAAGGAGGAAAGGAAGCTCAAGTCATTGGGTCTGTCGCTACCTATATGGTTGGCGCTGATGCTCAAGTCCGCAAGCTTATGCAAATTTTCCAATTAGGAACTTTTCCTATAAGTTCATTGCTTCCCATTTCAAGATACTGGAAGTTTGATGCATTTGAAATTTTACTTGGAATGTGTCCAATAAAATGGTTGTCAGCAATAAGAATGTCTTGGATATTAGGAAGAGTGATTCCCATGTCTTAAGGAAGACTCTCCTTAAGTTGGTTTATGGATAACAAAACTTTTGATAGAATAACGATTGAAAATTGAAGCAGGGATGGTACCAGACAATCAAACTTTGGTAAACATTGAGAATTCACCAAACAGACCAATGCATACGTGACAGATTATTTCATTAGTTAAACTCTGTCACAAAACCATCTAGAGTCAATGTTCTTACAAACTTGATTACAATTATGCGCTCTATGGGTGGTGTTTCTTTAGGCACTAGATAGGTTAACTTTTATTAATTAATGAATGTATGAGTACAGTTACTTAATTTTATTACATATAATATTTTATGTATTCTAATTGATAGGTTCTTGGCAATGCTAATGTTGACCCTGTAGCATTATCACAGTTGCAACCGTTGACATCCGAGGTTTAATCGAAACACCGCTCGCAATCTTTGGTGAAGGCATCACCACAAATCATATCGCGATCTCAACTTCGGAACTATTGCGAGGTTAGTATATTTTATGGAAGATTTTAAAGTAAGAGCCTTACTTAATATTTCATTGTTTGATGCATATAATATCCATGATATATACACTAGTTATACTCATGCCAATGGCACGATTATGAGGTTATCTATGTTGAAATTAGTGGAAGGGATTTATTAATGGTTTAATTTGGCTATTGTTGTTGTTGTTGTTTTAAGGTAATTATAAATACTAAAACAAGTTGGCTTCGTGAATAAATAAAGGAAACTCTGCTGAATTGTTGTGAAAATAATAAGTATGTTAAAAATGATTATAACGAAGTAAATTAAGCAAGTTATAATTAATGTAGGTACAAATCGTTCTAGAACATATTGAATGAAGTTAATAGAGATGACATGATAAGATAAAATGAGATGAGGAGGACAATAAAATAACTAATAACTTTTCTATCACCTTATATGAAAGACAAATTCTGTCATTTGGATTTTGAATGTAAATGTAAATTTGTTTCAGACGTGGATTACTTGGATTTTTCATAATGTTCGTGAAGGAGAAGGTTGATCGAGTAAGTTGATGATGGCTTTATCATTATCATTAAATGAAATTCCAATGTAAATATTGTATAAGGGTATATATGGTGCACAAAAGTATGAGAACTTTATGCTTTTTGGCTTTATATAATAGTAATTTTTTCGTAGTTGCTGCATTGTTTTACCGTGTGGGCCGATGTAACTATTTGGAAATTAATCTTTTAAATTAGACATCAATTCGTTGAACTTGTATTGATGGAACTAATTTATAAGGTTTTCTATGTTAAAATTTGTGAAAGTGATTTGTGGCTCAATTGGGTTATTGTTATTGTTCTTGAGTTTAATTTTAAATGTTAAAACAGGTTGGTTTCATGAATAAATAAATGAAACTCTGTTGATTTTTTTTTTCCGAATTTACAAGTGTGTCGAAAATGAATACCATGACTTTTATTTATGGTTTGTAAAACCTGCCTGTAACCAGGTCTACATTGTGAGGCTTATGTTTTTTAATTGGGTTGGGTCACAAACTTCATAAGCTATATGATAATATATTTTGCCAATATATTATATTTTTTTGATACTTTTATAATTGAAAATTTATTTTGTCGTTATATATATCAATGTTTTTCGGTTTTCTCATACAAGTTGTTCGTTTGAAAATATTGAATCTAATTATTCCCTCTTTCAATTTTTCCCTTGTTGAATTTTAGGAGTGGATGACGACGAATAAGGCAAAAAATACTAACTAATCGAAAAGTTTGACTTGGGAAGTAAGTCCCTAACCACTTCTCATTTTTCTTTTGTGAATCACTTTTACATTGGCTTATTTAGTTTTTAATACTTATTTTCTTTCCTTTTGCAGCTGGTTTTGTCATGCTTATGGTCATGGATATCTTATTTACTATTTTGAATAGTACTCTAGCATTTTTTTTTATGATAGTTTATGTTCATATATTATTTGGAATGTTTGGAACAATTGTTTTATCTTATTAGTATATAGCTTGTTTGGGATGGTTGAAGATACATTTTCTTCATTTTATTTTGGGATAATTGGTTATTATAGTACCTAGTTTTCTTTGGTTGATTGACAATGTATTGATGAATCAATTATAGTATTAATGACGTCTCCTTGAATATATATTTAGTTTGAGAAATTTGATATTTTCTTCTAAAGTTAAAAGTGGGCACTAAATTTATAATTCAATTTCCAATTTTTATATTATATGGTCATTCTTTACAAAAAAAATGTTGGCAATATGAGAAAATTTAGTTAACATTACGATGTTTTTAAGTAATGATGGAAAGGGTTTGGTAATATATGGTTTAAAATTATCGACGCTTTTGGAGAAACATTGACCACAACCCGACATTTTTTTTCGAAAAGGTTGCAAGCATACCACCAGGGTGACAAAAATTCCCAACGATTGAAAAATGTTGCAGAAAACGTCGTAATATATATTCGACGTTTTTAATAAATGACGCGTATTTCCCAACTGTGGATACGTCGACGTTTTTTAAAAACGTTGTAAAAACGTCGGGAATACTTTTCCCGACGTTTTTAAAGTTTATGCCGACGTTTATAAAACATCGCTAAAGCTAAGTTTTTTTGTAGTTCCATTACAAATACCTCCTAAAGCTTCACCCTAGAACCTAGAAAGCGTAAGTGAACAATATATTTATGCAAACACAACACAATTACAAAAGCTCAAAAAGATGGAAGCATGCTATTAATAGAACCAAGTACCAACTATAAATTTCTGATAGGCAGCTACTATCAGAGGGCACAGTAGGAACCCACAGAGAAGAGAATCATATCTAAGAGAAGAGAATCATATCTATTTGTATTGTATAGGTGTTTGCATAATTACATACGTACTAGGCTCAAAACAGTCCCGAATTCGGTATCAACTTCAATAAGTTTTGATCACCAAGTCAATCACAGAGATACCAACGAACTATAAAGCGTACTAATTTGAAGATCCAGAAAGATAGTATGCACTTACCACTTCACCTTCTCGATGCTATGTAGTCAATTATCTCCTCTAGTTTCTTAAAGCACTAGTTTGAACCCCTTTGACAGGAAATCATCTCTATGAGAAGCAAACTCCAAAATTGGAGCTATTTAGTGACATTAATGCATATAAGAAAAGATCGATACAATCATCAACTCTTTTAAATATTAAAATATGTACATGAAAAGCGTGTGGATTTTAGAATTGAAATAATATGCATCCAATACTTTATGCAAATAGCAGATATATAATACAAGGGGAACATAAACAAAATCAATTTTGACTTATTTCCATGGCGGTTCCATCTCCATCTCCAACTCCCAACCAATCAATGGATCTAAAACCCTCCAATTCTTTCTGGAAGTAACTATCCACTTATTTTCCCTACCCCGATTCCAATTTTCTCCTCAAAATTTCAAACCTATACCAATGCACCACTCGTGCGACCTCACGCTGGCGCAGAATCACTCTCCCTCTCCCCCTGCCTTCAAATTCACCAGATTCTATAATGGTTTTGTCTAAGGCATCTAGAGTTTTTGATGTTTTGGAGGATATTTTGGATCACATCTTTTTAAATTTGCATAGTATCGAGAAGAACTTGCAATTTTGGCAATCTAGAGCAGAGGGATCTAGAGCTCAGAAAGTATACTTCATGATATTTGAGAGAGGGACATGGGCATTTATAGATGGTACAGTTCAGTAAATACGTGATTGTGTTACTGAGGGTGGCATGGAACGTCTCTACTACTCGGCTTCTACTCACATATCCGAGAGGATAACTATCTTAAGTAGATTGAGATTTGCCCTGGCTATATTTTTGGCACAGGTTTATATAGATGTTGACCGACTTGGGGAGAAATTAGCCAAGGATCCAGAGAAGGCGCTGCCCTTTTTACCAGTCACTCTTAATTAATTTGTTTTAAAAATTGGAGTTCTCAATTGGCCATTTACATGCAATACGCCAGAGTGATTCTTCTGTTGATGGTAACTATTCGTTCCATGTTATGTTTAAGAGTCTGCCAGAAGTAAATCAGGAAGGCTCTCAGTGGACTGATTGTGAGATTAGGGATGCTATCAACATGAGTTATCAAAATCTACACAAATTGGATTCATACTTATCTTCCCTTATTTCCATACACCAAAAACCAAGGAAATTAACTTTATACTGGATGCACTACACATGCGGGCTTGTCGGCATCTCAGTTTGTTCAATATGGCTTTTACATCATAGTAGATTGACTGGAAGTTCTGACATTAGCAATTGGATTCGTGAGGCAAAGGACTCTAAAGTTGGCTTTTGGAGTGATCATGTAGAGCAACCGCTTTTGTCTATACGAGATGAGCTTTTCGACACATTTTGAAAGAGGAACAAAGGTGTAATGGAACTTGAAGAAGTTCAGTTAACTGTTAACTCTCTGCACATAATGTTTCTGAATTTCAGTGAGCAGACTAAAGGCCAAAAGTTTCTAGTAAATGCTACCGACCAGGAAATGATTGAAATAGTTATGACTAGGTATGAAAAGGAACTAATGCATCCCATTCAGAGTCTTTTGGGGGGAGAAATTTTTCGTGCATTACTTATCCAGATTCAAAAGCTAAAATTGGATATTGAGATGGAAATGCTTGAACTGGACCAGATACTCAAGGCCGATGAGATAAACTTTGTGATTCTAGCTACTTTACCAGCTTTCTTTCTCTCCCTTATTATGCTTATGTTAGTGCGTACATGGTTCAAACAGGACACGAGAGAAGAAGGCAAGGGAAGGATAGCTCGGCTCCAAAGAAGGCTACTAATAGTGGAGATTAAAAAAAGGATTATGAAATTCCAAACTTGCCTAGACCAAGGATTTGAAAGAAAGGCTCAATGCATGTTCGGATTGGTTTTTTATAGTTTAGATCGCTTGTACCGTGTTGTGGAGAGGCATGCTAAGGCAACTGGAGAGTGGCAATGTTTGAAACAGGATATTATGGATCTGGGGAAGCCAGGCCTTCAAACTACATATAAGCTCACTGTTACTTCGCGTATGGAGAGGGTATATGATTGCTTACTTCCTTCTTCAAAACACCAACAGCCCAAACTCCCATCTCTCCATTCTCGATTTCTTGCTCAGAAAATACATGTTTCAAGGTTTAAGCTTCAAATCTGCATTTTACTCTCATAAGAGGTACTTTTTTTGGTGATTTTTTGAGCAGTTGATTACTACTGTTGTTGCTCGCATTTGGTTAAGTGACAATGGGTAGGCCATTTTACTCTCACAAGAGGTACTTTTTTCCCGTGCTAGACGATTCTTTGCATTAGTTCCCCCACCACCATTGGGCATCTTGACAAGGCTTCCAACACAGACATTTGACTCGAAAAACTTTGGCAAGCCACAAACTCCAACACTTTTTATTGTTTTCCTCTTAAGGTCATACCAAACAAGCCTTTTATTGTCATGTTCTAGAAGCACTTGCTCACCGCTCTTTGAATATGCTCTAGGTAATACAACCTGAAAAGACCTAATATCATTGGGTTGTGCAACTGAAATCAGCTTAGTCCATTCTTCAAATGATGCTCTACCTAAATTCTACTCTCAAGTAAAAATCCGTGTAAAGAAATTTCAAGTATAGTCTATTCTTGAGTGCTAATATACTAAGACTTCATAGTCTACAAAATAAATAGCACTAAAAAAATCAAGTAATAGGGAAATAATCAAGACTATAAGGATCTCACCTATGAATAGTTGACGATAAATGGGCAGTTGGTAAACCTTTTGATACAAAACGAACAATAAAATCATCGCCAAATTTCTCATACATGACCTTTAGAGTCAATACGATTTCTCCAAATAAAATAAACTGCCAAAAGTCCATCATCATCAGGGAATTAGTTTAGCCCCAATAACATATCATAAAGTTTTCTACTAATGAAGAATACAGATGGATAAAAAGCTACTTTATCCCCTGAACATATACAACAACTTTCAGGGGGAAAAAAGTAAATCAAAATCGAAGGTGTGAAAATTAGAATGGAAGTTCATTGCGAAAACCTCACTAATAAAACTTTCGAAACCAGGCACCTGAAAAACACTCACCATTTTAGTACATTTGAGTAGTTCGTCTCACGGTTATAGATGAAGTCAAGATTAATTACCTTTTCTTCAGTAACGGACCTAACACACCAATCTTTCATTAATCCAATAAATATTTGGACACAAGCATTCATAACAGAATAGGAAAGAGATGATATTCAATAGATAACACTAAAAAATATTTTAAATTTTCTAAAAAATTGGTAATAAAAGCAATAAAAACAAGTGTAGTGATACACTTACCTACAACAAGTATCAAAAAATTACCGAAAGTGTTTTACATGAGTTGAGCATAGCATCCATCCACAACTTTGTTGAGATATACCAATGAGGTGTTACTAATCAACTGTGTATGACAAAGAAGAAACCAAGCTCAAATTATTAGTTCAACCACTCCATATATAACTAAAAGAAGATTACAAATTTAAATGATCAGATTGAAACTTACTTCAGTAGCATCCTTAGTAATTTCAATTTTGTTCCTGGCCATAATTAACTGCAAATCAAATAAAAAATTGTTTCTAAATCATCAAGATATCAAGGATATGTTTGATAGTGATCTTTATATATTTTTTTCCTTACTAAGGATGTGTTTGATAGGAAATATTTGCATTGGCAAATTTGAAGGATTCCATATTTTTCAACTTTTATTGTGTTAATTTACCTTCTATACAATCCAGTAGTATAATACACAATACTACTATGAGAACCCACATTTCATTGCCTTCTATACAATCAAGGAAAAAGGTCAACCTCAAATTTAAGAGTACGTTACTCGTGGAATGCATAATATTTCATGATATAGCAAGTTATAAGAAACCAAAGTGGTCTAGGGGAAAAAAATCTTTACACAAGAAAAATAGTGTTAATATGACCAAATGAGACCTACATTATCTTAGTGTTAACCTCAAACATTTTCTCTATAAACTCTTCCCTGAATAGATGATGAGGATGCAAGAAAGGCATATAACCTGATGATGCTAAGAATTAGCACCACCAGGTGAGGTGTTTGCAAGCTCAATATATTAGTAACAATGGTGGCACAGCTATATAAAGAGAAGAGAAGGAGGTGAGGATATGAGGAATAAACACCGGAATATGAGTGGTTCAGCCAATCTGGCCTACGTCCACTGTGAGTGTGTGAGTAATATCACTGAACAAAGGCACTAATGTCCATGGGTACAATTCACTCAAGCTCTTTCTCTCTCTACTGTATCTTTAGACAGAGTTTTCACTAGGGTTTTAATAGCAGGATCCCTTTGCAAGGTAGGGGATGATCCCCATATATAGTGCCTAGGGGGCGCACTGTACCCCCCATGCATGTAATGAGCATGTGTGTGGTATCCTCACCAATGTGGGAATGCCATCGGTCACTGTCACATGTAAGCAATGATGATGAAATATTCTCCCCCATGTGGAGAATAGTCTTGTTACAACTGATTTGTGCCCAGGTGTCCTTATCCAAATGTCAACAGATGCTCGGCAGTCATGTCGGTGAATGACCTCGGCCTGGGAGAGGCCGAGCTGTAAGGGCTTGGTCCGTTCAATCCGAGTAATGTCAAAAGGAGTCTCGGCCTGATTTTAGCCAAGACATTATGCTAGGTCGGCCCTAGCCGAGGTTGGGCATATACATTCTGATGATTATTAATGCTTCTCGTCACCTCGGCCTTGGCCGAGGTAGGATTAGTTCCAAATTAAAGATTAGGGCTCCTTGTCACCTCGGCCTACTATTAGCCGAGGTTGCTGTTCCCAGACGTAGGGTCCATGGAAGTGGATATGGTAGTGTCGGCCTGGGCCGAGGTAGGTCTGGACGAGGTTATACTTGGGCATATCAATCACCCCCCAGCCCTTAATCATATGCGAGAGCGAGTGGCTAGGGGATTGCTTCACCTCCGAGGCCTGTCCGTCCCAAGGCTAACACCTGCATGACACCTGTCCCAGGCTAAGGCATGCCCACTTGGCTTGCGTGCGCTGTCAGTTGTCCCTTGGGTTTCCTAAGGCAATGATGGGCCTTGGGAAGTGTGCCCAAGTATTTAAGGGTTAAATCCCACCACTTTCTCTTTCTTCTTCATTCCTCTCTTTCGCGCGCGAAGTTTCTGCAAGTTCTCTCCAAAGCTTCTTCAACCCATCACTCTTTCTGCAGAGGATTTCCTGTAGGTTCCTTGTGGAATCTCTTCGTTTCATCCATCGACTCATCTTCAGGTACCTCCCCCCTTCCATTTCCTTTGTTTTCAGCATTTGGTTTAAATTTTCCGGTGAGATCTTTGGGTTTTCCAGTGGCTGTTTGAGTTTTCCGGCGAGCTTCATTGATTCAGGCGACCTGTGTTTATTTGAAATTCCTTAGTTTGATCTTTAAACCCTTTTATTTCATAAGCCAATCGTGTTTGTGAGTTCAGGAGTTTTCCTCAAGTTTAGGGTCGTTCCAAGTTTTGGGTCGTCCTCTGATGCTCAGACCCTTGTACCAACTTCTTGAGGACTTCCCCTCTCACAGAGAGAAGACCTTAGAGAAGATTAGGCAAATAGAGAGAGCCCAGGAAGAAGCTCGTAGGTCTCAGGGGTTCCCTATTAGACCTCTCTTTCCCCCACCTCTGAAGTTGGTATATCCTGATCCTCCTGAGAACTTTTATCAAACAGACATCTTTGCCAACCGTTTGCCGATGTCTGAGTCTGAGTCCTCCACCTCAGACCCCATGTCTGTGGACTCTTTCCAAGAAGCCATGGATTTTACACCTCAGCCTGGTCAGGCCCTTGACCAGGCTGAGGTCTCCAGTCGAGCCTCGTCTCAGAATGGCACAAGTACCTCGGATTCTTCTCCAGAGGTCGAACTTGTTGTGCCAAGTTTGGCTGTGCCACCCATTCTTGATGCCATCCCTCTATCGGCCGTTACCGGGGCCGAGTTTGCTCAGAGGTTCCCTGGCCACCCGTCTACGTCTGTTCCAGCCGACGTTGAGCTTGACAACGATGATGAGGATGCTGAAAGTGATGTTGATGTCTCTGAGGCAGACGAATACGAGAGTACAGTCTCTGAGGCGGACGAATACGAGAGTACAGTCACTGAGGTGGATCTATTGCACTTCAGATATTTATACTCCATTAGTCCCTCAATAAAATTAAGGAGACCTCTGAGGGAAGAGAGGTCCTACCACGGCCAAGATGGAGAAATCTGCCTGTACGAGCAGATGTTCAAGTTAGGGTTTCGTCTACCCATTCACCCCGTCATCAGGTCCATTCTTTCCTTCATCAATTTGGCCCCCTCGCAGCTCTCTCCCAATGCTTGGAGAGTCATTATTGGATCCATCATATTGTGGAGGGCAGTCCATCACTCTGACCTCCCAGTTCAGGTCTTTGCCGGTTGTTACATCCCTACCTCGGCCAAAAACCATCCGAGCTACTATCACTTCGTGGCTCAGAGGCCTGAGAAGAAGATGCTTCTGGTCACTCAGACCTCGAATCACAATTGGAAGCCCCGGTATTTTTTCGCCTCAGGGCCCTGGGAATTTGGCTCATCTGTTCCCTCTTCCACTTTTGAGCTGAGGATACCCATCAGATGGGGCAAAGTCTCCATGTCTACCAGGGCCGATCCTGGTCTAAGTCTTCAGAACGGCAAAAAGATGAAGGCCCTGCAAGACCAAGGGGCACATGGTCTGTTCGTAAAGTTTGAACATCTGCTGACCCCCCCAGTATCTCTCGGGGACGAGCCTAGGTGGAAGTCCCCTTATTGACTTTGGTAAGGATTTTTCTTTTTGTTCCAAGTCTAACCTCTAATCATTCATGTTTGATTTCTGACTCTTATCTTTTCACTTTTGCAGAGAGACCTCCAGGTGTCCCGGACGAGTTGTGGGAGATGGCAGCTCCGAGTTTGGCTAGACTTGCAAAGAGGACTGGTTTGAACGCTCCTCCTCCAGCTCCCTCAACATCTAAGTCCAAGAAGAGGGCCCCTGAGGTCCCGGCCTCTGAGGATCAGAGGCCGACCTCAAGACAAAAGAGGACCTCAGACGCTGCGATCCCCATCTCAGCCGACACCCTGTCGGCTCGTCTGGACCAGCTGAAACTTACCGATAGCGTGGTCGGCCACAGCAGACAGGCCATGGACGCACTTAAAAACATTATGACCGAGACCGACAAGCATTTTTTCAGGGCCATGGAAACCCCTATGATGGTTGAATTCGGCCTTCACAGAGTCGTCCAGGTATAAATTGTTCCTTTGTCAGAATTTTATAAGTGCAACGTCTGATTTTGCTCTCACCTAACTTCTTCATTTACTGTGCAGGGTGCGGCTGTCATGTACCAGCTATCTAACTGGGCCCTGAGGAAATTGCCTCTCATTCAGAAGGGGCAGGAGGCTGAGAAGGTTGAGAGTGCCCTGAAGGCCAAGGTTGACCGTTTGAGGTCTGAGTTACAGAATGCCGAGAATAAAGCCCAGACCTCTGAAAATAGGGCTCGGGGTTTGGAAAAAGACATCTCTGCGCTCGTCCAAAGCCACACCCAGGCCCTGAAGGATAAGGACGACGTTCTACAGAGGAAGGTCAATGCGGCTGTGAAGGCTGCCGTTGCAGATGCCTCAGAGAGGATAATTTCTGACTACAAAGTCTCTGAGGAGTTTGTAGGTTTTGGTTTTGAGTACCTCGAAAGAGGTATCAAAGCCACTACCAGATGGGCCGAGATCAGAGAGAAGGAGGTTGGCACTATAAAGGCCTCCGACTTTGTGGGCCTCGGATTCGCCGACCCTCAGTTTGCCCAGGCCCTACAAGAGATAGAAGACGAGGCTGCTGCCCCTGGTCAGACTGATACTCTGGAAGGGACTGATCTCGGAGGAACTGATCCTGCTGATGATGTGGCTGAGGTGACCAATGCTGAACAGGTCAACCCAGCCGAGACTTCGAATGTTCCTCCCTCAGATGTTTAACTTGGCCTTGTATTTTGTATTTTTTGACTTGTAATTCTGAACTTGTAATTTATCATACATCCGAATGTTATGTAATCTCTTCTTTTATTGAATGCCAATTTCTTCTTTTATCTAGACCTCTGAATGTATTTGAATGCTATATGATCTCTGAAGTCATTACTTAATATGATGTTGTCATAACCATATCACCAAATTACTGATGTTAAGGGTCTGAGGTTATCTAACCCAGGTGTCTGAGCTCAGACCTCTTCACCACCGAGTGATGTTATGAGGGTCTGAGGTCATCACCTAAGAGGTTAGCCTCATAATGAATATCACCAAATTACTGATGTTAAGGGTCTGAGGTTATCTAACCCAGGTGTCTGAGCTCAGACCTCGTCACCACCGAGTGATGTTATGAGGGTCTGAGGTCATCACCTAAGAGGTTAGCCTCATAATGAATATCACCAAATTAATGATGTTAAGGGTCTGAGGTTATCTAACCCAGGTGTCTGAGCTCAGACCTCGTCACCACCGAGTGATGTTATGAGGGTCTGAGGTCATCACCTAAGAGGTTAGCCTCATAATGAATATCACCAAATTACTGATGTTAAGAGTCTGAGGTTATCTAACCTAGGTGTCTGAGCTCAGACCTCGTCACCACCGAGTGATGTTATGAGGGTCTGAGGTCATCACCTAAGAGGTTAGCCTCATAATGAATATCACCAAATTAATGATGTTAAGGGTCTGAGGTTATCTAACCCAGGTGTCTGAGCTCAGACCTCGTCACCATCGAGTGATGTTATGAGGGTCTGAGGTCATCACCTAAGAGGTTAGCCTCATAATGAATATCACCTGAGGTTATCTAACCCAGGTGTCTGAGCTCAGACCTCGTCACCACCGAGTGATGTTATGAGGGTCTGAGGTCATCACCTAAGAGGTTAGCCTCATACATGAATATCTCTGATCTAAAATATGAAGAAGAAGGAGTCGTGGAAACTGATCTTCATTAATAACCTCTTTTTGATAAGATGATACATTTACAAATTACAAATCCTATGCAACATCATATGAAATATCTCTTCAGGTGGTCAGCATTCCATGGGTTAGTGAAAGGTTCTCCTTCTAGGTTCTCTAGCCTATACGTGCCAGGTACAACCTCTTCCGTTACTCTGTAGGGGCCATGCCAGTTCGGGTGTAGCTTGTTTGTTTTCTGTAGTGTCTTCTTAAGCACTAGATCTCCCACTGCAATGGGTCTTGACTTTACCCTTTGATTGTAGAATCTTGCTGCCCTCTGTTGGTAGGCTGCTTTCCTGACTTTTGCGTCTTCCCTTCTTTCTTCGATGAGATCCAGGTCTAGCCTTCTCTTCTCCCCATTACTGTCAGGGTCGTAGGTCTAAATCCGATGAGTTGGCAGTCCTACCTCCGTTGGTATGACTGCCTCTGAGACATGTGCCACCATGAATGGGGTTTCTCCTGTGGGTGTCCTCGTCGTAGTCCTGTAAGCCCATAGCACAGCATAAACCTCTTCTATCCATCTCCCCTTCGCGTCTTCTAACCTCTTCTTGATTCCATCCAAGATAGTCCTATTTGTGACCTCGGTCTGGCCATTTGCCTGAGGTCGACTAGGAGATGAGAAGAACTGTTTAATCCCCACACTTTGGAAATACTTTTCTAAGGAGGAGTTCTTGAACTGGGTCCCATTATCTGAGATGAGCGTGTTTGGGAGGCCATACCTACATATGATGTTCTTCCAGATGAACTGAAAGGTCTTCTGCTCCGTAATTGTTAGCATTGGTTCTGCCTCTACCCACTTTGAAAAGTAGTCAATGGCAACTATCAAGAATCTATAGTTGTTGACTGCTCTTGGCAAAGGTCCTACTAGGTCAATTCCCCATACCGAAAACGGCCATGGAGAAGAGATTGACGTCATAGGCTGATGGGGTTGATGAGGGATAGTGGCGAACCTCTGACATTTGTCGCACCTCTTCACATAGTCAGCAACGTCCCTAGATAAGGTGGGCCACCAGTATCCCTGAGTGATGATCCTTTTGGCTAAGGGCCTTCCCCCTATGTGGCTAGAGCAAGAGCCTTCATGAACCTACTGTAAGATTCGGAGTACCTCCATGGGATGCACACATCTGAGGAGGGGCAAGAGAAACCCCTTTTTATACAAGACATCTCCTACCAATGAGAACTTGGCGGCCCTGTATCTCAACTTTTTTCTTTCTATCTTGGACTCAGGTAGCTCCCCCTCTCTTAGGTATCTGACAAGCGGGTCAATCCACGAGTCTCCCAGGTTTACATTGTGACAAGGGTTACATACCTCATCCTCCTCAATACTTGCCTTTCCTAAGACCTCGATTGGAATGGTCCTTCCCAAATCTGTCTTCATTGCCTAGGCCAGTCTTGCCAATGCATCAGCATGGTTGTTGCCCAGCCGAGGCACTCTCTTCAGCTTTGCTTCTTCAAAATACTCTAACAATCCTCTTACCTTCTTTAGGTATTTGGCCATCCTTTCGTCTTTGGCCTCGTATGCCCCCAGCACTTGATTGACAACCAACCTTGAGTCGCTGTGGAGTAAGAGCCGCTTTACTCGAAGATTTGTTGCTAATAAGAGACCTGCTATCATGGCCTCATACTCAGACTCGTTGTTAGAGGCCTTGAAGTTGAATCTCAAGGCGTACTCAATGTTGGCGCCATCTGGAGCCGAGAGTACTAGCCCCGCGCCGCTTCTATTGTCACAAGAAGAGCCATCAACGAAGAGGCTCCATACGTCTGTATCTAATGAGAAGACCCCTTCTCTCATAACCCCCTTTTTGAAGAGGTACCGATCCTCTTCATTTTCTTCTACTCTGCTCCGAGCTTGGCCTGGGACAACCTCTTCTCGGCCTCGGAAGACGTACGGGGCAGTCTCTTCCGAATCTCGGAAGACATTTCGGTTCATCTCTTCGCCACCATCCAAGCCCTTCTCTGTCTCGGTCTCTTCCCAAGTGAATTCTGCGACAAAGTCTGCCAGGGCCTGCCCCTTGATGGTTGTCCTGGGCTGGTAGGTAAGATCATACTCTCCTAGCTCGATGGCCCAGGTCATCAATCTTTCGGACTTCTCAGGCTTGTGCAGAACCTGCTGTAGTGGTGAGTCGGTGAGGACTACCATGGAGTGAGCTTGGAAGTAAGGCTTCATCTTCCTAGAGGCGTGTATCAGGGCATAAGCCAAATTCTCCATGCGGGGATAGTTTTGTTCAGATCCTTGAAGGGCCTTACTATTGAAGTACACAGGTCTCTGAACCCCATCGTCTTCACGTATGATGGCCGTGCTAATGGCTGACTCAGAGACTGCCAGGTACACAAACAATCTCTCCCCTGCGATGGGCCGGGACAGCAGCAAGGGAGACCCCAAGTAGGACTTCAGTTGATCAAAGGCTTTTTCACACTCTTCATCCCACTGGAAGGCCTTTCTCAGAACTTTAAAGAACGGAAGACACTTGTCCGTGGCTCTGGAAACAAACCTGTTAAGGGTCGCCACCCTTCCAGTGAGTCTCTGAACATCCTTGATACTCCTAGGAGTCTTCATGTCGAGTAATGCCTTGATTTTCTCCGGGTTTGCTTCAATCCCCCTCTGATTAACGATGAACCCCAGGAACTTCCCGGCTCCTACCCCGAAGACACATTTCACTGGGTTGAGCTTCATTCTGTAGGAGTCCATGACATCAAAGGTCTTCTCAAGGTCTGCTATGTGAGTACATGCTCTCAGGCTCTTCGTTAGCATATCATCCACATACACCTCCATGGTCTTACCTATATGCTCCTCGAACATCTTATTGACAAGACGTTGATATGTTGCTCCCGTATTTTTCAGACCAAAGGGCATCACCTTGTAACAGTACGTCCCCTTGTCAGTAATGAAGGCTGTCTTCTCAGAGTCTTCGGTATCCATGAAGATTTGGTTATAACCTGAATAAGCATCCATGAAACTCATAAGCTCGTGCCCTGCCGTTGCATCCACCATCTGGTCTATCCTAGGTAAGGGATAGTTGTCTTTCGGGCAAGACCTATTCAGGTCTGTGAAATCTACACACATCCGCCACTTTCCATTGGCCTTAGGCACGATGACTGCATTCGAGAGCCACTCTGGATAAGTAACTTCTCTTATGAACTCGACCTCTTCCAACTTTTCACCTATTCCCGGATGACCTCATACTTCTCTCTGGAGTAGATCCTTCGCCTCTGTTTAATAGGCCTAGCATCTCCGTCCACGTTGAGCTTGCGGGTCATGATCTCAGGGTCGATACCAGGCATGTCTGCATGACTCCATGCGAAGACGCTCTGCCTCCTCCTAAGGAAGTCTATCAGCTCTTCCTTGATCCCTTGCTCCAGGGCTTTGCCGACCTGGACGGTTTTTTTCGGCTCGTCCTCATTGAGGACGATGGATTCTACCTCTTCCGTGGGCTCGCCCTTCTTCAATTTTGTTTCGTTTCTGGGATCAAGAGTGTCAATGCTGTAAGTGGCAGTTGCTCTCTTATGGGCCTCTCGCTCTTCGGCCGAGTTGAAATAACACTCCCGCGCCGTGGTCTGGTCCCCTTGCACTTCCCCTACCCCATAAGGAGTCGGGAATTTTATCATCTGGTGGACCGTTGACGGCACGGCTTCAAACTCTCTAAGGGCCACTCTTCCGATGATGAGGTTGTAGGCCGAGAAGACATTTTCATCCATAACAAAAAAGTTTATCTTCTTGGTCAGCCTTTTAGGCCACTCATCTCCCATCCGCACATCCATTTCATACATGCCCAATGGGTGTACCTTCTCACCACTGAAGCCTATCAATGGGTGATGGTAGGGCACCAGCCTTGCCCTGCTAAGACCCAAGCTCTTGAAACAAGGCCAGAACATCACATCTGCTGAACTTCCCCCATCTATGAGGATTCTCCCTACATCGTACCCATGCACCCTTGTTGTTATGACTAAAGGGTCATCATGGGGGGCTAAGATGCCCTTGAAGTCGAGTCTGGAGAACCCCACTACGAGGGTGTCCATGTCTACCTTCTTCCTCTTCTGCACTGCGTCAGAAGACGTTAGATTCACAACCTCAGGTTTGACCACTGACTTGGCCTCCGCTACATGAGCTTTCCTGTCGGCTACCTCAGAGCCACCTCCTGCGAATCCCCCACATATGGTGCTAACACCAAAAGAGATCATCCCCACCCTCTTCACTGGGGTGTTGTCATCCTTAGGTGGGAGATCCGGGTCATCTCCATCATCACCCTCTGAATCATCATGCCTTCTAGCCGGGACATCGCCACGGCACCTGTCATTTCTTCTCTTCCTAGGGTCTTCTCTGCCACCCTTCGGGGCCTTGCCATCCACATACTTTCTCAGCTTCCCGGACTTCAGCATCTTCTCAATCTCGTCCTTCAGAGCGAAGCATCTATCTGTGACATGGCCGTGATCCTGATGGAACTCACACCAGAGGTTTTTATTCCTCTTATGTGGTGGGGCCTTCAATTTCTCTGGCCACCTCAGAGCCCGGTCAGCCTTGATCTCATTAAGGATGTGCTCACAGCTCACAGTCAGAGGAGTGTAATGAGCGAACTTGTCATCTGCTGACCTCTTCTTCCCCTCTTTCTTACCCTGGGACCTCCCAGTGCTACCACGGTTCTCCTCCTCATATTTGGCGGCCATTGCCTCTTCCGTATTCATCACTTTCCCTGCGGTGGACAACAGCTCTGCCATAGACTTGGGGGGGTCTTCCGCCAGCTTTCACAATAGCTTCCCCTTCTGGAGGCCTCCTATCAGGGCGATCATGGATATGCTCTCCTCGTAATCCTCTACCTCCAACTTCTCCTTGTTAAATCTTGCTATATAGTCTCTTAGGCTTTCTCCCTTAGCCTGTTTGACATATAGGAGGTGGGTAGTCTTCTTCTGAGGTCTTACCCCAAAGCAGAAGTTATGGATGAACTGCTCTGCTAGGCCTTTGAAGTTCTCGATTGAGTTCTTCGGAAGAGAGGTGAACCAGCTGTGCGCTGCCCCTGTCAAGGTTCCTGAGAAGGCCCTGCACTTCATCTCATCGGGTATTGAGTAAATATCTGCCGCCGACTGATACATCTTGATATGGTGCACTAGGTTAGTGCTGCCATCATACTTAGGCGTCACTGTAGGAGGCTTGAACTTAGCTGGGGTTGGGAACCCCACTATCCTAGATACAAACGGGGAGCCCTCCGAGTAGCCCCTCTGTAATGGGTCCCTGCTCTTTATGAGGTCCCCTATCTTCTCCTCGAGACGCTGGATTGAGTCATTCCAGGGTCTTCCCTCTTCAGCTTGGCCGAGGTTATCCCCTGCCACCTCTCTGCGATGGACAGAGGGTTCCCCAGCCACGACCCGTTGACTGTTGACCTCTTCTTGCTCCCTGTCTCTTCTCTCCAAGGGTTGGCCTTGATCTGGCCGAGCCTGCCTATTCCCTCTTTGAGAGCCTGCCGCTCTCCTTGACCTCGATAGCCTCTGCCTCAGGTCATTGACTGGGTCTAGCCTCTCGAAGGCCGACCCTCTTCTCAACCTGTTGAAGGCCGACCCTCTTTGCTGGGCCTCATCTCTTCCTCGACCGACACATCATTGACCCTGCCTATCAAAGGCAGACCCTCTTTGTTGGGCCTCATCTCTTCTTCGGCCGAGACATCCTTGACTCTGCCTAAGAGGTCGTACGGTGTTATCTGACACCTCATACGGCTCCCAGCAGTCTTCCGGGGCCTCTTCAGCTTCTAGGTCATAATACCTGTCCTCTGGGCAAGGGTTTCCCTGCCTCCCCAGGCGCAAGCGCCTAGGGTCAGCAACGTCCCTCCTCCGCTGGGGTGCAGGTTGATCCTTCATGGGCGCCTGGGGTGGTCCCCTGGCATCGGGATGAGGCTGAACTGCCGCCGGAGTTATCATGTCCGGGGAGACTCCAGGTTGCCTCATCATCATGGTTTGGCTGAGCTGGGCAAATTGCTCCTTCATGGCTTGTTGTGTTGCAGCTAAAGATTTCAAAGCTACTGCCACCTCTGCCATTTCGGACTGGGGAGGAGCCTGACTGGAGCTAGCCCCTCCACCTCCGGGCGGCGGAAGAGGCGGTGGTAATTCTGGTGCCATGTGTTAATAATAAAGAGCTTGAACAGTAAGTGAGCTTAATACCTTAAAGGACCTCTTTCAATGGTGAAACAGCTCCACACAAGGGGTGGTTCCTGGTTCACCACCAGAGTCTCCGGTGAGGTAAAGCAGAAAAAGAGGAAGAGATAGCCTCTCGTTTCCCACAGACGGCGCCAAAATAATGATGCTAAGAATTAGCACCACCAGGTGAGGTGTTTGCAAGCTCAATATATTAGTAACAATGGTGTCACAACTATATGAAGAGAAGAGAAGGAGGTGAGGATATGAGGAATCAACACCGGAATATGAGTGGTTCAGCCAATCTGGCCTACGTCCACTGTGAGTGTGTGAGTAATATCACTGAACAAAGGCACTAATGGCCATGGGTACAATTCACTCAAGCTCTCTCTCTCTCTACTGTATCTTTAGACAGAGTTTTCACTAGGGTTTTGTAAGGACATTTTTCTCATGTCCAATATGTTTCATTTATGTATGTCGTACGCCGCTACATTTGGCACGTCACCTCAAGATCGCACATGACGGCCTCTATCCGAATTACGGGAATCAAGCATTCAACATCTCCATTAATGTGTCCTACATTTGCCTCAACGACTTCACGTTCCACGATTTTAGGGACTTAATGCAAGTGGTACGCAAGGGAAGTCAAAACAGTGAAAAAAGGCTTGATAGGGAAGTTCAAGGGCATTTTCGTAATTTCACATCCATAGTTAGGAGGTCTGGTCAACTGGAAAGTTGAAGAGCTCGCCGCAACGAAGATACTGGAAGAAACGGCACCTCAATCCGAGCTACGGTGAAGAAGTTATGACCTTTTGAAGTTGGAGAAAATTCCTTGAAGAATGCTGTTTTTTTTTAACCTCATACCAGAATGGGAACACCAAACCGGTTCGGTGTAACCCAGATGGGGTTCGGTGTACCTGTACGCTGATAAGTTTTTAAGAGTTTTAAAAACATGGGACTCTTCATATTTTTTCCTATAAATACCAACTTCGGGGGAGTTGTTTTGCAAGACTTTAGAAGACGTTTTTGAGAGTCCAAATTACTCTAGTCTTCATATTTTTGAGTCCCAAGACTCATGTTTTGATTCACACAATTGCCAAACCTTTGTGAATCTTTTGGTAACCCAAGAACACAACTTTTTAGTTTTTTCAAACCTTTGTGGAGAGATCTTTGCAACCGAGGGCTGCGTGTCATTGCTGAGGGAGTCTCTACAAAGTTTAATGGCTGCGTGTCATTGAGGAGTGTTGCGGTTCTTCCTTTGTTGATTGGACTGAGGTTCATGTGGGTTCGCTGCGTGTGGATTCATTGCTGTATTTCATTGTAAATCTTGTAAGTTGAGATTTACGCTTTATAGTGAAATAAAAGGTTTTGCCCTGCGGGGATTTTTCCTTAAACTTGGTGTCACATGATTTATTTGGTTATGGGTTGACACACACACGCTCCTTAGATGCATGTTTAGGGGCTAAAATTTAATAAGTATGCTAAATTATAAATCTGCGAAGTTTTTCAATATCACGCATTCTCAGGTTTTAATAGCAGGATCCCTTTGCAAGGTAGGGGATGATCCCCATATATAGTGCCTAGGGGGCGCACTGTACCCCCCATGCATGCAATGAGCATGTGTGTGGTATCCTCACCAATGTGAGAATGCCATATGTCACTGTCACATGTAAGCAATGATGATGAAATATTCTCCCCCATGTGGAGAATAATCTTGTTACAACTGATTTGTGCCCAGGTGTCCTTATCAAAATGTCAACAGATGCTCGGCAGTCATGTCGGTGAATGACCTCGGCCTGGGAGAGGCCGAGCTGTAAGGGCTTGGTCCGTTCAATCCGAGTAATGTCAAAAGGAGTCTCGGCCTGATCTTAGCCGAGACATTATGCTAGGTCGGCCCTAGCCGAGGTTGGGCATATACATTCTGATGATTATTAATGCTTCTCGTCACCTCGGCCTTGGCCGAGGTAGGATTAGTTCCAAATTGAAGATTAGGGCTCCTTGTCACCTCGACCTACTATTAGCCGAGGTTGTTGTTCCCAGACGTAGGGTCCATGGAAGTGGATATGGTAGTGTCGGCCTGGGCCGAGGTAGGTCTGGCCAAGGGACGATATCGTGGGCCCTACCCCTCATAGGGTCGATCAATGTCTCGGCCATCATCTTGGCCGAGGTAGGTATCTCTGGGCCGAGGTTATACTTGGGCATATCATAAGCCAATAACTTATTAAATCACATTTATGAATTAACCGTGAAAAAATAGGAAATATTCATACCTCGAAGCTCCTTCATTCTGTTTTCAATCCAAAGTTAAATTAGACAAAAAATATAAATATCATTAGACTAACAAAGTAAATAAAACATCTGAAGTGAAACGCCTTGTGTATACCTTAAGAGCCTCTAAATCAAATCTAATTGTGGAAACCTCATCCTGAATGCGAAAACAAATCAATACACAATGTAAAATTAATCAAAACTTAGAAACTGAATAATTTAGTTTCGATAAAACAGAAGCTCTAGGGTTTGAATAGAAGTTTCATTCATGGAAAATAACCATATATGTAGAAAAATAAAGCTATCCAATAATCCTCAAAAAGAAATACGACAAAGAATATGATAGAATCCAATTAGAATTATAACTCTTACAAATATATTTTAAAGCACAAGCCAAGAACAACAGAGTATATTGGCTCCAACCATCATCCAATTCCCACCCCCACTATCCACACACACAAGCACATTATCTTGACTTTTTGTGGAAAAAGTGAGAATTAAACCTGACAATATGGGTTTTTGAGGATGAACCCACTTAAAATAATTTGATCGGGGCCCATCAGTTATGTTTGTGGGTCAGAATGGTTTGAGCAGTAAAATAAGTTGATTTAGTAATGGGTTAGTAGCGGGTCATTCTGGGTATAACCAAACCTTACATTAAAACCATGAAACCATATCTCAGCTACAATAAAATGGCGACCTTTCTCTCTCTAAAACCATGTGGAACCAAATATCAAAACCATCCATGTGGTATTTATCGCCTCTCTGTTTCTATATCTCTTTCTCTATCTATCGTCTTTATCTTCTTTTTGAGTTTAGAGGAAATCAATAACTAATTTCTTCTAAGATCGATTAAATTTGATCTTGAGAAAATTGATTACCATCTGATTTTGACAAATAGATTTCATAAATTATTTTCAATCTCGATTGTGAATTTATTACACGGTCGCAGGTTAACGGTTTGACCCAATCCGAACTTGTATTGGATTGACCCAAATCCGACTCGGGGTTATCCTATACCCATTTTTCACCCGCCCATACCGGCTTGTTTTTTGGGTCTAGCGAGAATAAAACCAAGAGGAAGAAAAGGGACTTTATAGAATAAAATAATGTAAATTGTAACAAGTCAGAAAACACAAGCTAGACAAGCTTTTCTTAGCAATTTGTCTATCATATGCAATTGCAATACCAAAAATCTGAACAAATTTGAGTAAAATGTGTAAAAAAAATAATTAAAAGAAAAAACAATTATATCAAGAGATCTTCCAAAGCCATCTCAGATATTTCCAGTTTGTTTAATATTTCTGATTTTCCAAACGTGTAAATTGTTCTATATTTCTATTTTTCCTCCATGATTATAGAACAATTTAAAGTAAAAAACAACTGTAAAATCACCAATCAACTATATCAGGGAAAATGTATGGAGTAAGAACTACAATGAAACATAATTCTACCAAAGTGAAAAAAAACTATCTAAAGTAGAGATAACATAATCTGCAATAGAAACCCAATTTTAAACTCCAAATGCATACATATCAAACCCCAAAAATAGAGATCAAACCCATAAAATTAGAGAAAGCATAAAGCCCATACAAAATCCTAGAGAAAACTACTCCGAACTGAGAGATTATACCTTGCTAGAGAGAGAGATGAGAGATATAATAGAATATACCTAAAAATTGAAAGAAAAACAAATTACAACAAATCAAACGAAGTTTGAACCCAAAATAATCATATTATGAACCCAATTTTAGGAAGTCAAATAGAAAGCAAAAAAAAATATTAGAATCCAAAAAAACTGAGAGATTATACCTTGCTAAAAGTAGGAGTGCTCGACGGTGAGAAATTTGATGGTCAGCAGCGGGAACCTTGATGGTCCGTGGAGGCAGCTGTTGCTGGTCGGCTGTAGTCGGTTTACAATATGGGGATGCAAGACTTTTCGAGAGACTGATCGAGAGAGAAGGGGAGATCTAACCCGCTCAGAAAAAGGAAGAAAAAAACCCGCTAAATATCCCGCCAACTTAAAAATTCCAAGCCTAATTTTAGCGTAAATGTTTTGGCATTTGCTTTAAAATACCGCATGTTTTTTTACTTTTTCTAAAAAGTGCAATAAATTTCTGGCATTTATAAATAAATTCCGTAAATTTTTTGCATTTAAAAATAAATGCCGGGATAAATTTTTTCTGGGCATTTCTTTTAACTGCCGCAAAAAAATTGCCGGAAAAAATCAGTTTTCTTGTAGTGTGTCAAATTTTTATGTAGGATAAGTTTTACATCTTTATTCCTATAGAGTAAAAAAAATTATATATTATTAGTTGAATAATGAAGTCTAGCTTGTACCATCCCAATTTTAATGTAATATTTTCATAAGCATGAGCAAAACAGTGAGCAAATAAAGATTGGATGTGTGGTATATACATTGTCTTTCACATATTATCTTACATTATGTAAGATAATCATTATTCAAGAATAATATACATTTTGTGGTATATATATTGTCTAACATAATCATCATTTAGGAATAAAAATTCTGCACCTAAGACGCTTTATAAGCTGTTTAGCCCAATGACTCACATATGAAGGATCAAACTAAAATTTTGAAAATAATAGAAAAATAGTCGTTTTATTATTTTAAATTTATCGGTCATCTCCTTTTTTCAAAATGACTTTATGCACTAACGGCATCAACATCCCCTTCATCTAACATTAATCCCATCTAATTGTAGCAACTACAAATCTTTATGTAGTTCTAACATATAAAAGGAACAATGGGTAATCTTGGTTATATTAACACCAAACAAAGATTGAAACCGAGATGATAATGCGAAAGCCCGTAGCAAAAAAAAGGGGAAGACCATTTATCCCTCATATTAGAATAAAAAACATGAAATCCCATAGCAAATATGAAAAAATAAAAGAGGATAGTGAATAATGGTGGGTGGTTGCTCTTATGCAAGCTTTGAGAAAGCAAAACTATTAACAACAATATAAGATCATTAATAAATTTGTTCAAATATTTACACATAAAGTTACATTAAACACTATCCTGGGAGAGGTCGCTTTCTTTCTTAACTCAGAATATTTAAAACTAAAAAATCTGAAAGAAAATTAACAGAGTAATTAAAAGCAACAAATTTGTTTGAACTCAGGTTAAAGCCCACCATGACAGCAAGACTAAGATACTGCCCCTAGTTTCGATCCACTAATATTTTCCAAAAATGCAAACAAAAAGTTGACGTGGACAACTATTTTATGACAAAAGGATGTGGTAATCAATTAATGGGGGGAAGGATATTTATAGCAGAAAAAGGGAAATCATGTGTGATATGGAGAGATACCAAATGAAAATTGAAAAGTTTTTCTCTATATCACATCTTGCCCTTTAGAATTTAAAATAGGTGAGATAAAAAATTTCTTGGAAATGCTAAATGAATATAGGGAGAGACTGTCGGAAACCCAAAAACTGCTTGGGAGGACTTATGACCTTTTGTATTCTAATTTTTTGGAAAAAAAGAAATTAAAGAAACTCATATTACTCAGGTATATAGTGAAGAGGTTATCTTAATGCTTTAATAACTCTCTTTCCAACCTTTCACTCTTAAGTATTAATCATCATTTAATACTATCGTATTAGAGGTATAATATAGATTCACTATACTACTGTTTTGATGTTCAAACACCTACAATTATGTTTATTACCTTATTAAGTTCTACTTATTTATGTTGTGTTATGACCAGGGACGAAGCCAGCCTTTGGCTAGGTGGGGCAACTGCCCCAGCCAGAAACTTTGAATTTTTTTTTTTAGTAAAGTTGTAAAACTTAAAAAAATTAAGGTAGAAATTAAAATAAAAAAAAAACATCAAAAGTGTGCGTTGTTAAAACCAACTAAAAAACAAAACTGAGATTTAATCTTTTATCAAACCAGTCCTCTTTTGTCCCATTTCTCCCGCTTGTGTGACCCCATTTTTGTTCTTCTTCTGAATACCGAAGCTCCGAAGATCGGTGGTGGTGCCGTGTTGTCCCTCTTTCCCATTCAAGATAATCACCAAAACACCCAAATGGGTTTTTCCCATATGCTATTTTGTATCTTAATCTTTAGTTATATGCCAAAAGACTTTGTTATATGCTCTTTTGTATTTTTATGCCCAAATGGGTTATACGCTGTTTTTTCTTTTAGGGTTGATTGCTAATTTGCTTTTGCCTTATTGTGGATTGATGGATTTAATTATCTTCAGATCTTTTTTTAGTCTCATAATATTGTGGTTATTTATATTATTGAGGAGGAGTTAAAATTAATTGTTGTTTAGAGTTTTGCAATATATCTAATTTTTACAATATGCCTAATTTTAATTAATATCACATATGAAATTTTTTTTTAAAAGAACTCATGAAAAAAATTCCGATGATGTGATACGAGAGCTCATTACGTGTGACCTACACAAATTATCAATGAAATTTTTGTAAAAACGGGAAAATAACCCTAAATTTTTTTTCAGGTGCTACCGCCCCCGAACCCCCACCACTAATTTCTGCTCCACCCAGGATCAATTCTTGGCTCCACCACAGGTTATGACAATGATAAAAGTGCCTGCGCATCGAGTGGGGTTAAAGCTAGTAGTTGTAAAAATGACTAAGCAATTTAAACACATCTATTAAACTATAACTTTTAATATCAATTTTAACTGTTCTTCGCTGGAAATATGTAGAGAGGCTACACGTTGGTTTTGAATTAACTATTATTTTAAGTTATATCTAATACAACAAGCTTCTGAACGTATATTGACAATGCATATAACCATAATGATAAAAATTTATTTCATTGCTTAAACTTCTCAATATAATTATCAACAACTAGCATGTACCTCGCGCAATGTGCGGGCGACAATGTGTTGTACGATATTTTTTTAAAGTAAGTAATATATTTTTTTTTATAATCGCATAAAAAATTATAAAATGAACAAATTGCTTTTATAATATACTTGTTTCCATTACTAAAGAAAGAGACACTTAATTTTCAAAAATTAACAACGGTGTAAATTTATTTTCAATGATCAAGATAATAAGTCATCCAAAACGCTACAATTCCAAGCAACAAATTGTGTAAAAAATTAAAATTTGTTTAGATAAAAAAGGATAAAAAGTTAAAAAAAAAACTCATTTTCCCCCGCTGAAAAAACAATAGAGTCCAGCACAAAATTTACTTATATTCCCAACAAAATATAAAAATATCTTAAAAAAAGAGTTGTACAATAACATCTGAACGAAATTCACTGTCAAATAGAAGCCTCAATTGTGCTATATACAACTCTATAATTAATACTTACATGTTTTTTATTGTTCAAAGACCCCCACAGACTCGATTGGAAAATGAGGCACATAGGTAGTAAACGAAAAAACTTCTCTTATATGCATTTGTGTATTTCTTCCTTCCCCTTACTTGTTGATGGAAGATTTCTTTTTCCATCTGAAAGCAATGATAGATTATATAATTTCACAACAAAGCACCAAAAGATCTTGAGCTTAGAAAAGCTCAATTAGAAACGAATATCATCAATTTATTCTCCTTGGGTCTCAACCAAAATAGTCATATCAAGAAAAACCTGATGAAGCTTATTCAAACTCATTAAAAAATCCAAATATAAATAAAAATACATTGAAAAAAAAAGAATTTCAAAAAATTGGAAAACCTGAATAAATATTTTTAAAAATATGTGAGAAAATTTAAAATGGTGAAAATTAGAAAAACACATTGAAAACCACTAAAATCTTTTCAAAAAATTTGGGGAATATAAAAAAAACTTTTAGAAAATATGAAAATGATACACTCCATAATCATGAGAGGCCAAGAATAAATGATCGGAGCCCCGACTCCGATTCCAAGATGGGAGGTCCGATGAGATAACTTGCACCGCTAATTCTAACAAACGTTGTGCGTGACCAACTGTTGAGAACCCATTAACCGTGCTCAAATTACACAAAACATAAAATGGCACGACGAAAAAGTCCGCTTCATTTGGGTCCAAAGTCCGTACCTCGTCAATTAATAACGCTCTATGTATAGCCATCTCAGAAGCAAATATATGATTTTTACAATGTTAATTTCATAGCAAGTCGATATTGTATTTTGAAGGAAAATCGTATATATACACTTTCAAATCCTTCAACAAACCTGATAAAATTATTATTAGTAACAAAATAAATTATTATTTATTACCTTTCTTTAGAGATGTCTTATTTGGTGATTCGAAAATGGCACGAGAGGGTAAGATTTTTTTAGAGTTAAAAATGGTTGTTCTTGAAATAGGGGTGGGATTTTGGATTTGTTATGCCGCGTGGTTGATGAGAAAAGAGAAGAAGAAGAAAGATGATAGAGAAAACCAAAGAACTCATTTGAAATATGTGTAATAGAAGCCTTTTTCTTATTGTCTTGCTTATCTACCATGTAAAAATCTCATCTTGATATAGAAGCCCCGATTTTTTGTTGAGCTGTTGAACTTGGCCTCCACCATTTTTATATAATCTATTGAGCTCTGAAGTTATTGTTGATACACTGCTAATTGAAGCTTAAACAACCTTTCATTTTCCCATTTTATAATGATTGAGTCTCTATCCATTTATCTCTTTCCAGCATGGTAGGAATGGAAGCCAGTGGAACCAGCAACATGAAGTTCTCAATGAATGGTTGCATCTTGATTGGAACCTTGCATAGTGCCAATGTTGAAATAAGGGAAGAGGTTAGAGAAGACAAATTTTTCATTTTTGGTTCTCAAGCGCATGAAATTGCGGGGCTTTGGAAAGAAAGAGTTGAGGAAAAGGTATTCCTCCGTTCTTTCTCTTCCTATTATGTGGTTTGGGTTTAAACTTGTAGTCTCACTAATTAAAATGACAACACAAACAACCTGGATCTTTCATTACATGAAATCAACAGAAGTAGGACAATGTAATTGTAAGTCTATACATTTTTCACTCGGGTGAAAAGTGTTTCTCGTGGGAAGTATGAAAACTATCTTGCTATACTTAGGGGATTTGGAACAAATTAGTAAAACAAAATATAACCCCAAAGTAAATGTAGCCTTGGTGCTCTCGATGCTTAATGATCCGTGTCACCTCTTTGTGCACTTTGTGCCTGATATTTGACGCGACCACAAAAGTGTCTAAAGTGCGTGCTTATATAGGCACAAGTGCAATCCTGCAGCGTAAGTAATAAACCCAGTAAGACAGGGTCGGTCCTTAAGGAATTAGGACGATTGCTCGTAACGACGAAGGAAAGGAGAATAACCCTAAACAGATTCGAGAAAAAATGAAAAGGTGGTAAATTTTGGAATTGAATTCTACTAGATAAATGAAAACTAAAATTAAAATTACTAACTAAACCGTACAAAATTAAAACTACTGCAGGTGATTAACTATGAATGATAAAAAGTAGGTTAGGATACAGTCCCCCAAACCCTAGTACATCTACCAGATAGAAAACTAGCTTTTGAATAAAATAGTTGATTAAACCCAACCTTTATTAATCCCAAGCATTACATATATGAGGGTACTAGCTCGCATCATACGTAATCAAGGGAAAGAATAAAGTGGTGTTGTAGTAGCCAACACGCACATCTCATCCTTAAACACCCCGGTTACCTAGGGAAAATGAGGTTAAAAGATCTACGATGGTTTTGTCCACTACGCCACACGATTCATTCAATATTTAATTCAAAACCACTTTTCTATACATGTAAACTACATCGGGTTGGGTTCATACATGCCAATCCTTAAAAACCTAGCTAGACATGATTTTGCTAATGAAAAACATATTATCTAAGGTGCATGTAATCATAATCATAAATAAACTATACCTAAGCATGTAAGAAACACTTAGAATCCCATAAAATATGTAAAGCATGCAAATAATTATTAACCTTGAAGAGTAGATATGAAGAACACAAACTTTACGGAACAAAACCTTGAATTCATGCATAAAAACTTAAATATTTTTTATGAAAGTAAACCTTAGGTTTCTTGGGTGCAAGAGCCCTCTAAAACTATCAAAAAGAGGACCCCTAAAAGTCTGGTAACCAGTTGGAATAAATACCCTACGAATTTACAAGAGTTTGAGCTAAGTACGACTTTAATTTGTAAACAGAATAAGTCAGAAAATTGACAGCTGAATCGATCCGGCCTGGGGTCATCGGTTTAGTTTGATACAACGGACCGATTTATTCTTGCTTCTCATTAGATCGGTCCAGTCGTTCGTTTTATGAAGGAAATCTTAAAGTGCTGGACCGATTCATTTTTAGTACATATCGGATCGGT
Organism: Sambucus nigra; assembly: GCA_949130495.1. NCBI lineage: Eukaryota > Viridiplantae > Streptophyta > Magnoliopsida > Dipsacales > Adoxaceae > Sambucus > Sambucus nigra. The sequence continues at coordinate 77,295,550 of OX422213.1, forward strand.
TCGCTCTATTCAAGAACTTGGCCTCCATCGAATCGGTTCGATTTTTGTTGACACCGAATCGGTTCGATGATATTTTTCTTCCTGTTCTTCATCTGATTTTCTGTCAACTTCAAAGCTTAATAAATTTTGATTCGGGACTCGGATTTGGATTTCATTTCTTCATGCATGTTTGTAGACTCGTGATCTTCAACTTTCATTTTGGTTCCTCATCCGAATTCCAGATGTAAAATTACTCTTTTGCCCTGTGACTTTATTTCTTTTCTTTTTTTCTTGGTTCCTCGGTTTTGACTTTCATCTTCTCTTCGCTTGTATAAAATACCTACAAAATGCAAGAAGAATACACGAAACTTGAAGCACTATATAGGAAATGTCAGTAGCAAAGATATGAGATAAATCAACGCATTTTATATTGTATCAGGTGATAAAAGCCTTTAAATTAAGGGGATAAATCAAAAGAATTTATGCCTAATCAAACCCCCTAACTTAGAACTTTGATCGCCCGAGCAATGTAAAAGAATCGAAACAAGGCTCAAATCTTGAAAAACATTTTATTAGGATAAGATACCTATTTCGCTGGCAAGAGATTGCATTTAGTGTATGCAACAATCCACTAAACCCCTAGGTTACCCTTGTAGGACGAGTGGTGTCTCATGCCGGTTTGTAGTTGATGTGCGGACAAAATTCGATTTCGATTCAATAAAAATTTAAAATACCTAAAAATTGTACAGTTCAAACTTTTCTAAAAATAATCACCATAAATTTATATTCTCAAGTCTCAATTTGTCTAGTGTGTACAAAGCCAAAAATTTAATTATAATTTTCCACCGATTGATTATTACGTTACTTTTCGAAAATTCGTTTTGATTTCAAAATCTCACGAGATGCTATCACAGACGAATCACTCGAATTATGGTTATTTCTCTCAGTATGCCTGATATAAAGAGTAAATATAATGGACACAAATTCACGCATATAAATTTAAAAGATGAAATTTTTATGGTGGAAATATCTCATCATCGAATTACAGTCATTGAAAAACGAGAAACATCATCTTTTATTCACACCAATTGATCTCTCTTATTATTTTTTCATGTTTTATCTCTCCACGCGATAATTAATTTCGAAATCCAGACTTGCTTAGGACTTTTTCGGGTTTATAAGGTATATTGGGTAACTTTAGGAAAGGTTGGGAAATTCGAAATTGAAAAATGTTCTTATGCTGTCCGTTAGTGCTTTTTCGGACTTTTGCTCATTTTCTTTTCTTTTTCTATTTTTTCACATTTTGTCTTTTTTTGCTATTTTTGTTGAGCATTATTCCATTTTTTTCTTGCCCCTTTTTATTCCACTGTTTGGATTCAATTTCTGAATTTTCCTTTTTCACAATTCCGGGATATATGGGTTTTTCGGGTTACAAACGAAATGGAAAAATTTTATTAGGCTCAATTTGGGTAGCAAAAGGATAATATTTCATAACTTTTTATGGCTAATCTTTTTAGGTAACAAATGAGGGCCTAACTTCATTTATCCTAATTACTAATTCTATTACCATATGTGTCTCGAGATTAATTTAGTTTAGAGATATTTTAACGTGCTTTTCAAGACAACATCTCACACATTTTCTGTAACCGCTCAAAATAAAGGAATTGAGATCTTCAATGACTTGATTTAACGCTGAAAAGAACTTTGAGTTAACCATTAACTCGGATTGATTTAAAAACTCTCAAAAATCGATAGGCTCGAAATCTCACAGGGTTGGTTAATCTCCACACTTAATCGTAAAGTCGTCAACTTTCTTTCAATTTCCATCTTTTGTCAATTTTGGCTTAGTGCATTTGAATTTTTTCAATTCTGAGACTTCAAACAAAATTTCGTGATTTTTTGGAAAATTTTGAAATTTTCTATTTTTTGGGGCATTTTAAAAAATTTGTGAAGTTCTAGAAAGACGCACTTGTCACCCCCTCCCCCCCAACTTAGACTTTTGCATTGTCCTTAATCAAAAGGACTAAAATCTAAAGGAGAGCAAATAACAAGTGTGACAAATAAAATAAGAAAATATTTAAAATGCAAAAAGACACTACATGACACTACTACATGACTCAAAAATACAACAAAAATCACCCCATACTCGTCGGGGGTGCACGACCTCTCATTTCGCCACAAACTCACCCAGCCCTTTGTATGGGGTTTGTTGATCTCCTAGTCTCCCTCGTCTTCCAGTCATAAGTAAATAGTCGAAACAAGTTAGGCCCAATCCGATATATAAGGGAGAGACCATGGGTCTTGGGATGACTCGCTGAGAAGGGATCCTTGCGGTGCCTAATTAAATCTTTGCCTACGTGCACTGACTCGGAGGAGACATATCGATTTCTTTTAGTTTCAGGAGTGCATGGGTTGGGCTCTAAATCGGACGATACTTGAGTATTTTCCTCAATCTCATTAGAAGACTCAAGTGGTATGGGTGGATGGTGACAAATAAGGAATTTATCTATCGTTTCATGCCATTCGCTCTCTTTTAAGTGACTAAATGAGTCTAATAAAGGTTGAACTTCGACATTAAGGTTCTCATACACCGACTTGAATTCTTTCTCAAAGTCCTCTAGACTCATATCTCCTAACTCTCTCTCATGATTACTTTTTGAGCAGTTTCTCTCACTCTCCTTTAATATTTATGTCCCGCTCACGCCTACGTGCTCGCTCTCGCTCTCAATCACGGTCACTAAACACACCTCCCCTACTTATTTCTCAATGTTACAATTAACGTTCTCACTTGGTGAAACAAGGCCTTCCCCTAACAAGTCATGTACTTCCTCTACAAGATCCGTCTCTCACGGTTCACTTTCATCACCCTCGAGCTTAGTGTTGTTAAAGATGTTTGTCTCAAGGGTCATGTTTCCGAACGTTAGTTTCATTTGCCCATTTCAAGTATTAATAATTACATTAGCAGTAGCTAAGAATGGGAGGCCAAAGATGACGGGAATATGATTGCTCGGTAGAATGGATGGCTCCTCATCCCAAATGACAAACTCCACCGGGAAGTAAAAAGTGTCAATTTGGATGATCACATCTTTGATAATTTCCCAAGGCATCTTCACCGAGCGATCCACAAGTTGGATAATCATATTAGTGGGCTTAAGGGCCCCCAAGTCTAGTTGCTTATAGATGGAATAGGGGGGAATGTTAACCCTCGCCCCTAAATCTATTATCTCTCTTTCGATTCGGTTCTTCTCCATGATGTACAAAATGGTGGGTGCATCCGGATCTTTGTATTTTAATGGAAGATCACTCAATAATACTGAGTTGACATTTGTGTTGAAAACACATTTTTCTTTACCTTTAGCCTACATTTCACCGTGAGTAAGTCCTTAAGGAACTTAGCGTACGTGGGAATTTGCTTGATAGTCTCGAGAAAAGATAAATTGACCTTTACTTACTTAAAAACATCTAAGACATCATCCCGAGAGGTCTCTTTGGAGTGAGGGACCAACCATTGAGGGTATGGTGCTGCACTGGGAGGTTTCACAACCACTTCCATCTTTCCTGTGACTTTATTACCACTCTTTTTTAAGGGGACATATTTGGCCTCTTTCGTGCCGAGTGAAATATCCTTTTCATTTTGCTCATAGCGCGGAGGAGGTGACAACTCAACAACCTGTCCACTATGTAGAGTGGTAATTGCACTACATTGCTCTTGATTTGGGTTGGATGTAGAGCTAACACTAGGTTGATCTTGAGGAGGTCTTTCGCCTTGGGCCGGAAACTTGCCCTTTTCTTGGATACTTAAGGATGCTTGCAACCTAGAGATACTTTTATTCATCTCAGTGAACATGCACTCAAACTTAGCATTGGTTGCATTTTGAGATTGGATGAATTGATTTAAACTATCCTCGAGAGTTCTCCGCGGTGGGGTGACATACAGTGCGGGAGGTGGTACTTGCATATGTGTTGGCATAGGTGGCGCTTCTTGAAATTGGGGAGGAAGTGGAGGTGGGGCAACATGTGAAGTAGGATTCAATGAAGCTTGTTATTGCCCGTAGCTAAAATCAGGATGGTTTCTCCATGAAGGTTTGTAAGAGTTCCCATGTGGGGCATTAAAGTTACCCTTAAATTATCCTACTACATTTGCTTGTTCTTAAAGCATGATCTTGTAGGAAGGTATCGTCAAGCATTCCTCGATTCAATGTCCTATCTCACAAATAGCGCACACCTTCTCTCTAGTTTGATTGGATCTTGAGGTTTCTCTTATTCGTGCCTAGAGTATATCTCTTATACTTTTCTCAAATTGATCAAGTCGACACTCTAACAAGGTATCTTTATCCAATTGGTACAAACCGGACACAGAAGGAGTGGTGGACATTTATCGAGGTCAGTTTTGGGCATTGGGATCGGATGTGTCCTATGATTTAGTATTCTTAGCGACATACTTAAGATGAGCATCAGCATCGCTCGCTTCTAACTCCCCAAACGGTTTTTCACACATAGTTTGAACAAGTTATTTAGATGCTATAGTTAGCCCTTGATGGAAGAAAGAGATAAGGTGATGCTTCTAAAATCCATGATGTGTGCAAGCATTAACTAACTCTTGGAAGCATTCCCAACACCGATCAAATGACTCATTATCTTGTTGTCAAAAGGCTTGAATTTGAGCCTTGACGGAGTTGGTTTTATGTTGTGTAAGAATTACGAGAGAAACTTGGATTGCATATCCTTCCATTATATAATAGAGTTCGGTGGTAAAGACCAAAGCCAGGTCTTAGCTTTATCCTTTAAGCAAAAAGGAAAAAGTTTTGGGCGAACGTCGTCTTGCCTGCAAACTTGATCACTAAATGTGTCGCATGCCTCTTCTAAGTCACGGATGTGACGGTATGGTTTCTCTAAATCCATGCCGTGAAATGTGGAAAGAGTTTGTATCATATCATTATGAAAGTGGAACTGTCCTCCATTGTATGCAAGTAGAATGCATGTAGGGGTGACAGTTCGCTCGGGAAATAAGAGTTCTTTCATGGGACGATATGGTGAATCTCCCTCACCCGTACCGAAACTAGCTTAGTCAGATATCGCGCTCTCTAATAGACTCGAAGTCCTCACTTGGAGTTCTAAAAGTGTGACTTGTGATGGAGTTTGGAGGTGAAACCCGAAATTGTGGGACACCAGGAGTGTGTGGGCTATTGGGATTATACTCAACGATGGGATTTCTGTGGATTCTTGTTGGAGTATTTTAGGATTTTGTTCAGGATTTTGCATGAAAAGATTTTGAGAGATGTCATATTTTTTTGCTTTTCAGTTTTCTGATTTTTTTTGGATTTTTGATTTTTTTGACTTTTTAAGTTTGGAATCAATTTTTGGGCTAATTCAACCTAACCTAAAAATATACCTAAATCCCCGACAAAGGCGCCAAAAACTTAACACAACCATAAAGTGTCTAAAGTGCGTGCTTATATAGGCTCAAGTGCAAGCCAGTCGCGTAAGTAATAAATCTGGTAAGACGGGGTCGATCCTCAGGGAATTAAGACGATTGCTCGTAACGACGAAGGAAAGGAGACTAACCCTAAACTGATTCGAGAAAATGTGATAAATTTTGAAATTGAATTCTAATAGCTAAATGCAAACTAAAATTAAAATTACTAACTAAACTAAGTGCGCAAAATTAAAACTACTGCAGGTGATTAACTATGAATGATAAAAAGTAGGCTAGGATACCATCCCCCAAACCCTAATATATTTACCGGATAGAAAACTAGCTTTTGAATTAAATAGTTGATTAAACCCAGTCTTTATTTATCCTAAGAATTACATATATGTGGGTACTATCCCGCATCATACATAATCAAGGGCAAGAATATAGCGGTGCTGCAGTAGACAACACGCACATCGCATCCTTAAACACCCTGATTACCTAGGGCAAACGAGGTTTAAAGATCTACGATGGTTGTGTCCACTATGAAACATGATTCATTCAATATTTAATTCAAAACCACTTTTCTATACATGTAAACTACATCAGGTTGGGTTCATGCATCCCAACCCTTAAAAACTTAGCTAGACATGATTTGTTAATGAAAAACATATTATCTAAGGTGCATGTAATCATAATCACAAAGAAATTATACCTAAGCATGTAAGAAACACTTGGAATCCCATAAAATATGTAAAGCATGCAAATAATTATTAACCTTGAAGAGTAAAGATGAAGAACACAAACTTTATTGAACTAAACCTTGAATTCATGCATAAAAACTTAAATATTGTTGAAGAAAGTAAATCCCAGGGTTTTTGGGTGTAAGAGCCCTCTAAAACTATCAAAAAGAGAACTCCTAAAAGTTTGGTAATCATTTGGAATAAATACCCTACGGATTTACAAGAGTTTGAGCTAAGTACAACTCTAAGTTTTATACAGAATAAGTCAAAAAATCGACAACCGAACCGATCCGATCTGAGGTCATCAGTTCAATTTGGTACACCAGACCGGTTCATTTTTGCTTCTCATCGGATCGGTCCGGTCGTCCATTTTATGTAGGAAATATTAAAATCTCGGATCAGTTCATTTTTAGTACATATCGAGTTGGTCCACTATATTTCGGAACTTGGCCTCCATCGGACCGGTTCGATTTTGGTTGACACCAGATCGGTTCAATGACATTTTTCTTCCTTCTCTTCTTGTGATTTTATTTCAACTTCGAAGCTTCATAAGTTTTTAACCAGGACTCGGATTTGAATATTATTTCTTCCTACATGCTTATAGATTCGAGGTCTTCAACTTTCATATTGGTTCCTCATCCAAATTCCAGATGTAAAATCACTCTTTTTCCCTCTGACTTTTTTTTTTCTTTCTTGGTTTCTCAGTTTTGAGTTCTCTTCTTTTCACTTGTACAAAATGCAAGAAGAATACACGAAACTCGAAGCACTATATAGGAAATGTCAGTAGCAGAGTTATAAGATAAATCAATGCATTTTACATTGTATCAGGTGATAAAAGCCTCTAAATTAAAGGGATAAATCGAAAGAATTTCTTCCTAATCAATAATCGCTTTGAAGAAGTCAAAGATTTTGTCCAAAACGGTGTATTTGGGACATTTAACTATGATGAACTGATGGGATCTTTGGAAGGAAATGAAGATTTTGGCTAGGCAGACTATTTTCTAGTGGGCAGGGACTTCCTGAGCTACATAGAGTTCCAAGACAATGTCGATGAGGGATATCGCGACCAAAAGGTGAGTGACCATCATTAAAGTTCATGGTCATATATGTAATATACACGCCTTCGATAACTTATGTTTGTTAATCAATTTTTCTATGAAATCTTAACCATAATTGTTATGTCAAAAGTATTCCAAATTCATTTTTACAATGCTACCAAGTTCTTGGATTTTTCTTGTATAATTGCATTAAAAAGTGCTAGTTAATTATATGTATTACTCAATAAACTTGAACATGATTCAGCTACTCATGGACTTTCAAAATTATTAATGTGAACCTAAATAGTTGCACTATTTTTCAATAAAATTTATAGAGTGTGGAATAAAATCATAATACTTTGGGCCTGTTTAAATGGAGAAATATTTTTGCATTTTCCATCTCCAAATTTCATTTTTATTTCCACTTTTCATTTTCTTTGGTAAGATTTAGAAAATAGAAAAATGCATTCATATGTTAAAAATGAAGAAAATTTTATCTCTCTTTACCAGAAACGCATATAGTGTTGCCTCCATGTGCCGCACCACCGCCACCACTAAAATTCTCTATATTTAGTTAAGACATATGTTGGTAGTGGTACACTAGTGTGATGGTGTGTTTGCAGTTGTAGTGTATATTTTAAATAGGAAAAAGGACAAAAGGGCCTCTGATTTAACATGGGAATACCTAAAAACGCTCTGGAACATAGTAGAAAATTATGAACTCTAATTTCTGAATTAGAAAAAATAATCAATTTTCAACATCTTCAATTTTTTGGTCCCGGTCTATTTTCCCTAGATAATAGTTTATGTTTACTCAAAGGCCATAACTAAAAAGGGCTTAGCTTCTTTTTATTCATATTTCTCCTCTTTTCAAATGCGTTGTTTTAATTTTTAGGTCCTATAAAGGGCAAAAAGGCCACAGCCAAGCCTACACCAAGTCGTGCAAGAATAAGTCTTCAACTGTTCAATTTCTGTTTAAATGGAAGATGACATGTTTGATATACTTTGTAGGCTCTTAGTATACATTAAGTTATACACAATCATGTATAGAAAACCATCTACTAGAGTATTCGTGATTTGGAACATATAAGAGCTTGTTTATTAGATACATTATATGTCCATTAGTCGTACAGGTGCTTTCTCAACCAATTTATGCTTTGTGTTTCTAACTAAATGTACAATTTGCATTGGGAAGAGATGGACAAGAATGTCAATATTGAGCACATCAGGCTTATACGAATTCAACAGTGACAGAACAATTCATGAATATGCCAGAGAGATATGGAACATTCAACCCCTGGAACTACTTTAAAGAAGGATTGTACATTCAGTAGTACAAGATAGTTTCACAGGCTCTATATTAGCAACTTGTCTACATCTGTGGTATTGTATTTGTTTCCTCTTTTTAGTGAAGAAAAATAACTAGGAATTACTATATAATGCAACCAATAATGTTATGAGGTATCCTTAACTAATGTTATCCATCTCTGTTTTAGATTAACGGATAACTGATGCTAAATATTAGAATCAAACTTTACCATCTTAACGTACATTATTGCTTCAAATAGTATTATTTGGTTCCAACTCAGTGATAAGCTTATAATAAAAATCATGCTACAAATCCCATATTGGTTTTGATCAACTCAATATTAGCATTAGATTTTTCTATTACTGTTTATGTGCCTACTTGGGTAATGTTGATGCCAATTACTGTAATACCGAGTAATGTCCACTGTGTGATATGTTCAGATAATGAGGTTGTTATCAAAATTTTGTAACGAACTAATGTGGAATGCAACTAGAAATGGAAAACCTTACGTACTCAATGTAGATGTAAACTAGCATTAGAGTGTTGTGCAATTTTTTTTACAGTGCTTGTGCAAGTAATTTTGCTAGTGGATTATTTTTTGTACTAAATTAATTTTGTATGACTAAATTTTGATATTATAACTAATATGATAATTTTATTTTGTTTGATAGAATGCCATTTTTAGATCATCATCAAGTTTTCAACGTTGCGGGTTTGCAGCATTGATGGCGATTATAACAGAACAAAAGTTGATAGTCAACAACAACAAACTTCTTTCTATATTTCATTTCATTGGTTATAATATAAAAACATCTCATTTTGGGATGATTGTATTAGGATGTTATATTGGATGCTTTTGTGAAAATAATGTAACTTTCGGGGTGATTGTTTTCGATGTTTTATTTGATTGGTTTAAGTTTCTTTTGTAAATAAAGAGTGGAGGCTAATATAAAATGTAAATGTTGAATATAATGCCCTTGTTTATGTGGACTATTTTTGTACATGCTCTTAGGATTTGAATAGTGTGTTAAGAATAATTGAATTTGTTTAAATTAAGGATATTGGATCTTGAAAAATATATATTTTTTTAAGTATGTATTAATATCACTAACGGACCTTTATCGTTACAAAATAAGACAAGTGTTAAAAAAATGTGTAATAAGGTTAAAATAGTAACACAAAATTATGTTACTAAATCAGAATTAGTAACGACAAAGTACTGTTAGTATATTAAGAATTAGTAACAGAATTTTACCGATATTAATAGTAACGGTAAAATTCTATTACTAATTTTGTGATCCACACCTTTTTTCTAACGGAAAATTCCGTTACTAATATTTTTAGTAATGATAAAATACCGTTACTAAAGGCGCGTTTTGGTGTAGTGACATCTATGTTTACGATTTTTCACCATCTGCCATAAATGTCGCGGCCCTGGATTTACTGGCCAATTGTCTTGGGTGTTGCACCCTATGATTTCGGGCCCTTTTTAATTATTATCCGGTACTCTTTTGTTAAAACTCTTTCACTTTTCATTAATTCCATTTACTTATGTTCTAATCGTCATTTTATTAAAAACATGCGGCTTACCACCGTACCTTATTTATAATAAAGTGTAATTTTTAGTCCTTTAATATTACTTTATTCGTTTACCCAAGGTAAATACCACCTTATTGTTATAAACTTGAACACGTTTTGTCATTTAGTCCTTATTACTTATCTGTGATGTATTACCAACATCTTTACTTTAATAAACTTTATTTAATTTCCAAGTTTATAGACTATTTTCATCACTTAGTGCTCATTTAAAGTCTTGTGTAATAAGTTCCCTTTTAACATTATTACTATATTTGGGGAAAATATCACAATTTCATCCTCTTGGGTTCATTATGTAACTTTCTCTGTTTTAAGTTTAACTTACAATTTAATCATCAAATATTCCAAAATTACTTTAAGATACAAGCATAATATCTCACACAACAAATCATATCGGGTCATTGTCGTTACCCGGGGGAACAAGTCATAACACTAAGCCTACACACGAATATTTCCCAATATTTTGTGGCAAAGGCAATCATACTAAGTCCTAAATCACATGGCATTCCCAGGTGTTCCTATCCGACCCGCATTACAACCATGTGTCAGGTTCTGACGGTTTATCTCCTACACGGCACTCAAGCGGAACCTAACCGGATCAATCACAACAAATAGCATTCAACATGTGCCTACGTCGACCGGAGGACTAGTCTAGCATATACTCGACAATATACATGTAAAATAATTCCACGCATATTTATATATACAATTGTATCAAGTCTCTTACTCGAGTTATACAATAGTCATTATTTACGATATAACATAATTTACATCATTAATTTTCTAATTCAACACTAAAATAATTTCAAGGTTATATATCCCTACTAATCATAAGTATATTATCAAGTTAGAATACTAGGCACAACACCACAATTATCTTACTAACAACATGAAAAACATTAGCACTCTTATTTTAACAACTTTCTGCCCAGAAATATAAAATACAGATTTGAGGCTTTTTCGATCCTTTTTTGAAGAAACTTAAAACTACAAAGTTGTTCATAATATGATTTTCTAGAGGATCATTTCCTGCTTAAAACAGACCCAAAACTAACTTATAATGTTCGCCCCTATTTTCGACAACCTTCTGCGCAGAAATGTAAAACACAGATTTGAGGCTTTTTCGATTCGTTTTTGAAGAAACTAAAAACTATAAAGTTGTTCACAATATGATTTTCTACAGGAACTCTCGAGCACACAGCCATTTACGACTTAAAACAGACCCAAAATCAACTTGGAATGCTATCCCCTTTTTAATTTTGGATTTGTATGAGTTCAATTTGTTTCTAGTTGGATGCATCCTAAATCATTTACATACTAACTACATCTCAAAGCATTAACAACCACGTTTGCCTTACCCGGGTGGTACTGTATAGAAAACTGGTAATCCTTCACATATTCCACCCATCTACTCTATAGCATATTCAAGTTCTTCTGAGAGAACAAGTACTGAAGACTCTTATGGTCAGTGAACAACATAAACTTCTCCCCAAGTAAGTAGTGTCTCCACGAATACAACGCAAAAAAACCATCGTTATCTCTAAGTCATGAGTCGAGTAACGGTCCTCATGAGGCCTCAATTTCCTTAAAATATAGGAAATCGATCTCTCCTCCTGCATCAAAACATCTCCTAACCCCTGTAATGACACATGAGTGTACTCACGGTACTCAACCCCAGCTTTCAACAATGTAAGGACTGGCGTTGACGTAAGCTTCTCCTTTAAAATGTCGAAAGACGACAGGCACTCTGAACTCCAGGCAAAAGAAACACCCTTCTTTGACAAATGGGTAAGAGGACTCGCAATCTTCGAGAAGCCCTGAATAAACCTTTGATAATACACCGCTAGACCCATAAAACTCTGAATCTCAGTCGGTGTAGTGGGCTGCCCCCACTTGACAACATCATTAACCTTGATAGGATCGACAGAAATCCCAGCCTCCATTACAATATGGCCCAAAAAATGAACCTCTCATAGTAGAAACCCGTACTTGGAGAGCTTAGCATAAAGTTGACGCTCCCTCAAGATTTGAAGATCCAATCGCAAATGTACGGCATGATCCTCCTGGAACCGTGATTAAATCAGGATATCGTCAATGAAAACGATAATAAACTGATCCAAGAATGTCCTGAATACACGGTTAATCAAAACCATGAATACTGCAGGCGCATTGTTCAAGACGAACGGCAAGACTCAAAACTCACGAACCATACCAAGTCAAGAACACTGTCTTCGGGACATCCTCCTCCCGAATCCTCAACTGGTGATAACCGAAACGCAAATCAATCTTCGAAAAGAATGAAACCTCAAGTGATCGAACATATCATCAATGCGAGGTAACAGATACTTGTTCCAAATCTTCACCTTATTCTACTCTCGATAATTGACGCACAATCGAAGTGAGCCATCCATTTTCTTCACAAAGAGGACTAGAGCTCCTCAGGGCGAGTTACTCTTACTGATAAAACCTTATCCCAAGAGATAATGAATCTACTCCCTAAGCTCCCTCATCTCTAAGGGTGCCATACGGTACGGGACCCGATCAATTGGTCTCGTGCCCAGTGTTAACTATATGTAAAACTTTATCTCATAAGTTGGAGGTAAATTAGGAACCTCAGTGAAGATGTCTGTGAACTCCCTCACTATAGGGATCGTATCTAAATTAACAGACACCCTATCAGGAAAATCCTCCTCGATGTAAAATAGATGTGTGTTGGCTCCATACTCTAGACCAGGTAATGTTATTAGGTAGATATCTCGACCAGGAATGGAAAATGTGATCGTACTCCCATGACAGTTAATCTGGACGTGAAACGTATACAACCAATCAAACCATATAATCATGTCATAGGTACGCATCTCAATCAAAATAAGGTCGATAGAAAAGTAAAGTCTCCCGATCTCAATCACTACCCCTCTACAAACATGGAGAAGGTCCGTCCCACTCAAAGGTGTAATCACATGGGCAACTATCACTATCGTAACATGTATTATCCCCGACGTCCTAAAGAACTCATAACTGGTGAACGAGTGTGATGAACCTGTGTCAAAATGTACTCTCGCATGAGAACTGTAGACATAAAATGTACCCTAAATCGCAGGTGGTCGCGCCTACAACTGAACAAGCTGAACGTTATATACACGCCCATGGTAAAGCTGTGGATGAATTGGCACCGCTAATGCCACTGTAAATGCCAAAAATGGTGGTGGTGGTGGTGGGAGTACCTATTGCTGTTGTGCTCTATCTCCCTGTACCTGTCCTTGGGGACAAACCTTCCTCATGTGTCCAGTCTCACCGCATTGGAAGCATACAATAGGACCCCCATCTCATGATTGTTGCACCAAAGCTCTGATGTTGGGCCGATTAGCCCGGTGTTTATCTCTCTCACCCTAACTCGGTGGCCCTACTAGCCTTAGCCCTATTGCGACTGACCCTAACCTAGAATGGTCTGAACCGATTGAGCTTGAATGGCCTAACCCTGCTGGCCCTAAGCCTGCTACCCATGGTTATTGTAGACACCCCATTCTAACACCCCTTAACATCTCCTTTGGTCCCTATCACCTCCTTTCATCACTACAAACCTAAGTCATACCTCGGGTACTGACCTAGAGGCCATCGGGCACTCCCAAGCTCCGTTTGACCAAAAGTAAAACTCTCCATATCGACCGAGACTAAATGAATCTTCAAAGGGCACTAAAACCCCTTTCCAACGATCCGTTCCGTGCACGATTTTGACTTATGGTGCGGACGAACGACCCATTTTCCCTCGAAATATAACCTAGAGGCCATCAGACGCTCCCAGGATCCGTTTGACCAAAGTCAAACTCTTTCGAGACTAAATGACTCTTCAAATGTCACTGAAACCCCTTTCTAACGGTCTATCCGATGCGCGATTATGACTTACGCTACGGATGAATGATCCATTTTACTCCAAAAGGCCACCAGATGCTTCTAGGCCCAGGTTGACCAAAGCTAACTCCCCAAACTGAATCAAACTCTTTGGAATGTCTAAGTACATCTCATAACCTTTCCAACGGTCTACCCCGGGTGTGATTCTAACTTACCAGGCGGACGAACGATCCGTTTATGTCCGATAATCTCTCATCTAATGGATCGACGAGCGCTTCTATGCCACATTTGACCCGAAGTTAACTCCCGAACTCGGGAGTAGTACAAAGGACTTTTGAAGGTCTCTGATGTACCTTTCCATCGGTTCACCCTATGCACGACTCGGATCAATGGTTTGCATTTTACGGCCTTTTTTTTATGGAACCTGAAAGAGACTGCCAACCGCCAGGTTCCAAATCCTACCTATATGCAATGTGCCTAAACACACCTGCCAATTGGAAGGACCCGGCCTATGCCGATTGTCAATGCCCTGGTCCTACAAAAAGGAGGGCCTGACCTCATTACAAAAAAACCCAAGGTTTGAAATCCATCACTCTCAGCGAACTCAGAAAACCTCTCTCGAAGTCATCTTGATTTCCACATCCAAATCCTTTTCCAACCTTAACTTTTCATAATCTTTTTCATCAAACTTGGTGAATTAACTACCCTTCATCACCATCTAAGTTCAAGGGCTGCTCTCCAACATTCAAGATCAAGGTCAAGATCTTTAAGAAGGTCCAACTTTCTCAACTCTCTCTTCAAATTCTCCTAAATTCGCGTTAACTTATTTTATTACTTAGCACTTTTATTTTATCCATCTCACATATCCTAATATATTTTTTATTTAGTATTATTGCACATCTCCTTTTTTTGTATAAATAAAACCCAAAAAAAAGGGTTTGCTCATAAATTCCAAACAGGAATTCTCACACTTTTCTCCCAACTAAAACACCTTTACACACACACACACACACACATAAGAGAAGTCCCCAATGGGATTTATAGGATAAACCCCACCCCTCATTTTGCAAACGAACTACGTGGACTTTGATGCCTCTATAGGCTATGTAGGCGTCTCGGGGTAAAACTCGAGACTTGAGTCTTATTTTTTCCAATTTTCTAGTTTTCTAATTCTTTTCTCTTGGATTCTCATCCCTACATATTTACATATACATATATTTGTTCTTAGTGACGTATTATTCCATACGCGTTATCGTTCCATCATAACGATGAACGCAAGGATAATCGATAACCAAAGAAAATCTCTTATTCTTATCTCTCTCTCTCTCTCTTAACCCTAGCTAGGGTTTCATGGCTGCGCCCACGTCAAACCCCAATCATGCAGAGCCTAAACCCCCTGATCCTCCAGCTACATGGAATAAATCATTTGCAAATGTGTTGAAAGCTAATCTTGAACCTGATAACATCCCTCTAATCCATATATCATCGTTCAAAGGAGAGCTTGCTATAAAATTCTTTGAGGAGGACATCAATAAACTAGACGAGCCTTTCAAATATTCAGTTGTGGGTAAATTTTCACATGGACGACCTTCTCTAGAGATCATCAGGAAAACCCTACAAATGATGAATCTCAAAGCTTCTTTCCATGTAGGCCTTCTGGATCAGAAACATATTATCATCAGGTTATTTAATGATGAGGATTTTAAGAGATTATGGATGAGGAATCAATGGTTTATTGATCGTCTACCAATGAGAACATTTAAGTGGACGCCTGAATTTTGCCCTGAACGTGAGAGTGCCGTTGTTCCTATTTGGATCTCTTTCCCATCACTTCCCATTAATTTTTTTCTCTAAACCTTCATTATTTTCGATTGCCCAAGTTGTTGGAAAACCTCTCAAGATTTACAGCTCAACAACATCCATTAATAGGCCTAGCGCAGCTAGAGTTTGTGTGGAGTTTAAAATCCTCAGATTGAAACCTGGTCGAGTGTGGATTGGTTGCGGAGTTGATGGTTTTTGGCAAAATATTATATATGAGGATATTACTAGCTATTGCACAGTATGTTTCAAACTAGGGCATGATAAAGAAAAATGTATTATATCCCATTCAGCAGTTGGTCAAGATGTAAATGTAACAAAACCCAAGCGAACCACAATAAACAACCTTAAGCCCTTGCAAAAAAACCAAGAAAAAATTCCCTACACACCTAAATAACATTTTGCTGTCAAAAAAATTCCCAACCCCATCCCCTAGCCCACACAACTAACCAAGGTGAATCCTCAAAACCCACACATACACTTAATAATAGCCTTCCTTATAATCTACCAAAAGAACCTTCAAACACTGAAAATACTTTTTCTATAGACATCCCAGAAACTAGCCTGACCCAATCTCAACAAACAGATCCCCCACTTACAGTAACCCCCTACTGTACAAACCAAACATATCCCAATTTACTATCAAACACTATCCAACCAAACCACGATCCTCTCAAGAACTCAGTCAAACCTACCAAACTGTATCCCCATATTCAAGAATTTATCCACAAAATCCAGATGAAGAGATAGAAGACGGTGAGATGGTTATTTTAAATAGCCTTATGCTTTCACCAAGGGGTACAGATCTCCCTAGCTTCAAGAAACATGATCTCCACATACCTCTTGATGTCTCTGAACATAAAGATGAAGGAGAAGAAGGTCATCCTCTGATAGAGGATCTTTTACTATTCTCTAAAAATGTGTCAAAGAAATTAAAGCCTTTCAAATAGTCAATGAGGACCAGCTGGTTGAAACTGATGTCTGCTGTACAGAAATTGTAGTCTCATAGAATAAGGCATTGGCTAGAAGCAGGCTTCCAGACCCTATGTTCAGAAGTTTAACCAAAGTTGTATCAAAAAAATCAATAGGTAGTGATCCTAAACTTTGTTAATAATAAATTTCATTATGTGGAATATTCGAGGGTGTGCTAATAAACCCTCTAAGAGAAGGATCCAAAAGTTGTGTAACAATTATAATCTACCATTCATAGCTATCTTAAAACCAAAATCTAAGTAGGAGAATCTGGAAGAATTATGCAAAATAATCAACTTTGAAGGTTGTCTTAATAATTTAAACAACAAGATATGGTTCTTATGGAGATTTGGAGTTCAATGCTCCATTCAGAATGGGGATCAAGAAATTCTTTTAAAGATTTCCCATCCTCACTTACCATCAGAAGTGTTCATCTCTATTGTCTATGCAAAATGTTCCAGAATTGAAAGATATCCTTTATGGGATGATCTCAATCAGCATAAGTTTTTGGTTGACTCTAAGCCTTGGTTAGTGATGGGTGACTTTAATGTAGTTACAAAAAGTGATGAAAAACTTGGGGGCAATGAGGTTGACTTCAATTCAATTGAATATTTCAACAATTCCATTATTAACTCTTCTCTTCAGGAGATTAATTACAATGGATCGAGGTTTACTTGGCATAATTTTAGGGATACAGGCAAGATCTGGGCTAGACTTGATAGAGGCCTTGCTTATATTGAATGGAGCACTTCTTTCCCCAATCTTAAGCTCTCTCATCTCAACAAAACATGCTCCGATCATTCCCCTCTCCTTTTTTTCTATTATAACTCAGCTTGATTCTATTCCTAAATCATTTAAATTTCAAAACATGTGGTGCAAACATAGGGATATTAAGGGCATCATTGAAAACTCTTGAAATACTCCTGCTGATGGAAATCCTCTAAGATGTTTCACTAATAACCTTAAAAGGCTTAAGGTAGATCTTAGTACATGGAATAAAAGCTCATTCAAAAATGTTTTCAATGAGATCCAGAAGCTTAAAGATGAGGTGTTACAAAAAGAAGTTCATTATGAAGCAGCCCCTTATTCAGACAATAGAGAACAGTTATCCAAATCTAGAGCCTTACTTCAAGAGGCTCTAAAAATGAAGATCTTTTCTGGAGGAAAAAAATGAAAAGTAGATGGATTCTAGAGGGACATTCTAATACCAAGCTTTTCCATGCTTCTGTGAAGGCTCAAAGAATTCACTAAATGATCCATAGAGTAAAAAAGTAAGATGGAACCTGGATAGACAATATAAAGGACATCAAAGCTGAATTTGTGGCTTATTATTAAAACATTTTCCAAGCAACTCCTATACAAGGTGAAGATGCCATCATAGGATCTACTAATCAGTATATTTCCTCTGCCCAATCAAGAATGCTAGATGAAGTTCCAACTGAAGCAGAAGTTTGGCAGGCCATCAAAGATCTAAATAAAGATAGTTGTGCATGCCCTGATGGTTTCCATGGAGTGTTCTACAAGACTTTTTGGGACACCATTAAATCTAACATATTACATGCTATTTCATTTTTTTGCAGGTGGTATGCTCCCTAAGAGTTAGACAAGCAGAAATATCATGCTTATTCCAAAAGATAGCAATCCTAATCTCTGCTCTGATTATAGGCCAATAAGCCTTTGTAACTATTGCTTCAAGATTATCACTATGATCTTAGCAACTAGATTAGCTTCAGTACTCCCTATAATAATTGGCAACTCTCAAGCTGGATTTATAAAAGGCAGGAAGATCACTGACAACATCCTGTTGGCTCAAGAAATGATGCAGTCAATTAGTAAGAAGGCTCATGGATCAAATGTGGTTATCAAATTAGATATGTCTAAGTCCTATGAAAGAGAATCCTGGCTTTTCCTTGTTAAAAATCGTAGAAAATTTGGTTTCTCTGAAATGTGGATTGATAGAATTTGGAGGTGCATTTCAAATAATTGGCTTTCTACAATTATCAATGGTCAAAGTGAGGGTTTTTTCAAGTCCTCTAGAGGCTTAAAGCAGGGAGATCCCCTAGCTCTAGGTCTTTTTGTGTTTGTAGCTGAAACTCTCAACAAATGCCTGCACAATATGGTTTTAAATGGCCAAGTTAAACCATGTTCTCTACCTAGACATAGTCCTATAATTAGCAACCTTAGCTTTACTGATGATACCATTGTTTTCTGTAATGGTATCACTAATAGTCTTAAACATTTGATTGGTTTCCTCAAGAGGTTTGAATTAGCATATGGTCAGGTTATTAATTTCTCAAAGAGCAGTTTTACCATGCACTATTCTGTCAACCTTACTAGAATAAGAGCCATATTTAAACTCACTGATTTAACTTTTAAAAAAATCCCTCTGAAATACCTAGGTTGTCCTATTTACTATGGGAAGATCAAACATCTTTATTTTGAAGAAATCATTCAAAAGATAAGATTTAAATTATCTTCTTGGCAGACTAAATTCCTCTCTTTCCTAGGTAGGAAAACTCTCATCTCCTCAGTTCTTACCTCTATCCCAATTCACTCTATAGCAGCCCTCAAGCCTCCTAAACAAACCATTCTTCATATTCAGAGGATTTTTAGTAAATTTTTGTGGGGTTCTTCAAGAGATTATGGATCTAAACATCACTGGATGAAGTGGACTGACATCTGCTTACCAGTGGATGAAGGAGGGCTCGGATTGAAACTTATAAATGACTTATGCTCTTATTTAGTTTGAAGATTTGGTGGAGCCTTAACACCGATAAAACCCTCTGGTCATATTTTTTCTGGAATAAGTACAAGAATAGACCTACTATAGGTGGCTCTCAGACTTATAAGAGAATCCAAGCTATTGAAGGAACTGCTGAACAGCATATGATGGTGATCTAAGGGGAAAAATACTCTACTCCAACAATTGATGGTAAATTTTCTACTAAATCTGCTTGGGACATTATTAGGAATAAAAAACCATCATCTCTCATTTATAAATTCATATGGAACTAAGGGTACCCTCATAAAATCTCCATCTTCCTATGGAAATGCTTTCACAAAATAGTCCCAACTGATGAGACCATCCAAACCAAAGGCATCCTCTTGTCTTCCAAATGTTGCTGCTGCCAATCCAGCATTGAATCATTTGACCACTTGTTCCTTAATGGTCCCATTTCCCTCAAGATATGGAATTTCTTTGCTAGCTTATTTGGTCTGCAGGTTAATTTTTCATCTTTGAACTTGATGCTTATGTCATGGTGGATTAGGAAAGAAAATCAAGATTTCAATCAATTCCTTTTCATCATTATTCCTGGTATCATTATTTGGGAAATATGGAAGAGCATGAACTATTACAGATTTGAAGGAGGTCATATGGATCACAGCCTGATCATCACTCAAGTTATTCACATTGCTTCTATTTGTTGTTCAAATAAAATATTTTATTCTAAGGATCTTCACTTTGAGCACATACCTATGATTTTCAAGTTCATCATCTATAAGCAAAAGAAAGGTTGCTTTCACCTGATTAAATGGATTAAGCCCAATGAAGGAGTGACAAAGTTAAATACACACGATGCTTCAATAGGCAATCCAGGTCCATCAGGTTCAGGGAGCATTCTTAGAAACCATAAAGGGATATTTATAAAAGCCTTTTCCTCTTTTAAAGGAATTGATTCTAAAATCAAAGCAGAATGTTTGGCCATTTTAAGAGGTTTAAAGCTTTGTATAAGTCTCAATCTGCATACAGTTTTAGTGGAATCTGACTCTAAATTTATCATCGATGTGCTTAATGACATCATTCCAGCCCCCCATAGCACCTCATTGAAGTGGTCTCCTCCATCAAAATTATTCTATCTCAGTTTTCGGTAACCTTCACCCATTCTTGGAGAGAAACAAACTTTGTGGCGAACAGTTTAGCTAGATATGGAATCCAGTCTAAAGTTTACTCCTGCTTCAATCAATCTATGGAGCTTCCAAGCATTGCCAGAGGTCAATATAGAATGGATCTTCAAGGAGTCCAATCCGTCAAATTTTTTGGTTAATTACTCTTTTTGTTTGTTCTTATTTAGATTTTAAGATTATTCTTCAAGTTCTCCTTATCTTGTGTAAGCTATCATGATAGGGTTGTTCTATCATATCTAATAAATTGGGGTCTTTGAACCTCTTCCAAAAAAAAAATGCAAGGATAATCGCGTAAATCCTATTTGCTAATATTACTTTTGGGAACATTCCTACGAATGACTCGCTCTATCTCTTCCATGATACAAGTCGATAATTTCTATCTCCACCACATATACACGTGCACACATATCACAAGGAAATAACACAAATCCATGAGAGACCGCAAGGGCGAAACGGGTGCCTAACACCTTCCCATTCTTTAACTTAGCCTCCAAACCCTACTTGAATCATTTTTGGTTTCATATGTATCAGTATGTCTTTGGATACTGTCCTTCGGGATGGCTCTACCTTTTTTTGTCTATTTTGAGTAAAATAAATTGGCGACTCCATCTCTCTATATTTTCCACCTCACACATCGTCGACGATGACCAAGGTTCTCCCGAGAAGGATGCGCGGGACCAAGATCCTCCCACCGCGTGAGATGAGCCCTCCTCTCTCTCCGTAAGGATCGGGGGATGGCCATAGTGGCGACTCCACTAGGGATGTTTTTATATGAAGGCTAGACTTTATTTACATGGGTGTTTTATTTTCTTATATACTCCCCTACTTTGTATGTTCCCCTTTTTCATGTGTACCTCATGCTTATGCTTCTCTTTACACACTTGTAGAAGATTCTCCATGTACACTTCGCACCACGTGCACCTAGGATCACATATATCAACATGTTGCACGCATCACCCATCCATACTTGGTATACCCTTGGTACTTGGACTTTGCTCCCTGTTTGGCATGATCAAGAAAGATACTCTCATCATAAGATACTAATAAGAGAATCATGCATGATTTACACGACATCACCAAAGAGTATTGGTATTGACCAAATTTTATCCAGTAATTGGAGGGTCACTTCATGATGGGTGTTGGTCCGGTAGGGCGTAGTTAGCCTAAGCGATGTGACGCTCACCTTCCATTGGCCAAGTACCTTCGACGTATATCGAACAGTTCCCCCGCATCGTACTGCTTGATCAAAGTCATGACGTGAGGTATATCCCAGGGAACTCATTCATATACGCTGATTATATTGAATTCGCTCTCACACATACCATCCCCACGAGGTATATAGCGAGGCAATTCACGTACACTTAGGTATATCAAATGGCTTGTCCACACATACCAATTGCCCTCAAAAGCAAGACGTATATCGTGGAAGTCAAGCCAAAGGGGGGAACCCTTTCTAATTCACCCAACCAATTGCATACCCACATATAGGTGTCAAGCCTAGGACACACATGTTAGATTGCCGGTTCTACCCGAAATTCTGGGTCGGCCTGCCGCCCAAATTTTCACGCATTTTTAAATGTTGCACTGCCCGTGAGCCTAGTCACAAGTCCAACCATAACTTTGCATATGTTACAAACCCAACTTTTCCAGGCTCGGATCCCATCCGACATTTCATTTTATATTTAGGAGAATTTAATATAAGTAAGAACATAATAATTATAATAATCATGCTGAGACCCGTCTCCCAAAAATATTTCTCCCTTCTTTATCAAAAAAAAATTCAAAAATATTTCTCCCTTCTTTATCAAAAAAATCCAAAAACATTTCTCCCTTCTTTATCAAAAAATCCAAAAACATTTCTCCCTTCTTTATCAAAATCCAAAAATATTTTGTTCTTCAATAAAAAAAATGACAAAAATATTTTCATTCTTTTTTTCAAAAATAAATTTCATTTTACACCTTCTCAGGTCGATTGCACACCCTTGGCCTGGCTCCTTATTGGCTTTGATCTTCAGTCAAATCACCCCAGAATTCCGTTTGTTCCCCTGCTACTTCTTTCGAGTCTGGAATCTATCCGCTTTCCATGGAGAACACAGATCAAGTACAGTTGTGCAGCCAGATCTGATGGCAGTCTTAGCTCAACTCGTGTCCAAGATTGACAACCTCTAGACTGAGGTCTGAGATATACAAGGAA
Source organism: Sambucus nigra (assembly GCA_949130495.1). Lineage (NCBI taxonomy): Eukaryota > Viridiplantae > Streptophyta > Magnoliopsida > Dipsacales > Adoxaceae > Sambucus > Sambucus nigra. The sequence goes on from OX422213.1 coordinate 77,318,366, forward strand.
GCCAAATTCCTATTCCTTAAGATCCTGAGGCCCTATTCCCTTGCGCTATGGGTCCACCCGAGCCTATCTGGGTTCTCGAAGAGTATCAGAACGTTCCACGTGCCCCTCCTACTAATGGGCTACCGCCTGCCCAGCTTCCTATGCTAAACCTTGCCCAGTCTGGGGCTAACTTGCCTATGATCATTAATCCAAAAGAGGAAGAGCTGAACAAGGTCAAAGAAGATCTCAAGATTCTAACTAAGAAGTTCGACCAAGTCAAAATCTTTGGAAATTACATGGACTACACCCACATGTCTCCTTATCCTAAGACGAGGTTACCCTAAGAAGTTTAAGATGCCAAATATCAAGAAATTCGAAGAGAGTGGACCCCCGATTGTTCATCTTCGCAGTTATCAACGTTATATGACTCTCATAGGGGCTCCTAAAGAAGTGATGGCCCAATTATTTTAGCAAACTTTGAAGGATAGTTCCCTCCGATGGTTTTTATATCTCGAAGAATCCAGAATCCATGGCTGGGAGGATGTAGCCTGAAAATTCATGTCGCAGTACAAATACAATGAAGAGCTTGAGGTCACCCGTCGTGATTTAAAAATGCTCAAATAGAACTCTGAGGAATCATTCAGTAACTTCATAGCCCGATGGAGGGAAAAAGCAGCCACCATGACAAATTAGCCATCTAAGGAAGAACAAGTCAACATAGTGCACAAGAATTTCTTACCCCATGTCCGAGCAATAATGGGAGGATAATGCTATACCCACTTCCGAGCTCTCCGAGAAGCAGGATTAGAAATTGAGGAAGGTCTTGCTAAAATAGAAGTTAAACCAAAGAAAGTGTCTGAATAATTCACTCCGAGAAAATGTGATAAACATGTCAATGCTGCAGTCTCAACCATCAACAACATCTCTCAACCAACCACCTCGTGGGCACCAAAAAGCAGCCCTGTCCCAGTCCGAAAGGAATACACTGAGATCCATTCTCCCCTCTCCAAAGTTTATCAGGCCCTGTTAAGACGAAACCTTATCAAACCCTTGGACCCCCGTCCATTGCCAAATCCACTTCCAAGAAACTTCAAGGAAGATGACCATTGAGCCTTTCACCAAACTTTCGGCCATACCACCGACCAATGCTTTCACCTTCGAAACATAATCCAAGGTCTAATTGACCGGGGTACCATTGCCCCACTAGCAAATCCTAAGCCAAACACTGCTCATAACCCACTCCCAAATCATGCCAATGCCATCTTAGAAAAGAACCCAGAATTTGATCCCTCAACTAAAATCACACCCATATACTCTCCCAAAGCTCTCCAAACTTGCCCATATTTCCTCCTACACCCTGCTATCCTCTCTGATCAGGCATTGTCACTCCTTACCAGAGCATGCATCGGTGTCCATACCCGTTCTGAAAATGGAAGTATGGAATTATCAGAATTATTAAACCAACTCCTAGAGTTCGGGATGAAACTGACCTCACAGATGATCATTGATTGCTAGAGGTTCAGTACGCTATCCTTGGAGGCACAGAAATGGGAACGAAAGTCAGACAGTTGGGTCGTACCAACCGTTGAAGTCAGCCTAGATGACATTGTCCAGATCATAGCAGAATTATTCAGGCAAACCAAATATATTTGTAGTATGACAGAGTTACTCGATACTCTGAAGTTACAAGGGCACATGGTCCCTTCACCCTTACATCTCCCCGTAGAATGGGAGGACCTGTACGAAAAATCCATTGAAGTTATGGAATGCATCGAATTTACATGGAAAGATAGAATTGTTGCCACCAGATGGGGGGAAGAATTTAAATATTCAAATGGAGAGCAAGCCTCAGAGAAAACTAGCTCGATATCCGACATGCGTGGGATGATATCATTTGAAGAACTCCTCGAATAAATAAACAAAATGTCAGAACAACCCAAGATTAACGAGGAAACAGGGTTCATATTGTTCCCTTATTCAATAAATAACATGACCAGATCAGGGAGACATTACCATATCCCAAGCTTACCACCAGCCAATGACAAAGGGAAGGGCGTCAAAAACCTTCCTATGCCAGAGATGACCCTCGAGGAGAGCAAGATCCTCAATCAACTGAAGAAAACTCAGGCTAGCATAACTCTATGGGGGCTTTTCATGTCTTCCCAACTACACAGAAATTCTTTGATTACGTTGCTCCTTGGATCCACAGTTCCTCCTTCTACCACACCAGAAGAAGCGGTAAATTTATTAGGATCCCTGACCTCTACCCGAATGCTATCCTTTTTCGAAGAAGAAATCCCCAGAGTTGAGCCAAACCACAATCATGCACTCAACATATCCGTCGAAATTATGGGGAATATTGTAACATTATCTCTTATCGATAATGGATCCGCCTTGAATGTCTGCCCATTAAGAACCTTCAAATGCTTAGGACTGAAGGAAAGTAACCTCGCTCCAACCTCCGCTGCTATACGTGCCTACAATAATACCCGTCGGGAGGTGATGGGATCCATAAAACTTATAACAGGGGCTGACCCTATAAACCCCGTCGTTGAATTCCAAGTTATTGACATCCCATCTTGTTTTAACATGTTTCTCAGACAACCTTGGCTCCACAGTATCAAGGGTGTGTCTTCCTCACTCCATCAGAAATTGAAGTTCTTTGCTGACGGACGAGTCATCACCATTTTGGACGATGGCGACAATGTCATACCAGCAATCCAATCCTTGAGATACAACATGGGTCAAATGATATGCTCCTATCAGGATTTTGAGTTGAGCCACTTCTACTCTTGGCAGGGGACGATTTCAAAGAAAAGGTTTATCCAGAATACGACCCTCATGGCAACGTCAATGTGATTCAGATGTTCAAAAACATGTGCTTCATGCCGAGACTGGGGCTAAGACAAAGACAGCAAGGGATAATTGAGCCCATTGTACTGAAAAAAGATTTCCATCCTTATGGTTTGGGGTATCAACCATTAAAACAAGTGCTCAGAATGATCTGCCAATCTCGACCAAAGAGAAGACAAAACTGCATCCAGACTATCCCAGGTGACTCCTTGAATGGGCGATTCATCAAAGAGGGCAAAGATTTTCCCTTTTGCGGATTTTTAAAACATGGTAGGACCATACAGACATGAAGATGAAGCCTGGAATGGAGATCTTTTTCCAAGAAAGCTACCCAGGGGCCAAAAGTTCCCAACACCATGTACAACCGATCATCAAAGATACCGAAGAGACTGAGGAAAGTGACTCCGAAGATTCATTTAACTTACAGACACTGGGTCTAACACTCTATATGGTTCATTCAAGCACCACATCACTGGATCCATCCCACCTGAATAAAGCTGCTGATACACCTCTCCTTAACTGGCATGTTGCGCCAATTCTACCTGTTAAAATCCCACCTAACCCCAATGTTTACCCCATCTCTTCTTCTGTTATCTATCCTTGCTCTAATGTAATCGAGATCTCCTTTGATAAGGTTCTCAATGATTTTTTTCCTATCAATTAAATAAATGAAGATTTTGAGTATCTTGTTGTGCCTTACATTAATTGCTTGGATTCTAATCAAACTTTTGATGATGATAATTTTGCAAATGAATAATTCTTAACTGATCTAAATAAGCGTAATAATAAATAACATAACCGCGTTCAAGTTCATAAAGAAGAAACTGTTGTTGTTAACCTCGGTTTTAGTAGCCAATTACGCGAGATTAGGATAGGGGCTACCCTCAATGAGCATGAGCGCTCAAAACTCAAAGAATTGCTGAAGGAATTCGTAGATGTCTTCGCGTGGACCTATGACGATATGTCTGGCATTAATCCTAAACTAGCTCAACATGAGATCCCCACTCTCCCAGACTACAAGCCTATCAAACAAAAATTGAGAAAGCTCCGCACCGAATGGTCGCTCAAAGTCAAAGAAGAAGTGGTCAAATAGCTGAACGGAGGCCTCATTCGTGTGATCGAATATCCCACATGGCTAGCCAACATAGTGCCTGTGTCGAAATCAGGAGGGAAGGTTCGGATGTGTGTAGACTACCGGGACTTGAACAAAGCCTCTCCAAAGGATGATTATCCATTACCCAATATCGACATGATCGTGGACAACACAGCCAGTCATGCTCTCAAGTCATTCGTCGATGGGATTGTTGGATACAACCAAATCAAAATGCACCCAGATCACCAAGAAAAAACTGCGTTCATCACACCGTGGGGAACCTTTTGCTACATTGTTATGTGTTATGCCATTTGGTCTCAAGAATGTTGGGGCTACCTACCGGAGGGCTACCACAACCATCCCGCATGACCTGATTCACAAAGAAGTCGAGGTCTATGTGGATGATATGATTATCAAATCCAAGACTAGAGAAGGTCATGTTCCCGCTCTTCGAAAGTTATCAGATGAGACTCAATCCACAAAAATGCATCTTCGGCATTACAAAGTGAAAAATCTTAGGATTCATGGTCAGTGAGAAGGGGATAGAAGCAGATCCTGCTAAACTGATAGCCATACTTGAGATGCCACCTCTATAAATGGAGAAAGAAGTTTGTGGATTCATTGGGAAATTATAATACATCAACCGGTTCATCAGCTAGCTAACTTTCATCTACGAAACCTATTTTCAAACTTCTCCGAAAGGATTCAACCAAGGTTTGGAATGAGGCCTGCCAAGAAGCCTTCAATCGAATCAAACAATATCTGACCCGACCTCCAGTACTCATACCACCACAGCCTGGTCTCCCCTTTCTTCTTACCTAACCATAGCCGACACTGCAACTGGGGCTTTGATAGCCTAATACCTTGAAGATTCTCATAAAGAAAGAGCCATCTATTATGCCACTCACAAATTAATCGGATACGCAGTCAACTACACTCCTTTGGAAAAGGCATGTGTCACGCTTGTTTGGGTCACCCAAAAGTTACGACACTACATGCTCGCCTTCCCCATCAAACTTGTATCTCGAATGGACCCCATCAAGTATCTGCTTGAGAAACCCACCTTATCCAGCTAAATGGCTCGATGGTTGGTGCTCCTAGACGAGTTTAATATCGTGTACGTCACGCAGAAAGCTATGAAAGGAAAATCCATATCTGACTACCTCGCTGATTACCCCATGGAAGAAGCTGATGTTTGGATCTCTGAATTTCCAGATAAAAACATCCTTTGCGCTGCTCAAAATGATCTTTGATGGCAAATGTTATTCGATGCCGCTGCTAACAAAAATGGATATGGCATTGGAATACTTCTGATCACCCCAGATGACTCCCACACTCCCATCGCTATCAAATTGGATTTCCCCTGCACCAACATCATGATTGAATACGAGGTGTGTACGGTAGGCCTCAAAGTTGCTCTTAAGAAAGGAATTTAATACCTAGATGCCTACGGGGATTCCTCCCTCATCATCGATTAAGTGATCAAAAAGTGGAAAGTCAAGGACGAGAAACTCCAACCCTTCCATGCCCACTTAGAAGAACTAGCCTCCCAATTCCAAGATATCACCTTCCACTACTTACCTCGAGCAAAGAATGACCTAGCCGATGCCCTTGCTACCTTGGCCTCCATGGTCGACATGCTCGAAGGAATAACAATGGCCCCCTTCCTAGTCCAAAAGCAATATAAACTAACCTACTGCTACCACATTTAGCTCATCACCAACGAAGATCCCGAGCTCGCCAATTGCTGGTACTATGATATTTGGCTCCTCCTCAAGCATGGTAGGTATCCCGAAGGTTCCAATAAGAAAGATCGAGCAACCTTCCGAAGACTGGCTACCCAGTACATCATCTGTCATAAGGCACTGTTTAAAAGAAACTTTGATGGAACCCATTTACACTGCATCGCAGGGGCTGACATTGAAGATATAATGCTAAAAATCCACAGCGGGGAATATGGGCCCCATATGAACGGACACATGCTTGCCAAGAAGATCATCCGACAAGGCTACTACTGGACCACCATGGTCCAGGATTGCACCGCCTATGTCCGGAGATGCCTCAAATGCCAATAATTTTCCAACCTTCAACACCTACCACACGAGAATTATACAATATGACTTCTCCCTGGCCGTTATCCACCTGGGGCGTCGACATCATGGGGAAGGTTACACCCAAGGCTTCCAACGGGAATGAATTCATCCTAGTTGCCATTGATTACTTCACCAAATGGGTTGAAGCAAAGTCATATACAGTTCTGAACGCTAAGAAAGTGACCAAATTCATCAGGAAGAACACCATCTGCTGATATGGGGTCCCACACGAACTAGTGTCAGATAATGGGTTGCACTTCGAGGCAAAAGTCATAAAAGTGGTCAACGAATATGGGATTCAAAGACACAAATCCTCTCCCTACCGACCTCAGACCAATGGTATGGTCGAAGCAGCCAATAAGAACCTCAAAGCCATCATCAGTAAGATGATCGAAAGCTATCGAAATTGGGTCGATCGAATCCCATACACCCTATGGGGATACCGAACTTCAATCTGAACCTCTACTAGGGCTACCCCTTAATCTCTAGTCTATGGCATGGAAGTAGTCCTACTCGTGGAGTTAGAAATACCCTCGTTACACATCATACTTGAAAGCAAGGTCAGCGAAGAAGACTGGTACCAAAGTCGTCTTGACGTGCTAACCCACCTAGATGAAAGGAGATTGAAAGCTTTATATCACATATAAGGGTACCATAATTGTATAGCGCGGTCATTCAATAAGAGAGTCAAGGGCCGCGGTGTTCGAGAGGGGGACTTAGCCCTCAAAGAAATAGTAGAGCCCATCTGGGACCCCAGAGGAAAATTCAAACCTAATTGGAGCGGCTCATACATTATGAAGAAGATCTTCTTCGGCAGTGCCTCTATGCTTACCGACCTAGACGAGGAGGAAATGGTGCGCCCAGTTAACCTAGACCGTCTCGAGAAATTTTACCATTAGTCCGAAATCTTGGCGCACTACGATTCTTCTCATCTCCCTTCTATTCTAAAAAAAATAATAATAATAATCTTCATTTCCTTCTACCTAGAACTACATGGGCCTGATCCTCTATAAAAAACCATTTTTAGTAAAAACTTTTCAAAAACCCCTAGAGGTACGTAGGCAGCTCATACATCTTACATGATCACGGCCCTTTCTTTTTTACAAAAAAAACTATTCTTTTCTTATCTTCAAGAACGACAGTTCATCCTAACATATACTTGAAAAAAAGTATTATGCATGCCTTAGCGATCGGTATAGATAATTCAAAATACAAAATTCATCAAAAGGCACAGTTGAATGATCAGAAACTTGTTTATTTCACTAATAAGAAATTAAAGTGCAATTACATAAGAAAAGGAACGGATAACTCCCTTCCCCTACCTTCCTAAAAATCCAAATAAATTCCCAAAGTTATTCTCCACTACAAAGCAAACTCTCCAAGAGCCCTACCCATAGCTACCAGAGGAGCCCGCTCCATCATCATCTACATCTTATGGTCCCCAAGCTTCCCCTGCCAGAATAGAGTACTGCAGACGCTCCATAGACCGATAAGCTCGAACCATCCAAGGAAAAACCACAACACCTCCCTCCATAGTATCGGATAAGACAAGCCACCTTTGTCCAGTCTTCACTACCAACATCTTGCTGACTACTCTTCTGCAAAACCACTTCATATAATTCCTGAAGATGTACCAAACTCTCCCAATGAATTGAGAAGGAAGGGTCGATGGATACCGAATCTCCCATAAAGAGACAAGCCGCATGCGCAGACGCTCTGTTAGATCTTCTACCGAAAAAAAGTCTAGTGTCCGAGGTGGCACGATTTGCTCCCAACCAAATTGGCGCAGAATTCGCTAAGGGAAATAAAAAGAGGTATGTTTGAGACCGACCAGCTGAACGTACGGGTATTCCCCCAGCTCCAGAATAGGCAGTAGTTGTCCCCACCAAGGCACTGACCAATGCAGATTTAGAGACCCATGCTCCACAAACCAGTTCTCCCAGCTCTCGATATCCAGACCGACACTGATGAAATGGCGCGAAAAGAAGTTGGGCACAGACGACAAAGGATATTTCGGAGGAGTCACCGAGCGAAATCTTTCAGACAACCACATGAACAGCATCACAGGGCTACCCCTCAGAAAGTCAGAACTACCTTCTCACCAGGCATCCAAGCCATTCAAAGTCTTCACCAGTATCACCGCCGCAGGATTACGACGGTATGACATCCATGAAGGAATGGCTGCAAGTTGTGGATCCACCAGCACTTCTCCAGTCACCAGCAGTAATTTCGAAACCAAGCCCAGAACGACGGCTCCGGCATATCCAACGTCACCAACCTCCTACAAATGCACAGACCGCAGCACCACCGAAAGGGAAATCATTCCTCCAATAACCAAAGATCTACCCATCGAGGGCGAGATGCAGAGAAGTCCAACCAACAACTCCCAGGAAGACCAAGAAAACTCAGACATAGAAGTCGACACACTAGGATTTACTCCCAACATGGCAAAAAATTCCTCATAAGTAGGACAGACTTCTTCCAAGTCAAAGCGGAATACATGATCTTTGGGGTACCAAAATTGTACCGCCGCCATCAGAATGTTTCACTCTATGGGTCGATTACGCCATAAAGAGACTCGACGCATGTTGAAAGCATCATAGTCGACGTTATAGGAGCACATCACCTCCAAAGTCTCGAGGCAATTGGCAAAGTCAACACTACCAGAGAGAGACATCTCACAGAATAAGAAAGATAGAATGTGAGGGTGTGATGAAAACTCCCCACCCTTACCCCTTTTTATACTTGAAAACCCTCACAAAAGACACAACCCTTGTGGAAATTGGACGGTATCATGCCCCACAAGGTACCAAAGGCTGAAGAGGGTACCAATTAAAGCCTTGAATTGATGGAACTACACTGACCTACCGATAGGTAGGACAAGATGCTTGTCGATCAGCAACCCCCTGTTTTAGAAACTCCCCTTTTTCCCTTTTTTATCAAAATCAGAAAACTCAAGAAAAATAAATTGATATTCTCAACAGAATTTAAAATCCCCTACCATCTTTATATAATTTCTCATTTTAAATAAAACTTTCCTTCAAATCCCAAAAATATTCATTTTTATGGTCTCCACAGCAAAGTAAAAAGCGCATATGCATTCATTCATTCATTACTAACAGAAGACAATAAAAAACTGCATTGCATTGCATAGATATTTTTCTGTGTTACATCAATTTTGCAAGAAATCAAAGAAAAGCAGAAAAAACAACAGGACTCTGCCCGAACCCACATTCTCTCTCTCACCTACCTTTCCCCCTCTCTCTAAGAGCTTCCATCCTGGCGATGCGCTCTCTTTCCCCTGCGGAGAGATGACGCACCACTACTACCCAAACCAGACTCCTCCCCGAATGAGGCTGACGGTGCCAAAAAAGAAGGAATAGGAACCACGTCCCAAATATGGGCAGTCACCGAAGATATCCAGTCCCTAATATCCCTCAGCCAAGTGGTGGACACCTAGACATGCTACAAGAAAAGGCAAAATCAGTATCAAGCAGAAAAGATCAAAATAAACCAAAAGTAAAGGCCATATGCCTCACATGTAGCCCGTCCTCCACATCGATCACTCTACCCAATAAAATATCCTTCAGCAGCGACAGACGAATGGAGTCCCCATACACTATCCTCCCCACATCACCAAGCGCCATGTGCACCGCCTCCGGCCTCACCCGCAAGAGTGATACACCTCTATCTGCTCTCCATCACAATCTAGCCCCAATAGCTACTGCACATCTATTGGAGTCACAGTCATCTCCCCAAAGCCAAAATGGAAGGTGTGGGTAGTGTCCCACCATCTCTCCCCCAGAGCGTATAATACCGTCGTCGAACGAGGCATCTGATCCAGCACAGACACCAGCCTCCCAAAGCCTGTTGATGATACTACCCAACGCACCACAGGTGGAAGGTGCTCCTAGACATCCTTAAGCTCTGTCGTCCCGCGGGCACGCATAGTCAACGAAGAAACATCAGACTGTCAAAGAAAAGACCTTGTCAAAATCTAAGAAAAATAAAGGGAAATCACCAGAAAAGAAGGCCAAAACTCATTTTGTACTTACATAACCACCAGGGTTCACCACCCTAGAAGAGCGATGACGCAACGACTCCCGCAGTAAACACTACACCAAAAATAGGAATCTGGCACGGTTTAAAACTGTGCCAGATCAAATCTGGCACGGTTTTGAACTGTGCCAGAATCAGGTTTTCCAAAATGGCATTTTTTTTTCTGGCACGGCTCAAAAGTGTGCCAGATTTGGACAAACAGGAACACTTCTGGCACACTTTTAAACCGTGCCAAAATCTGATATTTCTGGCACACTTTTAGCACAGTTTTTAACTGTGCCAAATTCAGCACAGTTTAAAAAAATTGGCGCAGTTCAAAACCGTGCCAAAACATGATACACTTTTGCCACGGTTTTGAACTGTACCAAATTTTTTATAAAAAAAAATTAATTATTTGAAAACACAAAATTCACAAATTAATAATATTGCGCATTGTTAATAAACTAATGTACATACAAACTTCAAATTATTACAAGTCTTTAACAGCTCACAGGCCCAAAAAAAATTGGGCAGAGTTTCCTCTATTTTCTGGACATTCCAAAACCTGTTAATACAAAACATGCCCAACATAAAGCCCGCACGGCCACAAAATATAATAATTAACATACAAAAATCCGCACGGCCATAAAAAGTCAACAATAAAACAACAAAAGACCGTATGGCCATGACACAAAAAAATGGAATCATGAATAAACCGCTTGTTGTAAATCATTGAGTTCTTTGTGTGTTCCACATGAATAAAAGCCCACGATAAACTGTTATCCTGCAAAAAAAGGATACAAAAAAGATACGATATTAGTAACCCAATAATTTACCAAAAAAAAACTACTCAAACTAAAAAATTACATATATGAGTGGAAATTATCATCATACTCTCAAATCGAGAGACCCGGGACAACGCGATCAGTTCCTACAAGTTACATTGGTCCCGTGCGAGGTGTTCGTGCCTCCTACGGGGTCGTTTGGGGGCTGGTTTGGGTTTTCACCCTTTGACGGCATGTTTTTAAGTCTAAGTGTGATTTTTGCAAATTATCGTCATACTCTCAAACCGGGAGACCCGGGACTACGCGGTTAGTTCCTACAAGTTACATTGGTCTCGTGCGAGGTGTTTGTGCCTCCTACGGGGCCATTTAGGGGCTAGTTTGGGTTTTCACCCTTTGACGGCATGTTTTTAAGACTAAGTGTGATTTTTGCAAATTATCGTCATACTCTCAAACCGGGAGACCCGGGACTATGCGGTCAGTTTCTACAAGTTACATTGGTTCCGTGCGAGGTGTTCGTACCTCCTACGGGGTTGTTTGGGGGCCGGTTTGGGTTTTCACCCTTTAACGGCATGTTTTTAACTCTAAGTGTGATTTTTGCAAATTATCGTCATACTCTCAAACCGGGAGACCCGGGACTACGCGGTTAGTTCCTACAAGTCACATTGGTCCCGTACGAGGTGTTCGTACCTCCTACGGGGTCGTTTGGGGGATGGCTTGGGGTTTTCACCCTTGACGGCATGTTTTTAAGTATAAGTGTGATTTTTGCAAATTATCGTCATACTCTCAAACCGGGAGACATGGGACTACGCGGACACTTTCTACAAGTTACATTGGTCCCGTGCAAGGTGTTCGTGCCTCCTACGGGGTCGTTTGGGGGCTGATTTGGGTTTTCACCATTTGATGACATTTTTTAAGTTTAAGTGTTGATTTTTCCAAATTATCATCATATTCACAAACCGGGAGACCCGAGACTACGCGACCAATTCCTACAAGTTACATGGGTCCCGTGCGAGGTGTTTGTGCCTCCTACGGGGTCGTTTAGGGACTGGTTTGCATTTTCACCCTTTAACGGACTTAACGACATGTTTTTAAGTCTAAGTGTGATTTTTACAAATTATCATCATACTCTCAAATCGGGAGACCCGGGACTACGCGGTCAGTTCCTACAAGATACATTGGTCCCGTGCGAGGTGTTCGTGCCTCCTACGGAGTCGTTTGGGGATGGTTTGGGTTTTCACCCTTTAACGACATGTTTTTAAGTCAAAGTGTGATTTTTGCAAATTATCGTCATACTCTCAAATCGGGAGACCCGGGACTACGCGGTCAGTTCCTACAAGTTACATCGGTCGCGTGCGAGGTGTTCGTACTTCCTAGGGGGTCGTTTGGGGGATGGTTTGGGTTTTCACCCTTTGACGGCACGTTTTTAAGTATAAGTGTGATTTTTGCAAATTATCGTCATACTCTCAAACCGGGAGACCCAGGACTACGCAGTCAGTTCCTACAAGTTACATAGGTCCCGTGCTAGGTGTTCGTACCTCCTACAGGGTCGTTTGGGGGATGGTTTGGGTTTTCACCCTTTGACGGCATGTTTTTAAGTATAAGTGTGATTTTTGCAAATTATCGTCATACTCTCAAACCGGGAGACCCGGGACTACGCTGTCAGTTCCTACAAGTTACATGGGTCCCGTGCGAGGTGTTCGTACATCCTACGGGGTCATTTGGGGGCTGGTTTGGGTTTTCACCCTTTGACGACATTTTTTATGTTTAAGTGTTGATTTTTCCAAATTATCGTCATATTCATAAATCGAAAGACCCGGGACTATGCGGTCAGTTCCTACAAGTTACATGGGTCCCGTGCGAGGTGTTTGTACCTCCTACGGGGTCATTTGGGGGCCGGTTTGGGTTTTCACCCTTTAACGGCATGTTTTTAACTCAAAGTGTGATTTTTGCAAATTATTGTCATACTCTCAAACGGGGAGACTCGGGACTACGCGATCAGTTCCTACAAGTTACATTGGTCCCGTGCGAGGTGTTCGTACCTCCTACGGGGTCGTTTAGGGGATGGTTTGGGTTTTCACCCTTTGACGATATGTTTTTAAGTATAAGTGTGGTTTTTGCAAATTATCGTCATACTCTCAAACCGGGAGACCCGAGACTACGCGGTCAGTTCCTACAAGTTACATAGGTCCCGTGCGAGGTGTTCGTGCCTCCTACAGGGTCGTTTGGGGGCTGATTTGGATTTTCACCCTTTAACGGCTTATTTTTAAGTTTAAGTGTTGATTTTTCCAAATTATCGTCATATTCACAAACCAGGAGACCCGGGACTACGCGGTCAGTTCCTACAAGTTACATTGGTTCCGTGCGAGGTGTTCATACCTCCTACGGGGTCGTTTGGGGGTTGGTTTGGGTTTTCACCCTTTAACGGCTTGTTTTTAATTCTAAGTGTGATTTTTGCAAATTATCATCATACTCTCAAACGGGGAGACCCGGGACTACGCGGTAAGTTCCTACAAGATACATTGGTCCCATGCGAGGTGTTGGTGCCTCCTACGGGGTCGTTTGGGGGCTGGTTTGGATTTTCACCCGTTAACGGCATGTTTTTAAGTCTAAGTGTGATTTTTGCAAATTATCGTCATACTCTCAAACCTGGAGACCCGGGACTACGCAGTCAATTCCTACAAGTTACATTGGTCCCGTGCGAAGTGTCCGTGCCCCCTACGGGGTCGTTTGGGTTTTCACCCTTTAACGGCTTGTTTTTAAGTCTAAGTGTGATTGTTGCAAATTATCGTCATACTCTCAAACTGAGAGACCCGGGACTACGCGGTCGGTTCCTACAAGTTACATTTGTCCCGTGCGAGGTGTCCGTGCCCCCTACGGGATCGTTTGGGGGGTGGTTTGGGTTTTCACCCGTTAACGGCTTGTTTTTAAGTCTAAGTATTTTTTTTTGCTAATTATCATCATACTCTCAAACCGGGAGACCCGGGACTACGCGGCCAGTTCCTACGAGTTACATTGGTCCCGTACGAGGTGTTGGTGCCTCCTACGGGGTCGTTTGGTGGCTGGTTTGGATTTTCACCCTTTAACGACTTGTTTTTAAGTTTAAGTGTTGATTTTTGTAAATTATCATCATTTTCTCAAATCGGGAGACCCGGGACTACGCGGACACTTCCTACCAGTTACATTGGTCCCGTGTGAGGTGTTCGTGCCTCTTACGGGGTCGTTTGGGGGTTAGTTTGAGTTTTCACCCTTTAAGGGCTTGTTTTTAAGCTTAATCGATAGATTTTGAAATTATCATCATATTCTCAAATCGAGAGGCCCGCGACTATGCGGTCAGTTCGTACAAGTTATATTGGTCCCGTGCGAGGTGTTGGTGCCTCTTACGGGACTGTTTGGGGGTTGGTTTGGGTTTTCACCCTTTAAGGGTTTATTTTTAAGCATAATCGATATATTATGAAATTATCGTCATATTCTCAAACCGGGAGACCCGCAACTACGCGGTCAGTTCGTACAAGTTACATTGGTCCCGTGCGAGGTGTTGGTGCCTCTTACGGGACCGTTTGGGGGCTGATTTGGGTTTTCACCCTTTAAGGGCTTATTTTTAAGCTTAATCGATATATTTTGGAATTATCGCCATATTCTCAAACCGAGAGGCCCGTGACTATGCTGTCAGTTCGTACAAGTTACATTGGTCCCGTGCGAGGTGTTCGTGCCCCTTACGGGACCGTTGGGGGGTTGATTGGAGTTTTCACCCTTTAAGGGCTTGTTTTTAAGCTTAATCGATATATTTTGAAATTATCATCATATTCTCAAACCGAAAAACCCGCGACTACGCGGTCAGTTCGTACAAGTTACATTGGTCCTGTGCGAGGTGTTGGTGCCTCTTACGGGACCGTTTGGGGGCTGATTTGGGTTTTCACACTTTAAGGGCTTGTTTTTAAGCTTAATCGATATATTTTGGAATTATCGTCATATTCTCGAACCGAGAGGCCCGTGACTATGCTGTCAGTTCGTACAAGTTACATTGGTCCCGTGCGAGGTGTTCGTGCCCCTTACGGGACCGTTGGGGGGTTGATTTGAGTTTTCACCCTTTAAGGGCTTGTTTTTAAGATTAATCGATATATTTTGAAATTATCATCATATTCTCAAACCAGGAGACTCGCGACTACGCGGTCACTTCGTATAAGTTACATTGGTCCCGTGCGAGGTTTTGGTGCCTCTTATGGGACCGTTTGGGGGCTGGTTTGGGTTTTCACCCTTTAAGGGCTTGTTTATAAGCTTAATCGATATATTTTGAAATTATCGTCATATTCTCGATATATCTTCACCCTTAATCACCCTTTAAGGGCTGTCGATATATTTTGAAATTATCGTCATATTCTCGATATATCTTCAACCTTAATCACCCTTTAAGGGCTGGTTTGGGTGCCCCTTACACACACACACACACACACACACACACACACATATATATATATATATATAACATTCAAATGGTTACTTTTGCTTTGGACACGTTCAAACATTCAAAAAATACACAACAACAAACATTCAAAATGGACACATTCAAAATCTCAAAGAACAGTAGCCAAAAACCTTAACCTTACCTTTGGTTTGGAGCAGGGGCTTTGGCGGTAGCAGCAAGCGGCGTCGGAGGCAGCAGCAAGCAGCGTCGGAGGTAGCAGTAGGCAGTGCGACGGAAGGAGGGAGAGAAGAAGGCAGCTGCCTGCCAGGGGGAGGTCTCTGGAAGAGAATAAGTCACCCTTTTGTTGGTTAAAACCTATGAACAACGCACAACGCTAACAAATTTAGAACCTACGAACAACGCTAACAAATTTTCCACAAAATTTTCCTACAATTAAGCATCAAAATCCAAGGAGAATTGCAAGTCAACATACATTTATTCAAACACATTCATAAACCTAAAGAAGAATAGCAACATCCCATGCCATGAGTATATCAAGTATAACTATGGCATATCAGTGTATCAAGATTTTATCTAGTATCAAGTATATCAATGGCTGCTATCAATGAGTATAGTTGTTATATCAATGAGTATAGCTACTATATCAATGCATATAGCGGCTATATCAATGAGTATAACTGTTATAGCTCCTATGGCACCGCTATGGCCGCACTATGGCTGCTATAAATCACTGCATATCAGCTGTTATGGTTGCTATAAATCAGCGTGTATCTGTGTATATCAGCTGCTATAGCTGCCATAAATCAGTGCAGACTGATATGATTCCGTTGTGTTCTGATCTATCTAAGGTCATGGTTGAATTTTTAGGATTCACGTGCATAGGAACAATTATTAATATGCACATGCCTAAGGTCACAACTGAATTTTTTTCCAACATTCAACACGTATCAAATGTGCGAATGTAAGGTCCATCAACGTACATCATGTTCTTAAAAAGCAAAAAATGAAAAATGATAGAAAAGAGCATACTAGACTAACAAAATTCAATTTACAAGAATTAAATTCTGGAACTCCAGCTGTGGGGTTTTTATTCTAAAAAAAGCACAAACTTTAACTCCAGAGTTTTCATTCATACACTCTACAATGATATTACTCTAAAAAAGGACATGCATTCAAAAATGACAAACAAAAGTATATATTTGTAAAAAGGTAAAATAATTGAATACCCCATTCTTGGCTCTCGCTTATGGTCTTCATCCATATGACAACAAAGTCCAACCATATGTCCAACAATGCAGGTAATTAGGGATGTTGATATTAATATCGCAATCTTTGTATATTGGAAATGATAATAATTTTTAATTTCATTCATCCTAAAATCATTGCCGTAATTTCTTTGACATAATCCACGACTTCCTTCTCGTATCCGAATGCATAACCAAGAACATTGCGGCAACATAAAAGACACGCATATTACTTTATTGTCCATTGTAAAATTAAGCATCAAGCGTAAATGAAATTATGTTATTTCATCTCTAGTTTATATGGTTTCATAGGTTTAGATTCAAAATTTTCCTTGTTTCTACTTAACCAAATCTCCCACATTATATTAACTGGAATCACCTTGTGAATCCATTTAGAGCCCTTGGATCTGCCTGACTAGAGCCACCACTGAATTATAGTCCAGTGGATTATTTGAGGCATGTGATAGATTCCCATAATCTTGTTGAAACCTTCCCACACTTTAGCAGCCACTGGACCTGATCTAAACAGGTGTTCTAGATTTTCAGAGGATTTGTAGCAGCAGAGACACCTAGAGGCTAGTCTGATACCCACCTTTTAAACTTGATCCTCTATTGGGACACATTTTGAAAGGACTTTCCATGCAAAAACATAAATTTTTGGGGGAATTTTAGGATGCCAAATAAATTGATAAGCCAAGGAGGAAAGTTTGGAAGGTCTTGATAATTCATATATAGATGAAAATGTGAATTTTCCACTGAGAGAAGGTTTGCAGATCAACTCATTTGAAATAGTTTCATAATTAGCTTCAAGAATGTCCCAAGCTGATTTGATTATCTTAAAACACTAAGATCCATTAGTACTCATTCTATAAGTGTACTTAGCATTTATAAATCTAGCCCATAAACTTCTTACTTATTTGAAATGCCAATCCAATTTTATATTTGAAGCTTCCACAATTGAGGATAAGTTCCTAAGACCCAAACCTCCTTGTTAGGATAGTACAAAGAATCCCACAATTAAGGCTTCTATGTGATAATACCTAGTACTAACACCAATATTTGTCTAGTCATATAAAGTTGTTATTTCTTAAAATTGAATACAATTAGTTATTAAGCTTTCATTTGAATTCATGTGAATGTTTGGTTCTTGATGATCCTTTACGAGGGTAAGCTCTATGTACATACCCCTGTTTCTTGAGCTAATATCTCCCATTATGACCACCACCTGTAGTTTCACTTAGTTTAAAATGATCCCTAGGATTTTGTGTATTAAATTTATAATTTTGAACCGTTTGAATCCATGTGTTCTCTTTATTTTGAAAGCAGAAATAAATCTATTATACACGTATACCGAAATGGTAAGTGAAGAAACTGCATTGAGTTTTACTTTTATAGATTATAGAAGCCCGCGTAAATGGAGGGAAAATGCCAAAATTTTCCAATATCAAAGAGTAATCTACACTATTATTGATACATATGCACAAACTTACTGTCAAGAAATATATAACTAATCCATATAATGATAAAACATTTTCTGAATCATCCTAACAGTGATTAGTACATTAGGATACAATGTCTTGAAACAAAACATATTCATATTCTGAATAAAGATTTAATAATTTCTTCTTTAACTATAAATTTTAATCATATAGCTTGCTAAATATAATACATCTAAGTCTTAAGGTTATTTCTTGATAAAAAGCCATTCATTCAACTGGCTAGCTCATCATACAAAGAGGATGATATTTAGGGTCCACATGACATGCAAAATGTGTTAGTTGTTCTTTCACTTTCTCCATCTTCAACTTCTTATACATAAACCATATATTTGTAATCTATATACTTCCAATTGTTTTCAATGAAATAAGAAGCAACTTATACTTAAATCAAATTCTAAATTATATTTAATTTATTTAATATATGAGACACAGAATTGTATTTATATAAAGAGGCAGCAGTTACAAGGTGGGGAGGGACAGCAGTCCAGAAGATAATCCAAGTAAAAATAAGAAGAAAAATACCAAATAATAGGAAGGTGGTTTCTTTATACTTCGAAGTAACATATCCCCTGGTGCTCGTTCGAGCAAGGTAAGTTGACTAGGTCACTCCTTGAACTGGTAGTGATCATCAGCTTCATAAAGTCAAGTGTCTTTATCATCTTTCTCCAATAGTAGATAAATCCCACACTTCTTGATTTCACCTGGTAATCCATTCTCTCCATCACTAAATGAGGCTTTAATGTCACACCAATCATAACGTATTGGTCAGGGACCGGGATTTTGTTCAACAGCGTATAAACATGAATGATTATTTTGATCACTTAAATTCCCAAACTGTCAAAAGTTCATCAAAACCTAATCTAAGCTCAATTTTCAATTTAAAGAATACAACCATAGTGAAACAGGCTCAAGATAAATCAAAGCAATTGTTACTCAACATGAATAGAAGGAATTTTTATTGATCAAAGTAAAACAATGGTAAACATGTTTGTACCTGACAACTCTTTTCCTTTTCTTCGAGCCTTGTCCATTCGCAGCAGTTTCCATTAGTGATTGGTCGTCACTACCACCACCGTTGAATTTGGCTTCAGCAAACTCATTACTTTAAAAAGAAAAACCTCAAATCCGGCATTGCAATGACACGTTAATTTTTTCTTAAATAACTAAACTTATTCACATGGATAATCTAACCTAATTTACAGTGAAAGTTAATGGCACAACACTAGGTGCTCATTCTTTACGAGTTTTAGGATTTACTTCATATAACAAATCTCTTAATTTATATCACCAATTTTATTCCCAGGATTGCAAAGTACCGAAAAAATGTTAACATTGAACAAAAGTAAATGTAGGTTAGAGTGAAAATACCAAATAGTGAGATTGAACAAAGAGCACCCAAATGAGTAATTCACTTATAGAAATGCATAATATTCTAAATGGTACAAAACAAATTAATAGAAACAAAACAAAACTAAGCATTAAATTATTTCTAACAAAACAAAAATAAGCACACTATAAATGACAATAAGACCTAAAACCCAATACATAAAGATGTTTTGAACCCAAAATCCATACGAAAAAAAAATTAAACATAAAGAGAACTCAGAAATCCATATACCACTTGAACCCCTAAATGTCTAACTGAAAAAATAAATAGGTGAACAAACTTATCAAATTACAAAGTCGTTTTGAGGGATTGAAAGTCAAAAGTAAAGTAGTATGTTACCAAACCTTTGGATTGATAATTGGTAATATATAATGAAGAAACTCAAGAATTTGATTCAATCTTCAAATCTAAAAAAATAAATTTCAACCCCCAAAGCCCTAATTTTAACAATAAATTAATTAAAGAACACAAACATAAGCCCTAATTTCATACTAAAATACAGAACTGAAATCAAAGCTTAAATCGAAAGGAAGATGCTTGAATACCCCATACAGTTAAACCAAAGGTTAAATCCATTTAAAACTTAATGGGTAGCAAACAAAATTCGAATTTGTACAATTAACTAAATAAATAAAACAAACCTCCACGAATAAATCCCTAATTTACAGTAGATTTGTCGGCTATTTATAAAAAGGATTTACCATTATCATCATTCTCAAAGAACAAAATATGAAATTTATAAGCTAAGGTCTGTATTTTGTTTTATGTAAAGATCATGTTCATGTCTTCAAAAATTGTTTACCTTGCATCAGGTGGGACATGTCCGAACTTTTGTATGAACCTCCACATAATCAATGACTCAATATGATGAGCTGACCTACAGAAGAGAGGGTGTCACTTTTATATTTACTTAGATCTCTACACCCTAGAATCCATGTGAGTTTTGTACAAACATATTTTGGGAGAAATGGACTAACAATTTCAGAAATTAGCAACTAATCTCTATAAAAAAATAACAAATGAAAAGAGAGAAAGGAGAAATACCATGTGGGTGGAGTGACTGAGAGGAGAGACGGAGAGAGCTCTCCACGCTGACCGGAGAGAGAGCTAGTTGAGAGAAATCGACCCAGAGAGAGCATGAGAGGGCGAGCGGGGTGAGCGGGAATGAGAGTGCGGGATACCAAAAATTTAGTATAATGATTTTTTAGGCTAATATATATTTTAGTCAAGTGTACTCAAATTTGGCACACTTTAAAACAGTGCCAAATTTTGGCACTGTTTTAAAGTGTGCCAAATTGCTATTAAAATGTGCCAAAATCTGGCACAGTTTTAAACTGTGCCAGATTTTTAATATCAGGGTGTGCCAAAATGCTATTTTTTGTGTAGTGAAAGTCCGCTCATCCGCCACTGGTTCAAACGCATCAAAAGAGTTCTCACTCCCCAAAGAAAGAGGCGCCCTGGCCCTCCACTCCACATTCGTCCAGTCATCAACAGCCAACCACTCCCTATGTACAGCACAAAAGTGGCCATTTTTTAGGTTGCGGAATGTTAGAACGATTCGCAGAAGAAAATGGCAGAAAGAGAGAAGGCAAGAAGTTGTGAAAACTGGGGGGAACCCCCCCCCCCTTTTATAGGAAGCCAAGGGTCATGACGATCGGCACTTTACCCCCATATACCGATTGGTACTGACCTTTTACCTTCTCGAGGCAGTCCAAAGTCAGTGCCACATGCCGACCGGCACCCCCCTTAAATTATTGTACATAAATTCCTAGAAAATCCCAAAAAACCCTGAAAATTCCTAAAAATCTCGGGGGGGATTTAGAACATCTTCACTAAGAAAATTTCACACTCCCTTAAGAGAAACCCCTATTTTACCAACAGAACACTCAAAAGCCAAGAGAATCTTCCCCCGAAAACGTCCCCAGAGGACCCCTAAAGTATCCTAAACCTCAAGTTATCTCCTATTCACCAAAAATCTCAAATTTCCTCGAGCAAAACGTCCAAACCCTAGACCACCTAATCACTTCTCCAGTGGTATTTATCCAATTGGCTATTCCCCTTAAAGTCTCCGAAAGACACGAAATTTTCCCCAGCAATCAGCTCCCCATCTCAAATCAAAATCACTAGGTATTTTCCCTGGTAGAGTTCCCCGAGAAAATCTCAATTTAAACCCTCAGAATTGGCTTCGACCCACAGAATTGGTGATCTCAATTTAAGCCCTCAGAATTGGCTTTGACCCGCAGAATTGGTCATCTCAATTTAAGACCTCATAATTGGCTTCGACCCACATAATTGGTCATCTCAATTTAAGCCCTCATAATTGGATTCAACCCGTAGAATTGGTCATCTCAATTTAAACCCTCAGAATTGGCTTCGACCCACAGAATTGGTCATCTCAATTTAAGCCCTCGGAATTGGCTTCGACCCACAGAATTGGTCATCTCAATTTAAGCCCTTAGAATTGGCTTCGATAGGTAGAATTGGTCATCTCAATTTAATTCCTCATAATTTCCTTCGACCCGCAGAATTGGTCATCACAATTTAAGCCCTCAGAATTAGCTTCGACCCGCATAATTGGTCATCTCAATTTAAGTCCTTAAAATTGGCTTCAACCCGCAGAATTGGTCATCATAATTTAAGCCCTCAGAATTTGCTTCGACCCGCAGAATTGGTCATCTCAATTTAAGCCCTAAAAATTGGCTTCGACCCGCAGAATTGGTCATCTCAATTTAAGCCCTCATAATTGTCTTCAACCCACAGAATTGTTATCTCAATTTAAGCCCTCAGAATTGGCTTCGAACCGCATAATTGGTCATCTCAATTTAAGCCCTCAGAATTGGCTTCGACCCGCAGAATTGATCATCTCAATTTAAGCCCTCAGAATTGGCTTCAACCCGCAGAATTGGTCATCTCAATTTAAGCCCTCAGAATTGGCTTCGACCCGCAGACTTGGTCATCTCGATTTAAGCCCTCAGAATTGGATTCAACCCACAGAATTGGCCATCTCAATTTAAGCCCTCAGAATTGGCTTTGACCCACAGAATTGGTCATCATAATTTAAGCCCTCGGAATTGGCTTCGACCTATAGAATTGGTCATCTCAATTTAAGCCCTTAGAATTGGCTTCGACTCACAGAATTGGTCATCTCAATTTAAGCCCTCAGAATTGGCTTCGACCCACAAAATCGATTACCCCCAGCATTACTTTAGGTCCTCTAAATTGACCTCAATCTTTGGTCATCACTTTATTTTTTACCATCCCCAGTATGCCCCCTTAGGTCCTCAGAATCGATTTCGACCCTCTAAATCGGTCATCCTCAAACTTAGGTCCTCAGAATTGTCCTCGACCCTCTGGTCATCCTCTTTCAAATGCATCATGCGATGTCTATTCGACGGCTATCGTTTATTCCAAACTCACCCGTCGAGGGGCTTTGTAGACATCCCATTCTAGCACCCCCTAACCTCTCCTTAGGTCCCTAGCACCTCCCTTCATCACTACAAACCTAAGTCATACCTCGGGTACTGACCTAGAGGCCATCAGGCACTCTCAAGCTCCGTTTGACAAAAATTTAAACTTTGTAGCTCGATCAAGATAGAATGAATCTTCAAAGGGCAATGAAACCCCTTTCCAACGGTCCATCCCGTGCAAAATTCTGACTTACGGTGGGGACGAATGACCCATTTTCCCTCGAAACCTGACCTAGAGGCCACCGAACGCTCCCAGGCTCTATTTGACCAAAGTTAAACTCTTCAAATTGACTGAGACTAAATGAATCATTAAAGGGCACTAAAAGCCTTTCTAACGATCTGCCCCGTGTGCGATTCTGACTTAGATACGGACGAACGATCCGTTTTACTCCGACAGGCCACCATACGCTTCCAGGCCCCGGTTAACCAAAGTCAACTCCCCAAACTGAATCAAACTCTTTGGAATGTCTACATACATCTCATAACCTTTCTAATGGTCCACCCCGTTCGTAATTCTGACTTACCAGGCGGATGAACCATTTGTTTGCGTCCGACAATCCCTCGTCCAAAGGACCGACGAGCGCTTTCGAGGCACATTTGACCCAAAGTTAACTCCAGGACCCGGGAGCAGTCCAAAGGACTTTCGAAGGATTTTGAAGTACCTTTCCAGTGGTTCACCCAGTTCACGATTCAGATCAATGGTTTTCATTTTATGACCATTTTTTGAAGGAACCTGAAAGAGACTGCCAAACGGCACGTTCCAAATCCTGCCTATCGGTAGTGTTCCTAAACACACTTGCCGATTAGCAGGATCAGGACTATGCCAATCGGCAATGCCCTGGGCCTATAAAAGGAGGGCCTGATCTCATTGCCAAAAAAAATCAAGATCTGAAATCCATCACTCTCAGCGAACTCAGAAAACCTCTCTCGAAGTCAGTGTGATTTCCACATTCAAATCCTTTTCCAACTTTCAATTTTCATCATCTTTTTCATCAAACTTGGTAAATTAACTACCCTTCATCGCCATCTAAGTGCAAGGGCTTCTCTCTAACATTCAAGATCAAGCTCAAGATCTTCAAGAAGGTCCAACTTTCTCAACTCTCTCTTTAAATTCTCCTAAATTCGCGTTAACTTATTTTATTACTTAGCACTTTTATTATCTCCATCTCACATATCCTAATATACTTTTTATTTAGTATTATCACACATCTCTTATTTTTCGTATAAATAAAACCCAAAAAAAAGGAAAAAGAGGGTTTGATCATAAATTCCAAATAAGAATTCTCACACTTTTCTCACAACTAAAACACCTTTTTACACACACACACACATAACAGAAGTCCCCGGTGGGATTTATGGGATAAACCCCACCCCTCATTTTGTATACGAACTACGTGGACCTTAATGCCTCTATAGGCTACGTAGGCGTCTCGGGGTAAGATCCGAGACTCGAGTCCTATTTTTTTCTAATTTTTTAGTTTCTTAATTCTTTTATCTTAGAATCTCATCCCTACATATTTACATATACATATATTTGTTCTTAGTGGCGTATTATTCCATACGCATTATCGTTCCATCATAACGATCAACGCAAGGATAATCGCGTAAATCCTATTTTCTAATATTACTTTTGGGAACATTCCTACGGTTGACTCGCTCTATCTTTTCCATGATACAAGTCGATAATTCCTATCTCCACCACATATACACATGCACACATATCACGAGGAAATAGAGGAAAATAACAATAATCCATGAGAGACCACAAGGGCAGAATGGGTGCCTAACACCTTCCCATTCCGTAACTTAGCCTTCGAACCCTACTCGAATCATTTTTTGTTTTGTATGTATCAGTATGTCTTTAGATGTTGTCCTTCGGGATGGCTCTACCTTCTTTTGTCTGTATTAAATAAAATAGACTGGCGACTCCATCTCTCTAAATTTTTCACCTCACACATCGTCGACGACGGCCAAAGCGCTCCCGAGAGGGATGTACGGGACCAAGATCCTCTCACTGCATGAGATAAGCCCTCCTCTATCTCCGTGAGGATTGGGGGATGGCCACAGTGATGGCCTCTATACCGCTTGGCCTGATGGCCTCCTGATTGTTGGCCCCTCTATTGGCCCTGTTGGCTCGTAACTACAACCTCATGGGTCCTACCTTCCTGGCCTATCGCCCCTCGCTTTCCCATCACATGATCAGAACGATCATTACAGTGATGTAATGCTGCATTCACCGCTACCTCATAACTTTCGAACGACGGATTCGCCAGTAATAACCCCCGAATTGGCCAAGATAGCCCCTCAATAAACCTTCGAGTCTTCAAAACATCATTTGCCTGCACCTCGGGAGAAAACTCTACCAATGAGGTAAACTTTCTCTCATGCTCAAAAACTGAACCAATCTGCTTCAGGGTATCAAACCTTCTCCTCAAAGCCACACGCTGTGCGGGAGGCAAAAACTTCGCCTCGAAACGAGCCCAAAAGTCAGCAATAGGCATAACATCCCGTTGAGCTGTGGAAGTAATAGACTCCCACGAGCACAATGCCTCCTCAGTCAAACTAAAGGTATCTAACATCTATTTATGCACCACTGTTCAGTCAACCAATCTCAAATGTCTACATATATCTCTCTTCCACTAAAGTGCCTCCAACAGACCCACATCACTGAACTAAGAAGGACGCCTCTTCTCAAACCCACTCACAACAGACGCTCGGGTGGGCTGCACAACTACTGGAACCTGTGGCTCCGATTGAGCCATTACAGGTGGTGCGATGAAAACAGGTGGTACCAATGCTGGTGTTGGCATAAATATCAGTCGCATTGTACATGTGATGATAGATGGAATCGGGGTCCTTTTTGATATCCTCTAATATCACCAAGTGGGTTGGGTCAAATTTAAAATCTTCAACCTCCCTATAACGCGAGGTCGACCCCTATGCTCGAAATAGACAATGAGATGGTCAATCCTCAATCTGCACTATCTCAGTAGCAACTCCAGCTCTTAGAACCTTGGGATCGGCTTGAGGCCTTAGGTATTCAAGTGGCCTCTTATCCCTTACTGTCGTAGGGATGGGGACAAAGGGGCTTTCCCTTTCACTTTGGCGCTTGCAGCAGCCTCGGGCTCAGCAGTCCACCAAGTAGTGACTTATGCCTCATTTCTCTCATCGACAGCAACTCATTTTTATGCACCTACCTTCTTCTTAGCCCTGGCCTCAGCATAGGACTTTCCTTTTTACTCGACCTCCATCTTCCTATGATGATCCTGGTCCATTTGAGACCGACCAAGTTGTACGAGGGCCATTTCGAATGAATTAAGTGGGAGAAGAAACTGTGTGAACAAACAATTAGAGAAGTAATAAAAACATAGTAAGTATGAGTAATAATAGTAGAAATAGTTACCTATTTTAGCTTCGGTCTTATCACTATGATCGATTTGTGTCACTGGGTTTATCTCAAATAAACCTCTTTTTTCAAAGGGATTGATACCTATACTGGAGGAGCCCCACTTGGAGGGGTGTGATATCCAACACTTATGAATTTGGACATAGAAAATAAATCTTCGAATGTGGGAGGCTTAGGTATATAGTAGGCCTCTACCAGGTCTTGCACTACAGCTAGAAGCTTTGGATCCTTCCTCATTGAAATGGAGAGAAAAGAAATCAGAATAATGCAAATGAAAGAGAAGAAGTATGTAAGGAAAATTAAAAACGTTTACTTATTCTTCTTGGCTCGTTCCACTCACGTGGAACCATAGAAGACCTATCCTTCTCATGGCTCCTGAACATCCCAGTCACCCCTCATGAACACAAACTGGCCTTTCCAACTATCATTACTAGTCTGGATGACCTTAACCATTATCAAGTGTGACTTATTGGTAGAAAAGTAATAGTACCCAGGGGCCTTAACATTGTCTTTGAGGCCATGAACATATTTGAATATGTCCCCAACAAAGTCAAACCCAGTCTGGGCCTTTCAGAAAATTATAGATCTCAGGATAGTGTTATAAACATTAGGGGGGCTGGGCAAGGTTAACACTATATCCATTTAGAATGGACCTAATAACAGGGTGCAGAAGTAAGCAGAGTCCAACCTGAAAGCCCTAGAGGGGAAGGAAAATTTCATCCGAGCATGAGGTGTTATAAACCCTCTCCTCATTAGTGAGCAACCTAGTGGAAATGCTAATGGGGGTACTGTATTTTTCCCTCAGGTCATCCAATTCATCCTCTAATACATCACAGGCATAAAACCTGGCATCAGTAGTTGAGGGGCCATAAGAGCTCGAAGAGTTCCCTGAATTACTCTCCTCATAAACTAGTTCTTCACCAACTATTTCCTCAACAAGGGAAGGGAAAGAGATAGGCCTCATAGACGCTGCTCTATTAGACATATCCCTCTGAGAAGAATAGTCCAAATATATGATAAACATTGACACGGTATTCACCAAATTCTAAACACCCACTTGATTCTCCACTAGGTTATTTGCCTCTGGATCCTCAAAATTAGGTCCCTCGAATGCTACTCCAGTCGACAATTGGGAAAAATCACCAAGAAAAAGTTACCATATAGGTGTAATTTGGGTGACCATTCTCATTTTTGGGATGCGTAACTTGTAGGGGCTTTGGAAACCTCCTCGTAAGGATACCTGTATAATCAACCTCCAACTCAAAAAAATATTTTAATCACTTATGCTCCTGGGGTTCGTAACTCATTAATACACAGCTAAATCAAGGTATTGTAAAGTTTGGGGGCTACAGGAACGATAAAGTCAGGGTTTTGGTACAAAGACCAGAAAATTCCTAAAAATGGCATGATTCTACGCTAATTAATTCAATGGCCACCTAAACTATTAACACTCTAAATATCAACACCATATGTTGTTCGATTTAAAAGCAAAAGAATAATGGACAAAGATAACTACAAAGAACTTACAGAAGATGGAAAAAACTCCTAAAATCTTAAGAGGTCAAGAAGTTACGTACCTTCGAATCCTAAATAGAGTTGAAGATAGATAAGAGGGAGCGACTTCACTGGAAATGAAGGAAAATAGCCGAAGGCGAAGAAGCTCTGGAAATGAGATGGTTTTTTCTCTTTCTAAAAACACTCAAAATATTTAAAATGTTATGGGAGTTCAAATGGTGGGGCTTTATTCCCTTAAATACTTTTCGTTTAGCAAAAAGTTTTTTAATCATAACATGTGATGTCATATTGGAAAACAAAATGGTGTTGTAGTTACAAAAATAAAAACAAGCGCTTGCCCAAATGTACGAGATGATTGCCTTAAGTGTCGATCCAAGTTATTTAACATGTGGCAATCCATTGTTTCAAACCAAAGTGTTACAAGTGTATTTTCTCGGCATGTAGTGAGAAGAATTTAAATATGACATTATTCTACTTTTAAATACTCCATCCATTCATTTCGTTCGACACCTGCTCTGAGGATCTAACACTCTAGAGAGCCTACTACCCGTCACAATCATGAATGAAGTCTTGGGGGATTTTGTTATACCATATATGTGGAACACCTTATATGCCTCCCTAATGATGACATGTGTCCCATTTAGGGGAAAATTATATGGTCGGCCTAACATAGCATCTGGTTGGCTATATACATGGTGGCCTGCTCAGGTATGAAGGTGTTCAACCTAGTTATATCTTTGACTGTTTGAGTACTATTACTTAACATTGTTATGGTCATCATGAGCTATAGGATAAGATGACGTCAACAACACTGACCAAACATGCTTGTGGGATAAATATTTTTCTATTCCTCTATTATTGGAAGAAAGCATGGGTTTTGTTTATTCTCCCACCAATGCATGTAAAGGTACACCTACCTCACCTATAAAGGTATGACATTTGTTGCTCTTCATTATTTATTTTTCTCCACTAATAACATATATAAATATGGTAATAAATCAATTGTGGAGGGGATTAGGAGACGTTTTCCTAATGTTATGCTACTAAAACCTACAGTGAACAAGAGATCTTATAACCATCCTCCATCCATGACTTTTGCCCACTGAATCTTATATAATCACTACTACACCTGTTAACGTAGGCACCACTTGGGTTGAACCATGCAAACCAAATTTCCATCCTTGCACTCGATTAGTGTAACTTGGTTACTCATCTCTTTATCTGTTATACTTTATGTAATATCCCACCTCGGTCAATTAATTAAATTATATATAGATTTTATATGATGAGGAACAAATTATAATTATAGGAATTTGTGGGTAATAGATTGGGTTGAATAAAAGGGTATTAGTGGTTATAGAACTCTATTAGTTCAATTGAATAAAATTAAGTACCTCTTTAGAAAACACTTATAAGTTACTGGGGCATATGCGCAAAATAAGGAAAGGTAGGAATAAAAAAGAAAATCATTTGTTCAAACGGGTCGTTCAAACGACATTCATTGTCGTTCGAACAAGAATCTCTATCGTTGGAACGACCTCCCTAGAAAATCAAATTTCCTTCTGTTTTGAGCGCTGTCAATGTGCCAACCCTTAGATCCTATGTGATGTCGAGTTAGGAACAATTTATACCTGATATGTTGTGGTTTTTTAAGGTGATAAGGTTTCCTCATTTGGGATAACAATTCATTATTTTGAGTATAAGAGGGAGGCCTGAGCAGTAAGCCTCACAACAAAATGGAATCGTCTCCTATATCCCTCTCGAAACTCTCAGCTTTCCTCCCCCTCCATGATAAGTAGACCATCCGATTCCTTCAGTGTAGTATCTACACTCATCCCAAAAACAACCATTTCCACCATTTTGATTGTATAGCTACGAAATGTATATGTAAATATGTTTGTGGGGTTTTTAAAGAAGAATAAATATGTTATTGGGGATCTTGAAGAGGGTTGCCATGGGGAATTTTTGGATCTTGTATGGTGGAGCTTTTTATGACTCCCTTTAGGGACACCTTTGGAGGTGGGGAAGTCACCCATCTTCATCACCACCACCAGCACTTTGGAGTCACTTAGGTGGGATTTACTAACCTTAGCTTAGACTTATTAATGAGTATAATTTCAACTTGTTATTCTCATATATTAGGCTTAATATACGTAGGTTTGTGATATTTGTTCCATGAAATTTGTTGGTTGATTTCTATGATTTTATGGATGAATTGGTTTCAAACAAATTTTTTATAGTGGGTTTGAAACCAGACAAACTTTCAGATTTACTGTTTTTACACCATTTGAGTATAAAAATGTAAGAAAATATTAATTGTATAGATTTCTAGTAAAAGGAAACAATAAGCATTTTTATGAAATAAAATATAAAAAAATATTAATTGTATGGATTTCAAGTAAAAGGAAAGAATAAGCATTTATATTGAATGAAAATGTAAGAAAATATTATTTTAGTATGTTTCTAGTAAATGGGAAATAATGGACACTTTTATGGAATAAAAATGGAAGAAAATATCATTATTATTAAAGATAAAGGAAGAACACAAATTTTGAAGTTTCATAAAAATATTGACATTTGTTAAGTTAAAGAAATTAAAAATGCTTGTGTGGCTTAAATGCGTGCTTGTTGCAAATGGTATAAATTTCTAGAATAAAATGTGTATTAAAACCATTTAATATGATTTAAGGAATTTAAAGTCCACTTTCTCATGCATACAAACCTATAGTACATTGATAATAAATATATGAGCAAGTTTGAAGAAAGTCTTGTTGGCTTTAAACATAAAATAAGACAAACGGAAATTTCGATCTTTAAAGAATGTACGGAAAATGGGAGCTTAATATGTAAGAGCTTAATATGTAAGAGCTTAATATATATTCAAGGTGTAATGGTGTCAAGTGTGAAAGTTGGGTAAAAGTGTGATATTCAACAAGTGTTGAAATGGCTAAAGGTGTTTTAAATATTATGTTGGAAAATTAATAACCATTTTGGAAAATAATACTTGTTAAAGGACTAAATTGCGGGTTTTGGCAATAGAAGGATAAATTGGTAAATTTATTTAAAGAGGAACATTTTATGAAATGAAGATGTAATGACTGGTGTTACACTACTTCGAAGAATATTAGCATAAGTCCTTAAGGCGTAAATGATTTTAATAAAAATTCAGCGTGAGTACGTAAAGGACAAGAATGGTCTAATTCAAAGTGTATCAAGTTGGGGTGAAATCCCGGCCTTTGACTTCGGTCGGGTGAACGTAAGAAGTGGTATATGTGAATATGTGTAAAAGGTTAAACAGATGAATAAAGACTCGGATGCAACTGGGAAATAAGCAAGAAGGGCTGGAAGCCGTTGGGTGAAAAGCCCTAAATCACTGGCCAAAGCAGATGGTGCGCATAGCCCACAGTGCGGCGCCCGTAGAAGTATGCGGTATAAGAAAATTCCAAGAAAATATAAATCATATTTTAAATATATCAAGAAATGGGTTGTGTAGTAAAACGTGTTAATACCACCTAACTTGGATAAGAATAATAAATGTTCTGGTAAAGGTGAAATGGACAAGTAAATAAGTAAATCTATTAATGTCCATAGGATAAGGTGAAAATGGTAAATTAAGTGATTAAGTTATCAAAGTGGTCAAACCCATAATATACATAAGAATTTGAAAAAACGCGACTGTATGATAATTGATTAAATTAATTCGCTAGTTTCCAATTAAACCTTATATAATTAGAGTCTATTAATTCAGCCCCTAAACATGCATCTAAGTATGATAAATCTTTCAAACCATGCATGAAAAATAAAGACGACCGAGATAGGAAAAAAAACCTTTAGGGTAAAAACCTTTTATAACACTTTGAAGAATTCACAAGACTTTTGACTTACATACAACCTGATAATCGCCCACAAGTGTGTAATGCCCAGTGCCTTCATCAAACCTTCAAAGATACGAGAGATAGCGAAATACCCTCCAGGCGTCGGTTCGTCGTCTTCGGCTCGTCCACACGCAGAGTGACTACGCTCAGTATCCACCGATCAAATATGGAGATGCCTTCTCCACAGAGGTTGAACAAAGCCAAAGTTGTGTTCTTGAAACACCAAAACAATTCACTAAAGCAAATAGGAGTTTTATGAATTGAAAATTAAAAAGGGAATTAAACCCCAAAAGGAAGAAGCTAAAAGGATTTTGCTTTCGCAGTTTTTCTGTTCTGTAAAATGCTGGGACTTCTTAATGAAAACGGAACCAGAGAATGAGATTCTATAGAAAATCGTGCCACCTCGAAAATAGAGCTCGTTCGAATGAGATCAACATGTCGCTCGAACGAAGGGCAACTGTCGTTCGAACGAGATTGCGCGATATGCTATCTCGCGCGAACGATATGCTATGTCACTCGAACGACTGTTGCGAAAAAATCATTATTTTAATGTCCACTTCAACACTTAGAAAAAATACTCATTCTCAAATTTTGACGAAAAAGTCCGCTCCAACACTTTGAAAATATTTTGTAAAAATATTCCACAAGCTCTAAGTGAAAAGTTAAGGTATTAAAAACATAACCTTACCCAAGTACACTTCGCGGAGTCTTGAATGATGATGAACTTGAGTAATTCGGATCCGTCTTTGATGTAGATGTCTCTTGAATGCTCTTCGACGGTGTAGAGGTATATGACATAATAAATTGATAACGGACCTATGAAAATATGTCCTTACAAATCTCTCCCTATGTCTATGCCGGTACATACATAAAAAATCCGAATTATCAAAAACCTAAATGCCTATACAAATCTACCCTCCCATGAATAAATTTGCAAGACCTCAAAACTGTTCTTCAATCATCTTCGTCAAATCTCAAAAATTTTCTCATCAGGGTGTGAAAAATCATGATCTTCAATTTTTGTACCTACACACATGAGATAAAACAAAAACCTTCGTGATGCATCGAGTTTGAAATGATATAAGAATAAAGCATTAATAATTAAATCTCCCCCATATGCAAAAACTCCCCCATAACATGATAAGTCTTTCTCCCCTTTTTATGATGTCCCCAAATAGACAGATAAAAAGAAAAAAAGAAAAACATGGAGTTTCACGTAAAAATGCATAGCAAACATAGATCAAACTACGCGCATGCAAAGGATTATCTCAAAAAGATCTCATAAACTATTTTTGGATTTTTCAATTTTTTGCACAAAACAAAAAAATACAATTTGTAAAATATGTAAAACATAATACAAACTCACACCATGGATTTAACCTCAAACAACCAAGTCATGGAAATGGAATGAATAGGTGTGAACACATTCGATAGGTAAATCAACTAAATCAAGCATATGTGCAAAATGCATATGTGAACCCCTAACGAATGAACATCAAGAGTATCCTTAGGTGAAAAGATTATTGAATTTAGATGACATCGTCTTATGTAAATCAACAAATCAAAGTCAAAATGATTTCCACACCAATAATGTCCAAAACTATTTAGTGCATTTTCAAGAATTTCAAGGACGTGCAAATCCGTTATAAAATCTCCAACCAAACTTCCTCATATATATTTTCTTTTAGAGGTGAATAAACTAAATTCTCAAACTTTGGAGAATTGGTGCAAAAACCTAAATGGCCCATAATTGGCATGAATTTCTTTTCACTGCCTTTAAATTTTTTTCGGGCTCTTTTTAAACCTCTTTGGACCCCGGGTAATAAAATTCCTCCATTTTTTAGGTCCAATTTAACGGTGGCTTAGTATTCGCAAAGGCAAAATGAACCTTTCGCAACCCTTCCCCGTTTTCAAACAAAGCACACAAACTCACAAAACGGTTCTTATATGCAAAATTTCCTTATCAAAATTTATCGCGCTTGGTTCGTTTTAAAGGACAGGATTGAAGTGAAAACACCCAACCAACATGTGATAAGACAAGAACAATAATCAAACAAATCCGTGCATGTGTGCAATAAAGGAAACATGGGTCAAACATGTAGGTAGTAACACTTAATTACATCTTAATGACCCCAAACATTATAAAGCAAAATGATGAATTGACCTATTGTCTCAAAACACTATCAAATAGTCACATGAAAATAATGGAATGATGTTGTGACTCGGTCATCCGAAGTGTCCATCCATAAATGGTGCAAACAAAATACGATTTTTTTTTTGGATTTTCTCAAAATTTTATCAAAATAAAATCTTTTTGTATTTTTCAAAATTTTTCCTAAAAAATAAAACATACAAAAATGATACATACTAGCAATAGGCAAACAATGTCATCATGAAAATCATCATATGCTAGTAAACAAGTCAAACCTCAATCATTAGGTGCGGAGGGGTTTTCCAAAGGTGGTGACAACTTATGAAAAACCTCCATCAATTCTTGTGAAGTTTTGACTAAAAACTTAACTTGCTCACCTAAATGTGCAAACTCTCTCATGTAGTCTCCGGGAGCATGTAAAGAATCATGTGTGAGTGCATGTGTATCAGAAACATGTGTAGAAGCAAAACGTGACACATACCCCAACTTAAAGCAAAATTCCCTAAGGTATCCTCTCCTTTTGCAATGTGAGCAAACATAAATAGGCCTCGGAACACCTCTCTCAAAAACTCTAGGACGTACTTTCCTAATAGGAATGGGACGCCTAGGTGGGTGAGGGTGAGACTCATGTGAATCTATCACTAAAGTGGGAACCGGCTCGGGTGCTAATTGGGAAGTAGAAGCACCGTCATGACTTATTCCTAAATTCTCATCTTTACCCTTAAGAACCACCTTTTAAACCTTCTTAGGTGTGTTCTCAAACATGACTTTGACCTCCCTGGCACGTTCGAGATCACTCTCTAGTTGGGATACACGTGTCGTCAGACTAGACAACGTGTCGGTCAAATCACACTTCTCCTTTCTCAAAACCTCCTTCTCTCTCTCCAAATCTAAAACTCGATGACCTAAATCTCTATTATACTTCTTTGTTTTCAAGGTCTCGGTGTACAAATCTCTAAAATATTTTTGGATCTCACTTTCATCTCCACTCTCCTCCTCGCATTCTTCCTCACTCGAAGAACACAAATCACTATCATGGCTCTCGTTTGCACTCTCGTGAGACAAAATGGGTGCGTTCACACGACTAGAAAAAGCAATAACCATCCCATGTGCTAAACCTTTATCGGACTCATCTACCTCATCACCCCCATCACCTTCACTATCACTAAGAGTGACGGGAATAGCAGTCTCCTTGCCCTTTCTCCTTATCCTAGTAGGACACTCTTTAGCTATGTGCCCTTTGCCCTCACACTCAAAGCACCTGATCTCATCCTCCTTGTCACTATCTTTGGCCTCCACTTTATTTTTATTTGACTCAAAAGATCTATTTTTGTTGGAAGAATTTTCTTTATTCATTTTGAGAAACTTTTTTAAAAATTTCACAAACAAGGCCATATCAAAATCTTCTTCAGAATCAGACTCATAAACATTTTCTTTCTTTTTCTTAAAATGAGTCTTTAAGCAACGCCATTATCCTTAGCCTTAATGGTTTTGGGAAACATGTCAATCTCATAGGTTTGAAGATCTCCTACAAGTTCTTCCAACTTAAGTGATTTCAAATTTCCCAAAGATTTCAAAACAGTGACTTTAGGAATAAAACGTTTTGGAAGAGATCTCAAACTCTTTTTAACGACACATGTGTTATCAATCACCTCACCCAAATTAAAATTGGTGTTAATAATGACCGACAAATGTTCATAAAAATCATCAAAGCATTCAGACTCAGACATGGTGATAGTCTCAAATTGGGTGGCCAAATTTTGTAACTTAGATTTTTTAACTGCGTTCGTACCCTCATGTGTCAATTTCAAAACATCCCATGCCTCTTTAGATGTGGTGCACGTCATAATTCGACGGAACTCGTTGGGGGTGACGGCTCCAGAAATAACACTCAAACCACGGGAATTAAAATTAGACATTTTATAATCATCTTCAGTCCAGGCTGACACGACTTTTAAAGAGGTGACATTGTCAACGGTGACTGTGGGGGGTTCCATCCATTTTCACAAAGCAACCAAACACGCTCGTCAATAGATTTTAAAATAGATTTCATACAAGCTTTTCAGTAGGCATAATTAGACCCGTAAAACATAGGCATATAATTATATAAGTGCTCCATCAGAAAAATTGGGAATTTTCACAAACTTGATTTAAAAAATATTCAACATCACACAATTTTATGGAAAATAGGAATACGCGACAAATTAGCGTAACCTGCTATGATACCAATTTGAAAAAACGCGACTGTGAGATAATTGATTAAATTAATTCGTAAGTTTCCAATTAAACCTTATATAATTAGAGTCTATTAATTCAGCCCCTAAACATGCATCTAAGTATGATAAATCTTTCAAACCATGCATGAAAAATAAAGACGACCGAGATAGGAAAAAACCCCTTTCGGGTAAAAACCTTTTATAACACTTTGAAGAATTCACAAGACTTTTGACTTACATATAACCTGATAATCGCCCACAAGTGTGTAATGCACAGTGCCTTCAGCAAACCTTACGAGATACAGCGACATACCCTTCAGGTGTCGGTTCATCATCTTTGGCTCGTCCACACGCAGAATGACTACGCTCGGTATCCACCGATCAAATATGGAGATGCCTTCTCCACAGAGGTTGAACAAAGACGAAGTTGTGTTCTTGAAACACCAAAATAATTCACTAAAGCAAATTGGAGTTTTGTGAATTGAAAATTAAAAAGGGAATTAAACCCCCAAAGGAAGAAGCCAAAAGGATTTTGCTTTCGCAGTTTTTCTGTTCTGTAAAACGCTGGGACTTCTTAATGAAAACGGAACCAGAGAGTGAGATTTTATAGAAAATCGCGTTGCCTCAAAAATAGAGCTCATTTGAACGAGATCAGCATGTCGTTCGAACGAGATCGCGCGACATGCTATCTCGCGCGAACGACATGCTATGTCGCTCGAACGACTGTTGCGAAAAAATCAATATTTTAATGTCCGCTTCAACACTTAGAAAAAATACTCATTCTCAAATTTTGACGAAAAAGTCCGCTCCAACACTTCGAAAATATTTTGTAAAAACATCCTACAAGCTATAAGTGAAAAGCTAAGGTATTAAAAGCATAACCTTACCAAAGTACACTTTGTGGAGTCTTGAATGATGAAGAACTTGAGTAATTCGGATCCGTCTTTGATGTAGATGTCTCTTGAATGCTCTTCGATGGTGTAGCGGTATATGACATAATAAATTGATAACGGACCTATGAAAATATGTCCTTACAGAATGTATTGAAAATTTCTTTCGAATGACCAAATAAAGTATTTTCTAACACGGTGAATGTGTGTGTTGAAAAGGATGATTTTCAATAAAAATACTAAAGTACATTCAATTAAAATGAGATGAAGATTAATTCCGATAAAGGAATGGGTCCGGATAAATCAAAAGTAATGATTTCTAGTGTTGAACCGGATATATTAAACAATGTGCGAAATGCTAAGTGTGAGTAAAGGAAGTACTTTACAAGATTAAGGTAAACTAATCTGGTCAAGTAAGGTTATCAGAAATAAAATGGTTAATGCATTGGAAGATGTATTTTTCAAAGGTATATATATATATATATGTGTGTGTGTGTGTGTGTGTCTGTGTGTGTATTTCTGTGTGTGTGTACATATACATATATATTTCCGCATGCATATGGTTGTAGTGTGTGAGTTTCTGTTTTGTCGTTCGTTTCTATACTGTTTCGTATTTCCCACTGGGCATAGGCTCACACCCTCACTTTACTAAGGCAGGTTGGGTGGGGGTTCATATTTTGAGGGTGTTATACAGGTAAGTTTATTTTATTTATTTTATGTTAGTATCTCTATTTACTTAGACTTTGGGTTGCTCCCATGGGTCCCACATGTAGTTTATCTTGAAACTGGAATCGCATGCTAAACAAGTGAAATATCAACTAAAATAAACTCGAACTAGCAATATTATGTAGGTTGTTCCATTTCACTTCACACCTAACACTTTGGCCGGACCGGGTTGACTCACGGATAACCCATAAATCCGGGTAAGGGTGTTACAAATGGTATCAAAGCTCTAGGTTCAAGGTTCCTTTTGGGAGTGATGTGGTGAGGTTGATAGTGGAACTTTTGATGTCGGTGTTGGTTGCGGTCGATCATGCTAGTTATGGTGATGGCTTCAGTTCATGTCCTCGAGGGTGAATTTTTAGAGGTTAACACGACGAGTAAGTTAGCGCCAAGTGGCTTATAGTCAAATTAGTTGTATAAATCACTTTCACATTTCTAATTAAGTGTGTTAATGATTTAAGGGTGTCCATGTAAGGTAATGAGTGGTGACACCGTGTTTTGTAGTGTGAGGCATTGGTGTTCCCGCCTTTGTTGACGTAGAGTCTTTGGACGTGTTGATAGAATGAGATGACGTCCAATGGGAAAGTGGCACCAAATTGTGTATAATCAATGGTAGAGTTTAATAGTTAGTGTGTCATAACTATGCAATAGGGAATCATGATTTTAAATTAGACGTAGCCTTAGGTTTGACACATATGAGGGGTCAATTTTAATGTTATTATAGGCAAATTGATCTTTGGGGTGATACCGTTATTGATGGTAAATTCGATGAGCATATAAATTTGTGTGGGACAATGCTAGAGGATAAGTCAGTCTTAGTTGATAGGATGCTATCCTGGCGGGTGAGCGCCTTAGTGGTTGTGAATCAATGAATGTACCTTATGAACCGTGATTAGAGCTACGACCATTTATGAAAAAGGGTCTCATGAGTGACAATGATGAGTTGTGATGACAAGGGAAGTGAAACCTTAATAGTAGTAGTAATGCCGTGTAGTGTTCGTTATGATTTAGCTGGAAAGCTTGTGAATCCCCTATCGAAATTAAGTGACTGAGTATGTGATCATAAGTATTCCGTGGTGAGGAAGTACTAGGTCCCTTGGTTAAGGGATTGGGTTTAATGCATCTCGATTTATGTACCATGGATATAATATGGGTTTAGATAATATTGATGATTGAGGTAAACTAGGAGTGAACCTAGATAATCGTGGTGATTTAGTATTAGGTAAATGAGTTGTGATGGTTTAGAATAGGACCTTTTGCGGCATCATTCGGGTGGGCCTCCACTTGGGAAATACCTGACGTCCTGTGTCCTACCAAAACCTGGATGGTATTAATTTAGAGTTTGGTGATTGCAGTGTTTCATTGATAAATGGGATCCCTTGTGGCATTCGTAGGCATGGGCCTTGGTGTTTATAGGTATAACCCAACGTACCGTATCCTACCATATATATAGTTGTGTTAATTAGTAGATTATCACCTAGTATAAGGTTCACATAGTAAGGTAATTCAATTAGTGTGGTTGAACACTCATAAGAGATTAAAAGATGTAGGTTTGTGAAATCGTATTAACAATTTCGTGGGAGATATATACTAAGATTCGTCTCACGAGATGTTAATGAGAGTGGTGATTGTTTCCTAGTAGTAGTGAATCTGAGATTGTGTAACAATAGTGGTATCTCTCCTCAAAATCTTTGGGAGTCATTTTGCTTAGAAATTCTTATCATGATTTACACTTCGTAGTGATAAATTCCAAGTTGTGTAGCATAAGTTATGGTATGACTTGTGGCATTAGAGATAACACTCGGGATGAAGTGTTAGGCCTCATTATAGCACCTACGTCTACTACCTTTCTGGTTAGTAATGACTTGATTGAGGAAAATCATTAGGCTTGAGTGATGCTTGAAAATTGAGATGCCATTAGAATTATTACGATGTGGGATCATGTAGGCGGCTAAGGGTGGTAGCGATGGTTCATGAGTTGAATGTTTGAAACTATGTGAGCAGTGGGTTTCATTTTATGAGAGTGATCTCGAAAACTGAGGTTAGCTATCGCATATTGAAATTTTAGAGGTTTAGCTGTGATAGGTCGGTAAATAAAAATGAGTGATAAGAGAAGTAACTTCACCTTGATATAGGATTGTTGTTCTTACCAATGATGGATATGTATCATTAGTCCTAAGGAGGGAAGCCTAGCGTTTCAGCTTCCTGAAGAAATTTTTTTTGTATTCCATCCATTCAGCGTGGACGGGTGATCTTTGATAGAACTTGTTAGGGTTGAGAGGCTAAGCTAGGATGCATGTCAAGGCTAAGGTTTTTAATAAGTACCGATAAGAGTTAGAGGCTTTAAGTAGTGATGCGAGTTAGGCCTGTTGTGGTTGATGCATCACGGTATGTTAGTGCGCTCTTCTTTTGATGAACCTTTATTCTACACCGGTCTATGTGTGCACATGGTCTCACGTTCTTGCATATAATTTGTGTATGTTACTTGATTGCTTTAGTTTAACGTGTTTGTTAGTTAATCGGTATAACAAGTTACGACTTGATCGTACGTACAGAGGTTGTGACTTGAGCATATTATAAATGTTGAAACTTGATGCGATGTGAGGTTGTATTGGTTTTACGCCCCATTAAGAGTTGTGCGGATCGGGAATGTGATCGCTCGTGAGTGATTGAGCTAGGATGACTCTTGGTTAGCATAAAGATCTCATAGGAGACATCTGGTGGATAGACTTGGGTGATGATGCGATTGTTTGAGAAATCATTGGTGAGTACGATTATAAGTGTCAAGATTGTATCAGCCTAGGCTAGGCGTGATTCGAGAATTAATTGAGGAGACATAGGTTGTGAATCCTAACGTAAGAATGATACATGTTAATAGATTCATTGTTGGTGTTGCGATATTTGGTGAGTATCAACCATCTCGAGGTTTTGTTTAGATAGACATGTTAGGCATGCCTGAGATTGTGTAATAGGACCTTAAGGTTCGTCATGATTGGATCAACAATGGTGATCGATTAAAGTGGAATATTTGGATTTACACCACGGTGTTGATGATGCCTAGGATTGAAAACCGATCATAAGTGACTGGATTATAAATTGTGATGAACTAAGAATTTTGAGGACAAAATTCCCTAAGGAGGGAAGTTTGTAATATTCCACTCCGGTCAATTAATTAAAATATATATATATTTTATATGTGAAGGAACACATTATAATTATAAGAATTTGTGTACAACATATTGGGTTTAATAAAAAGGGACTAGTGGTCATAGAACTCTATTAGTTCAATTGAATAAAATTAAGTACCAATTTTTAAAACACTTAGAAGTTATTGGGGCATATGAGCAAAATCAAGAAAGGTATGAATAAAAAAAATGGGTCGTTCAAACGACATTCATTGTCGTTCGAACAAGAATATCTATCGTTCAAATGACATCCCTGGAAAATCAAATCTCCTTCTATTTTGAGCGCTGTCAATGTGCCAACCCTTAGATCCTATGTGCTGTCGAGTTAGGAGAAGTTTATATCTGATATGGGGAGGTTTTTTAAGGTGATAACAATTCATTATTTTGAGTATAAGAGGGAGGTCTGGATAGTAAGCCTCACAACAAAAGGGAATCATCTCCTATATCCCTCTCAACACTCTAAGCATTCCTCCCCCTCGATGGTAAGTATACCATCTGATTCCTTTAGTGTAGTATCTACATTAACCCCCAAAACAACCATTTCCACCATTTTTATTATAGAGCTACAAAATGTATATGTGGAGATGTCTGTGGGTTTTTTAAAGAAGATGAATATGTTGTTGGGGTTCTTGAAGAAGGGTTGCCATGGGCAGTTTTTGGAGCTTGTATGGTGGAGATTTTTGTGACTCCCTTTAGGGCCACCTTTGGAGGTGGGGGAGTCACCCATCTTCATCACAACCACTACTACTTTGGAGTCATTTAGGTGGGATTTACTAACCTTAGCTTAAAATTATTAATGAGTACTATTTTAGATGGTTATTCACATATATTAGGCTTAATATATGTAGGATTGTGATAATTGTATCCATGGAATTTGTTGGTTGATTTCTATGATTTTATAGATGAATGAGTAGTGGGTCTTGAACTAGACATAATTTCAGATTTATTGTTTTTGCACCATTTGAGTATAAAAATGTAAGAAATTATTATTTGTATGGATTTCTAGTAGACGTAAAGAATAAGAATTTTTATGAAATAAAAATGTAAGAAAATATTAATTGTATGGATTTATAGTAAAAGGAAAGAATAAGCATTTTTATGTTAAAAAATGCAGGAAAATATTATTTTAATGTGTTTTTATTAAAGGGGAATAATGGACATTTTTATGGAATAAAAATGGAAGAAAATATCATTCTTGTTAAAGATAAATGAAGAATACAAAATTTTGAAGTTTCATAAAAAAATGGACATTTGTTAAGTTAAAGAAACTAAAAATGCTCTTGTGACTTAAATGGGTGCTTGTTGCAAATGCTATAAATTTCTAGAATGAAATGTGTGTTTAAACTATTTAATAGGATTTAGGAATTTGAAGTCCACTTTCTCATGCATATAAACCCGTAGTACTTTGATAACAAATATATGAGAAAGTTTAAAGAAAGTCTTGTTGGGTTTAAACATGAAATAAGGCAAATGGAAATTTCGGTCTTTAAAGAATGTATGGAAAATGGGAGCTTAATATATAAGAGGTGTTATTTTATATATTCAAGGTGTAAGGGAGTCAAGTGAGAAAGTTGAGTAAAAGTGTGATATTGAACAAGTGTTAAAATGGCTAAAGGTGTTTTAAACATTAAGTTGGAAAATTAACAACCATTTCAGAAAGTAATACTTGGTAAAGGACTAAATTGCGAGTTTTGGCAATAAAATGATAAATAGGTAAATTTACTTAAAGAAGAACATTTTATGAAATGAAGATGTAATCACTGGTGTTACCCTACTTCGAAGGAAATTGATGTAAGTCCTTAAGGCGTAAATGTTTTTAATATAAATTCAACGTGAGTACGTAAAGGACAAGAATGGTCTAATTCAAAGTGTACCACAAGTTGGGGTGAAACCTCGGGCTTTGGCTTCGAACGGTTGAACGTAAAAAGTGGAACAATATGAACATGTGTAAAAGGTTAAACACATTAATAAAGACTCGGATACAACCGAGAAATAAGCAAGAAGGCCTGCAGTCCTTGGGTGAAAAACCCTAAATCACTGGCCAAAGCATATGGTGCGCATAGCCGATGGTGTGGAGCCCGTGGATGTATGCGAAATAGGAAAATTTCGAGAAAAGACAAAGCATATTTGGAACATATCAAGAAATGGGTTGTATGGTAAAACGTGTTAATACCACCTAACTTAAATGAGATTAATAAATGTTTCGATAAGGGTAAGATGGACAAGTAAATGAGTAAATCTATTAATGTCCATAAGATAAGGTGAAAAGGGTAAAGTAAGTGGGTAAATGGGTGATTAAGTTACCAAAGTGGTCAAACCCATAATCTAGGTAAGAATGTGTTGAAAAGATCAAATAAAGTGTTTTCTAACACGGTGAATGTGTGTGTTGAAAAGGGTGATTTTCAATCAAAATACTAAAGTGCATTGAATTAAAACTAGAAAGAGTAATTCCGGTAAAGGAATAAGTTCGGATAAATCAAAAGTAATGGTTTAAAGTGTTGAACCGGGTGTGTTAAACAATTTGAGAAATGCTAAGTGTGAGTAAAGGAAGTACTTTACAAGATTAAGGTAAATTAGTCTAGTCAAGTAAGGTTAACAGAAGTAAAATGGTTAATGCATTAGAACATGTATTTTTCAAAGGTATATATATATATATATATATATATATATATA
Organism: Sambucus nigra; assembly: GCA_949130495.1. Lineage (NCBI taxonomy): Eukaryota > Viridiplantae > Streptophyta > Magnoliopsida > Dipsacales > Adoxaceae > Sambucus > Sambucus nigra. Next base: position 77,361,862 of record OX422213.1, read on the forward strand.
TATATATATATATATATATATATATATATATATATATATATATATATATATATATATAGAGAGAGAGAGAGAGAGGCAGGCTCCTGTGCACACTAAGTTTGCACACTAAGTTTGCACATTACCTTTTATATATAGTAAAAAAAATATTTTTGAGTTGATTTTTTTTTGTGTGATATTATAACATTTCAACGGACTCACATAAAAAAAATTAGCTCAAAAAACTTTTTTTGCTATTTTTAAAAAATCGGTCAAACTTTCGCAGTTTTTAAGCCCTTTAAAAACTGCGAAAGTTTGACCGATTTTTTAAAAATAGCAAAAAAAGTTTTTTTGAGCTAATTTTTTTTATGTGAGTCCGTTGAAATGTTATAACATCATATAAAAAAATTGGTGTGCGCCAGCACTAAGTTTGCACACTTTTAAAAGGTAATGTGCAAACTTAGTGTGCAAATTTAGTGTGCATAGGAGCCTGCCTCTATATATATATATATATTACGACAGGTTGGGTGCGGGTTCATATTTTGAGGACATTATAAAGGTATTCGTACTTTATTTATTTTATGTTAGTAGCTCTATTTACTTGGACTTCAGGGTGCCCCCATGGGTCCCACACGTAGTTTATCTTGAAACTTTTTTTTTGGTAGCATACTATGAGGTGTCCGGGCCAGCTTACATGCACCTCGACAAATCCTCATTCACGGTTCGTGGCTTCCGTTGGCCAAGCATTATTTTGAAACTTAAATTGCATGTTGAACAAGTTAAATGTAAAATAAAATAAAACGGGACTAGCAACATTATGTAGGTTGTTCCATTTCACTTCACACTTAACGCTCGGGCCGCACCGGATTGACTCATGAGGAACTCATAAATTCGGATCGGGGAGTTATAATTTAAGACTAAGTGTATTGAATAAGTGTACTTAAGCCATGGCCCTAATTCATACACCATTTTTAGACGATAATAATTAAAATGAAGGTAAGAACACATCTAAGCAACAATCTATTTTATTTTGAGAGTCATAGGCTTACTAGACTATTACACTTTATGTTGTTATCAACTGGAACGATCACTTATAGCTTTTATAGTCCCATGAACGTGAGATGGTAAACGTTACCTTTTAAAGGGTCCTTTTTGGTTTTGATCCCTATTTGGTATAAAAATATAAAAGAAATTTAGGGCTCGTTTGGCAACCTAATTCTAAGGCTTGGAATTGGAATTGGAAGGCCAATTTGAATTCCACGGAATTGAAATTGGCCTTCCAATTCAAATTCTAAGCCTTGGAATTGGATTGCCAAACGAGCCCTTAATCATGTCAATACAAATTTTGTTTAACATATCAGTATTCAAAACAGTTTTGGTATAACACTTTAATATGAAAATATAAAAGAAGTGGAGTGTCCGGTGCTTTTATATTATGATGCTAAATTTTATTCAACAGTATTGAAATAACTTGGAGGCTTGTTTCTTGTAATAGTATTCAAAACAATTTGGTATAACACTATCTTATGTATCATCAGACTCTATTTTTTGGGAAACTAGGGTAGCTCCACTGCTTTGAATACTGTTATACCAAATTATTTTGAATACCAAAGTGTTGTACCAAATTGTCTCGAATACTATAATACCAATTTTATAATACTAGGTTATAACAATTCTTTTGGCCTTTGGTATTTATTTGTTATAGCACTTCTGTTGGAGTTTTGCTATGGAAAGAACGAAATATATTAATTAATTTCTGCAAGGCACGTTCTTGGAACGCTTTTTTTTAGGCAAAATTTCTCCCAATCCGATTGAGACAGAACCAGAACCGCGAGTACACTATGATTTTTATAGAATCTGCCTTCAGGATACAATGTTGTGTATGAACATTTGTTTGATTCAAACTATGTACTATTTGATCAAACCGAGAACACTCTGAATTTGTAACTTGATAATGCCAAAGTATAGAGGACGGAGATAGGAGAAACTAGCAATTTTCGGTGTCCAAAACAAAGGTATGGAACTCTTTTTATAGCCATTTATGTGAGTGTTCTTCAACAGTCACAGCTCTTCATGGAGTGACTCAGCAACCGTTGGATCGTGCCTATTTGGAACAGCTACGATCTAACGGTTCAGATTAGGCGTCCCGTCGTAAGCTAATGGACATCCCCTACACGAAATGCTACGAGTTCATCTAACGGTTTAGATCAAGTCGAATGTTTCGAATTTTAAACCCTTTGATCGGATCGTTTAATCACAACCGTTGATCTGTTTTACCTCGTCAAAACTTTAGGCTCCCACGCTCCAAGCGATGATGCGCACGTGCGAAGTGCCAAGTGCGCGTCAAAGCACACAATGTGCCCTAAGTCGCCCAATCGCCCTTTCGCGCGCCTCGTGTCGCGCTTAGGCGTGTCGCGATTGGTGGTGCTTAAGCACCACCGCGATGCGTAGGATCATAGCCTCTTATTTGACTTGTCAACTAAGAATCTTAGTTGTCCTTTAGTTGATATACCACTACTTTTTGTAGTATTCTTCCAATGTGGGACAATATGGAATTTTGAGCACTCCCATATCTTTCACACCCATTTGCTCATGTTTCTACCTTCTAAATTAAAACCCAAACTATGTTTAAAATAAAATACCAATAATATAATAAAATATTAACAACTAAAAAATAAAATATCAATAAATATTGGAATTTATCCAACAACTTCTCCTGTAACCTAGGTCCACACGGAAGTGGTGAAGATTTGCTAGCAAAGAATGTGCAAACTAGTCTTATTATCCATTAAGACTACAAAGTTTACAACTTCATAAGGATTTTCTTTAGTATAAAACTTTAAAGGCTCTAAGATCAGAGAGCAGAAACATTAATAGTAAAAAATAGAGAAATTTTAGGAATATATTGCAATAAACAAACGAAACAAAGCTAGATTATAGAAATCTGTCATAAATAGAAGAAAAAAAACTTTCTAAGTTGAGATTGGTTGTGTCAACTATAAAGAACATCATCACACATAAATTTACCATAAATATTCATCTTAAAAAAATGATAACCAAGGAATGAAATATAGAATACACAAATCCCTAATTAAAAAAGAACTTATCCCTAATCCCATGCAATAATTCAGACGATGTTTGGAAAACCTTAAATGAAGCATAAATATTCAATTGTTTATAACAAACTGTAAATGAAGCATAATGGCTCATCTTTTCGTCCATGTACCTCTCGAGTTTGGATGAAGTCGATATATTAAACTAGTAAGCCTTATATTGCTTCATCATATATTTAGGTGTTGTTTGTTTTTGTCTCTTAAGTAGGAATTTGAACCATTCAGATTTAAGAGGTACCAAAAAGTGTTTGTTTTTTTAAATGATTAAGAGGCTAACAGCTATATTTGACTCTTAATGATTAAGAGGTAGAGTTACATCTAAAGTCTGAATCACATTAAAAATACATCCATTCAGATGTATATCCAGACAAAAAAACAAACATATTTTTCAGATTCAGATTTCAGACTTCAAATTTTAGATTCAGATGAAAAAATAAATGCAACCTTAGTGAAGTGGTGTATAACCTTGTCCCCACCAAAACCCGAGCAAGAACTGACCACAATTGAATAGGAAGTAGCAGATGAGCCGAAAAATAAGTCGCTAGGTTGGCCCGAGCAAATCGTGATTCTACTGATTTTACTTTTGTTGAAAGTTAGTAGAATAATTGGGTGTAAAGAGGAACTAGTTAAGAAGTTGTGTAAGGAGACCAAAACTCGAATTCAGGTCCTCTATTGCTCGCCCTCTTCTCCATATCACATTATCTTTAGTAATTAGAAAGGAAGAACCAGAGGCACTAGTGTCCCCTACTATGCGTAGGGCCGGCTCCGAGGAATTGGGGGCTCAAGGCAAACTTGTAAAATGGGACCTTTTACCTAATAATTTTTTTGCAAAAAATATATTATGTATTTTTATAAGATAATAATAAATGTGTTGTTAATTTTTTGGGGACCTATAATAGTTTTATTAATCTGATTGTTTTATAAGGAAAAAAAATTAACAGATTAATAATAAAAATTAACAACAGATTAATAAAAATTTACAACATTGTTTTCACAAAATTAACAACAGATTAATAATAAAAAATACCATTAACAAGAACAACCTGACAAAAAATATTAACAACATTGTTTCTATAAAAAAATAAAAATTAACATATTAATAATAAAAATTAGCAATAGATTAATAAATGTGTTGTTAATTTTTGGGTGGCCTATAATAATTTTTATATTTCTGACTGTTTCTATAAAAAAATAAAAATTAATAGATTAATAATAAAAATTAACAACATAGTTGTTGATACCAAAATTAATACGCTGATGTGGACGAATAATTCGAAGACACGTGTCAATATACGTGGCACAATGGTAACGAGGAAGTTCATTTCCCCGACCAATTCATGTCCCCTCCGAACACCGAAGATACCCCGAGGAACTCCAGCACTCCGAGGTACTCAAGAGCTCCGAAGAACTCTTGATCAACGAGCAACTAAGGCGGTCCGAGCTGCATCTCGGCCGTATCATTAATTACTAGATAGACGACAGTTCAACTATTCATTGAATGTTTAGAATCTTGACACACACGCTGCATTAAATGTATTACCCTTTCATGTGTATATCATTTAATGTATCAACCCTTTCATGAACAACCTCAAGGCTATAAATACCTTGTATCACCCTCATTCAAAGGGACCGGAATTTCTTGACTGAACTTGTAATTGAGAATTCCCAAACACCCAGCAATAACATAACAGTGGACGTAGGCCATTCTTATAAGGCTGAACCACTTTAAAAATCTTTGTCTCATTTTATTTATCTGTGATTGAATAATTAGAGTGATCTAATTTTTTACATCAACAGATTGGCGCCGTCTGTGGGAAACGACTATTGCTATCGTTTTTCACCAAAAATCATTTATCATCAATGGCAGATAATCCAGAATCCAGTAATCGAAATGCTGGAAATACTGGAAATCCTCCAAATCCATCTGCGCCTCCAGATCTGGCTGGAATTATGACGAATCTGGCTGAAGGACAAACCGCCATGCAAGAAACAATGAGGCAACTCATTCAAACTCTTCACGGCGGTGCACCTACCCATTCAAGGCAAAGGAGTGATCGTGAGCAATCGCGATCCAGGCGTACTGGGTCATATCGTGATGAAGAATCTAATGATTTTTCTTATCAACCTGGGCGAACTTCATCGATACGGGCTACGGATACAGATCAACATATCACCCTCTCTCCGGAGAGAACTAGTGCCCTGGAAAGATTAAGCAGGGCATCTCCTTTCAGTCGGTTAGGACCAAGGAGAAATATGAGTTCGCCTAGAGCCCCATCAAGAAGCTTTCGACCACCATCAGGTTTGAGAGAAGGATCAGCACAATCAAGACCAGCTACTCGTCGAGATAGATCTCAGGAAGCTACGTCAGAACAATCAATTGCTCGGACTAAGCAGCCCGAGGAAGGAAATGAAGCTTGGAAGGGTTCCATTCAGCGATTGGAGGATAGACTTGGAGAAATGGTTAAAGAAAGGAATCCCTTACAGAGAACTTTTGTTCAAGGGACACCTTTTGTGCAGGCCATTGTGAATTTTTCTACACCATCGAAATTTAAAGCACCTGTAGTGACCCCTAAATATGATGGAAAAACAGATCATGTTCTTCATATAGAACAATACCAGGCTGCTGCCGACATATATGCCGTCCCCGATGAGATGAGGTGTAGAGCATTTTCGGGAACTCTTACCGGATCTGCACAGATATGGTACAACAATCTTCCTCGGGGTAAGATTTCAACTTTTATTCAGTTAGCCGAGTTGTTCATTGGTAACTTCTAATTTGGAGCAAAGCCGGTAAAGCGAGTAGCGCACTTGTTAAGTGTTAGACAAAAATCAGGTGAGAGTACTAGAGATTACATAACTCGTTTCAATAACGAGAAGTTGGAAGTCATAGATTACGAAGAAAAGACAGCGATCACTGCTTTGATGAGTGGATTGCTGCCTAACAAGTTATATTATACTTTGGCCAAAGATCCACCTAAAATAATGTCGGAGTTGATGGCAAAAGCGGCCAAAATCATGAATGCCGAGGAAGCTATGGCTGCGAAGAAGAATATGGATAAAGAAACCAAGGTTGAGGTTGACAAATCTAAGAAGAAAGAGAAAAAAGGTAATGGTGGTGACAAGCATTCCAAGAATAATAGGACGTCATGGGAAGTCCTGAAGAAATATGATAATTATACTCCATTGAAGATGGGTATTAATCATGTTTTAGAAGAAATCAAGAATAATGAAGAAATCAAGTGGCCAGATAAACTGAGGACCAATCCTGAACTGAGGAATAAGGCCAAATATTGCGAATTCCATAAAGATCATGGCCATACGACCAAAAATTGCATAGCCCTTCAGAACGAGATTGAAACGCTCATCCGAAGAGGAAAGTTGTCAAAGTATGTAGATCGCAGAGGTGAAAGGAAGAATGATGATAGAACCAGAGATCGTTCCAGATCTCCTCGTCGGACGGAGGAGAAAAAGAAAAGAGATCATGAAGATGATCCAGATGAAGACCCCGATCTTCCAAAGAAGCCAAGACAGCCTGAACGAGAGGTATTTTCCATACGTTTTGGGTCATTTAATTGTAATGTTATTACAGGAAGAGATGCTGGAGGGGGAGACCTTACTGCAGAAAGAAAGGCCTATCTCGGAGAGGCTCAAGCCTGCTCATATATTCAACGAATAAATCTTGTCGAGGATGATCGTCCGAGGAAGGTAAATAAAGAGAAGCTAGTTATTGGTTTTTCAAAAAAAGATTTGGCCGGTGTTCTTTACCCTCACGACGATCCCTTGGTGATCAAAATGAGGATGAAAGATGTGGTGATTTCAAGGGTGTTGGTGGACAATGGTAGTTCGGCAGACATCATGTACTATTCATGTTTTGATAGCTTGAATTTGAAATTATCTCAATTGGAACCTTATCACAGACCCCTTCTGGGTTTTGCTGGCGAGAAAGTTTTTCCACTTGGGACGATCAAGTTGGACATATTCATTGGAACTTGGCCTGCTTGTCGAACAGAAAGAATACGCTTCTTTGTGATGGATAAGAATGTGCAGTCAGCCTACAACATCATCATGGGAAGAGTTGGTTTGAAGAAGTTCGAAGCAGTTCCATCTACAGTGCATCAATGCTTAAAATTCCCAATAAACTTCGGAGTAGGAGTTGTAAAAGGTGATCAAAAAATAGCTCGGGAATGCTATTATTCATCTGCCGAGCAAGAGGAGCTTGAGGAATCAAGGAAAAAGACTATTACCTACCAGGTAGAGGAAGGTACAGAAATTGAAACTCTTGATCCTAGGGATGAATCCCAACTTGTAAAAGGACAGGTGGTAGAATCTACAGAAAATGTTATTCTGGACGAAGAGCACCCTGAACGAGTAATCCAGATAGGCTCGTCGTTGGATGCTTCAATAAAACAAGAGTTGATAATGTTCTTGAGAAACAGGAAGAAAACTTTCGCATGGAGTCATGAGGACATGCCAGGAATAGATCCAAACTTCTTATGTCACGAACTCAATGTGAATAAGGAGATCAAGCCTGTAAAGCAAAGAAGAAGGGTATTTAGCCCCAAGAAGAATCAAGCCATACAAGAGGAGCTCGATAAGCTCCAGAAAGCCCAATTCATTGAAGATGTGAAATATCCAAACTGGCTGGAAAATGTGGTGATGGTAAAGAAGAAGAACAATAAATGGAGAATGTGTGTTGATTTCACTGATCTCAACAAGGCATACCCAAAAGATCATTTTCCATTGCCCAGAATTGACCAACTAGTGGATGCTACCTCGGGACATGAGCTGGTCAGCTTCATGGATGCGTATTCTGGTTACAACCAGATCAAGATGAAACCTAAAGACAGGGAAAGTACTTCTTTTATTACCCCTAGGGGAACTTATTGCTATAATGTTATGCCTTTTGGTTTGAAAAATGCAGGAGCGACATACCAGCGGCTGATGAACAAGGTTTTCACTGAACAAATCAGTTGCAACATGGAAGTCTATGTCGATGATATGCTGACAAAAAGCAAGAAAGCTGCAAATCATTTAGTTGACTTAGCTCAGACATTTGATCAACTGGATAAATACCAGATGAAGCTCAACCCGACGAAGTGCACATTTGGAGTACGAGAAGGAATGTTTCTCGGATATATCGTCAACCAGTGAGGCATTGAAGCAAATCTAGATAAGATCAAAGCTCTTTTAGGGTTGAGATCTCCAACAACAAAGAAAGAAGTGCAGAGTCTTACAGGACGAGTTGCAGCGCTCAATAGATTTGTATCCCGAGCAACTGACAAATGCCTCCCATTCTTCAAAACACTTCGAAAAACTTTTGAGTGGACTGATGAATATGAAAAGGCCTTTCAAGACTTGAAAAAGTATTTGGGAGCACCTCCATTATTGTCCAGGCCAATAACAGGAGAGAAGTTGTACTTATATTTGGCGGTATCAGAGAATGCAGTTAGCTCAGCATTGATTAGATTGGATAATGGAGTTCAGAAAACCATCTATTACACAAGTAAGGCTTTTCGAGGTGCAGAAATCAGATATCCAAAGCTAGAAAAATTGGCATTGGCATTAATTGAAGCAAGTAGAAGAATGAGGCCATATTTCCAGGCCCATACAATCGTCGTATATACCGACATGCCATTGAGGCAAGCCCTTCACAAGCCAAAAAAATCAGGAAGACTGATGTATTGGGCAATAGAACTCGATGAATATGATATTGTGTATGAACCCAGATCATCATTAAAAGGGCAAGCTGTAGCAGATTTTATAGCAGAGTTTACATACCCTGATACCCCCGAGGAGCAAAAGGTGCTCGCTGACCAACCTGTGGATGTTACAGGATCAACAGACATAAACCCAGACCAACTTCGGATGGTAAAAGGGCTTATGGATGAAGACAGATCATCAACTTCGAGCTCAGACCAGCTCCAGTTGGTAAAAGAACGAGAAAAGATGGTCGACGAGGAGCGAAAAGTGTCAAGGGAGGACGGAAAGAAGCAACAAATATTTCACCGAGGAACCCTGTCAGATAAGGAATTTGAAGACGGGTTACCCATATGGAGATTATATGTAGATGGCTCATCTTGCACAGCAGGTTGCGGCGCAGGAATTGTTTTGAGCACCCCAGACGAGATTGACATGGAATATGCTTTACTATTCCAATTCAAAGCCTCTAATAATGAAGCTGAGTATGAGGCCATGATAGCAGGTTTAAACTTAGCAAAAGTTATGGAAGCACGGTAAGTAATTGTATTCAGTGATTCTCAATTAATTGTAAATCAGATGACAGGAACATATGCAGTTAAAGGAGATTTAATGGCAAAGTATCATACAAAGGTGATGGAGTTACTGATAGAATTTGATGCCATTCAATTGGTGAGAATACCGAGGATGGAGAATGTACAAGCAGACGCACTGGCCCGACTAGCATCAGCTACTCGTACCGAGCTGCGAAGAACGATACCAATTGAAGTATTGGAAAGTCGGAGCATAGATGAAAACTTGACGATGAATGTTATTACCCTTGATTTAGGACCATCTTGGATGGATCCCATCAGGAAATATATTGAAGAGGGAGGATTGCCTGAGGATAAGCTCGCTGCCAAAAAATTGAAGTATAAAGCTGCTCGGTATGTATTAACTAATGGTATTTTATACAGACGAGGAATTATGGCAGGTTTGCAGAGATGTGTACATCCCTCCGAGGTGAAAGAATTGATTGAAGAAATCCATGAAGGGTCTTGTGGAGCTCATGTAGCAGGTCGAACGCTTTTACAAAGGATAATGACTCAAGGATACTATTGGCCAACGATGAGGGCTGATTGTATAGCCTATGCTAAGAAATGTGACAAGTGCCAACGTTTTTCCTCTATCCGACGAACTCCACAAGCAGTGTTGACACCCATAACTTCCCCTTGGCCATTCGCCATGTGGGGAATTGATTTGGTGGGACCATTGCCGACCACCCGAGGAAGATTCAAGTACCTCGTCGTCGCAGTAGACTATTTTACTAAATGGGTAGAAGCTGAACCCCTCATCGACATGACGTACGAGAAGGTATACCAGTTCGTTTGGAAGAATATCATCTGTCGATATGGTCTCCCTCATGCCTTCATCACAGACCATGGAACCCAATTTGATAACGAAGAATTTGCTGCTTATTGTCATCAATCGAACATTTTGAAGGTCCATTCAGCACCAGGCCATCCTCAAAGCAATGGACAGACTGAAGTGACGAATAGAACACTGCTAAATGGTTTGAAGAAAAGGCTAAGTGAAGCTAAAGCTAACTGGATTAATGAGCTAAAATCAGTATTGTGGGCTTACCGAACAACTCCCCGAGCAGCGACTGGAGAATCACCGTATATGCTGGCATTTGGAAGTGAGGCTGTAATACCTGCCGAGTTAGGTCTCCCAACACATAGAGTGCTGAATTTCAATTCCCCAGTCAGCGACTTGATGAGAAGACTGGATTTGGATATGCTCGAGGATGTCAGAGAAGAGGCAGCCATTAGGAATGCTGCTTATCAACAACGAACAGCTCTTTTCTACAACAAAAGGGTGAGGAAATGCGATTTAAAAGAAGGAGATTATGTGCTAAAGAAGGTAATTCAGAAACACAATAAATTGGAGGCAAACTGGCATGGGCCTTACCGAGTTACAGAAGTTGTTCGACCAGGAACTTACCGAATAGCAACTTTAGAAGGAGAAGAATTCAAGAATGCTTGGAATGCTGAACACCTTCGCAAGTATTATCAATGATGTAAAATGTACAACGGGTTCATCAATATGAATAAAACGATGATGTTTTCACCATTTTCCTCTCCTTTGTTTGAAAGTTTTTCGGGGAATACTAGTGTTGTACACTACGTTGCTCGACAGCAAAAAGAAGACAAATAGTTCGAAAGAACCAAAAAATACCTTTGGTTAGGAGGCGTACACTAGCGTGACCAACTAAGGTTGGTAAGATAACTAGTGGACAAATAGTTCGAAAGAACCAAAAAATATACTCCTTTGGTTAGGAGGCGTACACTAGCGTGACCAACTAAGGTTGGTAAGATAACTAGTGGACAGATAGTTCGAAAGAACCAAAAAATATACTCCTTTGGTTAGGAGGCGTACACTAGCGTGACCAACTAAGGTTGGTAAGATAACTAGTGGACAAGATAGTTCGAAAGAACCTGATAATTCAATAATCAACTACGGTTGAGGGAAGAACAATATCATTTGATTTGAAAATAAGCCAACAAGTTGGTCGGAAGGTAAAATCATTCCAGAAAATACAAAGAATTCCAAACTGAACCAAGTATAGTTGGTCGGTGATCAACTATACTTGGTCGACAAGGATAAATTATCAACCATGGTTGGTCGGATACATTTTAGAAAAAAGATTACCAAGTATGGTTGGTCGGGGATAAAAACCCATCAACTGTAGTTGGTAGACAAGCACAATTTAACAACCTTGGTTGGTTGGAAACAGTTTAAACATTTTATACTCATTACTTTATTATTAAGTGATTGAGCAGCATTGATACTTGTAATTTTGATTACTAAGTTGGTTGATGAACAACATCATATTGTTATCTTTTTAACAGATACATATACACAAATGTAAAAATGTTTGATAAACACAAGACAATCGCAATACAAATTTGCAAACAGAAAATGAAATTCTTTCATTAAGATAAAAATGTATTACAAGCTATACATATGTGCTAATTATTACATTGAAAAACCTATTCTATTGGTTTCTTTCCTTTAGCTTTTGAAACAGGTTCCTCGCCGGCAGGAGGATCTTCTAAGCAAAGAGGAGAATTGATGAAATTAATATCTCTGAGCATTCTGACGTTCATCACAGAAGGTGTATCCAAGAGATGCTCTGGACAAGATAATTCAGTCTGAGAATGAAGACTATAGTCGCCGAGATATTTTGAAATTAAACTCCGAGGAATGGAACGAGCTGGGATCCATTCCATGTCCAATTTGAAAGGTGGCACAGGCAAATCTAGTAACCCTGGAGCGTGATAATCCCATAAAAAATGCCCTTGCTCTAATTTCAGTACACCCAGGGCGTTCAACCACCCCTCCTTATAACCTTCATTATTGGCATGTTCAATCCGAGCATCTAAATGAACAAGGGCTTCATTGTATCCTGCCATCCAAAATTCCCTGGGCTATTTATGGAATTGGAAGGTTAATCTATCCAATTGTTCGAGAAGGCTCCTGGCAAAAACATCTTTATCATTCAAAGCAGACTTCGTTGCAGTAAGTTGATCTTCCAAAGATAGATTTTTCTTGGACATCTCAGATAAAGCCCGATCTTTGGCGTTTAATTGGTATGCTTGAGTTTCCAAAGTAGATTGAGTGTGAGCCTCTTCAACATTGCGGCTAAGAACTCTTGATCGACTCCGAGCAGCGACTGGAGAACTTTGCTCCTCGGCAACATTTTGAACAGCCCTTCCTCGCCCACGAGAACCTCTTCCTCGTCCCCGAGCAGTCACAGGAATAACAAATCTTCTCAGAACGTCCAACTCTTGCCTTAATTTGGCATTCTCAACTTCTAAGAACGAGAACCCCTCATCGGTAACTTGCCCTAAAGCAGTGGAAGATGACGCTGCAGATTCATACTGTGCCAGCTTTTTCTACAAATTATTGTTCTCTTGTTCCAGCAACTCAGCAATCTGCCTGCAAGCCTCGACTTCACCCTTTAAAGTTCTTTCCCTAACATCGTATCCAGCAAGGATCTTTTTATGGCCTGTTTCAGAAGAAAGTTGTTGATATCTATTTTCATATTCCTTGTGCAACAAAGCCATTGATTCATTGTGCTGACCTTGGAGATCTTCTAAAGAATAATGACGTTCCTCAATCAAGTCATAGTAGGCCACATTGTTGGCCACAGCTCGGTCAAGTAAATCCTTCAAGTACCGATAAGCCTCAATTGCTTGTTCTGAGGCATCATGGCCAAGGATGTCAGCAATTTCTGATATACTAAGGTCTGTATGACCAGCCTTATAATATTCGTGACATTGCTGCATCAGCTTTGTATCATGTGCAGATATCATTTCCATTCTAGCCACAAACTAAGGATGAGAAAAAGACAACAATCAACAAAAGCAAATCATCAACAACAGAGATGAACAAAGATGTATTTTATTATATCACAAAAGGATTACATTGTTGGATTACAAATAATGAAAGATAGAAATGATACCGAACAACTTCACACCTTTTCCTTGTCTCCCAAGACTTTCTCGGGAGGCTAGGACGAGGAGCTTGGTTGGTCGGTGGTCACAGCGACTTGATCAGCAGTTGAAATTTGCTCAGGAGGAGGAGGCATGGAAGAAATGTCCTCATTGGTAGAAGGAAGAGAAGCAGGGACTTGATCACCTATGGCCATGGAAGATTCGTCAGAGACAGGCTCATCTTCTTCTTCCTCCATAATTGATGGGGGAGGACCAGGGAGGTGTAGCTGGAATAGCCCAGAATCTTCTTTGATTTTCAATTCTTGCAGGGCAGCTACCCAGCCATCTCGGAAGTATTTTAACTTCCCATATTGAACTTGGGATGTCATCGCAGCAATCCCCTTGTCCCATCCTTTATCCCAGCCTGCGCTGAAGGATTTTTTAACTGCGAGCTTTCTTCTCAATTTCTCCGAGGAGAGCTTCGCATCCAATTCTTCTTTTTTTCCCTTGATATCTCGCAGGGCGGACAATTCTTCCTCTGCCTTCCTCAGCTTATCCTCAAGTTCTCCAAAATTCTTGAGCTTGTCGTCATATTTCTTATGCTCGACCTCTAAACTTTTCACTTTATTCTCCAAACTCTTGGAGATCTCAGCCATCTTCACCTTCTCGGCCTCAACTGCAGACAATTTTTTCTCCCATTCGGCTTTGTCCTCGTCATACTGCTGACGAGAATCCTTCAAAGATTGGGTTAAACCCAGCAGAGCATCCTCTACACCTGACGAGGAGCTGGAAGCTTTAATAGCTTCGTCTTTCTTCACAATGTTATTAAAATAATTCACCAGCTGAACAAAGGAAAAAATGACAGGTCAGTGCAAAAATACAAGTATTCAAAGACAGAAAGGAAATTCAGAGTGTGAGAAATTTACCGAAGCAAGATGATGAGTAGCTAGGGATGTCAGCATATCCCTAGAAATTTTTTCATCAATTCCTTGGACCTCGGGTATAATCCAAGTTTTTACCGAGCTCATTGCAGAGCTCGGAGGAATGATGGTTGGAACACCAACACTACCAGCTGGTAGAGAGGACGCAGTTTCAGCCAAATTGACTGAGGATGATTTCCTCAATCTCCTCAAAGGGACTTCAGCAGCTTCAACCAAGGAAGAACTCTTGGTCGGAGAGATAGCAATTATTTCCACAGGAGCAGCCTTCTTGCTCGGAGCCACTGGTGGCTTCTCGGTAGCTTTGGAAGGTGCAGCATCCACCTTCTTAGTCCCCTCTGGGACATCAGTTTTGCTTTTCTTGGCCCCAGCAGCAGAAGTAATGTCATCAAATAGAGCAGGAGGAGCTCTTTTCTTGCCCATTCTCTGACTTAAAGGAAGATGAGAATCTGAAGAAGAATCCTCTGGAGTTGAAGCTGGCTCAACAGGGCGAGCAGTATAAGAGGTTGTATAACTCTTATACTGTAGAAAATATGATGCAGACCTGATGTGCTCGTCTGCAACGTTCTTATGCAAACCCCAGATAAGTTTCAAATGCTTAATATTAACCTATGATTCTTTTGGAGTTTTTCTTTTACTATCAACTGCAAACAAACACATAATGAGATATCAGTCATACATTTTGTCAAACATGATAAAAGCATAATTTCATAAGTAAAAGAAATAAAATGAAAAATAAACCTATCCCATTGCCATATGGGGGGCATCTGGGACCGTTGTATACTCCATCTCCAACTAAAGGGGCATATTGCCAATTTTTAATAACCACCCCATGTTCAAAATAATCTCTATTTGAATCAGGGAGGTTAACTACAAGAGCCCTATTCAGAAACCTAGTTTTTAAGTAATAAATATTATCTAAAATGGCCCATTTATAGCAATACATAATTTCAGGGATCCCTATACGAGTCCCATGAGTTAGATTTAATTTATACACCCCATTAATTATTCTCCATGAACTGGGGGTTATTTTTGCAGGGACAAGATCAAAATACTGACAAAACTCAAGACACAATGGGTTTGGCGAAAAAGAAAATCCACATTCAGCAATGAATAGACTGGGGAACCAATGTCCCTCAGCCAATCGAAAATAATCTAAAGGCTCAGAAATAACCTCCAGAGTTACCCAGGAAGGAATGGAAAAATCGGAACGAAGTTTCTCAACAGACTCCACAATATAAACCATACTGAATAAAAGAGATACAGAAGAAAGGAAGAAGATCTTACAGGAAGAAAGGAGGTATGTTGACAACGAACGAAAACAAGGATGAAGGCACAAGAGAGAAGGAGAGAATAGAAAGTTTGAATGTAGGAAATTGGAAAAAGAAGAAGACGGTATGGTTACCTAAGAAGTTTAAATACTTTGCCTTGGGAAGCGGCGAAGGAAATGATTACAAAAAAGGAAACTGTTGAACTTCCGGCGGCTAAAAGGACAAAAAAGGGCACTAAGATCGAAGCACTCTTAAAAGTTCTAAAAAAGGCGGATTCTTTGAATTTGGAAATAAATTCAAATACGATGCTCCTAAAACCCAGGAAGATCATTCAATATTGCCATAAACCGAGAAAGAATGTTACGTACTCCTCAAAGTTCAAAATATGAAATATTGGGGGCTTCTGTTGATACCAAAATTAATACGCTGATGTGGACGAATAAATCGAAGACACGTGTCAATATACGTGGCACAATGGTAACGAGGAAGTTCATTTCCCCGACCAATTCATGTCCCCTCCGAGCAGCGAAGATACCCCGAGGAACTCCAGCACTCCGAGGTACTCAAGAGCTCCGAGGAACTCTTGATCAACGAGCAACTAAGGCGGTCCGAGCTGCATCTCGGCCATATCATTAATTACCAGATAGACGACAGTTCAACTATTTATTGAATGTTTATAATCTTGACACACACGCTGCATTAAATGTATTACCCTTTCATGTGTATATCATTTAATGTATCGACCCTTTCATGAACAACCTCAAGACTATAAATACCTTGTATCACCCTCATTCAAAGGGACCGGAATTTCTTGACTGAACTTGTAATCGAGAATTCCCAAACACTCAACAATAACATAACAGTGGACGTAGGCCATTCTTATAAGGCTGAACCACTTTAAAAATCTTTGTCTCATTTTATTTATCTGTGATTGAATAATTAGAGTGATCTAATTTTTTACATCAACAATAGTAATGCCTAAACATATGAATTTTGAATGATTTTTATTTTTTAAGAAAGAAATACCTAAATAAAAATGGAAATGATAAGAAAAGGAGGTGATCATAATGAGAACAACAAACAAGAATCTGATGAAGGGGCTTAGGGACATTTTTTTTGGATTCTTGTGGTGGTTGGGAGAAGAAAGAGTAAAGCTTCTTTTGATTTTATGTGCAAAGAGTAGTTGGAAAGTTTTGTTGGAGGGGCCTAAAAAAATAAATATATTTGGGGGCCTAAGGCGGTTGCCTCATTGACCTACCCTTTAGGCCGACTTTGACTAAGTTTATATCATCAAACCTAAATTAACAGGAATAATATATGCTAAAAGAGGAGCAAGATAAACACTTGTCTTTGTGTGGATTTCTGATTCCTTGATTAAATTTGGTATGTGGTTGATCCTCTCGTCGCGATCTACACTTTGGTGTAACTATTTGTGAGAAATCTCCAACTTTTAGCTTTGTACTCCAATGGGTCTCCTTCCTCGGTTCTCCCTCTCTTTCTCTCTCTTTCTCACGTAGGTTACAATTGACAGACCACTAACCCTCGATGTTCCTATTTTAATCCTATTTTCGTCGATTTAATTACTCAAAAATCTCAAAAGACTAAAATAGCCCTCTGGGGTGTCATTTTGGGCTAAAATTCCCTGGATTCCAATTAAAACACTTGAGTAGTGCTTTCTGACTATTTCGACCCTTCCGGACACACTGGCGCACTCAAAATAGTCATTCGAGTTATATAAAAATAATTTACCTTTTTAACCCCCAAATATATAATAGTGACGCGACTCATACGCACGTCCCAAATAATTATATCTTAACTGTCGTATATCTCGTCCCCGACCACATTATTATTTTCGAAATGATATTACGTTACTCACTATGTAATGTTCAACATAGTTATTACTCAACATGATTTTAACATAATTATTTATGATAGCTACCAACTCTCATCACACTAGTAATTATTACCCTTAAAATCGGATTAATTATAAATTAAATTTTCTCCATTTAAATTAATTAATCCCAATTTCCATAATTTCACAATAAAATAAATATGCGTAAAAATGAGGGGTATTACACTAAGGTTTTCCCAATTCTTTTTTTGTTAAAATAAAGTTCTTTTACTTTGTTAAAATCAGTGGTTTATTTTTATATATCAGCTTTTTCGTCCAAATTTTTTACATACAATTTTTTTATAATAGATTTTTAATCATATTTTACTAATATCATTTTCATATATATATATATATATATATTCGAATTTGTTTTACATCAGATTTTTTATATCATATTTTTCAATATCATATTCTTCTTTGGATCAAGATTTTTATAACATAATTTTTTGGGTAAATTATACCAACCCCCCTAAAATATAGGAATTTTGTAGATAAACCCTAATCTAAAACACCGCTAAAGAGACCCTTAAACTATTGAATTTTTACACACCCATTTTCATTTATAAGAAGTTGATTAATACATGATTTTAGGTGTCAAAATTCAATAGTCTGGGGTCTCTTTGTCGAGTTTTTCAGATGAGGGGTGTATCTACAAACCCAAGATAGTTCAGAAAGCTTGGTGTAATTTACCCTAATTACTTTTATCAGGTTTTATTTATACGAAGTTTTTTTTATATCAGCTAATTTTTACATCAGAGTATGTTTATATCATATTTTTCTTTATATCAACTTTTTTTATATCAAACTTTTTTTATATACAATTTTTTTACATTTTATTTCTTACCATATTTTTTTAATATCATATTCGTCTTTATATCCGATGTAATACCCACATTTTTTTATTCAAGTCAATTATAAAAGGTATTCGGTAATTTTATAAAGGTTGTGTATGTAACGACTCCAAGTAAGTATAATAGGGATTTACATATTCAACCCATAAGGATTCAAGGGTAAAAATATTGAATTTATATAAATTTCGGACTTAACAAAATATTACAAAAATAGAATTTTGGATCGATCTGAAATTTTCATTCGATCGATCCGACGGGTCAAATTCAACAAATTATCTCTTTGTTGAGCTGTCAAATATTGGATGGCTTAGATTCATGTGTTGTTTAGTTTTATAGCAAGATCAAGGGCGGATCCAGGAGTGGGCCCACTAAGGCTGTAGCCCACCCCTCCCAAATTGAAAACAAAAATCTGTTAGGGTTAAGAGTTGCTATTTGAATTTAAAATGTTATTGAAAAATGACCCCAAAATTTATAAGGGTTAAAAATTGCTGGAAAATAAAAAATAATATAGATAAATTAAATAGATACAAAAATTTCATAAATTTCTCCTCTTGGAAAATCGCCCTCAACCCCGGACATTGGCCGGAACTTCGACCTCATTGACAAAAATTCTTGAGTCCGTTACTAATTTTAGCCCATCCCTTCGAGAAATCCTAGCTCCGCCATTGAGCAAGATCGTCTGATTTGGATTATCCAGTAACTACATTATGTAAGGAGAACATTTCCTTCTGTTTTGGGGGGGTTTAGTTAATTTTTTTAGATTTATTTTAAGAAGAGAGAGGAAGAACACATCTTCTCCCACCATTTTCTCTACAAAAATTCATCCCCATTTTATCTCTCTAAAACTAATTATTTTCCCCACACTCCAACCTTATTATACCAAAACTTCTCCTCTTCCACTATCAAGGGTTTAGTTGAATTTGTAGTGGGTTTTTTGTGGTGTTAGAAGGTGATTTTTGAAGTGGGTCTGTTTTAGAATACTTGGGAGCATTTTATGGAGGTTGAAGGTGCATTTTTATGGAGTCTTAGTGTTGGGTTTTCGAGAGATACTTTTAAGAAACCTTGGTGACCCCCTTGAAGCCACATTAGGAGGTGGGGGTTATCATTTCCATACCCATTTCCAATATTGTTAAAGCTTATTTGATGTGGAAAAATTTACTTTATTGCATTTGCCATTATATTCCAGTTTTTAAAGCATTATTATTACATACATTGGTATACATATATATAGGATTCAAGCATGCTTCCATACTAGTTCAATATAGTAGGATTTCATATATTAATATGGGTCTAAATTTCATCCATCAAAGGAATCCTCTGTTGTTCCAATTTGGATTTAACTCCCCCTTCTTCCACTTCATATGTTTAATAAATCGAGTATCTTTTCTATTGCAAATGTAGTTGGAACTCCTCTTAAACTTGATGCCACAACTACTTCTCTTGCAAGGCCCAGTCTAGCTAGAGTATGTGTGGAATTGGACTTAAAAAGAACTTTGCCAAAACGATTATGGATTGGTACTGAAGAAGGTGGATTTTGGCAAACCATCGAAGTTGAATACATCCCTAAATTTTAACTTAACTGTGAAAGACAAGGACACATTAAGGAAGATTGTAAATTCATTGAAAATCCAATGATGCAACAGACAAATGTGGAGACTCGAAAGATAAACAATACCAAAGGTGGAAGAAAGGAAAAGGTTAATTCAATAAAAACTTGGATTCAAAAGTCTTTTGGGAAGGTCTTGTTGCCAACAAAAGACAATATTAATGGAAAGACTCATAACAGCAATAGAACATTGGCTTTTAACAAAGAGAATCTTGCTTATATGTTAGCTACAAACATCCCAATCAATTACGAAGTCCAGACAAATAGTGAGGTGCAAGAAAATCAATTTATTATTATTAAAACAATGATCAATGCTAAATATGAGGAATTGGTGAAAAGGAGTCCCCAAAAGCCCCCCCCCCCCCCCCCCCCACCACCACCCAACAGTAGAAGGAAGTACGTTTAAGATGGTAAATTTAATTTATTATAATGTAGTTTAAGTCCCAGATTCAGTCAAAGTAAAGAAACCTCAAATGGAGAATAGGATTATAACCAATAAAATACTAGTCTAAGTAATGTAAAGTAAGTCTCAAGAAGTGAACATAATAATACATTAGCAGTTACTTGTCCAAAGAGTGAGATAAGGGGATGCAACAGTGAGCAAGCATTGAATCAATCCCAGGAGAATTTTATTATGATCAATCAAATAATGATAAGGTCTTTATCTAATCTCCAATTTCCATTTGTCCAATTGAAAATAAGAATGGCTTCGGCAGTGAGCAGGATATGTCTCACATATTAGCATGGGTAGTGAATGTAGTTACTAGGGAGGAACATCAAAATGGGATTGAGGCCCATAATTGATTGGTTGAAGACATTCTTAAACTCTCTCCAAGGGAGTTACCAGTGGTTAAAGATAAGAAAGGGGATGGCTTCCAAATAGTTAGAAGAAAGAAAAGAAAAACGTGGCTACTATAACTAGACTTTTAATATCAGCTCAAGCATCTAACCTCTCTGGATTTACATGATTAAGTTATTATCTTGGAATATCAGAGGTATAAGGAAATAAAGATCCATTTGTAGACTGAAAAACCTTAGGAAGATGCATAATTTATCCATTATGTTTATTCAATAACCTAAAATGGATGACAACAGACTATCTAGATTTGTTTATAAGCTTGGTTTTGAATGTGGTGTGGTTATTGAAGTTAACTCCATTTGAATTGCATTCTCTCATGGTATTTGTATTGTAATCTGATAAGAAATGGATCCGTGTACAATTGTGGAAATTAATAATCATTATCTTCCAAAGGCTATTTTTTTTCTACAGTTTATGCAAAGTGTTGCAAAATGAAGAGAAGGCATTTGTGGAGTTATTTGAAGTCTATGAATTACTTAGAGGATTGGGTAGTGGCTGGTGACTTCAACACGGTTATAAATAATTTTGAGAAATCAGGGGTATTGTGATTGATTTTGGAGTTACTGACGATTTCAGTGATTGTATTTCTAATACAGGGCTAAATGACTTGGGTCATTGAGGTTCTAAGTTCACTTGGTTAAACAAAAGAGATATTCAAGCTAGTATCTGGGAAAGGGTGGACAAAAAGTTATGCTCTAATGCTATTATTGAAGATTTCTTCGGTATACAAATTGACCACCTTTTAAAAATGGTATCCGATCATACTCCCCTTCTAATATCTACTACTCATGATATTGTAATGGGAAATAAACATTCTTATTTTCTTAATTTCTGGTTGAAGCATGTCACATACCAAGAGTAGATCAAGAACAATGGGGTGAGGTACCAACCTGGGAAAGTCATTGTGCACTTGTCTATGAATTTAAAGAATTTAAGGCCTTTGTTTCCTAGATAGAGCAAGGCAACGTATGGGGATATATTCCAAAATGTGAAAGATGCTGAAGATCATCTTCTGAATTGTGAAATTGTGTTTGAAAATGACCCCAACCTTCTTAATAGAGAGGAGTTGTCCAAAGCTGTTGTTATCTACAACGCTAAAGTTAAGGTAGAAGAGGAGCATTGTCCTTAAAAGGATAATAAAAATATCTTAAGGAAGGAGATGCAAACACTTCATTTTTCCATTCTTGTGTTAAATTTAGAAAAGTTGCTTTGAAACTCCATAAATTAAGGACAGTGAAGGTAATTAAAAGACTGGTCATGAAGATATTAAGAATGATGCCATAAATTACCTCATTGAACTATATGACTCTATCTCTTCTCCTACCAACTTTAACTACTTAGTCCATTACATAACTTATTGGGGAGGAAGAGAATTAGTGTTTGACTACTTTCCCATAAATTGAGGAAGTTAAAGAAGTTTTTTTTCTTTGAGTTGAACTGCCTCCCTTAGGCCTGATGGTTACACTAGCACGTTATTTTCTGAGTGTTGGGATTTGATTGGTGAAGATATGGTTAGAGATATTCATGGTTTCTTTGTTGGTTTAGAGCTACCCAAAAAAATCATTCCAACTTAGATTGCATAAATTCATAAAAAGGACAACCCATATATTTTTCTAAGTTAAGGCATATAAGTCTCTACAACTTCAATAACAAAATCTTTTCTAAAATTCTAGGTACTAGGTTGTCGACTTTCCTTCCTAGTATCATATTTGAATCTCAAAGTGGCTTTGTAAAGGTAAGGAATATCTTGGACAATATTCATCTTGCTCAATAATTGTTTTCCAAAGTAAACTGGAAAAGTGTGGGGGGGTAATGTTGCTTGGAAGTTGGATATGTCAAAGGCTTATGACAGAGTATCTTAGTTATTATTGACTAAATCCATGAGGAGTTTTTGCTTTAATGAAGTATAGATTGACCTAGTGTGGATGAGCATATCTAACACTTGGTTTTCAGTTATGGTAAATGGTGAAGTTTGAGACTTTTTTTTATCTCATAGGGGGTTAAGGTAAGGCGACTCCCTTTCACCTAGCCTCCTGATGTTCTTAGCAGGAGATTAGATAATCTCTTCTTAATCAAAAGTTTCAATGGATTCAAAGGCATTCTAGTAGCCCCCAAACTTTCACATTTAGCTTTTGTAGATGATCTTATAATCTTCTCTTCAGGTACCAAATCTTCTATCCAAAGAATTTTGAATGAGCTTAGGACTTATGAATCGACCTCGGGTCAATTAAATAACAAGTCTAAAAGTTTTTTTTATCCCGTCTTGTCAGATGTTTGTGGCCCAAATAAAATGCACTAAAGATGTTATTGGTATACAAAAAATGTCTCATCCTTTCATCTATCTTGGTTGTCCACTTTGTGTGGGGAGGAAAAAGGAAGGTTTATTTGATGATTTGATCACAAGATCAGGGGGAAATTATAGGGTTGGAAGATTCATATGCTCTCAGTGGGAGCTAAGTTAGCTTTTATTCAATATGTTTTGAAGTCTATATCTATTTATCTTCTTGCATATCTAAATCCTCGAATTAAAGTTATGGCTAAGATTGATCCTATATTTGTTAAAAAATTTGGGGGATCTAAGGACGGTGCTCACAAGCATGATTGGGCTAAATGGAGCTCCTTTTGTAGGCCTAAAAGTGAAGGGGGTGGGTTTTCGAAGGTTGGGTGACATTGTGGAGGTTCTCAGTATTAAGCTCAAGTGGATGTTTAGATATAATGAGATTATATAGGCTAAACATATGCTAGTCAAGTATTGTAGGATCAAACACCTTGCATAAGTAGAGTTCACTATTGGTTTCAAGACATGGAGAAGATTAATCAGAGTTAGTTACATTGCTAGAGAAATCATAAAGTGGATTATTGGGAAGAGAAATATTATCGCTCTTTAGGATAATTGGTGTCACATTGGTCCTTTACATAAGAGTTATTTTTCTTTTTATGATCTCAAAATTGTAGACATGAAGGATAAGAATGGGAGTTGGAAAATTCTAAAATTGTTACTTCCAATTCAATCTCATTATGTGGGGTATTTAACCAATCAGGATAGGGGTAATTATAACAATCAAGATCTTATGGTGTGGAGCCCTAATGCATCAAGTAAGTTTTCGGTTTCCTCTGCTTATGAAGAAATCAAACCCAAATTTGCGCACAGCTTATCTAATCCCTTCACCTGGAACAAATATGTTCCTTTTAAGATATCCATTTTTATATGGAATTTGTGGAAAGATATCTTACCTTTGAACCACGCTATTAGAAGAATTGGTTCACATATTCCTTATAAATGATTTTATTTCTACAACCACCATTAAGAAGATTTGGATCATTCTTTCATTAATGGGGAAACTGCTCAAATCACGTGGAACTTCTTCTGTAATATGTTTGGGATTCCTAGTACTTCTTCCTCAGTCTAAGTTATGTGCATTCAATAGTGGATCAAGTCAAATTAATCTATCCAAGGTATAATTATTTTATTCATCCCTCTCATCATATGCTGGCACCGGTGGAAAGCGAGGAATAAATTTAGATTTGAAGACAGAAAGCCTTTTTCTCATATGATTATTCATGAGATATTGGATATGGATAATCAAATTCTATTCCACAAATGCAATCTGAAGTTTTCTATCCAAAAACTTCCTATATTCCCTGTGAAGCTCAGAAAGAAGTCTAATTTAATCACACGTTATTGGTTAAAACCTGCTTATAACTAGATTAAGTTAAATGTAGATGGTAGTCTTTTGGGTGGCTCTAGTTCTGCTGGAGGAGGGGTTCTTTTTAGAGACCGAAATGACAAAGTGATTATTTCTTTCTCCTAAAATTTATGTCTCTTCTAGTTAAAGACTAAGGACCTCAGTCTTCTTCATGGAATGCTCATTTGTAGGACATACTTGGGTATAATAATGTTGTAGAATCTGATCTAAGGTTCTACTGGAGTGCTTGGATAGTTCTTGTACTTGGCCTTAGGATTTAATTCCCACCTTATGTGTGTGTGTGTGTGTGTGTGTGTGTGTGTGTGTGTGTGTGTGTGTAAGATAAAGAAATAGCCAAGTACCGACCAAGACTTCTAGCTTGATTGTTCCCAAAGGATAAACTCTTTCTCCTAAGAACTCTATGAGAGGCCTGTGATGAGGTTCTAATTTACTGTATCATAGCCTTAGGTTATGGAAACAGTTATAAAACATAACATCTGCTGAACTCCCATTTTCTATTAAGATTCTTGCTACTCTTCCTTGATGAACCCGTTAAGCGATAACCAGTGGGTCGTCACGAGGGTAAAGTACTCCGCTCAGATCATTTTCAGATAATCCGATCACTAATTTGTCCTTATTAACTTTTCTAGGCCGACCATCTGTGCATTCTAACATATCAATCTATAATAGAAGGACAAGATTTGGTTTCATTGAGATAAGCCTTTCTATCAGCTACCTCATTTCCTCCACTGACATCTCCTCTTACAATGAAATGTCAACCAAGAAAAATCATTCCCACCTCGACTTCTGGCTCATTTGGTTTCTTTGGCTGGTCGGGATCGGCCTCATAATCATCATTATGATCCCTTTTATTATCATCTCTTCCTCGATAAGGTGACTCATACCCGCTTCTGGTGTTCGATCAACATATTTAGCTAATTTTCCCAAACAGATGATATTTTTCACTTCATTCTTCAGAGTGATGCAATTGTCAGTGTTGTGGTCGTGATCTTTGTGAAAATCACAATACTTGGATTTGTCTCTCCTATTGGGAGGCGATCTCAGTTTCCCAGACCAAATTAATTCTTATTGTCCCTAATATCCTCCAATATGTGATGGACACATTTGGTTACTAGGGTATATTCAACATACTTCTTAATTTTATTAACCTTCTTATCTTTCTGATCTTTCTTAGTTGAATTCTTCTAGCTTTCCGCCTTCGCCTCCAGAGATTCTTTAGCAGTCATTACTTCCTCACCATTCATAATCTTCCCAGACTTAGCCATAAATTTTATCATGGTCCTGGGAAGGTTTTTTGTTAGAGGATAGTACAGGTCTTTAGTGAGCAATTCAGTCATTAGTGCTACAATGGCAGTCTTTTTTTCATAATCAACCACTTTTAATTTCTCATTATTGATATGAGTGATATACTCCCAAGTAGTTTCTTCAGGTTTTTGACGAACGATCAAGAGATGAGTGACACTCTTGATCGGCTTTGCCCCAAAGCAAAAGTTATCGATAAACAGCTCAGCCAATTGATGGAAACTACAAATGTTTCCTCTAGGTAGGTTGTATTACCATATCTGGGTATGGCCTGTGATGCAAGTTGAGAATACTCAACAACGCATCTCATCGCGAACAGAGTAGATACCAATAGTAGCCTGATATTGCTCAATATGGAGGATTGGATTAGTCTTCCCATCATACTATCGAGTAATCATTGCTGGCTTGAATTTAGAAGGTGTGGGATAATCCAAGATAGCTTGGATGAAAGGGGATGCCTTCCCAAAACTCCTATTTTAATGGTTCTTAGTTTTGGCCATTTCTCCCAGCCAATCTTCTAGTCGCTGCATGGATCCCTTCCAGGAATGCTCCTCTGATTTAAACTTAGCTGAGGAAGATTTTGTGGCTTTACAGTGCACATGTGCTGAGCTCTCTTCCTGAGAAGTCTGCTCGACAAGCGCTAAAACTCTTATTTTAGCCTTAAACCTCACAGATCCTTCTCGATGCTCGTGGGATCGATCTAGCTCTTTATGATAATCTTTGGTTTCTCAGGGCCCAAATGATAAAAGGCATACGCCTTACTTAAAAGTTCCAATATTCTCGGTCGCTCGTTAGAGAAAGATTAACCATTACAATAATTCGTAGATCGGATTGATGATTGTCACCCCAGTATGGTAAGATCTGGAAAAATTATTTCTCTCATTTATGCCTGGTGGGAGTGGCATATCCCTCCGAGTTGGTTCAGTGGTGGACTTGTCTTTGAACGTGGGAGCCAATTGACGAACTGATTCTTGCATGGCTTCTTCCCTTTAGCAAGGTTAGGTAAACTTCCTTGAAAATCTTCCACACTGGGAGGAGTAGACGGAAGAACATCATTGCCTTCATTCCTAAGGTTGTTTTCTGGGTCAGTCATTTCTCCAGGGGAAAAAATATAACAAGTGCTAAAGAACGATGACAAATAAAGATTTGTACAAACGGTGCCAATCTGTTGATTTCTAAAAATAAAGTGGTCCAAATTTATAATCACAGATAAATAAAGACAATTAGGCAAGGCAAACACACCGAGAACACGACTTTTAAAGTGGTTCAGCTATAAGAAAATCCTACATCCACTGTTGGAATTATTTATGGAGGTTACAATAGCTCAGGGTTATGTACGTGTTGATACATAAAATTATCAACCTACATGGACCAATCAGAAGTGGACAAGTGTCTCCCTACGTGGCATAAATCCTAGTTGTAAGGACATTTTTGTCCAACATACTTGTATATGTCATTAGCCGTAACACCGTTGCAAAGATTCAAAGTCCATTCATCATCAACGGAATCCGAAGATCAAAAGAAAGGAAGAATTCAGAAATCCATTCATCCGGACCGGTCCGCCCCAAAAGAAAAAGAACCGGTCCGCCTAGCCTCGGACCGATCCGCTGAAATAAAAAAGGAACCGATCCGACTGCGGACCGATCCGCCAAAGACCGGACCGGACCGCCCTGCAAATTGAAGCCAGTGAGCCCCGAACCGATTGCAAATCGAATCGGCTTCAAATTAAAAGAACCGATCCGCCATCGGAC
This sequence comes from Sambucus nigra, assembly GCA_949130495.1. NCBI lineage: Eukaryota > Viridiplantae > Streptophyta > Magnoliopsida > Dipsacales > Adoxaceae > Sambucus > Sambucus nigra. The sequence goes on from OX422213.1 coordinate 77,389,305, forward strand.
CGATCCGCCGAAGATAAACTCTGCCAGATCGTGTAGCAGATTTTTTAGGGTTTTGACTCCTTATTTAAACCACGATCAGTAGTTGGTTTCGATAAGACTTACCCACGTTTTTCAGAGCATATCAACCCTAAAGTCTTCACCTATTGAGTCCTATGATTCTAGGTTTTTAGATTCACACATCTTCCATATCTATGTGAATCAAGTTTGGTAACCCAAGAACACCATTGTTGTTGTTCAACCCTTGTGAAGTGGACCGTTTCTTCCTCTTCATTGCAGCCCTACTGGAAAGGGATAATTCCAGCCGCGACTACAGAATCCGATACCTAAGGGTAATTCTTAGTCAAAAAACTTGTATTTCAGTGTAATCCGATTGTAAGCCGTTTCTCTTACAAATTATAGTGATATACAAATGGTTTTGCCCCTGTGGGGGATTTTTCCATAAACTTTGTGTGTTGATTATCTTATGCATGATTTCATATTGTTTCAATCACACCTAGTTCCATGCTTAGGGTTTATTTGGGTAAATAAGGGGGTTTATATTATTTCTTTATTTAAAAACTTTGAATTTAAAACTTTGCAAAAGAATTAAAGTTTTGGAAAAAGAAAATTCTCGTTTTAAATCCGCGATGGATCTTTTGCAAACGGTTCAAAATCAAAGAGATTTTTATCGTGAAAAATTTGTTTACTTGGACCATGACTTTGATTCTTTAAAATTGTCCAAGAAGGAGTGTGATGATAGGGTCCATGCTTTAGAAAATGAATTAGAAGACCTTAAAAATTCGATGGTTTGTGTTTGTGCCAAAGATGAAAGAAATATTTTAGTCAATGACTTTGTGTCACGTGAAGAGACTCTTAGGTAAAAGTTTGCTTTAATTAAGGGGGAGAGAGACACCCTTCTTGAAATAATTGAAAATTTGAAAAAGCAATCCCTATCTTGGGAAGAGTCTAATTTGTTGCTTGAATCAAAAATTTTGGAGTTAAAAAATGATTTAAATGATTCAAGTAGATTTGACAGTAATGGTAATGGCTCATCTTGTTCTCATGCTTCTAGTGCTAGAGCCAAGACCATTATCTGTTTTAGAGGGTCAATTAATCCCATGGACGTTAGAAAAGATCACACTTTAGGTGTCGTTCCTCCCGTTTACACATGTTCACATTGTGGTAGGAAATGTCACCTTAGGCATTTCTGTTTTGATCTTGGAAGAAGTCCTAGGAAGTTTATGTCTAGTGTTTCCGTGGTTCCCAAAGCCCCCCCACGACGTTTCACATCTATTTGGGTTAGGAAATCACTTTTGCATACACTAGATTTTAGACAAGTTGATTCCCGTTTGCTTGCACATGATTCTTCTCTTGCCATATCATATAGATGATTGTGTTTGCATGTTTGTCATACACTAGTTGTGGTTTCATGATATATTTTTACTAGTGTGATGACTTGTACTGTTTGTATAAATTCTTGTTTTTTGATTTTTTTTGAAAAATACAAAAAGATTTTATTTTAATAAAAATTTAAAAAAAAAATTCAAAAAGAGATTTGCCTTTTATGGATGAGCATTTAAGATAGCCAAGTCACAACTTCATTCCATTTATCCATGTGACTGTTTTATAGAGATTTGAGAGGCTACATCATTTCATCCATGTGCTTAACATTGATTGGAGTCCTTGAGATGTAATTAGTGATATTTCCTACATGCTTGACTCCTATATCCTTTATTGCACACATGCACGGCTATATTTGATTACTGCACTTATCTATCACATATTGGCTTGAGTGTTTCTATCTCAATTTTGTCTATACAATGTACAATATGCGATAAAACTTGACAAGATTGGATTGCATGTAAAAACCGTTTTGGTGAGACTGTGTGATATTTTCATAACGGGGAGGGGCTGCGAAAGTTGATTCCTATCCTTTGCGCAAAAGTCACCGTTAAAAAGGACCTAAAAAATGGAGGAATTTTAATATCCGAGGTCCTAAGAGGTTAAAAGAGCCCAAAAAAATTGATAAAGAAATAAAAAGAAATTCATGACAAATATGGGCCATTTAGGTTTCACCCAATTCTCCAATGTTTGAGAATTTAGTATACCTCTATTATAATATAAATCTGAGGGAGTTTGGTTGGAGATTGAAAAACGGGTTTGCACTTCCTTGAAAGTCCTGAAAACGCATGAACATCATTTCGGACGTTATTGGTGTAGAAATCACTTTGAGCTTTGATTTGTAGATTTGATATAGTCAATGTCTTATATTTCCAATCTTTTACACCAAAGGAAGCATTTGAGTTCATTCGTTAGGAATATCCAATATTCATCGTGCACATATGTCATGTTTGTATGCATTGATTTTCCTATCGAATTTGATCACACCAATTCTTTTACGCTATCATCGACTTGGTTGTTTTATGTTCATTCATGGTGTGATTTTATGCCTTGTGTCACCCCGGTACTTGATTGCTTGATTTATTTCTCTCATTTGTCTATTTGGGGACATCATAAAAAGGGGGAGAATGAATTATCTGATTATGGGGGAGTTTTTGAAATTCTGAGAATATCATCTTAAATTGATATATATGCTTATGTTTATCTCATTTCAAACTTGATACGTCACTTGGTATTTGCTTTGTCTCATGTGTGTAGGTACATCTTTTGATAATCCCATGTTGCACACCCTGATGAGAAAAGCGTTGAGATTTCTGAAGATTCGAAGAACAAACGATGCAGCCTTAGTCATTTGTACCCCTTTCAGTTTTTGGGTTCATGGAAGGGTAGATTTGTATAGGCATTGTGATTATAGATAATTCGGATTTTTTATGTTTGTTCCGGCATAGACATAGGGGGAGATTTGTAAGGACATTTTTGTCCAACATACTTGTATATGTCATTAGCCGTAACACCGTTGCAAAGATTCAAAGTCCATTCATCATCAACGGAATCCGAAGATCAAAAGAAAGGAAGAATTCAGAAATCCAGTCATCCGGACCGGTCCGCCCCAAAAGAAAAAGAACCGGTCTGCCTAGCCTCGGACCGATCTGCTGAAATAAAAAAGGAACCGATCCGACTGCGGATCGATCCGCCAAAGACCGGACCGGACCGCCCTACAAATTGAAGCCAGTGAGCCCCGAACCGATTGCAAATCGAATCAGCTTCAAATTAAAAGAACCGATCCGCCATCGGACCGATTCGCCTAAGGCCCGGACCGGTCCGCCGAGGATAAACTCTGCCAGATCGTGTAGCATATTTTTTAGGGTTTTGACTCCTTATTTAAACCACGATCAGTAGTTGGTTTAGATAAGACTTACCCACGTTTTTCAGAGCATATCAACCCTAAAGTCTTCACCTATTGAGTCCTATGATTCTAGGTTTTTAGATTCACACACCTTCCATATCTATGTGAATCAAGTTTGGTAACCCAAGAGCACCATTGCTGTTGTTCAACCCTTGTGAAGTGGACCGTTTCTTCCTCTTCATTGCAGCCCTACTGGAAAGGGATAATTCCATCCGCAACTACAGAATCCGATACCTAAGGGTAATTCTTAGTCAAAAAAACTTGTATTTCAGTGTAATCCGATTGTAAGCCGTTTCTCTTACAAATTATAGTGATATACAAATGGTTTTGCCCCTGTGGGGGATTTTTCCTTAAACTTTGTGTGTTGATTATCTTATGCATGATTTCATATTGTTTCAATCACACCTAGTTCCATGCTTAGGGTTTATTTGGGTAAATAAGGGGGTTTATTATATTATTTCTTTATTGAACGCAAGCGCCAACTCTTTCACTAGTCAATATATAGTTACTCGGCAAGCATGCTGACCAACGTGAAGAATGCAGACAATCAATATAAATGAAAATCCACCACACGGGAAGTACAACCAAAGGTTTTATCGCACGTGGTTCATATAACCAACTGTCACATTCATTATGTACGGGTGTAAGTGCTTAAATGTATAAAGGAATTCCAACCCTTGATCTGCGGGTCACTATAAATACATTGTATTCCTTTCATCAAAAGCAAGAAAGATAGAACGGATTATAGGATATTCTTATTGGTAAGAGTACCTAGATTTCTGTAATCTATGAAATTAATACCATAACAGTGGACGTAGGCTTTATTACATAGCCAAACCACTTTTAAACCTTGTATTACATAGCCAAACCGCTTATAGTACCTCCTGAAAGTCCAAGCATCCTGGAACGACTGAGCTGAGCTTCGCCTTTTGACCGTTTGGGACCATGAGAAAACATGAACCCTCCTAGAGCGTTATCCAAGACAACTCAACTTCCAGTCGACCATCATGAAGCTTCAGTCAGGTCAAGATCAAGCGTCCGATGATCTGTACAGGTCGAGGAGACTTCTCATAAATAGATCTCAACACAAACACATGATCGGGACAGTCGAGCTACTTCGCACAAAACTAATGCAGACAATCCATCGTGGAAAGGATCAATCCAGCGATTGAAAGATCGGTTGGGAGAAATGGCAAAAGAAAGTAATCCCTTGTAGAGTAATTTCGTCAAAGGATCTCCCTTCATTCAGGCAATTATTGATTCCTAACTCCATCCAAGTTTAAAACCCCTGTGGTTACCCCAAAGTATGATTGTAAAACTGATCCAGTTTTACACATCGAACAATATTAAGCTGCAACTGACATTTATTCAGTCCCTTATGAAAAGAGATGTCAGGCATTTATAAGTACCATTATGGGTTCAGCCCAAATATGGTACAATAACCTGCCCTGAGGACAAATGACCAACTTCAACCAGCTTGTCAAGTTATTTATTAGTAATTTCTATTTTAGGGCCAAGCCAGTGAAGAGAGTGGCTCATCTCTTGAGTGTAAGGCAGCAAGTAAGGGAAACAACCAGGGAGTACATCACTCATTTTAACAACGAGAAACTAGAAGTGGTTGACTATGAAGAAAAAATATCCATTACCGCTCTTATTAGTGGATTTCTTCCCGAGAAACTATATTATGTTCTAGCCAAAGATCCTCCTAAAACCATGGCTGAGCTCATGGCTAAGGCAAGAAAAATAATGAATGCCGAGGAAGAATTGGCCGTAAAATATAATCCAGCCACTAAGCCTAATAAGAAGGACCAAAAGGAGCAGAAGGAGCAAAAGCCGAAGAAGGATGCCAATCTCAAAAAGTATGGAACCTATACTTTATTAACTGTTAGCATTCACCACATCCTAGAAGAAATCAAACACGATAGGGATTTACGATGGCTTAAAAGATTGAGGGCACCTCCTAACAAGAGGGACAAATCTAAATACTGTGAGTTCCATAAGGATCATGGCCATATAATAGATAATTGTATCTCTTTGAAGAATGAAGTGTAATTTCTTATTCACCGAGGAAAATTGAACAAGTTTGTTGATCAGCGAGAAAGCAGAGAGGCAATGGGAAGGTCAAATTCTCCATGCAAGCCCAGAGATGATAGGAAGAGAAACCATAAAAATGGTTATGAAGATGACATCGGCCTGCCAAAGAAGCCTAAGCAACCAGAGAGTGAGGTAGCTATGATAAGTTTTGGTTCATTTAACTATCATGTAATTACATGTGGCAATGCAGGTGGAGGTGATCACACTGTCGAAAGAAAAGCTTATTTGAATGAGGTCCAGGCCTGTTCTTATATCTAGAGAATCAATTTGAATGAAGATGATTGGACCAGGAAGGTCAACAAAGATAAATTGGTAATTGTCCTTTCTAAGAACGACCTCACTGGGGTACTTTATCCCCACGATGATCCATTGGTCGTCAAATTCAGATTCCAGGATGTCTTCATCGCTAGGGTTTTGATTGATAATGGGAGCTTGACAGATATTATATTTTACCCCTTCTTTCAAAGTTTAGATTTGAAACTTAGTTAACTGGAACCTTACCACAGGCCATTAATAGGTTTTTCAGGTGAAAAAGTTTACCCATCGGGAACAATCAAGATAGAAGTGTTGTTCGGCACCGGGCCGGGAAGTCGTATAAAGAAAATATGCCTTTTGTGATGGATAAAAATGTTAAGTCTGTCTATAATGTGATCCTTGTAAGGATAGGATTGAAAAAGTTTGAAGTTGTACCGTCAACTGTCCATCAATGCTTGAAGTTTCTAACTCATTTTTGGGTAGGTGTTGTGAAAGGTGACTAAAAGGTGGCTAGGGAGTGTTACTACTCATCTGTCGAGTAAGAAGACTTGATTGAGTTGAAGGAAAAGACCACCGCTTATCAAGTAGATACCACTGAGCCCAACAGTGACTCTGAAGCTGAAACTTTAGATCCCCGAGTGAGACAGAGTTAGTCAAAGGGAAGATTGTGGAAACTACTGAAATCATTATCCTAGATGATGACAAGCCAGAGAGGACTTGTAGATCGGCTCAACACTAGATCCAATCCTTAAATAGGAATTGATTATGTTCTTAAGGCAGCGAAAAAATGTAATTGCATGGATCCATAAGGATATGCATGGGATTGATCCCAATTTCCTCTGTCATGAGATCAACATCAATAAGGATGCCAAGCCACTCAAGTATAGGCGTAGGGTTTTCATTCTGGAGAAAAATCAAGCTATTCAGGAAGAAGTGGAGAAACTTCAAAAAGCCCATTTTATTGAAGATGTTAAGTATCCTGCCGGTTGGCCAACGTTGTAATGGTAAAAAAATGATAAGTGAAGGATGTGTGTGGATTTTATCGATCTAAATAAAGCCTGTCCAAGAGACACTTTCCTTTGCCTAGAATCGATTAATTAGTGGATGCTACATCATTACATGAGCTTTTGAGCTTCATGGATGCTTATTCTGGGTATAATCAGATAAAGATGAAACCGGATGAAAGAGAAAGCACAGTTTACATCACCAATCGAGAAACCTACTGCTACAACCTAATTCCCTTTGAGCTCAAAAATGCTGGAGCGACATACCAGAGGTGGGTCAAAAAGGTGTTTGAGGAATAAATAGGCAAGAACATGGAGGTTTATGTGGACGATATGATGACAAAAAGAAAGAAGGCTTCATAATGTATGAGGAACCTCAATCAGACATTTAATTAGCTGAAAAAGCATCACATGAAGTTGAATCCGACCAAGTGTGTATTCAGAGTACAAGAAGTAATGTTCCTTGACTTCATAGTCAATCAAAGGGAAATTGAAGTTAATCCAACAAAGATAAAAGCTTTGATAGAAATGCAGTTGCCAATTTACAAGAAAGATGTACAAAGGCTCACTGGTAGAGTGGAAGCTTAAACAGATTTGTTTCTCGGGCAACAGCAAGGTGTTGGACCTTTTTTAAGGTGTTGAGAAAGACTTTTGAGTTGAATGCAGAATGTGAAGAAGCATTTCAAGAGGATTGCGACTAATAAAACTTGTCTGCCGAGCAGACTTCTAAGGAAGATAGCTCAGCTCAAAAGCAAGTTGAAACTACTGCCGATCAACCTGAATCATCCAGAACTCAGAAAATGGCTCAGAAATATGCAGAGGAGAGTAAAAACATATTCCACCATGGAGTTATGTCTGCATAAAGCTTTAATGGTGATATCCCATTGTGGAATTTATATGTGTATAGATCTTCATGTGCGAATAGAAGTGGAGCAGGTATAATACTCAATACTTCTAATGATAATGATATTAAGTATGCACTTAGGTTTCAATTCAAAGCATCAAACAACGAGGCAGAATACGAAGCTTTGATAGTTGAACTAGATTTAGCCCATTCATTAGGCGCCGATCAAGTAGTGGCGCATAATGATTCACAGTTAGTTGTCAACCAAGTTCTTTATTTATATGGAGTAAAAGGAGAGTTGATGACCATATACCTTGCCAAAGCCATGAAAGTCATTGCCAAGTTTACTGCCATATAAATGAACAGGATCCCAAGAATAGTAAATGCCCGAGTTTATGCCCTTGCTCGGCTAGAGTCAACAACAAGAATTGAGCTCAGGAGAACAATTCCAATAAAAATCTTAGCTAACCGAAGCATTGATGAGGACTTAATGGTTAATTTCATTGTTGTAGATTTGGAACCTCCCTGGATGGACCCAATCAAAGCTTATATTGAAGATGGAATCCTACCACCTAAACCCAAAGAGGCCAAAAAGCTCCGATATAAAGCAAAAAGATATATGTTGGACAAAGGAGTTTTATATAGAAGGGGATTAAAGATCTCCTTCCTACGTTGTGTTCATCCAATGGAGGTGGAAGAGTTGATCTAAGAAGTGCATGAAGGTTCACGTGGAGCTCACTCAGCTGGTCAGTCTCTACTCCAAAGAATCAACATTTAGGGATACTACTGGCCGACTATGAGGGTAAATTATAAAGCCTTTGCAAGAAAGTTTGACAAATGCCTGAAGTTATCTGCAATGAAAAAAGCACCCAATGCTACTCTAGCCCTAATAACTTCGCCTTGGCCCTTCGCTATTTGGGAAATTGACTTAGTCAGCCCACTATCGACCACCAAAGGTAAGTTTAAGTATTTGGTCATTGCGGTTGACTACTTAACAAAATGGGTTGAAGCAGAGCGGTTGATTGAGATTCCATATAATAAAGTGTATCAGTTTATCTGGAAGAACATCAGATATAGCTACGGGATGCTCTATGCCTTTATTATAGACCATAGAACCCAATTTAACAACGAAGAGTTTGAAGCATATAGTGTCCAATCCAAAATCCAGAAACTCCACTCTGCACCAGGACATCCACAAAGCAATGGTCAAATAAAAGTCACAAATAGAACTTTTATCAATAGATTGAAGAAAAGGCTTAATTTTGCCAAAGGAAACTAGATCCATAAAGTGCATTATGTTCTTTGGGGCTACCAAACAATGCTGAGAACAACAACTGGAGAAACACCATACATGCTTGCATTTGGGACAAAAGCCATGGTGACAGTCGAGATAGGCCTACCAACTCACAGGGTCCTAAATTTTGATTCTCTAACCAGTGACTTCATGCGATGATTGGAATTAGATATGTTGTAAGAAGTTAGAGAAGATATCGCTCTCAGAAATGTTGCGTACCAACACAAGACAGCTCACTTCTATAACAAAAGGGTCAAGCCGACCAACTTCAAAGAAGGTGACTATGTCTTTAAGAAGGTCATTAAGAAGAACAACAAGCTTGAGGCTAATTGTCATGGACCATATCACATCTCAACAGTCATTCGACCAGGAACCTATGGCTTGACACCTTGGAAGGCGACGAATTCAAAAACCCCTGGAACGTAGAACACCTCTGAAAGTATTATCAACGATTCAAGGGATTGTCATACTTGTATTTCTCTTGCTTTATGTTTAAGATAACAATTTTTCAATTTTCAATTAAATTTTAATTTATGTCCCTCCAATTTTTTTTATTTTTTTCGGAGTACGGTGATATACATCCCCCCGAAACAATAAGTAAACATGTCTCTTGGTCTTCATCTCTTGCCGATCAACAACACATGCATACTTAATCAAGTTAAATTTATCAAATTACAGATGCACCAACAGCTAAGGCACAAGCATTGTTTGCCTAAGATTAAACTTCATGTATGACTTCGTATGTCCAAGTTACAAACACGAAGTAATCATTACTTCGTGTATGACTCTGTATTAACAAGTCACGAACAAGAAGTATTATACGACTAAGTTAATTACAGAACACTTGGTTGGCCACAACAATTTACTTCATGTATGATTTCATCATTAACAATTCACGAACAAGAATTATTATCCGACTAAGTTAATTACAGAACACTTGGTCGGCCACAATAATTTACTTCATATATGACTTTGTCATTGACAAGTCAAGAACAAGAAGCCTGTAAAAATTTGTATATAACTAAAAAAAGTTGCAAACAAGTTTTACACGACTAAGTTAAATGTAAGAAAATATGTAAACATTCCTAATCATTGGAATACAAACATATACTCATACACTTAGTCACCCATAATAACTAATGCTAAACGTGGATCAATAAATCTAAGTGCATTAGTAGAATCTATGGCCTTACAATTACAGTTTAATAATTCATTATTAGACAATAACTAAGTTGAGTGGTTGATTAAGTAATAAAGATTTGATAACACAAAAATATAGATTTAGATTCATATATTGACTATATTACATTAAATAACAAAATACAGAAAAACTATTCAACAAGATGTTTTCCTTGAGCTTTGGAAGTTGGTTAAGTAGGCTTCACTCTCTCCATTCCAACGGGAGGATCATCCAAAGTATAAGGAGAATTAATAAAGTTGAAATCTCTGAGCATTCTCCTGTTGTTGCTGCTCGTTTCATTAATTTGATAAGGAGGACGAACTATCTCATGAACATAATATAAACTGTAACCTCCCAAATATTTAGTGATCTAACATTGAGGAATAGTATCAGTAGGTATCCATGATATGTCCAACTTAAAAGGAGGATTATCACAATGTAGCAGACCAGGATCATTCCAGTACCATAGCTCGTCGTTACTATCATGCTTCAGTAAAGTCAAGCAGTTGGTCCACCCCCACTTATAACCTTCGTGGTGGATTTAGGCAAGGTGATAATCAACGTGGCCAAGAGCTTCATTGTATCCTTCCATCCACACATCTCTGGGTTGTTGTGAAATTGGAAGGTCAAATTTTCAACTTGATGTTAAAGTTTCTTCAAAACATCACTCTTCACCTTCAATTGCACAGATTGGTTGGCAATTGCCTTAATAAACAAATCAGCAATAGTTTGACTCTTAGCTTTTAGTTCAGTAGCTTGGTCAGTTAATGTTTTCTTAGTCCTGGCCTCATTAACAGTTTGTTGAATCGTCCTTTTTTGTCTGGAAGTTTGTCCAGGCTTTGATTTCTTTAGAGATTTAAGTTCCTCCACAAGCCTAGCATTCTCAGTCTCCAAGAAAGATGTCCCTCCATCATCACTACTAGCATAAGACTGTTTCAAAGTATCTAACTCATTTATGAGTTTGTTATTTTCCTCCTCAAGTAATTTGGTAATTCCCCTGGCTTCATCTATTACTCGGTTCAGCAAGAATTTTTTTCTCTTGCACATGGAAGTATATTCTTCAAACTTCTTCTCAAAGCCCCAGTCTTCACTCAAAGCTTTGTACTTAGATTTATAGTCAAAGTGAAGAGAAGCCAGAGAAAATTTGTGATCTTCCTACAAATCTTCAATCATCTCGTAGTAAGTTGTATTATTTGCTATAGCCTTGTCCAGTAAATAGTGGAGATGAACGTATAACTCTTTCACTTGTGTAGATACTTCAAGTCCAAGCAAGCCAACCAAGTCTTCTTTGGTCAAAGTAACATGACCATCTTCTAAAAGACTTCTACTCCGCTTGAGTATGTCGAATTCAGCAAAAACTATTTCTTACTTCCTAGCATCAAATTAAAAATTAGAAGTGTAAGTGAACAAGTATGATTACTGAACAATCATGACACAAGTATGAGAATTCATTCAACCAAGCAATAAAAGAAGAAAATATGATAATCACAATGCATATAATAGGAAAGATGAAATGATTTCATTAATAACCAAAAAGGTGTTACAACTTGTTGAAACTGTTGATCCTATTACAAAGTTGAGAAACATAAAAAGAAAAGAACAAGGAGTTAAACCTTCTCCTGATCCTGGACATTACTTCCAAAAGGCTATTCGACATAAGGGAAAGCTTCATCAATGGTATTTAAATCAGACCCAACATGTTGAAGGGAAGATTCCATATATCCCTCCTTATTATCAAACTCTTCCTCTAAGTTGGGAGGAGAGCCTGGATCATGCCTCAGAAATATTTCAAATTCTGCTAGGGTGATAACCTCCATAAGGGCCTCCGACCAGCCATCCTTGAAATAATTTTTTGTCACGAACTCAATCTGAGCAAAGTTCGCTTGAAACTCTTTATCCCAGCCCTTATTGAAGGAGTCCTCCTTAATCTTCTTATTTTTGGCCTTTTCTGCGATCAATTCACAAGATAGACCAGTATCTTTCTCCTTGGCAGATATCAGGAGACCTTTATTTTTAGCTAATTTTTCCTCGACCATCTTGGCCTTATTCTCAACAGAAGATAAATTAGCTTCAACAGTGGCCAATCTTCCTTCAGCAGCTGTTAAACTGGTCTCGGCAGTGACCATCTTTCCTTCAGTAATAGTGGCCCTATTAACATCCTTCTGTATCTCCTCATCCTAAGTCTTCTGTTTGGACTCTAACACTTTCTTATAAGCGTCAGTAAACTTCCTCTGACCCTCAAGTTCCTCTTCAACTTCTCCACCAGAAGAATGGATTTGCTCGTCCTTCTCAAGCGTGTGATTTTTGCTAAAAACTGCACAAAGAACAACATCAGATTAGAAGGGGCATCAAGAGAAAAAAGACATCAAGAGGCAATTAATGAAAAAGGATTACCATTGCCAAACTTTGGCAAGCATTTTCTTCCAACTTAGTCTCGGTAGAGGGGCAAGAGCTGCTCTGTTAGCAGAGCGAGTATCAGTCCTGATTAATTTTTTGGCAACACCAGAATGAATAGCAATGGAGGATGACTCAGCAACTATCAAGTCTTCCTAAATTGTCTCGACCAACACCTGGTCGAAGGAGATTTTTTCCATTTATTTCTCGGGTAAGCCTTTCTTCAACCTCCTAAAGTCAGGAGCAATAATATTTACTTCCTCAGGAGTGATGACTTGAGTAACCTTCTCCTTCATAGAAGCCTTGGATACTTTTTTTGGCTTTTTAGCATTCCCGGTAGCTTTCTTGGAAGGAGGATACAAGGCTACAATAATCAAGTCAAGGATTTTTCTCTTTCCCATGGCAGCAAGTGGAGAAGAGGGAATGGCTAAAACATCCAAATACTCAAAAGATGAACAAGTCCCAAAATCCTTTTATGCACCAGCAGACTCTTCAATAGAGGAAGTAGGGATTGGTTCTTCCTCAAGATTGATGGGTTCAGCAACTATAGAAGTGGTGGGTCGAGCAACAAATAAAGTTATAGATCTCATATACTGTAGCAGATAAGAGGCAGCTTTGGGGTGTTCCTCACCAATTCTTTAATGGAAGCTCCAAAGAAACTCCAATTCACGTATATTGATGTCCTCTTATTTCGAACACTTTTTCTTGCTCTCAATTGTGCAAAAACATAAGTAAGACCAAAAAGTATTTATTAGCATATTATCAAACAATTGGTAAATAAAACAGAGGAGTACACTAATAAAACCAACAACCTATGCCATAACCCACTTGAGGGAACCTGGTCCCATCATACACCTCTCTTGTTGGTATAGGAGCATATTGCTAATTCTTAGCAATGACTCCATAATCATAGTAATCTTTATTGGAGTCTGGAAAATTGACAACTAAGGCCCTGTTGGCAAACCTAGTTCTCATATAGTACGTATTGTCATTGGTAACCCATTTGTAACAGAACATCAGCTTTGGGATACCAATGCGGGTTCCATGTATCTGATTTAGTCTATGAATACCATTGACCACTCTCCAAGTATTGGGGGCTACCCTAGCTGGGACAACATCAAAATATTGGCAAAATTCTAAACAAGACCTATTGGGGGGGAATATGAAGCCATATTCTTCAATGAACAGAGAAGGAATCTAGTGACCCTCAGGCAATGACAACACCTCAACAGGGGGTATGGGTATTTCTAATTCAACCCAATCAGTAATATTCCTTTCCTACCTAAATTCCTTTGAGGAATCCCCATGTACGATTTAAACCATGGCTATAGTAAAAGAAAGACAAAAAGCAAAATAAAAGGGGAAAAAGAAAGCTTATAGAGAAAATGAAGGCTGGAGCGAAGGAAGAATGCAAAGAAAAAGGTCAGAAATAGAGAACTTGGAGAAGAAGTGAAGTACGAAAGCTTGGAAAGGTTTGGTGAAGAAAATTTGGCAAAATCTTACCTTTTATAACTTACTTGGGAAATCGTGCAAAAAATGATTACTTGCTTTGATGGTTGACATTTTGATGGCTTTCCAGCTCTGATAACACAAAAATACCAATTTACCCCTTGACGGTTCGCTAATTTTCAAATTATTTACAAAAATGCCATTACAAAATCAAAACATGGAAAACTTTACAAGTCCCACATCTCGGCATGCGCCGACCACCACTGAAGAAATATACTGCAAGAGTGTGGTGGTTCTTTGTTGGGAGTAAATTCGCGTTATATAATAATGATGATAGTAACTAATAAAGGTTTACATCGACGTAGTGTCTCATCATAGGTAGTTTCCCCATGTGTCTAGGAAGTTGGTTATGCATCGGCTATATTGTGGAAATAAGCACCAAAGGTTTAGATCCGTTAGGTTGAAAATATTATTGATTCAATGTTTCGTAGGGTGTCTATTATTAAGGAGACTTAAAAAAATTATTTCTAAGTGGATTTCTAGTGCATAGTTGCATGAGTGTGATTTAATGTCAAGAGATACGTTCTTTTGAGTGATAATATGGACATTAGAATAGATGAGTAGTAAAGAAAGCCTCATTAAGAGTTGATGTGGCCCTGTGTGGTAGTAGTCATTAAATATTTGGGAATAAGATTGTCATCTAGATAAAAGATTTCAGTTAGGTCGAGTGTATAAAAGAGTATTGCAAGGCATCCATGGGATAGGAAACTTTAGTATTTATGACTCATCAGTGGGTTAGGAAGTCGTATGTCTATGCCACCGTAGGAATGAGGGAAGGCTTGCATTGGAAAGAAATACTAAATGATTGAGGTAAAATTATTAGGATGATACAGTTGGATTTTGTTGATCATTGAGGAAATGGTAGGTTATACAGTCTTATCGATTTTAAGGACTTACATCTAAAGGTTAATTAAGGTTCTTATAGAGTTATCGAGTTTAACGATACTCGATTGCACAAATGCTGGTAATACCTCGAGTTTAGTGTCACAGTTGATATGATTAGAGTGGGCGACCACAAAATTAGTATGGATGGGAAAATTTTAGTAAACTTTGGTGAAATCTAATGGTAATTAGAGAATTGAGATTTGATAATGTTGTATTGGTGTCTTATAATAGCACCCGAGAATGGGTAGTGTGACATACTACCTATTTTAATCACGGGGGATCAATCCTTTATCAAAATATACGTTGGTCTCATCTCGTTCATTCTTAGCATCATTGTTGAAAACATTTTAAATTACTAATCACCTATGTCAAATCAAGTCAGTGACAAACTTTATCTTTTCATTAACTTAACAACTTGCCAAAAATAAACAATATAACCAAACCATCCATAATATAATAATCTAAATAATCACACGACTGATAGATAAATAAAGATACCGAATAAACCATCGGTTCCCAAAATAAATCCAAATACAAGTCTGAAATAATAAACTAAATTCATAAAGTCTAAATAATAAACTGAAGTACTGAATAGTCTGAAGGGGAAACATGCCCAACTAAGGTAATGAATGAAACTCCTAAATTAGGAATGAATAATTGAAGCATCTAAAGTAATCCTGCAAGACTCCGGAAGTGTTGCGGCTACGCATCCCTGGAAGAATCATCAAGTTGAGCGTCCCTATGGCTAGTCACCTAAAATTGTTTTGGAAAATATATGACACAGGTTAGAGCCCAAGAAAATCTTTTTACATATTCAGCAAGCAATTAAAATGCAACAATTTAAATATATACGAACACTTTCCATATTTAAGATGGTGTCGCACTATCTTGAGATATTGCTCACCCCTTAACTAATGTGCAAACCTATCGCTTGCCTTCTAACCCAACTAGTTATGTTACCCCACCTAACTAGTCTCGTTACACCCTTTTCTATTACGCTACTCTAGCCCGGGTATTTCTTACTTTGATTTATAAGTTATTTTACTCATTAACTTATTTAATCACTTCAACTTTAATAAATCATATAACATTCACACTAGTTATATAAGAAATACATTCACACTTTATGTATTTGTCCAGTATATAATTATTTACTCGTATTATATACGTACTATCATACTACAACATTCACACACATTTCATGTATAATAACCATCCTCCCGAGTAATAACTCACCGGATGCTTTTTAAAAAATGTTATCACCCCAGTTATACTCAATCCAACCCAGATACCATAAGACGGTTAAGTCACACCGAATTAGGTATTAAAATCGTAAACACAGTGCAGGCGGCCATATTTCCCCGAGAGTGAGACCGAATCATATCCAAAACTTCCCATCTCAAAAATAAATCATACAATAAAATACCGGACGATATGACCTGGGAATTGTACTCTCCTTGCATTCACTAGCTAGGGGATTCACCCACATCGCGTAACCTCCTACGATAGCACTAGAGGGGTATATATTCACATAAAATCTATCACCAATATTTATAAAGCACATAAGCATATATATATATATATATATATACTATCACTAATTCCGTGTATATATAGTTAAATTAAATTCGACAAACCCGTGCCTAACTCCCATAGCACTAGCCCATAATACCTGAGTCTATTTCTCCGACTCTTATTTTATTTAATATCACATCCATTAAATAAATTAATGTAGCTTCACTTGCTAAGATATCTGGACTCACCCAATCGGGCCGTATTTAAATATTCACAAATTAAATTCACTAAATTCGTCTCTTAATTTACTTACGTTTATGACCCCTTATGAATCATCATAAATATCCCAATACGTCCCTAAGTATGAGATTCCATTTATTTCCACCAATTAAATAAACCTTAAACATCTCCCAAAATAAATAAGGTTCAAAAGTGCAAATAATCAAATTTGCCCGAAAATAGGCATGATCGATCAATCGATGGAATCGATCGATCTATCGATCCTAGACGCACAACCTTCTTCCCCGGTGCTATTCTCCTCCATTGTTATACACCAAACCTTCATAAATTCAACCCAAACCTCAACCAAAGTATCCCAAACATTTATTACTCATCTTAATAGATATCAATTTGCATTAAAACCTCCAACCATCAACGATTTATAAAATCAACAACTAGATTTGTTAATCAGGTTTAAATAGAATTTATGAAATCCTCTTCCTAAATTTGATTTCACCAACATCAATTAAACGAGATCAACTTTTGGATTTAAATCATGAATTTAATTCTAACAGCAATACATGATATCTCGTAATCAATTTCATGTTTAATCTACACATAGTATCCAAATCATAAAAATCCATTTTCATGTGACAACCCTCCCCAAAACGGATTTCTCTACAACTACTATGATATTAATACAAATTTCTGCAATTTAAATCAGAAAAAAGATAGTCACTTTTCTTTTGATGTTCGCAGATTCTGATTTCACGTTGTAGATAACGAATTTGTCCCGAATTTGGTTCCTTAAGCTATCTTCCTTCTTGCTTTCTCCCCTTTTGATTTCTTCGGGTTTAGAATGTGTTTAGCTACTAACCCAACTAATTAGACTTAGGTTTATAATCCCTAATCACAAAATTAGATTAACGGGCCAAGCCCAAATGACCCGAAAACCCCCGTGTGGGCTCGATTATGACTGAAATGGCCCCGGGACACAATTACAATAATTTCCTATCTCGACTCCATATAGTCTACACGCGACTCCCAATTGAGATAAAACGATGCTACGTCACTATCACTAGCTATGATGTAAATTAATTATTACTATTCACTTAGTAATTATATTCCATAAATATTAACCATTATCTCTCCCGATTAATATATTAATAAACATAAAATAATTAATTAAATTAAATTACAGCACTCATGTAATTTAAATTAGCCGAATTAATTAAATATTTATTACTCAAAAATACGAGGTGTTACAAGTAGTAGGAATAATTACACTCTCAATGTATTCATATCAAATCACTTTCAATAAATCCTAGTAAGGGAGTGAGTGGATCCCAAACATGCACCACTTGATTGGTAGCGATTAGAGAATGCGAAAATAAGGCATCGTAACAATGAGCATCGTGGTAGGTAAGGTTCTTGGGCGTGGGTTAATTAGGTCCTAAGGTTGTTAAGGATCTAAGTATGTTCAATCAGTTATTTATGCGTCAAGTGTGATAGCGAAGCACATGATGCTACGTTGATCAAAGAAAGAATTTAGGTTCGGCATTTGATGAGGTTGTAAACATTCTTTAGTTGACTCAATAGCCTTAGCGCTCATTAGAATAAATGAAAAAGATAGGTTTCTCTTCTAAGGAGGAAAGTCTAGTGTCACAATTTCCCATAAAAAACATGCTCACAATTGTTGCGTGAGGCTAAGAGTTCATAGGTTAAATCATTAGAGATTGACCATTAGGGACGATATAAGTATGGCTAGGCTAGGACTTTGGTGTGTATGGAAAAGGTAAGTTATAATATTTGATCGCATAAAGTGTTATCCACATCTATTAAAACAAGGTTTGATGTATGTTCGTGTGGTTTTCCTCAATCTGAAGGTTGAATGACCATTCATTCACTCATTGTATTTTGTCATTTTCTCTTGATCCCGGTAGTTGGTAGTCGTTGCATGATAGTTGTTTGGAACGTGGGGTGGTTTGGCTCAATATTAATGCGGGTTAGGACGGGTATGGATGATGTATCACGGTAATTGGGCGCGCTATTTATACGTTCATTTTTATGTGTTGCCCGAATGTCATGTGTGTGTGTACGTAGTTACTCAGGTTGTTAAATCCTTGCATGTATCGTTTATAATCTAGGATCAAAAGTTGTCGCTGTTAACCAGTAGGATATGGTTACGATGGGAATTGTGGGAGCTAGTTTACGACTTGATGGTTATGTTTGATATATAAATAGTAATATTTAAAAGGATGTTGTTCACTACCATGTGTGGTGGGTTGAGTTGATGTCTGGACACGTAATTTATAGGTCGTGGTACCTAGGGAGAGTTTGCATGAGATCAAGTAATTATGGTATGGTCTGGTTGTAAACCTAAGGATTAACACATATTAATGTACAAGGTAGGAGATGATTATGGAAATAAGTCAAAATAATAGAAATGTTGAATCATGGTTTGGGTATCGCAAGTGAACTTTCGGGTTTTAACTAGTAATGGTTGTTTGCACTTAATGTTGAGCCTAAGAGAAGTTGTATAAATTATCTAAGGTATTGATGTGTGTATGTATAAAGGTTAACATATCGAGGAGACTCAAGAGATCAAAGTAACACCAAGGTTATAGTGCTCGAATAGACATTATGATGATTGAATTTTTTGTTGCCTATAAGTATGACCTCAGGGGTAAGATGATAAAGAATAAATTTTCTTATGTTTAGAGAATATTGGATTTTGAGGATGATATTTACTAAGGAAGGAAGAATGAAATACTCACACTTTTTATTTAAGTCAATTATAAAAGGGTATTTCGATAATTTCATGAATGTCATGATAATTGGGTATGTGCACATGTGTGTAACACCTCTGTTAAATATAAATATAATTAGTCATTTATTAATTTAACTAATTATAACTAATAATCATTTTTTTATATTGCTTTTAATGATAACAAACAAATAACTAATAATAAATTCATTCTCATAATTCTCAATATTATCAATATGAATATTATTATTTTTGTTGTCTATCAAATTATATTCTCATTTTTTTTCTGTCAATATATGAGATAAGTGGCACATTTTTTTTAAAACATCTATTATTTTTTTTTTACTTTGTTTTAACGTTTTTTATACATATATACATTTTCCTTATTAAAAACTTTAGTTTCGTACATTTCTTTGGCAGTTAATTTATTTATTATTTTTTTTGTAATCTTTCTACATCTTTCAAATTCTCTTTCATCTTTTCATAACTACTGTTTATAGTTCAAAACGATTTTATATTTTATGTGGCCTTAAAGGTATGTGTGGTTCAAATTGGATTCATCTCAAAAGTCTACCTACTTGTGAGATATGTGTTATCTCCTTTATTGGTCATTTCCAAGAAAGATAAAGAGATTTTGGGAACACAATTTTCTTTCTCTTTCTTCTTGAAATAACGTGTACTAATTTTTTTTGTAAATAATTTTTTTTTGTCAAAAACAGCTAACATTTTTTACATGACTACTCATGTCATTTTTCTTAGGCCCCACGGACTGTTTTGAGAGCCAACACCTGTAGCAGATTTATACAGATATCTCAGATCATGCACAAGGATAGATTACATTGTTGTCTACTTTATATATATACTAGCGTATGCCTGTGCCTGAAGGCACGAAGAAATTTTCCAAAGTACGTAATCGTGAACCGGCGATAATTTTTCAAAGTACGTAATCGCGAAACGGCGACAATGTCAAATTTTTAAAAAAATTCAGCATAATCTCCCTTAGTTTATGGAACTATTCACCCTGCTTAACAAATAACAAATAGTTTAACATCCAAATTGTCTAAATTCTTCAAACAAATTCACATATAAAATGAAATATACAATATTCACCAATCAAATTAACCGTCTCAAAAAAACAAAGTGTCAATTTTTTAAAAAAATTGGGCATAACCTCCTTTGTTTATTGGACTATCCACCCGATTTTAAGGGGTAACAACAAATCCAACAAATTAAAAAAAAAATCCCAAATTCGGAGATGGGAGCTAGAAGGTAGGGAAAGGAGAATATGTGGGACTTCATCAAAATGTTTGTGCCATGGTGCTTCTGGATTAGGTGTTACTACTGCTGTCTTCCCATCCTTCTTCCCACCTCTAGCCATGATCACTCTCTCCCTCTCGATTTTCTGTACGATTTGACAAACAATAAACATAATTAATTAGTTTCTCGAACAAAGATACAGTCACATAAGTAAATATACAATCACATCCAAATTGTCTAAATTCGAGATTGATTCAACCGGACCCAATTGGATTACCTCTTTTATAAAAAAAATGCAGTTTCGAGTTTGATCCCATCATATTTGGTCTACAAATAAAACAAATAACAATATTAAGAAAAAGGAACTATTTGAATAATTGCATATGCATATATACAGTGCGTGTGTGCATGTTTGTGTGTGCGCGCGTGTGCGTGTGAGTGGGAACGGGGTGAGGGGTGAGGGGATGGGCAGGGGGCGCGTGTGTGCATGTTTGTGTGTGCGCGTGTGTGAGTGGGGAAGGGGGAGGGCAGGGGGCGTGTGTGTGTGTGTGTGTGTGAGTGTGTGTGCGTGTGTGAGTGGGGAAAGGGGGAGGGGGCGGGGCATGTATGCATATATGCAGTGAGAGTGTGTGCGTGGGGAAGGGGGGAGGGGACGGGCAGGGGCAGGTGCATATATGTAGTGCGAGTGTGTGCGTGTTTGTGTGCGCGTGTGAGTGGGAAAGGGGGGAGGGGACGGGCAGGGACGCGTGTGTGCATGTTTGAGTGTGTGCGTGTGTGAGTGTTGCACTGCATATATATGCAGATTGCATATATATGCATATATATATATATATATATGCAATCTGCATATATATGCAGTGCAACATATATATGCATATGCATATATATGCATATGCATCAAAATTGTGAGCCCCCCCTATCGGCCCTAAAAATTTACCTCAAATGCCATCTCAGAGGCTATAATTTTCATTCGCTTAATATTACTCACAAAAACTTTCTGAAATTACCTCGACAGTTTGTAGCTGTAACTGAGGCTTTTGAGGAAGAAATTCATCATCAATTTCTTCACCTCCATTGGTCTTGACAACAACAACATCATCACCAAAAGAGGCAGTCGATTACAACTTTGCCACATATTCAATGAATGCTACCACCAATTGTTGCTGTCAGATCCCAAATAAAAACAAAACATAAATCAATTATAATCACTAATTCAATAACCAATCAGTAACAATAAATATTAATTAATAACTACACAACTTCATAATGCTTAACGTAGCTAGTTGAATAATGTTTGTTCCACAGTAACTCGCACATGAAACAATAAGGTTAGTATAGTGTTGAAATGAATGACAAATAATGAAAAATAGTTCCAGATTTGAGTGAAATTTGGCTCATCAACTACAAAATAGAGTTGAAAAGTATGATAAAAAATTTTA
Source organism: Sambucus nigra (assembly GCA_949130495.1). Lineage (NCBI taxonomy): Eukaryota > Viridiplantae > Streptophyta > Magnoliopsida > Dipsacales > Adoxaceae > Sambucus > Sambucus nigra. The sequence continues at coordinate 77,411,247 of OX422213.1, forward strand.
TAACTATTGGAAGCAATAAACCATAAGGACCACCATATTTTAACAATCCTAACTTTGATTACTATTGCAAGCAATAAACCATATGGAACACCATATTTTAATAATCCTATTTATAAATAGGAACCAATTTGAATTCACAAAAACATCGCCACACGGGCCACTACCTGAATATCAACTACCAAGTGTGATTAGAACTACATGAGGCTTTAGGAGAACTTGCTGCAACAATCTAAGAACCATAATGACAACGCATATCTACCAGACCTGCAAAACTTAACTGAAAAAGAAAATCAGAAATACCAACAAACATTTGAAAAATCAGTCTAAACTATGGCAGCTGACATTCATATCGAACGTGTTTTGGTATCTTTTCTATTTCAACTAACATTTGATAAATTTCCTCAGGTTGTGGATTTGAGTTTTCTCCAAAACCAAATTAATGTCGTGAATTACCAACCTTAATTTTACCCCCCCCCCCCCCTTCGAACCACTGAAGGTATATGATAAGTCCCGAATAACTCATTGTATAAGAGAGATTTCAGAACATTGAACCAAAAAAAGTTTATGAAAATCGTACAAAACAAAGTCAATCCAAGCAACATATACCAACCTCAACAAACAACTTAAATGTATGCGCTTTATTAGTAGTGAGAAGAAAATGCAACGCGAGGATTAAGTACTGAGCAGTAGGATCTCTAAAGAACGATCGGAGTTGTTTTCAGTGACCTTCATAATATTTTGAAATTGTAAAACTTAGCATAGGTGACGCAAACTTACGACAATATTAAGTCCAAATTGGGTTGAGGGGCCATGAATTCTAAATGATACATGTATAAGTGATCCTATAAATTACAGATGTATTATGATGGAAGATAAAGGTGTGTATGCTCATGAGCATGTCCATTTTTTAATGTATACATCATTATATAAACCACATACTACCCAAAGTAAAAAATTCATACCAAATTTTTTCCAAGACTAAGAATGAGTCTTCAACCATATATGCAATGGAGATAAATCCCTACCCTGAGCCTGCAAAAATAAAGGAATCAAGCCTTTGTGAACACCTGTTTAGAATGAAGGAGGAAACATACAAAGTTACATAAAGATTGCATCTTCCAAACTGGAATCATAGACATTTTTAAAAAAATACCTATTTATTATCTACTTAATGACAGTCACGGACGAATAAAGATTCTCCATACTTACAGTGTTCCTTCACCTCTTGAGCTGTCACCGGATCACCACCATTTTTAGTTGCTAATCATTCATATTACTCACTCAAATCAGCGTTGCTAAACCTCTGCCTTCCTCATGTTATTATGCCACTCTCTGTTTTTGCGCCCTTCCGAGAACATTTTTCACTCCCCTTGGAGGACCCAAAAATTGAGGTGGAGTAAAATTCTGTTGTGCCACAAAGCATTCTACCAAAACCATTTTACATTCGAATAACTGCATTTTCATATGAAGTAAGAGTGACAAAGAAAAAATAATAATGAGGCATGTATAAAGGACAAATACTGTATATTACCATATGCACCTTAACTTCTGATCCAAAAATGAATAGAATACATCAAACATTACCTTAACTTCTGATCCCAAAATGAATAGAATACATCAAACATTGAAAGATGAAACAATGAAAGATCATAAAAATGTGAAGATCATCCACCAATATTAAGACATCCAATCTATTTAGAATGTGAACCATTACAATTATAGTATCAAGAATGAATACAATACATCAAACAGTGAAACTAAAATCGTAGTAAAAAGCATATCTCAAAACACAGTTAGATCCCCAAGAAAATTGGTTGGTTTTCACCTCCCACAGCTAAAATATATATGTCATAAAAGGAAATGAATTAATAGTTCCATAGGCAAACAACAAACTTACACCTAAAATGAAACTAATCGAATAATAACGCTTTAGTTCAACTTCAAGAACAAAAAAATGAAGAGAAATCATGATACATGTTGAGAAGTAATTTTACATTCAACCAATAATTAAGAGAAAGCATTTGACATTTGTATAAACTCTAAATACCAAAGAGCAGAACTTTATGCACTGAAAATCTAATTTCAGATATAGAGCAAAATTATGTTGCTACACTAAAAATTATGTACAACTGCTACATATATGCAACTCTGAACCTACCTCCAATCAATGCCACAAATGATTAAAACATATATGTTGATGCATAGGGATCGAAATTCAACACGGGTGCATCACCATGTTGTGTCCAAACTTGAGTCGCATCACCATGTTCTGAATTGTGCCCAACATCAGAACCGCATGTCATGAAAAAATACATCCATATCAGTAGAAAAAATATATTTAAGAATTAAATAGTATCAAATTAAATCCTAATAGAAAAGATGAAATTTGAAACACATAACAGACTTGCATTCAACCATATATTTACGAATACATACGTGTATGCAGCCCGTTCAAATGGAATACTAAAGAATCCATATATTTAACGTTTGTCATTCAAAAAATACGCGGTAACTTTACATAAGAAAAAGTTGCTTATGAGTGTATATAAATACTGAATTCTTAATTACACCTGCTGAAATCAATCTCATGTCCCTAAAATATTCAAAATCATTACCCCTGCTCAAGTTAACAGCCGCATGATAAAATATTCAAAACATTAACATTGATTAAAAAATCATTTACTATTAGCATACATGGATTTTGGGTTCTAATTTTACAATTCTTTCAAAACAGGAATAATTATTCCAAAAAACAACATTCACACTCAGAACTTGAAACTGAAGTATGTTTAACTAAACATACTCTATGCGTAATGCAGTAAACTACATGATTATTTGGACTATCTAAGTATGTTTGGACTATACATTTATAGTTCCCAAACATACTCTATGCCTAAAATTATTTGGACTAACTAAACATACTCTATGCCTAAAATTATTTATTTGGGTCTGTTCCCAAAACTATACATTTTAGAAAATGCACAATAAAAAACCAACACAACCAAAAGAAAAAAATATTGAAACCCAACAAACCAATAGTTGTGTCATACCCAAATTGCAGAACACCTCTTGAAGCCAAATCGCAGAATACCAACCATCATCCCTAAATCGCACCCAAATCGCAGAACTACATCCCCGAATACCTGTTGAAGAACAAACTAACAAAAAAAAAAGTCAGATCATCCCCTATTGAAGAACAAACAAACAAAAAAAATCCCCAAAATGTTGTGTGTGTGTTTCTGTGTGTAACAAACTAACAAAAAAAGTCAGATCCTCCCTTATTGAAGAACAAACAACAAAAAATTAAAAAATAAAATCCCCAAAATGTTGTGTGTGTGCGTGGGTGTTTCTGTGTGTACGTGTGTGTGTGTTTCTGTGTGCGGGTGTGTGTGTGTTTCCGTGTGCGTGTGTGTGTTTCTGTGTGCGGGTGTGTGTGTGTTTCTGTGTGCGTGTGTGTGTTTGTGGGGAAGGGGGGAGAGGGGACGGAGCTTTACCAGGGGCGTCTGAGTGGGGATGGGGGTTTAGAGGGGGCGGGAGGGGCGGGGATGGGGGTTTAGAGGGGGCGGGGAAGGAGGGAGGGCAGGGGCGGGTGAGTAGGGGGGGGTTAGAGAGGGCGGGGAAGGATACCGGGTGTGTGCATGTGTGAGTTAGGGAGAGAGAGAGAGAACCGTGTGAGTTGGATTTGGTGGGGGGGGGGGAGGGGGGGTTGTGGGGGAAATCAAAAAGTTTAAGGGGGAAATAAAAAATTGAACTTAGAATTCAAATTTTGAATGAAAGTTCATCTCAACCCTTTATTTCTCAAAAATGTCTTTTGACGTGGCATCAATCCGGACCGTTAAAAATGTACACATTTTCAAAAACCAAGCTCCCATATTATATGGATATATATATATATATATATATATATATATATATATATATATATATATATATATATATTTTGTTGTTAAAACTTAACAAAAAAATTTACTCGTATGTTTCTATTAGCTACATAGTTATATATTCTGATTGTATATATACTTATATATTTTTATCTACGATTTTTTGTTTTTTTTTTGTTTGCTTTTGTTATTTATATATTTATATATATATATTATTTTATACATATATAATAATGCTCCCAACGTTTTTTTTAAATAAAAACTGTCTCGGACAGTATTTTTTTTACACCTTGAACCCATTACTTGCTTCAAACATCCTACACATATATTTGTATATCTGTTCATCTTTCCAGACTTCACCCCATACCAAGAACTCAAACACTATTCACGAAATGACTTAGTTTTGACTAAATGAACAATAATCTCTTATGTCCACATCTTTTCAGTACATAGCTTGGTAGAAGCTATGACTAATATTTGACAATCCATTTGACTGCTATGTCTAATATTTGATTGAGACGTCCTTATCTAAATGGGATAGTAAATCTTGCCTTGATCTATTGTGAATCCGATATACAGTCCCACTTGGACAGATGTGTTAAATCTTGTCAATATCAGTAATTTTATTTTACACGCTAATTCATATTCCAAATATAATTCGAAATAAAAATAATTGTTATTTTATTTAATATATTTTTCTAATGTAACTTTCTTAACAGATATTTTTTTTTTTTGCGTGTTAAGAAAATTGTAAAAGTAACTGGACTTATTTTTTTTGTACAAAATAATATATTTATTTCTCAAAACAGTTCTGTAAGCATTTCTTTATTATAATCAGATATTAACAAATTAAATATTTTATTTGTTTGTAACTGATATCTCTTTGAGTATATTGCCCACCAAATATAGATGGCTTTATCTATGGTCTTTGTTCAAAGACCATAGGTGGTCTGCAAATTAAATCTTCGGGTTCCACGAATATCTACTCTTGCATAAATTTTTTTATCTGCTCCAACTTTCAACAAATATTATTTGGTTAGATAAGTTTTTTGAAGTCCATAGTGGACTGTCAGTGCACACCATGTTCCATAAAAATCTTACGCCACCTAGACAAGTTGTATAATCATTTTTTTTTTGCCCACACGTCAATTAATTAACTTGCATTGAATATTGTTTTCTTGCAATGATGATGCCCCTTATTTTTTTTACACGATTTTGTACAGATAGACTATTTGAGATATCCTATTTATTTTTATGTCTACTACACACAGAGGCACTTTATATTTTTTTTCTAATCTCTCTCTGTGAGCTCAACCTAATATATTTCATAGAGAACAAATGGTGGGTCATCAGATACGATTTTCACTTTCGCTCTTGAGCATTTAATGCTCTCTCAGTATACATATTTTATGAGGATGAACCTTAATCTCAGTCAGCATTTCTTTTCATCATTTATGGAGATGAACTTATCTGCACTCCTCTCCAACGGTCATTTTTTTTCTTCTACAAAATAGAATATCAGTTTTTGTTGAAGGCATAAAAAAAACAGAAAAGATCAACAAGAGAGCAATCAATAACATTACATTTTCGCTCATACAAATATTCAAGAAAGCAACAAAAGAAGAACACTCAGCTCTACTCAAAGTTTGGGATAGCCACAAATTGTTATTCAGCTTTCCTTGAAGAAGATTGAAGAAAAGACTTTGTACTCAAAAATATCATTCTGCTACAAATATTTGAAGAGAAGACTTGGGCCAAAATCAAATATTTTGTGAAAGTCTGTTTGAAGAAGAAACTCGGATCAATTTGTATTTTTAGAGAGTTTGGACATCCAAACTATGTACTCAAAACTCCAGCTTTATTTTGAAGCTCCGTGATTAGCTTCGGTCGTATAAGTAGTTAGGTTCAGCTGCTCAATTGTACGTTGGAGGTTTGATCCTGCCTTAGTGGATCACGGCATTGAAGCGCAGGGAGACGAGAGCTGCTCTAGGCGCGTGGACGTAGGCCGGACTTTGGCCGAACCACGTTAAAAATACGGTGTTATTTATTTTCAGCATTTAAATTTATGTTTATGCTTGTGACTGCTTAAATTTAGTTTTAAACACTATACTTGCAAGTTAATTAAATATGAAATTTTGGTAATTTTTTTTAAGATTAAATCCAGAATATAAACTTATATTAAAAGCTAAAATTGATAAATTATTTATAGGGTGTTGAAATCTATGGTTCATTTTGTTTAAATTAATTGGTGGTATTTGTAATTTTTTCATCAAATAATTTAAGTGATATTAATCTGAATTTCAGATTAAGTTTTTTAAAATTAAATATTTATTGAATTTTTTAATTTAACCCCAAAAGTTTGCTAAACTCAATTCACCCCCCTCTTGAGTTAATATCAGGGTAACAATTGGTATCAGAGCTACACTCTAATTTATTATTTTTTAAACACCTTTAGAGTTTACGATTTATGGCAAACTTTAGTGTTTCATCTCTTGGTGAGGGTCAATCAATAAATAGACCTCCTCTATTTTCAGGAAACAATTATAGCTATTGGAAAAATAGAATGAAAAATTTTGTTCAATCAAATGATTATGCTGTTTGGAGAGTTATTATAAATGGTCCAAATATTCCCATGAAAGTTGTTAGTAATGAAAATGTTCCTAAAGATGAAAATGAGTGGAATGATGCTGATATTCAGAAAATTCAAGTAAATGCCAAAGCAATGAATATTTTACATTGTGCTCTTGATGTTAATGAATATAACAGAATATGTTGTTGTGAAAGTGCAAAAGAAATTTGGGATAGATTAGAAATTATTTATGAAGGAACTAGTCAAGTAAAAGAGGATAAAATAAGCATGCTTGTTCATAACTATGAACTTCTTAAAATGAAAATATATGAAACCATTTCTGATTGTTTACTAGATTTACAAATATTATTAATGGTTTGAAATCTCTTGGTAAAACCTATACTGACTCTGAATTAGTAAGTAAGATTCTCAGGTCACTACCATTAGCCTATATGACAAAGAAGCTAGCAATCAAAGAAGCTATACGAGAAAGACCTATTTCTCTTGATGAATTGCTAGGCTCCTTAATTACTCATGAAATGGAACTCAAAGAACTTGTTGAAGATGAGAAGCCCAAAGTAAGCAAAACTATTGCTTTCAAATCCATTGAGGAAGAAGAAGAAAGTGAAGAAGTTGATGATGATGAAGATGGTGATATAGCACTTCTCACTAGAAAATTCAAAAAATTTCTTGCCAAAAAGAAGGGTCATTCTGGAAAATTCAAGAAATTCTTTTCAAAGAAAGCACATGAAAGAAAGTCATCCTCCAAGTTTGAGCCAAGATGTTATAACTGCAAAGAGTTAGGCCATATCAGACTTAACTGTCCTAAAGCCAAAGAAGGGAAGAATGATAGAAAAGAGAAAAGAAATGAAAAATACAAAAAGGCCATGAAAGCCACTACGTGGAGTGATTCAGATGAAAGTAGCAATGATGAAGATTCAAGTGATGAAGAAGTTGCAAATCTTTGCCTTATGGCAAATGATGATGAGGTATCTTCTAATTTTAATTCAGATAGTGAATATGAAACTTCAAATGATCATGATGAACTTCAAAATGCTTTTGATGAACTTTATTACAACTTTGATGAACTTAAAACTAAATATATTAATCTTAAAAAGATCCATTCTTCTTTATCACATAAATATGATTCTCTCCTTGCAAATATAGAAGTAATGAAATCTGAAAATAAGTCTATAAAATCATAAATTGAAAAACTAAGAGTTAAAGATTCACTAAGTCATTATCTTATTTCTGAAAATGAAAAATTAAAACTTGAAGTTAAGGATTTAACTTGGTGTCTTGAAAAGTTTGTAAATGGAAAGAAGAATTTAAATATGCTACTTGGAAACCAAAGGTGGATGTATGATAAGGCTGGAATTGGTTATAATGAAAATGAAAAAGAAAAAAGCTTTGAAAATTATTCTAAAAATATGGGAAATTCTTTATGTACATATTGTGGAAGACACACCCATTTTTCAGATTTTTGCAAATATAGATTTTCTACTAAAGTCGCATGAATTCCTAAAGGGACTCCTATTTTTGCTAACCCCTATAGACCCAACACATTTTGGGTACCGAAAGAAAAGTTATTTAGGTTTGCTAACCCCTATGTCCATTGTAGGTTTGTTTTAGAGATGGTTCGAACAAATCAAAGTGGTTCTTAGACAGCGGGTGTTCAAGACACATGACGGGTGACAAAAGCAAGTTTTCCAGCATGATTGCCAAAGATGGAGGACTAGTGACATTCGGAGACAACTCCAAAGGCAAAATTATCGGCATAGGTAAAGTCGGTAAGGATCTTTCCCCTTGCATTGAAAACGTTCTTTTAGTTGATGGTCTTAAGCATAATTTAATTAGTATTAGCCAATTGCGTGATAAAGGTTATGATGTAACATTTAAAGAAGATTATTGTTTAATAAAAAATGTTAAAGATAATAGTGTTTTATTTGTTGCTTCTAGACATGAAAATGTTTATACTCTTGATTTTGATAAGTTATCACATCAAAATGTTAAGTGTTTAGCTGCCCTAAATGATACTTGTTGGTTATGGCATAGAAGGTTAGGTCATTCCAATATGGAACAAATTAATATTTTGTCCAAAAAGAGTTAGTTAGAGGACTGCCCAAAACTAAGTTTATTAAAGATAAAATTTGTAGTGGATGCCAATTTGGAAAGCAAACCAAAACTTCCTTTAAAAAGAAAAGAGATATTTCAACTAGTAGACCTTTAGAATTATTACACTTAGACTTATTCGGACCTAATAAAGTTGCTAGTTTAGGTGGAAAATATTATGCTCTTATTATTGTTGATGATTATTCTCGATTTACATGGGTTTTCTTTCTTACTCATAAAAATGATACACACCCTATTTTTGCTAAGTTTTGTAGAAGAATTCAAAATGAAAAAGGTTGTAATATTGTCTTTATAAGAAGTGATAGAGGAAGAGAATTTGATAACAAAGATGTCGAATTATTTTGTGATGAAAATGGTTTTGAACATAACTTTTCTGCACCTAGGACACCCCAACAAAATGGAGTAGTAGAAAGAAAGAATAGATCTTTACAAGAAATGTCTAGAACTATGCTAAATGAACATAATTTACCGGAATATTTTTGGGCGGAAGCCGTTAATACATCTTGTTATGTAATAAATAGAACTATTGTCAGAAAAGGTTTAGATAAAACTCCTTATGAGATTCTGAAAAATAAAAGACCAAATGTTAGTTATTTCAAGGTTTTCGAATGTAAATGTTTTATTTTAAATGATAAAAATAATTTGGGTAAATTTGATGCAAAATCGGATGAAGGTATTTTTCTTGGGCATGCACTTCATAGTAAAGCATATAGAGTTTTTAATAAAAGGACTTTAGTTGTTCAAGAATCAATACATGTATCTTTTGATGAATCTAATCCTTTTGCTAAAAACAACAAAGATGATGATGAGGTTTTAGTTCTAAATAAATCTATTAATGAATTAAAATTAAATAAAAACATTACTTCTAGCGTTGATAATTCCATTGATGTTGAAAAGACTCCAAATATAGATAAAAATGATAATGATTCTAGTTTACCTAAAAGTTGGAAATTCGTTAATAATCATCCTTTTGAAAATATATTGGGTGAACCTTCTAGTGGTATTCTTACTAGATCCTCCTTAAAGAATGTTTGTAATAATTTAGCTTTCGAGTCACAAATTGAACCAAAAGATATTAATGAAGCCGAAAAAGATGAGTTTTGGTTGTTAGCTATGCAAGAAGAATTGTTACAATTTGAACGTAATAATGTTTGGTCACTTGTTCCCACACCTCGAGATAAAACTATTATTGGAACTAAATGGGGTTTTAGAAATAAAAAGGATGACGACGGATTAATTATAAGAAATAAAGCTAGACTAGTTGCACAAGGTTTTAACCAACAAGAAGGTATTGATTATGATGAAACTTATGCCCCCGTAGCTAGATTAGAAGCCATTCGTATGTTATTAGCATATGCATGTTATAAAAATTTTAAATTAATTTAAATGGATGTCAAAAGTGCTTTCTTAAATGGTTTTATAAGTGAAGATATTTATGTTAGGCTTTGAAAATCACATATTTTCAAATCATGTTTATAAACTAAATAAAGCTTTATATGGATTGAAACAGGCCCCTAGGGCTTGGTATGATAAATTAAGTGAATTTTTGCTTGAAAATGATTTTGTGAGAGGAAAAATGGATTCTACTTTATTTATAGAAATTCATAATAATGATATGCTTCTTGTACAAATTTATGTTGATGATATTATATTTGGATCCACAAATAAAAATTTATGTAAAGATTTTTCAGAATTTATGCAAAAAGAATTTGAAATGAGTATGATGGGTGAGTTAAATTTCTTTTTGGGATTGCAAATTAAGCTAACTAAAAATGGTGTTTTTATTAATCAATCTAAATATATTAAGGATCTTTAAATAAAATATGGTTTAAAGAATGCTAAAACACTTGGTACACCTATGAGCACATCTATAAAGTTAGATATTGATGAAAAAGAAAAATCTGTTAATACAACTTTATACCGTGGCATGATTGGTAGTCTATTATATTTAACAGCTAGTAGACCCGACATTATGTTTAGTGTATGTTTATGTGCTCGTTTTCAAGTCAATCCTAAAGAATCCCATTTGAGTGCCGTTAAACGCATTTTTAGATATTTAAATGGGACAAAAGACTTAGGCTTATGGTATCCTAAATCTACATCTTTTGATCTAGTAAGTTATTCCGATGCGGATTTTGCCGGTTGTAAAGTTGATAGAAAAAGAACTAGTGGTACATGTCACTTCTTAGGACACTCACTAGTTTCTTGGTTTAGTAAAAAGCAAAATTTCGTAGCTCTTTCCACGGCCAAGGCAGAATATATTGCCGCCGGTAGTAGTTGTGTTCGAACATTATATATGAAACAACAATTAGAAGACTTTAAAATATCCTTTCAAAATACTCCAATTTTTTGTGACAACACAAGTGCAATATGTTTAACTAAAAATCCAATTCTTCATTCTAGAACAAAACATATTGAAATTAGACATCATTTTTTACGCGATCACGTTCAAAAAGGTGACGTTAGACTATAATTTATTTCTACGGATCTTCAATTGGCCGATATTTTCACAAAACTGTTACCCGAAGATCGTTTTACTTTTATTTGTCGAGAACTCGGCATGGCACGTATAAATGATCTAAAATTATAATTTGAAGTTTTTTTTTATTCTGAAATATTTCATTATTTATATGAATAGTGTATTCATCTCTTTCCAAAATACTTTATCACTAGTGGACAAACAATACTCCCCTATATATATGTGTTACTCCCTTTTACTCTATCTTCACACACAAACCATGAAGTCTTTCTATGTTGTTTGGATAGGAAAACAACCCGGGATTTATATCTCTTGGGGAGAATGTGAGCTTCAAACAAAAGGCGTAACTAATGCTAAATTAAAAAAATATTCCTCTTACCCCGAAGCTCTTAACGCCATAGCTCTTTCTCCTACATTTGCTCCTTGGGTAACACCACCTCCTTGGCCTTTTGTCTTACCACCTCATATAGCTATTCCCTTTCAAGCGAACTCTTCCACCAAATCTGAATCTTCCTCAACCGGTTCCTACACCAGAAATTCTATCAAACTTATCGTGAAAGATAACGGGAAAGAAATCCTTCTTGAAGGACATCCAAATGATGTATGTCATATGATAAATAATCTGAAAATGTAACTTCCTTTTAAGTATCAATAAACCAGCTATTTTGTTTATCTATTATTTGCATCTTATTTTTTTTAATGGGGGGAGCTTTTCTTATACCTCATTTTTTTTCTTTCCTTTTTGTTTATGACAAACAGGCGGAGACGTATGTGAATTTTTTTTCCAATATCTATTATTCTGCATCACTTTGTTTGTCATCATCAAAAAGGGGGAGATTGTTAAATATAAATATAATTAATCATTTATTAATTTAACTAATTGTAACTAATAATCATTTTCTTTATATTGCTTTTGATGATAACAAACAAATAACTAATAATAAATTCATTCTCATAATTCTCAATATTATCAATATGAATATTATTTTTTTTGTTGTCTATCAAATTATATTCTCATTTTTTTCTGTCAATATATGAGATAAGTGACACATTTTTTTTAAAACATCTATTAATTTTTTTTTTACTCTGTTTTAACATTTTTTATACATATATACATTTTCCTTATTAAAAACTTTAGTTTCGTACATTTCTTTGGCAGTTAATTTATTTATTATTTTTTTTGTAATCTTTCTACATCTTTCAAATTCTCTTTCATCTTTTCATAACTATTGTTTATAGTTCAAAACGATTTTATATTTTATGTGGCCTTAAAGGTATGTGTGGCTCAAATTGAATTCCATCTCAAAAGTCTACCTACTTGTGAGATATGTGTTATCTCCTTTATTGGTCATTTCCAAGAAAGATAAAGAGATTTTGGGAACACAATTTTCTTTCTCTTTCTTCTTGAAATAACGTGTACTAATTTTTTTTGTAAATAATTTTTTTTTGTCAATAACAGCTAACATTTTTTACATGACTACTCATGTCATTTTTCTTAGGCCCCACTGACTGTTTTGAGAGCCAACACCTGTAGCAGATTTATACAGGTATCTCAGATCATGCACAAGGATAGATTACATTGTTATCTACTTTATTTATATATATATATATATATATATATATATATATATATATATATATATATGAATTTTATATTTTTTTTTTGTTAAAACTTAACAATATTTTTTACTCGTATGTTTCTATTAGCTACATAGTTATATATTCTGATTGTATATATACTTATATATTTTTATCTACGGTTTTTTATTTTTTTTGTTTGTTTTTGTTATTTATATATTTATATATATATTATTTTATACATATATAATAATGCTTCCAACGTTTTTTTTTCTCCCAACATAGATAAGTTTTTTGAAGTCCAAAGTGGACTGTCAGTGCACACCATGTTCCATAAAAATCTTACAACACCTAGACAAGTTGTATAATCATTTTTTTTTGGCCCACACGTCAATTAATTAACTTGCATTGAATATTTTTTTCTTGCAATGATGATACCCCTTATTTTTTTTACACGATTTTGTACAGATAGACTATTTGAGATATCCTATTTATTTTTATGTCTACTACACACAGAGACACTTTATATTTTTTTTCTAATCTCTCTCTGTGAGCTCAACCTAATATATTTCATAAAGAACAAATGGTGGGTCATCAGATACGATTTTCACTTTAGCTCTTGAGCATTTAATGCTCTCTCAGTCTACATATTTTATGAGGATGAACCTTAATCTCAGTGAGCATTTCTTTTCATCATTTATGGAGATGAACTTATCTGCACTCCTCTCCAACGGTCATTTTTTTTCTTCTACAAAATAGAAGATCAGTTTTTGTTGAAGGCATAAAAAAACAGAAAAGATCAACAAGAGAGCAATCAATAACATTACATTTTCGCTCATACAAATATTCAAGAAAGCAACAAAAGAAGAACACTCAGCTCTACTCAAAGTTTGGGATAGCCACAAATTGTTATTCAGCTTTCCTTGAAGAAGATTGAAGAAAAGACTCTGTACTCAAAAATATCATTCTGCTACAAATATTTGAAGAGAAGACTTGGGCCAAAATCAAATATTTTGTGAAAGTCTGTTTGAAGAAGAAACTCGGATCAATTTGTATTTTTAGAGAGTTTGGACATCCAAACTATGTACTCAAAACTCCAGCTTTATTTTGAAGCTCCGTGATTAGCTTCGGTTGTACAAGTAGCTAGGTTCAGCTGCTCAATTGTACGTTGGAGGTTTGATCCTGCCTTAGTGGATCACGGTATTGAAGTGCAGGGAGACGGGAGCTGCTCTAGGCGCGTGGACGTAGGCCGAACTTTGACCGAACCACGTTAAAAATATGGTGTCATTTATTTTCACCATTCAAATTTATGTTTATGCTTGTGGCTGCTTAAATTTAGTTTTAAACACTATACTTGCAAGTTAATTAAATCTGAAATTTTGGTAATTTTTTTTAAGATTAAATCCAGAATATAAACTTATATTAAAAGCTAAAATTGATAACTTATTTAGAGGGTGTTGAAATCTGTGGTTCATCTTGTTTAAATTAATTGGTGGTATTTGTAATTTTTTTATCAAATAATTTAAGTGATATTAATCTGAATTTCAGATTAAGTGTTTTAAAATTAAATATTTATTGAATTTTTTAATTTAACTCCAAAAGTTTGCTAAACTCGATTAACCCCCCCCCCCCCCCCCCCCCCCTCTCGAGTTAATATCTGGGTAACAACCTCCAAGTAAGTAAAATAAGTATTTACATATGTAACTCGTAAGGATTCAAGGGTAGAAATATGGAATTCATATAAAGTTGGAACTTAAAAAAATGTTGCAAAAATAGAAATTTGGATTTATCCGAAATTGTGGTCGAATCGATCCGACCGGTCAGAATCAGCAAACTTACCTGTTTGTTGAGTTGTTAAAATTTGGACGGCCTAGACCGATGTGTTATCGAGTTTTGGACCAAGATCAAATGATTTAGGTTATCCTTTAACTAAATTAACTAAGGAGAACCTTTCCTTATGTGTTTGGGAGGTTTAGTTAATTGTTTTAAATTGATTTTAATAAGAGAGAGGGAAAGGAAGAACTCATGTTCTCCCTCCATTTTCTCTTTAGAAATTCATCCCCATTTCCTCTCTCTAAACCTTCATCTTAAGAGCTTCTAAATCGATTTTAATAAGAGATGGAGAAAGAAAGAGCTCATCTTCTCCCACCATTTTCTCTTTAGAAATTCATCATCATTTCCTCTCTAAACCTTCATCTTAAGATATTCACCCCTTATAATTTTCCCCACACTCCAACCTTATTACACCACAAGTTCTATGACATTATCAAGGGTTTAGTTGAAGTTGCAGTGGGTTTTTAGTAGTGTTAGGAGAGGGTTTTTGAAATGGGTCTTTTTCAAAATACTTGGGAACATTCTTATGGAGGTTGAAGGTGGGTTTTTATGGAGTCTTGATGTTAGGTTTTCAAGGGAGACTTTCAAGGAATCTAGAGGAAGCTTGATGCCCCCCTTGAGGCCACCTTAGGACGTGGGAGTTTTCCCTCTCTATTGCCATTTCCATCATTAGTAAAGCTTCTTTGAGGTGGGAGAAATTTATTTTGTTGCATTTACTATTATATTCAAGTCTTTAAATCATCATTATTGCATATGCTGGTATATATATATAGGATTCAAGCTTGCTTCCATACTGATTGAATATAGTAGGATTTCATACGTTAATATGGGTTAAAAATGGGCTTAAATTAAAGTTTCAAAGATGTCAAATTTCAAAATATTTAGTGATCATTTTTGTGAGATAAAAATGTTAAAGGATGTTATATGGTGTTAAAGAAGCGATTTCCAAGCAAGAAATGTGTTGGTTTTCTTTAGAAAGTTTGACTGTCAATATACATGTTTTTCTAGTAAGAAATGTGGAATAATGTATGTTAATTTTTGACATTAAACTTATAACACTCAAAATTTCAAAAATTATATGGTACAAAATGATTATATTTTTAATTAAGAATGACTAATGAATATAGTTTAATGTCCTTAAAGTGAAAGATGATAAAAATAAGTAAATGTTGATATGAGGAACGTTGGTATTTGGACATGAAAATAAGTCGAAATTAAAGTAATGGGTGAAGCTAATGGTTTTGTAAAGTAGACTTTAATATTAGTAAACATAAGAGTTTTACCCAAATATTAATGTGGCACTACAAGAAAAGTACTTTTTGAGACTAGACCTTTTGAGATGGCTAAAATTTGAGTTCCTAAAATCCACCTTTTGGGACGGGTAAAATTAACGGCCTTAAAAACTACTAGCATTTAAAACCCCAGGTAATACTCATGGGATTGCATATTAGTAGCCGTCCCAAATAGTATACGTCATGAGATGGCGAAAAATTTGGTTCCCCTTTAACAATTTTCAATTCGGCTTCTTTAACTTTCGTTTGGGCATTTTGCAAAGAAAACAAAAAAAAAAATGAAAGAAAAAAAGGTCACTCCCCTTTCTAGACTTCAAACCCAACAAAATAAAACCCACACCTTAACCCTCCTGCTACCTTCTTCTTCCTCGCTCGATGGTGGTTCAGCTCTATATGGCCCCCTCCCACTACCTTCTTCTTCCTTGCTTGACGGTGGTTCGGCTCGGTGTGGTTCTCCCCTCCGGTGAAGGATTGAGTGGTGATGGCCATTCTTCCAAGAAATCAAAGGCTTTTGAAATCAAGATGTGGAATGATGTTTCTCTTTGGCTTGGGGTCCATTATAATCCCTAACCCTAACTTCAATTTACATAAAATATTTTGATCATATGTTTATAGTTAATTGAGTTGTTGAACTTTGATTGTCTGATGCAGACATTTTTGTGGACAACTTTGCTATTTACAAGAATCATATTATATATCTCCATGAGTGTTTGTAATAATTATTATTGTTTGTCGCTTTGATTTTGTGTTTTGGTTGAATTAGGAATGAATTCCATACTAATCAAGCTAGTACCACCAGAGATGAGTGTACTACGGCCTATGTTATGTATGCACTCTTTTCATAAATTGTACCATTTAATGATGTTACATATTTCATTAGTTTTTATATATATGATTTGTGGTAGTGATAGGTGGTTGAGGGTGAGCCAATTGTATATATGTATGCACTGTTGCAATTGTTAGGAAAATTTTGTTTATGTTTTGTTTTAGTCATTTGTTGATAGTGGAGCCCAATCAAAAGTTGTGCAGAACATTGTGGGTATTGGCCATTGTCTTTCTAAATGATTACATCTTGCTTTCTACCAGTAATAATTGTATCATTTCAATGAAAAAAGCTTATTGGTACAACATTCTTGAATTAATTAAAATTTAAAGCTTGTGACAGACTTATAACTTATGAATACCTTTTGTACGTTTACTTAATGTATATGCATTCTAGCATATACTCTTTTATAAGTCTATAGGGGACATACAAATCTTGTATTGACATACCAGTATATGCTATTTTACAAGTCTAAACCGACATTTTACATGATGCATGATCCTATCATCACATGCCCTATGCCTTTTAACAAGTCTGAAAAAAATTAAAAAGTTAATTGCTCACTAAATGTGTGTGGTCTGTGTTTGTAGTCCCCATGCAACCATTTTATGTTTTAGGGCTTGGAAGTTATAATAACGGAAGTTTAAGAAACATAATATGGGCATAGTTGTGAGAATATTACACTTTGTGATTCAATTGATAACGAACTTATATAGCAGCACTTCGGGTCTATGACAAGCAGAATTATAAAATGGATCAAGATATTCGAACTCGATTTGGTCAAAGCTCATTCAAGATCAGTTTGTACCAACATGAACATACGTTTTAATCCATGTACACCCCTCTCTTTCTTTGTAAGCCACCTAGGAGAGATTGTTACAACAACTACGGAAGTGTCGTTCCCCCCCCCCCCCCCCCAACCCACACACACGGGAAACAAAAAAAGAATTAAATTTTGTTCAAAATCGCATAATTTTAGTCAGCACATTTATTTACTATTTATACACAGAAAATTTTGTAATTCCTAAAAGATGGAAATACTTTTCAACATTTTATTTTCACCCGTGTAAGAAAAAATTAGAGTGTAGCAGTCCATACTTTAAAAGGCATGCACTTATGATAAAACCTTAAATAAAAGAAAGCATGAGCAGAGCATTAAAAGTTCATCCCAAGCTTAACTTAATCTCCAGCAAGATCCAGAGTGAACTTGATTTATGACTGGGCAGAGTGGGCTCACAATGCCTACTTCTCCCATGCCTGCTACAATATAGCAACAGATACTAACATGAGATTTCATCAGTATAAAGTCCATTCACATAAATGAATAGATTGACTTACTTGAAGCTCCAGTATGTTGGAGATTTTTAAAATAAGAGAGTAAGAGTTTTTTGGGTTTAAAAGCCTTAAGAGCTTGTCCCACATTGGAAGTGTGTGGAAGAGGTGGGAAGCTAACCCAAATATAAAAGGGGATAGTGTCCCACATTGGAAAATGTACAAAGCTAAGTGTCACCACTAAGCTATAAAAGGGGTGGGCAACCTTTGAGTCCCACATTGGAAAAATGTTAAGAATTTGTACACTTAATAAGTACAAATGGAAGATGAAGAGTTAATTCATCTAGCATTTAAGAGGCTATTCAAGAGATCTCAATACGGTGCGAAGCACCGTACGCACACGCACACGCGCGCTCGCGCGCGTGCGGGTGCGGGGCAGTGGGCTGTAGAGGCGCTAGTGGCGCACTTTACACTTCGCACGCCGCGTGTCCGCAGTGGTAGGGGGTTTCCGGGATTCGTCCGGGTCGGATCGCGGTAGCTCGGGCGCGGTCACTTTTTGGTTGACCCGTGCAAAACCGATTCGGTATTATTATACCTGTTCGGAAAGGACTTAAGACTGTTGGTAATTAACAGTCATACCTGTTCGGAAATGACTTAATTCAACAGTCATGACTCTTGAAGACAAAGCCTTTCATTTTCTATAAATAAAGGCTGCCTAAAAACGGAATTACATTGATAACAAAAACCAGTTTCAGATTTCCATACCCTGCTATTTCTCTCTTACAATTTTCAGGAGATAAAAATTCTCTTATTCTGTTTTGTGCACATAAACAGAATAAGAACTTGATTGACTGTTCTTCGCTGCTACATCCAAGGGCTGTCTTCAAATATACAAGTTGCAGACAGTGCAATTGCTTCATTGTATCTTGAGTACGGATTTGCTGATTCCCGTTTGTATACCGAAATTCTTCGTGTGGGGCAAATACTGTATTTAGGAAAGTGACATCACGCCTTGAAGTTTTATAGTGACTATTCAGAAATTACATTGTTGTATTGAAGTTGACATTTTTGAGATATATAAAGAGTTCAATTTCTGTATTTGCATTCATAATATCCAACAATCTAAATACAGTATTCAGAAATGGCCGACTCTTCCAAGTCACTTCGACAAATAACAAAAAGCTTTGTCAAGTTGGACCGTTTTGATGGTGGTAATTTTCTGCGTTGGCAGAAAAAGGTTCATTTTCTTCTAACAACATTGAAGATTGTATATGTCTTGTCACAACCGAAACCAAATGAAGATGAAGATGAAACCGTGGAACAGACTAGGCAACGCACAAAATGGGAGACCGATGATTACTTGTGTCGTGGTCACATTCTCAATGCACTTGCTGATAATTTGTTCGACTTGTACCAAAATGTTGGGACAGCAAAAACTTTATGGGAAACATTGGAGACCAAATATCTAACGGAAGACGCTACAAGTAAGAAGTTCCTTATCGGTCAGTTTCTAAGCTTTAAAATGCATGATAATAGGCATGTGTTAGAACAATTTCATGACATCCAACGCATCATAAATCATTGCAAACTGAAAAAATTAAATATGGATGATAATGTAATTGTTGCTGCCATAATTGAAAAACTTCCTCCTTCTTGGAAAGACTATAAGAAAGAACTCAAACACAAAAAGGAGGATCTTTCACTTAAAGAATTAGACTCATTTAAGAATTGAACAAAAGTCTCGAATTCTAGATGGTAAAGAGGAACAAGAAAATTCTGTTTCTAAGGTCCATGTGGTGGAGGAAGGAAAGGAGCAAAAATATGGCAATCATGGAAAAAATAACAAGCGGAAGAATTTTTCAAATAATTCTAAAGCAAACAAAAAGAAGAAAGGAAATTGTTTTCATTGCAACAAACCAGGTCATTTCAAGAAGGATTGTCGTGAGTTCAAGAAACTAAAGGAAAAAGGAGGGACATCAGACACAAAGCAAAAATTTGCTGCTATGATATCCGAGGCTAATATGCTTGGAGAAGACAACTCTTGGTGGGTTGATTCTGGTGCCACAAGGCATGTTTGTAAGGACAAGAACTTGTTCTCTGCCTATGAAACAGTGGAAGGAGATGTTCTCTATATGGGAAATTCATCTATAGCTGCGGTTAAAGGCAAAGGGACAGTGGATCTCGAATTCACTTCCGGGAAAATCCTTAGCCTCACCAATGTTTTTCATGTTCCTGATGTTAGGAAAAATTTAGTTTCTGGAAGTCTTCTTAACAAATTTGGCTTTAAGCTTGTATTTGAGTCAGACAAATTTATTCTGACTAAGAATGGTACCTTTGTAGGCAAAGGATATTTGTATGAGGGCATGTTTAAGCTCAATATCAATGAAAAGGATTCTTCTGCTTATATCGTTGATTGTCTTTCATTATGGCATAGTCGTTTAGGACATGTTAATACAAAGAAAATGCATTTCATGGTTAATTTAAATTTAATTCCTAAATATGAGAATGATATGAATGAAAAGTGTAAAATATGCATGCAAACAAAAATAACAAGATTGCCTTTTCCTAAAATAGAAAAAACTACATCTTTGTTGCAATTAGTACATAGTGATGTTTGTGATTTGCATGGAACGCCTACTAGAGGTGGTAGTAAATATTTTGCTACATTTATTGATGACTTTTCAAAATATTGTTACGTATATCTTTTAAACTCTAAGGATGATGTGCTTAATAGATTTAAGACATATAAAAATGAAGTTGAAAATCAATGTGATTCTAAAATAAAATGTCTTAGATCTGATAGAGGTGGTGAATATCACTTTCCTCAATTTTGTGAAGATATGGGAATTATACATGAAGTTACTGCACCTTATACACCACAACAAAATGGAGTAGCAGAAAGAAAAAATAGGACACTAACTGAAATGGTTAATGCTATGCTTTCTTATTCTGGTTTAAGTAAAGGGTTTTGGGGAGAAGCACTTTTAACTGCATGTCATATTCTGAATAGAATACCTGTTAAAGATAATAAGAAAACTCCTTACGAATTATGGAAGTAGAAAACCTAATTTAGGTTATCTTAAAGTTTGGGGTTGTAGAGCTATTGTAAGACTACCTGAAACTAAGAGAAAGAAATTAGGAAGCAAAGGTGTTGAGTGTATTTTCATAGGTTATGCACAACATAGTAAAGCCTATAGATTTTTGGTTAGTGAACCTAATGATTCTGTTGAGGTAAATACAATAATTGAATCGAGAGATGCAATTTTTTATGAACAAAGGTTTTCTTCTATTCCTAGAATTAATAATGAAAAAGAAGTAAGCACTCCTTCACAGTTACCTGTAACTCCACCAGTAGAACAAGAAGAGATTAGAAAAAGTAAAAGACCTAGGAAAGAAAAAAGCTTTGGTCCCGACTTTGTAGTCTATCTTGTTGAAGGAACTAGAGATACATCTTGTAATCAATATGCTTTGACTCTTAGCGTTGAAACAGACCCACAAACTTATAATGAGGCAATTAAGTCTGTAGATTCAGCATTTTGGAAAGAAGCTATAAATGATGAAATGGATTCAATTTTGGGAAATAAAACTTGGAAATTAGTAGACTTACCTCCAGGATCTAAACCCATTAAGTGTAGATGGATTTTTAAAAAGAAAATGAAAATAGATGGAACAATTGATAAATTCAAGGCTAGATTGGTTGCTAAAGGTTTTACACAAAAAGAAGGAATTGATTATTTTGATACCTATGCACCTGTTGCTAGAACCGCCACTATTAGAATTTTAATTGCATTAGCATCTATATATAATTTTGAGATTCATCAAATGGATGTGAAAACTGCCTTTTTAAATGGTGACTTAGAAGAAGAAATTTACATGGAACAACCTGAAGGGTTTGTTATGCCTGGACAAGAAAATAAAGTATGTAAACTTATTAAGTCCTTATATGGCCTAAAACAAGCACCTAAACAATGGCATGAAAAATTTGATAAAGTCATTATTTCTTATGGTTTTAAAATTCATGAATCTGATAAGTGTGTTTATAGTAAATTTGTTAATGGTAAAGGTGTGATCATTTGTTTATATGTAGATGACATGTTAATTCTTGGTACTGATTTAGAAAGCATTAATAATACTAAGAGTTTTTTGTCTTCTAAATTTGATATGAAAGATATGGGTGTAGCTGATGTCATATTAGGAATGAGAATAATAAGGAAAGATAAAAATATAATTCTCACTCAATCTCATTATGTTGAGAAAATTTTAAAGAAATTTAATCAGTTTGATTGCACACCTGTTAGTACACCTTTTGAACCACAGCTAAAGATGATCCCTAATAATGGTAGAGCTATTTCACAATTGGAATATGCACGAGTAATTGGTAGTTTAATGTATGCCATGACATGTACTCGACCTGATATTGCTTATGCTGTTGGTAAATTAAGTAGATATACTAGTAATCCAAGTTTATTGCATTGGCATGCTGTCAATAGAATATTAAAATATTTGAAAGGAACTATGGACTATGGTATATACTATAGTGGATATCCTTCAATATTAGAAGGGTTTTCTGATGCCAGTTGGATAACTGAGCGGGAGGATCATTCCTCAACAAGTGGATGGATTTTCACTCTTGGTGGAGGAGCTGTTTCTTGGGGATCAAAGAAACAAACTTGTATAGCTGACTCTACTATGGCAGCTGAGTTTGTAGCATTAGCTGCAACTAGTAAAAAGGCAGAATGGTTAAGGAATTCATTGATTGAAATTCCAGTTTGGCCAAAACCAATGCCTCCAATATCTATACATTGTGATAGTGAGTCTACACTTTCCAGAGCTTATAGTAAAGTGTATAATGGAAAGTCTAGACATATTGGCCTGAGACATAGTTATGTCAGACAAATGATTACAGATAGTGTAATCACAGTGGATTATGTAAAATCAAGTCAAAATTTAGCTGATCCTTTTACAAAAGGTCTTGCAAGAGGACTGGGGTCTAAGACATCAATAGGGATGGGACTAAACCCATTAATAATAATCACTCTTGATGGAAACTCAACTTGAAACTTGATATATTCAAGTCTCAAGTTCAATGATTAAAGTACATCATACGACGTGATTGTAAGCACTATGAAATTTAACATCCCAAGGATAAATGCTTAGAACATGTAATGAATAATGAAAGAGGATGGGTTTAACCTTAATAGATTTATGGTGTTTTAAGTTACATGGACACCTATGATAATCTACCTATATGAGTGTGGAAGTGGTGCCGCTTCCTATGAGTATTGGGATTGACTCTAAAGCACTCATGAAATCAAGGTACAGACACAAGGCCTAATTCATGTGTCGGCTTATATGGATAATCAGTGACTAAAAGATTTGTGTGTGAAGACAAATCCGGATAATCAATATAGATTGATAGTTCAAAGACAAGTCTACTATACTTTCATGGTTAACCTTGACGAACCTTCACAGGGTATTGGTTCAAGTCGTGAGACACCAATGCTTATACACAGTCTTACAGACAATCAAAGATTTACAAAACTTATTTTGAAAATGGTGGAGGAATGTTGGAGATTTTTAAAATAAGAGAGTAAGAGTTTTTTGGGTTTAAAAGCCTTCAGAGCTTGTCCCACATTGGAAGTGTGTGGAAGAGGTGGGAAGCTAACCCAAATATAAAAGGGGATAGTGTCCCACATTGGAAAATGTACAAAGCTAAGTGTCACCACTAAGCTATAAAAGGGGTGCGCAACCTTTGAGTCCCACATTGGAAAAATGTTAAGAATTTGTACACTTAATAAGTGCAAATGGAAGATGAAGAGTTAATTCATCTAACATTTAAGAGGCTATTCAAGAGACCTCAATACGGTGCGAAGCACCGTACGCACACGCACACGCACACACACGCGCGCGCGCGCGCGTGCGGGTGCGGGGCAGTGGGCTGTAGAGGCGCTAGTGGCGCACTTTGCACTTCGCACTTCGCGGGTTGCCGGGATTCGTCCGGCTCGGGCGCGGTCACTTTTTGGTTGACCCGTGCAAAACCGATTCGGTATTATTATACCTGTTCGGAAAGGACTTAAGACTGTTGGTAATTAACAGTCATACCTGTTCGGAAATGACTTAATTCAACAGTCATGACTCTTGAAGACAAAGCCTTTCATTTTCTATAAATAAAGGCTGCCTAAAAACAGAATTACATTGATAACAAAAACCAGTTTCAGATTTCCATACCCTGCTATTTCTCTCTTACAATTTTCAGGAGATAAAAATTCTCTTATTCTGTTTTGTGCACATAAACAGAATAAGAACTTGATTGACTGTTCTTCGCTGCTACATCCAAGGGCTGTCTTCAAATATACAAGTTGCAGACAGTGCAATTGCTTCATTATATCTTGAGTACGGATTTGCTGATTCCCGTTTGTATACCGAAATTCTTCGTGTGGGGCAAATACTGTATTTAGGAAAGTGACATCACGCCTTGAAGTTTTATAGTGACTATTCAGAAATTACATTGTTGTATTGAAGTTGACATTTTTTAGATATATAAAGAGTTCCATTTCTGTATTTGCATTCATAATATCCAACACAGTATAGATTGTTCACAATTTCAAACTGCAATGTATTGTTCCGTAAGCATTGTTCTTGGTTCATAAATCAGAAAGTGTTACTAAGAAAATTAAAAAACAGAAATGCAGAGAAGAATCGTGGCATATGTTGCAGAATTATGTGATAGAAGCCTTTTCAAGTACTGTCAACCTTTCAGAGGTTCTGATGTCACATGGTGGATTCACATCATTGCAAGAAAAGCTTATTTTAGTCGCTCAATGCCCTCTTTGGAAACTGAAAAATGAAATGGATAGCGTGTATATTTCTTTACAACTTTTTATAAACAAAAAAATTTAATTCCAAATAGTTTAGAATAGTTTCCCCTATTTTTGTTTTAACCAGGTGAAATATATTTCACCCCAAATGAAATGGAGCCAAAATATGCAGTGAAGTAACGTACGTGCCCCCATATGTTACAATATGATCAAGAACTTAATACACAACAGCTACTTGATATTTAAACTAAACTGTAACATGTACCAAAGAAGTATTTGCAACAAGTAACACTTCCGGAAGCACAATATCATGAATATTAGTTTGTGTTTGTACAGTAAGCTTTCAATTTTTCTGAAACAGAAAACTTTGATCGGACTACATATTATAATTTATATAATAAATTGAAAAAAACATGTGCACAAGCACAAACCATTGTATGCACACATTTTTCTTTTTAAATCAAGACGAGAGAATAATTCACTAAAAAAATAAGATGGGTTACATAATCAGATGTGCACTCCCCACTCTAAATATGTCCCCTTTTTTAATCTCTAAAGAATGTAGATTTTGTGCCAGGGAAAGACAACTAACTGTGCATCTGTGCATCTCCTGCAACAAGAAACTTGGATAGCTCCCTAATCACTACACCAAAAAGGGAAAAAAGTAACGATACTTTACCATTACAAAAAAAAAAAAAATAGTAAAGGATATTTACCGTTACTAATAATGAATTTACAAACGGAGTTTTACCGATACTAATTCTTACTAATGATGGACTTTTCTGTTACTATATCTTCATTACTAACGGATTTTTACCGTTACTAGACCTTTTGTAACGGATAATTGTTCTACTATGACACAACTTTTGTAACAGTTTGGTCTAACAGTTTTGCCGGATTTTCTAACGGTAAAGGTAATACATATTTTTAAAAAATATTTATTTTTCAAGATCCAATATCCTTCTCTAAGTGATAAAAATACATGTCCTGAATTTATACAAATTCAACTATGCTTACCAAACTATTCAAAACCCAAGAACATACACATAGAAATAGTCCATATTAACGAGGGTACTATATACAACATTTAAATTTTTTAATAACATTGTAGATGTCATTATATAATAAGACTAGTTGTCAACCCCCGCGCTATGCGCAAACGTTTTAAAAATATTCAACAGTTTCTTCTTATTTTTCTCATTCTCCCATTTTACATTAGGAACCTCCTCTCATTTTGCATTAGGAACCTACAGCAAGATATCAAAAAATAAATACAATTGGTGCAAGAAAATGATGTAATACAGCAAAACAAAGTGTGATGAATGGTGAGGAGTAGGACCAAATATCTGGGAGTTTTGCAAGAACAGAAAACATCAAACTCATATAAGGATTTTTTTCCTTAAACAAGCAGAAGAGATAAGTTGCTAACCAACATAAATGAAAAATAATATCAAGGTCTTAGTGAGTGAAAATTTGGAGAAAGAATTACTTTAAAAAAGGACTTTGAATTGTTTGGAAAATAATACTGGAATAATGGCATCTAGTATCCTAAGACACTGAGCGATAAATCAACACGTGTCCAATGCACATTTGAAAGATATATCACCTTAACCAGATCCAACGACGATGTTGTTGATAGGAATAAAGATGATCTTCATGAAGCAGCCTACGAATCCCATCACCACAAAATCGATGGCTGTACGAAATTCCACCTTTGTGAGTTCTGCACAACATAGTATCAGATCATCCGGTAAATAAGAAACACAGGAATGAATGGATATCAGATCAGATGAGATCAATTTTACCTCCGTACTCAGGTTTGTGCCACCTCTTCACAACATTAACATAACATACAAAATTAGGTTCCGTAAATTGCTATTTATATTCTCTATAGTTTAGGCAATAACAGTACCACTTGCCAGTTCACAATGGAATTTGATACTATCTCAAAGATTTGATCCTCAATATGAAGAGTGAGAATCTAATATATGTGATTGTCAGAAGATCCAAACATGAGAAAAATGGCCTTCTTTCTTTATGAAGATATATAAGACGACACAAATGCATATTCACACTCAATACACATAGATTTAAGTTAGTTAAAATAATATGTATAAACATTTGGATAAATATGCATGCTATACATGAGTATTTGTTTAGATCATTTAGTTCAAAGTCTAATTTGGATTGCCTCTCAAATTTCTTAATCTCTTCCATATCTCCACGATCCTTTCTTGTTCTTTTCATGTCTGACTCCTTAAATGACAATTTCTTCTTATCCTACACCTGAACAAATAGTATATAGGCAAGATGAGAGAGGATTCAACATTTACATTTTGTAGGAAATAAATGACTAGTTATAAAAATAAAAAACGAAAATCGCAACTTCGAACAATGATAAGCGCAGAGGGGGATGCTCAAACATCTTGAACAAACTATCAGGATCACCTACTCCTCTCATTAAAATTATACTTTGTACAGTGGCGGAGCCAGGAATTCGCGTCAAGACGGGGTGCTTTTAAGGATGATATCCGGGGGTTCAGGGCTGGAGCCCCCGAGCCGAATTTTTTTGAGGTTATTTAAATTATTTTGAGAAAAATCACCAAAAGTCCTATTAGGGGTGCGCTGAATTTATATTTTGGGCGGGCTGAATTTATATTTTAACACTTTTTTTTTTATATATAAATTAACACTACTATTTTTATTTTTATTTTTTTTTTGGGGGGTGGGGGGGGGGGGGGGGGCGGGCTGGGGCCACCCCCTGGCTCCGCCTATTACTTTGTAGACTATTGCTTTTATATTACTACTTACAAAATTCACAAAAAGGTATAATCTGTCCAATAAATTTAGTGAGCTTACCATATATTACCATTATTAATTCATAAATTAGTGAGCTTACCATAGTATAGGAGGGACAAAGGTATAATCTGTCCAATAAACAGAAATATTGGTTTAAAATCTAAAGTAATTTACGCAATACAAGAGTAGAGATCACTGTAGAAGAAAAAGTAAGATGAAAAAACATGAGAGACTAACAAATTCGTTTTTATTAAGCACCAGTCAGAGTATAAATCTCAATACGAAAACATCTGAGGACAACAAAACTCAACAATAAAATGACACACAATTAGATATAAGATCGATGTCAGAAACTCATATAGACACACAAAACTGATTGATGAAACAGGAAACTATCCATACAGAGAAGATAAATGAAGAAAGAGACGTCTCAAATTCTATATTATCTAAGAAACACTAAAATACCACAAATCCCTACATGATTCTTGTTAACACTATACAAACTGCTACTTCTATTACCACTGGTATAAAGAATAAGCGTTCCAATCGTTTTAATAGCTATTGACCTGTCATTTGGCAAACATAGGAAGAATGAATATATTACATCATTGCTGCTTATATAAGGTGAACTTATCTGAAATTACCTCAACTGAATTAAGCTGCTTTTGGTGAGTTGTGGTGAACATGACAACACAAATATAAAACTGCCAAAAATCTGAACATTAAACAGTGTAAGAAACCTCTAACAAGTGCAAACAATAAGGACCATTTACACACAAAATTAAACTAAAATTATTACTGATGTGGCATGAGGACACTTTTGTCATTTTTAGGCATTTATGGCATTTTTTTGTTATTTTCTTTATTTGGATGTATTTTTCTTTTAGTAATTGTTTGTTTGGTATTATACGAGGAAGTAGTAAAGGCTAATAAGGTATAATTGTAATTAGGATCATTGCTTGGAGCCTAAGCTACTTCCACCTATAAATACCCCTTTTGTCGCCTCATTTTAGGCATTCTACCATTTTGAGATTTAATAGAGAGAGAGTTGAGACGAGAGTTTTCTTCTTCTTACTTCCCATTTGATGCTCATTCACGTCAATTGGTATCAGAGCCTCGTTGGCTCCACCCGTTGTTATTGTAAAAACATAAAAAATCGTAGACGACAACAAATGGGATCTAAGAGGAAATATGCTCCCGTGGAACCTCGCACCGATCGATTCGAGGACGTATTGAACCGCATCGTGCCCGGATGGATGCTCTTGACGTTCGTCTTCCACCACCGGAGTCCTCCATGAGTTGCCCTCACACCGCTCCCACTCCCGCTCAAAACCCTAATCCCCACGCCTTCAACTCTACTCATTCCACCCCTCTACCACAAAAAAAAAAATTACTCCATCAAATTCAAACCTTATATCCACCAATTTGGCGGTGGCCGGAGGAGAAAATAGAGGTGGCCACCCGCCGGAAATCTACCAAACCACTCGGCCAGAACCATCGCAAGATGGTAGGATCTAACCATGAGTCGGGCGGACCCACTGGATTCCCCATTGCGCCCGACGCCCATGGCCGGAACCACTCCACCGTGGCCGGAAATTCCCAAAATCTCCGCGGAGCTACCGATAACCCCCTATTCATCCCTGTTTCTGGCCAAATTAAAAAATAGTGATCGGCCATCCCCCATAGTCCATCCGGCCCCACTAGCAGCAGAAAGATCCGCCGAAAATCCCACAAAAGACCGTCGGCTAGCCCTTCCGACGTCGCCCATGGATCGCGGCAGCCTCTCTCCCCTCCCGAGATGCACGGATCCTCTTTCCCCTTCCCCGAATACTTCCACCCACATCTTGATCCCCAATTTCCCCAAAAACCCAAATCCATTTCATAAACACCCCACCCAAGATCCAAACCAACCCACTTTTAGGGTTTCACACCCCATTTTTCAATCCAACCCCCAAATGGTAAACCCTAGCCTCCAACCATACAAAACCCCTCCTCCACCCCCCGATCCAAATTTATTTGATCATCAACAGCCATCTCCCCACCTACCACCACCCTGAGTCCCCTTCCCCACCACCTTACATCCACAAACCCTAAATCCCACTCCTATTGCCTCCCACATCTCTTCCATGTCTCTACATACCCCCACCACCACCCCCAGAGGCACCACGAACCCTTTCACCCCCATTCTTTTCCATCCATTCCCCCAACCCTACCCATGTATATTGATCCACACCCTCACCCCCATACTACTTTCACCCCGCTTCCACCCCCACCCCTACTTCATACCTCCATATCCCCACCTCGACACCCGGGACACGTCCATCACCCTCAGCCAGTTTGGGATGTCCATTCTTCACACTCCGCTCCCGTTGATACATTTGAGTGAGTGAAGGATTGGCTAGGGCACCCTCAGCATGATGGACCCCCTTCCCCTCGGCATTGGTCACTCCCAAATTTTGATCCCCTCCCCCGACGGACTTGGCGCACTAACATGTCACCTTTTGACTCTTTGACTCCAAAGGTTACTCCATTTGTGCCTATTTCTGAGCGGCACTACTTGTTATCAGAGGGTACACTTGATGGATCAGTGCTCACATAGGCAGCCCGTGATCACAACACCACCTCCCGCCCCTTCCGTGATAGCGATCCTACCATATATTCCCCCTCCCGCTCCGCTGAAACCCCACCTCCTGCACCAGCTCCTACTCGTCCACTGCCTCGGAGGCAGCACCATCGAGCCCCAGTTGAGGATCCTCCGCTAAGCGAGGACGAGATTGATGCAGATGACTTAGTCTTTCAGGGGGGCGACCCCACTGCCCGCATAGCTTTACGGATGCTTTCTAAGAGCATGCAGGGAGATATCCGCGTGGATGAGTCAATGTTTGATGGTCACCTTCAGCCGGATGCGGTGACTGATTGGCTCGCTACTATGTAGCGCATTTTTTAGTATAAGAGATTGAGTGGTCGACATTGTGTCCTTCTGGCAGCAACCAAATTTCAAGGTTATGCAAGTGTATGGTGGCACGACTTGGAGCAGCGCACGGTCATTGAGGGACAGCCTCCTATTCAGTCATGGGCAAACTTGCATTCAGCGATGATGGCTACCTTTGTTCCTACCACTTATGAGCGAGACCTTTTCCTCCACGTCCAGGCTCTCAAACATAACACATTTGTTTTTAACTATACGGAGCGATTCCAGATTTTGTGCACTCGTGCTCGGCTTGGAGAGACAGAGGAGCAACGGATTAGTCGTTACATCCACGACCTACAGGGGTATATTCAGCAACATCTGGCCTTACGTGACATTACCACCTTTACGAAGGCGGTAGAGTATGCCACAAAGGTGGAGGCATATCATCAGACAGCTCCCCTTGCTCGTGCACGCACCATTGCTACTTCTGCTCCACCAGCTCCCTTCAGTACTCCTAATCCTACCACTACGATAGCGAACGCCAGCCACTATTGCCCCTCCTCCCTCATCTTCCCATCCGGTGACATTCAAATGTTACGATTGTGGGGTAGTTGGTCACAGGGCTTCAGAGTGTTCCTTACCACGTCGCCATGTTGTACTTGTTTCCGGAGACCCCAAGTACCTAGACGAGACAGATGAGGCCACACCCCAGCATGCTCTTATCACCATTCTGGAGGGTGATACCGAGGGCCTTCCCCTTTGAGTTCGAGGGCGAACTCTTTTTCATGGAGGGGTGAATGATGTGGCATGAGGACACTTTTGTCATTGTTAGACATTTATGGCATTTTTTGTTATTTTCTTTATTTGGATATATTTTTCTTTTAGTAATTGTTTGCTTGGTATTATAGGAGGAAGTAGTAAAGGCTAATACGGGTATAATTGTAATTAGGATCATTGCTTAGAGTCTAAGCTATTTTCACCTATAAATACCCCTTTTGTAGCCTCAATTGAGGCATTCTACCATTTTGAGATTTAATAAAGAGAGTCAAGACGAGAGTTTTCTTCTTCTTACTTCCCATTTGATGCTCATTAACATCAATTACAATAAATTAAAGCAATAAAAAAAATGAAACGAAAAACGATAGTCTCAGATTTTAATCATTGGTTCAAGATAAGAGAAAAACAAAATAAGAGAGACAATACGAAGTAATTATAGGAAGGTAGTGGCTTTTAGACAGGTGAAATGAGAAACCTAAATATATATATATATATATATATATATATATAAATTAATAACTAAAAATAGCATGATAAATGATGCAGGGCAGCACCGGGGAGAGCGGATTAATCTAAGGTTTTTTTATCGATTTTTTTTTGTTGTGGGTGCGGTGGGGGTGAGGGGGGGAGGGGGGGTAGCGTGAAGGTTAGACTGAGCCAGAGGGTTTATGTTGAATTGTATGAATGAGAAACGTGTGTGCTCGCGTTCAAATGATCAAACCATATATAAAACCCTTTTAACACAAACAAACCCTAAACATGCAGCAGTATGTGATTGAATAAATAGATAATCTACGCAAGAACATTCAAACACATGCAATTAAGGAAAAATCCCCCTCAGGGGCAAAACCATTTATTTTCACTATAATTTGTAAGAGAACGGCTTACAATCGGATTACAATGAAAATACAAGTTGACTAAAAATTACCCTCGGGTATCGGATTCTGTAGTCGCGGCTGGAATTATCCCTTTCCAGTAGGGCTGCAATGAAGAAGAAAAACAGTCTCCTCCACAAGGGTTGAACAAACCAAAGTTGTGTTCTTGGGTTGCTTAAAGGATTCACAAAGGTTTGGCAATGATGTGTGAATCAAAACATGAGTCTTGGGACCCAAGAATATGAAGACTAGGTGTATTTGGACTCTCAAATTCGTCTCCTAAAGTCTTGCAAAACAACTCCCCCGAAGTTGGTATTTATAGGAAAAAATATGAAGAGTCCCACGTTCTTAAAACTCTAAAATTCTATCCAGCGAACAAAAAAAAACAGCATTTTTTAAGGAATTTTCTCTATCTTCAAAAGGTCATAACTCCTTCACCGTAGCTCGGATTGAGGTGCCGATTTTTCCAGAATCTTCGTTGCGGCGAGCTCTTCAACTTTCTAGTTGACCAGACCTCCGAACTATGGATGTAAAATTACGAAAATGCCCTTGAACTCTCCTATCGTGCCTTTTTTTCACTGTTTTGACTTCCCTTGCGTACCACTTGCATTAAGTCCCTAAAATCTTGGAACGTGAAGTCGTTGAGGCAGATGTGGGACATATTAGTGGAGATAATGCATGCTTGATTCCCGGAATTCGGATAGAGGCCGTCATGTGAGATCGTGAGGAGACGTGCCAAATGTAGCGGCGTACGACATAAATAAATGAAACATTTCGGACATTTGAAAAATGTCCTTACAAATCTCCCCCTATGTCTATGCCGGTACATACATAAAAAATCCGAATTATCAAATATGAAATTGCCTATACAAATCTACCCTCCCATGAACCCAAAACTGGAAAAGGTACAAATGAATAGTCTTCATCGTTTGTTCTTTAATTCTTCAGGAATCTCAAAACTTTTCTCATCAGGGTGTGCAACATATAGATCTGCAATCTTCATACCTACACACATGAGACAAAGCAAATACCACGTGACATATCGAGTTTGAAATGAGATAACATGGATATCAATATATGATAAAAATATAAGCAACATCTCAAAAACTCCCCCAGAATTCAAACTCCCCCATAATATGATAATTCTTTCTCCCCCTTTTTATGATGTCCCCAAATGGACAAATTAGAGAAATAAATCAAATAAGCAAGTGCGGGGTGTCACTAGGATAAAAACACACCATGAATAAACAGAAAGCAACCAAGTCAATGATAGCGTAAATGAAGTGGTGTGATCAAATTCGATAAGAAAATCAATGCATACAAACATGACATATGTGCACGATGAATATTGGATATTCCTAGCGAATGAACTCAAATGCTTCCTTTGGTGTAAAAGAGTGACAATATAAGATATTGACTCAATCAAATCAACAAATTAAAGCTCAAAATGATTTTCACACCAATAACGTCCAAAATGATTTTATGCTTTTTCAGGACTTTCAAGGAAGTGCAAACCCGTTTAGATTCTCCAACCAAACTCCCTCAGATATTGTATTGAATAGAGGCATTCTAAATTCTCAAACTTTGGAGAATTGATGGTGAAACCTAAGTGGCCCATATTTGGCATGAATTGCTTTTTATTGCCTTTAAATTTTTTTTGGGCTCTTTTAACCTCTTTGGACCTCGGATATTAAAATTCCTCCATTTTTTAGGTCCTTTTTAACGGTGGCTTTTGCGCAAAGGATAGATGATTACCTTTCGCAGCCCCTCTCCGTTATACAAAAACACACAGTCTCACCAAAACGGTTTTTACATGCATTCCAATCTTGTCAAGTTTTATCGCATATTGTACATTGTATAGACATGATTGAGATGAAAACACGCAAGCCAACATGAGATAGACAAGTGCAATAATCAAATATAGCCGTGCATGTGTGCAATAAAGGATATAGGAGTCAAACATGTAGGAAGATATCACTAATTACATCTCAAAGACTCCAATCAATGTAAAGCACATGGATGAAATGATGTAGCCTCTCAAATCTCTATCAAACAGTCACATGGATAAATGGAATGAAGTTGTGACTTGGCTATCTTACATGCTCATCCATAAAAGAAGCAAAATACAAAAATCTTTTTGGATTTTTTCAAAAATTTGGAAAAAAAAAATAAAATCTTTTTGTGCTTTTCTCAAAATTTTTCTTAAAGGAAAATCTTTTTGTATTTTTTTTTTCAAAAGAAATATAAAAAGCAAAAGGAGTAAAACAAAGCTGTACAACAAAGTAATGGTACATATAAAACAGACTAGCAATAGGAAGCATATGATATGAACATGAAGAAGCATCCTATTCTAGACATAGACCAACCCCTCAGTCAACTGTGCAAATCCCTAAAGATTTCCTAAGACTCTCAAATCTAAGGGCATCTAAAGGTTTCGTGAAAATATCGGCTAACTGACGGTCGGTAGGAACAAAACTCAGGGATACGACTTTCTCTTCAACTAACTGACGAATAAAGTGCTCACGTATCCTGATGTGTTTTGTGCGCGAATGCTGAACTGGATTGCGGGATATGTGTATCGCGCTCGTGTCATCACAGGAAATGGTCATGGTGTCCTGTGATATCCCATAATCCTCCAGCATTTGCTTCATCCACAAGAGTTGTGTGCAACAACTCCCGGCGGCTATGTACTCAGCCTCCGCAGTGGACAAAGAGATGGAATTTTGCTTCTTGCTCAGCCAGGAGACAAGAGCAGAACCAAAATCGAAACACCCACCAAAAGTGCTCCTACATCCATCTACATCCCCAGCCCAATCGGCATCCGAGTAGGCGGACAGACGGTCATCGGTATCAAAGGAATACCAAATCCCGTATGAGAGAGTCCCACTTACGTATTTAATAATACGTTTTAGAGCAAGTAAATGTGACTCTTTTGGGAATGCCTGATAACGCGCACAGACTCCAACACAAAAGGCGATGTCGGGACGACTGGCAGTCAAGTAGAGGAGACTACCTATCATACTCCGATATAAGGTTTGCTCTACGTCCTTGCCTGAAGTGTCCTTACTAAGCTTGGTAGTGGTACTCATAGGTGTACGTGCATGCTTAGCGGAGTCTAAACCAAATTTCTTCACTAGGTCTCTAGCATACTTGGATTGGGAGATAAACATCCCATCCTCTAGCTGACGAACCTGGAGACCAAGGAAGAATGTAAGCTCACCAACCATGCTCATCTCAAACTCACTTTTCATCTCCTCCTCAAAGTGGTGAGCATGATGGGAGCATGTGGATCCAAAGACTATGTCGTCCACATAGACCTGGGCAACCAAAATAGCACCGTCATCTCTCCTGACAAACAACGTCATATCTACTCCCCCTCTCTTGAAGCCACGAGCTAAGAGATAGGAAGTAAGCCTCTCGTACCAAGCACGGGGTGCTTGCTTCAAACCATACAAGGCTTTCCTCAGATAGTAGACGTGCTCAGGGTGCTGAGGGTCTTCAAACCCCTTTGGTTGTTCCACATAAACCTCCTCCTGTAGAATGCCATTCAGAAAGGCACTCTTGACATCCATCTGATACACCTTGAAGCGTAGATGACATGCGATGGCGAGCAGAAGACGGACGGACTCAAGCCTCGCAACAGGAGCAAATGTCTCCCCAAAGTCTACACCCTCTATCTGTGTGTAGCCTTGAGCGACCAACCTAGCCTTATTTCTGATTATGGTACCATATTCATCCATTTTGTTCTTGAAAATCCACCGGGTACCTATCACATTAGTCTCACTAGGTCGGGGGACTAATTCCCAGACATTATTCTTTTTAAACTGAAGCAACTCATCCTGCATAGCAGATATCCAGTGTTCATCCTTGAGTGCTTCTTTATGGTTCTTGGGCTCGACTTTGGACGTGTAGCAAAGATGGCTAACAACGTTCTCTAACTGAGCACGAGTCTTGACCCCTAGAGTGGGATCACCAACAATGGCAGAAGGGTCATGACTCTTGCGAACCCAAGCAGGTGTGTCCCCTAACACAGGAGTAGGGTCCACAGAGTGTGAGAGAGGAACAGGTAAATCACTGTCAGAACAATCCTCATCCTTACACTGAAGGTTAGGATCAATAACCGTCGGAGGTTCATCATCTTGCACGGTGACGTTTATTGATTCCATAATCTTAGAGCTCTTCAGGTTAAAAACCCGGTACGCTCTGCTATTCGATGAATATCCTAGAAATATTCCCTCGTCGCTTCGGGAGTCGAACTTTCCTAATTGCTCTCTATCCCGTAGGATGTAGCATTTACTCCCAAAGACACGGAAATATGCCAGGTTGGGCTTCTTGCCAGTCCACAACTCATAAGGAGTGTGAAGTGTGTGTGGACGCAGATACACCCTATTCACCGTGTGGCATGCAGTAGACACTGGCTCTGCCCAAAATCTCCTAGAAACTTTACGACCTAGAAGCATAGATCTAGCCATCTCTTGGATCGTTCTATTCTTTCTCTCAACAATCCCATTTTGCTGAGGAGTTCTCACAGCAGAAAACTCATGTTTGATCCCAAGGCTATCACAGTACAAATCCACATTTGCTTCCTTGAATTCAGTGCCGTTGTCACTACGTATTCTGTTTATAGTGACACCGTGTTGATTTTGCAGGACACGGCACTTGGTCGTTAAGAAATCTACAGCATCGGATTTCTCTCTCAGAAAACCTACAATGGAGTATCTGGAGAAATCATCTACCATCA
Source organism: Sambucus nigra (assembly GCA_949130495.1). Taxonomy (NCBI): domain Eukaryota; kingdom Viridiplantae; phylum Streptophyta; class Magnoliopsida; order Dipsacales; family Adoxaceae; genus Sambucus; species Sambucus nigra. The sequence continues at coordinate 77,448,028 of OX422213.1, forward strand.
CGAGGATGTACCTCTTACCACCTAGACTCTCAGTACGAGTGGGACCCATAAGATCCATGTGAATCAACTCCAGAACACGAGAGGTGGTAATGGAATGTAACTTCCTATGAGGACTACGAATTTGTTTTCCCAACTGACAGGGTCCACAAACGGTCGAAGTTGACTTTCCAGGAGATGGTAAGCCACGTACTAGGTCCTTTTTAGATAAACGATTGAGATCTCTAACGTTCACGTGACCTAGACGTTGGTGCCACAGATCCATAGGAGTGATCGTGGCGCTGTTGCAGACAAGTGAGGATGTGGGCTCAGTCCCATAGCAATTATCCTCGGTCCTCACCCCTTGCATCAAAAGTTTACCGGCTTGATTGTAGACTTTACACGCGTCCCGGTCAAACTTTACTGCAAAGTTAGTGTCGCACAGCTGGCTAATGCTGAGAAGGTTTGCTTTCAAACCTTTGACGTACAAAACATTTTCTAGCTTAGGAAAACCAGGTAACTCAATAGTACCTCGTCCTATAATGCTAGACTTACTCCCATCTCCAAAGGTGACTCTGCCATCTTGATAATCCTCAAGAGTAGTAAAAAATGAGGCATCACCTGTCATGTGTCTGGAGCACCCACTATCAAAATACCACTGTGAGGTATTATGTGCTTTGAGAGCAACATGAACAACAAAGGCCTTTTTATCTTTCTTAGGCACCCAAGCAGAGATGACCTTTTGTTTGCCTTTGTTGGTTTTAGCTGGAATGTAAGAAGCATTCACTAACGGCGAAGACATCCGTCGGAATTCTTTCATCAAACTCTGAGTCGTGGCAGCTAAGAACTCAACTCGCTCTCTCAGACTAGAAAACTCATCAGTATGTCGTGGTGGAGCAGTAGTACGTCGTGTCCGACCCATGCTATAGCAAGTTTCCCTAAGGTGGCCTTTTCTTTTGCAATAAGTACAAAAGAGCTCAGTCAAAGGCGGACCTTGGTTTGCTTTTCTTGGTCGAACTCTCCTTCGAGGTTTTTTACGGTGACCATAAGGAGTTGTAGTAAACTCAGGAACTGGTCCAGGTGCAATTTGGGACGTGGAGGCACCATCATATCCAATTCCTTGACGATCACCAAAACCTAAAGCGGGGCCGAGGAGCATCTTTCCCATCTTCCCAGATCTGTCCTCGATTTGTACCTTGACTTCCCGTGCTTTCTCAAGATCATGAGTCAGCTGGGCAACAAGGGCTTCAAGTTTCTTCCGAGTCTCCACGGAGGAATGGAGCTGACTCGTAAGACTAGCCACTTGCTTGATCAAGTCCCCTCTCTCTTTCTCTAGAGTACTCTCTCTCTCTCTAAACAAATTCTCATTCTCGACACAGGTAGATTCTCTCTCTCTCTCAGGGCGGTGCAGGTGGAGAACTCTCTTTCTCTCGCTTTCCTAAAATCTTCCTCTAGGCAAGTGATCTTAAGAACTAACGCTTTGTTACGCTTTTTAGTTTTAAAAGACTCAGAATATAACTCAGCGTAGGCGCGTTGTATATCACTCTCGCTCTCACTTGTGTCATCCTCCCCCTCACTCACATCGATCTCACTGTCGAGGTGTCCCTGTGAAGCATCATCCTCATCGTCGTGAGGAGAACTAGGAGTGCTCACTTGGCTGGCCATGAATGCGGTGAAGTTACACTCATGCGGTGACTCATCTCCAGAATCCACCGTCTCGACCTCACTGTCGTCACTAAGGGTAGCATTAAGGACAGCTTTCCCTTTCTCTCTATTCAGACGATTGGCACACTCAAAAGCTCTATGACCCCTACCATCACACTCAAAACATCTCTCACTTTCTTTCAGAGAAGGATTTTTGGAAACTTTTTCATTTTTCTTTTCAAACTTATTTTTCTCAAATTTCTTTTTATCTTTAAAATTGCCATTTTTCTTAAATTTGAGAATCCTCTTGAAATTTTTTGCGAAAAGAGCCAAATCATCTAAGTCAAAATCGCACTCAGAATCTGACGTGTCAGTCTCTCTCTTTCTAGATGACTCTACCCTCTTTCTAGCTGACCCCTCACTCCTTCTCTCTTGGGCTTTAAGAGCAATTCCCTTATCTTTAGATTTAGAATTTTTAGGGAACATATCAATTTCATAAGTTTGCAAATCTCCTACAAGTTCTTCCAATTTTAGCGTCTTTAAATTACCCATAGAATTTAGCACAGTGACTTTAGGGATAAAACGCTTAGGCAAAGAACGAAGAATCTTTTTAACAACTCTAGCATTCGGAATATGTTCACCAAGATTAAAACTAGTATTCACAATGTCAGAAAGTCTAGCATAAAATTCATCAAAGCATTCAGAATCATGCATGGTGATATTTTCAAATTGAGTTGTCAAGTTTTGCAACTTAGACTCTTTCACAGCATTAGTTCCTTCATGGGTGAGTTGTAAAACATCCCATGCCTCTTTTGAGGTGGTACACGTCATTATGCGTTTGAACTCATCAGGTGTGATAGACCCAGAAATAGCACTTAGACCCTTAGAATTAAAAGATGACCATTTAATTTCTTCATCAGACCAAGAAATGTCAGGTTTCAAGTTGGTCACATTATCAACAGTCACGGTGGGAGGAGTCCACCCTCGTTCAACCAAAATCCAGACACGTTCATCAATGGCTTTTAAAGCCGACCTCATACGGGCTTTCCAATAAGCATAATTTGTCCCGTCAAAAATAGGCATTTTATAATATGACTTCTCCATTTGAACACGCACTTTTTCAAAAATCAATTTTTTCAGAAAATTGATATCTTAGAAAAAATTTGCGGAAAAAAAAAAGGAATACGCGATAGATTAGCGTAACTTGCTCTGATACCAATTTGAGAAACGTGTGTGCTCGCGTTCAAATGATCAAACCATATATAAAACCCTTTTAACACAAACAAACCCTAAACATGCAGCAGTATGTGATTGAATAAATAGATAATCTACGCAAGAACATTCAAACACATGCAATTAAGGAAAAATCCCCCTCAGGGGCAAAACCATTTATTTTCACTATAATTTGTAAGAGAACGGCTTACAATCGGATTACAATGAAAATACAAGTTGACTAAGAATTACCCTCCGGTATCGGATTCTGTAGTCGCGGCTAGAATTATCCCTTTCCAGTAGGGCTGCAATGAAGAAGAAGAACAGTCTCCTCCACAAGGGTTGAATAAACCAAAGTTGTGTTCTTGGGTTGCTTAAAGGATTCACAAAGGTTTGGCAATGATGTGTGAATCAAAACATGAGTCTTGGGACTCAAGAATATGAAGACTAGGTGTATTTGGACTCTCAAATTCGTCTCCTAAAGTCTTGCAAAACAACTCCCCCGAAGTTGGTATTTATAGGAAAAAATATGAAGAGTCCCACGTTCTTAAAACTCTAAAATGCTATCCAGCGAACAAAAAAAAACAACATTTTTTAAGGAATTTTCTCTATCTTCAAAAGGTCATAACTCCTTCACCGTAGCTCGGATTGAGGTGCCGATTTTTCCAGAATCTTCGTTGCGGCGAGCTCTTCAACTTTCTAGTTGACCAGACCTCCGAACTATGGATGTGAAATTACGAAAATGCCCTTGAACTCTCCTATCGTGCCTTTTTTTCACTGTTTTGACTTCCCTTGCGTACCACTTGCATTAAGTCCCTAAAATCTTGGAACGTGAAGTCGTTGAGGCAGATGTGGGACATATTAGTGGAGATAATGCATGCTTGATACCCGGAATTCGGATAGAGGCCGTCATGTGAGATCGTGAGGAGACGTGCCAAATGTAGCGGCGTACGACATAAATAAATGAAACATTTCGGACATTTGAAAAATGTCCTTACAATGAATGAAGTCCAACCCATTTGCATATTTGTTTTGCCAATTTGGTATCTTGCCCTTGTGCAACATTTTTCTTTCAAATTATATTGATGGTGATACATAAAATCCTAGAAAACATGATAAAGCACATGATTGATAAACCTTATAGACCACCAAAAGAACCTCATTCCCTTAAATGGCAACTCTCTATTGAGAAAAGCTAAAACAACACCAGATTCATAGATATTCAATTTATTACTCCACCATTGAATTAATAATTAAATCACTAAAATACATGCACACATTCAGATGCTGACTAAACTCCAATTTCATTAGGAAATGAATGGAACTTTAGGATGATAGATTAGACTTCAGTGAGTACCTTAAGGTACTTGGGCTTCATGCTTCCATAGACGGGTCTGAATGAGAAGGCGGATGGATGAGCCACCTGCCATCCATAAATACTCCAATCAGTAACCACTTCATCGTATATAGACATGTGTGTGTGTGTGTGTGTATAAGAATGAAAAGTGAAGAAAATGAAAGAATAACCAGAGCGAAGGTGTTGGTCAAATGGTGTAGTGTTGGAAAGATTATCTAGAGGTTGATCGTATAAAACTGGTGTATGAATTAGGGACTTAGCTTGAGTATACTACTCTTAAACCATAACTGATAAAGAGATATACATCAAAATTATACTAATTTAGAGCAAGTATTTTAGAGAAAAGATGAAAGAAAAAAAATGGAAACCGAGTTTACGTGGTTCGGCCCAAAATGGTGCCTACGTCCACAGGTTTAGTTATGATTGTATTGGTTTCAATGGGCAAAAGCCATGGATAAAGGATGGTTACAAGCTCTCAAATTCGCTCCAGAGTTTAGCAACATAACTGTAGGAAAAGTATCTCTCAATCCTCCACAACGAGGGAGTGTGCTATTTTATATTCTGACAAAAGTGAGTAAGAAAGAGAGTATAGTGGGACAGGTGTCATGCCCTTATAGAGGTTAGGCAAGCGCACCTATTATAGAAATATGGGAGGATATTCAGGAGCTTGTTACCCACGCATAGAGGTGGGTATTTGTTGTCAGGAGCTTATTTGGAAGCTTATTTATGTTACGTTTATTATGTCGGGTACCTATGTGTAATTAGTGAAATCTTATGTTATAAATAGAATAAGATGGGAGAGTGGATGAATTAATTCCTTTCATTCTTTCTCCTCTTCCCATATGAGATTTCTCTCTTCTTTCTCTTCTCTCTCTTCTCTTTTCTTCCTCTTTTATACATTAATCACTTATAAATATAATTTATCGTGCTTTCACTTCCTCCATATCGTCCGTTTTCATTCCTTCTAACCTTTTAGATGCTTTAAAATCAAACTCAATGGAAGAAATCTATGATTAAGGAAATGGAGGCCCTTGAGAAGAATAAGACATGGGATGTTGTTCCATTACCTAAAGGTAAGAAACCAGTAGGCTGCAAGTGGGTTTATACAATAAAATACTAGGTTGATGGAAATATTGGAAGATATAAAGCCCGATTAGTTGCAAAGAGCTTCACTCAGACATACGGGATTGATTATCATGAGACCTTTGCTCTCGTTGCCAAGATGAATTCCATATGAGTTCTTATATCATTGGCAGCAAATTTGTCTTGGCCTTTACACCAATGGGATGTAAAGAATGCCTTCCTTCACGGTGATTTGGAGGAAGAAGTGTACATGATGATACCTCCAGGATTCAAGCTTGATAATAATTAAGATTTGGTGTGCAAAATGAATTAGGCCTTGTATGGGTTGAAACAGTCGCCACGTGTGTGGTTTGAGAGATTTAGCATTGCTGTAAAAAAAGTAGGTGCACATAGAGTCAGGCACACCATACTCTCTTCATTAAAAGGTACCAGGATCGCACCACTGCCCTCATTGTGTATGTTAATGATATTGATATTACTAGAGATGATCCAGAAGAGATACAGCGAATGAAGTCTTTTTTGGGAACAGAGTTAAAGACCTTAGATTATTGAGATACTGTCTTGGCATCGAATTGTGTAAATCCAATGAAGGAGTATTCATTTCATAACAAAGTATGTGTTACATATGTTGACTGAAACGGGAAAACTTAGAGCTAGACCTGCTGATATTCCTATTGAGAAAAATCATAGGCTCAATGATATGGATGGTGAGTTGTTAAATGATGTGGGGAGATTCCAGCGTTTGGTTGGGAGACGAATATACTTTTCTCTTACGCGTTCAGATATTGCTTATGTTTTAAGCGTGATTAGCCAGTTTATGCATGTTCCACGTACGTCTCACCTTAAGGCAGCGCATCACAATCTTCGTTACCGTAAGGGCTCTCCTGGTAAAAGGATATTGTTTGGTCGGCATGGCCACATGCGGGTTGAAGCATATATAGATGCAGATTGGGCAGGGCTGTGACAAACCGAAGATCCACTTCAAGCTATTGTACATTTGTTGGGGGTAATATTATGTCTTTATGCAGTAAGAAACAACCTGTAGTAGCGAGACCTAGTGCAAAGGCTGAATTCAAATCCATGGCACATGGAATTTGTGAGTTGTTGTGGCTACGCACTACGTTATCCGAGTTGGATCACCCCATTCGTGAGCCAATGAATTTGTATTGTGACAACAAAGCTACCATTAGTATTACTCACAATTCAGTTCAACATGATAGAACAAATCACGTGGAAGTTGATCGACATTTCTGATGAAATAGGTCCTATTTTAGGGATTTTTAGTCATTTTATTTTATTTTATTTTGTATCTTCTTTTATTTTGTTATTGTATTTTTCTTTCTTTTGCTTTGTTATTTAGAGGTAAGTAGTAGTAATGGCGTTTTTGTAATTAGTGCCTTAGTTTGAAGACTAAGCTACTCCTCCCCTTTAAATACCCACTTATAAGGCTCATTTGAGATAGACTTGAATTTTGAAATAGAAAAGAGTGTTTCTCTCTAAAGTGATGTTTAGATAAATTTATGAGCCTTTTCACGGGTGGTTTACATCAACTTAGTATCAGAGCGGGTGTCACTCCACATTGGTGTTTAGTGTATCGGTATTTATTTTATCAAATCGTACACTACTCTTCAATGGCTCCAAGAAGATCCAAACAACTAATCGAGGAGATTCAAAGACGAACGGTAGAGTGGGTACAATACAATCACAACAACAAATCTATACCCATTTCCAAAACCCCAACCCTAACCCTAGAAATCCCTACCCACAACCCCTGCCCTACCCCACTCTCTACACCAAACCCACCGACCCGAAAGCCCAAATCTTGAACCTTAATTTCCCCCAAAACCCAAATCCATTCCATAAACCCTCCATTAAAGATCCAAGACAACCCACTTCTAGGGTTTCACCTACCATTTTACAATCCAATCCACAATTTACAAAACCTAACCTCCAACCCTACAAAATTCCTCCACCACCAACCCGAATCCCCCAACCCACCACCCATTTTTCAAACCCCAATTATCAAAAAAATTACGTATTCTCCCCGATTAACTCTCGAGGCTCGATTCAAGATCACCGGCGGCTAGTCCAAAATTGGTTGCTCCACACAATCATTTTTCCTCCCTCACTAACCCAAGCGGGTCAAATCAACTATAAAAACTCCCCTCCTAAGCCAGGTGATTGCAAGAAATATATAAACGACCAAATTGGTTTGAGTATTGGAGAATTTTTTGACATTTTTTATGAGGATGGTTGGGTGACTAGCACGCACTTTGGTGAGCCGAAAACATTTGATTTTGGAGATTTTTTTTCAATCTTTGAGAGAGGGAATGATGATTTTGTTGAGGTTGGATCGGAAGTTATCTCTCGTGGGGTTGATTTGGATATTGGAGGTTGTGTTTGGTGATGAGTATGTGGACCCATTCGTGGTAACTTTTGATTGGTGCTCGGAGGAAATTTTTCGCGGCATAGCATTAAAGAGGTTCATCGCGGGAATCTCAGGTCGCGATTTTGTTGATTGGCCACACTTGGATTGTGTTCCTATTCTCCCGGGGTTTACGGCAAGTCGATATAAGGGGCTTTTCCGAGGACGGCTCTTCTTCCTAGTGAGGAGGTCGTTGATGGTTGCGTTGCCTTCTTATCGTTCATCTCCTACGCTCAAGGACGAGATTTTCGAAGCCAGGGAGAGTGATGGAAATTGCTCCCTATTTTAGGGATTTTTAGTCATTTTATTTTCTTCCTTATCTTCTTTTATGTTGTTATTGTATTTTTCTTTCTTTTGCTTTGTTATTTAGAGGTAAGTAGTAGTAATGGTATTTTTGTAATTAGTGCCTTAGTTTGGAGACTAAGCTACTCTTCCCCTTTAAACACCCACTTGTAAGCCTCATTTGAGATAGACTTGAATTTTGAAATAGAAAAAAGTCTCTCTCTAAAGTGGTGTTTAGATCATTTTAGGAGCCTTTTAACGAGTGGTTTACATCAATTTCATTAAGGAAAAACTTCATCTTGGAGTGATTTGTACTCCGTATGTCAACATGGGTGAAAAAGTAGCTAATGTGTTGACTAAGGGTGTGAACAAGACTACTTTGCAGTATATGTTAGTCAAGCTGGGCATGATAGATATTTTTGCACCAGCTTTAGGGGGAGTATTGTCAGGGGTTTATTTGGAAGCTTATTTATGTTACTTTTATTATGTAGGGTACTTATGTGTAATTAGTGAAACCTCATGTTATAAATAGAATGAGATAGGAGAATGGATGAATTAATTTATTTCATTCTTTCTCCTCTTCCCATATCATATATCTCTCCTCTCTCTTCTATCTTCTTCCTCTTTTATACCTTAATCACTCATAAACATAATCTTGGATTTGGTTACTTCATAACTCAACAGTATTTTATTATTCCCCACTTATGCACAAGATGCAAGTGCTTGTTGACGTCGTTTTATCCTCTGGCACATACTTAACGGCGTAAAGTAATGGTTTTCAAATAGGCAAGGATATATCTGGGCTGAACACCTTTAGACCTGAGCCACCCTCATTGTACGTAGCCGAGTAGATGCTGAGTCGTGCTGACCTCACTCTCTACCCTCAAAGGGGACGCATGTCATCTTCTCAGTGGCTAACAATATATCCCATATTTTGGGTATAACAAAAGCCCCCAATACTTTACTCATAATTGGAACTTGTAGAAGATTTTTCGGGGTGTTATATCTCCTGAGCATTTGCTAGTTGGATTGAATGAGTGAAGTGTTAATACATGAATATCATCGTCCTTTGGAATTTTGATCGTACGCTGATTAGATTGCCTTTACAAGATTTCCAGCGAGGGTTGGTTTGGAAGCGTGTCAAGATTAGGGAAATGTGTCGAGCATCATTATGATGCGCTTTGCTTGGGGCAGCGTATGTCAGCTCCCAAGCGTCACTTATCTTTCCAATGTGTGACATCACGTGCTGCCCTTTCAAAAAGTAATCATTGCCGCCCTCGAAAGCATAAATACTTATTTCAAAAATCTTTTCACCTTTTTCTAACCGGTTATCTTCCTTCGAGCGCGTTTTAGAGAGAGAACGTTCGAGCTTCTCAAATCCTCCTTTTTCAACCCAAAACTCCTCTTTCATCTCCGCCATAACCAACGATCCTTCCAAACTTTTCATTGCTTTTCTTCGAAATTAAGTCGCTTCCAGTTGTCTTCAAAACTCGTTAGGGTATTCAGGTATGCCCTCTCTCCTTTTTCTGCATTTTAGGGCTTTTTCATTTAAACCTTCATTCTCAGCCATTTTCGCCTTCTCGCTTTCTTTGTGGTTACTTTGTTGGCTGGTAATTGTTGATTTATTAGAGTAGAGTTGGTATTTAGGTGACCATTGAGTTGGTTGGTTCCAAACTTTTTAGGGTTTTCAGCTTTCCCGGGTTTCCTGTTAGCGTTGTTTCCCCAAATCGTCCTTTCCTCTTCTCTTTTATCTTGCCCAATTGATGAGTTTTAAAACCCATATCCGAAGGTGGTTAGAGTATTTGGCCAACTTAGAACGATCTTGCCCGAGTATTGTAGAAAAGAGGTTCCCTAGACCTCTTCAGGTTATCCGACCTGAGCACGAGCCAGGACACCCCAAATTCACCCCTACTACTACCTCGTCTATAGGGTCTGCCCCATAGCCCCCAATTGTTGGACTTAAGTCTCCCACTGCTGCCGACACCACTATGATGGATCGTCCCATTGGTGGATAGAAACTTGTTAACACCGTGTCCATGTCCGTGATTAACCTGAACTCTTCCCCTCCTTGCACTGTGCTTACTGACCAGATGGCCTCCACATCTCCCGTTGTGGTACCTCTTACTGATGAGGGCACTTCTAGGGCCTCTGACTCCTTGGATCCAACCACCACTGACGCTTCAAACCATAGTTGTGATATCCTAGAGGAAGAGCTGGAGGACTTGAGGGATAGGTATAACATCCCCATAAGTATCTTTATGCAGCTGTTGAACTGAGATGAAAGGGTCCATGATTGGCCTAATTCCGACGAGATCTGTTTCCCAGTTTGGGCTTTGCAGATGGGAGTTCGGCTTCCCCTTCATCCCAACATCAGATCAATTCAGAGGGGTTATGCCTACAGATCCATCCTTGGGTCTATGGTGTATTGGCAACTTCATACCGGTTTCGACCTGACCGATGACTCTTTCGATTGGTGTATGGCATGAAAAACAATGCCAAAGCTAATGGCTATTACTATTTTTCTCCTCGGAAGTGCGACCAGAAGATGGTGAAGGTCATGAAAACGAGCTACCACAGTTGGAAAAAACAGTTCGTCTTCATAAAAGGCGACTAGGAGTTTCGCTTTAATGAGAGGGATAAGTCCTGCAGTGTCCCTCGCGCTTGGTGTTCCCCCCATCGTATTGGTATACACTTAAAACTTCATTCTGTTACATTTTCTTTCATTTATGCATAATGACCTCTTCTTATGTTCGGCGTTCTTGCAGTGAAGAAAGCTTCAAAACTTCCATTTGTTCTGAGAGAGAGAGTTAAGACCACTTGTACTCCCAACCCATAGAGTTTGAGAAGCTATTTTTCGTTCGGAGTTCATCGAATTGGGATACTACGTCCCTCCACGTGGTGTCTTTCCACGAGACGAGCAGGTTGACTTACCAGTTCATCAGGGTGTCCAAGAGAGCTTTGCCAAAGAGGAGATCGAAGAAGGTACAATGTTGAACTTGCAGTCATCCTTGATTAGCACTTTTACTTGGTTTGCTTATCATCTAGAGTTCTGATCACACTTCTTTTTGCGCAACCTCCTCTCCCAGTTCGTCTGATCCAACAGATACAATGGTGCCTCCAGCTCTTGATCGTTCGACAATGGAGATTGCTAGAAAAAGAAAATTGAATGCCAAGGCCAAGAAGAGTAGGGTCGATGCCACTTCTGGAGGTAGGGGCGGGAGAAGGATGAGGCCGAGAAAAGGGCCAACGCTGAGGCCAGAAAAAATGTTGAGTACACAGCGAAGAGGCAAGCTGATGCTGAACCTGCTGTTGCCGCCAAAGTCAAGGGTAAAGGCAAAGTTGTCGCTTCTGATAACGGGCTTGTGTTTCGTCAAAAAAGGCCAATGAAGGGCCCCCTCCCAAGGACAGCCCCAAACAACAGAAAACCGAGGCTAGGGGAGAGAGAGTACAAATTTTAGGAGCACCTGCTCGGCGACTGGTCTGTGGTGCTAGGTCTTCAAGCCCCTATGGAGAAGTGGAGCCTCATACCTGGGATCCCGAGAACCTAATCACTCAGGAGCAGCTGAAGAGTGAAAAAGACTGAATTTTTTGCCATAGGGAAAATGCTGCTGATGTGCTCGAGTACCATAGTTACGCTCGTTATTTCTAATATCTCTGGTAGTTCAATGCTGACGAGCTCTGGAATATGGTACAGCACAAGATGATGGTGGTAATCTTCAAATTAGACTTGTGTTGTTTTTTTGAACTTATCCATAACGTATTTAATATTATGTTGATCCTTTCGTTTTAGGGTGCTATGGGTGCCACCATTATGAGGGAGCAGGTGGCCTAACACCAGAACGCGTACGATGAGCTGAAGGAAGAGCACAATGATCTCCTTAGCCAAAATGAGACCTTGTCCAGGGAGATGAAGACTATTAAAGCTGATCATGACAGGGTTTGTTCTGAGAAGGATGATTAGTTAGTGGCTAGCGTGGGTCCCCTGAGCCAGGTGGAGGAGGAGAATAGAAAACTGAAAGAGCAGGCGGAGACGGTTACAGTTAAGCTCAAGTCCTCTGATGAGGCAATTGTCAAGGGAGCAGAAGAAGATCTGAAGAAGGCTAATAAAGCTCTGGAGAAAGCCACTGCAGCCCTTGCACTTACTGAAGAGGAGAGGGTCAGGAAGTTCAAGAGCTCTGGTGAATACAACATCGATCTGGTAACAATCTTCATGGAGGGCTACGACGAGCTCAAGAAGAGGGTCATCAAGCACTTTCCTAACCTTGCTGAGACAGTTTAGGCATGGGAAGAAGACGATGAAGAAGCAAAAGCCATGGTTGCCGAACGTGAGGCCATGGCAGTGGATGTTGTTGCGGATGATGATGTAGACAAACAGGCTGAGATTGTCGTTGACCAAGCATGTAGGGATTAGTGTGTGAGACCGCGATCCACAAACTGACGCATAGGACTCACCCATTACATGGGAATAGTGAGGGGAAACATAACATGTCACAAGAGCGAGGCGTGGTACGATTCAATTTAACATTTTGTTCGTTCGGGTTTGATTGTGTCGTAACTCTATAATTAGGATTAGGTTTCTCGTTGGATAAACTGCATTGCTGATATTGACTCCAAAAAGAAAGGGGAGGTACAGCTAGTCCATGAACTACAATGCTACCAACGCCCTACCTACCGTGGTTGAGGATGCTCAAATGACGGAGGTTGTTGTTGGTCGAACTGCAGAGACTGAGGCTGGGCATGCTCCTGAGGCTTAAATCTACTTATCTTTAAATTTTGTGAAGCTTTTATATCTTCTCCCTCATTTTTGTCATGGACACTTGGTGGTAATTTGTAACGAACAAATTTGTAATCGGTTTGTAATGAACAGGTGTACTTGTGCTTGTTGTGATATCTGTTGTCACTTGTTGTTTTCTTGCACGTATATCTTCATTATTCAAATTTCTTCCCAACATTTTGAATTTTGACCATTATTTGTGATCGGTGTTTTCTTAACCCATAGTCTTATGGACATACTGTAGCACTTTGCCTATTGGCCATGTCAACTTACTAGTTGTTTGGTACTGGGGTAGGTCTGCTAGTAGTTTAGACTTACGATCGCAAGGTCGGATCTCATCAATCTGATCTGCCATACTAGCTACCAGTTCTGGATGAACCTGAGTTGTCCTGACTTAGGATCTACCAATGCTCGTACTGTAATACCCCGTAATTTTATTGACTTTTTTTATTTAAGGGATTAATTGAATTAAATGGGAACTAATTGGGAATTAATCCGGATACAAATACTAGCGAGATGTGAGTTGGAATATGATTACGATGTAAAATTGAATATTTGTGTGTATATATGGTAATATATGAGTATTGAAAATATTAAAATTGTCGCGAGTCAGAAATACGACAATTTGGGGAATTTAGTTTGGACGCGCGTGTCAGTCGCGTCAAGAATGAAATTATTTAAATTAAAAAGTGAATTATATTTTTATCAACCGAATGATCATTTTGAGTGCGCCAACGTGTCCGGAAGGGTCGAAATAGTCAGAAAACACTAGTCGGGGGTTTAGTTTGAGTCCTGGGGCATTTTTAGGCCAAACCGGCAATCTAGAAGGGTATTTTGGTAATTTTAAAAATAAGGGAATTAAAACCCACGAAATTTAGAGTTTATATTTATATTTTAAAAGGGGCCACTAAGGCCATTACCAGACAAAAGCATTAGAAGTGGGCTACGGGAGTTAGAGAGGAGTTATCATACAGTTCCAAACCAAAAACACCCAACGCCATCATTTTTGGAAGAGATTGTGACCATAAAGAGGGAAGGTTCAACCTTGAAACACCGGCAACACATCTGAAGAACAAATCTGAGGCAAGTGTTTTGATATTTTTAAGTGCATTGAATATTTCTTCCATGTTTAGTGTAGAAACTGTTTCAGTTTTGAGGAAAACTAATGAAATTGTTGTAGAAACTCTAAAGTTGGGTTAGGAATTGCATGTAGAATGGTTATGGACGAATTTGGTATGCGAAGACTTAATTTTGATGATTTAAAAACGGATTTATGATGAGTAATTAGGCATAATAAAATTATGGGTTCATGTTCATAGGGTTTGGGGTAATATTTGGGAATTAATGATAATTACATGTTGATTAGGAGGATTTGACCCCAAAAATATGTTAAGAAACAACCTAAGAGGATTTAGTGAAGTTTAAGAACATTAAAATGCGATTGGGATGATCTTAGGATGAATTTAGAGAAGAGAAAAATTGAGGAAAACGAATTGGGAACTTTCTGGGCGTATTCTGGCATCTCGTTAGAAGACCTCCCAGGTCGTTCGAACGACCTCGTTCAAACGAGACTTCTAACGAGATGACAATACCCCTTCTAACGAGTTGGTAGTTCGTTCGAAGCCATTCGTTCGAACGACCTCGTTCGAACAAGATTTCTAACGAGTTGACAAAATGGCCTTTTAAGCCTGATTTTATTTCGAACCTCCAGAAGACTTATATAATTGAGTGTAATCCTTCCCTTATTGATTTGTGGATATAGTTGTGTGACTGGAAGTACGTCGAGGATTAAAACTTAGAGTTTCGTAGTAAACCGGATGATGTTTATGGGTTGGGATATAAGTATCTAAAACTTCGACGTGAGGAGAGTTGATAACTTTAATGTATATAAATCGGGGGCTTGTAAACGTGTAACATGAAATGACGGTATAGGAATGAGAAATATACCTCTATTAATATTATGCGATACCGAAGATGTGTGAATGCTTGGTATATGTAGTTATTTGTGTATAACATACCTACCATACTTGCTATCACGGGAGGTCGGCGTTCGATCAGGGCCATCTTATCTTTGTGTGCCTACGGGGGGATTTAGATTGGTACCTCGAGGACATAGGTCAGAGAAGGACTTATTGAGAAGATACTAAGTCTGCTGATCATGGGAGCGTAGGTATGTGCGTGACCCATGTGATGTGAACTATGTTCCCCTCCATTTTGTGTGATTGTTGTTTATTGAAAACGATTCCTGAGAGATTCGGAATACGTGGTCCTTATGTACGTGATGTACCGGGATTGGATAGCAGAGTTTGTGTGCACCGCAGCTTAGTCTCAGGGTGCCAGTAATGTATATTTATGATGAGAATAATATACTGCTAATTGAAATGAACTGTCATGAATAACTGTAAGTGTGAATAATAACAACATTTTAGTAGAGTTAAAAATGAAAAATCTCTAGTGATTAGCATGACTAATATGGGAACTAAGAAGGAAAGTAAAACTCTCTATTTAAATTAATATGTCGGGACTTAAATCGTGAATCGTATAGAAATGTCAGATTGTGTATTGGACTAGTTAGACATGAGAATAACTAAAATGGGTACGGGTACAATAGGAGTGCACAATTAGTTGAGAGGTGAGGAACTCATGTGAGTGCACGCACTATCATGTACTTTATATTCACTGTTTAATTATATTAAACACTTGTTGTATTTTAAACTGTTTTTTTTCAATCGGGCTCTGACCCGTTTGCTTTCAAATCTATTTTTGTAAAAACCTTTTTAGGTGCCCAGCCACAAGGACACCAAGCATAGGAGTTCTATTCCCGCGACGTGCTGTAGCTGCTGTGGAAGTTACAGGACCTCGATAGTAGACGCCTCCACTTTATATCTTGACTCTACTCCAGATTCATCCATCTGTAAGGCATGTCGCCCCTTTCCTTTCAGAGACATCTTATTTACTCAGTTTTTATTTTATATTTTGGGTTGTAACTAAATTAATGATTCAGGCTGGTATTTGTTTATTTCAGTATTCAGATTGTTGTGAGGTGTATTCCTCCAGATTCAGTTTATTACATCGTTATTTCTTGTGACTGTGATGTGGTTGTGGCATCAGTATTTCTTAATTTAAATGAATTGCATATTAATCAGATTCAATTAAAATTGACAACTCACTTTTTAAATATTAGGTGGCTAGTAATTGTTAAAACGTTTTCGACAGTGATGCTACGAACTGAACCAACTTGACATTTTGAATTAATTTGAATAAAGGAGTAGCTACCCGGTATTTAATTAGTCAGGGTGTCACACATACCAGTGCACTGGTCGTCTGGACAGATCTTGTCGTCCTGATCAAATGTCAGCATTGGTTTCCAGTGTTGACCAAATGTATTAGGATCTATCCCTGCGTTAGTCAATTATGGTCTGATCTTGTCGACTACACTCAGATTTGGTTAGACTTCTTAATCATGACATGTTCACAGACGCGCGGTCATACATGAAGTGTTAGAGTAGGCCTGCTAGTAGTTTAGACTTACGATTACGTTGCCGAATCTTGTAGACCCGATCAGCCTTATTAGCTGCCACTTTTAGGTAAACCTGAGTGGTCCTGACTTAGCATCTTCCAATCCTCGTGCCAGCTTACTGGTCGTATGAACGGATCTTGTCGTCCTGACCGTGTGTTACTAAGGCTTATCCTTCCGTTAGTCAATATGGTCGGATCTTGTCGCCCATAAAACGGCACTGGATTTATGACTTCTTGATCATGACCTGACCGTAGGCGAGGTCATACAGGAAGTGAGGTTTTAATTGTGCATCTTGATGTGTTTGATTTTGAGGTGTCTTAAGCTTCTTGCACATCTCTTGTACCGAGGAAATAGACTTTGAACAATGCAAAGAGCTTGAAATGACTACATATGTAGACAATTAAGTTCTGGTTCTCATTGATCACTGAGTTAAATTACAAAGGAGTGAAAAGAGGTTTACATATTTGATTTTCTCCTCTGTCTTCCATATGTGGTCGTCGCTACTTATAATATTTCCTCAAGTGCTCAGAGTTCCAAGAATTCTTAAACTCCTCACCTTCTAGAGTTTCAATCCTATAAGTTCATGATCGTACGACAACAGATACTCTGTACGAACCATGCCACTTGGTATCAAATTTGTTCATTTTCTGAATTACCGTTTTTAGCACGTAGTCTCCTTCCTTTAAAGTGCTCGATTTTACTCTTTTATTGTAAAACCGAGCAGTCCTTTGCTGGTAGGCAGCCACCCGTAATGCTGTGCACTCCCTGACTTCTTCTACTAGGTCTAAATCAAGTCTTCTCATTAGATCACTCCTTAGTGAGTCGAAGTTGAGCACTCGGTGGCTAGGCTAGCCGATCTCCGTGGGCACCATTGCTTCAGTACCAAATGCCAATACAAATGGAGTTTCCCCCGTCGTCGTTCTTAGTGTAGTCCTATATGCCCACAGACTGTACGCTTTGCAGCTCATTAATCCAGTTTCACTTGGTATCGTTTAGCCTTTTCTTTATTCCATTGAGCAGAGTTTTATTCGTTTCTTCCATCTGTCCGTTGCACTGCGAGTGACCAGGTGCCGAGTGTAGTTTCTGGATCTTCGAACGTACGCAGTAGTCTTCAAACTCTTTGTTGTCAAACTACATACCATGATCTGCAATGAAGGCGTATGGCATTCCGTAACAACAAATGATATTTTTCCAAATAAAATGGAAAACTTTCTCGTATGGCATTTCGACCAAGGCTCTACTTCTCCCAACTAGTGAAGTAAGCCACGACTACGACCAGATATTTAAATCTTCCTCTCGTCTTTAGCAAGGGAGCGACCAAATCAATCCCCAAGATGGCAAAGGGCCAAGGGGATGTGACTGGCGTCAGCGAGGCTCCTGAGCTTTTGTGGATCACGGCATAGTTCTGGCACTCCGCACACTTCCTCGCATAGTTTGCGCAATCTTCTTTTATGGTGGGTCAGTAGTAACCTTAGGTGGCCACTCGTTTCACCAATGATCTTCCCACTAAATGGGCCCTGCACGAGCCCTCGTGCACTTCTTTTATCAAGTCATTTTCCTTGGCACTTCTTTTATCAAGTCATTTTCCTTGGACACATCTAAGCAATGACACGATGAATCCTCTTCTAAACAGAATTCCGCCTTTCAACACGTACCTTATTGCTTTGTACCGGAGTCTCCTCCTCTCTTTCGACTCTGTCAAAACTGTGCCGATCTCCAAATACGTTCGGATGGGATCCATCCAAGATGGCCCCAAGTCTAACTCTATCACCAATACACATTCATCATCTGTACTGCGGTGCATCAAGACTACTACCGGCACTGTTTTGCACAACTCCATTCTGGTGGCTGATGCCAGGCGAACGAGTGCATCTGCTCGTGTGTTTTTGGCTTTCGGGAACCTGACCATCGAACAACCGAGAACCCTGACAATAATGCTTTCACATTTGCCAAGTATTTCATCATTGATTCTTTTCTTGCCTCGTACACTCCGAGGACTTGGATTACTACGAATTAGGAGGCCACTGTGTGCTGATAGTTGTTCGGCACCCAACGACAATGCCAGTCCCAGATCCGCTATAAGGGTTTCATACTCTACCTAATTGTTGTTGGAGGTCTCAAAATGGAACCTGAGGGCATATTCGACATCAGCCCCCATTAGGAGTTGTTATAATCAAACATGTTCAACTGTCGTTAGCACATGACGATCCGTCTACAAATAACTGCCAAACTGGAGGCTCCTCCTCAAAGCTATCCTCAACTAAACATCCATTTTTGAACAATTTTTTCCTTTGCTCCATGTTACGAGTTGGTCTGTCAATCATTTGTTCGGCTGGATTTGTTGGGCTATCCTCCGGGGAAGTCTGTTCGATTGAGCTATCTTCCGGAGAAGTCTACTCGGTATGCTTCGCAGCTGAGCCATCTTCCGAAAAATTCTACTCTGTTGTTCTTGCCACAGAGCTCTCTTTCGTAAAAGTCTGCTTAGTGGTCTTTGCTACTGAGCTATTTCCATAAAAGTCTGCTCAGCAGTCTTCTCTTCGTAGGTAAACTCCGTTATGGAATCGACCACTGTTTGACCCTTGATTTTTGTCCTGGGTTCGTATTGTATGTCATACTCTCCTGGTTCTACTGCCCCAACCATCAGCCTGCTTTATCAGGTTTATGGATACCTTGTCGTAGAGGAAGGTCTGTATAAACGACAATTGTGTGTGCTTGAAAGTACGTCTTTTTTCTTCGAGAGGCTTCAATCAAAGCCAAGGTCAACTTCTCCAGTCTAGGGTACCAAATTTCTGCTCCACAGTAGGCCTTGCTAATGTAGTACACTGACCCTTGTACCCCAACTTCTTGTCGGATTAGCGCCAAGCTAACAGCCGACTCTGACGCCGTCAAGAACAAATAGAGTTTTGGCCGAGACAACAATAGCTTAGATCCTAGGTTTTTCTTCAACTCCAGAAAGGTTATTTCACATTCATTGTTCCATTCAAAGGTCTTTCTTAGCACCTTGAAGAATGGAAGACATATGTCAGTGGCTCTAGACACAAACATGTTTAGTGCTGCCACTCGTCCTGCCCATCTCTGAATATCCTTTTTGCTCGCAGGAGACTGCATGTTGATCAGTGCTTTAGCCTCTATACTCCTTTGTTTGACTATAAAGCCCAGGAACTTTCCCTCCATCCCGAAAACACATTCCGTGGGGTTGAGCTTCATTTGGTGCTTTTCCAATAGGTCGAAAGTTCGCCCAAAGGTTACTGATGTGGTCGGCAGCTTTCTTCTTGCTCTTGGTCAGCATATCATCAAGGTAGACTTCCATGATTTTGCCGATCTGATGTTCAAAAACCTTATTCATCAGCCTTTGATATGTTGCTCCACCGTTTTTTAACTCAAAAGGCATGACGTTGTAACAGTAAGTAGGGGTGTGCACGAACCCGAATAGACCGAACGGACCGAACTGAACCGAACCCACTTTTGCGAAGGGTTTTTAATTCGGTCTAAAAATAAATAGGACCGCATAATTCGGTTCGGTCTCATTCATGGGCCGTCAAAAACGGGTTTGGACCGGACCGGACCACTTTTATTTTATATATATATTTTGTTGCCTTAACAACTCACGCACGCACGGGCCATAACCCTACCTAATCCCAAACCCCAATTCTTATCTTGTCTTCTCTCTCTCTCTCTACAAACTCCTACGGCTCCAGCCTCCGGCTTAGATTTTCATCTCATCCCTTCCCTCTCCGGCTCCAGACGCACAGCAAACTCCAAGGTCCAGCTTATGTTTACAGCTCCGGCAGACTCCAAGATTAGGGTTGTAAACGGATATTCGAAAATTCGCATCCGTCCGATATCCGAATCCGAATTTGCGGATATTTATCCGAAAATATGGAAACGGATACGAATATGGATACTCTTTAAAAATATCCGAGAAAACGGATACGGATACGGATAGTACTAGTATCCGACACGAATAATCCGTATCCGATGCGGAGTATCCATTTTATCGGATATCCGTTTTATCGGATATCCGTATCCGTCAAACATATGTGTAAAATGTTACTAATAATATTAGTATTAGTATTACTAATAAAATAATATTAAAATAAAGCTTAATCGTTTATTCCTAAAACAAAATAAACACATACTCCACTCAAAACAAAAACACCCTAAAGTTATTATTTTATTGGGTATATTATAAAATGTCATGTATTATTATTATTTAATTGGGTATATTATCATGGAGTTACACTAAAGTTACAACACATCTTATCACACACAACATACACCGACTAAAGAACATATACTCCACTAAAAAAAAACTAACTTTGTTTCATTTCTCCTTCGTACAAAATAAGAGAAAAGAAACTCTCATGTGGATGTTCATTAGTTTCCTTAATTATAAATAAATGTAAGAGAGAAACAGAAAAGAATGTAAGAGAGAAACATAATAGAATGTAAGAAAGAAACATAAAAGTAAAGAGATGGTTTTTATTTTAATGAGAACTGAAGTTAACAACATGTATATTATATACAAAATAAATATGTATACCTATTAAAATAAAAATATCAGTATGTTTTGAAGACAAAAGGTACATGAGGTTATCATTCTCAATAAATTTGATTAATCTAAAGGGTGCATATTTATTTCTACTATCATGTAATGCGACTGTTATTTTTTTTGGATGAGTTTAAGCGCATATGGTTGTAAAGTATGAATGACTTTAAGTCATATTATCATTATGGAATGATATTATTATTACGGAATGCATAATTGTTGATGTTAGTAAGCAGTAATTTTGTTACATATTTATCTGGATTGGATTGGATTTCAATGGATTGTATATTTTAATTGTTATTTTTTGCGATGGCTAAATAATGTAAACGGATACGGATATTATCCGAATCCAAGCGGATACGGATATGGATAGTTGTTTTAACTATCCGGGCGGATACGGATACGAATAGTACATTCAGATAGCGGATACGAATATGGAAAACATGGTATTCGATCCGTATCCGTCCGTTTACCACCCCTATCCAAGATCCAAGATCCGACATCTCCAAGCTCCAGCTCACTCTCTCCGGTGTGTGTACAAACTCATGTTTGTTTGATAACTTAGATTTTTGTTTTGATAGTGTAAATTTGAAGTATATGGCTTGCTAAAGTGAGAGTGCCTCTAGAATGTTTAATATGCTGCATCTCTTGGGGATTTTGTGATTTCCCATCTTCCTGGGGGATTATAATATGTATATATAGATACAGTCTAGACGAGGCAGAATAAAAATAGAGATAGGTATAGAAGAAGAAGATGCCCTCAACTCCTGTTAATTAATGATTTTTTTGTAGGCTATGAAATCCAAATTTATAAATAAATACTAGTAAGAAATCCTAATCCCAAATATAAATAGTACCCAATCGTTTATACTAGAAATATCATAATGAGAACTGATAGATACCATTTGATTGAAAATAACCCCAATGACGTTTTTACTGCCAATCTACCCTAAAAAAAAACACATTTGGGATTACAGTTATGTTGTTATCTTTGTCCCTGTCCACAACCATTTGGGACACTGAAAAATGAATTACAAGAATAATATTCTTATTTTGTCTCAATTTGGGATAACAGTTATGTTGTTATCTGATTTATAATTATATTCACATATGAACTATGTTGTTGTTATCTGATTTACAATTATAAACTATTTGATTTACAATTATATTCACACAGCTATGTTGTTATCTCAATTTAGGATTACAATTACATACTTTGAAGTGCTGTTTTTTTAAAGAAAGTGTTGTTTTTTAAAAAAAGTGCTGTTTTTTTAGATTAGAATTGCTGTTTTTTTTCTGTTTTTTAAAGTGTTGTTTTTAATAAATAAATAAAACATGTGCTGTTTTCTAAAGAAAATAGTTGTTTTAATAACAAAAAGTGTTGTTTTTTAATAATGTGCTGTTCTTTTTAAAAAGTGCTATTTTTTTCAAAAAAATGTTGTTTTATCAAAAACGTGATGTTTTTAATTAAAAACAATTAAAAAAAAGTGTTGTTTTTAATTAAAAAAAATGTGGTGTTTTTTATGGTTATGGACCGAATAGGACCGAGACCAAACACAAACCGCTTGAAAACCGAATAGGACCGAGACCGATTATTCTGGTCCGGTCTTGGTCCATAATTTTCTAGGACCGATTAATGCGGTCCGGTCCCAAAAATACCACAAAGCCGGACCGGACCGGACCGGACCGCGAACACCCCTTTGTCAATAAGTACCTCGGCTGGAGATGAACGAATTTTCTTCCGGTCTTCTGGCTTCATTTTTATCTGATTGTACCCCGAATAGGCATATCCATAAAACTAATTAGCTCGTGCCCCGCTGTAGCATCAACCAACTGGTCAATCCTGGGTAGAGGATAATGATATTTTGGACAAGCTTTGTTGAGGTCAGTGAAATCTATGCACATAAGTCAGTTGTAATCCTTCTGACCATAACAACATTCGAAAGTCACTTCGGATACTTCACATCTTCGATGAATTCTGTCTTTTGCAATATATCCACTTCTTCCTGGATTGCCATGTTCTTCTCCTGACTGAATACACGACGAATCTATTTTACTGGCTTGGCATCCTTTATTATTCTGAGCACGTGACAGAGGAATTTTGGATCCCTAGCATATCCTCGTAGCTCAAAGCGAACACATTTTTTCTCCTCCTCAAGAATTATGCTAACTCTTTCTTGAGAGTTGGTTCCAGTGACGAGTCGATCTGGGTTGTCCTTTCTGGGTGCTCTTCATCCATCCAACATCACGGGCTTAATTTCTTCCACTATCTGTCTTTTGACTAGCCTATTTTCATCTCAACTATCTGTCATTTGACTAGCCCAAATACGAACACCAAAAGACCACAAAAGATACTACGAAACACAACAACAAAAGAGAGCTTTAACAATAATTAACATAGTACTTGCAAAAAAAATTATAATTAACAGACCACTCAAGTCTCCCCGATTCTCTCGCCAACTTGGATTTTGGTTTCAGATGACGATTCTGAGAGCCCGGCCACCCAAGAATGATCTCTATCATGCAAATTCTCTGCGACCTCCATCTCTTTACCTTCAACAATGATCCTAAATAATTTTAAAATCACAAATACATATCATTGACCAGAATAATTTATTTTCCTTTATCCCAGAATCTCAAAAATCAGAACCGCTGTTATAACTACCCAAAACAGAGCCAGAATACAAAGAGATTAAAGTAACAACTCTTACCACGAGAGTACTTGTATGGGAGATTCTTTATAGCACTCAAAACTGATTATGGGACTCCTCCATCTCCTCGCAATTATGACTAAAACAAGGAACAAATACAGCAAACTATCACCCATTAGAAACAGGTTCTTTCTCTTTCGTACCCCAACACAACCACGAGAAACAAGTGAAAGAAACAGGCATTTTATCCAACTGTTGGTTTGGTCGACAACAAGAATAGGATATATAAATGGATCAATTCAATGGACTGGATTGGTGCCTGTCATGCCTGTCAATAACAATCAAATATGACAGTGTCCATTAGTTTAACTGGATACACCAAAATTCAATCAGATTTTTAAAAAGTACAATTCAAACAAGAAATGTTATGTGACAACCTCCTAATAAAATACAGGGCGATCACTCCTGTACCAAATTAAAACAGGAGTCGCATATGCTTCATTCTTAGTATCACTATCGAAAACCAAATTAATTACTAATAACCTATTAGGCTGGCGTCAAAATTTTACTTGACTAATTTTTAAACAAATTAATCAATAAAAACATTCACACAATTTATGTATAAATGAAACTGAGATGAACTAAAAAAATAACCGAACACTCGGTGTAACAATATACAACCAAATCGAATCCGCATAAAAGGCGGTAAAAGAATAAGTAAATGCACTTGGGTTATCAGCCCGTATGTTTATGCAGTACCTCCTATCTAGATTACAACGATAGAAGCGTCTACAGTAAACCTGCATGCATCCACAGCTGCTGCAGCAGACGTCTGACTCGAAGGGATTATCATTCAGGCGTCCCTGTGTCTGGACGCCTATATATATATATATATATGTATAGCAAAAGAGGGAAAATATAGAAACGGATCAGAGCTCGATTTGTGAAAATAGTTAGCAAGTGCATAAATGCTTTATTTATGAAAAATATCTTTTATCTCATATTTGGATAGGTATCGCACTCCCATGAGATACCCCTCACCTCTTTTCTAAAAGTGCACACCTAGCGCATATCTCCTACATAATCCTAGTTAAGCTACCCTGCCTAACTAATCCGTTTCATCAAAACTCTAAAAATCCTAATTAACCCGAGTACTAAGGGCTAAACTTCTCCCCATTCTCAACACTGTGCCATGTTCATGCGTGGGGTGTCTCGCGAAGCGAAATCCAAACAAGGAACCCCCCCGATACACTACTACTTGGCAATGTCGATCATCAAGATCCATTAGGCCCTCAGTACATAACGTGTGTATATATATATATATATATATATATATAGAGAGAGAGAGAGAGAGAGAAAAATAAAATGAGAATAAATCCTTTTTCATTTATCTCTTTACACTTATTAGAGATATATAATATCTTATTCTCATACACAAGTAATATACTATACACACAAGTATAATAACCATCCCAACGAGCTATAACTCGAGGATGCAGTCTCTCAATGCTATCATCTTCCAGGAATTACTCACTTTATCCCAGGTTACCATATATCGGGTTACCATATATCGGACTATTACCACACCGCCATGGTAAAAAATAAATCAAAACGTATGGGAAGCGGTCGTAGTTCCTCCCCGAAAGTGAGACGAAACATACCCACCACGTCTCACCCCTAATAAAAATCACACAATATAAAAATGGACGCTATGACCTAGGGACTATACGCTCCTTGCTCCTCAAGCCAGGGGCCTCACCCACATCGCGCAACTTCCCATGATAGCATAGAGGGGGTATGCTTCACATAGATATATATATACCATTCACACATGCATATATATACATATTCGTATCACATAATATATATATTGTAATCACATCGTATATATAATCGACATCATTCCTCAAATATATAAATGGCCACAATTGTCAATCCCACATAATGATGACCAATAACCCCAAATTCCATCCTAATCACATTCTAGGATTTTCTCGATTATAATCGGCCCATATTTATTCTAACCGCATAAATATATCCATACAGGCTTGCCAAATGATTTTCTCGAATGTCTCTTGTCCCAAAACATTAATAAAATCCATACCCCGGATCGTACTCTAAATTAATCAGAGGTTTACTTATCCTCAAATCATCATCTAGGAATCCTAACATCCCATTTAGAAACTCCTATAATAATCTCCAAAACCATTATTTAAGTCTCCCTAAACTTAAAAGGAGAAAACCTCAAAAATCTGCCGGGACTGAATCGATTCGCTGGCCACCGAATCGATTTGGTCTGTCCGAATCAATTCGAAATGGTTCTACTTTCAAACTGTCTCTTACCGAATCGATTCGGCTGGTCCGAAATCCCCAAATCTGCTTAGGTTTTATATATATCCCAAAAACCCAAGACTCAACCAATCTCCATTTAAATTATAACTCAGATTTATTCCCACGAACCCAAAGTTTTCATATCTCCTCAAATCCTTTAGAGGTCCTAACACTTTATTTGGGAACCCCTAATATTTATCTCCAAATAATTCTAGCCTTAATTTCTGACTAACGATTTCGATCTCGGACAACCTTCCATAGAAAAATCATTATAAATCCAAAAAAAACAGAAAAATATGCAGTCGGCGCCCACGCGACCGTATCGAAAAGATCTACAATTTTTATTTTTTGACCAAGAGCCAAATCGATTCGCCCTGGCCGAATCGATTCGAAAAGGACGCTGTTCACTATTTACCTTCTTCTCCAAAAATCCAAACCTCCATTATTCTCCATTTTTGTTGCTTCAAATCTCATCCAACAACTCCATAAACATCTAATCTATGTTTTACAACTAACACGTCAATTAATCTGGGGTATTAAACCATTTCTCTTAGATTTAAACCCTAAAACCATAAAAAACACAACTTATCATTTTAACCCATTTCTTCACTCCATTTACATGGATTTAACACTAGAAATCATTAAGAGTTTACATTACGTCAATATGTAAACTCATATTCAAATTTTTCCAAATTTATTTTAAGGGTTCTAACCCAAAATCATATAGTTTACCAACTATAATATGAGATTTATGCATAAAATGAAATAAAGTAAGTACACACTTGCTTGGAGGATGAAATCCGACGACCTCGAGTCGAATCCGGCGGAGTTTGGCTGAAATCCTCCATTTCTCTTTTCTTTTCTCCTCTTCCTTTTTTCTCTCTTTCTTTCTTCTTTCTTTTCTTTCTTTCTTACTCTCTCGTGTCTCTTATAAGAGAGAAAAGGGTTTATCCCTTAATAAACCCAAAAATGACTCGTTTACTCAATTACGAGTCCATACTGGTCCAAAAATTCCCGAAACTCAATTCTTCCCCCGGATACTATATTCTGACTATCTCGGCCATTCCGAGACCAACCGCGCAATCGGAATTTCCATCTGAGGTACTTGACCGCAATTCACTATTTTAACCCAACACAACTTGATGCGGTTTTCCAATAAAAATATTACCCTTTGTCGTTTTACCCAACGGCGACATATAATAAAATACTCCGACTCATTTACTTAATCCCAAAAGTAAATATAACATACATCGAAAATCATTAAATCCTTGAAACCTCAAAAATTACTATTCACGATAATTGCTTAAGTTCCCAAATTGCACTTAATTATTAAATTTAATTTCCCATAAAAGTGCGGGGTATTACATACTTCCCCCCTTACAACGGAATTTCGCCCTCGAAATTCAAATACAACCGTTACTACCAACACTAACCTAGGGCCATGAATCACTCCACATCCTAATACCTCAAAGTGGAATGGTACTAACCCAAGTGGTTCTCAACCATACATTCCTTCAGTACTCACCTCTAACAAGGTTTATACTATACTACTAACTTATCTATATTTACATATGCTACTCTGATACCTCGGTCGTAAGATTGACTTTAATAACGTCGTGCTGCACCTAGTGCTTCTATAATCGTATCTAAAGGAACAGGCATATACTAACGCTCGACTATTCCCATCAGTCTCATCACTTAGTTTTAGGCGTGCTACCTCTTATATAATGTGCCCCTTCTATTTGAGGCGGTATATAAAACCAACTTACCAGGGTGCCCACACACCTTATAACCTTGTGCCTATTTGCACAACCATTGTAAACATCACACGCGTAACATTTTCTCCAAAATGGACATCACTTTCTCGGCTTGGCGCTCACACCTGTAAATCCTCAATCACTTTTTTATGATCCCATGCGTCCTATAACGTATGGTTAACTCACAACTAACTTCTCACCTCGGCGCTACTAATTCTACGGAATTTACTTCCTAATAATACTAAGATCGATGCGTATCCCTACCCACGTGAAATAAATACTATCCTAACTTGTGTCCCTAGTGCCTAAGACCTCTCTCAACTTCCGACATTTTCTCGGTTTCATGCGTGGGTCGTCTCGCAAAGCGAAAGCCAGACAAGGAACCCTCCCGTTACACTACTCCCTCGCGTCGTCGGTCATCGAGACATAACGGTCTAAGGCACACCAGTGGGACGTCTTAAATATTACCTCGCTAACCTACAAACTTACCTCTACCACCATGTCTTTCCATGTTGGCAACATGGAAAGCCTAACTAATCGAGACGCCTACTCTCTCCGAATAGATTACAAACATCACACCTTAAAACATCTTACCTCCAAAATATGCCTTTTCATCTAGGCCTGGCTACAAGCCTCCCATCGATTTCCTTTACCTTACCTCACCCATATACTTGCGGTGAGAGAACAAAATGCAGTGCATTTCCATAGCACTTATATCTCTATAAACATACAATCATCAAACAACTCTCAGTTTATAGTGTTTTTCTATACACTAGGTGACTTATCGTCAAAACCAACATCCTCGCATTCTATAACATATCTCCACTCCCGGCATCGTTAAGGTTCGTGCGTGGAGCGTCTCGCGAGCGAAATCCAAACAAGGAACCCCTCCTATACACTACTACTTAACGTTGTCGGTCGTGGAGGTCCGTTAGTTCAAAATATACCACTGAAAAAAGAAAAAAAAAATCCCATTTCTCCTATCGAAAAGGTGTGGTCAGAACTCTTACTTCTCTCCAGAAGTCACACCACCAAGCGCTTGTACTCACACTAAGTCCTTGCGTAAACAACAACGAGCTTAAGCTCACAGCTCAACAATAAATCCTTCATGCTTTGAATCGTATCTATAAGGTCGCCACGCACTCAAATCATGATAATGAAACATCTACTCACCGAAGTTTCATCTACCCATACAAATAAAAGCGAACTCAACCTGTATCCAGGTGAGATATCGCACCAACAACTTGTTCCATCCTGGAAACGCGGACACGATAGTCTTGCAATCATTAGCCTGCTATCGCTCCAATCAACGAATAACATATATACTCAAAATAATACCATACTCGTATAACACACAAAACAAGCAATACATACCCAATATAAACTCATAATACTAACACCCGCTTTTCACAGCGAATGAAAGAAAATAGATCTCCGCTATTGCGGAAAAACACATAAACATATACTATATAATGTTACCGATACTACGAGTAAACTCGAATCACACACGAATCTAAGGCTAACAAAATATTGTGACCCAAATCTAGTCACACAGAATATACCTCTTGCATTCAAGGTAAAGCTCATAATAATAACCTCGCCAATCTCCCTGACTGCTCCAAATGGTTCTCAGACATATTACACTTGCCTTAACCGAACTCAAGATTACTTTAATCAATGTGCCATCCGAGCGCCTTACTCTTGTCCTTTGATTCCTACTGGGCAAGGACTAACTATGTGATTATACGTTCCACATTGCAACTTTCCCCATTTCCGGCTACCCTGACCATGTTGAGATTATCAGTATCTCAGACTCTATAGCCTTGATCCTGATGATTGCCTTCATCGTCTCCTTAACTTCTTTATCCAAGGAAACTCTACTAGTGGCCTCAACAGCCCTGTTTCAATGAATTCCACATGTCGATGTCCACCAATGGGGTTCTACGATCCCAAATTCTTCATGTGTTAGGAACACTTTCTAGTGAGCCTATCATTCTTCTGAAGGACTCTCTCTTCGTTGTACCTAACTTACTTCGGTACGAGGTTCACTTCTCCACATCACTGTTTATTCACTGTCGGCCACTGACCGATCCTTATATGAATAATTCAAAAATGCATTCTCTTTACTCCTGATAAACCAAAGGAACTAACGGTTATATCCATCCGTAAGATCCCTCCATTTAAGTATTGCTCCCACGAGTGAAAAAAATTTCCTCAAATTTTCACATATGGGTATTTCCATACCCCGCTTTAAGTTAACGCTTCCGAGCCTTCTACTTCCACTGAGTAATGCTACATTTACTCCGCACAACTCACTTCAGCGTATGGTCCTTATCAAAGACCTTATTCCCAATTTACTTCACTGGGTAATCCAATTTTAGCACCACTCTCTACAACAGTGGTACTGGAATGATTCTAACTACTATACTCTGGTTGTCATTGTAGCAATCCTAAATAGCAACACAAAAAGGGGAGTGACTGCGGTCCTCAATCCCAACTATAACTTATAATTCTAACTAAGATTCACCTCCTGTTGCCCTCATCGCGGCCTTCCTATGGTCGTCCTTCATCGATCAACGCCCGAGTCTCGAACGAGCGCGCAAAAGATTTACTATAATCTTACATAATAGCAGGAAAACGAAATCTCACAAGAGTAATCAACGATCCTAATCATAAGGCTCTATATCAAATAGAGAGCAACGCTGAAAGCATAGTACGTCCGCACAGATTCCTAAGGACACTAAAACATGATGCTCTGATACCATCTGTGACAACCCGCCTAATAAAATATTAGGCGATCACTCATGTACCAAATTAAAACAGGTGGCGCATATGGTTCATTCTTAGCATCACTGTCGAAAATCAAATTAATTACTAATAACCTATTAGGCTGGCGTCAAAATTTTACTTGACTAATCTTTTAAACAAATTAATCAATAAAAACATTCACACAGTTTATGTATAAATGAAACTGAGATGTACTAAAAAATAACCGAACACTCAGTTTAACAATATACAACCAAATCGAATTCGCCTAAAAGGCGGTAAAAGAATAAATAAATGCAGTTGGGTTATCAGCCCGAATGTTTATACAGTACCTCCTATCTAGATTACAACGATAGAAGCGTCTACAATAAACCTGCATGCATCCACAGCTGCTGCAGCAGACGTCTGACTCGAAGGGATTATCATCCAGGCATCCCTGTGTCTGGACACCTATATATATATATGTATAGCAAAAGAGGGAAAATATAGAAACGGGTCAGAGCCCGATTTGTGAAAATAGTTAGCAAGTGCATAAATGCTTTATTTATGAAAAATATCTTTTATCTCATATTTGAATTGGTATCGCACTCCCATGAGATATCCCTCACCTCTCTTCTAAAAGTGCACACCTAGCGCATATCTCCTACATAATCCTAGTTAAGCTACCCTGCCTAACTAATCCGTTTCATCAAAACTCTAAAAATCCTAATTAACCCGAGTACTAAGGGCTAAACTTCTCCCCAGTCTCAACACTGTGTCATGTTCGTGCGTGGGGTGTCTCGCGAAGCGAAATCCAAACAAGGAACCCCCTGATACACTACTACTTGGCAATGTCAATCGTCAAGATCCATTAGGCCCTCAGTACATAACACGTGTATATATATATATATATATATATATATATATATCCCTATAAATACATATACATAACATACTCATTTTATTTTTCATATCACAATTTAAGTTCGGATAAAGTCTCCCGGAATGAGAATAAATCATTTTCATTTATCTCTTTACACTTATTAGAGATATATAATATCTTGTTCTCATACACAAGTAATATACTATACACACAAGTATAATAACCATCCCAACGAGCTATAACTCGAGGATGTAGTCTCTCAATGCTATCATCTTCTAGGAATTACTCACTTTATCCCAGGTTACCATATATCGGACTATTACCACACCGCCATGGTTAAAAATAAATCAAAACGTATGGGAAGCGGTCATAGTTCCTCCACGAAAATAAAACGAAACATACCCACCACGTCTCACCCCTAATAAAAATCACACAATATAAAAATGGACGCTATGACCTGCAGATTATACGCTCCCTGCTCCTCAAGCCAGGGGCCTCACCCACATCGCGCAATTTCCCATGATAGCATAGTGGGGGTATGCTTCACATAAATATATATATACCATTCACACATAGATATATATACATATTCGTATCATATAATATATATACTGTAATCACATCGTATATATAATCGACATCATTCCTTAAATATATAAATGGCCACAATTGTCAATCCCACATAATGATGACCAATAACCCCAAATTCCATCCTAATCACATTCTAGGATTTTCTCGATTATAATCGGCCCATATTTATTCTAATCGCATAAACATATCCATACACGCTTGTCGAATGATTTCTCCAATGTCTCTTGTCCCAAAACATTAATAAAATCCATACCCCGGATCGTACTCTAAATTAATCAGAGGTTTACTTATACTCAAATCATCATCTAGGAGTCCTAACATCCCATTTAGAAACTCCTATAATAATCTCCAAAACCATAATTTAAGTCTCCCTAAACTTAAAAGGAGAAAACCTCAAAAATCTGCCAGGACCGAATCGATTCGGCCTGTCCGAATCGATTCGGCTGGTCCGAAATCCCCATATCTGCTTAGGTTTTATATATATATCCCAAAAATCCAAGACTCAATCCAATCTCCATTTAAATTATAACTCGGATTTATTCCCACGAACCCAAAGTCTTCATATCTCCTCAAATCCTTTAGAGGTCCTAACACTCTATGTGGGAACCCCTAATATTTATCTCCAAATAATTCTAGCCTTAATTTCTGACTAACGATTTCGATCTCGGACAGCCTTCCGTAGAAAAATCATTATAAATCAAAAAGAAAAAAGAAAAATACGCGGTCGGCGCCCACGCGACCGTATCAAAAAGATCTACAATTTTTATTTTTTGACCAAGAGCCGAATCAATTCATCCTGGCCGAATCGATTCGGAAAGGATGCTGGTCACTATTTACCTTCTTCTCCAAAAATCCAAACCTCCATTATTCTCCATTTTTTTTGCTTCAAATCTCATCCAACAACTCCATAAACATTTAATCTATGTTTTACAACTAACACATCAATTAATTTGGGGTATTAAACCATTTCTCTTAGATTTAAACCCTAAAACCATAAAAAACCCAACTTATGATTTTAACCTATTTCAATCCATTTCTTCACTCCATTTACATGGATTTAACACTATAAATCATTAAGAGTTTACATTACATCAATATGTAAACTCATATTCAAATTTTCCCAAATTTATTTTAAGGGCTCTAACCCAAAATCATATAGTTTACCAACTATAATATGAGATTTAGGCATAAAATGAAATAAAGCAAGTACACACTTGCCTGGAGGATGAAATCCGACGACCTCGAGTCGAATCCGGCGGAGTTTGGCTGAAATCCCCCATTTCTCTCTTCTTTTCTCCTCTTCCTTCTTTCTCTCTTTGTTTCTTCTTTCTTTTCTTTCTTTCTTACTCTCTCGTGTCTCTTATAAGAGAGAAAAGGGTTTATCCCTTAATAAACCCAGAAAAGGGTTTACTCAATTACGAGTCCCTACTGGTCCAAAAATTCCCGAAACTCAATTCTTCCCCCGGATACTATATTCTGACTATCTCGGCCATTCCGAGACCAACCGCGCAATCGGAATTTTCATCTGAGGTATTTGACCGCAATTCACTATTTTAACCCAACACAACTTAATGCGGTTTTCCAATAAAAATATTACCCTTTGTCGCTTTACCCAACGGCGACATATAATAAAATACTCCGACTCATTTACTTAATCCCAAAAGTAAATATAACATACATCGAAAATCATTAAATCCTTGAAAACCTCAAAAATTACTATTCACGATAATTTCTTAAATTCCCAAATTGCACTTAATTATTAAATTTAATTTCCCATAAAAGTGCGGGGTATTACATGTTAACATCAAAAATACAATCCACATCTTTTTAAAAAATATAATCATCATAAAGGATCTATATTGGTAGACAAAAATTCATTCACTTCCATAAATTAAGTTCCTTAAATAAGGAAAATCAAGCAACGATAATTCAAGAAAAGATACACACTTCATAACCATACTTACCTACTTCAATAGATGATAAATGATGTGTCAACCAAACCGAAAAACAATGGTTCGTGAAAAAATTACGACGTAAAATACACGTCAATGGCTAAAAAGAAATACCAAACCCTAATTTTAGAGAGAGAATCAAAAGTAGTCTTATATTTCAAGAATGGGAAAAGTAAGTACAAATGAGAATACATGGGGTATTTATATGGGAATGATTACTTGCTAATCAAGTAATTAGCTAAAATGACTAAAAGGGGCAACTATTAACAAAAGAATATCTAATTAGTCCCAAACATGCTTGGAGACCAATTAAAGGCTAAAAAGGAAATAAAAGAACTAAAATAAAAGAAAGACTAATACAAAATATTAAAATTGACAACTAAACCCTAATATGAGCCATTTCCATTATCCTCCCCGTCTTCAAAAAAGTTCCTACTCGAACTTGAAGGGAAAACGGTCAACGTGGTTAGCCGTCCTTCCAAGAATTCTTCAATTTGTTGCGGGAGACGCCCTCGTACGCGACTCGCATACCTACTTTCAAGAAACCCTAAAAATTGACTCAAGAAATGGAAGGGTTGAGTTTTCCTAACTTTCTTTATTTTCTTTCGTTGCCAAGGGAGGTGGGGATTGTGCCAGAGCCGAGGGACAAGAGGTTCGACCAATGGGAAAGAAGGTTACCCAGGGTTGTCACAAAGTCAGAATAGGGTCGGATTGGGTTTTTTTCTGGGGTGGGGCAGATTGGAGGGAAGGTCGGAGGTCATGGCAACAGGGTTAGGGCTGGTAAATCGGTCGGCAGATAGGTGGGACTGCTTGGGGCAGGGGCAAGGGGTTGGATGGCAGCGGCGGGGTTAGGGTGAGGTGCGCCGTGGTGGGGCGATAGGCTAGGACAGCAGAAGCGGGAGTCGTGCCTAGCGTTGGAGCTAGGGTTTCAATGTTGGGTTGAATTTTGGAAAATTGTTGTAAAAGGGCCTCGAATTGTCCTTGTTGCTTTTGAATTATCTCTTTTATTCTTCGATCGTGCTTTTCTTCCATCCTTGTCATTTGGTCTTTCAATTCTTGAATCTCTTCCGCTTGTGGCTTGGATTTTTTTTGAGCCGTTGCCAGTAGTGTACGATTTTGAATACCAACACACCAATACACCACTTGGGGAACGACACCACACTCTGATACCAATTTGACGTAAACTACACGTCAATGGCTAAAAAGAAATACCAAATCCTAATTTTAGAGGGAGAATCAAAAGTTGTCTTATATTTCAAGAATGGGAAAAGTAAGTACAAATGAGAATACATGGGGTATTTATATGGAAATGATTACTTGCTAATCAAGTAATTAGCTAAAATGACTAAAAGGGACGACTATTAACAAAAGAATGCCTAATTAGTCTGAAACATGCTTGGAGACCAATTAAAGGCTAAAAAGGGAATAAAAGAACTAAAATAGAAGAAAGACTAATACAAATATTAAAATTAACAATTAAACCCTAATATGACCCATTTCCATCAAATTAAGCTGCATAAATTCATTCCAATTGATGTCTTATAATTCCAAAAACACTAGATTTGGTACCAACCAGATTATGAATAAATGTACACCTAAACAGAATTCCCAGAACATACCAGAAGCCGGTGTCTATCCATTTTGAAACACACGACCCTAGGGATTTCATGCAAAAGAGAACAACTAATTCATGAGTATTTGATTTGTTTTTTTTACATGAAATCTACAAACACACATAAGTCATAACTTATAATGAAAAGTCCGAGTATATTAACAAATAGCCATTATATTTGACATTAGACATTTGACATTTTCTCAAATAACCATTACACTTGACAGTTTCTCAAGCAAGAGAGATACTTAAATAGTGGACACAAAAGAGACATAATGCTGAAAAAAGTTCAAAATTAAATTACCTTTAACAAAGACTCTCTCCCACAAACTTTAGATTAAAAGTAAAAAATAATGAACGGTCAACAAAGATAAGAAATAAAAACGAAAAACAGTATGTGAAGTAGAGGAAAGCTAACGAAAAGAGAAAAAAGTGTATTATAAACAACACATTGACTTGCATATGAAGATGTTAGGTCTCAAAACTCCCTCCAACTTTAAAAATGTTTCTCACGTAGAGTGGACATGCACCGTAGAGGGTCAAAAAATTTAAAAAAAAAAAAATGCAGTACACAGTAGCATATAGTGTTAAATAGTTTTTTGCGTTGTATTATACTGTAAAGGTTATTTGATTTGTATCCTTAGTAGTTAAAGAGGGGCCATTGTTAACAGATTTTTTGCTTATATCACAGAATACGTACCAAGACAGACGACCCACAAACCAGCACAAACGCCCACAATCAGCACCACCAACCCACACACCCTCATGAACCATTCAAGGAGGAGCGAGAGAGATTTAACATACCTACTTTTTTGTTGGTGATATGAGCGGCACCATCGTAGGGAGTAAATCTAAGATATACGACTTGTAATAATTCTGTAAAAATAAGTCCATAATCAGTTAGTGAGGGATAGAGAGAATTATAAAAATGAATGCGAGAGAGAGAGAGAGAGAGAGAGAGAAAATGTATCAACAATGGAGAGCGATTGGAAATAAACCATTGATCAGTGAGGGATATAAAATAACACTGTTTGGGTATTAATGGACATGTATAACAAACACACCCATCGTACATAAACATTGAAGGAGATAGTTCAATACACATTAACCGAAAACAATGTCAAAAAATGAATGCATTCAAACAATCGAAAAAAAGAAATACTGAAAGCAGGGGAATACTGTCAATATGGAATGACTAATTATAAAACTCTCTGTATCTTCCATTAATTAATGGACATATGTACTGAACACATTGGTACTCCCATGAATAAAACTCAAACACGAAGCCATAAATTAGTAGAGTCCTAACACTACATAAATTGGATTTAATGGTGAATAACCCCCATTTTATTTAACTAGAGTTAACAATAAATATATACTCCATCTATGAAGTATTCAGATTCCTCTTTTGTTAGCAAATAAAAATAATTTTTAAAAAGCAAAAAGTGTGTACGGAAATTCCTCTCATCTTCCACATATGAAGCATTCAGAATATTGAACAAATACCACTTTCAGCATAATGGATAAGTATCTCAAAAGAAATCAAGTAGATCACATTCAAAGAAATCATAATCAAAAAGAGAGATGAAATAACCCTAAATGTAGGTCATCATACATGAGAGTCGGTGAGAGAGAAACAAGAAGAATAAAAAAATGAGAAGCGCGAGTTAAATCATAACCATACCTGAGTATAAAAGTGGTGACGCTCTTGTTCAACAACGGCGAGGCTGTTAATCGATTAGAGCGAATCAATGTAATCATATAAATCGCACAAATCTATTAATCAATTACAACAAAAACGTTACCTTTTCCATAGAGAGAGAACAACGAGAGGGACAGATGATTGCGTTTGGAAGTCGCGAGAGAAGGGTCGAATTTTAGGTCAATTAATTTGGGAGGGAAATGCCCAGGTCTTTTTTTCGTGCGAAGTATTGTATAAAAATTTCTCCCTTTTTAATAATCATTTTTAAAATTCTAAACTAAATTTGTAAAACGAATATTAGATTGCTAACTGTAAATTCACGTAAGAAATAGTAGTGGTAGAATACTATTAGTAATCCAAAAATTAGTCTGTTACTAAAAGTGCGTTTTGGTGTAGTGAATACGAGAAATAATACAGATAAACAATGGCCAGGCCAAGTTTTAGTGTATTATCCCGTAACATCCCAACTGTGAAGATAAAAAAAACTCACTGTCATTGTTGATACCAAATTTAATCTGCTGACGTGGACCAATAATAAGAAGACACGTGTCAATCTACATGGCACAATAACAACGAGGAAGTTCATTTCCCGACCAACCATGCTTCTTTCCGAGCAACGAGGATACACCGAGAAACTCTAGCGCACCGAGGAACTCTAGCACACCGAGGAACTCTAGTTCTCCGAGGAACTCCTGATCAGCGAACAGCTATGGCGGTCCGAGCTGCACCTCGGTCGTATCATTAATTGCCAGATAATCAACAGTTCAGATATTCATTGAATGCTTATATTCTTGACGCGCACGCTGCATTAAATGTATTACGCTTTTACATGTATATCATTTAATGTATCGAACCTTTCATGTACAGCCTCAAGGTTATAAATACCTTGTATCAAACCCATTCAAGGGGACCGGAATTTCTTGAAAGAACTTGTAATCAAGAATTCCATAAACACTCAGCAATAACATAACAGTGGACGTAGGTGTGACACCCCGACTAATTAAATACCGTAATATATTTATACAACATTAACATGAAGGTTCCTATTAATTAGGTGTATATTATTCTCATCATAAATATACAATACAAGCACCCCGCAACTAAGCAGTAGTGCACACATACTCTGCTATCCATCCCGGTACATCACGTACATAAGGATCACATATTCCGAATCTCTCAGGAATAGTCCAGATAACACAAATCACAAATAGTGGAGGCGAACACAGTCACCATCACGTGGGTCACGCACATACCTACGCTCCCACGGTCAGCGGACTTATTTATATCACAATAAGTCTTTCTATGACCTATGTTCATCGAGGTACCAGTCTATATCCCCCCCGTAGGCACACAAGGAATAGAGGGTCCTAAGCGAACGCAACCTCCCGTGATAGCAAGTATGGTAGGTATGTCATACACACAATACATATACCAATACTAAGTAAACACACGTCTTAGTAATACCGTATTTTAATCGTAGTACATATCGCATACTCGTACTAGTTTATACTTATCATGATTAATACTATTCCGGTTTGTAATTATACGCATCGTAATTATCTCACGTCGTACTAGACACTCACGTCTCAACCCAAACCGTCCATGTAACACACTCCCGTATGTAAATTCCTTCTCATAAATACCCAAATGTCCCAAACCTATCACTACACCATCGTTGGAAGGTTAACTATATCCTCGAACAAGTTTACGGAACTCCAAAAGTCAAAACAGTCCAAAAAGTACCAAACTGCCAGCTCGTTAGAAGTCTCGTTCGAACGAGGCTTCGAACGAGTTTGGACTGTCAGGTCGTTAGAAGTCTCGTTCGAACGAGGCTGTTCGAACGAGATCCCAGTTCGTTCGAACGAACTGTCACTTCTAACGATATCTCGTTCGAACGAGATATCGAACGAAACCCCTACTCGTTAGTAACGACTGGTCAACTCGTTAGAAGCTCGTTCGAACGAGTTCGTTCGAACGACCTGGGGGCTGCTTCTAACGAGCCACCAGTTTCGGCCCAGATTTTTCCAAAAATCGTTTTTCACCATTTTTATCCATTCTAATCTCTTCCAAAGTTCATCCAAATAACGTATTAGGGTCTCTAATTCATCCTAAACATATTTACATCATCTCCTAACATGTTTTCAAGGATCGAATCATCATAACATCAACCAAAATTACAAATCTCTACACTTTTCCCAATTTCTCTAGAACATGAACCCTAGGTTTATATCATCATCAAATCCCAGAATTTATTTCGTTTTACTTCCTTAAAATCACAATTATTATAAGGGAAATCATCTACCTAACATACTACATGCATTTCTCTTCACAATTTCTCAATTCCTATGATCTAAACTACATGGGTTTTCATATTTTCTTCAAGAACAAACCATAAATCCGAATTTTCTAACATGGAGGAAACATTCTTAGAAATTAAATGGAATAAAGTCACTTGCCTTGGTTGTCTCTGAGTTTGGTGTAGATTCGGTGTAGATTCGGTGTAGAATTTCTGCAGAATTCCTCTCTCTCTCTCTCCTTCTCCAAGCTTTCTTCTCCAAAAAGCTATGGTGGCTAGGGTTTGCTTTGGGGGACTTATGAAAACCTAATTTAATAAACCTCCGTAGCTTGTTGGTTTAATAAGGGTTCGTTGGGTTAATTCCTTATCAGATTACAACTCTCAATTTTCGTCACTTTTAGTTACCCAAAAATACCAAATTACTAAAATACCCTTTAAGTTACCGGTATGGCCTAAAAATACCCCGGGACCCAAACTATACCCCCGGCTAGTGTTTTCTGACTATCTCGACCCTTCCGGACGCGTTGGCGCACTCAAAACGACCATACGGATTATAGATTTTAAATTCACTTTTTTATTAACAAAATATTATACCGTGACGCGGCGGTCCCACGCGTCTCAACAAAATTTCTAAAATGCCGTATATAAATCTCACTACAAATTTTTTAATACCAAATACATATATAATCATATATGCACTTAATCAAATACCAATTCGCATCACATTAGTATTTATAACCCGGATTAATTTCCAATTAATACGCAATTTAATTAATTAATCCCAAAAATAATTATAGTCAAAAGTACGGGGTATTACATACTTCCCCCCTAATAACTGAATTTCGTCCCGAAATTCGAAACTAGAAAGTACCTGCTAAAAACAGCTCTGGATAACGCTCGCGCATCTCATCCTCGCGCTCCCATGTGGACTCCTCGACATTGTGATGTCGCCACTGAACACGTACTAACGGAACTATCTTTGACCGCAGTTTCCTCTCGCTTCGGTCCAAAATAGCAATTGGCCCCTCCTCGTAGGAGCTATCCGGCTGGAGATCGATGTCCTCCACAGCAATGTGAGAATGAGCCAAATTATCTCTAAGGTATTTCCTCAGCGAGGAAGTATGGAACACGTCGTGAATCCGATGCAAGTGCTCCGGTAGTCCAAGTTTATACGCAACCGGTCCTATCCGCTCAATAATAGGAAACGGTCCCACATACCTCGGTGCCAACTTCCCTTTCTTCCCGAATCGCATAATCCCCTTCATCGGAGAAACCCTGAGCAAAACCTGGTCCCCCACTTGGAACTCCCTGAAAAATCTCTTCGCATCAGCATAACTCTTCTGCCTGTCTTGAGCTACCCGAATGCGACTCCGAATCAACTCAATCCTTGCCGAAGTATCCTGAATCACTTCCGGCCCAAGTAGTTTGTTGTCCCCCACCTCCAACCAACATGCTGGGGAACGACAAGGCCTACCGTACAATGCCTCAAACGGAGCCATGCCAATAGTGAACTGATAGGAGTTGTTGTAAGCAAACTCCACTAGTGGAAGGTACTGCTCCCATCCACCCCCGAAGTCAATAATGCACATGCGTAGCATGTCTTCCAACATCTGGTTGGTGCGCTCTGTCTGCCCATCGGTCTGCGGATGGTAAGCCGTACTCAATCGCAATTCCGTGCCCATGGCCTCCTGGAAACTCTCCCAAAATCTCGAAACAAATATCTTGTCTCTGTCAGACACGATATTCAGGGGCACACCGTGAAGTCTCACAATCTCTGAAATGAAAAGCTGGGCATACTGTCCTGTAGTGTAGTCAGTCCTTACGGGTAAGAAGTGAGCGACCTTGGACAACCTGTCCACAATTACCCAAACGGAGTCGTGACCCCTCTGCGACGTAGGCAACCCCGTAATAAAGTCCATGGATATGCTCTCCCACATCCACACCGGAACCTCCAACGGCTGTAGCAATCCTGCTGGTCTCTGATGATCCACTTTTACAAGCTGACAAGTGGCGCATTTTGAGACAAACTCAGCGATATCTCTCTTCATACCGCTCCACCAATATTGCCGTCTCATGTCTTGGTATATTTTGTCCCCTCCGGGATGTACCGCGAACCGTGAGCCGTGCGACTCTGCCATCACATCGTGCCGCAATTCTTCCCCTTCCGGAACTACCAATCTCCCATTGAAGCGCAATCCCCCGTCTGAGCTAACGGTATAGGACTCGGCTCCCTCTGCAAGTAATCGAACTATCTGTTCCTGACAGAACGAGTCATTAGCCTGTGCCCGTACTACCTTTGTGACAATCTGCGGTGTAACGGTCATCACAGACATGAAAGATCGGGCCACTGCATCTTGGTGTCCCAATTCCTTCCACTTAGCCTTCCACACCTCTGCCACCTCATCTGCTGGCCTGCGGCTCAACGCGTCTGCTACCACGTTAGCCTTACCCGGGTGGTACTGGATGTCGAACTGGTAGTCCTTCACAAATTCAAGCCACCTACGCTGCCGCATATTCAATTCCTTTTGTGTGAACAGATACTGTAGTGACTTGTGGTCCGTGAACAGTTGAAACTTCTCCCCCAAAAGATAGTGCCTCCAAATTCGTAAGGCAAATACCACTGCTGCCAACTCCAAATCATGCGTGGGGTAATTCTTCTCATGAGGCTTTAGCTTACGGGAAGCATAAGCTATGGCCTGTCTCTCCTGCTGCAATACACCTCCAAGCCCTTGTAAAGACGCGTCGGTGTAAACCAAATACTCAACTCCCGATCTCGGCAATGCTAACACAGGTGCTGAGGTCAACTTGTCCTTCAATTCATCGAATGCCAACTGACAGGCATCACTCCAAATGAACGGCACACCTTTACGAGTAAGATGTGTCAAAGGACCTGCTATCTCCGGGAAACCCCGAATAAATCTCCTGTAGTATCCTGCTAGACCCAAGAAACTACGAATCTCCGTTGGTGTCGTGGGCTGCCCCCACTCCCTCACCGCTGATACTTTTCCCGGATCGACAGATATTCCCTGATCGGAAATAATGTGACCCAAGAACTGTACTTCCTTCAGCCAAAACCCGCACTTCTCATATTTTGCATACAGCTCGTTCTGACGAAGTGTCTGCAAAACCTGCCTCAAATGCTCGGCGTGCTCCTCCTCTGTCTGAGAGTAAACCAGAATATCGTCAATGAAGACAATGACAAACTGGTCTAGGAAATCCCTGAACACTCTGTTCATCAAGTCCATAAACACTGCTGGAGCGTTGGTCAAGCCGAAAGGCATAACCCGAAACTCGTAAGAACCATATCTCGACAAGAATGCGGTCTTCGAGACATCCTCCTCCCTGATACGCAACTGATGGTATCCTGACCTCAAGTCAATCTTCGAGAAGAAAGAAGCTCCTCTCAACTGGTCGAATAAGTCATCGATTCGAGGCAACGGATACTTATTCCGTATCGTGACCTTATTCAACTCTCGGTAGTCCACGCACAATCTCAGTGATCCATCCCTCTTCTTCACAAACAAAACTGGAGCGCCCCAAGGTGAGGTACTCCTGCGAATAAAGCCCTGCCCTAACAGCTGCTCTATCTGATCCCGTAGCTCTCGCATCTCAGCTGGAGCCATACGGTATGGTGCACGTGCTATAGGTCTCGTACCCGGTAGCAAATCTATAACGAAATCTATCTCCCGACTGGGTGGTAAGCCTGGTATCTCCTGAAACACATCTGAATACTCCCTGACAACCGGGATCGAATCCAAAGGAATCACAACCTCCTTAGAGGTATCCTCCTCTATGTAATACAGATGAGCGGTCGATCCTCCCTCTGGGCGAGGCATCGCCACTATAAACATCTCCTGCCCCGGAATGGCAAAAACAATGCTCCCGCTGAAGCAATCAATCATGGCCCTATATGCTACGAGCCAATCCATACCGATGATCACATCGTGAACATGCATGTCTAACACTAACATGTCCGCAGGTAATACCAAACCACCAACCTCTACCCCCACTCCCCGGCATATAAAGAAAATAAGTGACCCACTCCCTAATGGTGAGTCGACACACGTCACTGTGCTCTCTGCCGTAGCTAACAATCCTAAAGCTTTCGCGAAGTGTGTAGCTATAAAACAGTGTGTAGCACCCGTATCAAATAACACCCGACCCATAGTGCCATGGATAGGAAACGTACCCTCGATCGCGGGCGGTGCCTGTGGAACTGCAGCCTGGTGGACGTTGTAGACACGTCCATACTGTAGCTGCCCCTGCTGAGTTGGGACTGCTGGAATGGGTGGCAGTGCTGCCATCTGTGGCGGTGCGGGAAGAGCGGCGGGAAACATAGGTCTCTGTGGCTCCTGGCGAGCACCCTGCTGCTGCTGCTGTGGGGCCCTGCCCCTATCAGGACAATCCTGCTTCTTATGGCCAGTCTTGCCACAAGTAAAGCACTTCCCTGGGAAGTTCCCTCCCCTCTGCCCCTGTTGTCTCCGGCCCTGGTGGCCGTTACCGTTCCTCCCTTGGCCCTGATGGAACTGCTGCCCATTCTGCCCCTGTTGGCCCTGATGGCCGTTTGGACCCTGATGGCCCTGACGGAAACCTCCCTGACCCTGTTTGTAGTTCCCTGACCGGAACCTCTTATTATCCCCCTGCTGGGAGCCCTGCTCACTCTGCCTCTGCCCCTGACCAGATTGTGCCCCGCTGGCACCATGTCCTCCAGTCCTGCCCTGATGGCTAGACTCCCCCGACCGCTTGCCCTCGGCCATATGAAAACGGTGGTCCTGGCAGTGCAACAATGCAGCGTTAACCACATCAGAATACGTGGCCAACGATAGATTCCCAAGCAGATGCTGACGGATCCTCCAATTCAACCCGTCGGTGAACTTCTCTATCTTCTTCTTCTCTGTTGGAATCTCGTCTGGAACGATATTCAACAGGTTAGTGAACTCGGCCTCATACTCGGCCACTGTCTTGCCCTCTTGCTTCAAACTCATCAGCTTCCTCCTCATCTCTGTATGAACTGCGAACGGAAAGTATTTGTGGTCGAACCGCACCCAGAACTCCTGAATCGTGAGGGTATCCCTCTCCTCCGCGGTGGTAATAGACTCCCACCACTGTAGCGCAGATCCTACTAACTTGAAATTAGCTAGCACCTGTTTCTGAATATCAGTGCACTCATGCATCCTCAAATGCCTCTGCATGTCCTTCCTCCATTGGCTCGAGACTACCACGTCTGAGCTACCTGCAAACTCTGGCGGATGCGCTTTCTGAAAAGCGTCTCGTACACGCTCCCAAGCAGACGGGAATGCATTAACCTGTACTGGCGCGGCAACCGGCGCCTGAGGCGGTGCCTGCTGAATCACGGCAATCGCGGCATTTACCGCTTGAGCTACTATAGCTGCAACCTCAGTGGCGTTCAACATGCCCTGAACTGGAGCGGGCTGGGGTTCGGGCATTGCATTCCTGGGAACTCGTCGTGCA
Organism: Sambucus nigra; assembly: GCA_949130495.1. NCBI lineage: Eukaryota > Viridiplantae > Streptophyta > Magnoliopsida > Dipsacales > Adoxaceae > Sambucus > Sambucus nigra. The sequence goes on from OX422213.1 coordinate 77,492,842, forward strand.
CGTCGTGGAGGCATCTGAAATAAGAACAAAGTTTATAAGTTCACGGTTTATAAACTTAAAATAGCTGAAGAACGAAGCATACACAAAAAGAATACAACAGTCCTAAAATATAGGGCTCTATATCAAAGAAACGTAGCGGAAACATAATAGCCGTACAGTTCCTAAAGGACACTAGAACCTGATGCTCTGATACCACCTGTGACACCCCGACTAATTAAATACCGTAATATATTTATACAACATTAACATGAAGGTTCCTATTAATTAGGTGTATATTATTCTCATCATAAATATACAATACAAGCACCCCGCAACTAAGCTGTAGTGCACACATACTCTGCTATCCATCCCGGTACATCACGTACATAAGGATCACATATTCCGAATCTCTCAGGAATAGTCCAGATAACACAAATCACAAATAGTGGAGGCGAACACAGTCACCATCACGTGGGTCACGCACATACCTACGCTCCCACGGTCAGCGGACTTATTTATATCACAATAAGTCTTTCTATGACCTATGTTCATCGAGGTACCAGTCTATATCCCCCCCGTAGGCACACAAGGAATAGAGGGTCCTAAGCGAACGCAACCTCCCGTGATAGCAAGTATGGTAGGTATGTCATACACACAATACATATACCAATACTAAGTAAACACACGTCTTAGTAATACCGTATTTTAATCGTAGTACATATCGCATACTCGTACTAGTTTATACTTATCATGATTAATACTATTCCGGTTTGTAATTATACGCATCGTAATTATCTCACGTCGTACTAGACACTCACGTCTCAACCCAAACCGTCCATGTAACACACTCCCGTATGTAAATTCCTTCTCATAAATACCCAAATGTCCCAAACCTATCACTACACCATCGTTGGAAGGTTAACTATATCCTCGAACAAGTTTACGGAACTCCAAAAGTCAAAACAGTCCAAAAAGTACCAAACTGCCAGCTCGTTAGAAGTCTCGTTCGAACGAGGCTTCGAACGAGTTTGGACTGTCAGGTCGTTAGAAGTCTCGTTCGAACGAGGCTGTTCGAACGAGATCCCAGTTCGTTCGAACGAACTGTCACTTCTAACGATATCTCGTTCGAACGAGATATCGAACGAAACCCCTACTCGTTAGTAACGACTGGTCAACTCGTTAGAAGCTCGTTCGAACGAGTTCGTTCGAACGACCTGGGGGCTGCTTCTAACGAGCCACCAGTTTCGGCCCAGATTTTTCCAAAAATCGTTTTTCACCATTTTTATCCATTCTAATCTCTTCCAAAGTTCATCCAAATAACGTATTAGGGTCTCTAATTCATCCTAAACATATTTACATCATCTCCTAACATGTTTTCAAGGATCGAATCATCATAACATCAACCAAAATTACAAATCTCTACACTTTTCCCAATTTCTCTAGAACATGAACCCTAGGTTTATATCATCATCAAATCCCAGAATTTATTTCGTTTTACTTCCTTAAAATCACAATTATTATAAGGGAAATCATCTACCTAACATACTACATGCATTTCTCTTCACAATTTCTCAATTCCTATGATCTAAACTACATGGGTTTTCATATTTTCTTCAAGAACAAACCATAAATCCGAATTTTCTAACATGGAGGAAACATTCTCAGAAATTAAATGGAATAAAGTCACTTGCCTTGGTTGTCTCTGAGTTTGGTGTAGATTCGGTGTAGAATTTCTGCAGAATTCCTCTCTCTCTCTCCTTCTCCAAGCTTTCTTCTCCAAAAAGCTATGGTGGCTAGGGTTTGCTTTGGGGGACTTATGAAAACCTAATTTAATAAACCTCCGTAGCTTGTTGGTTTAATAAGGGTTGGTTGGGTTAATTCCTTATCAGATTACAACTCTCAATTTTCGTCACTTTTAGTTACCCAAAAATACCAAATTACTAAAATACCCTTTAAGTTACCGGTATGGCCTAAAAATACCCCGGGACCCAAACTATACCCCCGGCTAGTGTTTTCTGACTATCTCGACCCTTCCGGACGCGTTGGCGCACTCAAAACGACCATACGGATTATAGATTTTAAATTCACTTTTTTATTAACAAAATATTATACCGTGACGCGACGGTCCCACGCGTCTCAACAAAATTTCTAAAATGCCGTATATAAATCTCACGACAAATTTTTTAATACCAAATACATATATAATCATATATGCACTTAATCAAATACCAATTCGCATCACATTAGTATTTATAACCCGGATTAATTTCCAATTAATACGCAATTTAATTAATTAATCCCAAAAATAATTATAGTCAAAAGTACGGGGTATTACAGTAGGCTTTATTCCTAGCCGAACCACTTTAAAAATCTTTGTCTTATTTATTTATCTGTGATTAAATAATTAGAGCGATCTAGTTTTTTACATCAACAGATTGGCGCCGTCTGTGGGAATCGTGTTACAAGCGTTGTTCTCCACCAAAAGCTAAGTTTTTATTTTCTCTACGTATAATCAATTATACATAAATCTTTTGATTCAATCGTGATTTTTATGTTTATATGCATAAATTAATTGTCCAATTTTTATCTGCAAAATGTTGCATATCATGATTTTTAAATCATAACTGTTAGATTAATTCTTATTTAGAAATCTGAAAAATAGTAGATTTCATAAATCATAATTCTTTGCTTGATTCTCAAGTTTTAATTTTATATCATGAAATAAATATTTTAAATGATTACATATGCCAATATATGCGACGATGATAAGATTTGATCATTTTCATTGTTGATTTTGAAATAAATTTTGTAAGATATTTGATGTCTATTCAAATTCCCATCATATTTTTAATAAAAGAATGGGAAAAGGTTAAAGACAATGAAAAGTCTTCACATGGAAATCATGACCCATATATATTCTCTCTCTCTTCAAGTTGAGTCTCTTTGCATTCACTTTTATGAATTATATACTTAATTTGGTTCATCTTCCATCTATGTCAATAAAGTCAAATTGATTGATTTTTTATATAAATTTGGTAATAACTTTAATCATTCACCATATTTTTATCTCTCCAAATTGGGAATAGAAAGGGATCAATATAAAAAATAATTTTCTCTCACCTGAAAAATCATTACCCACCTCTTATAAAAGAGGATCAGTAAAATAATCATGACCATATCAAGACTCTGGGCACAAATTTGATATGTTGGCCCCTCGTTCATCACATCACAAGGTTTCTTTGTCGAAATCACACGATCTAGTGGGTTATATATTTATTCATTTAATTAACATTCTTAAGGCTTAAATTTTACATTGAATGTTATTTTTTTATCTCAAGATTCGATATATTCTGGTCATCCAACCATATATTCTATAACTTGAGATATCCTTAAATGTTGGTCGGCAACATCCATGTCGTTTGTCGGCAGCAGTAGAATCTTGGGGTATTAAAAAATGCTAAGCACCCCTGATATTTCTTTAAACACGAGTTCGGCTTGGGGACAAGCAGAGGGCTTAAGTCTTTTTAACTTATGATCACCCCAAAAATATTTTTAAACAGCAACTAATACCTGATTGGTTGTTGGAGATTAAATAAATTTACAAAAAACTTTACGTCTTATTTATGATGCATATTTGATAATAATTTGTCCATCTCACACACATTTGGCATAAAACATATTATTTCATATTTTGAAATTTTTATGCTGATACATATCATATATTGATTGGATGAGTAAATTATTCTCATGACTAATCAATTCAGCCTACACATATGGTAGAGCAAATTATTAATTTTTACAGGCACAAGATTCAATGCCGACGAATGCTGAAGCACAAATTATTCTATATCCGTTCGGATTCATATTTATCTCAGCATGGAGCTCGGAAAAATTTCTTCTCTATATATATATTCGGCTCCGAGGAAAAGCTACAACAGTTATTATATTTCACCCCCAACGGATAGTTGGTCGGGGTAATTCTTATTTATATTCAGGCCCAGATATCTGCTCCAGCACAAATGATTCTATATATCCATTGGGATTCATATTCTATATTCATCTCAACATGGAGCTCGGCGAGATACTTATTATCATATTCAGCTTTGAAGAGAACTATAACATTTATTATATTTCACCCCCAACGGATAGTTGGTCGGGGTAATTCTTATTTATATGCAGGCCCAACAAAGTTCTCGGCCATATTCTTATGTTCTGGAAAATATTATTCTTATTCGGCATTCTGCAATTATGCCTCGACAAGATACTTATTCAGCTTTAAGGAGAATTACAACATTCGTTCGGATAATTCTTATTTATATTCAAGCCTGACAACGTTCTCGGCCATATTCTTATGTTCTGAAAGATCTTATTCTTGTTCGGCATTATATGATCCTACCTCGACTGATCGGCGAGGCACTTTATTATTTTTAATTATTCTTTATATCTATTTGGATGCATATTCTATTCTCATTTCAGCATGGAGCTCGACAAATATTTATTATATCTTATTCAGCTCCAAGGATCTCTCCAGCATTTATTATATCTTATTCAGCTCCAAGGATATCTCCAGCATTTATTATATCTTATTCAGCTCCAAGGATATCTCCAGCATTTATTATATCTTATTCCCAACAATCTGTTGGTCATCGCCGAGGAGGTATCCTGCATTTATTATATCTTATTCCCAACAATCTGTTGGTCATCGCCGAGGAGGTATCCTGCATTTATATTATCTTATTCCCAACAAATCTGTTGGTCAGCGCCGAGGAGGTATCCTGCATTTATATTATCTTATTCCCAACAAATCTGTTGGTCAGCGCCGAGGAGGTATCCAGCATTTATATTATCTTATTCCCAACAATCTGTTGGTCATCGCCGAGGAGGTATCCTGCATTTATTATATCTTATTCCCAACAATCTGTTGGTCATCGCCGAGGAGGTATCCTGCATTTATATTATCTTATTCCCAACAAATCTGTTGGTCAGCGCCGAGGAGGTATCCTGCATTTATATTATCTTATTCCCAACAAATCTGTTGGTCAGCGCCGAGGAGGTCTCCAGCATTTATATTATTTTATTCCCAACAATCTGTTGGTCAGCTCCGAGGAAGTCTTCATCATTCATTATCAATTACCACCAACTCCGATTGGTAGATAAAATCCAACTCCGGTTGGTAGACAAAATCCAACTCCGGTTGGTAGATAAAATCCAACTCCGGTTGGTATTGGTCGATAAATCTCATTCAAAGTTCACATTCCACAGTTGGGGGCTTCTATTACAGATATATTTGTTCATTTGGTGGCACATTCTTATATCATCATGCAGTCGAGCATCAAATTCAACCCCGACTAATCACTTTCTCAGGAGGAATATTGAAGTTCAGGAGGAATATTGAAGTTCAGGAGGTATATTGAAGTTCAGGAGGAATATTGAAGTTCAGGAGGTATATCGAAATTCAAGAGGTGTATTCAGAAGTATCAGGACATGATGAAAGAAAGCGAAAAGTATTCCACCGAGGAACTCTGTCAGACCAGAAATTAGAAGACAAGTTGCCTATATGGAGGCTATATGTAGATGGATCATCTTTCACTACAGGCTGTGGGGCAGGGATCGTTTTGAACAGCCCAGATGAGGTCGACAGGGAATACGCCCTACGTTTCTAATTCAAAGCTTCTAATAATGAGGTTGAGTATGAGGACATGATAGCAGGTCTTAATTTGTCAAATACTATGGAGGCACAGCAGGTTATTGTCTTCAGTGATTCTCAATTGATCGTAAATCAAATGTTAGGAATATATGCAACCAAAGGAGAATTGATGATCAAGTATCAAGCAAAGGTGATGGAGTTGGTATCAGAGTTTGTTGCTGTCCAACTGGTAAGAATATCAAGAACGGAGAATGTGAGAGCATACGCCTTGGCCCGATTAGCATCAGCTACTCGTACCGAGCTGCGAAGAACGATACCAATTGAAGCATTAGAAAGTCGGAGCATAGATGAAGACCTGACGATGAATATTATTACCCTTGATTTAGGAACATCTTGGATGGATCCTATCAGAGCATATATTAAGGAGGAACAATTACCGAAGGATAAGCTCACTGCCAAGAAATGGAAGTTTAAAGCTGCTCGGTATGTACTAATTAATGGTATTCGGAGGATAAGTTCGCTGCCAAGAAATGGAAGTTTAAAGCTGCTCGGTATGTACTAATTAATGGTATTCGGAGGATAAGTTCGCTGCCAAGAAATGGAAGTTTAAAGCTGCTCGGTATGTACTAATTAATGGTATTCGGAGGATAAGTTCGCTGCCAAGAAATGGAAGTTTAAAGCTGCTCGGTATAAGGGTATTCGGAAGATAAGCTCGCTGCCAAGAAATGGAAGTTTAAAGCTGCTCGACGAGGAATTATGGCAGGTTTGCAAAGATGTGTACATCCCTCCGAGGTGAATTGATTAAAGAGATCCATGAAGGGTCCTGTGGAGCCCATGTAGCAGGTCGAACACTTTTGCAAAAGGTGATGACGCAGGGATACTACTGGCCGACGATGAGAGCTGATTGTATAGCTTATGCCAAGAAATGTGACAAGTACCAACGCTTTTCCTCCATCCGAAGAACTTCACAAACATTGTTGACACCCATCATTTATCCTTGGCCATTTTCCATGTTCCTCCATCCGAAGAACTTCACAAACATTGTTGACACCCATCATTTATCCTTGGCCATTTTCCATGTGGGGATTGATTTGGTTGGACCATTGCCGACGACTCGAGGAAGATTCAAATACCTCGTCATCGCAGTAGATTATTTTACTTAGTGGATAGAAGCTGAGCCACTTATTGACATGACATACGAGAAGGAAGGTGTACCAATTTGTTTGGAAGAACATCATCTGCCGATATGGTCTCCCTCATGCCTTCATCACAGACCATGGAACACAATTTAAAAACGAGGAGTTTGCTGCCTATTATCATCAGTCAAACATTTTGAAGGTTCATTCAGCGCCAGGATATCCTCAGAGCTAATGGACCAAAAGCTCTAAGGAGCGAAAAAAAAATACTCCTTTGGTTAGGAGGCGCTCTAAGGAGCCAAAAAGTGCTTTAAGGAGCCAAAAGCTCTAAGGAGCCAAAAAGTGCTCTAAGGAGCCAAAAGCTCTAAGGAGCCAAAAAATACTCCTTTGGTTAGGAGGCGCTCTAAGGAGCCAAAAAACTACTCCTTTGGTTAGGAGGTGTACACCAGCATGATCAACTACGGTCGGTAAGATAAAAATATATTCTCACATTACAACTTATGTTGGTCGGGAGGTAATATTATTACAAAAAGTTCTTTGAAGAACAAAATATTCCAAAATACACCAAGTATAATTGGTCGGGGATAAAAACCCACTAACTGTAGTTGGTCGACGAGGATAAATTATTGACCTTAGTTGGTCGGACACATTTTATGAAAATATTTGAAATTGAACCAAGTATGGCTGGTCGGGGATAAAAACCCACTAACTATAGTTGGTCGACAAGCACAATTTAACAACCTTGGTTGGTTGGAAAAATTTTCAACATTTTTTACTCAGTGATCGAGCAATATTGATACTTGTAACTTTTTATTACTAAGTTGGTCGATGAACAACACAATATTGTTATCTTTTTAACAGATACATATGCATAAATGTAAAGTGTTTGATATTTACAAGACAATAGCAATTAAGATTGCGAACAAAAATGAAAGTCTTTCATTAAATCCAAAAAACAAAATACATTGAGAATGAAAATGTATACTAACTATTACATTGAGATTCCTATTCTATTGGTTTCTTTCCCTCTACTTTTAAAACAGGTTCCTCACCAGCAGGAGGATCATCCAAAGTATAAGGAGAGTTTATGAAGTTAAGATCTTTCAACATTCTGATATTCATCACAGATGATCTATCCGAGAAGCTCTTGCTCGTCCCTGAGAATCACTTGTTAGTCCCCGAGAAACTCTTGCTCGTCCCCGAGCAAAGGTAGAAGTCAAAATCAACATCTACAGTACTGAGATCTTTACTACTACTATCCCAACCAATATTGAAGAAGAAGTTATATGAAAATGTTTCAAAGTCCACCACTAGCTCACAGGAGGCAGTAGGTCGGCTAGCAAACCAATCAACATACTTGAAGATTATGACAAGCTACAAGCGGCATCATATGTCGTCCAGAAGATAATGCACTTTATGTTGAACAAATCAAGAAGGTAGATCAAGAATTTCACGAGCACCGAGCAACATTGCAGAATAAATACTCCATCCTTTCAAGTAACCCATCAAGCATGAAGCATTGGGGGCTTCTGTTGATACCAAATTTAATCTGCTGACGTGGACCAATAATAAGAAGACACGTGTCAATCTACATGGCACAATAACAACGAGGAAGTTCATTTCCCGACCAACCATGCTTCTTTCCGAGCAACGAGGATACACCGAGAAACTCTAGCGCACCGAGGAACTCTAGCACACCGAGGAACTCTAGTTCTCCGAGGAACTCCTGATCAGTGAACAGCTATGGCGGTCCGAGCTGCACCTCGGTCGTATCATTAATTGCCAGATAATCAACAGTTCAGATATTCATTGAATGCTTATATTCTTGACGCGCACGCTGCATTAAATGTATTACCCTTTTACATGTATATCATTTAATGTATCGAACCTTTCATGTACAGCCTCAAGGCTATAAATACCTTGTATCAAACCCATTCAAGGGGACCGGAATTTCTTGAAAGAACTTGTAATCAAGAATTCCATAAACACTCAGCAATAACATAACAGTGGACGTAGGCTTTATTCCTAGACGAACCACTTTAAAAATCTTTGTCTTATTTATTTATCTGTGATTAAATAATTAGAGCGATCTAGTTTTTTACATCAACAGTCATATTCAAGATTCAAGGCTCACAAACTCAAAGGTTGATGTTAGAACCCCAGAATATATTCTGTTCAGTTTTCCATAAACACTCCTATGTCAGTAAACATTAGAGTTTGTATAAAGTACATAGGCTAGTCTAACTAAAATGAAATAAAATTAACAAAACAACATTGTTTCCAAGAACCCTAGAGGCTGGAGATAATGTTTTTGGATATTAATCAACAAACAAAAACGAACACGGATGCCATAAAAAGGAGAAGTAACTCATTGCAGATCAGACGAAACAACAATCAGTTATTTTGCTTCATGCAGTTTCCTCACAATATACTAAACAAATATGATAACAACGTTAGGAATTTTCATAAATATCCAATGTGAATGTATCGTCGTGAGCGCCAATCAACAAGAAAGACTTGAGGGTTAACAGAAGTATCTTATATTGCAAAGCTGTAGGACCTTACTTTCTAAAGTATCCTCCAAATGAAATTATGGGTGCATCAACTGTTTGATTCTGACTCCTTAGTCCTTCAAGATGAGCGTTCTGCACAGCTTCGATAACTAACTTATATTGAAGCTTTTTGCGTCAAGCAAAATAGTAAAATTGATCAAGCTATTCGAACTATGTTTGGTCAAAGTTCATTTGAGATCAAGTTGTAAACATACGAAGCAACTTGAACATATTTTAAACTCATTTACTGAGCTTGGCTCAAGAAGCTCATAACCTTTCTCTGACTATTTTGAAAACCTAGCTACTTGAGCTCGACTCAGTTGTAAGGCCTGTTCGAGATAGGCACCAAAGCTAAACAAACCAATATTGATGCATTTTAAAATTCAATCATTTTTACAAAACAGGCTTGGACGATCCACTGCTAGGCACGCTTACAGTCCTAAGGCTTTAACATCTCTAGATCTTTCTCAGCGGGAATACTGGAATAACCGATTTGAAAATACGAACCCGAGTTGCTTTTAATATCAATCCAGCTCTTCCCAGGCATCTTCTTCTTAACTCCTCTATCTTGCATTAACCTCCAAATCTCAATAGCATCATTCCACCGGCCAACAGCTCTATACACATTAGCCAGAAGAACATAACTCAAATGGTAACTTGGGTCCAACTCCATCATTTTCTTAGCAACACGCTCAGCAGCTGTAGAATTTGCACCAGTTGTGCAAGCACCGAGAAGAGCAGCCAAGAGACGAATCTAATCTGCCCTATCTGCTTCGTCATATTTCTGTTCTATTGCCAGCAGCGCCAGCACGCCTCAAAATGCAAGTACTAATGCTCAATTCGCTTCCAGCTTTAATCCCGTAGTTTTCAGCCATTGAGATGAAATAATCTCTCCCTTGATCAACCAAACCTGTATGGCTACAAGCAAAAAGAACCCCAATAAAACTAATATAATCAGGCTCAGTCCCCTCCTTAATCATCTCATTAAAAATCCTAATAGCTTCTCCGCCTCTTCCATTTTGAGCGAACCCACAAATCATTGAATTCCAACTAATCAAATTCCTAACAGGAATTTGTATAAACATCCTAGAAGCAAAATCAATATAGCCACATTTTGCATATAGATCAACTAAAGCCGATTCCACTATTATATCTCTCCAACCACCCTTCCTTAAATACTGGCAGTGAACCTCTTTCCCTTCTCTTATGGCTGATAAACCTGCACACGCACGAAGAACAGTTCCGAAACTGTAAAGATCCACCTCCTCCATTACCCTGAAAATCTCAATAACCGTGTCGAATTCACCCATTTGACAATAAGCACCAAGCAATGCACAAAAAGAAACCGAGTTCTTTTTAGTCATTCTATCAAAAACACGCCGAGATTCATCTACCAACCCACATTTTCCATACATGTCAACTAAGCTGCTCTCCACAACCACATTGCCACAAGCCCCATTCGTAATGACCTTCGCGTGTACTTCTTTACCTTGTTTCAATCTTCCCAAATTCCCACAAGCTGTTAAAACCGTCCCAAACGTGAACCCATCCGGTAACAACCCATAAAATCTCTGCATCGAATAAAAAAAAAACAAAGCCTCCTCGAACAAATCATTCCTTGTAAATGCCGATATAACCGACGTCCAACAAATCGCATCCGGTTCACGCAATTCATCAAACAACCGGCGCGCATCTCTCGATTCGCGGTTCCGGCCATACATATCAATCAATGCACTCCCAATAACATGATTTGAATCAAACCCACGTCTAAAAATAACCCCATGAAACCCCGTACCAAGTTTCAACTCCCCAAGCTCAGAACAAGCCTTAACCACAGCAGATAAAGTGAACCCATTTGGCTCAACCCCAAAACCCAACATCTCCCAAAACAAGTCGAGTGAGCTTTGGGGTCTCCCCACACGAACATAGCCTGATATGATAGAAGTCCATGAAATAACATCCTTAACAAAAAGGCCATCAAAAACCCTCCTGGTTAGTTCAAAATTTGAGCATAATTTAAAGTATAGAGCAAGTAAGCTGTTACCAACAAAGCGGTCAGTGTCGAGACCGGATTTGATAACATAAGAATGTAGTTGGAGGCCAATGTTGAAGGAATGGAGCTTAGTGGATGTTTGAAGGAGAGAAGCAAATAAGATTGGTTTAAGGGGGAATTTGTTAGAATGAAAGGAGTTGAGGAGGGTCAAAGCATCAGAGAGTAGGCCTGATTTGCATAAATCAAGGATGTGGGATTGTGGGTATTTATGGGTTAGTGAGGTGTAGTGTCGTCTCAACAAGAATAGCTTCATCAACTGATTTTTTTTAAATGTTTAAACGGTTTTGGGCTTAGGTAGTAGGAGTATGAAAATTATGGGGCGGGAGGGACAACTGTAGTTAGCAACACGAACAACTAGAAAGGTCAAAATCAAAAAGTTTTCAACAAGGAAAATTCTACAGCGACTCTCATTTTGTGACTCACAATGTGAGTAACAATGAGTTGTCACACAACCATTGGTTGAAGTTGTTGTTTTTTTAATAAAAATTAAAATTTGCATTTTTAATAAAAATTATTTTTTTTAAACTGATTTTTTTTTCAAAAGTATTTTTAATTTTTTATAACTGTTTAAAAAAAACATTTCACTATTTTTTTAAAAATAATTTTTATTGAAAATTTATATTTTCAATAAAAATTATTTTTTTCAAAAATAGTTTAGATGACGTGGGTCCACATCAGCGGCACTGACCAATCGCGATGATAATGTGGGTCTGTGCCAACGACACTAACCAATCGCGACGCTGATATGAGTCTATGCCAGCGACACTAACCAATCGCGATGATGATGTAGATCCGCGCCAACGGCACTAACCAATCGCGATGATGATGTGGGTCCGCGTCAGCGGCACTAACCAATCCCGACGATGATGTGGGTCCACGCTAGCTTTTAAAAAAGAGCGATTCTACATGAACCGCATAGGGAGCGCATTTTTTTTTTTCTGTTCCTTTGTTTTTAACAGTTTTCAATATATAAAAAAAAACAGTCTTTTATAAAATTAAAAAAAAAAAACTGTTTTTATATATTTATAAAAACTGTTTTCTTATTAATAAAATATTGTTATTAATTAGTGCCGATGGCGCGGATCCACATTAAACAAATGATTTTGGTTCAGGAATGTGGCTCTGCGCCAGCAGTAGTAATTAATCGCGATATTTTTTTTCAATAAAATATTGCGATTAATTAGTGGCGCTGGCGCGGACCCACATTCAACAAATAATTTTGGTCCGAAAATGTGACTCTGCGCCAGTGGCACTAATTAATCTCAATATTTTTTTCTTATTCTTTTGTGTTTAACAATTGATATAAAAATAGTTTTTATATAAAAAATAGTTTTTCATATAGAAAAACAGTTTTTTCTATTAACATAAAAAAAACTAAATTTTTTACTGAAAGTAAATTTTTTATTAAAGTTAATATTTTTTTTTATAAATAAAAAAAATTATGTTTTTGACATAATATCGCGATTGATTAGTGCCGCTGGCGCGGACCCATAAAATATCGCAATTAATTAGTGCCGCTGGCGCGACACTAATTAATCGTCGCGATTGGTTAGTGCCGCTGCGCGGACCCACATCATCGTCGCGATTGATTAGTGTTGTTGGCGCGGACCAAATTTTCGGACTGTAAATCCGGGTAAAAATAACTTTTTTTATTAAAAATTATGTTTAATAAAAAAAATTATATTTATTGAAATGGTATCGCGATTGATTAGTGCCACTGGCGCGGACCCAAATTTCCGGAGTGTGGATCCGGGAATGTATCGCGATTGAAATGGTATCGCGGTTGATTATATAATTTTTTTATTTAAAAAATATCACGATTAATTAGTGTCGCTGGCGCGGGCCACATTCCCAGACCTACATCATTTGTTGAATTTGGATCCGCGCCAACGGCACTAATCAATCGCGATATTTTTACCAGCGGCACTAATTAATCGCGATATTATGAAAAAATATTTTTTAATTTTAATTTTTATAAAAAAACTGTTTGATTTTAATTTAAAAAACTGTTAATTGAAAAAAGTGTTTTTTTATATAAAAATAGTTTTTTTTAATATAAAAAACTGTTTTTATATTAAAAGTTATAAATAAAACTGTAAGAAACTTAAGAAAAAAAAAAGAGGAAGAATGCGGTTTGTAGGCGGTACACAGACGGGACGTTTAGAATTTCTCTTTAAAAAATTGTTTTTCCTATTTTTAATAAAAAAAAATATTGTTTGTTTTAAGAAAATAAAAAAATTGTTTTTTTGAAAAAAAAAATAAGGTTTCAACAATTTTTTAACTGTTTTTACCAAAAAATTTTAGTTTTTATTTATAAAAATTGTATAATTTTTTTATGTATATAGTATAATTTTTTTTATAGAGAATTAAGGTAAAGGTCATGTTCCATTCTATATTTGAATTTTTAGGAGAATATTTTTCAAGTTTATAAATCTAGTCCCTATGGTACAATATCATTTATAAATCTAGTCCCTGTAGTACAATACCTTTATTTTTTCGTCCGCACCAGCGGCACTTTTTTTTACAATTTTTCATAGTATTTTTAGTACAAAGATTAAATTTATAAAATTATATGAAGTGTTCTATTTTTATACACTTTCAGCACTATGAGAATCTTTTCCCAAAATCC